>CM044014.1:9444890-10912390 GCA_024085815.1 Flaveria linearis
TAAAAATCTGAGATTGATATTTTCATCCATGATATACTAAACGGATTGACGGGCAATCAAAAAGACACAATCGCAAACAATGGATGTACCAGTGGTGATGATATTCAGGTAGATGTGTAAGTACACGATGCTGGACATTATAGGGAATAAAGTTTTTAGCGTTAGAATATGGGTAGCATGTATTTCAAATAAGATAAGAGATGAGAGATTGAGATGGTTTCGAGATGTGCGGAGAAGATAAATGATAATATTTATAAAAAGCGTGCATACCCTCCCAAAAATAATGGAATGGTAGATAGGCAGACCAATGTTGCGATGGAAAAAGCAATTTAGACGTAATTTGCTAGACATGCATATTTTTTAGGATATGATCGGCAATATTTACAGAAAATGTCACATTTTAATTCTCGTTATGAATTTGTACATGAGCCACGCTTCACTCAGGTCACCTTTAGTTATAGCTTAGGTGGAATTGTAACAACCGAGTCTAGCTTAAGTGTATGTTTAATCTTAGGTTGCCACCATCTTTTTAGAAAAGGCATGACACATATTGCTTTTTATTTAGTCTCTCAATATACTATTGTGTGTCTTTAGTTTTTATTAGTAGACACGTATTTATTTTATAGATTTACTATTTAATTTTGCTTGTCTTAGAGGTCTTAAGATTTGTGGCAATGTTACCATCCTAGGAAGTTTTTTTTCTTTTAACTTTTCCAATGTCATGTTTGTTTGTATTTAATAAAACTGAACAGGCAATTCTAACTCGGCTCGTTTATTTTAACAAACTTAAAATCAGAGCTTGGGCTCGGCTCGTTTATAAACTAGCTGATCTGAGCCAGTTTACGAGCCAATTAATTTATTTTTTTTGAAAAACTATATATTTTTAATTTTCTTATATATTTGTACATATATGGAAAATAAATAATAGTTCTTGCATTTGTTTATCTTGATTCGTTGAAAACAATTTTATAAGATTATTACTTTAATAAGTATAATCATGTTTTTATATTTTTATAATTAGTTTATCTTTATAAAATATCAAAATAATCTTATTCATATGGTGTATTTTATATAACTAGTAATTATGGCGCGCGCGTTGCCGCGCGTATACGAGTTTTAATGTAACCGTAAATCAAAATCAAAATAAATGTTCAAAACCACAAAATCAGTAAAATACACAAAGTAAAACACATCAAAACCCCAAATCCATAACACACCAGAACACGCGGAACCCAAAAACTAAATCAAAGCCCAACACCATACACAAAACAAACGAAAATCAAAGCCGTAAGAAAGCGACACAGTCCAAAATAGAAAACCGACGAAAATCAAAGCCCCAAAAAGAGCAAACAAAAGGAAAACCCAAACCTTAATAGCGAGAATCGTCAGGGTATCGATAACGAAAGAAAGAAAGCAGGAAACCGGAGAAAGACAACGTCAACGGACCCTACAAATAAAAAACACGTGTCCAGATACAAAAAACCCCATCCCAAATTCTCGAGCCCACACACAAAATAAACCATATTAAAACACAAACAAAAAAAAAGAAAAAAAAATAAACACACAAACAAAATAATCAAAGAAAATTTTAAACAAAAAAAAGGGAAAATCCTCACCGACCAAAGCTTTTAATTAGCAATATAATATGTCATAGTTTTGATTTATAATTTATAAAAATTATAATCTAGGTCTAAATTTAAATGAGCTAACGAACGAACCAACAAGCCAGCCAACAAGCCAGCTAACAAGCGAATCACAAACCGAACCGACGGTGACTCGGGCTCGACTTCTTTACTAACCGAACTGAGCAAACTCGGTTTGTTTATAAACGAGCAAAACAAAACGAGCTAATTTTAAACGAAATTTGAGCTAGTCACAAGTTTATTAAACTGTCTCCTCGAAACACCAATCCCCATTCATACCCATATACCAAAACTTCCCAAATTCCCCCAATTTCATTCTCATTCTATCAATCGCAACAATGCCGAGTGTACTCACACGCAATTTGAGCAAGCTATGGAGTGGATTCACAAAACCCTCAATCATGACCAATCAACGAAGCTCCTACAGCCTAATACCCATGGTGATAGAGCACTCATCGCGAGGAGAAAGAGCCTACGACATCTTCTCACGCCTCCTGAAAGAGAGAATCATATGCATCAACGGACCCATAGCCGATGATACAGCACACGTCGTCGTTGCTCAGCTTCTCTTTCTCGAATCCGAAAACCCATCGAAACCCATCAGTCTTTACATCAATTCCCCTGGTGGAGCCGTCACTGCAGGTTCGTTGTATCTCTTGTTGTCATTGGAGTTTGATTTAGGGTTTGTATCTTAGTATGTGATGTTTGAAGGTGATAATGTGATGTTGAGTAATTAGAATGACATTGGGAACTAACTTGATGCTGGAGAGTGTAATTGGGTGTTCCATAATTAGGTGATTAGATGTTTAAGTTGAATAGACTGTTTGTGAATTTGGGGTTAGAGGGGTACTGTTACTTCAAGTTGCAGTAGTTAGGTCATTATTGATTCTGAAATGCAAACCCCTTAATATTTTACTCTTGATATGCTATCATCTTTAAGAAATTTGATGCTTTGGATGTGTAGGTGGCTTGAAATCACTATTGATATCTAACTTAGGGTGTTTTAGATTGATGTTTAGAAAGTATTACTGTAGCTTACTTGGAACATGATACAAGAATGCAGTTTTTGAATATTGGCACTCATTTGATATAGGAAGTTGATGAACCTTACTTTTGTGCGCAAAGGTGTGTACAGAATTACTTGAGTTTCAATGGAAGTGTACACAGCCGAGAATCTGCAAAAGCTAGATAAAAATGCAGGCATGTGGCTTAGAAATGTGTAAAGAAAGAGGAGTGAAACTTGATGAACTAAAGCTATTGATCCTACATTTCTTAAGTGTGCTGTATTTTTAAAGCTTTTCCTTAGACTTTAGTTTGCAGTGTGATGGTTTTAACACCTAGCAGAAGAAGAAATTTATATTGAGATAAGGATAAATAGTGATAGGCTAGGTAGAAAAGGATACACAATATGTGTTCATTTCAATTCTATCTTATTGATCATATATTTCTTAATCAAGTTGTATCTGCATCCTCTTTAGTTGCAATACTCTTACTAAAATGCATACTACATGATCTAACGTACTACTTATACCGTAAATTAATTAGAACTGCTATTTGCTACTCCAACTTTGTTCCAAAATCAGACGCATTTTGGCCTTTATTCCTGGCCTCCTGGGTCTTTTATACATCAAAAGTTTTTGTGAATTTATTTCTAGTTCCAAAATCTGACAAAAGTTACGCTGTATGGCCTTTTATACATAATTTTCTTCTTTTGTTCTTCTTTTCTTCAAATTAATGAGGTCAATAACATTTACCATCTCACCATACTAAATAAGCATAATTATAATTCAACTATACAAACAAGATTAAGTGATGCTTTTGTATCCAATTGATTCTTATGTACTTGATACAAACTGGACTACTGTTCTACACGGCTTCCTCATATTTGATTAATAATCATAGTTTTTACTCAATTTTGTGGGCGTTTCAGACGGGTGTCTTAGCAAATACAGTAAAATAATTATTGCTATAATATCCATTTTAAGTGATTATCAAGGCATCTAGCAATAAAAGCATTTGAATTCATTCGGAGAGTATGTTGATGGTATTTAATGATCTCCGCTTGAAAACAGTGACGGGTCAACTTGTTTTTTATTTTATTTTTTGGGTTATGTTTCGCACAAAATAGTCATCAATAAATAATAATGAAATAGAGGGAAGTGTGATCTAGAGTGACTCTCTTTTCTTATAAATCTGAATAGTTATTATCTTGAATCCTGAAATGACTTTTTGACCACCAAAGTTAGAATGCATCTCTAATAGATGGCCTGGAGTGTGACTGTATTTTATCAATGATGTACTTGCAGCTTGTATGAAAGTTGTGCTGAGGGCAAAGGCGTTAATGTAAATAGCAGATAGTTATTTGGGCTATGTGCCACTGTTTACAGAAATTTTCATTTAATTGTTCACTAGGAATAGTAGGTGATTTTAAATTCTAGTATCTCGGGTCATTAGATTTCTAGGAGATCTAGTATCATTAGAAAGTTTTTACTATTTAGTTATATCTTTCTGCTCTGTAATTCTTTTATATCATAAACATTTGAAGTATATCAAATGTTCTTAGCTATCATATTTATGGATGTAGCTTTTAATCCTCAACAATAATACAGAGTGAGTTATGATTGTTAATGTCAACCTGAATCGCAGGTTAATTGCCCTCTAGTATCCTTACATTTTTATTTTCTAACTACATAATGTAGACTGCAGCGCAAGTTTGAAGTTCTCAGTGAATTGCTAGCATGCCAGTTTGACCTGTTTATTTGAATTATCACACTTATAGTTGATTAATAGCATTTCTATGCCCATCATAGTTAAAAGGGCAAATTGGTGCACAAAGCTCCTGATGCGGGGGGTAGTCCAGGGTGGTGTCATACTTTGTTTAAGTTAAAACTAATTTTTTTTTGTAATAATACTTTTCTTGTAGGTCTTGCAATATATGATACAATGCAGTACATACGCTCTCCAGTTAATAGCATATGTTTGGGTCAAGCTGCATCAATGGGTTCTCTCCTATTGGCTGCTGGTGCAAAAGGGGAAAGGCGAGCACTTCCTAATGCCACTATTATGATCCATCAACCCTCCGGTGGATACAGTGGGCAAGCTAAAGATATATCTATTCACACCAAGCAAATTGTTCGTGTTTGGGATTCATTAAATGCATTATATTCAAAACATACTGGACAGAATATTGATGTAATTCAAAAGAATATGGATCGAGATTATTTTATGACCCCGGAAGAAGCTAAGGAGTTTGGGATCATAGATGAAGTTATGAATGAGAGGCCAATAACTTTAGTGACTGATGCTGTTGGAAGTGATGGAAATGGGAAAGTTCCAGAGTAGAATTTAATGTAAGGATTACATCTCTACCCTTCTTGCGCGCTCTTTGACTTTTTGTAATTTTATAATATCATTATCTCGTTTCGATTCGAGTTTGGGAATTGAGACTTGTTGATGTGATGCAGGTAACTGGGAGCAAAAGTTGACGTTGACAAACAGCAGATTCAATTAGAAAACAGAAGCCCACTCCTACAAGTTTTGCCAGTTTGGTCAATACTAACTGAATCATGTTTATTTCTTGCCATTCTCAGTAAGTTGGTTATATTTTTCGTATAATCTCCAAGTTTCTTGGAGATTTTATGATATTATTTCGATTTGACCCTACGCACTTCTCTATAAGTGGGATATTACTGGTACGTTTGTTTGTTTGCATTTCAATCCTTTTTCGAGCCATTATGAACTCTGATAAGGTTTACAAACTTGCTGCGATTAGAATTTTGATTTGCTAACTACCACCGTATTTGTTCAATTTTGGTTTTTTGCCGGGATAGATTGGTGTCAATGTATGAACTTGCAATGTAAAAGCTCGGGCACTTGATCAATCACGAATTAGATCATAATCGCCCAGTTATTTTCCTCCGAACATAAATCCTTAATTCAGAAAGACATAAGGTTTAGGCAAGACATGGATGAAGTGGTTGCTTTAAAGGTTTTTCTTGCAATTGAGTCACTGAACCTTATTTTGTTACATGCAAACTCACTCGTTTTGTTATTGAGTTATTTTATAATTACTAGACCATCAATGCTTCAAAATTTAAAGTGGTATATATACACCTGAACTATTGTTAATTATCTTTCTATTCGAGCAGGATACATTTTAATACAACACAATTTTAATTAGAGAATTGTTGAATCACATTAACACCTGTATCTAGTATTGACTAGATATAGTGAGAGAGAAGTGCTTAAACAATCGTCATATATTACATTTAAACTTTAAATGTACTAGCAATTATGAAGCTCTGTGTTTAAAATTGTTTGTATATTCAAGTTATTTAGGGTTACCTAACTCTTCAAATTAGTTTATATTGCATTTAATTCTGTGTTGTATTGTTGTTTGATTGTCACTCCATGATTGATTAATGACGTGGATCGTTTGTTGATTCTCTACGAGTATCTTTCAATTCGAAACTGAGCTCATGTAATCACTATCAATCTATCATCATCGTCCAAGTATGTGATTTATGTTTGGGTTTGTAAGCACTAATTGTAACTAACATAGTTAAAAAGGCTCGCCTCACACGCTTTTGCACAAGTCTTTCGACTAATGAATTTCCAACCAGTCATGAACATATTCGTATGATAACACACGTCTTCATATAGAGAGACTAGATCTTATCACACCAACAAAGCAACCATATTCTAAGGTTGAAAAATAAAAAAATGCAAAAACTAAAGAAAGTGGCTCAAATACAAAGTACATTTTTGCTACAAAATGTGAGAAGACACGGTAAATAAAAAAAATCATAAAAAAATTATATCTCACAATCTAAATCGAATTTCAAAAAAGTAATTCCGATCGTTTGTTCCCCTATCCGTCCTCACTAAAAAAATAAACGAAAAATAAAAAATAAACATTTTTTATTATCTCATTTATATTATGAAATACACAATGACGTCATTGTGTCATAAAAAGACACAATGTAAATTTTATTATTTTTATTTTTATTTTTTTCCTGAAAGAGGACGACGAGAGGAACATAGACTCCGAATATTTTTTTGAAATTTGATTTAGGTTTGTTAGATATAACTTTTTTGTGAATTTTTAGTCTCATTGTGTCTTCTCACATTTGTAGCAAAAATACACGTTGTATAATAATCTCACCCAAAACTAAATGTAACTTTTATCCGTATGTTAAACATCTATCAAATTCATATGCAGATTAAATATATAAAATCTAACGATCCCTAAAGATAAACATGTGTGCACGTATGGATAATTAGTACCAAAATAATGATAGAGTCAGAGACCACATTCAACATCTAGTGCTACCATTGTAACAATCTTTTATTTAATAAATAAATTTATTCTTATGATTCATGTACGCCAGTATTTACAATTTATTGTTAGAAATTTTATATATATATATTATATATATAAAAGTTATAAGTGAATGAAGAACTCAATGGTTATATAAAATTTAGAGTTATAAGAATTATCCCACATTGGTGATGGGATAAAACATAAGTTCCATTGTCCCACATTGGTGGTGGGATGGAACATGAGATGCATTGTCTTACTTAAGTGAAGTAATAAACCATGAGTTGGATTGTCCCACATTGGTGGAATGGTAAACTATGAGGTACCTTATAAGCAAATGTTTTCTACACTTAGGTGTCCTCCTAGTACATCTATCTAGGCTCGGATGGCCCTCGCCATCGAGCCCGAGCCCGAGCCCGAGCCCGAGCCGAGCCCGAGCCCGAGCCCGTGGGCGAATGGGCGTTTGTGGCGTATTGATGGCGCACTTTGCACTTCGCACGCTTGAGAGCCGCCTTTATGTTTTTGACATGAGCTACGTAAGGGTCAAACAGCTGGTTAAAAAATGTGGCTTCCAGAAACTGGCTGAGTGCAGCAGGTAAAGTGTGGCTTCCAGAAACTGGCTGAGTGCAGCAGGTTGGGTGCAGCATGAGTCATGTAGGGACTCATAGTGTAGCAGGTTGGGTGCTGGCTGAAGGTTTAAATTTTAAATTGTTTTTGATGCATGCGTTCGAAACTCCCACGTGAAGGTGTCGGGATGTTTGTTTCGGTTGAAAACCGAGTAGTTTGGCTGCTGTGGGCTCGCCGGAGCCGTTCGCCGGCGACGGGAATCCGACGGGGAAAAAAGGGGGGGGCCGGTTGGGTATTTTGAAATAATTACAGAATGGTCCCTGGGGTTTTGTAATGTTATTATTTCATGTCATAACTTAGTTTTCAGGTTTCAATAATTACAAAACAGCCCCTGGATGTTTTATTATTATTGTTAATATTATGATCATTATTATTGTTATTATTATTATCATTATTATTGTTATTATTATTATCATTATTATTGTTAATATTATTATTATTATTATTATTATATTATTATTATTATTATTATTATTATTATTATTATTATTATTATTATTATTATTATTATTTATTATATAATTATACTCATTATAATCTTTTAAAGGATTGAAAGAAAAATCAACGTAATATGTATGAGCCACCTATAAGTTTCGTATATGACCACATTGGCTCATAAGTTCAAACGCCTTAAATTTTTATTTAACGTAAAATACGAGATGTTACACTTGAGAAGTATAGTAAAGATGACACGAGTGTCTCCCAAACTCCTATTGATACTTCTCACCATCTATCAAAGAACAGAGGTGAAGGGGTTAATCAGTTGGAGTACTCAAGGGTCATTGGCAGTCTAATGTATCTGATGACATGTACCAGACCTGATTTAGCTTATGCTGTAAGCAGATTAAGTAGGTACACTAGCAATCCAAGTTTTGAACATTGGAAAAGCATGACACGGTTGTTAAGATACGTGAGATACACACGTAGTTATGGATTGCACTATGGCCATGATCCAGCTGTTGTTGAAGGATACAGTGATGCAAATTGGATATCCGATATTAAAGATTCAAAATCCACGAGTGGATATGTTTTTACCCTTGGTGGGGCTGCTATATCTTGGAAGTCATCTAAACAAACTGTTATAGCTAGATCCACTATGGAATCTGAATTCATAGCATTAGACAAAGCTGGAGAAGAAGCTGAGTGGCTGCGTCATTTCTTGGAATATGTTCCAAGATGGCCAAAGCCTGTGACTGCCATTTGTATACATTGTGATTGCCAGTCGGCAATTGGAAGAGCTCAAAGTGCAATGTATAATGGCAAATCAAGACATATACGTCGCAGGCATAATACGATACGACAACTACTCTCGACAGGAGTTATCACATTGACTATGTGAAGTCAAAGGATAACATTGCGGATCCGCTTACGAAAGGTTTAAACAGAGAGTTAGTATATAAGTCGTCCAAAGGAATGGGACTAAAGCCCACGGAATAATTGTATGAAGGAAAACCTATCCTAGTTGACTGGAGATCCCATGAACTAGGATCAATAGGACAACCTAATTATACAAATTGTGGTCACTGTGGGGAAGATCCCCTAAACTATTAAAGGGAGTTGAATACTTCCTAGTCCATTCCTATATTAGATAGTGACAAAGTAGGATAAGCTCATAGCTTTTAATGATTTCGTGAAAATCACCTATGCGAAGAGAGAAGTGGGGTCGCTTCGAATAGAATTGTTGGGTGCACAATTCTTAGAGCTCTCGCAGAACCAGGTTAGTGTTCCATGACCATAACGGACACAACTATGAGAAGTTAACCAAACTAGGGAAAGTATTGTGTGAAGTGTAATAATGTCTACGTAAAGGGTAATTGGTTCAAAGACACCGAATCTACCAATTACTAGGAGACCAAGTACACTTTACAAAGGAAAGTTCAAAGGTCACACCTACTATTCCTGCAATACTTGACTGTTGAAAATGTTATTTGGAATATATATATATTGAGTTTCATTCATGTGGGGAATTGTTAGAAATTTTATATATATATTATATATATAAAAGTTATAAGTGAATGAAGAACTCAATGGTTATATAAAATTTAGAGTTATAAGAATTATCCCACATTGGTGATGGGATAAAACATAAGTTCCATTGTCCCACATTGGTGGTGGGATGGAACATGAGATGCATTGTCTTACTTAAGTGAAGTAATAAACCATGAGTTGGATTGTCCCACATTGGTGGAATGGTAAACTATGAGGTACCTTATAAGCAAATGTTTTCTACACTTAGGTGTCCTCCTAGTACATCTATCTAGGCTCGGATGGCCCTCGCCATCCGAGCCCGAGCCCGAGCCCGAGCCCGAGCCCGAGCCCGAGCCCGAGCCCGTGGGCGAATGGGCGTTTGTGGCGTATTGATGGCGCACTTTGCACTTCGCACGCTCGCATCGCCGCTTGAGAGCCGCCTTTATGTTTTTGACATGAGCTACGTAAGGGTCAAACAGCTGGTTAAAAAATGTGGCTTCCAGAAACTGGCTGAGTGCAGCAGGTAAAGTGTGGCTTCCAGAAACTGGCTGAGTGCAGCAGGTTGGGTGCAGCATGAGTCATGTAGGGACTCATAGTGTAGCAGGTTGGGTGCTGGCTGACTCATGCATGGGCCTGCATGAATATACAATTCTAGGGTGGTGGCCAGAATTGTGCTATAAATAGCTGCACATTTGCAGCCTCAAAACACACCAAGAAAAACCACACAGCAGCAGCACATTTGCTTCGGTTTTGATCCTGCTCCTGCTTCGGTTTTGATCCTGCTCCTGCTTCGGTTTTGATCTTTGCATCTTGTTGATAGAATTCTACGCTTATATCTCTTCGTTAAGATTGCATACAGGTATCATTTTCAGGTTGTGGTTAACTTCGGCAGTGCAATCTGCTACGGCTATTGTACCCTGGGAGACAGACGGGTTTCTTGTGTGTGTCACCCGAAATCTGTTTTAAGGGAAGCGTATAAAATACGTGCCTTAGCCAAATTATTATCAGTTTATTTGTATCACTTATGTAACTCGAATCACATATAATAAATATTACTGTTCTTATATGTATAAAGGAAAACAAATTTTACAACAAACTTAAAACAGATTTCGCATATTCGAGTTACATTACAGTTTGGTATAACTAAAATATATTTGTAACTAAAACTCTTACGTAGAGTTTGTTACTTAACTTTAAGACTTAATTTCTTTCTTTACGTTTGCATACAGATATAGTTGAAAGATGTCAACTGTACCTATGGTTTCAAGTTCCACTGTTGGATCTCTTACGTCTTCTGTAATGGGACCATTGGTTGGTGCCCAATCAGCCCAAACTATGGCTAATCATGCTGAGAAGCCTGAAAAGTTCTCGGGTTTGAACTTTAAAAGATGGCAACAGAAGATGTTGTTCTATTTAACTACCCTTCACCTTGCGAGGTATTTGACGGAGTCACCTCCTACTACGGAGGAGACAAATACTGAAACTGTTACTGCTGTTCAAGCATGGAAACATTCTGAATACTTGTGTCGTAACTATGTGTTAAACGGCCTTGCGGATATGTTGTATAATGTATACTGCAAGATACCAACTGCCAAGGAATTGTGGGAATCCTTGGAACGCAAGTATAAGACTGAGGATGCTGGAACAAAGAAATTTATTGTGGCCCGATTTTTGGATTACAAGATGGTTGACTCTAAGACTGTGATAAGTCAAGTCCAAGAGTTACAAGTGATTATAAGTGATCTTCTATCTGAAGGAATGACTCTTAGTGAGACATTTCAGGTGGCTGCGATAATTGAGAAGTTACCTCCAAGTTGGATGGACTTCAAAAATTATCTAAAGCATAAACGAAAGGAGATGTCTATGGAAGACTTCATAGTTCGTTTACGTATTGAAGAAGATAATCGGGTTGCACAAAATGGAAGTATTTCTGAAAATCAAGTGAAAGACCTCACTAAAGCCTTGAATAAGGCTAATTTGGTTGAACACGGTCAATCTTCTAAACCAAATAAATTTAATAAGGGCAATAAAGGGAAAGGAAAGGGTAAGATGAACAATAAGGGAGGAAACCTTGGTCCAAAAGGTGGGATTAAAAAGAAGGTGACTACCTTCAAAGGTAAGTGCTATAACTGTGGTGAATATGGTCATCGAGCTGATCAGTGTAAGGCACCAAAGCGTGAGCGTGCGCAGGTGGTGGAAGAAAATAACATGCCTTTAGTGGCAATGATTACAGAATTTTCTGCCTTTATCACTGAAGCTAATATGATCGGAGATAACCCTGGATGGTATGTCGATACCGGGGCTACTCGTCATGTATGTGGTGACAAAACCATGTTTAGTACTTACAAAGAAGCTACGGGTAAGCTTTACATGGGAAACGAAGCCACAGCCGACATCAAGGGTGAAGGCGATGTGATCTTGAAGTTTACTTCGGGGAAGGAACTTACTTTGAGCAACACTTTGTATGTTCCCGAGATACGAAAGAATCTGATTTCGGGTTGGTTGCTTAATAAGTTTGGGTTTCGTGTTGTGATTGAGTCTGATATGGTCGTGTTGACCAAAAAGGGTGTGTTTGTTGGAAAGGGCTATGCCCATAATTCTATGTTTAAAATGTCTGTATCTGTTGTTAAAAATAACATGAATAAAAATGCAACTACTTCTACTTACATGCTTGAGTATAATAATTCAAATATTTGGCATAGTAGATTAGGTCACGTAAATTATAATTCAATTCGTCGTTTGATTAAATTAAAGCACATTCCAACATTCCAAATTGACTTGAAATCAAATGCAACACGTGTGTTGAAGCCAAACAAACGAAATCTTCGTTTAAATCGGTTGAAAGGAAAACCGAACCTCTTGATTTAATTCACACTGATGTGTGTGATTTAAAATCGGTTCCTACTAGAGGTGGAAACAAGTACTTTATCACATTCATTGATGACAGTACTAGATATTGCTATGTATACTTACTTAAGAGTAAGGATGAAGCAATAGACAAGTTTGTCTTGTACAAAAATGAGGTTGAGAATCAACTAAATAAAAAGATAAAAATTTTAAGGAGTGATAGAGGAGGTGAATATGTTTCACCATTTGCGGATATGTGTGCAAAAAGTGGAATTATCCACGAATATACTGCTCCTTATTCTCCTCAATCAAATGGCATCGCTGAACGAAAAAACCGCACATTAAAAGAAATGATGAACGCCATGCTGATAAGTTCTGCCTTAGGCCAGGAAATGTGGGGAGAAGCTGTATTGTCAGCTTCTTATCTTTTAAATAAGATACCCTTTAAGAAAAAGGACGTAACTCCTTATCAATTATGGACGGGAAGAAAACCGTCTTACAATACTTGAAAGTGTGGGGATGTTTAGCCAAAGTGGTAATACCTCCACCAAAGGTTCAAAGAATAGGACCGAAAACTGTGGATTGTGTATTCATAGGTTATGCCCAGAATAGTAGTGCTTATCGGTTTCTTGTTTTCAAGTCTGAGAATCCAGAAATACAAAAGAATACTATAATTGAATCAAGGAATGCTTCATTCTTTGAAGATGTGTTTCCATGTTTGGAAAAACAACATAAAAGATCTTCACCATTTGATGAGATTGTTCAAGATAAGGTTCTGAAACAATCAGATGATGATGGGGTAGAGCTGAGAAGAAGTAAAAGGCCAAGAATTGAGAAATCTTTTGGGCCTGATTTTCTTACTTATATGATTGAGGGTGAGCCCCAAACATATCAAGAAGCTATCACCTCTACAGAAGGACCTCAATGGAAAGAAGCTATTAAAAGTGAAATTGATTCTATCCTGCAGAATCATACTTGGGAACTAGTAGATCTTCCACGAGGTTGTAAACCACTTGGATATCGCTGGATATTCAAGAGAAAAATGAAGTCAGATGGCACCATTGAAAAATACAAGGCAAGGTTAGTGATCAAAGGGTATAGACAAAAAGAAGGTCTAGACTATTTTGACACTTACTCGCCTGTAACAAGAATAACCTCTGTGAGGTTGGTGCTTGCAATAGCGGCATTGAGAAATTTAGAAGTACATCAAATGGATGTAAAAACCGCGTTTCTAAATGGAGATTTAGAAGAAGAGATTTATATGGAGCAACCTGAGGGTTTCTCTGTTCCTGGCCAGGAAGGTAAAGTTTGCAAACTTGTGAAATCTCTATATGGATTGAAGCAAGCTCCAAAACAATGGCACCAAAAGTTTGACAATGTCATACTTGAAAATGGCTTCAAGATTAATGAATGTGACAAGTGTTGTTATGTGAAAGACACACAAAGTGGTTATGTGATCTTATGTCTTTATGTAGATGACATACTTATTGTTGGAAGTAATGATAAGATGATAAGATCTACAAAAGACATGTTGAAAGCGAGATTTGACATGAAAGATATGGGTTTGGCTGATGTAATTCTTGGTATGAAAATCATTAGAACTCAAACTGGTCTTGTTTTAAGTCAATCTCATTATGTGGACAAGATCCTTGATGTCACACCCCAACCTAGACGGCGGAATCGTCGAGGCGTGAGAGTTACGATTGTTCACAGCCACATAACGCTATGTTTAAATGTAAATAATTAGATTAATAGTTTCAACAGGAATTACAACATAAGTCTCAATCATGAAATACATTCAAGCAAATATCAAACATAACATAACATTTCATTTATTTAACTAGGTCCACATCCTAGTTTTATTGCAAGCTTCAAAAGATCACTCTAAACTCGGGGGTTACCTGAAACATGATAAAATAAAAGGTCAACTAAAAATAGTTGGTGAGTTTCCAAGGTTTTCATACATAATACGAAAAGATTATAAGTAGCAATTCATGCCATAGGTTATAAGCTAGTAAGGTTATAGAACACATATCTTCACAATCAAACCTCGACTTGATTACAAGTATATAAGATTGGCTAAGTGTATTTGGTTCCCTAGTGCACAAGCATACGGCTCCTAGGAGTCGGCAATACATCGACTTTAGCACCAAATAGGCTTGTCAGGCCCAAAGATCTAAGACGTCGCCAGGCTAGCAATAGTTAATGATTGTAACAAACTATGTATCTCATATAATCACTTACATCACACAAATAACCATGACAAAGATATAAAGATGAATTGCAAGTGCTTTACAAGTCTCAAACGTTTATAAGTGTGTAATGTATAAGTATCATGTTTCACCCCAAAATGGTGTGAAATAAAGTAAAAGGGGCAAGGAAAACTCACTTGTCAAATAAGTATATAATGACGATTAATAAGAATAATAGTAGGCGTCGTTCCAACGTGAATCGTTACAAGGCACCTAAATATGTAAATATATATTCACAAGGTTAAAGTCTTAATAATAAGCTTTATTTATAAAGTAATTATTCGCGTTTCGATCCATTAGAAGAATTTCATATATGTGTTTTAGTATTTTAAGAATGAATTTTAAGTATAAAAAAATTGATAAGGTTTAATATATATAAACTTTATAATTATTTAAGGTTAATTGGAATAACGTTTTGATTAATAACGAATTATTAATCTAACCTTTAGTTAGTATATTTTATAAGAGAATAATATTTTAGAATGATTTATGAAATTATAAAATATATAATTTCTACAAACTTATATTATTTATTATTTAAGACAAATAATTATTTATTATTTGAAACAATAATAATAATAACTAAAACAAGAAATACTCCAATTGTAATGTTTTGTTAAGATAAACAAATTTTAAAGTCTATTTTATAAGTTATTTACTAGTTTTATTATTTGTTTTAATAAAATAAAATCAAATATTAATATATTTAAGAAATAAATTTGCAGAAGTTGGTTTGATGTAAAGAAAAATATTTAAGGTTTATAAAACTTATTTTTATAATTTTCAGGAATTTTTCTGAAATTTTTAAGAGGTTTAAAAGGCATAAAAAAATAGTTGGAGGTAGCCGGGTTCGAACCCGGGACCTCCAACGCATACACACACCCAACTACCAGTGAACCAAAGGCCGTGGCCGCATTAGTCCTCGGTTTTTTAATTCTTTTAAAGTCTAATCCCTTAAATCCCCCGAAACCCATGAACCCTAATATGCAAACGAATCAATCGAGCCTTTAATCGATGATTACAACCAAATTAACCATGGGGCTTTTGTTCCCCATGCTTAATCGAGCAGGTTCATGTATTTAATTTACCTGATCGTGTTCGAATCGAGGGTGAACGCCACGAAGAACAGTCGCGGCAGGGGAGTCGATCGAAGGAGACGGAATAAGCAATGAAAATCCAATTAATCCTGTGTGCAGCTTCTTATGGTGATGAAGAATTAAAGCCCTCAATCAAACTCGAATAATAATGCTCGTACACTGAATTGGATTGAGTTGCAGGTCCGCGACAGAGAGGGAGGTCGATGGTGTGGTTTTGGGTGATTTCAGATGCAATTGAAAGCGGGAATCGATTGAAGATAGATATATGCTCGTTATTACGTGTTCAATTGACTTATTATAATCGTTAGTGCGATCGATGGCTCTGCAAAGTAACCGCATGCGTGAGGCGATTCCAGATCGCACTGAAGGTTTAAATTTTTAAATTGTTTTTGATGCATGCGTTCGAAACTCCCACGTGAAGGTGTCGGGATGTTTGTTTCGGTTGAAAACCGAGTAGTTTGGCTGCTGTGGGCTCGCCGGAGCCGTTCGCCGGCGACGGAATCCGACGGGGAAAAAAGGGGGGGGCCGGTTGGGTATTTTGAAATAATTACAGAATGGTCCCTGGGGTTTTGTAATGTTATTATTTCATGTCATAACTTAGTTTTCAGGTTTCAATAATTACAAAACAGCCCCTGGATGTTTTTTATTATTGTTAATATTATGATCATTATTATTGTTATTATTATTATCATTATTATTGTTATTATTATTATCATTATTATTGTTAATATTATTATTATTATTATTATTATTATTATTATTATTATTATTATTATTATTATTATTATTATTATTATTATTATTATTATTATTATTTATTATATTTATACTCATTATAATCTTTTAAAGGATTGAAAGAAAAATCAACGTAATATGTATGAGCCACCTATAAGTTTCGTATATGACCACATTGGCTCATAAGTTCAAACGCCTTAAATTTTTATTTAACGTAAAATACGAGATGTTACAGTCTCCCCTACTTTAAGAAATTTCGTCCCGAAATTTAATCATTAGAAATAAATTTTAAGGTTATGAGGAGACTTAAATGTCCTTTCGTGTCCACGAGTGCACTCTTGGGAATGTTTAAATTCAATAAGTTTGACTATGATTCTTAAGTTTGTTAAGTTTCACCGTTCAAAATCTTATATGTTCCTTGACAAAGTGTGCAAGTCATTCCTTTAAGATTTTTAAGTGATAAACGTTGGTATTCCAACGGTTCAATACAATTAAAAAAAAAGATTGTCATGTGTGAAACGCCATACATAAGATCGATACGGGACTCGGCTTAACGAACATGAGAAATAAGTTCCGGATGTTTTTGGATGGAATTCATAAGAGCTTCTTAAGCAAGTAACTTTAACGAGTTTCTAGGTGATCGATTCTTGTTTACTCATGTCAATGAGGGTTCAAAGTGTTATTAGTGTAACGTTGATACAGGTATCGTGTTTGTTAAGATTAAAGATTAACTTTGGTATGAAGAAAATCATTATAATAGGTTTTCAGAATAAGTGTGGTTTTGAGGGTAAAACATTCAGAAGATTTACTAGAGGTTGTTATAAGGAGTTCAAAGATGGTCCAAGAAATGACACAATAATAAGAATTGCATTGATCAACGACGATAGCGTTCACGATTGGATTAAAATTTAAATAATTCAGGATATTGTTGATTAAGGCAAACACAAGTAGCTTTCCAAGTACGTCTTGCACATGCGGTTTATCAAATTCATAATCACAGCTGAGAACATTCGTGTGGCTAGGAAGCCATGGACACAAATTAGTAATATTTGGCAGGAAGTTTGTTTAGGAAGCTATCATTACGCAATCAGGTTTTAATGATAATTCAAAATGAAAGTTGATAAGTAGGGAATAAATGGTTCGATGTAGCTAGATCGAGTCAAGATATAAAGATAAAGGGAAAGAATTTGATTTAAGAATTTACATGCTTCAAGCTTGGAATCAAAATCCAATTAAAACGATCAGGTCTCCTTTCAAGTTCAGAGATCATGCTTTGGCTTGATAGGCCGAATCACCAACATTGAGTCACCCTTCAAGTTACTACACGCTTCTCGTCACTTGATTACAACCATGGTAAGTTAAAGATCAAGAAATGAGAATAGTCATCAAGGTGTGGTTTTCACTCCTAACTTGATGGTGTATTTGTTGGATTCTGTATGCCCAAGACACATAGAACATTGATGTGGTTAGTACGTTGTGATCCAAGTCGGGTCATACCCAATAACAAGCTTAGCAAACACCAATTAATTTTAATTGATGATATGATCATGCAATTAAATAATTGCACCAATTTAGAAAATGGGTTTTCTAAATAAATTGTATGTGAGAAAGAACAAATTATAAGGATATTTTGTTCATGGATATTATTTGTTATGTTGTTTAAATTAATTAAGCAACATCAAATAACAAATGTGTGTGTATATTATATATAATTAAAAGGTTAATTATGTATAATATATAAAATCTTGTAATATTTTATAAAAGAGATTTTTTTAGGGGAAAACCCTAATATAACATAGGGGCTTCGGCCGCCCCTTGCTCTCCTTCTCTCTTCAATTTTCATTTTTCTTCTCTCAAAGGGAAAGAGATGTGGATCTCTCAAGAACACACACATACATTCTATTTCAGCTCTCTCTCTCTCGATTTCTTACTTGCAAGAGTCATAAAACATAAATCCTTCTTTTGGAAGAAGGATCTTATGGATGGAACAAGTGTTTCACGGTTGGAACAAAGCTGTCACGGCTGGAACAAGGTTCCAGCAGCCTTCTTAATTCGATTTTGAAGGATGTCAAGGCTGGAGCAAGTGGTTCACGGGTGGAACAAGGTTTGAGCAGCCTTGATTGTTCGATCTTGAAGGTGTTCAAGGCTGGAACAAGAGTGTTCAAGGCTGAAACAAGTTCCAGCAGCTTGCATGACTTGATTTGGTGCTACAAATCCTAGCAAAAGTGTGTGTGCTTAATGCTTGTGGGTATGATTGCTTGAGAACACCTCCTCTTGGTGTTTTGGCCACTCAAGAACATCATTTTCTTGGTTCAATCCACGATTTCAGCAGCTTATGAAGCCTCTGCAACAAGGGCGCTCCAAGCTGCCACAAGGGCGCTCCAAGCTGCCACAAGGGCGCTCCAAGCTGCCACAAGGGCGCTCCAAGCTGCCACAAGGGCGCTCCAAGCTGCCACAAGGGCGCTCCAAGCGCTGGATCAACAGCATGCATCCACGGTTTTGACAGCATGAAGAAGGTAGTATGTATTGCTTCTTTGGGTTGTTTTATTTGTGATAACTAGTTCAAACACATAAATAAGATCCTTGCATTCTTGGGTTTGTTGTAGACATGCAATCAAGTATAATTTTCAGATTTCAAATGGTTGATATTTGATGTTAATCCGCTGCGTTTTCTTGTTTAAAATGGTTAAACAACATGATTTAGGTCCAACAAACCCAACAATGGCATCTAGAGCCGGATATGTGGATGACTAGTTTCATGTGTTCTTGTAAAATTGGTTTTATGAGGCTTTAACAACCTCATTAGGGCTGTTTTGTGATGATTTGATGATACCCCAACCTTTCAAGGTGTAATCATGCATGCTTATGATTGGATCTTGAAAGGAAGATATCAAATTGGTTGATTGTGTTTTTGTTTGGACAATAGACCCTAAATTCTTAGTTTGTGTTGGCTGAAAATTTAGGGTCAAATGGGGTTCATCTAGTTCTTGAAATGATGTATATGGATACATGTTTTAGTGCATAACATAGCCTTGACCATGTATGTTTTGGATTTGGTTAATTGTGGAATTGTCATGTTGGTTGTATTATTTCTATTTGGGTTGTAATAATTCCTTTTGGTGTTTCTATTTGGATTGTAATTTGTTTATTCATTTGGCAATGTAATAAATAGATTAGGAGTATTTTTTTCTTTTACTAGAAAATATGTATTAGGATATATATTTGTAAAAGAAGATGCTCGGGAAGGAAGCACAAAAGGAAGACACAAAGGATGGACTTGAAGCATTTGGATGCAAGTTCAAGTGGGGGTCTTTGGAGACCTCATCATTTGTGATTATGTTCAACCCTTAGGAAAGACCTTATGACAACACTTGTGATGGCAAACAAGTGTAGTCAACTTAGTGGCTATAGTTATGCACATATGTTTGTATGATTGTGCTTGTTTGGTTGTTTGTTGTATGATTGTTATTTGACATTCGGATGTGCATAACAAACTAATTAACAAACTTAACAAGCTGAATTTTATGGTTCCTAATCATTAAGTGATTAATAAAGGTTATTAAAAGGATTAATGATTTAATAAAAGAGGTTTTATTAAAAGTGAACCATAGGATACCTTATATTTGAAAGCATGCAAATACAAGGTAAATAGAGTTTTCAAACTAGAATCAATGAAAACTAAAAATCCCTTTTCAAACAAGTTTAACACCATCCTTTTGCACAACACTTAAGTCATTTGGAAACTCTTAATGGGATAAAGGTCACCTAACCATTTTGAGGGAACTTATGACTTAAGGTGGGAATACCACATTGGTGGGATAAAGGTCACCTAACCACTTGTGTTGGTAAACTCACATGTGTGTGCAAGTAGGGTAACTTGATTTGCAAACCATGTTGAATGGATCACCTAAAATATGGTTTCCAAATGGTGTTGATGGGATTAACATGCCGACTTTGCATATGACGTGTTAAAGTCGATCCCATACCGCTAGAAGTTGCAAACGGTTGCAATTGTCAAATATTGACTACCTTGTTAATTTGAATAATGGGATAAAGGTCACCTAACCATTATTTGAATGTAACGTTGGATTCTAGATTTTAATTATTAATTGTCTATGAGACATAAAGGTATTAATAATTAAAATGAAATTTTGAAATACTAAAAAGAACTTTGTAAAATTTATAGAATGACCGCAAACAATAATGCTACCACCCCGACCGTCCATGCCCTATCACCGAGAACTATTTTAGAGAGGGATCGTCTCTACCATAATAACCTTATGGACTAGTCTCGAAACTTAAGAACTGTTCTCAAGCAAGAGCAAAGGCATGTGTCCTTGACGATCCTATTCCTAACCAACCCGACCCCGACGATGTTGAGGCCATTCCCGATCCTAAGGCAAATGTTGTCAAAGGAGAAGGGCACATCAAAGGCAATGGGTAAGGGTAGATCAAAGCGGAACCTCCAAACCTAAGCTTATGAAGCTTAAGGTAACCGAAAACGATCCATGCTTTGAGTATGGTGAGATAGGTCATTTGAAAGGGATTCATCCAACCTATCTCAATGAGTTGAGAAATAAAAGGGATGCTGGGCAAACCTTAAGTGTAACTTTCATAATCCATATTAACTTAGGTGTTATTTCCTCAAAGCACATGGGTAATTGGATACCACATGTGGAACTCACTATTGCAATTTGTTGCAAGGGTTCAAAAGAAATAAGCACTTTAAGAAAGGAGACTATGTTTTGAAACTTTCAAAAGGTTTGGAAGATGTTCGTCAAAACATGTTTATATGCTCCTAGTTTGACTAGGAACATGATTTAAGTTTCCCTTTTAAAGCAATATGGTTATGATTTAAAGTTAGTAAATGATGGTATTTATATATTTATATGGATGATATATATTATTTTAAGGCCATGCCTTCTAATGATATTTGTGAATTGGTTCATGATGATTCGTCCTGTAATAACACATTATACCTATCATACACCAAGAGACTTAAAATGGTTTAAGTGACTCTTATTCTTGTCATTGTCATCTTGGTTACATAAACAAGAATCGGATCTAAACACTTTAAAAGGATGGTCTTTTGAAAACAAATGAAAATTGTTCATTTGATAAGTGTGAATCTTGTTTATGAGGTAAGATGACCAACACGCCCTTTATTGGTACTAATGAGAGGGCAAAAAGACTTATTAGGAATCATACACTTGGATGTATGTGCTCCTTTTAATACAATGACAAGGTATGGTGAAACTTACTTCATTACCTTAACCGACTATTATAGTCGCCATGGTTATGTGTACTTGATGGCACATAGACATGAAGAATTTGAAATGTTCAAAAACTTCAAGAATGAAGTAGGAAATCAACTCGATAGAACTACCAAAATTCTCCGTCTAGGTAGAGAAGGTGAATACGTAAGTGAGACTTTTAGGGATCATCTAGGAAGTTGTAAGATTGTCTCACAACTTACTCCTCACAGAATACCATAACATAATGATGTGTCTGAAAGGAGATCGAACCCTATTGGATATAGTTCGACCTATGATGACTATAAACTCGCTACCTCTATAATTTTGGGGTTTCGCACTACTCTCCCCGACTCATATTTTGAATATGGTCCAAACCAAGAAAGTGGATTCGACGCCTCTTGAGATATGAAATGGAATAGTTCCATCGCTATCATATTTTAAATTATGGGTTATGAAGCTTATGTTAAGCTTAACACCCAAACCAACTGCAAGTCGATTCACTAAGTGTATATTTTTTGGATATATAAAAGGATTGTATAGGATACTATTTCTTTGATCCAACAGAGCAAAAGGTATTCATTGCTCAAAAGGCAGAGTTCTTGGAAGGCAGAGTTCTTGGAAGCCAAGTTCCTTATGGAAGGAATGACGCATTGAACAGTGGAATTTGATGAGGATCAAGATCCACAAGCCGATACACGTTTGGTTGACACTAGCAATCAACAAGAGGTCGTTGATCATGATCAAGAGGTTGATCAATACACACAAAACGTTCGCTGATCTGGTAAAGTTAGCATTTCACATGAAAGATGTGGATTTTTCATAGATGGATGCTACGTTGTTGACTCCGAAGAGCCAACTACATACCATGATGCAATGTCCAATTCGGATTGTGACATGTGGCTAGGAGCCATGAACGTAAAGATGCAATTCATGTATGACAACCAAGTTTGGGAATTGGTTGACTCTTCACTTAACTCCAAACCGGTTGGATGCAAGTGGGTTTTCAAGAAGAAAACTGACATGCATGAAAACTTGGATACTTACAAGGCAAGACTTGTAGCAAAAAGTTTCAATCTAAGTCAAAGGGTTGATTATGATGAAACCTTCTCGCCAATGGCAATGCTAAAGTCATCCTGATAAAGTATGCAAGTTAAAAATATCAATCTATGGATTGAGACCAGCATCGAGAAATTGGAATCAACGTTTTGATGAAAGATCAAGAAATTGGGTTTCATCAAGAACGCTAACAAGGATTGTGTGTATCAAGGGGCTAGTGGGAGTACAATTACGTTCTTAGTATTGTATGTTGATGACATACTACACTTGGAAATTACCTTTCCAAAAGGGATCTCCGTGAAACCGTCTCTATTTTGGAAATAAAGATCTATAGGGATAGATCGAGGCGGTTGATAGGGTTAAACCAAAGTGCATACATTGATAAAATCTTGAAAAGGTTCAAGATGGAAAACTCTAAGAAAGGTATAGTACCTATTCAAAGAGGGACAACATTGAGTGCATCTCAATGTCCAAGCTCAAACGATGAGCAACATCGTATGAAGGACATCCCATATGCGTCTGCTATAGGATCCATCATGTATGCGATGATATGCACTAGACTGGACGAGTCATGCGCGTTAAGCATGACAAATAGATATCAGCAGAATCCAAGTAACAGCCATTGGATGGTTGTTGAATGTATATTGGAATACCTTAGGAGGACTAAGGATATGTTTCTAATATACGGATTTAATGAAGAGGAACTAGTTGTAAAGGGTTACACGGATGCTAGTTTCCAAACTGATCGAGATGATCCTCGATCACAATCGGGATATGTCTCTATTATGAATAGTGTAGCATTGTCCACTACAGAATACGAATACATAGCCGCCTCATTAGCAGCTTGGGAAGCTGCATGGATAAAAGGTTTATCACCAATCTAAGGATGGTCTCTACCATTCAAGACCCCTTAGAAATCTTTTGTCATGACGAGGGTGCGATTGTTCAAATCAAGGAACCCCGTGCACATCAAAAGATTAGATACAATGAGCGGAGATTCAACTACATAAGGGATGAAGTTGAAAAGGAAAGATATGTATTCGCAAAGTTCACTTTGATCAAAACATTGCGGATCCACTCACGAAGCTCCTTGAAAGGGCAAAGCATGAAAGTCATGCTTGTGCCTTAGGACTTCGATATTCTAGTGATTGGAATTGATCTGTTTACTATTAATATTATTAATATGGAACAATTGTAATGCTTAACTTATCTATGTATTTACGATATTTTAAGTAATGTTCCCTTTTAGCATGTTTACATCCATGAATAATTTTATTATTCTAAATGTCCGTAGTCGGTCATATTTGTGGGAACAAATATGAATGTAAGACTATTATGAACTTGGATTGGTGGATATTCATAAGGCATGAATATAGAGCAATTGGTTGCTACCAAGGTTCATAGATATTCGTGGGATACGAATATTGGACTGACCCGCATCTCAAATCTTACTACATGGAATCTTATTGATTGATCATAAGTAAATTTGAGTAAAGGCGAATATCATTTGGTATCCTCCGACCTGAGATACATATTGGGTTTTGATATTCACCAAGTGTTATACCTTGAGCTAGTTCTTCACTGATATGAGATAATTGTCAGTACATAAGGCTATGTTCAGATATGACATAAGGTGATTGTGAGAAACGTATGTAGTCAAGATGGGATTTGTTCCTCTTATTCGTTGAGAGTATGATGTCTAAGGCTGAGTAAGTTAAATCAACAAGGAATGATCATTCTGTGTCCTTGGATTTAACATGACATCTGTAACAAAAGGATAAATGATTGATTCACCTAAATCATTTCAAGTTGGATGCTTGAAGGGGATGATGTTATTGAATGGCTTTTAAGTCACGCGTATTAAGGGTAGTAAACCGTTGTTAGGCGGTATTTACTGCTTGCATCAATCTTCTATGTATCTTGTGCAAGTGGGAGATTGTTGGATTCTGTATGCCCAAGACACATAGAACATTGATGTGGTTAGTACGTTGTGATCCAAGTCGGGTCATACCCAATAACAAGCTTAGCAAACCCAATTAATATTTAATTGATGATATGATCATGCAATTAAATAATTGCACCAATTTAGAAAATGGGTTTTCTAAATAAATTGTATGTGAGAAAGAACAAATTATAAGGATATTTTGTTCATGGATATTATTTGTTATGTTGTTTAAATTATTAAGCAACATCAAATAACAAATGTGTGTGTATATTATATATAATTAAAAGGTTAATTATGTATAATATATAAAATCTTGTAATATTTTATAAAAGAGATTTTTTTAGGGGAAAACCCTAATATAACATAGGGGCTTCGGCCGCCCCTTGCTCTCCTTCTCTCTTCAATTTTCGTTTTTCTTCTCTCAAAGGGAAAGAGATGTGGATCTCTCAAGAACACACACATACATTCTATTTCAGCTCTCTCTCTCTCGATTTCTTACTTGCAAGAGTCATAAAACATAAATCCTTCTTTTGGAAGAAGGATCTTATGGATGGAACAAGTGTTTCACGGTTGGAACAAAGCTGTCACGGCTGGAACAAGGTTCCAGCAGCCTTCTTAATTCGATTTTGAAGGATGTCAAGGCTGGAGCAAGTGGTTCACGGGTGGAACAAGGTTTGAGCAGCCTTGATTGTTCGATCTTGAAGGTGTTCAAGGCTGGAACAAGAGTGTTCAAGGCTGAAACAAGTTCCAGCAGCTTGCATGACTTGATTTGGTGCTACAAATCCTAGCAAAAGTGTGTGTGCTTAATGCTTGTGGGTATGATTGCTTGAGAACACCTCCTCTTGGTGTTTTGGCCACTCAAGAACATCATTTTCTTGGTTCAATCCACGATTTCAGCAGCTTATGAAAGCCTCTGCAACAAGGGCGCTCCAAGCTGCCACAAGGGCGCTCCAAGCTGCCACAAGGGCGCTCCAAGCTGCCACAAGGGCGCTCCAAGCTGCCACAAGGGCGCTCCAAGCTGCCACAAGGGCGCTCCAAGCGCTGGATCAACAGCATGCATCCACGGTTTTGACAGCATGAAGAAGGTAGTATGTATTGCTTCTTTGGGTTGTTTTTTTGTGATAACTAGTTCAAACACATAAATAAGATCCTTGCATTCTTGGGTTTGTTGTAGACATGCATCAAGTATAATTTTCAGATTTCAAATGGTTGATATTTGATGTTAATCCGCTGCGTTTTCTTGTTTAAAATGGTTAAACAACATGATTTAGGTCCAACAAACCCAACAGTATTTCCAAGATATGACCATTAACTTACCAATCAAAAAGTTCGATCCCAACTCATTGTTAAGGATCCACAGAAATAAGACGAGGTAACTCACCATTAAGGTAAGAAAATCACTCCTATCTTAACAGTGAAGTTCTTACAAAAACAAATATAACAAAATGAACTTCTTCATCAAAATCCAAGATTCACTCCTACTTTGACGAGGTCGTTTCATTTGAGAAAATACAATCCATAAAAATGAAGTTATCATCAAGGTATGGAATTCACGCCTATCTTAATGATTGAGCTTCATAATAACAAAAAATAATCGAAGATTGACATTTGTCACCAAAGTACGGGTTTCAATCCTATTTTGGTGAGATCTTGTCATTTGTGAAGTGTAAGTTTTAATAAGAATAATTGAAGTCAATCCTCAAGATAAGGAAATCACCCTAATCCAGAGGATGAAATATCGTAAAACACAAAATTAGAAACCATTTATCGAAATGAATAGAGATTCATCAAAGTAAGGGGACTACCCCTGTTTTGATGGGATAGAATCATTTAGGAGATACGAGTCTTCTTAATCATAGGCTGACTTGCAACCTTCGCATTTCCCACGGTGCAAGCGGTATGAAGTTTGACTTAACGATGAAAGGAAAATAATATTAATTAGAAATTCAGGAAATTTCAAGTTACATCAATGAAACCAAAAGGAAAATCATGCTTATAAAACTTAAGGTCTAAGTTCGAGGTAACAGGATTTGTTATGATGGTGTTCAAATCTTGGATAATTAAAATCGGGAAGACGAAATCAAGGATAAAATGATTCGACATCACAATGAGATGTGAACATTCGATTCATAATCGAAAGGAATATATGGACTTCTCAAGATGTGAGGTCAACCATAACCTTATTGATGACACGCGTACTTATAAGCGATCAATTATAACAAGAGTTTTGAGTCAAGTAACGGATTCATTGATCGAATTAGATCACCATTTACACTTTGCCTAGACAAAGTATCCCGAGATGTAGGAATTTCGTCTACAGCGTTGCATGTTCTTAGTTATGGGACACATCCTTAAGAAGACTTGAGAACCATAGGTAACGGTTTAAAGTTTTAAAGACATACGGTTTAGATTCTCAATATCTTTGGGTATATTGAAATTCATGTTCACGTTGGTCAAGGTATAGAAATAGTTACATGAAATGCCGAGTTCAATACTGTTACACGTTACACGTTCAGCGTTTAAACGTAAGAGTTGAATTTGTAGGATGGGTTTAATATTAACAGGAATATTATTTAGGTTAAGGATGAGAAAGTATTTAAACTTTGATGATAAACTAGTTCAAGGATTCAAGGATTTTTAAGACACAAAAGGATGGTTCCATTTGGTAACGCATTACCATTTGGAATCGTTGACACGTCAAGGTAAATTGACCCATTTACCTTAGAAACTTGTGTATGTTGACCATAGTTTATCACTCATCCCAGAAATCCCCAGGTAGCGTAACGGTTCCCTCAATGAGATTTATACGAATACGCTTGCCTTACCCCGAGGGCTTTTTGCCAGGAAATCCAGAATACAGGTGTCTATGTGTCACACAATATTTCTTAGGTTCATGAAATCAAAACCTTGATGAGATTTATATAGATTAGACATAACGTCTAAAGATCCAAGTCATAAGCATAAGTATATGATTCCACGTGTCGTTGAGAATAAGTTTAGGAAGTTCATTTATCGAGGAGAGTCAAAGAGTCGAAGTTAAGTTTAGGGAGTCTAAGTTTTAAGCATACATAAGGCAATCCTATCTAAGGCATCAAGTTGCATAAAAGGCATAGCATTATGTAGCATTTCAAACAATACGTGAGCACAAAAGTATAAAGATCTTTCTATGAGGTTCATGCAACTATAGTCTAGGTCACCATTTCTAATAACCTAAATCCCTATAGTTATGGGCTCTGATACCAATCTGTCACACCCCAACCTAGACGGCGGAATCGTCGAGGCGTGAGAGTTACGATTGTTCACAGCCACATAACGCTATGTTTAAATGTAAATAATTAGATTAATAGTTTCAACAGGAATTACAACATAAGTCTCAATCATGAAATACATTCAAGCAAATATCAAACATAACATAACATTTCATTTATTTAACTAGGTCCACATCCTAGTTTTATTGCAAGCTTCAAAAGATCACTCTAAACTCGGGGGTTACCTGAAACATGATAAAATAAAAGGTCAACTAAAAATAGTTGGTGAGTTTCCAAGGTTTTCATACATAATACGAAAAGATTATAAGTAGCAATTCATGCCATAGGTTATAAGCTAGTAAGGTTATAGAACACATATCTTCACAATCAAACCTCGACTTGATTACAAGTATATAAGATTGGCTAAGTGTATTTGGTTCCCTAGTGCACAAGCATACGGCTCCTAGGAGTCGGCAATACATCGACTTTAGCACCAAATAGGCTTGTCAGGCCCAAAGATCTAAGACGTCGCCAGGCTAGCAATAGTTAATGATTGTAACAAACTATGTATCTCATATAATCACTTACATCACACAAATAACCATGACAAAGATATAAAGATGAATTGCAAGTGCTTTACAAGTCTCAAACGTTTATAAGTGTGTAATGTATAAGTATCATGTTTCACCCCAAAATGGTGTGAAATAAAGTAAAAGGGGGCAAGGAAAACTCACTTGTCAAATAAGTATATAATGACGATTAATAAGAATAATAGTAGGCGTCGTTCCAACGTGAATCGTTACAAGGCACCTAAATATGTAAATATATATTCACAAGGTTAAAGTCTTAATAATAAGCTTTATTTATAAAGTAATTATTCGCGTTTCGATCCATTAGAAGAATTCATATATGTGTTTTAGTATTTTAAGAATGAATTTTAAGTATAAAAAAAATTGATAAGGTTTAATATATATAAAACTTTATAATTATTTAAGGTTAATTGGAATAACGTTTTGATTAATAACGAATTATTAATCTAACCTTTAGTTAGTATATTTTATAAGAGAATAATATTTTAGAATGATTTATGAAATTATAAAATATATAATTTCTACAAACTTATATTATTATTATTTAAGACAAATAATTATTTATTATTTGAAACAATAATAATTAATAACTAAAACAAGAAAATACTTCAATTGTAATGTTTTGTTAAGATAAACAAATTTTAAAGTCTATTTTATAAGTTATTTAACTAGTTTTATTATTTGTTTTAATAAAATAAAATCAAATATTAATATATTTTAAGAAATAAATTTGCAGAAGTTGGTTTGATGTAAAGAAAAATATTTAAGGTTTATAAAACTTATTTTTATAATTTTCAGGAATTTTTCTGAAATTTTTAAGAGGTTTAAAAGGCATAAAAAAAATAGTTGGAGGTAGCCGGGTTCGAACCCGGGACCTCCAACGCATACACACACCCAACTACCAGTGAACCAAAGGCCGTGGCCGCATTAGTCCTCGGTTTTTAATTCTTTTAAAGTCTAATCCCTTAAATCCCCCGAAACCCATGAACCCTAATATGCAAACGAATCAATCGAGCCTTTAATCGATGATTACAACCAAATTAACCATGGGGCTTTTGTTCCCCATGCTTAATCGAGCAGGTTCATGTATTTAATTTACCTGATCGTGTTCGAATCGAGGGTGAACGCCACGAAGAACAGTCGCGGCAGGGGAGTCGATCGAAGGAGACGGAATAAGCAATGAAATCCAATTAATCCTGTGTGCAGCTTCTTATGGTGATGAAGAATTAAAGCCCTCAATCAAACTCGAATAATAATGCTCGTACACTGAATTGGATTGAGTTGCAGGTCCGCGACAGAGAGGGAGGTCGATGGTGTGGTTTTGGGTGATTTCAGATGCAATTGAAAGCGGGAATCGATTGAAGATAGATATATGCTCGTTATTACGTGTTCAATTGACTTATTATAATCGTTAGTGCGATCGATGGCTCTGCAAAGTAACCGCATGCGTGAGGCGATTCCAGATCGCACTGAAGGTTTAAATTTTTAAATTGTTTTTGATGCATGCGTTCGAAACTCCCACGTGAAGGTGTCGGGATGTTTGTTTCGGTTGAAAACCGAGTAGTTTGGCTGCTGTGGGCTCGCCGGAGCCGTTCGCCGGCGACGGGAATCCGACGGGGAAAAAAGGGGGGGGCCGGTTGGGTATTTTGAAATAATTACAGAATGGTCCCTGGGGTTTTGTAATGTTATTATTTCATGTCATAACTTAGTTTTCAGGTTTCAATAATTACAAAACAGCCCCTGGATGTTTTTATTATTATTGTTAATATTATGATCATTATTATTGTTATTATTATTATCATTATTATTGTTATTATTATTATCATTATTATTGTTAATATTATTATTATTATTATTATTATTATTATTATTATTATTATTATTATTATTATTATTATTATTATTATTATTATTTATTATTATAATTATACTCATTATAATCTTTTAAAGGATTGAAAGAAAAATCAACGTATATGTATGAGCCACCTATAAGTTTCGTATATGACCACATTGGCTCATAAGTTCAAACGCCTTAAATTTTTATTTAACGTAAAATACGAGATGTTACAGTCTCCCCTACTTTAAGAATTTCGTCCCGAAATTTAATCATTAGAATAAATTTTAAGGTTATGAGGAGACTTAATGTCCTTTCGTGTCCACGAGTGCACTCTTGGGAATGTTTAAATTCAATAAGTTTGACTATGATTCTTAAGTTTGTTAAGTTTCACCGTTCAAAATCTTATATGTTCCTTGACAAAGTGTGCAAGTCATTCCTTTAAGATTTTTAAGTGATAAACGTTGGTATTCCAAACGGTTCAATACAATTAAAAAAAAATTGTCATGTGTGAAACGCCATACATAAGATCGATACGGGACTCGGCTTAACGAACATGAGAAATAAGTTCCGGATGTTTTTGGATGGAATTCATAAGAGCTTCTTAAGCAAGTAACTTTAACGAGTTTCTAGGTGATCGATTCTTGTTTACTCATGTCAATGAGGGTTCAAAGTGTTATTAGTGTAACGTTGATACAGGTATCGTGTTTGTTAAGATTAAAGATTAACTTTGGTATGAAGAAAATCATTATAATAGGTTTTCAGAATAAGTGTGGTTTGAGGGTAAAACATTCAGAAGATTTACTAGAGGTTGTTATAAGGAGTTCAAAGATGGTCCAAGAAATGACACAATAATAAGAATTGCATGATCAACGACGATAGCGTTCACGATTGGATTAAAATTTAAATAATTCAGGATATTGTTGATTAAGGCAAACACAAGTAGCTTTCCAAGTACGTCTTGCACATGCGGTTTATCAAATTCATAATCACAGCTGAGAACATTCGTGTGGCTAGGAAGCCATGGACACAATTAGTAATGTCTTTATTTGGCAGGAAGTTTGTTTAGGAAGCTATCATTACGCAATCAGGTTTTAATGATAATTCAAAATGAAAGTTGATAAGTAGGGAATAAATGGTTCGATGTAGCTAGATCGAGTCAAGATATAAAGATAAAGGGAAAGAATTTGATTTAAGAATTTACATGCTTCAAGCTTGGAATCAAAATCCAATTAAAACGATCAGTCTCCTTTCAAGTTCAGAGATCATGCTTTGGCTTGATAGGCCGAATCACCAACATTGAGTCACCCTTCAAGTTACTACACGCTTCTCGTCACTTGATTACAACCATGGTAAGTTAAAGATCAAGAAATGAGAATAGTCATCAAGGTGTGGTTTTCACTCCTAACTTGATGGTGTATTTGTTGGATTCTGTATGCCCAAGACACATAGAACATTGATGTGGTTAGTACGTTGTGATCCAAGTCGGGTCATACCCAATAACAAGCTTAGCAAACACCAATTAATATTTAATTGATGATATGATCATGCAATTAAATAATTGCACCAATTTAGAAAATGGGTTTTCTAAATAAATTGTATGTGAGAAAGAACAAATTATAAGGATATTTTGTTCATGGATATTATTTGTTATGTTGTTTAAATTAATTAAGCAACATCAAATAACAAATGTGTGTGTATATTATATATAATTAAAAGGTTAATTATGTATAATATATAAAATCTTGTAATATTTTATAAAAGAGATTTTTTTAGGGGAAAACCCTAATATAACATAGGGGCTTCGGCCGCCCCTTGCTCTCCTTCTCTCTTCAATTTTCATTTTTCTTCTCTCAAAGGGAAAGAGATGTGGATCTCTCAAGAACACACACATACATTCTATTTCAGCTCTCTCTCTCTCGATTTCTTACTTGCAAGAGTCATAAAACATAAATCCTTCTTTTGGAAGAAGGATCTTATGGATGGAACAAGTGTTTCACGGTTGGAACAAAGCTGTCACGGCTGGAACAAGGTTCCAGCAGCCTTCTTAATTCGATTTTGAAGGATGTCAAGGCTGGAGCAAGTGGTTCACGGGTGGAACAAGGTTTGAGCAGCCTTGATTGTTCGATCTTGAAGGTGTTCAAGGCTGGAACAAGAGTGTTCAAGGCTGAAACAAGTTCCAGCAGCTTGCATGACTTGATTTGGTGCTACAAATCCTAGCAAAAGTGTGTGTGCTTAATGCTTGTGGGTATGATTGCTTGAGAACACCTCCTCTTGGTGTTTTGGCCACTCAAGAACATCATTTTCTTGGTTCAATCCACGATTTCAGCAGCTTATGAAAGCCTCTGCAACAAGGGCGCTCCAAGCTGCCACAAGGGCGCTCCAAGCTGCTACAAGGGCGCTCCAAGCTGCCACAAGGGCGCTCCAAGCTGCCACAAGGGCGCTCCAAGCTGCCACAAGGGCGCTCCAAGCGCTGGATCAACAGCATGCATCCACGGTTTTGACAGCATGAAGAAGGTAGTATGTATTGCTTCTTTGGGTTGTTTTATTTGTGATAACTAGTTCAAACACATAAATAAGATCCTTGCATTCTTGGGTTTGTTGTAGACATGCAATCAAGTATAATTTTCAGATTTCAAATGGTTGATATTTGATGTTAATCCGCTGCGTTTTCTTGTTTAAAATGGTTAAACAACATGATTTAGGTCCAACAAACCCAACAATGGCATCTAGAGCCGGATATGTGGATGACTAGTTTCATGTGTTCTTGTAAAATTGGTTTTATGAGGCTTTAACAACCTCATTAGGGCTGTTTTGTGATGATTTGATGATACCCCAACCTTTCAAGGTTGTAATCATGCATGCTTATGATTGGATCTTGAAAGGAAGATATCAAATTGGTTGATTGTGTTTTTGTTTGGACAATAGACCCTAAATTCTTAGTTTGTGTTGGCTGAAAATTTAGGGTCAAATGGGGTTCATCTAGTTCTTGAAATGATGTATATGGATACATGTTTTAGTGCATAACATAGCCTTGACCATGTATGTTTTGGATTTGGTTAATTGTGGAATTGTCATGTTGGTTGTATTATTTCTATTTGGGTTGTAATAATTCCTTTTGGTGTTTCTATTTGGATTGTAATTTGTTTATTCATTTGGCAATGTAATAAATAGATTAGGAGTATTTTTTCTTTTACTAGAAAATATGTATTAGGATATATATTTTGTAAAAGAAGATGCTCGGAAGGAAGCACAAAAGGAAGACACAAAGGATGGACTTGAAGCATTTGGATGCAAGTTCAAGTGGGGGTCTTTGGAGACCTCATCATTTGTGATTATGTTCAACCCTTAGGAAAGACCTTATGACAACACTTGTGATGGCAAACAAGTGTAGTCAACTTAGTGGCTATAGTTATGCACATATGTTTGTATGATTGTGCTTGTTTGGTTGTTTGTTGTATGATTGTTATTTGACATTCGGATGTGCATAACAAACTAATTAACAAACTTAACAAGCTGAATTTTATGGTTCCTAATCATTAAGTGATTAATAAAAGGTTATTAAAAGGATTAATGATTTAATAAAAGAGGTTTTATTAAAAGTGAACCATAGGATACCTTATATTTGAAAGCATGCAAATACAAGGTAAATAGAGTTTTCAAACTAGAATCAATGAAAACTAAAATCCCTTTTCAAACAAGTTTAACACCATCCTTTTGCACAACACTTAAGTCATTTGGAAACTCTTAATGGGATAAAGGTCACCTAACCATTTTGAGGGAACTTATGACTTAAGGTGGGAATACCACATTGGTGGGATAAAGGTCACCTAACCACTTGTGTTGGTAAACTCACATGTGTGTGCAAGTAGGGTAACTTGATTTGCAAACCATGTTGAATGGATCACCTAAAATATGGTTTCCAAATGGTGTTGATGGGATTAACATGCCGACTTTGCATATGACGTGTTAAAGTCGATCCCATACCGCTAGAAGTTGCAAACGGTTGCAATTGTCAAATATTGACTACCTTGTTAATTTGAATAATGGGATAAAGGTCACCTAACCATTATTTGAATGTAACGTTGGATTCTAGATTTTAATTATTAATTGTCTATGAGACATAAAGGGTATTAATAATTAAAATGAAATTTTGAAATACTAAAAAGAACTTTGTAAAATTTATAGAATGACCGCAAACAATAATGCTACCACCCCGACCGTCCATGCCCTATCACCGAGAACTATTTTAGAGAGGGATCGTCTCTACCATAATAACCTTATGGACTAGTCTCGAAACTTAAGAACTGTTCTCAAGCAAGAGCAAAGGCATGTGTCCTTGACGATCCTATTCCTAACCAACCCGACCCCGACGATGTTGAGGCCATTCCCGATCCTAAGGCAAATGTTGTCAAAGGAGAAGGGCACATCAAAGGCAATGGGTAAGGGTAGATCAAAGCGGAACCTCCAAAACCTAAGCTTATGAAGCTTAAGGTAACCGAAAACGATCCATGCTTTGAGTATGGTGAGATAGGTCATTTGAAAGGGATTCATCCAACCTATCTCAATGAGTTGAGAAATAAAAGGGATGCTGGGCAAACCTTAAGTGTAACTTTCATAATCCATATTAACTTAGGTGTTATTTCCTCAAAGCACATGGGTAATTGGATACCACATGTGGAACTCACTATTGCAATTTGTTGCAAGGGTTCAAAAGAAATAAGCACTTTAAGAAAGGAGACTATGTTTTGAAACTTTCAAAAGGTTTGGAAGATGTTCGTCAAAACATGTTTATATGCTCCTAGTTTGACTAGGAACATGATTTAAGTTTCCCTTTTAAAGCAATATGGTTATGATTTAAAGTTAGTAAATGATGGTATTTATATATTTATATGGATGATATATATTATTTTAAGGCCATGCCTTCTAATGATATTTGTGAATTGGTTCATGATGATTCGTCCTGTAATAACACATTATACCTATCATACACCAAGAGACTTAAAATGGTTTAAGTGACTCTTATTCTTGTCATTGTCATCTTGGTTACATAAACAAGAATCGGATCTAAACACTTTAAAAGGATGGTCTTTTGAAAACAAATGAAAATTGTTCATTTGATAAGTGTGAATCTTGTTTATGAGGTAAGATGACCAACACGCCCTTTATTGGTACTAATGAGAGGGCAAAAAGACTTATTAGGAATCATACACTTGGATGTATGTGCTCCTTTTAATACAATGACAAGGTATGGTGAAACTTACTTCATTACCTTAACCGACTATTATAGTCGCCATGGTTATGTGTACTTGATGGCACATAGACATGAAGAATTTGAAATGTTCAAAAACTTCAAGAATGAAGTAGGAAATCAACTCGATAGAACTACCAAAATTCTCCGTCTAGGTAGAGAAGGTGAATACGTAAGTGAGACTTTTAGGGATCATCTAGGAAGTTGTAAGATTGTCTCACAACTTACTCCTCACAGAATACCATAACATAATGATGTGTCTGAAAGGAGATCGAACCCTATTGGATATAGTTCGACCTATGATGACTATAAACTCGCTACCTCTATAATTTTGGGGTTTCGCACTACTCTCCCCGACTCATATTTTGAATATGGTCCAAACCAAGAAAGTGGATTCGACGCCTCTTGAGATATGAAATGGAATAGTTCCATCGCTATCATATTTTAAATTATGGGTTATGAAGCTTATGTTAAGCTTAACACCCAAACCAACTGCAAGTCGATTCACTAAGTGTATATTTTTTGGATATATAAAAGGATTGTATAGGATACTATTTCTTTGATCCAACAGAGCAAAAGGTATTCATTGCTCAAAAGGCAGAGTTCTTGGAAGGCAGAGTTCTTGGAAGCCAAGTTCCTTATGGAAGGAATGACGCATTGAACAGTGGAATTTGATGAGGATCAAGATCCACAAGCCGATACACGTTTGGTTGACACTAGCAATCAACAAGAGGTCGTTGATCATGATCAAGAGGTTGATCAATACACACAAAACGTTCGCTGATCTGGTAAAGTTAGCATTTCACATGAAAGATGTGGATTTTTCATAGATGGATGCTACGTTGTTGACTCCGAAGAGCCAACTACATACCATGATGCAATGTCCAATTCGGATTGTGACATGTGGCTAGGAGCCATGAACGTAAAGATGCAATTCATGTATGACAACCAAGTTTGGGAATTGGTTGACTCTTCACTTAACTCCAAACCGGTTGGATGCAAGTGGGTTTTCAAGAAGAAAACTGACATGCATGAAAACTTGGATACTTACAAGGCAAGACTTGTAGCAAAAAGTTTCAATCTAAGTCAAAGGGTTGATTATGATGAAACCTTCTCGCCAATGGCAATGCTAAAGTCATCCTGATAAAGTATGCAAGTTAAAAATATCAATCTATGGATTGAGACCAGCATCGAGAAATTGGAATCAACGTTTTGATGAAAGATCAAGAAATTGGGTTTCATCAAGAACGCTAACAAGGATTGTGTGTATCAAGGGGCTAGTGGGAGTACAATTACGTTCTTAGTATTGTATGTTGATGACATACTACACTTGGAAATTACCTTTCCAAAAGGGATCTCCGTGAAACCGTCTCTATTTTGGAAATAAAGATCTATAGGGATAGATCGAGGCGGTTGATAGGGTTAAACCAAAGTGCATACATTGATAAAATCTTGAAAAGGTTCAAGATGGAAAACTCTAAGAAAGGTATAGTACCTATTCAAAGAGGGACAACATTGAGTGCATCTCAATGTCCAAGCTCAAACGATGAGCAACATCGTATGAAGGACATCCCATATGCGTCTGCTATAGGATCCATCATGTATGCGATGATATGCACTAGACTGGACGAGTCATGCGCGTTAAGCATGACAAATAGATATCAGCAGAATCCAAGTAACAGCCATTGGATGGTTGTTGAATGTATATTGGAATACCTTAGGAGGACTAAGGATATGTTTCTAATATACGGATTTAATGAAGAGGAACTAGTTGTAAAGGGTTACACGGATGCTAGTTTCCAAACTGATCGAGATGATCCTCGATCACAATCGGGATATGTCTCTATTATGAATAGTGTAGCATTGTCCACTACAGAATACGAATACATAGCCGCCTCATTAGCAGCTTGGGAAGCTGCATGGATAAAAAGGTTTATCACCAATCTAAGGATGGTCTCTACCATTCAAGACCCCTTAGAAATCTTTTGTCATGACGAGGGTGCGATTGTTCAAATCAAGGAACCCCGTGCACATCAAAAGATTAGATACAATGAGCGGAGATTCAACTACATAAGGGATGAAGTTGAAAAGGAAAAGATATGTATTCGCAAAGTTCACTTTGATCAAAACATTGCGGATCCACTCACGAAGCTCCTTGAAAGGGCAAAGCATGAAAGTCATGCTTGTGCCTTAGGACTTCGATATTCTAGTGATTGGAATTGATCTGTTTACTATTAATATTATTAATATGGAACAATTGTAATGCTTAACTTATCTATGTATTTACGATATTTTAAGTAATGTTCCCTTTTAGCATGTTTACATCCATGAATAATTTTATTATTCTAAATGTCCGTAGTCGGTCATATTTGTGGGAACAAATATGAATGTAAGACTATTATGAACTTGGATTGATGGATATTCATAAGGCATGAATATAGAGCAATTGGTTGCTACCAAGGTTCATAGATATTCGTGGGATACGAATATTGGACTGACCCGCATCTCAAATCTTACTACATGGAATCTTATTGATTGATCATAAGTAAATTTGAGTAAAGGCGAATATCATTTGGTATCCTCCGACCTGAGATACATATTGGGTTTTGATATTCACCAAGTGTTATACCTTGAGCTAGTTCTTCACTGATATGAGATAATTGTCAGTACATAAGGCTATGTTCAGATATGACATAAGGTGATTGTGAGAAACGTATGTAGTCAAGATGGGATTTGTTCCTCTTATTCGTTGAGAGTATGATGTCTAAGGCTGAGTAAGTTAAATCAACAAGGAATGATCATTCTGTGTCCTTGGATTTAACATGACATCTGTAACAAAAGGATAAATGATTGATTCACCTAAATCATTTCAAGTTGGATGCTTGAAGGGGATGATGTTATTGAATGGCTTTTAAGTCACGCGTATTAAGGGTAGTAAACCGTTGTTAGGCGGTATTTACTGCTTGCATCAATCTTCTATGTATCTTGTGCAAGTGGGAGATTGTTGGATTCTGTATGCCCAAGACACATAGAACATTGATGTGGTTAGTACGTTGTGATCCAAGTCGGGTCATACCCAATAACAAGCTTAGCAAACACCAATTAATATTTAATTGATGATATGATCATGCAATTAAATAATTGCACCAATTTAGAAAATGGGTTTTCTAAATAAATTGTATGTGAGAAAGAACAAATTATAAGGATATTTTGTTCATGGATATTATTTGTTATGTTGTTTAAATTAATTAAGCAACATCAAATAACAAATGTGTGTGTATATTATATATAATTAAAAGGTTAATTATGTATAATATATAAAATCTTGTAATATTTTATAAAAGAGATTTTTTTAGGGGAAAACCCTAATATAACATAGGGGCTTCGGCCGCCCCTTGCTCTCCTTCTCTCTTCAATTTTCATTTTTCTTCTCTCAAAGGGAAAGAGATGTGGATCTCTCAAGAACACACACATACATTCTATTTCAGCTCTCTCTCTCTCGATTTCTTACTTGCAAGAGTCATAAAACATAAATCCTTCTTTTGGAAGAAGGATCTTATGGATGGAACAAGTGTTTCACGGTTGGAACAAAGCTGTCACGGCTGGAACAAGGTTCCAGCAGCCTTCTTAATTCGATTTTGAAGGATGTCAAGGCTGGAGCAAGTGGTTCACGGGTGGAACAAGGTTTGAGCAGCCTTGATTGTTCGATCTTGAAGGTGTTCAAGGCTGGAACAAGAGTGTTCAAGGCTGAAACAAGTTCCAGCAGCTTGCATGACTTGATTTGGTGCTACAAATCCTAGCAAAAGTGTGTGTGCTTAATGCTTGTGGGTATGATTGCTTGAGAACACCTCCTCTTGGTGTTTTGGCCACTCAAGAACATCATTTTCTTGGTTCAATCCACGATTTCAGCAGCTTATGAAAGCCTCTGCAACAAGGGCGCTCCAAGCTACCACAAGGGCGCTCCAAGCTGCCACAAGGGCGCTCCAAGCTGCCACAAGGGCGCTCCAAGCTGCCACAAGGGCGCTCCAAGCTGCCACAAGGGCGCTCCAAGCGCTGGATCAACAGCATGCATCCACGGTTTTGACAGCATGAAGAAGGTAGTATGTATTGCTTCTTTGGGTTGTTTTATTTGTGATAACTAGTTCAAACACATAAATAAGATCCTTGCATTCTTGGGTTTGTTGTAGACATGCAATCAAGTATAATTTTCAGATTTCAAATGGTTGATATTTGATGTTAATCCGCTGCGTTTTCTTGTTTAAAATGGTTAAACAACATGATTTAGGTCCAACAAACCCAACAGTATTTCCAAGATATGACCATTAACTTACCAATCAAAAAGTTCGATCCCAACTCATTGTTAAGGATCCACAGAAATAAGACGAGGTAACTCACCATTAAGGTAAGAAAATCACTCCTATCTTAACAGTGAAGTTCTTACAAAAACAAATATAACAAAATGAACTTCTTCATCAAAATCCAAGATTCACTCCTACTTTGACGAGGTCGTTTCATTTGAGAAAATACAATCCATAAAAATGAAGTTATCATCAAGGTATGGAATTCACGCCTATCTTAATGATTGAGCTTCATAATAACAAGAAAATAATCGAAGATTGACATTTGTCACCAAAGTACGGGTTTCAATCCTATTTTGGTGAGATCTTGTCATTTGTGAAGTGTAAGTTTTAATAAGAATAATTGAAGTCAATCCTCAAGATAAGGAAATCACCCTAATCCAGAGGATGAAATATCGTAAAACACAAAATTAGAAACCATTTATCGAAATGAATAGAGATTCATCAAAGTAAGGGGACTACCCCTGTTTTGATGGGATAGAATCATTTAGGAGATACGAGTCTTCTTAATCATAGGCTGACTTGCAACCTTCGCATTTCCCACGGTGCAAGCGGTACGAAGTTTGACTTAACGATGAAAGGAAAATAATATTAATTAGAAATTCAGGAAATTTCAAGTTACATCAATGAAACCAAAAGGAAAATCATGCTTATAAAACTTAAGGTCTAAGTTCGAGGTAACAGGATTTGTTATGATGGTGTTCAAATCTTGGATAATTAAAATCGGGAAGACGAAATCAAGGATAAAATGATTCGACATCACAATGAGATGTGAACATTCGATTCATAATCGAAAGGAATATATGGACTTCTCAAGATGTGAGGTCAACCATAACCTTATTGATGACACGCGTACTTATAAGCGATCAATTATAACAAGAGTTTTGAGTCAAGTAACGGATTCATTGATCGAATTAGATCACCATTTACACTTTGCCTAGACAAAGTATCCCGAGATGTAGGAATTTCGTCTACAGCGTTGCATGTTCTTAGTTATGGGACACATCCTTAAGAAGACTTGAGAACCATAGGTAACGGTTTAAAGTTTTAAAGACATACGGTTTAGATTCTCAATATCTTTGGGTATATTGAAATTCATGTTCACGTTGGTCAAGGTATAGAAATAGTTACATGAAATGCCGAGTTCAATACTGTTACACGTTACACGTTCAGCGTTTAAACGTAAGAGTTGAATTTGTAGGATGGGTTTAATATTAACAGGAATATTATTTAGGTTAAGGATGAGAAAGTATTTAAACTTTGATGATAAACTAGTTCAAGGATTCAAGGATTTTTAAGACACAAAAGGATGGTTCCATTTGGTAACGCATTACCATTTGGAATCGTTGACACGTCAAGGTAAATTGACCCATTTACCTTAGAAACTTGTGTATGTTGACCATAGTTTATCACTCATCCCAGAAATCCCCAGGTAGCGTAACGGTTCCCTCAATGAGATTTATACGAATACGCTTGCCTTACCCCGAGGGCTTTTTGCCAGGAAATCCAGAATACAGGTGTCTATGTGTCACACAATATTTCTTAGGTTCATGAAATCAAAACCTTGATGAGATTTATATAGATTAGACATAACGTCTAAAGATCCAAGTCATAAGCATAAGTATATGATTCCACGTGTCGTTGAGAATAAGTTTAGGAAGTTCATTTATCGAGGAGAGTCAAAGAGTCGAAGTTAAGTTTAGGGAGTCTAAGTTTTAAGCATACATAAGGCAATCCTATCTAAGGCATCAAGTTGCATAAAAGGCATAGCATTATGTAGCATTTCAAACAATACGTGAGCACAAAAGTATAAAGATCTTTCTATGAGGTTCATGCAACTATAGTCTAGGTCACCATTTCTAATAACCTAAATCCCTATAGTTATGGGCTCTGATACCAATCTGTCACACCCCAACCTAGACGGCGGAATCGTCGAGGCGTGAGAGTTACGATTGTTCACAGCCACATAACGCTATGTTTAAATGTAAATAATTAGATTAATAGTTTCAACAGGAATTACAACATAAGTCTCAATCATGAAATACATTCAAGCAAATATCAAACATAACATAACATTTCATTTATTTAACTAGGTCCACATCCTAGTTTTATTGCAAGCTTCAAAAGATCACTCTAAACTCGGGGGTTACCTGAAACATGATAAAAATAAAAGGTCAACTAAAAATAGTTGGTGAGTTTCCAAGGTTTTCATACATAATACGAAAAGATTATAAGTAGCAATTCATGCCATAGGTTATAAGCTAGTAAGGTTATAGAACACATATCTTCACAATCAAACCTCGACTTGATTACAAGTATATAAGATTGGCTAAGTGTATTTGGTTCCCTAGTGCACAAGCATACGGCTCCTAGGAGTCGGCAATACATCGACTTTAGCACCAAATAGGCTTGTCAGGCCCAAAGATCTAAGACGTCGCCAGGCTAGCAATAGTTAATGATTGTAACAAACTATGTATCTCATATAATCACTTACATCACACAAATAACCATGACAAAGATATAAAGATGAATTGCAAGTGCTTTACAAGTCTCAAACGTTTATAAGTGTGTAATGTATAAGTATCATGTTTCACCCCAAAATGGTGTGAAATAAAGTAAAAGGGGGCAAGGAAAACTCACTTGTCAAATAAGTATATAATGACGATTAATAAGAATAATAGTAGGCGTCGTTCCAACGTGAATCGTTACAAGGCACCTAAATATGTAAATATATATTCACAAGGTTAAAGTCTTAATAATAAGCTTTATTTATAAAGTAATTATTCGCGTTTCGATCCATTAGAAGAATTTCATATATGTGTTTTAGTATTTTAAGAATGAATTTTAAGTATAAAAAAAATTGATAAGGTTTAATATATATAAAACTTTATAATTATTTAAGGTTAATTGGAATAACGTTTTGATTAATAACGAATTATTAATCTAACCTTTAGTTAGTATATTTTATAAGAGAATAATATTTTAGAATGATTTATGAAATTATAAAATATATAATTTCTACAAACTTATATTATTTATTATTTAAGACAAATAATTATTTATTATTTGAAACAATAATAATTAATAACTAAAACAAGAAAATACTTCAATTGTAATGTTTTGTTAAGATAAACAAATTTTAAAGTCTATTTTATAAGTTATTTAACTAGTTTTATTATTTGTTTTAATAAAATAAAATCAAATATTAATATATTTTAAGAAATAAATTTGCAGAAGTTGGTTTGATGTAAAGAAAAATATTTAAGGTTTATAAAACTTATTTTTATAATTTTCAGGAATTTTTCTGAAATTTTTAAGAGGTTTAAAAGGCATAAAAAAAATAGTTGGAGGTAGCCGGGTTCGAACCCGGGACCTCCAACGCATACACACACCCAACTACCAGTGAACCAAAGGCCGTGGCCGCATTAGTCCTCGGTTTTTAATTCTTTTAAAGTCTAATCCCTTAAATCCCCCGAAACCCATGAACCCTAATATGCAAACGAATCAATCGAGCCTTTAATCGATGATTACAACCAAATTAACCATGGGGCTTTTGTTCCCCATGCTTAATCGAGCAGGTTCATGTATTTAATTTACCTGATCGTGTTCGAATCGAGGGTGAACGCCACGAAGAACAGTCGCGGCAGGGGAGTCGATCGAAGGAGACGGAATAAGCAATGAAAATCCAATTAATCCTGTGTGCAGCTTCTTATGGTGATGAAGAATTAAAGCCCTCAATCAAACTCGAATAATAATGCTCGTACACTGAATTGGATTGAGTTGCAGGTCCGCGACAGAGAGGGAGGTCGATGGTGTGGTTTTGGGTGATTTCAGATGCAATTGAAAGCGGGAATCGATTGAAGATAGATATATGCTCGTTATTACGTGTTCAATTGACTTATTATAATCGTTAGTGCGATCGATGGCTCTGCAAAGTAACCGCATGCGTGAGGCGATTCCAGATCGCACTGAAGGTTTAAATTTTTAAATTGTTTTTGATGCATGCGTTCGAAACTCCCACGTGAAGGTGTCGGGATGTTTGTTTCGGTTGAAAACCGAGTAGTTTGGCTGCTGTGGGCTCGCCGGAGCCGTTCGCCGGCGACGGGAATCCGACGGGGAAAAAAGGGGGGGCCGGTTGGGTATTTTGAAATAATTACAGAATGGTCCCTGGGGTTTTGTAATGTTATTATTTCATGTCATAACTTAGTTTTCAGGTTTCAATAATTACAAAACAGCCCCTGGATGTTTTTATTATTATTGTTAATATTATGATCATTATTATTGTTATTATTATTATCATTATTATTGTTATTATTATTATCATTATTATTGTTATATTATTATTATTATTATTATTATTATTATTATTATTATTATTATTATTATTATTATTATTATTATTTATTATATAATTATACTCATTATAATCTTTTAAAGGATTGAAAGAAAAATCAACGTAATATGTATGAGCCACCTATAAGTTTCGTATATGACCACATTGGCTCATAAGTTCAAACGCCTTAAATTTTTATTTAACGTAAAATACGAGATGTTACACTTGAGAAGTATAGTAAAGATGACACGAGTGTCTCCCAAACTCCTATTGATACTTCTCACCATCTATCAAAGAACAGAGGTGAAGGGGTTAATCAGTTGGAGTACTCAAGGGTCATTGGCAGTCTAATGTATCTGATGACATGTACCAGACCTGATTTAGCTTATGCTGTAAGCAGATTAAGTAGGTACACTAGCAATCCAAGTTTTGAACATTGGAAAAGCATGACACGGTTGTTAAGATACGTGAGATACACACGTAGTTATGGATTGCACTATGGCCATGATCCAGCTGTTGTTGAAGGATACAGTGATGCAAATTGGATATCCGATATTAAAGATTCAAAATCCACGAGTGGATATGTTTTTACCCTTGGTGGGGCTGCTATATCTTGGAAGTCATCTAAACAAACTGTTATAGCTAGATCCACTATGGAATCTGAATTCATAGCATTAGACAAAGCTGGAGAAGAAGCTGAGTGGCTGCGTCATTTCTTGGAATATGTTCCAAGATGGCCAAAGCCTGTGACTGCCATTTGTATACATTGTGATTGCCAGTCGGCAATTGGAAGAGCTCAAAGTGCAATGTATAATGGCAAATCAAGACATATACGTCGCAGGCATAATACGATACGACAACTACTCTCGACAGGAGTTATCACAATTGACTATGTGAAGTCAAAGGATAACATTGCGGATCCGCTTACGAAAGGTTTAAACAGAGAGTTAGTATATAAGTCGTCCAAAGGAATGGGACTAAAGCCCACGGAATAATTGTATGAAGGAAAACCTATCCTAGTTGACTGGAGATCCCATGAACTAGGATCAATAGGACAACCTAATTATACAAATTGTGGTCACTGTGGGAAGATCCCCTAAACTATTAAAGGGAGTTGAATACTTCCTAGTCCATTCCTATATTAGATAGTGACAAAGTAGGATAAGCTCATAGCTTTTAATGATTTCGTGAAAATCACCTATGCGAAGAGAGAAGTGGGGTCGCTTCGAATAGAATTGTTGGGTGCACAATTCTTAGAGCTCTCGCAGAACCAGGTTAGTGTTCCATGACCATAACGGACACAACTATGAGAAGTTAACCAAACTAGGGAAAGTATTGTGTGAAGTGTAATAATGTCTACGTAAAGGGTAATTGGTTCAAAGACACCGAATCTACCAATTACTAGGAGACCAAGTACACTTTACAAAGGAAAGTTCAAAGGTCACACCTACTATTCCTGCAATACTTGACTGTTGAAAATGTTATTTGGAATATATATATATTGAGTTTCATTCATGTGGGGAATTGTTAGAAATTTTATATATATATATTATATATATAAAAGTTATAAGTGAATGAAGAACTCAATGGTTATATAAAATTTAGAGTTATAAGAATTATCCCACATTGGTGATGGGATAAAACATAAGTTCCATTGTCCCACATTGGTGGTGGGATGGAACATGAGATGCATTGTCTTACTTAAGTGAAGTAATAAACCATGAGTTGGATTGTCCCACATTGGTGGAATGGTAAACTATGAGGTACCTTATAAGCAAATGTTTTCTACACTTAGGTGTCCTCCTAGTACATCTATCTAGGCTCGGATGGCCCTCGCCATCCGAGCCCGAGCCCGAGCCCGAGCCCGAGCCCGAGCCCGAGCCCGAGCCCGAGCCCGAGCCCGAGCCCGTGGGCGAATGGGCGTTTGTGGCGTATTGATGGCGCACTTTGCACTTCGCACGCTTGAGAGCCGCCTTTATGTTTTTGACATGAGCTACGTAAGGGTCAAACAGCTGGTTAAAAAATGTGGCTTCCAGAAACTGGCTGAGTGCAGCAGGTAAAGTGTGGCTTCCAGAAACTGGCTGAGTGCAGCAGGTTGGGTGCAGCATGAGTCATGTAGGGACTCATAGTGTAGCAGGTTGGGTGCTGGCTGACTCATGCATGGGCCTGCATGAATATACAATTCTAGGGTGGTGGCCAGAATTGTGCTATAAATAGATGCACATTTGCAGCCTCAAAACACACCAAGAAAAACCACACAGCAGCAGCACATTTGCTTCGGTTTTGATCCTGCTCCTGCTTCGGTTTTGATCCTGCTCCTGCTTCGGTTTTGATCTTTGCATCTTGTTGATAGAATTCTACGCTTATATCTCTTCGTTAAGATTGCATACAGGTATCATTTTCAGGTTGTGGTTAACTTCGGCAGTGCAATCTGCTACGGCTATTGTACCCTGGGAGACAGACGGGTTTCTTGTGTGTGTCACCCGAAATCTGTTTTAAGGGAAGCGTATAAAATACGTGCCTTAGCCAAATTATTATCAGTTTATTTGTATCACTTATGTAACTCGAATCACATGTAATAAATATTACTGTTCTTATATGTATAAAGGAAAACAAATTTTACAACAAACTTAAAACAGATTTCGCATATTCGAGTTACATTACAGTTTGGTATAACTAAAATATATTTGTAACTAAAACTCTTACGTAGAGTTTGTTACTTAACTTTAAGACTTAATTTCTTTCTTTACGTTTGCATACAGATATAGTTGAAAGATGTCAACTGTACCTATGGTTTCAAGTTCCACTGTTGGATCTCTTACGTCTTCTGTCATGGGACCATTGGTTGGTGCCCAATCAGCCCAAACTATGGCTAATCATGCTGAGAAGCCTGAAAAGTTCTCGGGTTTGAACTTTAAAAGATGGCAACAGAAGATGTTGTTCTATTTAACTACCCTTCACCTTGCGAGGTATTTGACGGAGTCACCTCCTACTACGGAGGAGACAAATACTGAAACTGTTACTGCTGTTCAAGCATGGAAACATTCTGAATACTTGTGTCGTAACTATGTGTTAAACGGCCTTGCGGATATGTTGTATAATGTATACTGCAAGATACCAACTGCCAAGGAATTGTGGGAATCCTTGGAACGCAAGTATAAGACTGAGGATGCTGGAACAAAGAAATTTATTGTGGCCCGATTTTTGGATTACAAGATGGTTGACTCTAAGACTGTGATAAGTCAAGTCCAAGAGTTACAAGTGATTATAAGTGATCTTCTATCTGAAGGAATGACTCTTAGTGAGACATTTCAGGTGGCTGCGATAATTGAGAAGTTACCTCCAAGTTGGATGGACTTCAAAAATTATCTAAAGCATAAACGAAAGGAGATGTCTATGGAAGACTTCATAGTTCGTTTACGTATTGAAGAAGATAATCGGGTTGCACAAAATGGAAGTATTTCTGAAAATCAAGTGAAAGACCTCACTAAAGCCTTGAATAAGGCTAATTTGGTTGAACACGGTCAATCTTCTAAACCAAATAAATTTAATAAGGGCAATAAAGGGAAAGGAAAGGGTAAGATGAACAATAAGGGAGGAAACCTTGGTCCAAAAGGTGGGATTAAAAAGAAGGTGACTACCTTCAAAGGTAAGTGCTATAACTGTGGTGAATATGGTCATCGAGCTGATCAGTGTAAGGCACCAAAGCGTGAGCGTGCGCAGGTGGTGGAAGAAAATAACATGCCTTTAGTGGCAATGATTACAGAATTTTCTGCCTTTATCACTGAAGCTAATATGATCGGAGATAACCCTGGATGGTATGTCGATACCGGGGCTACTCGTCATGTATGTGGTGACAAAACCATGTTTAGTACTTACAAAGAAGCTACGGGTAAGCTTTACATGGGAAACGAAGCCACAGCCGACATCAAGGGTGAAGGCGATGTGATCTTGAAGTTTACTTCGGGGAAGGAACTTACTTTGAGCAACACTTTGTATGTTCCCGAGATACGAAAGAATCTGATTTCGGGTTGGTTGCTTAATAAGTTTGGGTTTCGTGTTGTGATTGAGTCTGATATGGTCGTGTTGACCAAAAAGGGTGTGTTTGTTGGAAAGGGCTATGCCCATAATTCTATGTTTAAAATGTCTGTATCTGTTGTTAAAAATAACATGAATAAAAATGCAACTACTTCTACTTACATGCTTGAGTATAATAATTCAAATATTTGGCATAGTAGATTAGGTCACGTAAATTATAATTCAATTCGTCGTTTGATTAAATTAAAGCACATTCCAACATTCCAAATTGACTTGAAATCAAAATGCAACACGTGTGTTGAAGCCAAACAAACGAAATCTTCGTTTAAATCGGTTGAAAGGAAAACCGAACCTCTTGATTTAATTCACACTGATGTGTGTGATTTAAAATCGGTTCCTACTAGAGGTGGAAACAAGTACTTTATCACATTCATTGATGACAGTACTAGATATTGCTATGTATACTTACTTAAGAGTAAGGATGAAGCAATAGACAAGTTTGTCTTGTACAAAAATGAGGTTGAGAATCAACTAAATAAAAAGATAAAAATTTTAAGGAGTGATAGAGGAGGTGAATATGTTTCACCATTTGCGGATATGTGTGCAAAAAGTGGAATTATCCACGAATATACTGCTCCTTATTCTCCTCAATCAAATGGCATCGCTGAACGGAAAAACCGCACATTAAAAGAAATGATGAACGCCATGCTGATAAGTTCTGCCTTAGGCCAGGAAATGTGGGGAGAAGCTGTATTGTCAGCTTCTTATCTTTTAAATAAGATACCCTTTAAGAAAAAGGACGTAACTCCTTATCAATTATGGACGGGAAGAAAACCGTCTTACAAATACTTGAAAGTGTGGGGATGTTTAGCCAAAGTGGTAATACCTCCACCAAAGGTTCAAAGAATAGGACCGAAAACTGTGGATTGTGTATTCATAGGTTATGCCCAGAATAGTAGTGCTTATCGGTTTCTTGTTTTCAAGTCTGAGAATCCAGAAATACAAAAGAATACTATAATTGAATCAAGGAATGCTTCATTCTTTGAAGATGTGTTTCCATGTTTGGAAAAACAACATAAAAGATCTTCACCATTTGATGAGATTGTTCAAGATAAGGTTCTGAAACAATCAGATGATGATGGGGTAGAGCTGAGAAGAAGTAAAAGGCCAAGAATTGAGAAATCTTTTGGGCCTGATTTTCTTACTTATATGATTGAGGGTGAGCCCCAAACATATCAAGAAGCTATCACCTCTACAGAAGGACCTCAATGGAAAGAAGCTATTAAAAGTGAAATTGATTCTATCCTGCAGAATCATACTTGGGAACTAGTAGATCTTCCACGAGGTTGTAAACCACTTGGATATCGCTGGATATTCAAGAGAAAAATGAAGTCAGATGGCACCATTGAAAAATACAAGGCAAGGTTAGTGATCAAAGGGTATAGACAAAAAGAAGGTCTAGACTATTTTGACACTTACTCGCCTGTAACAAGAATAACCTCTGTGAGGTTGGTGCTTGCAATAGCGGCATTGAGAAATTTAGAAGTACATCAAATGGATGTAAAAACCGCGTTTCTAAATGGAGATTTAGAAGAAGAGATTTATATGGAGCAACCTGAGGGTTTCTCTGTTCCTGGCCAGGAAGGTAAAGTTTGCAAACTTGTGAAATCTCTATATGGATTGAAGCAAGCTCCAAAACAATGGCACCAAAAGTTTGACAATGTCATACTTGAAAATGGCTTCAAGATTAATGAATGTGACAAGTGTTGTTATGTGAAAGACACACAAAGTGGTTATGTGATCTTATGTCTTTATGTAGATGACATACTTATTGTTGGAAGTAATGATAAGATGATAAGATCTACAAAAGACATGTTGAAAGCGAGATTTGACATGAAAGATATGGGTTTGGCTGATGTAATTCTTGGTATGAAAATCATTAGAACTCAAACTGGTCTTGTTTTAAGTCAATCTCATTATGTGGACAAGATCCTTGAGAAGTATAGTAAAGATGACACGAGTGTCTCCCAAACTCCTATTGATACTTCTCACCATCTATCAAAGAACAGAGGTGAAGGGGTTAATCAGTTGGAGTACTCAAGGGTCATTGGCAGTCTAATGTATCTGATGACATGTACCAGACCTGATTTAGCTTATGCTGTAAGCAGATTAAGTAGGTACACTAGCAATCCAAGTTTTGAACATTGGAAAAGCATGACACGGTTGTTAAGATACGTGAGATACACACGTAGTTATGGATTGCACTATGGCCATGATCCAGCTGTTGTTGAAGGATACAGTGATGCAAATTGGATATCCGATATTAAAGATTCAAAATCCACGAGTGGATATGTTTTTACCCTTGGTGGGGCTGCTATATCTTGGAAGTCATCTAAACAAACTGTTATAGCTAGATCCACTATGGAATCTGAATTCATAGCATTAGACAAAGCTGGAGAAGAAGCTGAGTGGCTGCGTCATTTCTTGGAATATGTTCCAAGATGGCCAAAGCCTGTGACTGCCATTTGTATACATTGTGATTGCCAGTCGGCAATTGGAAGAGCTCAAAGTGCAATGTATAATGGCAAATCAAGACATATACGTCGCAGGCATAATACGATACGACAACTACTCTCGACAGGAGTTATCACAATTGACTATGTGAAGTCAAAGGATAACATTGCGGATCCGCTTACGAAAGGTTTAAACAGAGAGTTAGTATATAAGTCGTCCAAAGGAATGGGACTAAAGCCCACGGAATAATTGTATGAAGGAAAACCTATCCTAGTTGACTGGAGATCCCATGAACTAGGATCAATAGGACAACCTAATTATACAAATTGTGGTCACTGTGGGGAAGATCCCCTAAACTATTAAAGGGAGTTGAATACTTCCTAGTCCATTCCTATATTAGATAGTGACAAAGTAGGATAAGCTCATAGCTTTTAATGATTTCGTGAAAATCACCTATGCGAAGAGAGAAGTGGGGTCGCTTCGAATAGAATTGTTGGGTGCACAATTCTTAGAGCTCTCGCAGAACCAGGTTAGTGTTCCATGACCATAACGGACACAACTATGAGAAGTTAACCAAACTAGGGAAAGTATTGTGTGAAGTGTAATAATGTCTACGTAAAGGGTAATTGGTTCAAAGACACCGAATCTACCAATTACTAGGAGACCAAGTACACTTTACAAAGGAAAGTTCAAAGGTCACACCTACTATTCCTGCAATACTTGACTGTTGAAAATGTTATTTGGAATATATATATATTGAGTTTCATTCATGTGGGGAATTGTTAGAAATTTTTATATATATATTATATATATAAAAGTTATAAGTGAATGAAGAACTCAATGGTTATATAAAATTTAGAGTTATAAGAATTATCCCACATTGGTGATGGGATAAAACATAAGTTCCATTGTCCCACATTGGTGGTGGGATGGAACATGAGATGCATTGTCTTACTTAAGTGAAGTAATAAACCATGAGTTGGATTGTCCCACATTGGTGGAATGGTAAACTATGAGGTACCTTATAAGCAAATGTTTTCTACACTTAGGTGTCCTCCTAGTACATCTATCTAGGCTCGGATGGCCCTCGCCATCCGAGCCCGAGCCCGAGCCCGAGCCCGAGCCCGAGCCCGAGCCCGAGCCCGAGCCCGTGGGCGAATGGGCGTTTGTGGCGTATTGATGGCGCACTTTGCACTTGGGTCAACACAGCTGGTTAAAAAATGTGGCTTCCAGAAACTGGCTGAGTGCAGCAGGTAAAGTGTGGCTTCCAGAAACTGGCTGAGTGCAGCAGGTTGGGTGCAGCATGAGTCATGTAGGGACTCATAGTGTAGCAGGTTGGGTGCTGGCTGACTCATGCATGGGCCTGCATGAATATACAATTCTAGGGTGGTGGCCAGAATTGTGCTATAAATAGCTGCACATTTGCAGCCTCAAAACACACCAAGAAAAACCACACAGCAGCAGCACATTTGCTTCGGTTTTGATCCTGCTCCTGCTTCGGTTTTGATCCTGCTCCTGCTTCGGTTTTGATCTTTGCATCTTGTTGATAGAATTCTACGCTTATATCTCTTCGTTAAGATTGCATACAGGTATCATTTTCAGGTTGTGGTTAACTTCGGCAGTGCAATCTGCTACGGCTATTGTACCCTGGGAGACAGACGGGTTTCTTGTGTGTGTCACCCGAAATCTGTTTTAAGGGAAGCGTATAAAATACGTACCTTAGCCAAATTATTATCAGTTTATTTGTATCACTTATGTAACTCGAATCACATGTAATAAATATTACTGTTCTTATATGTATAAAGGAAAACAAATTTTACAACACAATTTACTTCCACAAAAATACTCTACAAACTCCATCACCACTCTCCTCCATCCACCGCCTTAACGAAATCTCACATCCCACCGGCTACCGAATCTCCCCAAACACACACGCACACACACAAAACAACAACCACCGTTTATCCTCCATAGTTTTCACCGGAATATTCCATCTCCGATCCCCTTCCTCCGCCCTCAACCACCGTCCTCCTAGGGTTTTGCCTTCGCATCAACCAATTAGGTTTCCGATCACTCATTATCGAGACATCGTTAGCGTTTTGTTTACGAGTTCTCGCCTAAGGTTTTGGTTTTGGTTTTGGAACCGAAGACGATGCCCGATGGCTCCTGGGCGAAAACGCGGTGGAGCGAAAGGAGCCAAGGCGAATAATCAGTTGAATTTGGGCGATCTTGTTTTTGCTAAGGTTAAGGGCTTTCCTGCATGGCCTGCCAAGGTTAGGTTAATTATGATGGTTTTAGATGATGCATTGTGCTTTAATTCGATTCAGTTTCATGTTTGTTGTATACTTGTATTCATGTTTAGTTTTGTTTATGGTCAGGAGCTATTGACGCTTTCTTTAGTTAGATTTGATCGCTTATTTGTTAATCTTTTATTGCTAATTGCTAACACAGCACTTGAACTACTCTTTTTTAATAATGTCGTAGGCTGTGGACGATGGTATACTTCCGACTTGTATTGTGGTGATTAGCTTCTTAACTCGATTACTCGAACTGCGTATTGTAGATGGCGTCAATAACTCTAACTCGTTGTAGGCCCTGGTGTAAGCAGTTACTTTTCTCGTTAGTTTTGGTACTCGATTAAACCGACGGGTGTGGTTACGTTGATACTTGATTTTTAGCTCCACTTGTCTTATTGGTGTATCCACCAACCTGCCCCCGCACCGGAACAATCATTATACCTGCTGGTTGTTATTTTGTGAACTATAACCGTAACAATAACTAAAGCCAATAAATCCCGTTTGTAGCATAGCTATTAATAGGATATAGGGACAATAAAAGCACGCCTAGTAAATCTCATTCATCACATAACTATTTTGTGATTTGTGAACAAAATATTCTAAACTATACTATAATTCTTTTCCAACCTAGAAGCCATTTGAATTGATGTCTCCATGTAGACATTCTTGGATGACGTTACCATAGCGCATTGTGTAACGGTAGCTTCTGGATGCGTTTTGACTCCAATCTAGAGGATGGCGCTTTTGATGCTTTACTTTTGTGTTGATTCTGATACTGTATAACCTTGATCAACTCACAATTCTGTGAAATAGACGTGTGAGAAGGTTTAATGTGTTTCTTTTGGGGCTCTTGCTTCATGTTGTACAGCTTATATGGTGTGTCATTTTTCACATGGTGTAAAGATGAACTGCTGCTAGCAGGGTTCTTAAAGCTTTTTGTTTGCTTGTTTCAATCTCTTTATGCAGATCAGCAAACCTGAAGATTGGCAGCGAACTCCTGATCCGAGGAAATATTTTGTACAGTTCTTTGGGACAGAAGAAATGTAAGTACATGTTTTCCATAAAGGCTGCTCTAGCTGTGTAATTGTATTATCTTTTTTTAGGTTACCGTCCAAAAAAGTTAACTTTTGTTGATGAGGTATGCCAAATGGCAACAGCACATGCAATTTTTAATAAATGACAAGGTAACATGTTGACAGTTATGCTGTTAAAATGTCTAAATAGCATAGTTCATTATACTTGGAGTTATGTATTAGAATAATTTGTGTGGAAGTAGACTATGCTATTGCTAGTTTATTAAGTGCAGGTGAGATAAAGATCCTAAAACAGTTTATTATGTATTTATTTTACTTACAAGTGTTTTGTATCTTGTATGTTTCAAATCGCAGAGCTTTTGTAGCTCCAGTTGATATTCAGCCATTTACCAGGGAGTCAAAAGACAAATTGCTGAATAGATGTAAAGGAAAGACAGTTAAATACTTTTCTCAAGCTGTTAAGGAGATTTGTGAAATATTTGAAGAGATGGAGAATAAGAGTTCAGATTCTTTAAAAGATGGTAATGATGGACAAACGTTTCAGCCTGATGCTAATTTTATGGAGATGGTGGATGATGGGATGACTACCCATGGACCCAGTGGTGAAACATCTCATGATATGTTAAATCATGGCCCTGGATTAGAACGTTGCTCTCATATGAATGGGGAAATGGAAAATCAGGATGTAGACCCTAACGTCTCACCTCTTGTTAATGATCATCCTTCATCTCTTTCCACCAAAAAACAAGCTGAACTTTGCAATGATTATATAACCTCACCTAATGCGGAGGGTACATCTACTTCTGGTTCAGGTACAACTTATCATTATTATTATTGTTGTTGTTGTTGTTTGATGATGAGGTATTTGTTTTTTTAATAGGGAGTTTTGTTTGTTGTTTTGTAAAGATACTGGTTTGTTATGTGGAGGGCTTTGGTGCTTGCTATAGTTGCTTATGTGCTGCCATGATTGAATTTTTAGTGCTATGCTTAATTGGATAATCTTGTATGCTTTAGGTCCTAATACAAATCTAAAGACTGGATTGAAGGTAGAAACAAATGGGCAGAAATCCAAGAAGATAGCAAAAGCTTTAAAGAACAACCATGATGGTTTTGATGGAATAACAAAAATTAATAGCCCAGCAGGTGTAAGTTCTGCATTTCTGACCAGTCACACTACTCATAACGAGTTCAGTGCAACTGAGCACGTGAAAGGTGTAAAACGGGGGAATACCTTACATGTGAGCAAGAACGAAGCTACTGTGGTTGTGGCAAACCAAGAATCTGGGGACAATGTTAAGAAAACAAAGAAACTTGTGATAGATAATGCACACGTCAAGTTGACCGATGACTTTTTAAATGATTTTGAAGGTACTGGAAGGAATATGAAGTCTGAACTTGGGCAAGGGAAAGACAATGTTCTTAATAATGGAGTATTGCATCCTACAAAAAACTCTAAGTTATCGGATGACACCCCCAAGAAGTCCCAAGCATACAGGAAAAATGAAGAAGTCAGAAAGTCTACGCCAAATTCGAAAACAAAAAACCCCTTGTCATCCAAGGGGCAGACAAATGGTTCTGACACTGGAGTTATTGGTGATGAAAATGTTGTCCCACCTACAAAACGCCGTCGTCTGGTACTAGAGGGCATGGCTAGTCCCACTTCAGTGTCTGAACATAGAACAGCTGAAAGCTCTATTACACCTAAAAAAGGGGAAAACAGCGATTTAGTTAAATCTGGTACCCAAGTGTCTATGAAGAGGAGAGCTGTTCGTATATGTGATGATGATGAAGATGAGCCCAAGACTCCAGTGCATGGAAGGTCATCTAAAGTAGTTGATAAAGTGTCATACACATTGTCTGTTGAAGAAGTTGCTGTAGTGACTGAAGCTATTCAAGATTCTCCTAGTTTGAAAAAAAGTGTGCATGTGAAAGATTTTGTGCCCAATTCTCAGCAAGATGTTACAGAAGTGGTTGAGCAGAAGTTATGTCATACTCCTGGGAAAGCAGAACCTGAAAATAAATCTTCTGAAGGGATTCTAAAGAAGTTTATCTCTCCCATTAAGTCTCCTTTTGATGCTTACAACCAAATGGTAGAATCTTCTAAAGTGAACAAGTCCTTAGGCAAAGCTTCTGGTAATGTTCATCAAAAGAAGGATCAATCAGGATCATCTAAGTCATCAATTGGGAATAATGACTCTGGGCATCATTCTAAGAATAATGCATTAAACGACAGAAGCAGGGCTGTTTCTTCTGGGGAGAAGAAGAAAATTACTTCCAAAACTACTCCAAAATCAACTTCACGGGTTAATGATTCTGCAGCCGTATTGAGGAAGCCAAGTGATAGCAACTTGTCATCTAATTATTCTAGTGAAAGGTGTGTTTAGAATATGCTCTCTTGTTGTTCATAAAAAATTGCTTCTTTTCTACTGCTAATATTTTTCCTCTGGCTGATACAGGCCAGAACTTCGAGTGGATCGAGCAACTTCATTGGCCGATTCTGGGCATGCAGAATCGAATAAGTCAATGAGGCATTTGATTGCAGTTGCCCAGGCAAAAAGAAAACAAGCTCAATCACACAACCTTGTACATGAAAGTCATAATTTTGTACATGCTGAAACAATTGGAAGGAGTCCTGTCGGCGTTTCTATTGTTCAGCCAACTTCACTGGGTACTGGAGTTACAGGTCAGACAGATAATCGGCCTGATCCTGCAGAATTCGAGGAGAGGAGGACTAGTTCAGGACACCGCCCTTCTGGCGGATCTCTTAGTGGTGGAACTGAGGCGGCTGTTGCTCGTGATGCTTTTGAAGGAATGATAGAAACTTTATCAAGAACAAAAGAAAGCATCGGGCGTGCAACACGGCATGCAATTGATTGTGCAAAGCATGGTATTGCCAGCGAGGTAGGAAAATACCTTACCTTTGTGTTTCGTGTTGATGCATATATTATGAAACCTATGTTGGCCCAGATCACTCATGAAATTAAGAAAAATAGAAGCTGGATAAGAGAATGAACAAACTGATGTTCAACACTTCTATTAATTTGAATTCGCAAAACCATAGATTATATAAAATCAAGCAACATCCCTATTTAACTTAGACAAAGGCTTATCATACTAGGACCCAAACTCCTATTTTCTAGACATTCAAAAAACTAGATAAACTTGCAAAATAATTGAACTATTAAACAAATAAGAATTCTAAACGTTCAAACTAATCATTAAAATTGACAACCTAACGTATTTGCACTATTCAGTGCTATATTGCTAGTGCTAATAGTCTAGTCATGCAGTTTTGGGTCTCTTTTAAGTTGTTTAATTTTGTTTTACCGGTAGAGGCCCACACACATGACATTGCCTTTTGTGATCATAAGAAGTTTTGGGATATAGAAACTTGTCAGTTGCATCATGCAAACAAACAAACATACCCGGTATATCTCACTCAAAAGCAGGGTCTGGGAGGGGTATGTGGTGGCGAGTCTTTAATTATCAGATTGTTAAGGGGTGGGTGCACTATGCTATGATTCGAGGAGGAATGAATAAAATGTAAGAACTTGGAAAGACATTCGATTGTGAGGTGTTAGGATGTTTTGGGCTATTGTATGCTTATGTGTTCAGGAAGAGGGTGAGTATCAAATTGTAGAACATCTCTTTATACATCCAACTTCATCTAGTCTTTTCAAAGGAAATTGCAAAATATTTAGTGAAAAAATTTATTTTTATGTACTTCACTAGCTCATTCATAGCCCCAAAAAGCATTCATTGCAGACCCATGTTGTGGTGTATTATTAGTAAGGAAAACTTTTTTGCCGTCATTTTTGTTTTACAATCAGTATGCAGTCTCAAAAAGTTTAAGCACTTGTGTATGCTATAGGGGCTTGCTTCATGAGCACACCACATCATCTTGGTAGTCATCACTATACTTTATTTTGATCAAGATGCACCCCTTCACACAGATTATATCTATTTTAACTGTATTACGAATATGCCTTTTTCTTTAATTCTGGAGTGTTAATTTTGATCGATTTTCCAACATTTTAATTAAGAAAGTTAAGCTATCCTTAATGTCCTACTCTCCTGGTAAAATGCTGTGGCTTCTTGTAAGCTTGTCTGTTCATTGTTGGTGGTATGACATGTTCTACTATAACTTTTTTTCCTACTGAGTGCTTTTTAGGCATACGTTGTTTTGAGCAGGGCCATAAATCATTTGATGCATTCATAGCAATTACGTTCTCTATCCTAGGTGTTTGGTTGGAGGCCTTCTGCCGAATAACCTTCTAGATAGTGTCTTTCAGTTTATGAACTATAACTGTCATAGTGTTATCTCTTTTGGCTTTCAGTGGCTTAGTTCTACTTTGTCAATGACAATGTAAAATTTTCATCCAGTGGACTTTTGTCTATCACTATTAGACAATATGTTTTCAGCATGTTGGAAATTGTAGGTCGCATGATGATTCTAGTCGGTTGGAGGCGTATTACTGCATTAGCAACATGCACAAACTTTGCTAGGTGCAGACTTAAATCCTTTGATTAATCATTTAAAGCCAGCTTAAGCATTTGATTAACTGTTAGAAAGTAGAATATTGACCGATGGCACTTAAAGTTATAAATTCTTTTCAGTGCGAATCATAACCAGTTTACCAGGAAGTATTTTTGTTAATTCTGTTAAATTTCCCATCTCTCATGGCCTGATGATTTGATTACTTAAGCAGGTATTATATTGAATATGTTTATTTGTTTCAAAAATCTTCTACTCATTGTTAAAAGTGTTGAGATGAACTACTTTCTACCCCACATGGAATTCTGGTTTTCCAAATGTGAAGAATTATGTTCTGGTCCACATACCATGTGTTGAGATTACAAAATTGAATTGTCCAAAGATTCCTAGTTGGTTGAAATTGCAAAGCAGAGACTGTACTGGTTGAGAGGTAGGTTCTATGCGTTATCAATTTTCTATTTTAATGCCTTCAAACTATCCGGTGTGGGCGGTAAAGGTTAAGACGATCATGAATGCAAATAAGGTTAGGATGGTCATTGAATTCGGAGAACCAGGATCGTTGTGGATCCATAGAAGTCAAAGATGGCAATTGCTTTCTTGTTTCAAGAAATAGCCGAAGATATCATGTTGCAATTGTACAAGGATGTCTAACAGGTTTGGGGATGTGTTAAAGACCAGATTGTCGAAGACCAGATTTATGGGGATGGATCTGGTACAAACGTCATGACTTTAAACTTTGAGGAGGGAGTTAGAAAACCTTCAGATGCAAGAGAGTGATTCGGCTTATTTATTTGCGGGAAAACTAAGTGGTTTGGCATCAAAGGCGAAGAGTCTCGGAATACTATTTAAGATGGACAATTGGTGAGAAAACTGTTGGATTCAAAGACTGGATTATATATTGAAATCATAGCATCTATTGTGTAGTGCTTTGAGTTAGATGGTATGAAATTCGATGAAGTTGTCGGAGGTTTAAGTTTTGTGAATAATAGTGTGGACGAGGTGGTAAAAGGTGTTTGAACCATGGAGACATGGATGGGACAGTGGTGGAGGTTGTGAGCCTGGTCAAGGGAGGGATGGTTGATTCCAGCAAAATAGATGTCAGTCCCAGACAAAAGCGGTGTGCGATGCTTCAAGTGTAATGAGTTTGCGTGTTATGTGGCAAGTGGGAGCGTAAGGAAGAAGTAAACTTGACTCAACAAGATGATGCTGGTTTACCGTTGACATGAAATATAATTTGAACAATATAAGATTAAGGGGTGATTGTTGGACTCACAACGCAATAGTTAGAGTGGTCAAATAGTAAATTTAATTAATTAATTAGTTTTGATGGTCTACTTGAGTTGGTCGAGTATTTGAGTCCTAGTTTGGTTTATTTGGGTTTTAATTCTTATTTGTTGACTTGTGAGGGTTGATTTAGTTTTCGTATAGAGTCATTAGTTAAGCGTGGAGATTAAATTAAGTTTGCTTTACTTATTATATGGGCCGATGATTGTAATTTTTATATAGTTCTAATTATCATAAAAAGCGTCGATCATTGTGTTGGTTAAAAGCTGAGAGTTTCTTCATTTCTTTTCTGTTCTTGTGCTTGTGATTTGCATCTCTGGAGCTTCACCTCTTTTTCTGCAGGTTGTGGAGCTTCTTACCAGGAAGTTGGAAAATGAATCCAGCTTGCATCGAAGAGTTGACCTTTTCTTTTTGGTGGATTCCATTACACAGTGCTCTCATTCACAGAAAGGTAAATTTTGGATTGCATATATTACTTATATCTTTATTAATTTTTTTGAATGTACTAAATCTTGATGTTTCCAGGCATCGCTGGAGCCTCTTACATTCCTACTGTTCAAGAAGCATTGCCTCGTATTTTGGGAGCTGCTGCTCCACCAGGTGCTAATGCGCGTGAGAATCGTCGTCAATGCCTAAAGGTGATCACTCCTTTCTTTGAGATTATAAGTTGGTTTACAACTTTTTTTTTCTATATTCAACAGAGTTTGAGTTAATAAATATTTTATAGGTTCTAAAATTGTGGCTTGAGAGGAAAATATTACCCGATACTCTGCTTCGTAGCTATATAGAGGACATTGGGTCTTCAAATGATGATACTTCTGCTGGTTTTTTCTCCAAGCGTCCATCTCGAGCTGAACGGGCTGTTGATGATCCTATCAGAGAGATGGAGGGCATGCTCGTTGATGAATATGGGAGGTGTGTAATCTTTAATTCTCTTACCATTTTTTGCTAGCAAGCAAATTAATGTTCATCTTAATCTTAATATTTGGTTCACACTTTTTGTAAATAAAATGTCTTGCGTCATGTATTTTTTAAGAGTTGAAGATGTGCAGAAGTTGCTATATTGTTTTTTTTTGTTTATTTTCCAGCAATGCAACATTTCAGCTGCCTGGACTCTTGACATCTAATGTCTTTGAAGAAGATGATGATATTCTCAACTTTTCACATAAAGAAGGCAGCGGCAAGTCAATAGTAGAGCTACATACTGCCACAGGAGAACTTGAAACATGTTCAGTAACTTCACATGAAAGACGCCACTGCATCTTGGAGGATGTGGATGGTGAACTTGAAATGGAAGATGTGTCTGGGCATCCTAAAGATGAATATTTGTTGACAAGTGGCAGTTTCTATAAGGCTGTTCAAGAGGATGATGGCTCTAGTAGGAAACCGGATACAGCCTTGAGTAATTCAAATGAGGCGTCTCCTCTTCGTGAGGGTTCACCGCCACTGCCACCTAATTCTCCCCCTTCCACTCCCCCATTGCCTTCTTCACCACCACCACCTCTGTCACCATCCGTGGTTCCACCACCTCCATCAACTCCATCACCTCCACCACCACCTCCACCTCCTCCTTTGCAAACTTATCCTCTTCCTGCGGCTCCACCACAGGTGCCGTTTTCTCAATCATCAGTGCAGCCCATGTCATCCAATGTAATACTCAACTATTGCTTTTATAATATTGTATTAAATTGAATATAATATATGTTTGAAAACCATTTTGTCCAGGTACCATTGAACTCTCGTCTTTGTGCTCATGTTGATGCTGCAGTGAGAGGTGAAATTTTCTCTCAGCAACCGTCTCCCTTTCTGCCATCTGCACGTGAACCTTCGGGATTTAGTTCTTCAAGGACTGTAGAATATGGGCATGAAACGTATACAAATCCTCAAGGTTCTCAATCAAAGCAGCAATTGTCGAATGGCAATGTATCTTTGCCTTCCAGAACATTCCAACCTCCCATGATGGCTCAGGCTGCTGCTAGTCAATTTCAATATCCTAATCCTGCAATGCTACAGCATCCATATCCCCCCCTGTATGCATTAACAAAACATCCTGATGGCCCAAGGCGATATGGTGCCGATGAACAATGGAGGCCGCTTTCAAATGACTTTGGCACTGAAAGTCAGCGTGGTGCATGGATAAGTAATGGGAGGACCCTGCCGTCCACAGGTCCTCCTTTTGTTCAGGAAGGTATGAAACGAAACTTTAACAATGGCTTTGGAAATTAGGTTATTCGATGCATTAATTTTTGATGTTTATTAATGTCCAAACCTGGTAATCTGGGCATGTTTTAATTGATGTTAATTTTGCTTATGTTTATGATTTTTTATATACTGTACTTGGGTATGCTGCATATAAAAGAATGTGCAAATCTTAAAAACTTTAATGCTCTGCAGTTCCTTTTCTATTGGAGCTATAAACCTAAAGTGTGTAGGGGATGGTTATGCTATCCCTTTACATACAAGTATCTAAAAGAGGTCACACCCTGTAGATATTTAAGGCACCATGCATCAGTTGATTATTTTGCTAATTTGCTATTCTGTTTATTTATTATGTGTTATGGGGCATTAAAAACAGTAATATCTGGAAAACGATGAGAGCATGCAAAAGTTAGTGTATGGCCACAAAAGTTGGTGTATGCTGGTTAAACTTTTAGGATCATGAATGTCACATAGGATATGGGTTTTACATTTAACTCATCAGAAAATCTAGATGTGGCTCTTCTTAGTTGTATACTTATGTATTGTTTTGGATACTGCTGGGAACCTTTGTAATTGTCATCGTGCTTGAAAGTTTTGCATGGACTTTAGTTTGTGACAATGGTTGTTACCATGGCACTATGGCAGGTTATTTTCGACCACCTATGGAGAGACCCCCAACCAATAATAGTTTTCAACCCGCAGGCCAGAATGTGGTTCCAGCTGGTCCTGCAATTCCAGGTTAAACTTTTAGAAGAGCATTGTTTTTTATTCTTTATCTTGCTTCTTAACCACTCAAATCATGCTTTGCAGACTTCAATTAACTTCCTAATTATCATTTTCAGGCCATAGTGGGTCGCTAATGATGCCATCCCATAATTCTTGGAGACCAGCTTAAGTAAGCTGCCAGCTAGGACGGGAATACCTGTCTTCTTCTTTTCTCTTTGCCCAAAAAAACCTACTCAGGCTTATTATCTCTGATATTACTTCTTTTCTCCTTTTTATTTATTTATAGGCGGTGACTTTGGTTGATATTTCTCATAAAGCTTGGAAGATTTGGTGCGTTTTTGTTTTGCTTACCTGGTGTACCAGTTGATGGTGTTGTGAAGAGGGCCTTTGCAGGATTGTATATTGTAGTTTCCTCTTGGCAGATGCCTCCTGGACAACAGAGTGTAAGCCCGCATCACTCATTTCATAAATCTTCTTTCAACTATAATGTAAACTAGAATAATGTCATTTATCTTTAGAATATAACGAGTAAATTCTCTTAGCCAGATTTACTCAAATGGATGAAATAGAAATGGAAAACACCTCTTTTTATGGTGCTTTTTACCCCTTTCTCATCTCTCTGTCTCTCTATGCATATTTGGGTTTTTCGGTTTTGAAATATTATCATTTTTTTATCTTTACTTGACTTACTTTTGGATATTTATATTTTTTACTTCTTTTTTTTCTTATTTACGGTCTTATTAAAACAAACAAACAAACAAACAAACCCACCCAATATATCCCACTCAAGAGCAGGGTCTGGGAGGGGTAGGTGGTGACAAGTCTTTCCTCTACCCAGATAGGTAAAGAGATCGCTTCCAAAGAGACCCCTGGCTCGATACAAAAGCTATAACGCAAGCGCATCAACATATAATCACACGTACGATATATGATATATGGTATATGGTACAGCACACATCATACAACAAACATTAGAATATCGCCAAAAGAAAGTATAAAATAAACAAGCATGCATCAGGAAAGCAGCAAGTTTCCCCTAAAAAGGTCCAATCATACTACATACACATCAGGCCCCGTAACAAGTAAACAAAGTCCTTTCCTAGCTACAGAAACCACTAAAAGTCCTTACTTTTAATTCTACGTCTCCACTCACTCCTATCCTCGATCATGTGCTCAGAGAGGTGCAAGTGTTCCATATCTCTCCTAATTCTCTCTTTCCAAGTCAACCTAGGTCGTCCTCTACTCTTCCTACCCTCTATGATGATGTTCTCCACTGCTCTGACCTGTGCTGCCATTGGTCTCCTCTTGACATGTCCATACCATCTTAATCTTCCCTCTCGTATTTTATCTGCAATAGAAGCCACTTCTAACTTCTGTCGAAACACTTCGTTTCTTATCCGATCTAGTCTTGTATGGCCACACATCCACCTTAGCATTCGCATTTCCGCAACCTCTATTTGTTTCTCGTGCGATTTCTTTATGGCCCAGCAGTCTGTTCCATATAGCATATCTGGGCGTACCGCCACTCTGTATAGTTTTCCCTTAAGTTTTGCTGGAAACCTCTTATCACATAGGATCCCTGATGCTGCTCTTCACTTGCACCATCCTGCTTGGACACGGTGAGCTACATCGCTGTGTATCTCTCCGTCTTCCTGCAGGTACGAGCCCAGGTATTTGAACCTAGATGTCCGTGGGACCGGCATGCCCTGGATACTGATTTGGGTGTCCTCTTCGTCGTCGCCACTAAAGTTACAATGCATGTATTCCGTCTTAGAGCGACTTATCGTTAATCCTTTGCTCTCTAGCGCTGCTCTCCACTGCTCTAGCTTTTCGTTAAACATCATTTTAGATTCTGATATTAAGACAATATCATCCGCGAAGAGCATGCACCACGGGACTGACTGTTGTATTGACTTAGTCATCTCATCCAACACTAGTGCGAAGAGAAATTAGCTCAATGCCGATCCTTGGTGGAGTCCCACTTCCACTGAGAATGAGTCCGTGTCTCCTACCGGTGCTCGCACACATGTTTTGCCCCGTCATACATATCCTTAATTAATTTGATATACCTCTCTGGTACCCCTCTATGTCGTAGACTTTCCCAAATTAGTTGTCTCGGTACACTGTCATAGGCCTTTTCTAGGTCGATGAATACCATATGGAGGTCCCTTTTCTTTTCTCTATATTTCTCCACTATCCGTCTTATGACGTGTATGGCTTCTGTTGCAGAGCGTCCTGGTATAAATCCAAATTGGTTTATTGCTATCTGGGTTTCCCGTCTAATTCTCGTGTCAATAACTCTTTCCCATAGTTTCATCGTGTGACTCAGTAGCTTTATTCCCCTGTAGTTTTCGCATCCTTGGATATCTCCTTTTTTCTTATATATGTGGACTATGACACTGGTTCTCCACTGGTCTGGCATCTTCCCTGTCTTAAAGATAGTGTTAAATAGATCTGTTAGCCATTGGAGACCCTCATCACCCAGGCATTTCCACACCTCAATCGGTATGTTGTCTGGCCCCACCGCTTTAGCCCTTCCCATTTTCTTCATAGCTCTTTTAACTTCGTCAGCTGTGATGCTTCTACAATAGCATTGGTTTTGTTGCGTTGTTTGGGTTGTTCTATCTATCTCAGTTTGTTGATTTGGATTCCTTATGTTAAATAGGTTATCGAAGTAATTTTTTCCATCGTACCTTGATATCTTTCTCGTTCACCAAAACCTTTCCATCCGCAGCCTTTATGAACTTGATCATTCTTAGGTTCTGTCTTCTTCTTTCTCTTGCCTTGGCTATCTTAAACATGTCATGCTCTCCTTCTTTCGTCTCTAGTCGCTTATACATCATTTCATATGCCATGTTCTTTGCCTCTGACATCGATTTTTTCGCTTGTCTCTTAGCCTCCTTGTACTTTTGTTTTAGCTCTGCGTGTTCTTCCTCACTGTTACATCGTATGAGCTCTCTAAAACTTTGTTGTTTGATACGTATCTTCTCCTGTACAATTTCGTTCCACCACCATGATTCCTGATGACCAACTGTCCTTTTTGTTGTAACTCCAAGCGTTTCTTTAGCTGCTTGTATGAGCCTAGTTGTCATAACCTCCCACTTTTGGTTTGCGTCTTCCTGTGGCCCACTTTGGTTCATTGGTATGGCTTTATCTCTAAAAATGGTAATGTTTTCGTCTTTGAGCTGACCCCATCTGATCTTGGGTGTAATTCTCCTGTTCCGTTGGGCAATTGGCCTCTTGACGCGTATATCCGCCACCAGCATATGGTGTTGCGTCACAACCGTCTCTCCCGGGATTGCTTTACAGTCTTTCCACGAGCCATGATCTTCTCTCCTCATCAATAAATAATCTATCTGCGTGTGTCTCCCGCCGCTGCTAAACGTGATTAGATGTGAGTCTCTTTTCTTAAAGAACAAATTTACGATGCCTAAGTCATGCGCTACTGCAAATTCAAGAAGCTCCCTACCGCCGTCATTCCTAAGACCATACCCGTATCCTCCATGCACTAGTTGGAAATGCTCATTATCCCTTCCGATATGTCCATTAAAATCTCCTCCTATGTATAACTTTTCTTCTCTAGGTATGTCAGCTATAACGTGGTCTAAACTCTCCCAGAACGTTTTTCTTTCCGTTTCCCCTAGTCCAACATGTGGTGCATACGTACTAACTACCGTCACTACCTCATCTCCTATTACTATTCTTAACAGCATAATTCTATCATTGTATCTTCTCACCTCCACTACATTATCTTGGAGTTCCTTAGCAACTAGAAAACCTACTCCGTTTTTAGCTCCATCAGACCCTGAATACCATAGTTTATAACTATTGCACTCTTTTGCTCTCCCACCTCGCCATCTAGTCTCCTGCAGGCATGCTATGTGGACCCTACGTTTCTTCAGCACATCAATTAACTCTAGTAACTTACTAGTTAAGGTTCCTACATTCCACGATGCCACTCTTAATCTAGAAACCTTATTCCCTGTCCTCGCACCTCTCCTCACCGAACATGATCTCGGGGCAGCATAATGGCTCCTACTATCTATTATACCAGACAGAGTCTACTAAAACCACCACGAAATAAAAAAACACGGACAACACAGAAAAACAACAAATCACAAGCAAGCAGAATTCACACAGAAAGAGGGGATGACTCTCCCAGATGCTGGTACCCCTAACCCAGCCAAGCAGTCTAAACGAGAAGATAAAATAAACAAGAGTAAAAGCAAATATGGGAAGCCGAGATGAAAAGATCTCACCAAAAGTACACCCAGGTTACGGTCTTATTAAAAATGATAGATAAATTGCAATGATATCAAGTGTTTTCCTGTAAAGTATCTACATAATTAAATTATATAAGTATATCAAACGGTTTTATTCTCATCTTGAACCGAAGTTGTCATAAAAAGGAAAACCAAGTAAGCAACGGAAAATTTTCAAGGATGTACTGTTACTTTTACTTTAGTTTTATACCATAATATTTTGATATGGTTACATACTTTTTTATTTTGCTTAAAAAATAAAGTATTTTAATTCTAATATAAAAAAAGTTTTCCACAAATAAATCCACTATTGTTTATTTGTGACTTTAAATCTGCAAATAAAGTAATTACTCTAAAAATTAAAAAATGCAAAATAAGTACATATGTTAGAACTTTATGAAAGTTGAGGATTATATAATAGATAAGAGATAAAACTGAATTCATTCTTATATACTGATAGCTAAAGAAAACCAGTGTATTACACGGGGTTGAATAAATAAAATATTAAATAGAATAACACTTTATTAATTATAAACGATATTCTAATATAATGATTGAAATTATGTATGAGTAAGAACTATATATAATAAAACAATAATATCAGCTTTTTAAACTTTTTTTGCAAAAAATAAATTAAACAATTTGTTATAAAACAAACCATTCAAAAAATATATCATTTTTAAAAATTTCCTTGCTGTAACTCTCAATTTTAATTAGTTTTGGTTTATAAAACTTTTACTTAAAAAATTATTTTAAATATTTCGTATTTTAAGAAAAGTTTGATGTTTTAGAAGAAAATATTTTTTGTAAAAATTTATTTCTTTTGAAATAGTATTAATAAAAAGATCTATTTCTTAATTTATTAAAAACTATTTTTAATCTAAAAAGAAATTAAATAATATTATTAGTAATTAATGTAGTTATTTAATAGGAGAGAGAAACATGAAAAATTTGATGAGAATGAATATGATGCGTTATATGTAATCCTTAGTTACTTTTTTATTAGAATAGGAAGATGAAGGTAGTATTTTCCTTTTTAGATGCAAAATCATACCAACATATCTTTTTAGCCGTGATTTACAGAGAAGCCCTCTCTAGAATTACCCATTTTTATTTTTATTTTCATCCATGGCTATAACGTAAAGATACATACCTCTTTTTGAAGTGTTTTAAAACTGTTATATTCTTTTCTTTGTCTTTTGGTCATTCTTTTTAACTTCAGTCTGACAATTTCAAGTGTAAGACAATAAACAAGATTCAAATTTTTATTTGGTTAGTAACAGGAGTTCCTGGAGATTGTTTGCTGTGCATGACTGTTATTATCAATCATGTCTTGTAGTTAGTTATTAATGATGTCATGCTATGCGATTTATACGGAGTTATGTTTGTGTTCCTGAAACGGTCAAATTTCTCGAAGACAAGCCACAACTCGGTGGTGCTTCATGCTTGTGTTCTTGAATGCTTGTGCTGACGCTAAAAAAGCCGCATCGATGTCACTACTAGCATGTAGATTAGTGAGTATTTTATTGAAGTGGGATACATTCCGGAGTTTCTTAGAGACAAACTCATCTAGTATCGCGCTGACATAACTGAGCAAATACATCTTTTCTTCAGAAAGTGCACTGATGACAACTGTGATAAACAAGTAAGCATTTCACTATCTAGAACATTTTCTTATGCATGTCTCCTGTCAATTGTCTAATAAATGTTTACGACATACTACATTATGGTAATTTTGATTTGAATATGACATCACTAGAACAGACTAAGGTGGTGTTTGGTTTGTAAATAAGTTTGGAATTTGGAAATGGGTATATCTTTGAAAGATAATGAGGTATGTGAAAATAGTATCAACATTTTTGAAGAAAATTAAACCAAGCATTATGCATCACTCTTAATTCTGTTCTATTTTTAAACTTACAAACCGGACACATTTTAAGTTGAACTTTGGATCATATTATAACTGAACAAATGGTTACCAGTTAAGAATGACCATACCCATGATTTTCATCATTGATGTCCGATTTTTAGCCAAGCAATGTCCCACATCATTCCTCCTTGAGTATTAATCTAGTCTAGTTTGCTTTGGATACTTAATATTCAAGGAATTCATTTTTTCTTTGTTTTAGCTTGAACATCATTCTTACTGCGGACCGTATTTCTTGTTATTCTGGAACTATAGGATTGTAGGCCTTCGCGAAAAGCACTAAAACCATATACATGTCATCATGTTATGAGTTGGTGCCGTGTTTTTAATCTCATGGGTTGCGTTACATTGCGCTACTCAAGGTCTCTATAGGAGAATATGAAAAACATCCATGTCACCTATAATGAACATATTTGACCTTTGTGCTTTTCACTAGTAAGAGGAATCAATTGTTAGCTCCGTGCATATTAGAGCATATGCATTTGGTTTCTCTTATATCTTCATCTCTAAATTTTAATGGAATTATAATAATGTGTAATTTAACTCTATATCCAATACTCCATCCCCGCCCAAATCCCCTAAATTTTAAGGCAGAACTTAATGTTTCTCTAAATTTAAGGTTACCTACTCACAAGCTTTATAAATTATAGGTGTGAAAGAATGAGAGATGTTATGTTTTTAGAAAATATGAAATAACTTAGAGGGTGATGATTCTTAGACAAACTTCGTCCCTTAGATTATTCTATCACCATTACTGACTTGGTCAGTATTCTCACATCTCTCCACTGTTGTTTTCGTCACTTTCGGTTGTTAGATTAACTCTTACTCTAACTGCCTACATACAGCCACTTGGCTTAAAGCACATTTCATACACGAGTTGTGTATATGGATTGCTAGACTCGTTGGACGGTGTTGGGATGTTCTATAGCCAGGTTGAGTAAAATCATCCTTTTAGTCGTGCGATATGCATCTTCATCTTTCGTAACTACCCTATATTTACGCATTAGACTCACTTCCATTTAACGTCGAATTAGTGGTAGCAATACTGTTAAAGCCATATGGCGCAAGATATGTATGACAACATAACCGTTGGGAATATCAAAAGCATAATCAACAGTTTAAATGTAATTCCACAAAATACTTGAACTGAAGTTGTATGACATCTTTTCTCCTTTTGCTACGCATTTATTATTTAAAGCCTTGAACCAGAAACTTATACATGATCGATGTATGGGTGGCCTATGTAGTAGGATAGTGAACAGTGAAACAATATTAGTGATTTTTTAAATCATATGATTGATTGTTGTTACTATGTGTAAACTGTATAGGGCTTACCTTATAAACCCGAGTCATATACACAAATAGCCATGTGGTTTACCCTTTTCTAACTATTATTTATTACAAGGTTACATACTAAGTATGTTAAGTTGTAACAAAATTCTCTTTAGCTTGGATGAACATTAACTTCTTTCTCTGGTTAAGTGGATATGAAATGATCTTTTTGTCTTTAGATAAAAGACAAAATAAGAGTAAAAATATATTAGAATTATAATATTTTTTTATTAACTCACCCCCTCCCTTGTAGAACCCCCCTTATTGTCATGATCACCACAAACACCCACCGTCAATACCGCCGCCTCCACCACTGTGAAACACCACGCCCTCCCAACCCCTTTTCTCCCTGTATCAACCTCGACCTCCGGCAACCATCTTCAACTTTACCATGGCCAACATTATTTCAACCCATTTTCACAATCTTTGTCAAATAAAGATGAAATGAGAAAGATGGTTCAGATCTTGAATGTTATAAAGAAAACTCAACAGAACCACATAAATTTTATTGAACCTCAAGTAAATAAAGGTTGTCATGGCCGACGGTGGTGGTGATTGACGGTGCAAAGAGATAGGAAGGTGTAGGTGAGCTCGACGGTGTCTTTATAGTTGGTTCTTGAAGGTGTGTGGTGGCTGCGAATGTTGGAAGCATATGGTGTATATGTAGTGGTTGTGACAATTGGAGAGGGGTTTCATGATGTGTGACAATCGCACTCTAGAGGATGAAAAAGATAGGGTTTTGGCATGGGGTAGGCCAAGACAACTAGGGTCCATCAAACTTAAGTTTTTTGAGTTTTTTCAAAAGGGTAGTATAATCAATTTCAAAACTTAATAGAAAAAATAAACTCTAAGTTGGGGACAAATTTGGAAATGAGTAAACTTGTGATAAGTCGTGATAAATGATACCTAAGGACCAAACTTGAAATAGGGGTTATCATAGGGACTATTTGTGTAATTAAGTATTACCTTGTTGAGGGACGAGTTGTGTATATTGACAATTATCAGCAACCGTGTGATATCTAGTAGTAAATTGGATTAACGTGGATTTACAATAGATTGTGTGCACATTCATGAACAAAAAACAAAAAGCATGTCTAATGTAGTAATGTTGTAGTCTTATAAGGAGAGTTGTATTGTGTAACCATCATGAAAACTTATTGACTTCATGATGTTCATATGCAACTTGGTAACTTACCATATGTCGATAGTATGACTTGGTACCAGACATTGCATTTGGCCATCACGGAGAACCATTGATAACCGCTCACATTCATCAACATTCTTGACTTACTATACGATGAATGGACAAATGGCAGAAATGAAATATCAATCGCATGATAGGTTGGCAGGATGTCCTATTTGAATTTCTAACCGTCAAATCCAACATCATTACGTTAAATATGTTGGATAGTTTTGTCATATCGTATGTTGAGAATGTCCATCTTGATAATTTAGTAGCTTATGTTAAGAATATAACGCAACATCGCCATCACCAACTGTGTTTGATCGTATTATATTTTTTTTTTACTAGTTAGAAAAGATGTTGGAAAAGAGACCGAAAACAACCACTTTTTTAATAGTTTATATCTTGTCAAAATATGTGCTCAAATATGTTAGCACAGACACCTCGTAAAGTGTTTAGTTTTGACCTAATCAACAATATTGCACCGTCTGCAATTGCATGTTGTTATTCGCATCAAACACAAGAATATTAAGGTGGTAACATTTTGTAGATGTTTTAATGTAATGTTTTTAATACTTTTAAAGTTAAACAAATTTAACCAATGTGTGTTTGTAATTATAAAATGTTATATTTAAGAAAACTGAATTACTATTTTGTTAGTATAAACTGGATTGTTGTTTAATGTTATTTGTTGTAGCTTACTTGGATAGCGAACTTTGGTTGCTATCATGTTTTTTACATTTTAATATCATTGTTACCTGTCACCCTTTAGCATCTATATTATCTTCTTAAAATATGTTGTGTTAAAGTACATGACAATTGTAAAAGGTTCTTTTAGGGGTGATTTCGTCCATTCACATGCTTTTCTTCAAACTTGTATTATTTCTGTTTGTTTATTATAACAAAGTGTATAAAAAAATACCGAATTCTATAATTTTAATTTAAAGTTAGCTACTTACCTTTTTTACTTAAAAAATCAAATAAAATTTCTTCTACTTCTCTATATTTTGATTACGTTCCGGTTCTCATGTAACGAAAGATGGTAACGTGTTTATACATGTGACATGTCATGTTATCTTGTGACTTGCATGATAATACATTTGTTACTCGTAACATGTTTGCTCGTGTGCGATAGAGTGGAATTTTCTTGACTTAGATATTTGTCTTCCTGAGTAGTAGAAATAAAATAAGTAGAATACTACAATCGTCGAACTGAAGAACATGAAGACCTCCTTTACTTAAATTTTTATGGCTCAAACCTATTTGTATTTTAATAACAATTATATGTTTTAAATACAATGTAAAATCATAAAGATTTTCTTAAATTCTTGTTATATATACATGAATGTTTATATCATCTTCAAGTGTTGAAATACCTCCCAAGCAAGAAATAGAATGTGCAATCAACCAGTAGTGTTGATTATCTTAAATTTAGACCTAAACTTTTTTTTTAGGCATAAAACATGAATGCTTATAAACTCATAAAGCATTTGGAAAAATCTTCTACTGATTAAAAACACTAGACGTTTACTAAATAATTTGAGACCTAAATTCATGATACCAACTATCTTGGTTCACACGCCTAGAATGTCCTAAAATCAATGTCTGACATAATGTTTGTTTTACACCTGAACTAAAAGAACATTCATACATTACACCCATCTCACCCCCTTATTTCCCCTCTACCCCCACGCTTCTGCCTCCGCCTCTAACTGTTAGGCAATTACGTTAGTGAGGGACTATAATTGTCATTGTTGTATTGTTGAGGGTGTTCTTAGTCAATTCGTGTATCCTTGTAACAAACAATAACCGATTAACGGTCTATAATAGAACATCAGCTAACGGTAGTAGTTAGCTTGAATTGTGGAATTCTCTCTTCCTCTAGTTTCTCTCGATTTGAGCTTAACAATTGGTATCAGAGCCACCGATTCTCATCGGAGTTCTGTTCACCGGCGATTTATCCACGGCGGCGATGTCGACAAGAAGTCAAGAAATCGAAAAAGCGATCAAGGAGCATGAACTGTCCTTGCTTCGTCTCGAATCAATGGCAGAAAAGAATCAATCGGAGTTAGAAGGTATCAAGTCGGCCTCGGAGCAACAAACGTTGGAGGTTATGCACATGAAGACCCAATTATCGACGGAGATGGCAACAATGAAATCTCAGTTGCTAGATTTACTCAAGAATTTGCAGACAATGAATGCGAGCGGAAGTGGAAATTCTAATAGAGATTTGGGAACCAATGAATCATCAAGTAAGGATGGTGAAGAAACGAGATTGAATCGAAGCAATAATCGTTTTTCAAGGGTTGAATTCCCTAAATTTGATGGTACCGATGTTGAAAGCTGGATTCAACGATGTGAACACTTCTTTGCCATAGATGAAACACCAGAGAAGTTGAAGGTACGATATGCTGCTGTGCATGTTGAAGGAAGAGCCGTTCAATGGCATAACAATTTCATTAAATCAAGAGGTACTTCTGTTTCTGAAATTCCTTGGGAAGAATACATGCGTTCGATTCAGGCACGCTTTGCTTCAACAATTGTTGAGGATGCTATGGGAGCACTCAAGGCTCTTAATCAAGGTGATGATCTTGAAGCTTATTGTGATAAATTTGACCTTCTACTTAATAAAGTTGATATCCCTGAACCGTATGCGGTTAGCTTATTTGTTGAAGGCCTTAAACCAAGCATCAAATGCTATGTTTGATTATTCAAACCCACATTGCTAAGGGAAGCACATTCCTTGGCTAGATTACAAAACTTAGCCAACATAACTATAGCCGGTGAAAAATCAGTTTACCCTTACAAACCTGTGTCTAGATATACTCCTACACCAACTGTTGGCACTTCTGCTAAACTTCCTTTACTACCTACACCACCTATTAAAGCCACACCCATTACTGCTTCAAAACCTACTAGAAGACTCACTAGTAAGGAGTTTGATGATAAGAGATCTAGAGGTGAATGTTTCTGGTGTTCTGAGAAGTATACACCAGGACATAAATGTTCCAATACCAAACAATTGTTTGTAATAGAAGTTGGAGATGAATTAGAAGAATCTATTGAAGACTATTCTATGGAGAAGGTAGACACTCCTCAAGACCCATTGATATCATTGAATGCTATAACTGGCATACCTTCTTTTTCAACAATAAAGGTAGTGGGTGCTTTGGGTACTAGACAGCTACACATCTTGATTGACAGTGGTTCCACACACAACTTCATCAATCAACAGTTAGCTGATAAATTGAAGTGTTCGAGACAACTAATTGCTGATATGCCTGTCACCATTGCGGATGGGAACAAGCTATCATGTGCTCAACTATGTAAGGATGTTCAATGGACCATGCAGGGCAGATGGTTCAAGGCTGATATGATGGTAATTCCTCTGAGCAACTATGATATTGTCCTGGGCATTCAATGGTTACAAACATTGGATGATATTATGTGGAATTTTAAGCTGTTAACTATGCAATTTTCAGTAAATGGCACACCCTTTGTACTTAAAGGGGTAACTAACCAAGGGGTGCACTTATGCACAATGGAGAAAATGGTCAATTTGTTACAATCCAGTTCCCACTTAGCTCATGCCCATTTGTTCAGTTTAAACTCAGATGGGGAAACTCAACATAAACCCAAAATAGGGCCTTCTTCTAATATTTTAGGTATGTCTCAATTACTCAATGACTTCCAAGATGTATTTGAGGTGCCACAAGGGTTACCACCTAAAAGAGCTTGTGATCATCGTATTAAGTTGAAAGATGAATCTGTATGCTTGAATCTTAAACCCTATAGATACCCTAGTGCTCAAAAGACTATTATTGAGCAAATGACTCAAGAGCTGTTGGATTCAGGAGTCATCAGGAACAGCACAAGTGCTTTTGCTGCTCCTGTGGTTTTAGTCAAAAAAAAGATGGCTCCTATCGAATGTGTGTGGATTACAGGCGTTTGAATGAAGCTACAATCAAAGACAGTTTCCTTATACCTCTAATTGAAGAGCTGTTGGATGAATTAGGAGGAGCATCTGTCTTCACTAAGCTAGACTTAAGGTCAGGCTATCATCAAATTCGGATGTTTGAGGGGGATATACATAAGACAGCCTTCAAAACTCACCAAGGGCATTATGAATTCTTAGTTCTACCCTCTGGCCTTACCAATGCTCCGGCAACATTTCAATCTTTAATGAACACCGTCTTTAAACCAGTTTTGAGAAGATCCACCCTGGTCTTCTTTGATGATATTCTGGTTTATAGTTCTTCATTCACTCAACATCTTATTGATGTCCAGGAAGTTTTATCAATCATGAGAACCCACCAACTCAAAGCTAAAATGTCTAAATGCTCTTTTGGGGGAGCTTCAGTTGAATATTTAGGTCATGTTATAACCAAAGATGGTGTTTCCACTGATCCAGTCAAAATACAAGCTATAAAGGATTGGCCTACTCCTCTAACTGTCAAACAACTTCGTGGGTTCCTGGGCCTTGTAGGATATTATAGGAGGTTCATTAAGGGTTTTGGGTCTATAGCCAAACCTTTAACTGATCTCTTAAGGAAAGATGCATTCATATGGGGACAAGAGGCTCAAATTGCTTTTGAAGCTTTGAAATCTGCCCTCTCTTCTTCTCCTGTCTTAGCCTTGCCAAGTCCTTCAAAAACCTTTATCATTGAAACTGATGTTTCTTCTAAAGGCTTGGGGGCAGTCCTAATGCAAGAAGGGCATCCAATTGCTTTCATTAGCAAAGCTCTTTCAATTAGGCAGCAAGCTTTATCTGTGTATGAGAAGGAACTTTTGGCTATCTTATTGGCAGTCAAGACTTGGCACCATTATTTGACATTAAGGCATTTTGTTATCAAAACAGATCAGCAAAGCCTCAAACATTTGTTGGATCAGAAGATCACCACAGCATTACAACAAACTTGGCTTTCAAAACTAATGGGGTATGATTATGAGATCTCTTATAAGAAAGGAGTTGACAACAAGGTTGCGGATGCTTTATCTAGAGTACCTGGGTTGGCATTGCTCTCTATGTCTTTAAGCTCTATCCAACCCTTATTATGGAGTAGAATCCAACAATCTTGGTCTAATGATCCTACCTTATCTCAGCTGATGAAGAGACTAATCAATGGCGAACTTATTAAGAATCGAAGTTGGAATGGGCATGTTTTAACCAGGAAAGGGAAGATCTTAGTGGGCAATGATTCTTCTCTGCGGCTGGACATTATTAACCTTTGTCATTCCTCTTCGGTTGGTGGTCATTCTAGATTCCGAGCCACCTTATATAGGCTGCGAGAACTTTTCTATTGGACGGGGTGTTCGAAGGATGTTCATACAATGATCAAGCAATGTGTCACTTGTCAAAGAGCCAAGTATGAAACCGTGACTACCCCAGGTTTACTTTCCCCTTTACCAGTCCCTCAGGCAATTTTCTCCGACATAGCTATGGATTTTGTTTCGGGATTGCCTAAGGTACAAGGGAAGAACACTATTTGGGTGGTGGTCGATCGCCTTACTAAGTATGGCCACTTTATTCCTCTTGCTCATCCTTATACTGCAGCCTCTTTAGCCCAATTATATCTTGATACCATTTTCAAATTCCATGGTAACCCCACTACCATTATTTCTGATCGTGACCCTGTCTTTATCAGCAAATTTTGGCAAGAATTTATGCGTTTACAAGGTATCTCCTTGGCTACTTCTAGTGCATATCATCCACAATCGGATGGGCAAACTGAAGTCCTCAATCGATGTCTTGAGTCGTATCTCCGGTGCATGACCATGGATGCTCCATTATAGTGGGTTAAATGGGTGCCATTAGCTCAGTGGTGGTACAACACTTCCTACCATTCAGCAATTCACATGTCTCCTTTTGAGGCTTTGTTTGGTTACAAACCGAATGTGCATATTCCTTACATTCCAAATGATACTACTATAGCTGCGGTTGAGGATCTTCATCGTGACAGAGAAATTATGATCCAAACTCTCAGGCGGCATTTATTTGCAGCTAGAAATCGGATGAAGCAAATGGTTGATAAGCACCGCACTGATCGGATCTTTACAATTGGCGATTGGGTGTATGTTAAATTGCAACCAGTAGTTCAACCTTCTCTGAAACTTCATCGCCATCCTAAATTGGCTGCTCGTTTTTATGGGCCTTTTTTGGTGGTTGAACGTGTGGGGGCATGTGCTTATCGTTTGGATCTACCTCCGGATTCTATGATCCACCCTACTTTTCATGTTTCTCTCTTAAAACCTGCTCATGGTTCGCACTTACCAGTTGTCCCTCTTCCGACTGCTCCCCGCTTTACCTTGCAACCACGTGCTATTTTGGATCACCGTTTGGTCAAGAGGGGTCGTCGCATGGCCAGTCAAGTTTTGGTGCATTGGCAAGATCTTTCGATCATTGATGCCTCTTAGGAATTTGAAGATGAATTCCGCCTTCGTTTTCCTTCTTTTAACTTTTGAGGTCAAAAATTCTAAAACAGGGGAGTATTGTTAGGCAATTATGTTAGTGAGGGACTATAATTGTCATTGTTGTATTGTTGAGGGTGTTTTTAGTCAATTCGTGTATTCTTGTAACAAACAATAACCGATTAACGGTCTATAATAGAACATCAGCTAACGGTAGTAGTTAACTTGAATTATGGAATTCTCTCTTCCTCTAGTTTCTCACGATTTGAGCTTAACACTAACACTGCCCTACGACTAGGGGTGTTCATTTTCGGATATCCGAAATTCGGATATCCGAATTTCGGATATCCGAAAATTTCGGATAGTGGATTTCACTATCCGAATCCGAATCCGAAATTTCGGATATCCGAAATTCGGATATCCGAAATTTCGGATTCGGATTCGGATATCCGTTTGGATATCCGAAATTCAAAAAAAAAATTATATTTTTCAATAAATTTTATAAAAATATAATAAATTTTTATTGAAATTTATTTATATATCCAAAGTTTTTGTTAAAATATCCAAAATATCCGAAAATATCTAAAATATTTAATATATATTTAATATTTTTAAATTTTTATATGGATATTTCGGATATTTCGGATATCCGAAATATCCGAAAATTTTCAAAATCACTATCCGAATCCGAATCCGAAATTTCGGATATCCGAAGTTCGGATATCCGAATTTTCGGATATCCGAAATTTCGGATATCCGAATTTCTGATTTTCGGATATTTCGGATTCGGTTTCGGATTCGGATATTTTTTAACACCCCTACCTACGACCATGATATTGGTCAAGTTCAAGGGTTTTGATGAAATCAGACAACATACGAGGGCGTTGATAATCAGACAACAATGGTGTTGATAAAAACAAACAACGATGACGATTCTAGGGTTTTGGTATTTGGTGGTGATGAAATCACACAACATACGATGGTGTTTGGAGTACTTTAATGGTGTTTAAATACGGAAGTCATTTTGAGGAGGTCAGATTTGGTGTTGCATGTCATGAAATAGGGTTTTCTCCATGGCTTAGCAGTGGACTTTCATGTCACCAGCTATGGTGTTTGATTGGGTGTTTATAGGTTTGCTTCTATGATATTCTTTAAGTTAACGTTGAAAGCAAGAGTAGTGAGCTTGATGAAAAGGATGACAAAATAGTAATAGTATAGTAACAACAAAAAACATAAAATGTGATTATATAAATTTGTTCCCACAATAGTTACATCATTATCTTCGCCAATGGGTTTACCCGGGTGACCGGGATTAAAAATCATTCGTTAACCGTTCAGAAAAAAATACTAGATCAAAATCAGCTAATCATGAAAAGTTACATAAAATGTTAATCACATAATACGGTTACCTAGCTTCTTTTTCCTATTATTTGCATTAAAAAACAGACCAAAAGCATAAAAGGACAAAAATGACAACTTAATTCTACAAAAATCAATGTGATTAAAAGTTAAATCTACATGTTAACCTGTTACATTCTCCCCAACAGATTCTCTTTAATAAATCCATTAAAAAAAAGCTTCAACAGGTGAAAGTGATAAAGGTTTTACTGCTGTCTCTGTTGTACATCGTGCTGCACCAGTAGTACCTTACGCATCTCACCAGTATAAACAGAGAATTCGTTTTGACCACCACCGTTGAACACTAACAACACACTCGATTCATCAATCAGATCTTCAAAATACTTTGCATCTTTCAATAGATCAGTTCATCAATCTATTATCTGTTGTTCATAAGTTTGCATTTCATTTGTTCAAGATTTAGGGTTTGATGTAAGTTTTGTTGGTGAATTGGTGTTGATTGAAAATTTGGAATGATTAGCTTTAAGTAGATCGGAGTTCATTAATGGAATCAGCATCACACTCGAAGTTGTATTCGAGTGTTTCACTTCCGTTTGAGATGCAACATTCGTCGTCTAACGGCGGTGGGTTAAGTGTCGGTGACGGTGACGGTGCTGTCGGTTGTATTGAACACACTGTCACGAAGTTCGATACGCTCGCTGGTGTCGCTATCAAATATGGCGTTGAGGTTGTTTCTTAACTCATTGATGTAGATGTTATACACTTATACTGAATCATGTTTATCATCTTCAATGTTTAGTGGTTTGTTTGATGAATTTGTAGAGGTTTATGCTTAAATTATCCATAGTCTATGTTAGAACTACGATCTGAAGTGTTCTTACGAAGCTAATTGGGTGAGAAATAATATCTTTAGATTGAGATTCGAATGCATTTGAAAGTAAATGTTATGATGTGGGTCTGGTTATGATATCTTCTCGTTGTGTATCAGTGGTTGTTTTGTTTCCCTTTAGATCTATTTGCTTCCTGTAGATTGTGATCATGCTTATCAATTGTTTTGTGAGTAATAGCATTTTCTATCTTAGGTGGCTGACGTCAAGCGGATGAATGGCCTTAGCACTGATTTACAAATGTTTGCTCTCAAGTCGCTTCAGATACCGTCACCAGGGAGGCATCCGCCGTCTCCCATAATGTCAAATGGATATCATACAGAAGGGTATATCTGTTTTCCATCTATATTACTATCTGTTAAGAACCCCTTTCTGATTGTTTAATCAAAGATTAGTACTTTACTTTTTTCATAGTCCAGTGAAATTCATGAGCTTTTGTACTTCTTCATCCTAAATTTAGGGTTCACTTGATTTTGGAATTGCTCAATGTTTTTATACTATTGTTGTGTGTTCCTCGGTCCCAAGAAAATGCAACACTTTCTATTTTGACTTGTTCAAGAATGCTGACATTTCCTCTTCAGGAAGATTGTAATCCAATTTTCCCTATTTGATCATTAACAACAATTCAGAGATATTAGTGAAGTTGATTTTGGTTCACAAGCTTATTTAGATTTGTCTTCTTGAGGCATATTTAGGAATCTGATTTTACTTGGAAGACTTTTAATAAACAACATGGTAACTTTAACTTGGTGTTTTCGTCAAAGGAGTGAGTACACACAAAAATGGAATGTAAGGGAGTCCCTTTATCCATTGATTATTTGTTCATGATGTACCATATACATAGACCTACACACATACTTGCTGCACATGTAAATGTTGTTTTTCTGGACTATGCAATTCACCATTGACGCAGGATATGGTTATCGAAAGATAGATCTGGGATGTTGCTTCAGTCTCATACTCTCATATATGTTTAGTAGTGAATAGTAGGAAGCAATGATGTACCAGAACTTCATCAATTGAATTCATGTATTTAATATCACTTATAGAAATGTCCATATGTTGCATGCATCTTTATTGTTCATAAAGGTATCAAAATCAATTATATGGGTTCTTCTTAGTTACCGTATTTATTCGGTTTTCATGGAAGTAAGTCAAGTAAAAATCCTTGTCAAATCAGCAGTCTTCAAATTAATGTATCTTAGTGCATAATGAATCATCATGTATCATGTTCGACAGCAAGGTGCTATCAGTCCAAACTTTAGAGCCTTTATTCTTAGGTATTAGTAAAAAATGTAGTGTACAATCATAAGTTATGATATTATTAACTTTATAGAATGTCAATAATTTATGTCTTTATATGACTTATATTTTTAATAACAGAATCCAGCTTTTACTTAATAGTGTTATGTGCCTATATATGGATTGCTTATCATGGTTATTATATTCTTGCAGACAAACAAGCTCCCAAATGACGCCACCCAACCATAAATATCCTGATTCATGTAGCCCAATTATATCACTGAGATTATCACCTTCACCTCAAAGGAACATCTCATCATCCATCAATTCTTTACGAGACTATTATGGTCTTCCACCAAATGATCAGAAAGGTGTCGGTGAAGGTTTTGAAATGTCTCAAGCTAACACACCCATCCTTGGTCTCCACAGGAAGTCAAAAAGTGAAGCTAATGGGTTTTCCGAGGTTTGTAAAACGGATAATGTTCGTAAACCAAACAAGGGAGCTGCTGGTGCTGATAAAAGCATTGAAAAGTTGGTAAGAAGGCGTAAATCAGAGGTGGACCTTAACAATCGCTCCCCGGAAGACTTGACACCATTGCAGCCTAAATTACCTAACCATACTACCACTGAACCTGAACCAGGTGCACCCAACATCGTTCCATTAGGTTCCAAAGATTCATCAGTGGCACCAGCTTTAAGTGGGGTGAGGAAGTCTTCAAGTGCACCAACTTTCCTACAATTGGAGACGAATAACAATAGCAATACCAGCCCGACTCCATCATCAATTTGGCCAACTTTTTTAAACTTCACGGCTGATCTTCAAGCCATGTCCATAGCAGCCATAGCCAGCCCACTCTTTGATGGATTGCCTAAGCCAACAAGCGGTCGGAAGAACAAAGCGGCTCGTGATTAGTAAATTATCATGTTCTTTATTTTTTGTCTCTATGCCTAAGCCAACAAGCGGTCGGAAGAACAAAGCGGCTCGTGATTAGTAAATTATCATGTTCTTTATTTTTTGTGTCTATTTAAACGAGTTCTGGTATCGATCGTCCTTGCTATCAAGTCATTGTCATTTTGAGAAAATTAAAAAGTATTGGTGATAGGAAATAAAAGAATTAGTACAATACACACTTGAGAGTAGCAGTAGTTAAAGGTTGTATTTGTATTCATCGACTGAAAATATGTTATATTCTTTTGGCACTGTTTTGAGTCTTTTGAACCAGTGGTTGAGTCCTTGGACCCAAGGGTGATTGACCACCCTGAGCCCACCCTGCACTTGACCGATCCAAACCATGAACCACTATGGCAAGGTTTGTTTCTTTGAGTCAATTATATCTTATCCGGAGGATTTTCAGGGATTTAATTGGTAAGTCAAATAAATATCAAGGATTTAACTACTTTTATGGTTTATATGTGTTTGAAAGAAAAATAAATTTCTAGAACTTATTAACTACAATAGCAATGTATTTAAAGAGTATATATTAAATCAGGTTTTAAAAAAAAATAAAATAAAAACATATATGTAAAATGACCAATATGCCCCTACATTTAACGGAAATTTTGGATGGAGTTAACGGACTGGATGAATATGACAAGATTTGTAAACCACAGGGACCCAGATGCGAAAAAACAAACTATTGGATTAAAGCGGCAATTTTCACCAAACCACAGGGACGAAAATGACAATTTACTCTTTAAAAAACTATATTTGCATGTGTATGTTCTGTAAAAAAGATGGCCAATTCGTTTTTGTGAGTTACAATTGTAAGTTATTTCTAATTTTTTATTCAAACAATCAATTATAAGGCCACTGATAACCGTTTCATTTCCCCAGTTTTTCTCGTGTGACACAGGATGTCACATCAGTTTTTCCCTGTTTTGCTAAGTGTCATCCCCGTTCTTCCCACATTCCCACAACATGAATTAAGGGTGGTACGGTACAAGTTGCATTTGGGTTGTGCATGCCGATGAACTTCGGTGAAAATTCACCTGGTCGGTGAGTTATTGAATCAGGGTCACAGTGTTCCCGATCGGACCCGGTTTTACCCAGGCACTCCTGGGCCCCTATGTCCACTTTGTGTGGCGTAAATAGATTTTTTGATTTAATTGTTTTCAAAATGAAAACATAAACAAAACCTTAAGGTAGTGTAATAAAGTGTATATTTCTAAAACAAATTTGATGAATATAAGATTGTTATTTGATTTTAATATTTCATAAGTAAAAAAGGACAAATATTAAATGATATACGTGTGGATCCTAATACCATACAAATCAACGTTATGTAGACATCTTATCATTTAAACCATAGTGGTTAAAATAAACTAGTCCACTAGTCGGATCAACTCAGTCACGAAAAACCTACTTTATTAGTAACGAAAGGTATTCTACTAAATATTACTTGAAACATCCAAATCAATTGTCTCCTTTTATACTTACTATCAATGCATTCCTTAATGATTACCTGACATATATGACTCAGTCATCAAAAGTTCAAAACTGTTCCAACAACTTCAATCATAAAATAACCCGTTAAATTATCTTACACTATTGAGTTCTTATTACGATGTTAGATACTTGTTTATCACTACGATGTTTTCAAATTGATAGGTGAATTCCAAAGAGATAGTTGAACTGGTAACGTATCTTATCTCTATACTAGAGATTAAGAGTTCAAATCATGCAAGTGACAGGTAGTGTAGTAGATAAGGAGTTGTTCTAAAGTATACACTTATTATCATTATGATGTTAGATATTTATTTATCACTATAGTGTTTTCAATTGACAGGTGAATTTCAAAGGGATAGTTGAAGTGGTAACGTATCTTGTCTCTATACTAGAGATCAAGAGTTTAAATCATACAAGTGACATATAGTATAGTAAATAAGAATTCGTTTTAAAATATATATATTTATTATCATGTTGAGTAATGCTACATTACACTACATGCACCAATGACGAGGTGCATGATTATGCTAAGCATTGTAACAATCGCTTTACAAGAATCATGAATAATATGTTTAACAATCGCTGTACAACAAACATGAATAATAAATGTTTCGAATAAAAACCAGCCACATTCGATTAAAAACATTAAAAAAAACAAAAAAAAAAACAAACTGTTTTATAATGTTTGGAGATGCGGGGTATCGATCCCCGTACCTCTCGCATGCTAAGCGAGCGCTCTACCATCTGAGCTACATCCCCTTTTGTTTATCCTCCAACAAACGCACGACCTCTTTCATTCTCCCACAATCAACTCTGCTATTGGATAAGAAAACGTGCAACAAGATGAAGCGAAAGTGTGATTGCTAAACACTTTAACTCATTGTTACAATCCAGTTACATTACACCTATAAACCCTTGAAATCTCCATCATCATCATCATCATCCTCATCCTGTTTAGTAAATTGCGTTTCAAGTTAAGTGTGCTGTATATGATGTACATATGTTGCTATGTGATGTGATGTGATTTTCAGTATGTTTGGATTTTCAGTTAGGGAGAAGAAAAACTCTTTTAGAGATTATGGGCAGAGGGAAGGGGTGCTTGTTGTAACACGATTATTACATCATCTTTAATCATTTATTAAGTCAATAGTTGTTTGATTCTTGGTCAAACTAACAGTTAGAAACTCTATTTCAAATGCAGAACAGTTTCTAGTGGTATTAGTGGTGCTAGTTAGTAGTTACTATACATGCACCTTCAATACTGTGAATCAGTATGGAAATTAGTTAGTAGTTACTTACATAAAATGTTTGTTTTAACCTTGTATGTCAATCTTGGATATTTGTGATTGCTCACTCAATGGTCATAAGTTTCTACATTTGTAGCCATACTGATAGGGCAGTTGCAAAAAGAATCCAAAGCAAGTGTTGGAGAGCAGATAGTGGACTTTGTCTGCTTGTACGCGGTGGTGGTCTTTATCTCAGCAAAGGCACAGGGGTGTGTAAAAGCTCAATAATGCCTTTGGTATTCTTGATGTTGGTTACAGATCAAAGGTTGTTCAAAATTTTTGTTTGGTTTGCACACATGGAAATGGACGGGTCATTTGAGCTAATCGTATGTACTGAAACTATGATTTTGGCACAAATCCTATGTTCTGAAACTTTGATTTTGGCGATATGAATGTATAGGAAGATGCTTGGGCAGCTGGTGGAAGTGTGATCCTTTTGAAAACTCCCAATAGTAGAAAGTAATGGAGGCGCGACAAAGCTGCTGATAACATTGCTGCCAATCTTTACAGTAAAGTAAGTATTTAGGCCCTTGTTTGATCTTAGACATGATGATTCTTGATGTTTTTAAACTTAAGAGATCTACTCTGTGATTTGATCATCTGTTACAATGTATGCATTTTTCATGCTGATCATTCATCATCTTACATTGTTACCTATCAGGCTATCACCTTCAGGTTTATCAACGATAGTCAAGGATCCGTGTTAGGAATGATGGAGTCTTGCTGAATTATCTTGGATGGTTTCATGGTATGCAAACCAAAGTATCTTGGATCATATTGCATGTTATAAAAACATAATTTTTTTTAATATTTGAAGTGTTAAAGATCACATATTGGTAAGAGAAGAACAATGATATACACCCTTATTTGAGTTGGTTATATTGTAATATCATATAAACATATACGTGATGTTTATAACTAAGGAATGTTTTTGTGATCTCTAAATGTGACGGGTAATCAAGGGAATTCTTACCGATCTCTATCAGGTTGATCGAATAATATGCTAACATATTTTATAATTTTTAATAATAATTTAAATCTTGTGTTCCATAGTCATTAAAAATTCCTGCTTTCATAGTCACGAGCTTTCTATGAAAGAGGAAAAAAAAGAAATAACATATTCGTGTGGAATGTTGGGTCAATGGGTGTTTTAAATAACAAAATAAAAACCTAATAATCAAGAATATAACACATGGCGTTTTGAAATGCTTACAAAGTCCCCAACATACCGAATTACTTAAAATAATTTGAAGTCTTACCTACCAAAAGTTTTTGTAGGGAACACAAATCTATTTGTTACATAAAATTTATAAATTTAATGAATCATGATCTCACCCCTCTCTCAACAAACCTATATAATATAATATTTAAAACTTTAGTCAAACCTAGATTCTCTGTATGAGCAATCATAAGGATGAAGTACTAAACACAACGTGAGGAGCTCTAACCTTGATTCTTTATCATCAACGTGAACCCTACCACCTTTCTCACATTCTTTCTCTGTATATATATGTATATATAACTCATCTCTATATATAACACACATCATTCCTTCACCATCATCATCATCATCCATCTAATCATCAATGATGTCGACCTCAAGACGGTTTTCAGCCACATTCATCTTAGTTCTAACGATCATCGACGCATCATTAGCGTTTGATTACATGGAAGCCGTTGACAAAAGCTTGTTGTTTTTCGAGGCACAACGGTCAGGTAAGTTACCCTGGAACCAACGGGTGAAATGGCGTGGCGATTCAGGCCTTCATGATGGATACCAACAAAAGGTGAGTGTGGGTATCATGTTATGCTTTGTGGGGTTGTACTTTGTGCTGTTTGGGTTGTGTAACGAAGCGGTTGTGTGAATGCAGGTGAACTTGGTTGGAGGGTACTATGATGCTGGTGACCATGTGAAATTTGGACTGCCAATGGCTTATAGTGTCACAATGCTGTCATGGGGAGCCATTGAGTATAGCAGAAGCATGATGGATCTTAACCAAATGGGTCATGTTTTAAATGCTATCAAATGGGGCACTGATTACTTCATCAAAGCTCATTCACAACCCAATGTTCTTTGGGCACAGGTATATCATAATATTGACAATAATAAAAATAATTGTTGTGAAACAGAAGTAACTATATAGTTGAGAAATTAAAAGTTTGGTCACCTAAATTTTTATAAAATTGTGGTGCAGGTTGGTGATGGAGACTCTGATCACTACTGTTGGGAGCGGGCAGAAGACATGAGTACACCACGAACCGCTTATAAAGTGGATGCTGAACACCCAGGTTCAGATCTTGCGGGTGAAACTGCTGCTGCTATGGCTGCAGCAGCGATTGCATTTAGGCCTTTTAACTCTTCTTACTCGGATTTGCTATTAGTTCATGCAAAACAGGTTGGGAAGTAATACTTAAATCAGTTCCTAGTTGTTTAATGAGTCTGCTTTGGGTGTATTGATGTAATTTATTTTTTTATTTCGTTCACAAAATGCAGCTTTTTTGGTTCGCTGATCGTTTTAGGGGACTGTTCACGGACTCAATCCCGTCTGCAAAGGAGTTTTATGCATCATCGGGTTACTCAGTAAGTTTATCTATTTTTGCCTATAGGTATTAGAGACTGCAAGATAGATGGGTTGGTTTGGGATGGGTAAACGGGTCAAATGGATAAAGTTGAATTCTTCAGTACGGGGAAAAATGGGCCAAAAACAGGTTGAGTTGAACCACAAACACTTCATGATCCTAATTATAAGAAGAAAACAAAATCATCATCTAGAAATGATTTCTAATGTTGTATGCATAAAAATATGACTTTGGGATGAAACACGACCCAAATCCACCCATTTATAGGTAAAGGGGCCAACCTCCCTCCTCTAACTTACGGGTTTGTTTGTGTTTGAAGGATGAACTGTTGTGGGCGGCTACATGGTTGTACCGCGCAACCAAGGACGCGTCATACTTGAAATATGTGGTGGATAACGCCGCCTCCATGGGTGGCACTGGTTGGGCCATGAAGGAATTCTCTTGGGATAACAAATATGCAGGGGTCCAGATTCTTCTATCTATGGTGCTGTTGGATGGAGATGGTGGTGCATACACCGCCACACTGAAACAATATCAGGCCAAAGCCGATTACTTCGCGTGCGCTTGCCACCAAAAGAATGATGGCTACAACGCACCTTTGACTCCTGGTCTGTCTACTATCTAAAAGACTTTGTTTGACCTCAAAAGTCAAAACTGTAACTAACATAATATGATACAGGTGGCTTACTTTACTTGCATGAGTGGAACAACCTGCAATACGCAGCCTCAGCCGCATTCCTACTTGCCGTCTACTCAGACTACCTCTCAGCAGCTAAATCGGTCCTAAAATGCCCGGATGCTGTTGTTCAACCTCAAGAACTCCTTGTGTTTGCTAAATCACAGGTACGTCTTGCTTTATTCCATTTTGTTAAAAAATTGTAAACTACAGCTCGTGTGGTTAACAAAAACGGGTCTTGCGTGTTATGCAGGCTGATTATATCTTAGGAAAGAACCCAAAGTTAATGAGTTACATGGTCGGGTACGGTCAAACATACCCAATTCATGTGCACCACAGGGTGTGCATCCATTGCATCCATAAATGTACTCCAATCGGCAGTGGGTTGTGTTCAAGGGTTTGACACATGGTACCGACGCCCACAGGCTAACCCAAACATTGTCCATGGAGGGCTTGTTGGTGGGCCAGACAAAATGACAATTTTGATGATGATCGGTCCAATTATGAACAGACAGAACCTACGCTGTCTGGGACCACGCCTCTTGTAGGGCTCTTTGCTAAGTTAAATAGCATGAGTTCAAAACATGCAGCAGGACATACGCCAATCAAGGGCCAACCCAATCCATGTAAGTTTCACCAAAGAAAACCATTGTATTTCTACTACGGAAGTTGCAATCTAATTTAGAATCGCATAATAGAATCAAATCACATAATTTTGTAAAAGCACGCATTCAAACACCCTAAGCATATGCAATATTATGAATACTAATTCAAAATTATGAAATATGTAACTGTTGCAGATTTACACCCTAAGGTGGCACCAAAACCATATGAAAAACCTGGTGAGTTTTGACTAAAGTATCGATATATTTTTATCTCATTTAAAATAGAATTGAATGAAAACTTACTTGAGTGGTTCTGTATTTTAGTAGGAACTCCAGTGGAATTCTTTCACACTATAACAGATTCATGGACAATTGGGAGAATTGCATACTATCGGCACAAGGTGACGATCAAGAACCAGTCAGAGAAACCAATCACAGATTTAAAGTTAGAAATTGAAAACTTATCAGGGGCACTATGGGGATTGTCTCCGACTCGTAACAAAAACATATATGAGCTTCCGGAATGGATTAAGGTGATCAAACCTGGTTCTGAGTGCACTTTTGTGTATGTTCAAGGCGGCCCACAAGCTAAGATCTCGGTTCAGTCCTATCATTGATCATCTCATGCCAAAGTTAAATACATGGTTAAACCTCGAATTACTTCCTTCATGTTTGATAACTACAACTTACCAAGGAAGTCTTCTTTTCTTAGATTTAGTTTTTAAAATTTGTATCTAATATATGGAAAAATGAAAAACAATTCATATTCCCAGTTAATACATGTCTAAATTAGCATCAACCATAAAGCTTTTTTATTGAAAAGCTACTGATAAGTACACCATACCCAGTCTAAAATGACAAATTAAACTTACATAACATTTTTGCAACAAATTTAAATAAAACTATGCAAACTTCTTCCTTGTCGCTTTGGGAATTCTGCTTAGCACGCTAACATCCAATTTACTGTATTGATTCTGAAGCTTTCCAAGTACATTGTATATAGTGTTATCAATTTGGTCATCATACTTCTCATACACAACAGGCAATGTGTGGGCAGCCACAAAACCTTATCAAAAATATATAAAGTCATAACAGATTTCATATTGAAGAAAAATATATGGTTCATATAACACTGAATAAAGCAACAGCAATGTGCAATATGTTACCTATATAAAGTACTGTAAAAAAGTTACACCAGGTTCCAATTATAGCAGCAGTTAGCAAGCTCCCAATAACCTTAAAATTTCAAAAAAAAAAAGCCGTGATACTGGTAACAAGCTCAAAATCTCATGAATATTATCAATAGAGATTAGAATGTGACATACTATTACAAGTTGCTTAATATCTCCTCTAGAACCAACATTCTGAAGGAAACCTAAAGCACGATTAACTTCACAACCTATGGTATTAGCAATGTTCACAAATAGTTCATCTGGCAGAACAAGACTAGGTGGGGCCCTGAGTACAGATCATAGGTGAAATGTAATCTTCAAAATTCAAATTTATATTAAAAATTATTTGTATTTCATATAAGAATCAACATAAAACTATAGAAGTGTACCTGTTCAGAAGGCGTGACCAAATAAACTGGCCAATGATCCATATAACAAGACCAAAGCAGACAAGAGGAATTAAATTGTAGTCAAGCCATTCAAAAAGCACCCAAACTGCAGTGGCACCACATAACACACTAGCTGATATCTTTTTGTTCCTCCATAGGAGTACATCAGCGGCTAGAAAATGAAGATAATGTCATTTTAAATAGAAATAAATTATTATCATCATAAGGTCAGAATAATGAAGATAAGATAAAGATTACATTTGCCACCCCCTAAAATGTAATGAATGGGCTTCTGTCTCCCAAAGAGCTTGTTAAATTGAGAAGTAACAGAGTGTGATTTCTCCTCCACAAAGAATGACCCGGAGCTTTGCTTCTGATGCTTATCAGAAAGTGAATCCATGATGTTGTTGATAAGATCTTCAGGTGTTATACCCTCAGGCATGGCTCCTGGGGTAGGAAAGGTAAGTAATGATACACATATGCACATGTGTTCACGGATTAACAAAAAAAAAATTACTTTTAGCATTCTTGATTATATATAGATTGTTGCTAAAAGTATAGATATGATATGTTTTCTAAAATTCTTGAAGTAACAAGAATGTTAACATTTTTGAATTGGTCAAGATGTGCATTTGATTATGTTTTTAAAACTAACAAATACAGTACTGGGACTTGGAAAATGATTCAGGTTCGATCCCAAATACCATCAAGGGGGAACTAATTTTTATCAGATACTACCAGTTAGGTTGGACCACCGTACTTAGTAAGCTTGGTTTACCTCTCACGTGAGTGGTCAGTTTTGTGTGGGCTAGGTAAATGTAAAAAGAGTAGACAGCTATTTTTCGGACATCAGTTCCTAAATTTTCTAGAATATATACATCATAAGTTCATAACTTAAAAGAAAAGAAAAGGAGACGGCTACTTTTAGGATTTTCAAGAGGACTTCCAAGTCAAAATTAAGTTAAGCCCACTCCCCAAGGGAAAAAAAGAAACAATCTTTAATTTTTTATACAACTTCATTAAAGTAGTAGCAAAATCAGATAAAACACTAATCTAGACTCTGAACTTCAAAGAATATACTTATCAATTTAATATCAATACAAAGTCGACTCTTTTATCACAGAAAGAACAAACACACATTCTTTAACAACACTAAAGTTACAGTCCCCCATACCCCTTACAAAATCGAAGACCTCCATAACAATTTGTGCTAAATAATCTACTTCAGCTAAATCTCACAACTAAAAGGAAAAATCAACTACAATTTGTAAGTAATAACAGTCCACCATGGTAAAAATCAAGTAGAACTTCGATTTGGACCATAAAAAAATAAAAATACACATACCTACATCTTCTTAGTGGAACGAATCGAGTACTAAAGAGTAAAATTGACGAACAAAACCTAATATTACAGCACTAAAAGCAAAACACAAATTCTACTAAAGATATTGAAGATAATATCGATTGATTTGAAGTTATAGAGAGAGAAAGAGATACCAGATTCTGTTTATGATGGATGAGAGAGAGAGAGAGAGAGAGAGAGAGAGAGTGTGTGTGTGTGTGTGTGTGTTTGTGTGTGTGTGTGTTTGTGTGTGTGTGTGTTTTGTGTGTGTGTGTGTGGGCTTCAAAGATGAAGGATGCAGTGATGGAGAATTTGAACGATGGGTTGGTTGAAGCCGTAAGTAAAACGACAGCGTTTTATATGAAATGCAATTAATGACTCGTGGGCATTATCTTACACCAATCACAATCAAAGAGTCACTACCACATTATTAACGTTTTAAATAAATTCTAGATAAAGGAAAGTAGATATTCTTTAGTGTATATCTGCGTGGATTACATAGATGGTGTATAATCGCTCACCGTTATAAATTGACATCTTTTTATATGTCTCGTATAAGGTTGACAAAACTGAAAATTAAAAAAAAAACAGAGGAGTTGTCAAAGGGTTATACGTCCATATTGTCTTACACGACACATATAGACCTATGTTATGCGTATAGCTAAATTCGAAACTGTATACGGGAAAAAATTCAGGTGGTTGCTTAGATGGGTTATACATCTCATATGGAGTCATACGACACCACGTATATACAACGCAGATGAGGCTATACAACCCGTATAAAATTCAGGGATGTTGATTTATAATTGGAGGGAGAAGAATAGTTTTAAAACTTAATATTGTTTTGATTTTGGTCCTATTCTATGCTTTAGAAAATTAATCTTGATAATTGATACTGGTGAAAGGATGTGTTTTGTTCAACAATTGCGTTTATTTACATTGCTAGTCTCAGTTGAAAACAAAACTCAAACAAACTCGGTAATCAAATACCCGAACACAGTTTGAATTACATTGCGAAACAATCAATTGACCCAAACCAAATACCCACATACCAATCAACAAACACAATCAACACCTTTAAATTGTATGCAAGCAATTAATGTCAGGCCCTACATATCATGAAAAGAGAACAGAACATCAAACTCAATTTTAATTTCAAAACACAAAACTAATTACACTAGAAGTGTAAAATCTGTACCACAAAGCCTTACAAGTAGCAGCAAACAATCTTTGCTTATGCGAGTTAATTGTTAGTTAATGTTGACAATATGACGAGACCCGTCATTAAGCATACAAGAAAAATTCAGCTTTGTAAATCAAAACAAACGCTAAAACCACTTTAAACCACCCCCAAATCACATGGTTGAATTTATTTTCTAATATGTTAGGTTGAAATGGGTGGATCTTAAATCGGCTAAAACTCAACTGGCCAAAACTCAACTGGCAAAAAAACATCAAAAATCAGTTATGATTTTCGAAACCGATACCGCTCACCGCTTTTCCACAACACAGTTCCCCGATCTAAAACCATGAAAAAACTCAAATAAAAACAACCCACAACAATTCGTTCACCAAGGCATGTATTAATAATAGAACATATAAGTTGCTAAAAAATATTACATAATAAACCGACTTTTAAAAGATGGTCTACAGACTACATATCGAAAAATCTCACCATATAATCGTCAACTTTGAGAAAAAAAGAACACATAAACTTAACGAAGCAGGCATCAAAGCCCACGTAAACACTTCGAAGATTAATCATCACCAAAAGTCGTCTTCTTTCCTGAAGGAAAGAAAAAACTGCGTGTAAGAGCTTGATTGCTGGGTGAAGATATGATTACTTAAGTTCAAATTAAAATATTGAGCATACCTGTACCAGGAGTTGCCATGCTTGGCCTGCTCGGCCCACGACCTCTGCCGCCACCACGTCCACCACGACCACCATCCCTGCCACCACGTCCACCACTAAACCTGCCACCACGACCGCCACCATCTCTGCCACCAAATCTACCACCTCTTCCACCGCTCCTGCCACCATCAAAGCCACGTCCGGACCCACACATCACCTCTTGGCTTAGCTTCCTCTACAGTTATACTGCTGCCATTACCTCAGTTCCACTGAGTTCAATGGCTTTATTCAAAGCATTACTGTCAGCGAAATCTATGAAAGCAACCTGAAAAAATCATTCTCGCAGATCATTATTTTGAAAAATTCCCAAACACCAAGATATTACATTTAAATTTCGATTAAAACCTACCCTTTGGGACCGCCACTCTCATAATCTTTAGGAATAGACAACCTTGAAATCTCTCCACATTTCCCAAAGACCCCTCAAGAGCACTCCTAACCTGCAAGACACAAAAAATAAGAATTAAAAAAACGTGGATCTCAACAGCGATACCAGAATATAAACTGCAGTCAGGGATAAAAACATACACTGTCAAAATTTTCATCATATCCAAATCCTCTTACAAATGCAGTTAGTCCTTGAGACTGCCCACCCTTTTGGAAAGACCTATCATTGCTACAAAAAAATGCGTTCTCATTAAGATTAAAGCTTTCTAACAAAATGTTAAAAGCTTATGGCAAAGGAATGTACCCGCTTCTGGGAGTGTATGCACCTCTTTCCTTTGCTAAATCAAGTTTCACAGGACGATCAAGTAATGCTTCCCCATTCAATTTCAAGGCCTGCAAATGATTATCATTTGTGAGAATAAACCAGCAGATCACTTGAAAAAAATTGAAAAATAGAACTAAAGAAACCTCTTGAGCAGCATCAGGGGTGGCAAATTCAACATGTCCATAACCAGCAAATCGATCATCTCTCGTGGCAAAGCGAACCTCAACCACTTCAGCGACGTCTTTGAAGAAATTAATTCTGCAGGGTAACTAATTAGATACAAGCATACAAGACGAAGTTGTAATACTTCAAAAACAAGTAAGATACACATACACATCATTTTCTTCAATGGAAAAGCTTAAGTTGCCCATAAACAAAGTCTTGGAACCTGTAGTCTGAGGAGTAGCTGGGGTTTGAGGCTGGAGAAGTAACATTTATTAGTCATGTAATCATCAAATTCTTCTAAAAACAAACAGATATAAACATCACACTACCGCTTTCTTTGCTGATGGAGCATCAACCATCTCCACATCAGTATCCTGCATATAGTTGCATTACAAGTTAAAATGTTAATGTAAGAGCAAAAATGCATGTAGAAAGAAATTGGTAAAAGAACAAGAAGAAATGGTTTAACCTTTTTCTTTGAAGTTTTAGGTTCTTCTCCTCTTCAGAACTATCATCTTCTTCATCAGAATCATCATCAGAGCTTTCCTCAGAATCACCGCTGTCCTTTTTAGGAGCTGGTTTCCCTGCAGCTTTTGTCTCAGTTGGCTGAAAAAAGGTAACAATCCCATCAATAAACTTAGAATAATAAAAACATATAACAAGGTTTCAAAGTCTCTGCAAATAGCACGATACAATTTTGAAGTCCACATACTTTTTTAACAGCTTGTGGTTTCTTTGGCTCTCATCAGAACTCTCCTCCTCAGAGCTCTCTTCAGAATCACTGCTATCCTCTTCAACCTTAGATGCTGGTTTTGTCTCTGTTGGCTGAAATACAATCACAATTCCATTTCAGAATTTAGCATCAATCAAACAAACGACTTGTGTAAACTATCAGCACAAAGCAAAGTAACAATCCATCCACCTTTTTAACAGCTTTTGGCTTTTCTGGCTCTTCATCATCACTCTCCTCAGAACTCTCATCAGAATCACTGCTATCCTCTTTGGCCGCTGGCTTTGCAGCTGGTTTTGTCTCAGACGGCTGCAAACATGTTGTCTTCATGATATAGTATTTATAGTACTAAAAAACTATCATGTCAAACGCCTCCAAAAGAAGACATCAATTGCAGTTTCTACTTTTTACAACATTTACCTTTAATTTTTCTTCTGGGGTTCTTCGTCATCAGATGAACTTTCCTCTTCAGAACTTTCAGAGTCAGCCTTCTGTGCACACAAAGGAACAGTAATGAACAAAAAAGCACCTGCTATCTTTTACTAACAAAAGCAGCCAGTTTGTTGATACAAAAAGATACTAAATCTAACATCACATAATGAAGCATTAGATACACACCTTGGTTGCAGCAACCACTACAGGTTTTTTTGGTGGAGCAGCTTTAACCTGAATAAATAGAACTCGCAAATTACAATTACAATCAATAAATACAAAAAAAAAACTTCATTATAAAAAAAGAACTCAACATACTTCATCATCAGAGTCACTTTCTTCAGAGCTACTGTCATCAGAACTCTCTCTTTCTTTGCAGCAGCAGCAGACCCATTTACTGTTGCAGGCTTCTTTGCAACCTTAGTTTCTTCCTGTACAGGATAACTTACTAGGTTCAAGAAGCACGTAAATTACACATAATACCTAAACAAAATACAATGATAACTTACTTCATCTGAACTGTCGCTGTCATCTGAGTCCTCATCACTTGAATCATCTTTCTTTTTAGCTGCAACGGCACCATTCTTGGACACAACGGTTGGCTTCTTTGGTTCCTCCTACACAAAACAAGCATTTAGAAATTACTACAGTCAAAGCGATATCAATAGTATAAAGAGCAATCGAAAGTAGGTAAAAGTATTCAAGCTGTTATTAGATGGACAAAAAATAAAAATACAGACACTTCATATGAAAGCCGGGATCATTTAGGTTCTGGTTCTGGTAAAATGACAGAAGGGTTTGTAAAAGCCAGTTTTTTTACAAATATGCTATTATATATGAGCACCATAATAGAATTATAATAACTTAAAATATCATAACTTACTTCATCAGATGAAGAATCAGAATCATCGCTGCTTGACTCCTTGACTGGCTTTTTAACAACAGGGCTGCTTTCTGGGTGGCACTTGATCATTGTTTCACATGAGAAAAACATCAATGCATGTTCAAAAGAGCTTAACAAAAACGACCAACATCTGATCAAGAAAGGTAAAATATGTTTTGCAGCCAAACCCTTTACAACAATCAGGTTAGTATCAGTTCAAAGTATAACAAAAATAATGAACAAATGGTTTTCTATTACTCTTGGTTCTAAAAGAGTAAAAAATATTTCATGTAGATCCTTCTCAGCTCTTATCATCTATATAAAGTACAGTGTTCACCATATAACCAGGTTATACCTTCTTTTGTTCATCCTCAGATTCTGATGAACTACTTTCTTCAGAAGAACTGCTTTCCTGTTTCTTAACAGGCTTCTTTGGGTCTTTGTCTCAACTTTCTTGGGTGCTACCTTAACCTGGTACATTAACATTAAAAAAATGAATACAGATCAACTTGATCAAAAGTAATCTACTATGGTGCTCTAATTTTTTAAGTCAAATTAACATCACTTGGTCGTAAACATTACTACTTTAAATGACAATTGGAAACTGTATAAACAGCAATTAATTTTGGTTTGTAAACAGTAAAATAGATCATATAATTTTCAGCTTTATCGTTAAATAAAACGAGTTAAACAATAAGCAAGGTCATACCGGCTTCTGTTCTTCCTCGATTCTGATGAACTGCTTTCATCAGAACTGCTTCCTGTTTCTTGACAATCTTTGGGTCTTTGTCTCAACTTTCTTTTTCTCAACAGCCTGTGCAACACCACGTTGACCACCTTCTGCTTTTTGCTGCTCACTACTTCCTTCTCAACAATCTCCTCCGCATCTCTCTTGCCTATGTTCATTAAAACACTCAATTAAAGCACACGAAAAAATAATTTCCCTACAAAACGTTCCATCACAAACAGTAACATAATCGTCAAAAAATTCTATACCACATACACCTATTATCAAATCAGGATTCAAAAGTAATTGTTTAACAGTCACAACTCAAATTAGATATTCCATCAGACAGTAAGCTAATTAATTGAAGTAATCATAAAATCAACAGACTAAACAAACAACGTATGTACGCAGATACCAAAAACAAACGATTACACGACGAATAACCAATTAACCACCATCTCTCCTGCATCGCAAAACAAATCATACAACCAAACTTCATACAATCGCTATCCTCTTTGGCCGCTGGCTTTGCAGCTGGTTTTGTCTCAGACGGCTGCCAAACATGTTGTCTTCATGAATATAGTATTTATAGTACTAAAAACTATCATGTCAAACGCCTCCAAAAAGAGACATCAATTGCAGTTTCTTTTTTACAACATTTACCTTTAATTTTTTCTTCTGGGTTCTTCGTCATCAGATGAACTTTCCTCTTCAGAACTTTCAGAGTCAGCCTTCTGTGCACACAAAGGAACAGTAATGAACAAAAAAGCACCTGCTATCTTTTACTAACAAAAGCAGCCAGTTTGTTGATACAAAAAGATACTAAATCTAACATCACATAATGAAGCATTAGATACACACCTTGGTGCAGCAACCACTACAGGTTTTTTTGGTGGAGCAGCTTTAACCTGAATAAATAGAACTCGCAAATACAATTACAATCAATAAATACAAAAAAAAAACTTCATTATAAAAAAAGAACTCAACATACTTCATCATCAGAGTCACTTTCTTCAGAGCTACTGTCATCAGAACTCTCTACTTTCTTTAGCAGCAGCAGACCCATTTACTGTTGCAGGCTTCTTTGCAACCTTAGTTTCTTCCTGTACAGGATAACTTACTAGGTTCAAGAAGCACGTAAATTTACACATAATACCTTAAACAAAATACAATGATAACTTACTTCATCTGAACTGTCGCTGTCATCTGAGTCCTCATCACTTGAATCATCTTTCTTTTTAGCTGCAACGGCCACCTTCTTGGACACAACGGTTGGCTTCTTTGGTTCCTCCTACACAAAACAAGCATTTAGAAATACTACAGTCAAAGCGATATCAAATAGTATAAAGAGCAATCGAAAGTAGGTAAAAGTATTCAAGCTGTTATTAGATGGACAAAAAATAAAAATACAGACACTTCATATGAAAGCCGGGATCATTTAGGTTCTGGTTCTGGTAAAAATGACAGAAGGGTTTGTAAAAGCCAGTTTTTTACAAATATGCTATTATATATGAGCACCATAATAGAATTATAATAACTTAAAATATCATAACTTACTTCATCAGATGAAGAATCAGAATCATCGCTGCTTGACTCCTTGACTGGCTTTTTAACAACAGGGGCTGCTTTCTTGGGTGGCACCTTGATCATTGTTTCACATGAGAAAAACATCAATGCATGTTCAAAAGAGCTTAACAAAACGACCAACATCTGATCAAGAAAGTAAAATATGTTTTGCAGCCAAACCTTTACAACAATCAGGTTAGTATCAGTTCAAAGTATAACAAAAATAATGAACAAATGGTTTTCTATTACTCTTGGTTCTAAAAGAGTAAAAAATATTTTCATGTAGATCCTTCTCAGCTCTTATCATCTATATAAAGTACAGTGTTCACCATATAACCAGGTTATACCTTCTTTTGTTCATCCTCAGATTCTGATGAACTACTTTCTTCAGAAAGAACTGCTTCCTGTTTCTTAACAGGCTTCTTTTGGGTCTTTGTCTCAACTTTCTTGGGTGCTACCTTAACCTGGTACATTAACATTAAAAAAATGAATACAGATCAACTTGATCAAAAGTAATCTACTATGGTGCTCTAATTTTTTAAGTCAAATTAACATCACTTGGTCGTAAACATTACTACTTTAAATGACAATTGGAAACTGTATAAACAGCAATTAATTTTGGTTTGTAAACAGTAAAATAGATCATATAATTTTCAGCTTTATCGTTAAAAAAACGAGTTAAACAATAAGCAAGGTCATACCGGCTTCTGTTCTTCCTCGGATTCTGATGAACTGCTTTCATCAGAACTGCTTTCCTGTTTCTTGACAATCTTTTGGGTCTTTGTCTCAACTTTCTTTTTCTCAACAGCCTGTGCAACACCACCGTTGACCACCTTCTGCTTTTTGCTGCTCACTACTCCTTCTCAACAATCTCCTCCGCATCTCTCTTGCCTATGTTCATTAAAACACTCAATTAAAGCACACGAAAACAATAATTTTCCCTACAAAACTGTTTCCATCACAAACAGTAACATAATCGTCAAAAAATTCTATACCACATAACCTATTATCAAATTCAGGATTCAAAAGTATCTTGTTTAACAGTCACAACTCAAATTAGATATTCCATCAAGACAGTAAGCTAATTAATTGAAGTAATCATAAATCAACAGACTAAACAAACAACGTTATGTACGCAGATACCAAAAACAAACGATTACACGACGAAACCAATTAACCACCATCTCTCCTGCATCGCAAACAAATTCATACAACCAAACTTCATACAATCATACAAGACACATAAACAGATGAATCAATCAAAATACACATACAAAAGACCAAATACATAATCATAAAAACAAACTTACGCAACAAAATACACTCAAAACAAAAAACAAACAAAACTACCTTTCTTCGCTGATTTCTTAGGCTGTGCTACAGCCACAGGAGTGGAATCAACCTGATGTCAAAACGAACAAAAACAAAACAAAACAAAACATCATCAGACTCAAACACATGCATAGCGATACAACAACTAACGAATTGAAAGCATGAATCAACGGTACCTTGGAGGCGGACTTCTTGGTTGATTTAGGCATGATGAAGAATCGAACAGAAGATTGATGAAATTAGGGTTCTTGAGGAAGAAGCGGCGAATAGCAGCTTCAAAAACCCTAAAGGAGAATTAGGGTTTTACAAAAGTGAGGTGTGAGACTAGAGACGTTTGTTAATATATAGTGAGGGTGTGGTCTGATATCCGTAGATATTTATTGGGTTTAACGGCGTTAGTTTTAGGTTTTCGTTTTGTGCAGCGTGAGGGAGTTTCTGTTAGTGCGACGTAACGGCCGAACTTTTTAATTACAAAGTTGTAATTCACAAAAAGATGGGTCTTGAAAAATACTAAGAGTCTGTTAGAAAAATAAATAAATAAATAGAATATACTTAAAAGCATGTGTTAACAAACATGTAATAGGTTGATAATAGAATGCCTCGTACCTAAAGGTAATGTGAACTTGTTGAGACGAGACACGCCGGACTCGCATCGAAACATAGGTAAAACGTGAAAGGGAGACTATGGAGTTCGTATCAAGGTTCTCTCACTACATTTGCACTACAATCGATCCCCGGCAATCACTTAAAATAATAAATAAATAATTGACATTTTAAATGAAGTAACTAGAAAAAGTAAAAGTAAAATAAAGTTTGTCTAAATATGGGTGGAAGGGGTGTGGGACTTGTTAGTCCAATCAGTGAGATGGTCCATATAGGCATAATGAGATTGGATCGATTATCGGTTTTTAGTTCAACCGTTCCATATAGGCATAATGAGATTGGGTCTATTATCGGTTTTTAGTTCAACCGTTCGTGTCACTGTGAAAATACTTGTAAGGCTCCGTTTCCGGTCACCTCATAGTTGGTCATTCACAGCATAAACATACTTATTGTACATTTAAGCAGCGGAATATTTTTAAACAAAAACATTCATTTCACTAAAAACACTGTTGTTAAGCAATACATTTTAGTTCATAAGTCACAAAATATTTAATTGAATGAATTACAAAAAACAGTATCGTCAAAAAGTGAATGGATGTCAGTCTTGCCCGCAAAGTAGCCATCCCCGTGTGCCATCCTCAGCAACCTATCACCTGCCAACTGGAAAATACATAAAAGTCAGCGTTGCTGAGTGAGTTCTAGTTTATAATTAAAATACTTTATTTTTCATTCAAAATCATTCCTCATCTTCTTAGGTGATCATACATCGTACGTACACATAGATAATATTTTTATTATCTTCACCATCGTTCAATTCGTACTTTTATCATTCTTTTCCCGGTCTTTTGCAACACCTAGTTGCTCACCCATTAACGATCTCAAGGATCTCAAGACTTTTGGTCTGTTGTGACACCGAGCCACTCACCCATTACCAACCTCACAGGTTGTAAGTCTTCTGCGGGCTTTTGCAACACCAAGTTGCTCACCCATTAGCAATCTCAAGGATTGCAAGGCTTTCGGGCTGTTGCGACACCGAGTCACTCACCCATTACCAACCTCACAGGTTGTAAGCCTTCTGCGGGCTTTTGCAACACAAAGTTGCTCACCCATTGTCAATCTCAAAGATTGACCCTGTGTGCATCCCCGGGGTAGCGAACCCGCATCACAGTTGAGCTAACACCTGCCAGGGGTGTGCCACCTCATTTGCTTGCAAGACTTCCGTTCATTTATTCATTTACCACTTTCTTTTACCATTAATCTTCCACTTTATTAATGATAATAATCCTGTCTTGATCATGATCATTCCACGTAAAGTCATACAATATTATTATTAACAAGCATATTAATAATAATAGTACTGATAATATTAATAACCATATTATATTAATTCCCATAACGCCCTAATCATAACATTAATTAAAATATTAAGAAAGGGGTATTATTACATTCAACATAATCATTTGCATTCAATAAAGTCCCAGTCAACGTCCTTGTGAACCCTACTGCACAGACTCCAAGAAATTCTGTTAAAAAGTCCAAGTATTTGGGCGTATGAGCCCTGTCTAGGCGTTTCACCACTGTCGGACTCATCAGCTACACTTAGAAAATTTTCAGGCTCTGGGCGTATGAGCACTGCTGGGCGTATGAGCCCTGCTGGGCGTATGAGCCCTGTTGGGCGTATGAGTCCTGTTGGACTTTTCACCCTACACTTAGAAAATATTTTCTGGTCATACGACCACTGTTCAGACTTTTCACTTTTTTACTTAGTTAAATTCTCAGACTCATGTGTACTGTTTGGGGCTTATAAACCCCATACTTAGCAAATTTTCAGTCTTATACGTCTAGGCGTTTTAGGACTGTTGGACATATTACATGCTTGGACTTATGACCCTACATAGAATATTTCTAAGGCAAGTCCCTGGGCGTATGAGTACTATTGGACTCATTATCTTGTACTTAGTTATTCTAAGTCAAGATTTCAGACACATTACTACTATTTGGACTTGTTAGGCGTATTAGTAACCTGCTCATGTGTCTAATTCATATTCCAAATCCCAAACATCAGAATGCCTAGTTCTAAACATATACACATGATTCTAGGCATAAACCTAACATAAACATAAACATACATACATTCATATCATACGGGTATTATACCCAAACTTATAAAAACATACTTACATGCATTTTCCAGCCCCAAATCATTTAAAAACAGGTAAAAAGGGGTCTAGAACTCACCTTTGTTGTCTTCGGGTTTCGATGTCCCTTCCTTGAACTTCCAGGTCATTTCTAACACCTAAACACACACACACAGTGCAACCCGAACACACAAGTTACATTTATAGGCCCATAATGGTTCTAGAATCGTCCTAAGCATCATAATTCGAGATTTCTTACCAAAAACTTCGAGTTTTCAGGTTCTTCTTCAAAAATCCCGAGAATTTTCTTCTTTTGCTGTTCTCTCTCTCTAAAAATATCAAATGAAAGGATACGCAGACAACGTGGGCGGCCATACCACCTTTTCTATCAAAATTATAGGAAGTTTGCCCATTTGGCACTTTTGGCCCCTCCACAAAAGTAGACTTTTTATTTCCTTTTCCTTTCTTTCTTTTTATTTTATTCCTTTTATTTCTTGCTAAAAATACGGGTGTACAAGTCCACCCCCTTATATGGGTTTCGTCCCCGAAAACGGTTATTCCTCAAACAGATGTGGGTAGTGCTGCCTCATTTTTCTTCAGTCTCCACGAAGACTCGGATCCCTTCCCGTGCTTCCACTGCACACGCACAAGAGGAACCACTTTATTCCTTAACCTCTTCTCCCTACGATCAATGATTGTCACTGGTTGCTCCACGTAGTTGAGCCGTTCGTCTACTTCAATATCCTTCAGTGGTACAACCATGTCTTCATCAGCTAAGCACTTCCTCAGATGAGATACATGGAATGTGGGATGAATTCCACTTAACTCATCTGGCAATTCAAGTCGATAGGCCACCTCTCCTACTCGTGCGATAATTCGGAAAGGTCCTATGTACCTCGGGCTTAGCTTACCTCGTTTCCTGAATCTAATAATCCCTTCCAGGGCGAGACCTTCAACATTACTCGGTCACCAACCTTGAATTCTATCGGCCTCGCCTCTTGTCAGCATACGACTTTTACCTATCTTTCGCCGCCTTCATAAAGGCTTTGATCTTTTCCAACTTCTCAGTCGTAGCTTCGATCACTTCAACACCTCCTAACTCTTTCTGCCCAATATCTCCCCAGCACACGGGCGTCCTAGATCTCCTACCGTATAACATCTCGTAAGGTGGCATGCCAATGCTGGCATGATAACTGTTGTTGTACGAGAATTCTGCTAACGGCAGGTGGTTGTCCCAACTTCCTCCAAAATCGATCACGCATGCCCGAAGCATGTCCTCGAGTGTTTGGATCGTCCTCTCAGACTGACCGTCTGTCTGAGGGTGATATGTTGTGCTAATGTGTAGTCTCGTCCCCATTGCATCATGAAATCTTTTCCAAAACTTGGAGGTAAAACCGGGTGTCACGATCAGACACAATCGACACCGGGACACCATGACGAGCTACAATTTCTTTGATAAACAGATCCGCCAATCTTTCAGATGAGTACGTTTCGCGGATCGGTAGGAAGTGGGCACTCTTGGTCAAGCGGTCAACTATCACCCATATGGCATCATAACCTTTTGGGGTACGTGGTAATTTCGTGATGAAGTCCATGGTGATGTGCTCCCACTTCCACTCGGGTATATCCAGCGGTTGGATCTTCCCGTACGGTTTCTGGTGTTCTGCCTTTACTTGTAAACAAGTCAGGCACTTACTCACGTACTCCACTACGTCGCGTTTCATACCCGGCCACCAGTAATCCTTCTTCATATCATGGTACATTTTGGTAGCACCGGGGTGAATGGAGTATCGGGTCTTATGGGCCTCATCCATGATTCTTCCACGTAGATCCCCGTATCGAGGAATCCACATTCGCCCAAATCGGGTCTTAACACCAAGAGTGTTCTCACCCAATTCCGTAACTAGACCTCTCATCCTTTCGGAGTTAAGACGATCTTCTTTCAAAGCCTCGTCTTGCAACTCCTTAACCTGAGTCATCACATCTGAGGTCATAACTAGCTGATATGCCTTTACCCGGATCGGCTCAGGCCTTTCCTTTCGGCTAAGGGCATCGGCCACCACGTTGGCCTTACCCGGATGGTAATGGATTTCGCAGTCATAATCCTTTATGAGCTCCAACCATCGCCTTCGCCTCATGTTTAGATCTTTCTGCTCGAAGAAGTACTTCCAGCTTTTGTGGTCCGTGAAGATGGTGCACTTCGTCCTGTATAGGTAATGTCGCCAAATCTTCAACGCAAAAACCACCGCGGCTAATTCTAGATCATGTGTGGGATAGTTGACTTCGTGGGTTTTTAATTGTCGAGATGCATAGGCTATTACCCTTCCACGTTGCATCAACACGCAACCTAGCCCAGAATAAGATGCATCTGAATAGACCACTAAGTCTTCATTTCCCTCGGGCAAAGTCAAAACAGGAGCTTGTGTTAGTCTTGTCTTCAACTCCTCAAAGGCGGACTCCTACTCTCGACCCCACACGAATTTCACGTCCTTACGGGTCATTTTGTCAAAGGTGGCTATCTTGGAGAAGTCTTGAATAAATCTTCTGTAATAGCCCGCCAATCCCAAGAAGCTACGAATCTCGAATGGCGTCTTGGTGATTTCCATTGCATCACAGCCTCAACCTTTGCTGGGTCCACCATGTTCCCCTCTGCATTTACCACGTGACCAGAAATTGTACCTCGCGAAGCCAGAACGCACATTTCGAGAACTTAGCATACAGTTTCTCCCTCCTCAAAGTCTCCAACACTTCCCGAATGTGACCGGCATGCTCTTCTTCGCTCCTCGAATAAATCAGAATATCATCGATGAACACAATTACTGATTTATCTAACATTGGCCGACACACTCGGTTCATCAAATCCATAAAAGCAGCTGGCGCGTTAGTTAGACCAAATGACATAACGAGAAACTCATAGTGTCCATAACGCGTACGGAAAGCTGTTTTAGGAATGTCCTGCTCCTTAACTTCAACTGGTGATAGCCAGATCGAAGATCTATCCTCGAGAACCAACTGGCACCCTGGAGCTGGTCGAACAAGTCATCGATTCTCGGTAACGGATACCGATTCTTAATTGTCAACTTGTTCAATTCACGGTAGTCGATACACATTCTCATGCTACCGTCCTTCTTCTTCACAAATAAGACCAGAGCACCCCAAGGAGAGATGCTCGGTCTAATAAAGCCCTTGTCAAGCAACTCTTGCAGTTGCTCCATCAACTCCTTCATCTCAGTCGGAGCCAATCGATACGGTGCTTTAGCAACTGGTTGGGCACGGGTATCAAGTCGATCTGAAATTCGATTTCGCGATCAGGTGGCAATCCCGATAAGTCTTCCGGGAACACATCTGGAAATTCACACACAACGGAACATCGGATAGTTGTGGTGTTGGCGCTTCCACATCCTTACGTAGCATAAGTAGGCGCTACACCCACGCCTCATACTCTTGCCTGCCACCGCCATCGAGATCACTTTGGGATCATCGTTACCGGTCCCCGTATATCGTTACCAGACTTCTGTCAGATGCCGTCAGTCTAATCATCTTCTTTCGACATACGATATTCGCTTCATAGGTTGCCAACCAATCCACCCCTAGCACTACATCAAATCCACCTAGGGGCATCACATGTAATCTAGCAGCAAACCTATAACCTTCTAACTCTATGGTACAGTCCTCTATCACATCAGTAACTCTAGTGGACTTACCAATAGCAGTTTCCACATCAAAGGGCTCATCAATGCATTTACTACTAGCAGGCAATTTAACACAAAAAGTAGCAGAAATGAAACTCCTACTAGCACCAGAATCAAATAACACAGAGGCAAGAGTTTGATTTACTAGAAACGTACCTGACACGACATCGGGGTCCGTCCTAGCCTCCTCTCTGGTCATGGTGAAAGCTCTGGCACTCTCCTTCTGCCCTTCAGCCCCGGCCGCCTTCTTCGCCCGGAACTCTCCACCCTCTGCTTCCTACAATCCTTGCTCATATGGCCCGCCTCACCGCAGGTGTAACACCTCAGATCCTTACAGTCCTTCGAGATGTGGTATAATACCCGTAATAAAATAATAATAAATAAAATAATAATAATAATAAATATAATAATATAATAATAATAATAATAATAATAATAATAGTAATAAAAGTGCAATGGGTTATTTTGCCACTTTGAAAACTTAAGTTTATAACTTTGTGTAAAAATTGAAAGAAACATAAACCACAGGGACTATTCTGTATTACTGAAAAACCCAACCCAAACCCCCCGTTACCCACTGTTCCCGTCGGCCATTTTTTTCCGGCCAAGTCCGGCGAGCGTCCGGCGAAGAACAAACACCCCAAACACATGGTTTTAACCAAATTAATTCACCCCGACCGGTTTTGGATCAAGATTCGAACCTAACCCACAATAATTCGGGAATCAAAACGATAATGCGATCTAACAACCCCACGTTCCTTGTCGGCAACTTTACAAACGCGAATCGCACTAAAACCTCAATAATAATCTAATTGATCGAACCTAAACAATCATATACCTGTTTCTAATCATTACAAACTCACAAATCCACTAGAAACACACATAAACACTCTGTTCGATTCCTTCTTAGTCGCGAACCTGCAACTCAATCAAAAGCATACCTACGATCGATTTGAACAAAATTAACAAAGGGCTATTGTTCCTTATCATGAACCGAAGCTGCACACAAGTTTAATTCGTTTATGATGGTTGTTTGGGCATGATTCGATCATCAACCTTGACCGCGACTTGTTCATCAACAGGTAAACCACCAAATCAACACCATATTTACAATTAAACACACACACACACTCGGTTTTCCTTGGGGAACAAAAGCCCCATGGTTTCGAGGGTTATCGAACTGAATTGGGGGGGTCAATCGGGGGGATTCGAACTTAGGGCTCATATAGGTTTGGGGATTCGTTTGTAACACTGGTTAAAAGGAATTAAAACGAAGATATATCAGGCGCAGGCGCCCTAGCCTGCTGGTTAAAGCATAAGAGGGATAGGCAGGAGGTCACGGGTTCGAACCCGAGCCCCTGCCATATTTTTTTTAATGCATTTTTACCTTTAAAAATTACAGAAAAATTACCAAAAATTATAAAAATCTTTTTATAAGCTCTGTTTATTTTACATCAACAACCTAATTTTCTGTAATTTTATTTAAGTCTAAGCCTTATAAGATTATATAACAAGGACATTTATTTAATTATTTTTATGGAATTCTTTTAATAAATGGTAAAAATATGATTAAACATAAAACTCATTATATGAAAGTACCCAATTAATCTCCTGTAAATTAATGTTGTTAAAAACCTTAACAAGTTATATAATAATAACAAACTTATTAATAATGTTCATTTTGTTTAAAAATAAGTTTTAAATAGTTGATTAGTTCCGTATTTTTACAGCCAACTTACGGAGGCCATAACTTTTTCATAACAGATTCAAATCAGTTAAATCTTATGTCCGTGACGAAGTTCGTCGAAAGGAATCTGTTGGTATATAAACATCGAAAAACTCATTCGTTTAGACCTCCAATAGTCGTTTTCGTAACAGCTAGCAATCCTGCGCAGCTGTAAAGATCCACGTTTTTTCTCATATTTCGGTAATCCAAATCAGAAACTTTTCTAAATGAAAGTTGTTAAGAACTCACTAATCTAGTAAACTGGAGATTTTCAGAATTTTAGACGTTGTTAGTATTTTTAACGAGTGCGAAAAGACAGAGGCAGAACTGGAATTTTTCAAACTATAATTTGCGTTACGTTATCGTAGGTTCTCACGGCGTTAACCGAGCCTAGACTTTGTTTCTGAATATTGTCATTCGTGTATAAGGTACGGATTCCGACCTTTCCCTCTCGTAGCATGAATACCTCTCGTTCTTGATCGGTATTTTGAATTCTTAACTTGACTTGTTGGTGATTAAATCCATAAGATTATTGTTATAAGTGTTATTGTATAATTGATATTGTTTGCATGTGATAGCCTTTATTTGCTTTGTACTCATTGTCACATGCTTCCTAAATGATTGATTATAGCTAGTGGCCTTGATTAAGGGTTATGAGCACTAGTGAACTTATTGTGTTATATTGGCTTGATTGATTGTATCATTGACCTCCATACCGAGCACATCCACCTATGGGGACATAGGGCGTCATTGTGGCACAAGTGACGTGCTCTATCTGTGGCAGAGCGATTAGACCACAGCGTCTCTACATTATTATTATGTGCTAAGTTGTGACACATATTGATTATTGTTAAAGGAGGCGTATGGATCGATCCTAGGATATCATTGTTATTGTTTATTGGTGAGATGGTTAGGTGTGTGTGCCCACATTCCTATCTCACATATTGGTGCATTAGAACTGCAGCTAATGTACACATTGTTAATTGTTATTGTTATTGGCTCACATGGGTATTCCTTTTTGATGATCATTATCATTTGATTTTCGACTTGATCATCTCATTGTTATCATGATTGATCATTGTATTGCTATTGTTTTTCCGTTACTGAGCATTCTTTGGCTCAGCCGTATTTTCTTTTGTTGTTTTCTTATTTTTATAGCAGGTACTCAAGGGCTCAGGGGAACGAGTGAAGAGTGTTAACTCAAGAAGTTAGGATGAGAATAATTGGATCAACAAGACTTAATAGTATTTTGATTTTAAGACTTTATTTAAGTTATTTGGATCTATGTAAGGATTTGTGTGTTCCTTAGCACTTAAACTTATCGTTATGAACCTCTGATTTACTGTTTGTGTGACACGTCAGCCCTTAACCGGGTTGGGGTGTTACATGTGGCCTAGCTTCCCGCACCTGTTGCACACCTTGGGCCCCATTCTACACTCCCCCGTGTGCTCCTTCCCGCACTTGCCACACCTTTGGGCCCTGAGCTTGATGACCCCACCCTACGGTCATCCCCCCTCATCCTTTTGTTGTTCGGGGTAAAGCCACCACGCCCGAACCGCTTCCCGTTCCAATTCCGGTCAGCACCACCGGATTTCCTTGACTCCATCACTGTCACTTCCCTTTCATCGTAGAGTCTGCCAGCCAGATCCACTGCCGACCTAAACGTGCTTGGCCGAGCAGCAATCAAGTGCCTACGAATGTCGGCTGGCAGTCCCTGAATGTACCGGTTAATCTTTCGAGATACCGGCGTCACTTGATCTGGCACCAGCCTGGCCATCTCATTGAATTTGGTGGTGTATTGCTGGTAGTTCATGGTTCCCGCCTCGAGTTGCAGGAACTCCCTCTCAATCTTATCAAGTTCCCTATGAGGACAGAATTCCTCAACTACCAGCTTTTTCAACTCGGGCCACTTCATTTTGCCTATAGCCCTGCTGCCCTCAGCTTGGACAATATTGTCCCACCAACATAGTGCTGAGTCAGTAAAGGAGTGGGTGGCAAACTTCACCTTCTGATCTTCCCGGCACTCACTGATCTCGAGCACCGCTTCCATTTCCCTTACCCAACGGTGGACAGCAGCAGCATTGCCATTTCCGTCAAAAGTCGGGGGCCTGCACCTCTGGAATGCCCCGTAATTGCACCCCTTGGTCGTCACCCCTACCACATCATCTTTCTCTTCATCGGATACTACTATCTCAGGATCTGGTCGCTCCTCTCCTCCCTTGCTTTCCTTCCCAGTTGACCCTTTCCTGTCCTCCTTCTCCTTTCTCTCCTCATTCCTCACAGCACGAATAACATCGGTCACTACAGATGGCATAACTGCCTGTAGGACCTGGTGTACCTCATCAGCAATCGCCTCCCTAGCTGAGGCATTCAGACTCGCATTCTCAGTTTCTTCATTCCGGTTAGGAACCTCAGGGTTCACAGGGGTTGTCTCAGGAGCTTTCGTGCTGTTCCTAGTTGTACGCGAACGACCTCTACCTCTAGCAGCCTTAGAAGGTTTCTCCCAGCCATTTTCCTATGCACTATAAGATTCAAACACTAAAACAGTCATTCAAGGGGACAGCTCAGTTTATGTCAAGTATAGTAAGTCCCTAATTACAGTGGCCAGTTGTGATTAGCCACTTACTTTACTCTTCACACCCCAAGCTCTTCCTATCCTGACTACATCAGCATCTAAATCTACTAAGATCACATAAATCACATAGCACACGCGCATAACACTGTTTAACTTTAAGAAAACAATACCTGATGGCAATGGCTACTCGGGCTGACATCCCTCTTTCCGTCCCATTTTCAGTTTAAGTTAAGGTTTATTTTGAAAAATTTTACCCAATTCACTTAAACTTTAGCTCTGATACCAACTTGTAAGGCTCCGTTCCCGGTCACCTCACAGTTGGTCATTCACAGCATAAAACATACTTATTATACATTTAAGCAGCGGAATTATTTTAAACAAAAGACATTCATTTCATTAAAAACACTGTTGTTAAGCAATACATTTTAGTTCATAAGTCACAAAATATTTAATTGAATGAATTACAAAACAACAGTATCGTCAAAAAGTGAATGGATGTCAGTCTTGCCCGCCAAGTAGCCATCCCCGTGTGCCATCCTCAGCAACCTATCACCTGCCAACTGGAAAATACATAAAAGTCAGCGTTGCTGAGTGAGTTCTAGTTTTATAATTAAAATACTTTATTTTTCATTCAAAACCATTCCTCATCTTCTTAGGTGATCATACATCGTACGTACATATAGATAATATTTTTATTATCTTCACCATCGTTCAATTCGTACTTTTATCATTCTTTTCCCGGTCTTTTGCAACACCTAGTTGCTCACCCATTAACGATCTCAAGGATCTTAAGACTTTTGGTCTGTTGTGACACAGCCACTCACCCATTACCAACCTCACAGGTTGTAAGTCTTCTGCGGGCTTTTGCAACACCAAGTTGCTCACCCATTAGCAATCTCAAGGATTGCAAGGCTTTCGGGCTGTTGCGACACCGAGTCACTCACCTATTACTAACCTCACAGGTTGTAAGCCTTCTGCGGGCTTTTGCAACACAAAGTTGCTCACCCATTGTCAATCTCAAAGATTGACTCTGTGTGCATCCTCCGGGGTAGCGAACACGCATCACAGTTGAGCTAACACCTGCCAGGGGTGTGCACCTCCATTTGCTTGCAAGACTTCCGTTTATTCATTTACATTCCACTTTCTTTTACCATTAATCTTCCACTTTATTAATGATAATAATTCCTGTCTTGATCATGATCATTCCACGTAAAGTCATACAATATTATTATTAACAAGCATATTAATAATAATAGTACTGATAATATTAATAACCATATTAATATTAATTCCCATAACAGCCCTAATCATAACATTAATTAAAATATTAAGAAAGGGGTATTATTACATTCAACATAATCATTTGCATTCATAAAAGTCCCAGTCAACGTCCTTGTGAAACCCTACTGCACAGACTCCAAGAAATTATGTTAAAAAGTCCAAGTATTTAGGCGTATGAGCCCTGTCTAGGCGTTTCACCACTGTCGGACTCATCAGCTACACTTAGAAAATTTTCAGGCTCTGGGCGTATGAGCACTGCTGGGCGTATGAGCCCTGTTGGGCGTATGAGTCCTGTTGGACTTTTCACCCTACACTTATAAAATATTTCTGGTCATACGACCACTGTTCAGACTTTTCACTTTTTTACTTAGTTAAATTCTCATACTCATGTGTACTGTTTGGGGCTTATAACCCCCATACTTAGCAAATTTTCAGTCTTATACGTCTAGGCGTTTTAGGACTGTTGGACATATTACATGCTTGGACTTATGACCCTACTTAGAATATTTCTAAGGCAAGTCCCTGGGCGTATGAGTACTATTGGACTCATTATCTTGTACTTAGTTATTCTAAGTCAAGATTTCAGACACATTACTACTATTTGGGCTTGTTAGGCGTATTAGTAACCTGCTCATGTGTCTAATTTATATTCCAAATCCCAAACATCAGAATGCCTAGTTCTAAACATATACACATGATTCTAGGCATAAACCTAACATAAACATAAACATACATACATTCATATCATACGGGTATTATACCCAAACTTATAAAAACATACTTACATGCATTTTCCAGCCCCAAATCATTTAAAAACAGGTAAAAAGGGGTCTAGAACTCACCTTTGTTGTCTTCGGGTTTCGATATCCCTTCCTTGAACTTCCAGGTCGTTTCTAACACCTAAACACACACACACAGTGCAACCCGAACACACAAGTTACATTTATAGGCCCATAAATGGTTCTAGAATCGTCCTAAGCATCATAATTCGAGATTTCTTACCAAAAACTTCGAGTTTTCAGGTTCTTCTTCAAAAATCCCGAGAATTTTCTTCTTTTGCTGCTCTCTCTCTCTAAAAATATCAAATGAAAGGATACGCAGACAACGTGGGCGGCCATACCACCTTTTCTATCAAAATTAATAGGAAGTTTGCCTATTTGGCACTTTTGGCCCCTCCATAAAAGTAGACTTTTTATTTCCTTTCCTTTCTTTCTTTTTCTTTTATTCCTTTTATTTCTTGCTAAAAATACGGGTGTTACAATACTGCCCTGTAGTCGACTTACATATCCATACTTGTGTCCTTCCTTGTGAAAATAATCAGAACATCAAAGTAATATGTTTAACCCGATAAAACTGCTAAAACAACATATGTGTTGCTATGTATGAAACACGATATAAGTACACGAACAAAAAAACGTATTATAATATATATTAAAGACTTTGGTCGGTGGGTCCAGTACCACCGGCCAGGGTTATTTTGGGTATTTCACAGGCTCAACACACACAGACACATACTCACAACCTCTTCAACCCAGATCTCATCCCCTCACACACCACACATTAGCCCTAAATCACGGCTCAACGAGGTTCCTCCGCCGTGCAAGCAGCCGGCGGATGCTCCCTCAGCCTCGATGCGTGCGTGTGAGGGAATCGGCCGCTGAGGAAATCGAAGAACGACAGACGGGCGATGATGTGGTTTGATCGAGTTCCATGGAAGAGGGTTGGTATCGAATGGAGGAGGATCGTTATCGAACACGAAACGGATAAGATCTAGGGCTTGAGGATTGGTATCGAGAATGATTACATGGGTTTCCGATTTTAATTCATTTATCTATTTGGTGATGAGACGATGCGAGCCGAAGAAGTTTGGAGGTCGTGGTGCTCGTGCTAGGTTCCAGAAGTCTTACCGTTGAACACAGAGTAATGTTACTGTTCGTTTTCAAACTATATATTTGTTGCTTTATTTTGAGTATTTTGCGACTTTTGATTATGTTTAATTTTGATCGGTTGTTTTTATGAATGCTATTGGATGATTCTCTTAGGTTTCTATTAAATCGATTAGGTTTAAAATTGATTGTTGCTTTGAATGATTTTATTGATTAGGGCGAATTTGTTATTTGAGCTGAACTTAAGTGCATACTCGTGATTGTCAGTTTGTTTGATGGTTGTTCAGCTTGCATTTTTCAGCTTTAGATGTTTTATTTGGCTATAGACATCACCTGCAAGTAAGCAAATGATACTTGATTATGCTGTAGAGATGCTAATTGGGATTTTAAATGCTTTATTGATGAATGTGAGTGTAGTTTTGTTCAGAATATGTATGGTTTACTATTATGTTCCAATAAATGTATGTATTAACAACATATCTCATATGGTTTGCATGTGCGTTGAGTATAAACACAGGAGGAACCAGCAGCGTTCGTCGGAGTATGGTCGCAATTTGAGATCAGAAGCTGTTAATGGAGATTTGAATTCAAACTCTTCCAATTCAGGGAGTGAGCGCAGGAATCATGCAGGTTTGCCGCAGAATGATGATGATGATGGCAGGTACAATCTCTAACCAAATATTGCTATTTGTGTTAAGAGACATGGACTGCTTTGGTAACCTTTTTTAGAGTTCTGAAAATTGTTGCATATGTACTGATGTAGAAGTATGAAGTATTGATCATTACATTTGAAGTGTCTATTTGATGTGTTTTTAGGAAGTGATGGCATATTGAGTGGTGAAACTTAGATAATTACCTCAGCTAAACATGTAGGAGATTGTTTAAATATGCTTCTGCTAAATGCTAACCAAAGTTCTAATTACATGTGTGTGATTTGTGCAAAAGAGTTCTGCGTATACCTAGAGTCCCCAAAGCCACATCAACAACAAAATAATGAACATTTCTTATTTTTATATGAAATGATTGAGATATGTTATATATGAGACTGACAAAACAAGCAATCATGATGATTAAATATCTATATGACTGTGTAGTAAAGACTAACAGCAAAAATGTATAGTTTTTCTAACAATGCCTATCTTAAAGATTATAACAATATATAATGATAAATACAAACAGTAATCATTAAATGGTTAGGAAATAATACTAAATGTCATCATAACAGAGTAACAGTAATTATATTAAGCTTGACAATAACAAGACTAAAAGCTCAATGCTTTTGAACATCTAGCAACCTGCATACCACCTCATATTGTTATTCCTAGCAGCAACATGTTGTTTGATATATGAAATTTATTGTTTCTGGGACTAAATAGAATAGGTGTTGACATTTATCTTCATTGTTATATCATGTATTTTCCGTTTGTTCGCCTTCAGAACGCTTTCCAACAAATGTCCATCTCCATTTGGAGTTTTGATCTGATTTGTGGCTTCTATGCTTCTTTCCATTCATTGTCAAATTGCACAAAAACAATATTTTAGTGAGTTAGTTTAACAAATAGATGATTAACATTGGTTTATTGTAATTTTTTCACAGGTCAATAGTAGTGATTGAGGAAGTTTATGAAAGTGGTTCAGGTGTTGACTACTATTAATATGTTGGTTAAAGAAGCTATATTTTTCTCATGGAGATTGTTCATGGATGATATATATGATAACTAAATCTATTTAATTTGTATTTTTTTCCAATGATTTCATTGCTAAACTTTTGGTTGTTGTAATTACAATTCTTAATCATATCTGGATTTCATTTGGATCAATGGTATTTAAACTAATACTGGTTTAGGATTCGGTTTCAGCGTGGTTACTAAACAAGCTTTTTTCTCTCGAATTGCATTCGAAACTTGCAGTAGTCAAGCCTCTCCACAGGTTTCTTTTGTAATTAGCGTAACTCTTTCATATCTTATTAATGTTCACATTGAAAGTCATAATGTATGTATTTCTAATTGCAGCTTATATGAGATGTTATAGTAAATTTCAAACCATAGGTTTTATTTTGCTTGAGGATAGCTTATTTGCAGGTCGATCTCTGTATTCTATGCATTCTACTTTCTTTGTTTTGAGCGTTTCTTTACTCTTGCTACCTTTTATTGTTTTGCTATTAAATAATATTTAACTGGTCACTATAAACTTCGTTTATGTATGTTACATGTTTCTTTGGAAATGTTACTTTGGGTGCCTCCTATGCATATATATTATGTATGTAGTTTTTAGCTTATATACTTATTACTAGGTTAGAACCCATGTATTACATGGGTGGAATAAATTTAACTTTTTAAAATCATTATATTTATAATAGATGTTATCAACCATTAAAGTTAAGAAATAATAAATATTTAAAAATTATAAATGACACATAATTAAGATTAAGATTTAAAATTATATTTAATATATGATAGAATTTAGATATTATAATTTAGTAAATCTTAATTAAATATTTGCATAAAAAACTTACATTCTAGATATATAATGTTTAGCTTATTTACTTAAAATCCTTATCAATTAATATCTTAAAAATTACTTACGAGTAATTAAATCATTCAAACAAAATCATATAAGTGATTTTAGAATTTATATTGGAAATTTTAGGTGTTTGACTATATTAAGAAATAAAAATATTATTAATCTAATATGAAAGAAAGAAATACAGGAAAGAAAATAGAAATTCAAATAAGTAAAGGAGAATATGATTGTAATAATTGTTGAAATTATTTATGTAAAGAAATTGAGATGGATGGATTGTAGATCATTGACACATATGAAGAAATTGAGCAAAATACATACCTAAAATTTAAATTAAAAATTATCATCATCATCATCATCTTGTTCACCATCAAATGGTCTCATTTCCAATATAGTCTATGAATTGTGAGGAATCCACCATATTTCTGGAAATCGTCATGTTCTACGAATGAAATCATTAGTTAGTTTAATAATCAACGGAAGAAGCCAAAGAATAACAATCTTCACCGAATTGTTAACGATTATTGTCTTTGTCTACTCGCTTTCCATTCTCATCTATGTTGCTATCGACACTATTCTTTCCCTTGATTACAGATCTAAGATCGAAGATTTTGGGAACAAATGGGTATAGTGGAAAAGGAGTGGCAACTGAACAAACCTTAACAAAATGTAACCAGCGCAATGGATGATGAAGATGAGTGGCGGCTAGTGATGAAGATGAATCGAGAGAGAAGAAGCCATTATTGCGTAAAACAATCAATGTTAAGATTATAAATCTACAATATTTGTATGCTTAAAACAAAATTAGTGTCAGATTATAACAACAATGTTAATGTTTTTAAGAAATCAAACATAGATTTAAAGAACATTAAGAAGAAGATGTAGAAAATAAACAAAATCAAACTTTAGCCTCAAACAGAAAGATAATGAAAACGAACAGGCAAGATGTTAATCAGATCTTGAAAGATTTAAGAAAGAAGCTAACCTGGTGTTGGATCTGAGCGACGATGGATGGTGGTGATTTTGATTTAGGGTTTGGTTTAGAAAGATTTATTTTTACTATGTTTTTAATATTCAATACTAGGGTGTGTTTGATATGCCTCTGACCGGGCTGACCTTGACCCGGCTGACTCGGTCAGCCCGGTCAGCCCGTTTGAAACGATGAATCGAGCCATCTGACCGAGTCAAGGTGTCTGACCGGACCTTAAAATCAAAGAAGCTGACCGGGCTGACCCTCCCCTTCACCCCTGCGCTGCCCCTCGGCCGAACTCCACCTGCGCGACCCCTCCTCGGTCGCATCCCACATTCGCGGACATGAGACAAGCACGACCCCCTCCTCAGTTGACCCCCTCCACCTGCGCGACCCCCTCCTCGCTCGCATCCCTCGGCCGAACCCTGCGCCGGACGGACACCCATGAAGTAGGTGAGGAGGACGAGGGAGAAGACGGCCGAACTCCACCTGCGCCGCCGCACTGCCATTCATGTAGAAGACGATGGAGATGGAGATGGGTGGGTGAGTTGGGTAGAAGATGATAGAGATGAGGTTGGTGGGTTGGGAAATGGCAGATATGATGGGGATGGGATGGGTGGGTTGGCTTTTAACTCAATTATTATTAAAATTATTATTATTATTATTATTATTATTATTTATATTATTTTATTATTATTATTATTATTATTATTATATTATTATTATTATTATATTATTATTATTGTTATTGTTATTATCATTTCACACTCAATTAGCAGAGAAATTTAACAGAGAAATTTATAGAAGTGTACATAGTGGTTATTTTTTTCATTCAGTCTGTCAGTCAGATACATAATCAAACAGCCAAGTTTCAGTCAGATGCAGACTCAGTCAGAACTTCTTACTGGGTCAGCTTCTGACTCAGTCAGATCTTACTCAGTCAGCACAATCAAACAGCCCCTAACTAAGAATAACTCAAATCTTTTTTTTTTAAAGAATTTTAAGTTCTAAAAATAAGTCCCTATTTACTCTCAGTTTTAAATCACGAAACCATACCCCATGAAATTGATTTACGAAATATATTTGTTTAGCTTTATATGAGTTTGAATGTTTTCTACGCTATTAATTAGTTTATGAAAAAGAAATTGTGTTATTAGATTTCATATGAATTCATCAAGAAATGTCAAATTTATATATCATTTAAAAAATTTCTTATTATAACTCTTAAATTTAATTATTTTTGGTTTTAAAAAAATAACTTTTTAAAAATACCAATTGTAAATATTTCTTTTTTTTAAAAAAGTCTTATGCTTTAAATAAATTTATTATTTTATAAAAAATTATTTATTTAGAAATAACATTAATAAATAAATCTCTTTATTAATTTATTAAATAAAAAAAGTGCTAAATAGTGTTATTAGTAATTAAGGTAATTATTTAATAGGAGAGATGCGGGAATAGCAAATGGATGTTGGCTGAGAGAACGACACGAGGCAGATGGGTGGTTTAAAAGAGTGACATGTGGCATAAAAAACCTTTGTTTATTAGATAGGATAGATTACATCTTTAATTCACAATGAATATTCTATTAGTTTTATACATTAGTCTAATAGAATGTTTGACTATTTATTAAATATAAATTAGAATTTTTGGCAAGTTAAGCCCATAGTGTTTTGTCATTGCAATGCCTACTATAATTGCTATCATGCAAAACTGATTTTTAATCAAAAGTAACAGAAGTGTTTTTAACCAAACTAACTTTGAGCCATTGAAAATTTTTATTGCACCAGGTTCATGATCAACAACATGGAAGTTAATCAAACATGAAGAGTGAAAAAAGTGTAGCAGGTACAACCGAGAGTACATAAGTGACAACAATGTTTAGTTAATGATATTATATATATATATACATACATACATATATATATGTGTATATATATATGTATGTATGTGTATATATATATATATATATATATATATATATATTACAACTAATTTGTTTTACTCACAGTTGGTGCTAATGACGATATTCTTTCATGGATGATTACAGATTGGATGAAGTTAATTGATTGATGTACTACATTATTAATGGGCTGCATATGAATACATCATCTTCTTTCTTTTTTTCTGTGTTACGAATTCTGATATAATTTTTATCAAGCATTATGCAGATTGGAATAGTCCACAGGGCTGGCCTTCAGGTTGTTATTGGTAAAACGCGTGATACGAAAATGGCAGAGCTCAAGAAAGAGGTGGAGGAATATGATGATTTCTTGCTTTTGGATATCGAAAAGGAGTATAGTAAGCTTCCATACAAACGTTAGTGCTAATGACAGTGTTAATTAAGCTAGTTATGCTAACTATCTGAAATCAATTCTAATTTTGTGTTTGCCTGAGGTTATTCATGGTGGTGATGGTCGTTTTATGACCGCCTTTGTTGCCTCTTGGCCACCGCATCTCTTTCATACCCTTTTAGGGTTCTGATTCATGTTTTGGCGGTGGTGTTAGAGGTTATTGTTATTAGGGTTTCAGCCTTGGGGTTCGTGTTGAAGGGGGGGCTCTAGGGTTCCTTAGCCGAGGAAGCGTGAAGGCCTCTTCTTGGGGTCTGTCAGCCGTTGGTATCACTGGACTTGACTCTTTGATGTAGTAGTCGATGACGATGAGCGTAACCTCATCTGAGACCGTATGCATGCTGCGGTTGTTCATTAAGTGTTTAGAGGTTAATGTGGATGGTTTTGAGGCGATGATGATGAAAAAAGGTGTGTGTTTTGTAACGGTGAGGTAAACTTGATGTTTGCAGTCGCAACAAACAACTGCTTCTAAGCCTTATAGCATTTGTGCTCTTATACTTACAAGTTGCCTTTCATAGTTTGCTTGATGACGATGGCCATTGGGCGCATCTGAGGGCTATGGGTATCATTGGCGATACTGGATTTGTCATGAATTGGTAGATTGAACTTCAAGGTCGCAAGTTGAGGCTGTCAAACTTTGGTTCATCTTCACGGTTCAGTTTAATCTGATTTATTATTTTATTATGCTATTCATTTTACAATTATTAAGTGTAGAAGAACATCCATTTGATGTGTAGTTTGTTTATCTGGTTTTATTAACCTACTTACAAGATCTACATTTTTGGCTTTGTAGTTGTGTTCTTCAAATGAGGTTTTAATGTTTGATACTTGCGACCAATATTAGTTAAACCTATTACAGTGATTACCGACTTTTTCATATATATATATATATATATATATAATATATATAACCTTAAAGCTCACATCAGTTGTTGAGAAGGTACGCGTTGCCACTCTTCCTTTAATTTTAACGTTATGCATCTAAAGGTGAATTAGTTATATATCATAGTGTTTAGAAATTTCCACTTACGCGCTTGACCAGTTTGAGTATGGTTGTTCCATACTAGATCGTTCTTTTCAGACTCAGATGACAATAATGCATACCGTGTTGGGACTGCTTATGTTATGCCAGAGGAGAGTGAACCGTCTTAGGTATGCTACTCTTAATATGTTGATGCTTTGTACATACTTTGTTCTTTGTATATTTTATGTTGTGATCAATTTTCATGAATGTTGTGTCTACTATTATTATATGGCAGAACTCAAAAGGGAAACGTACCAGAAACTTATAAATAGATTTGGAACCAGCCTGGCAACCATTAAGGATTCAACCTAATACAAATATTGATCCTGCCTATATAAAACTTTAACGAATGGGATTTGCTTGCAGGTTTGTCTTCAAATTTTATATTCTTTTTCCTACAATATTTGATTTGTTTGATAGTAGTAATACATGCAACCTAAACCTCTGTTTGAAAAAGTCTATACCTGACTCTTTGTAGATTGGGAAATTCAAACCCATTTACTATATATAAATTTAGAACAGCAATGAACGTACAGTAGCTATTTTTATTCTTAAATCCAGTAGCTGTCCACCACAATTAGTTTAACGTGTATTTTAGTTTGTATGTTATGACTAATGGGTCATACCGAAAAAGGGTAAAAGCCTTAGAGGAAATTGGTCAAATAGGTCGAATTGTAAATTGAGTTGCGGGTCACATAAAGTTTTCAAATGTTATTAAGTTTAGATAATCTCCATGTATTTTATATATCATACAGAAGTGAGTGACTAATAAAGTAATAAATCTATTACTACTTTGAATACTTAAAATGAGATGGGTTCAAAAATATAATGTTTTAATACGATTAAAATGACCAGCCAACATATTTTGTATTATTGTCTTAATTTCAAATGTTCCAAAAGAAATGTATATCAAATTTTCATTGGGGATGCAGAGTTTCTCAATTCCTAAACAAAAGAAAAGTACTTTTCTTCAGACAAATATAGAAGATGAAAAATCAAAGTAAATGGGATAAAAACTTGCTACATGATTTTGAGCCCTTATAGAATTGAGCAATTCTTGATCATAAGAACACTGTGAGGTAAAGTAAAGAAATAAAAAATTACTATGGAATAGAAACACTATGAGGTAAAGTCAAATAAATAAAAGAATTGAATCCCTAAGATACATGTTCGAAATGTCAACAAGTTGACTTTGACTGTAACTGGCATAAATAGTATAGAAGGTGCTTGGCATGAATAATATAAAAAGTCTAAAGATAAACACCCTTTAAGTCTAAACTTGCATGTGTTATCATTAATCGTGTTTCTCACGTGAGACTCTTATTACATTTAAGGATTAAGAGAATTGTAATAGTGTTTGTTAAATTTGAATTCAGACTTTTTTGATTGTTCCTAATATACCTATTTGTATCATAGGAATACAATACACTTGAGAATATAATGTGATAGTGTTGTTAATTGTTTCATTCGTATTTGCAGGAGACGCGGTAGTATTGCATCTATACCTTTGGGCTGGAAGGCCACAAATTTAATCCATTTTATTTAGTTACATTACACATGTTATACTGCTTAAGAAATCCGACTCTTCGGTAAGTGCAATTGTTCTATATGCCAACCTGCAAATATTTTAAGAGAGCCAAGTGTTTTGTACCAATGCTAATCAAACAATATTGCTACTCTACGTAACGTGTTTTGTAATACGGATATTAGGTTGCGCTTATCAAAGTATGGCTCAAGCGTTCAAACGAAATCCCGCCGCAACGTGCGGGTGGGAAAATACTAGTTTAACTTATTCCAACAAACATAATTGCAAATAGTTAATTATCACATACCACTTGTGATCAATGCACTATTCAACTGTATGATTGATCATGTAGGTGGTGAGATTCTTTTTAGTCATTCTCTTTTGTCTATTTAAACAAGTATCATTGCAACAATTTTAATTTGAGTAATGCAAACCTAAACACATAACACTTTATAATTTTAGTGACTAAACGCAATCAAATCCACAACTTAAGATAAAAGCAAAATAGCAAAACCTACAACCTACTCAAAACACTTGTTACTTTTGCATGGTGATGCATTGATCTTTGTAGTTGAGCCATTGGTGGTCATTACCAGCTTTAGTGATATTCTTTAAGTGGACTTTTTATGGAATTTAGAGTTTGTTTAATAATAATTAAAACTTTTGATTATGAGAAATCTTTGTGGAACTTAGAGAGTGTTTAATAATAAATACAAACTTCTGATTATGATAAAAAACAGACTTATGATGAATTTGTTGAATTTATGAGACGTGTTTGTTGTATTGTGGTGTTGTGGTTTAGGCTTTAGTAAAGTCGTTTGAGTTTATGATACGAGGTTGACTCTTTTTAATGATTAGCTAGATGAGTTGACTTTAGTCGTATCAACTGAAACTGATAGCCTTAGTATAGAATAAAAAATACTTGGGTGGTTAAAAATCTTCAAAACAACATAATCGAGTTGACAACCTTAAGATTGATGATAGCGGTAGCGAGCAAGGAAGAGGTTAGCTCGTTGTGATGGTTGCAAGCAATTGCGATATGATGTTGTTTTATAATGTATTGCAGTGTATAAACCAATATCCCGCCAAGTTTATACCTTTTAACCTTTTATTTTATTTTATTTTATTTTTTCTCAATATAAAATGTTGTGTTCTTCAAAATTAAATCAAACTGGGCGTATACTACGCCACGCGTTGCGCGACTTATTAACGTAGCCCATTATCATACAGACATAAAACCAGAATCACAACATTACTCAAATGAACAATGACAAACCACAACGTATTATTTGTGTCTTGGACGGGCATATGCCCAACATCATCATCCCAACTGCAAGCTCGGATGAACAACTCATCATCATTAACTCTGGTACAAACCATCAAGCACACGATAACAACCGTAAGGCTGCATGACAACATCAAAAACATGAAAACCCCATTGTAACAACTTGAATTATGTCTTAACCGAGTCATCACTGTCTTAATCATTAGAAATTTGGGCATTTGGAGTCAATACCAACGATTAAACATTGAGTGAGTAGATAGAAACACATAAACCTCTCAACTAAGCCATGCTCATCGCCATATACTATTCAGACCCAACATAAAACTGCCATGGTTTATGACCATCACCAATAACCATCAAGCAGTCCCCCGTAGCTAAATTTTAGTCGTCACCTCTTGTGTGTTTCATACCCATAACCATCAAACAAAGCACACAGCTTCTCAAATCATATAAGCTTTCCTTGTCATCATCATCGATCGAATACACGCTGAACTAGTAATGTAAGGTCATATAGTCATCAGCATGGAACAAACGGTCTTGCTCATCACCGTTGACACAACAATATAACACGTACCTTACGGGGCGTAGATTCAAGGATTCTCCTCAAAAAAATAATAAAAGTGCGAGTTACAAACATCATCTTCGTATAACATAAAATAGTTAGGATTTGGCTCTTAAGGAGACTATGGGGCTGTTTGGTAGGCTCTGAATCATTAAGTGCTGAATGGTTAAGAGGTCTGAATGGTTAAGAGGCTCTGAACCAGTAAGTGCTGAACCAAATGTGCTGTTTGGTTGAATCTCTGAATGACTATACAAAATAACAATTTTACCCCTCTAAATTATTTTATGCTGAATAAAATATATCTGTTTGGTTAGATGTCTAAATGACTGTACGTGAATGATCAATAGGTTAACAAAATACAACATATTAAAATTCAAACTCAAAATATTTCAAATACAACATACTAATATCCAATTACAAAGTAATTCAAATATTAATCAATTGAAACTAATTGACTAGCTATCTCATCACGCAAATTATTCATATAATTAATGCCTTGTGAACCCTATTCTATATCATGAACAAACTGATCATCATTGTTACCACCTCGTGCTTCTGCAAACAATGTGTTCTCGTCGTATGCCATATACAACTGATCATGAATGTTGCATTTCCGTATAAAGTTATGAACGGCGAAACAAGCAATAACTATGTCTTTTGAATTGTAAACGGAAAGGGAGCCATTTGCTTTAAGATTGGAATCTTGCATTCAAAACACCATATGCGCGCTCAATAACATTTCTAAGTTGTGCATGAGCATGATTGAATCTTTCTTCCTTAGTTAATGCACGTTGTCGTCGAAAACCGGCTAACCAATACCTCGTACTACGGTATGGAGCCATAAACCCACGAGTGTGGTGTACGCAGCGTCACAAAGGTAATACTTATGCAATGTTAGTAACAAATGTATTACAAAAGAAAACAAATATTGTAATTAATAAAAATTTTAAAAATGATTTAGAACCTGGTGGGGGAAGATTTTTTGCATTTGATAAATGTAATTCGCAAAAGGGTCTTCCTCAGGAGATCCTCGTAGGGCTTGAAAATGACTAATCTTTGAGTTAGCATACGTGTTCATGAACTCAAGGTTAGTCATATCCGCAAACTCATTCACCTTTAGCTTATACCATTCAACAAATCAAGCATACAACATGATAATATTCCTCAAATTCAGGATCAATTGAATTGTCTCTGTTCTTCTCTGACTCATTGTAAACCTATTTTGCAATACATCCAAACACAATAATTAAGAAACATGAAATCACTTCTAACATGAAACCATATACCAAGAGCTTGATCTCAGCTTATACTTCCAACTCTTTGACTCTTTACAATACATCACCAGCTAGGAAAATATTATTATATCTTAAAATGATCAACAAGAGATTAACACCACCACCAACATAAACAGATACTTATACTCGTTTCTTGCTAGTGAAATTAATGAGGTTACAGAGCAATAATATCAGTAGATAACAAGTATGTGAATCCTAATCATGTATGCACTTACAGGAAGATCTTCTAACATTCATATATTCAAATACTTCTAGGATATGATATCAAAATAAATATCTACTACCAATAAAATATAACCAAGTAAAGCAGAAATGCAGAATCTTCCACAAAGATGATGAAGACCTTATTCGCAAGCTACAGTACTATGAAGTTCTTCCAGAAGATAAACAGAACACCATCTACTAAGCAAAAACAATACTGCATCACTAAACCCTAATCATTTCATTCTTTCAAGTTTCAACCAATACTAAATCAAAACAACCAGCTAACTTACATCGAAGGTGAATCGAAACAAGGCGGGCGGCGGGCGGAGGAATTGGCGGGCGGCGGCGGATGGGATGGATCTCTGCGATTGAAGGTGAATCGGGAGGTCAGGTGAAAGCTTCACTTACGCGAGCCATTGCCTACGTGTAACCCAATAAGCTTACGTATCGCCAAAAGCTGCACCTCTCTAATCTTTTTTACATTTCAGCCATCTTCATCAAGTAAACCGTTCATAATCTCTTCATCCTTTTGATCGTTTTACATATCAATATCCTCCATACCCTAAGACCCAGTCTGACCTACACGTGCATGAAGCGATGCCTCAATGCCCTGTGGCGCCTTGCGATTTTTAAACTCAAGTTTGGCTAGGTTTCATCTATTTGTTTCTTATATAATCACTAGATTTTTATACACTCAAAATATCCTTTTTCTAATATTACAACTTAAAACTACACATATTAACATTACTTTCTACAGTCTGTTTATTGTTTTGATTGTTTGGCTCTTCCTATTTAAGATCACACAATCACTCTCATATGCAAATTCAAAAACAACTATACTTAATGTAGTAATCATCATTTGTTTTCTTGTTTGGTTTTTGATGGCGACATAATGTAGAATTTTGGATGTTTGATGATTGCTTTTCCATCACTTGGCCTTCAACAAGTTACTTTTTATGTATCTTGACTTAACTTGGAAACCAATTATTTAGTCTATGTATACCTTGTATACCAATTAACTTTTAATATATGTTTGTTTCCTCCACTATATAGGAAGGAGGGTCTAAGTCTATAAGCATATTGGGTCACTCATTGCTGGTTGTTGGATCTACACAAAGTGTGACGCTATAATGAATTTAACGAGGACTAAAGTACAAGAACAAAAGATGGGACCTTATGTTCAACCATACATGCATTTAGTTGGCTGGAGTGGATGAGAGATCCTGTTGCCGATCCTTAACGATTGCATTGGCGAAGCTAATCATATTTCTGGGATAATGTTTATAGAAGATCTATCAAATTTTACAAGTTTTCCGCGCTCTAACTCCACAAGATTGTTTGCGGGATCATATGCAAATTCTTATGGTTCTTTAGATTTTTTAGCTCAGAGGGTGATGGAAGAAAACACGAGTGAAGAGAAACATGTGCCCTTAATAGACGTGCCCAAAACTGATAAGGTATATTCGTAGTGAAAATATGAAGGAGGAAATGGAATCACCATGATGCACATGCTCGTTAGGAGATCAAGATCAACGGAATGGCTTATAGTGGAAATTGGCTATGAAAGTAAAGAAAAGAATCACCGTTTTTAACAAACGCCAGAGATTCCAAAATGAGTTATAAGGAAGATTATTCCATGGAGAAAACAAACTGTTCATGGGAAACATTTTCTTACTATGTGCAGTAAGTACTAAGCCCTTTGTGGTATTGTTTTACTTCTTGTTGAGTGTTTTGCTTTTTGGGTGCTAATTATTACTACAGTGAACATCCAAGAACCTTCTAGTGGAATGTGCGGCTTCTCATTTGAAAAACAAGAAGTTTACTACTACATATGGTTCACGTTTGGATTCTTCAAGTAGGAGAATATTGCTTCAGAGTGCACCAGGATAAGCCATTCAATCCATTTACCTTAAAACGGGGGTATTCGGGTTATATTTTATTTCAGATGGTCAGCTTGGTTAATATCAAAGTTCAGCTAAAAATGGAACGGTCAGACTGACCCAACGGGTGGAAAGTCACCCAAAGAGTATTTAAATGCTTACAACCTCTAACGGTTTTATTCAAAAAACAAACAAACAAACAAACAAAACAAACCCAGTATATCCCACTCAATAGCAGGGTCTGGGAGGGGTAGGTGGTGGCGAGTCTTTCCTCTATCCAGATAGGTAGAGAGACCGCTTCCAGAGAGACCCCGGCTCGCTAACAATAGCAATAACGCTAGCAATCAACATATAATCAAACATACGATATATGATATATGATATATGATACACACAAACATTAAAATATCACCAAAAGAAATATAAAATGAACAAGCATGCATCAGGGAAGCAACAAGTTTTCCCTAAAAAGGTCGAAGTGTACTACATACACATCAGGCCCCGTAACAAGTAATCAAAGTCCCTTCTAGCTACAGAAACCACAAAGTCCTTAATTTTAATTCTACGTCTCCACTCACTCCTATCCTCGATCATGTGCTCAGAGAGGTGCAAGTGTATCATATCTCGCCTAATATCTCTTCCCAAGTCAGCCTAGGTCTTCCTCTACTCTTCCTACCCTCTATGATGATGTTCTCCACTGCTCTGACCGGTGCTGCCATTGGTCTCCTCTTGACATGTCCATACCATCTTAATCTTCCCTCTCGTATTTTATCTGCAATACTAGCACTTCTACTTCTGTCCAAACACTTCGTTTCTTATCCGATCCAGTCTTGTATGGCCACACATCCACCTTAGCATTCGCATTTCTGCAACCTCTATTTGTTTCTCGTGCGATTTCTTTATGGCCCAGCAGTCTGTTCCATATAGCATAGCTGGGCGTACTGCCACTCTGTATAGTTTTCCTTAAGTTTTACTGGAAACCTTTTATCACATAGGATCCCTGATGCTGCTCTCCACTTGCACCATCCTGCTTGGACACGGTGAGCTACATCGCTGTGTATCTCTCCGTCCTCCTGCACGTACGAGCCCAGGTATTTGAACCTAGATGTCCGTGGGACTGGCATACCCTGGATACTGATTTGGGTGTCCTCTTCCTCGTCGCCACCAAAGTTACAATGCATGTATTCCGTCTTAGAGCGACTTATCGTTAATCCTCTGCTCTCTAGCGCTGCTCTCCACTCTCTAGCTTGTCGTTAAGCGTCATTTTAGATTCTGATATTAAGACAATATCATCCGCAAAGAGCATGCACCACGGTACTGACTGTTGTATAGACTTGGTCATCTCATCCAACACTAGTGTGAAGAGAAATGGGCTCAATGCGATCCTTGGTGAAGTCCCACTTCCACTGAGAATGAGTCTGTGTCTCCTACCGGTGCTCGCACACACGTTTTTGCCCGTCGTACATATCCTTAATTAGTTTGATATACCTCTCTGGTACCCCTCTAAGTCGTAGACTTTCCCAAAATTAGTTGTCGCGGTACACTGTCATAGGCCTTTTCTAGGTCGATAAATACCATATGTAGGTCCCTTTTCTTTTCTCTATATTTCTCCATTATCCGTCTTATGACGTGTATGGCTTCTGTTGTAGAGCGTCCTGGGATAAATCCAAATTGGTTTATTGCTATCTGGGTTTCTCGTCTAATTCTCGTGTCAATAACTCTTTCCCATAGTTTCATTGTGTGACTCAATAGCTTTATTCCCTGTAGTTTTTGCAACCTTGGATATCTCCTTTTTCTTATATATGGGTACTATGACACTGGTTCTCCACTGGTCTGGCATCTTCCCTGTCTTAAAGATAGTGCTGAATAGATCTGTTAGCCATTGGAGACCCTCATCACCCAGGCATTTCCACACTTCAATCGGTATGTTGTCTGGCCCCACCGCTTTAGCCCTTCCCATTTTCTTCATAGCTCTTGTAACTTCGTCAACTGTGATGCTTCTACAATAGCATTGGTTTTGTTGCGTTGTTGGGTTGTTCTATCTACCTCCGTTTGTTGATTTGGATTCCTTATGTTAAATAGGTTATCGAAGTAAGTTTTCCATCTGACCTTGATATCTTTCTCCTTCACCAAAACCTTTCCATCCGCAGCCTTTATGAACTTGACCATTCTCAGGTCCTGTCTTCTTCTTTCTCTTGCCTTGGCTATCTTAAACATGTCATGCTCTCCTTCTTTCGTCTCCAAACGCTTATACATCATTTCATACGCCGTGTTTTTTGCCTCTGACACCGATTTTTTTCGCTTGTCTCTTAGCCTCCTTGTACTTTTGTTTTAGCTCTGCGTGTTCTTCCTCATTGTTACAGCGTATGAGCTCTCTAAAACTTTATTGTTTGATACGTATCTTCTCCTGTACATTTTCGTTCCACCACCATGATTCCTTATGTCCAACTGTCCTTTTTGTTGTAACTCCAAGCGTTTATTTAGCTGCTTGGATGAGCCTAGTTGCCATAACCTCCCACTTTGGTTTGCATCTTCCTGTGGCCCAGTTTGGTTCATTGGTATGACTTTATCTCTAAAAATGGTAATCTTTTCGTCTTTAAGCTGACCCCATCTGATCTTGGGTGTAACTCTCTTGTTCCGTTGGGTAATTGGCCTCTTGACGCGTATATCCGCCACCAACATATGGTGTTGCGTCACGACCGTCTCTCCCGGGATTGCTTTACAGTCTTTCCACGAGCTATGATCTTCTCTCCTCATCAATAAATAGTCTATCTGCGTGTGTCTTCCGCCGCTGCTAAATGTGATTAGATGCGAGTCTCTTTTCTTAAAGAACGAATTTATGATACCCAAGTCATGCGCTACTGCAAATTCAAGAAGCTCCCTACCGCCGTCATTCCTAAGACCATACCCGTAGCCTCCGTGCACCAGTTGGAAATGCTCATTATCCTTTCCGATATGTCCATTAAAATCTCCTTCTATGTATAACTTTTCTTGTCTAGGTATGTCGCCCATAACGTGGTCTAAACTCTCCCAGAACGTTTTTCTTTCCGTGTCCCCTAGTCCAACATGTGGTGCATACGCACTAACTACCGTCACTACCTCATCTCCTATTACTATTCTTAACAACATAATTCTATCATTGTATCTTCTCACCTCCACTACATTCTCACCTCCACTACATTCTCACCTCCACTACATTCTCACCTCCATCAATCAAAAAAAGTTTTAATAATAGTAGTATAGTTTTATCATCATATTGCATACATTACCTGTTTATATAATTCTAAACATGAACAAAAAAGTGCTGACAGGTCAATCAACTGGACCTGACCGCATAAAACCACCTGTTTTAATCCTAACCTGCTTGACTTGTCCATTTTCCCTCTATAACAATCCTTCCAGCAGTATTGTAGTTTAATGATTGATGATTCTGGCAATGTAGGCACTGAGCTTTATCGGGAGAGAATTATTAGAGCACTTGCACGGGATTTACAAGTTCCCTTGTTGATTCTTGACAGTAGTGTCCTAGCTCCTTATGTAAGTTAATTTTTAGTTTGTCTTTAAGCTGTTCCATCAGCCAAACAATGTCTATGCACATGGTTATCGAAGTCTATATGTTAGTGCTTAATTTTTGCAGGATTTTGGTGAAGATAACTCAGAAAACGAGTCAGATGAAGAACATGGAGAATTAGGTGAAGAAATTACTTCTGAATCAGAAATGGATGATGATGCAAGCAATGAGGAAGAGTGGACTAACAGTGGGGACTCAAGATCAGATGATGAAGATGTTGAGGCTAGGGCTGTTGAAGCCCTAAAGAAGCTTGTTCCTGGAAACCTTGAAGATATTGCAAAGGTATAATCTGTAGATGGCAATTTCGACTTAATGCTTATGAATTGGTTGATTTGGGCTGTCTTTATATCTCAAACAGGTTAAGTAAAAAATATTGGCTTAAAGGGAACTGATCAAAGGGATTGAATGGGTTGAAATTCATTTAAAGTCTATTTTCATGCATACATTTTTGTAAAAAATAAACAAATAAAGATACCCAGTAAAATCCTACTCATAGCACAAAGCTATTGGTAGAGTCTGGGGACGGTGAGATTAGGGAAGACCTTTCCTCTATCCTATTCATAGAGAGGCCGCTCATAGTGAGATCTCCGACACACACATACATCTTCTTAATTGTTTGATTCAAAAATTCAGATTGTTATGTAATCACAACATTAATTAATAGTTTATGATCCCCTATGGTGCATGGCAAACCTAAATAATTTTTTGTAATTTGAAATTTTGAATATATAATATATTTGAGTTATCGTATAATCTTGCTTTAAAGGTTTACTTTCAACTTTCTAGGTTGCCAAATTTCTAAAAACTGTTTCATGAAACAGTCATTTTGTAGTATTGGTTTCCAAATATTGGTTTACTTGGAACTGTAAATTAAAAGTTACTTGGAGGTTATGATTTCCATGTTACATATCACAGATGAGTGGTTATGTAGATGTGATTGGAGGAACTAGGAGCTTGTTAGTTGTGTGTTTTTAATGCTTTATTTCCATTCAATTTTACTTCATTTTACTACAGAACATTGCTGTTGTTGGGGAGATTTCCTCTGAGTCTTCAAAGCAGGAGGAGGCTGAGTCTTCTGAGGAAGCAGAGGAGCCATTAAAGAAAGGTAGACTTTTACTGCCAAAATCTTTTTATTCAATAATTTTATCTATTGTACCTTCTTGTGCATGATCGCTAAAATCCAGCCATCCATTCAAACGGAGTTTTGTAAATTTCTTATTGATTAGAAGCTTGTCTTTTTTTCTTAAGATGTAATGACTAATTATTTTGTGTACTTTAACCAGGGGACCGTGTCAAGTATGTCGGGCCTTCTGTCCGCGTAGAAGAAGATAGCAGGTTATTGCCTTCCTCCTTTGTTATCTCTCATTAGTAGTTTCCATGCCTAAATAATTGTTGTAATTACGTTATCGACTACTGTTTGCTGTGTAAACTTATTAGGAATATGGTTACAAAAATAATGCTTTTACTTTGACTAATATATAACAACTTGATATGGCCTTTAGCCCTTTACTTCTTGTGTGACCTTTTTGTGTGGGGACTAGTTCTCTTTTATTGTGAGCACATATGTGACTTATAGGCTCTTGATTGTGTTTTCCATACGTCTAGGAGGTTGATCCAAGAAGACTATTTTTGTCCATTTCTACTTTGTTTTAGTAAGCAGTTAATTTTGTTAATCATGATTACCAAAGCAATATGATTACAGTAAATCCTAATCTTCAAATTTAGAAGTATGTGGGCATGAAAAATAGACTTCAGGCGCCTTTCATTTGGCTTGACCCATTCTCCTTTGAACAAACTCTTTTGTTTTGACCCATTTGGGATAAACACATTCCATTCATAAGTAAATGGGTTGAAATTGCAAGTGCTATCGATGTGCATATGTTGAAAAGCCCTTGACCTTAAGAATCCACATGAAGAACGACTTTAGACTCACATGATTATTTACATATCCAATGCATCACAGGGTTAAATTGGGGTCGATAGCAACATCTGATGGTACAAGAAATGCATATACCTTTATCACACGCAGGTGGGTTGGTAAGTCATACTCATATGTATGAAAAAACAACTATTGTTGCCATGTTTTCACGTATTCAATTTACAAATAATTTGTTTTGTAACATCTTTTTGCACTAAAATGAGTCTTTAGCTCCTATTTGTTTGGTGCCTTGTATCTCAAATTTTCATTAATGGTACATATGGTGGAGGATAAAGGCATGTTATCAATTCTAGGATATCATGTATAAATTTCAAGGGAAGAACAGATGTCACAACAATAAATGAATGACAATATGAATACCTTCTAAAAGGAAAGGCACCAAAGCACAAGACTAGGGAAGTAACAACATAATTACCTATGAAAACCAGAGGACACATGATTTAAAAAATAATTATCACAAATTAAAGTTTAGATAACATAGCTTTGTGTTCTTTTAAACAAGGAAATGGAAGTGTAGTGTAAATCTTATTCTGCATTCTCTAGTTGAAAATTGTTGTTAGTTTTACAACAGTAACGTTACTATGTAAAATATGTTATAATTTAGGAAGGGGCGGTTCAATCATTGAAAACAAATTATAAAGTTTTTGTTTTTTTTCTAATCAAATCTTTCCCCAATTGGGAGGAAACTTTTTGGAGAGAAAATCACCCAAAATATCCCTTCAATTTCTTTCTTCTATTTAAGAAACTTGATATCAAATTTTTTAAAAACTATTTTCTCCACTTCCTTCCAAATTACTCACCTACTCTTTAAAATATATGTGAGAAAAAATGACTATTTAAAAAATTAGAAAATTTGAGGGCAAGTTACAGAGGAACGCACAACGTCTAGCAGAGTGAACACACTTCTTTCTAATATAGTCATAAGGACAACAAGAAATCAAAGAGAAGGATGTTAGTGTAGGGTAAGAGTATGATGAAAGACATGATGGCATGAACATAGTCTTATGTAACAAAAAAAATCCATATAGTTGAAGGAACTGTTCAAGCAAGGACAACCAAATGTTTGCTTATGGGTTAAAAATTAGAGACAACCATTTCAACTCATTTACTTATAAATTGGTTTGTGTTTAATGGGTGAAATATGCAAAATAAAAATTTGCTGAAAGGAAACGAGTCAAACCGGTTGAAGTTTCCAAAGTGTTTTTTCAGTGCATACAACCTACCTTGTTTCATTCAAAAAACTATTTTTACTGTCGTCATATATTTGTTTAATCAGGTATAACACAATTTATCTATTGAATTTTCTTTCAAATTAGGACAAAGTGTTTTGTGTCATCCCTATCCTGCCGATTTTGACCTTTACCTACCTCACCCACCCACTCTGTCACCTCTAGTTAGATTGTTTGGCACCAAGATAGAAGTAGGTGTTGAAAGTAACATAAAACACAAACATATGAGGGTTTGCTTTGGATTTAACGTAAGGATATATATGGAATGATAAGCATGAATTAAAGACAAAATGGTAGTATCCATCATCTCAAAAGGTGGATCTTTCAATGCAATGGGAACGAGAGATCTCCTCCAAGTGGATGGGCATTTGGGTGTCACTTGTTAGTGAGAGAGAAAGGGATAGGGGGTGGACGGAGGTTAAAATTTCTTTTGACCGGCGAACACACATACTCTCTGTTCTACACCTACTCTACTTCTAAAATCACCACACCAACATTCTACTGGATTTGAACCCACAACCATTTGGGGAGTGGTCGAGTACGCCACTTATGGCTCGTTGGGGATGGGGAGCTTTGAATGATTCATGCATCTCCATGATGGATCTTGAGTTCTTGACTTTAGTATATCGTGCATTATCTGTTAAAGTGACCCTCATTTTGTGTTGATGGTCTCTGTTAATGTAGGTTTGTTTATTGACATTGTATAATGATAGCAATGCTATAGAGATGAAACCAAACCCTTAGTATATCCATCTTCACTTTGCATAGAATTCCAAGTTGTGCTTTTGCACGATTGCTTGGACCTTATATAGAAGTAACACGTGTGATTTTGTGAAATGTTTTTTTATATACGACTAATCTTGTTATTAGGTTGCTTCTCCAACATTTCCAGTGACATGAAATTGTTTCTTTCAGTATTGTTTCTATTTCTCTTTGCTATTTTACTCAACCGTTCTTAATTTCATGTTCGTGCTGAATCTTGAAACATACAGTTAAGGTCTTGGTTTTGCTTGTGTTCGATTGTGAGTGTAATTGCTGAAAGTTATTCTTTTGTATTTATCTTTATCTAGCATTTTGGAATTTCATTATGAGCTACAAATAGATATTTCTGAATTATTGGTTCTAAATTTTTTTGATATATTTTCTTCTTGTTCAGACCCTTAGCCACGGGTCAACGTGGGGAGATCTTTGAAATTAATGGGGAAAGAGTTGCAGTTATCCTAGATAGTGTAGAAGATAAGGCAGACGATGCAAAAGATAATGACAAACTTGAGCAATCTTTAACACCATCTATATGCTGGATTCATGGTAAAACCTTTTAACCAATAGTTTAATGTTTTGTAGTCATTTTATTTCATTATTTATTCTGGTGCTGATAGATATAAACAAACAAACAAACAAACAAACATACCCAGTGTATCCCGCTGGTGCTGATAGATATATTGTTTTTATTTTGTAGCTAAGCATGTTGAGCGTGATTTTGATATTGAAGCTGAGGAGTCCTATATTGCAATGGAGGCATTATCTGAGGTAACATAAGAACTTCAATAGTTCCTATTATTATCAGTTTAAAAAATATGAAAAAGTAGAAAAGTAGAATGACTATTTCATTTGTCATTTTTTCTGTAATGATGGCAGGTCTTGGGCTCTGTGCAACCTCTTATCGTGTATTTCCCAGACTCATCTTTGTGGTTGTCACGAGCTGTTTCTAAGTCAAACCGCAGAGAGTTTGTGAATAAACTTCAGGAAATGTTTGACAAGATATCAGGGCCCGTTGTTTTGATATGTGGGCAAAACAAAGTTGCTACTGGATCAAAAGAGAAAGACAAATTTGTAAGTTTAGTTCTGCCAAATGTTGTGTGTTTTTGCTTTTATGTGGTTAGGGTTCTTATCTGATGCTTGCTCTTCCTTCACAGTAAAATGTTTTGGTAATTTTGTTTTGTTTTCTCTTGTCAGCAGACTATGATTCTTCCAAATCTGGGTCGCCTTGCAAAATTGGTAATTCTCAGATATTTTCAAAGCATTTTGTGTTATCACTCTTTTTTCTTCCTTTTTGGTAGAGGTGGCAAACTGAGTAGGTCAGGTTGGTTGGGTAACAGATCAAAAGGGGTAATTTTTTTTGGTATGGTCCCATTTGTTAAGTTGTGGGCTCCGACCCATCTCGGGTGGGCCCGGTATTAACTGAAGACAGAATTAGGAAAGATTATAAACCCTAATTGTCTAGTTAGTATAAATATATATCTCTTGTACTTGTAAAGATTAACACCTCAATAAAAAGAAAACCCTAGTTGCCCCAAGTGGACGTAGGTTACACACCGTAACCGAACCACTATAAATCGCGTGTCTTGTTTATTACTTTTGATTATTGTTCTCGTGATCGTGTTCGTGTATTCGTGTGTTTGAGCAATCTGATCCTAACAACTGGTATCAGAGCCAGTTTAGGCTCTTGTGCTTGAAGTATCAGTACAAACACCACCGGACTAGGGTTTTGCCACTGTCGCCGCCGTTAACTGCCGTCGCCGCCGTTAACCGCCGCCACCGCCGCCGCCCAACCCTGATTAGGGTTAACCTGCTGCCGTCGCACAGTCAACCGTCTTCAACAGCCGCCGCCTAACCCCGATTAGGGTTAAGCCGCCGCCTCCTTCGCCTTCAGCCGCCACCTAACCCCGATTAGGGTTCAGTCGCCGCCGCCTCCGCCTTCAACCGCCGCCGCCGCCGCCGATTTAGGGTTCCGGCGCTGACCACTGCCGGAATTCCTCCCCTGCGGCTGCCCTGAAACAGCTGCTGCTGTGTTTCTGTTGCTGTTGTTCTGTGTTTTTCAATTGAAGGTGCTTTAACAAACGATTGCTCACAATTTTTTGAAACTGATTTCATAAAACAGTGTTCAATAGAACAACACTCAAGTTCAGGCAACCGGCCAAAGTTGTGTTTGGCACTGTTTTCAGTTTTGACTCGATTGTTGAGCATTTAGTTTGGAATAATGGCTGATGACGGGAGAACAAAGATTGACAAATTTGATGGACATGATTTTGGGTTTTGGAAGATGCAAATTGAGGATCTGCTGTGTCAAAAGGATTTGATGGCAGCCCTGGATGAGGAGAAACCGACAGATATGACTGATAAAGAATGGAAGACGTTGGACAGGAAAGCAATTGCTGTTATCAGACTCTCACTGGCAAAGAACGTTGCGTTCAATATAGTGAAGGAAACTACTACTCATGGTTTGATGAAAGCCTTATCGAATATGTACGAGAAGCCGTCTGGATCAAATAAAGTATTTCTAACAGACAGCTAGTTAACACCAGATTAAAAGAAGGTGGTTCAGTTTCCTCTCATATCAATGATTTCAATAACATTATTTCTCGCTTGTTATCTGTTGATATCAAGTTTGATGATGAAATTTTAGCCTTGTTATTGTTATCGTCATTGCCTGAAAGTTGGTCAGGGACAGTTACTGCAGTTAGTAGTTCATGTGGTACTACTAAGCTCACCTTTGATGGGGTCCGTGATTTGATTTTTGGGGAGGACATTAGAAGGAAAAATTCTGGTGAACCATCTAGTTCTCTGTTGAGTACTGAAGGAAGAGGTAGGGGAAAAGAAAGGGGTAGTAGTAGGGGTCGTTCAAAGTCTAGAAGAAGAAGTCAGTCAAAGCCCAGGAAAGACATCCAGTGTCGGAACTGCAAAGAACATGGACATTTTAGAAGCCAATGCCCTAAACCATCTGCTCCTAAAGACAAAAAGGAAGTTAATCTGGCTGAAGATAATTCAAATGATGTTCTTATCTGCTGTGTTGAAGATTCTACAGAGTCATGGGTCATGGATTCAGGAGCATCGTTCCATGCCACATCTAGCACGAAGTCGATGAAGAATCTACGAACATGTAACTTTGGTAAAGTTCATTTAGCTAATGGCCATGCCCTTGATATCACAGGGATGGCGGACGTTGTATTGAAGACTCCATTGGGCACCACATGGACCTTGAAAGATGTTTGGGTCATTCCAAGTCTCAGAAAGAAGTTAATTTCTATTGGGCAGTTGGATAGTGAAGGATATGATGTCATGTTTGGTGGGGGACAATGGAAGGTCGTGAAAGGAAATCTTGTGATTGCCAGAGGTACAAAGAGGGGCACACTGTACATGGTTGAAGTTCCTGTACATGGGGTAAATGCAGTGACCAGTGGCATGAGTCAATCTAATCTGTGGCACCAACGACTCGGTCACATGAGTGAAAAAGGTATGAAAATGCTCGTCTCCAGTGGAAAGCTTCTAGAGTTAAAGAAGGTCGAATCAGAATTTTGTGAGCCGTGTGTATTCGGGAAAAAGAAGGTGTCTTTTGTGAAGACAGGAAAGCCATCGAAAGCTCAGAAATTGGAGCTTATTCACACGGATGTTTTCGGACCTACTCCAGTTGCTTCTTTGGGAGGTGCTTATTATTATGTCACTTTCATAGACGATTCGACACGTAAGGTATGGGTTTACTTTCTTAAAAATAAATCTGAAGTTTTTGATGTTTTTAAGAAATGGGAAACTGCTGTTGAATTGGAAACTGATTTGAAGGTGAAATGCTTGAAGTCGGACAACGGAGGTGAATACATCATCAAAGAGTTCCAGAACTACTGTGCAGAGAATGGTATTCGAATGATTTATACAGTCCCGGGCACTCCTCAACAAAATGGAGTCGCAGAACGTATGAACAGAACATTGAATGAAAGAGCCAGAAGTATGAGAATCAATTCAGGGCTTCCAAAGATGTTCTGGGCATATGCAATTAATACTGCTGCCTACTTAATTAATCGGGGACCATCTCAATTCTCATCCGTTGGGCTTCAAGATACCAGAAGAAAAGTGGAAAGGTGAATCTGTTAAATTTGGGCATTTGAAAGTGTTCGGGTGCAGTGCCTATGATCTAGTGAAAGACGGTGACAAGCTTGATGCTAAAGCCAAGAAGTACACCTTCATTGGCTATTGTTTTGACAGTATGGGCTACAGGCTTTGGGATTTTGAAAGCAGAAAATTGATCAGAAGTAAGCATGCTACTTTTAGTGAGGCTGAGTTATACAAAGACAGAAACACAACCACTTCAGAGGTTCAGAAAGAGCAAGTTGAATTTTATGTTGATGCTCAGAAACAACCAGATCCAGAACCAGTTAATGAACCAGAGACAGAAACTGAAGATGATACAGTTCCTGAGTTTGAAGATGGTAGTATGGGTGGAGATGAAGAGACAGTTGAAGCTTCTGATAGTGGGAGTTCAGATTCTGAAGATGAACACCATCCACAGACTCCTGACCAATATCATTGGGTTAGGAGATCCGCTAGAGTTTCTAAGCAGCCTACTCGGTACAGTCCTTCAGTTAATTATCTTTTTTTAACTGAGGATGGTGAACCAGAAAGTTACTCGGAAGCAGTTAAGTTGAAAGATTCGCTTCAGTGGGAGCATGCAATGCAGGATGAGATGAACTCTTTAATGAAGAATAATATATGGGTCTTAACTAAGCTTCCGCCAGATAAAAGAGTTCTACAGAATAAATGGCTCTACAGAGTTAAGGAAGATCACAATGGTAACAAACGATACAAAACAAGACTGGTCGCTAAGGGGTTTCAACAGAAACACGGGGTTGACTACAGTGAGATATTTGCTCCTGTGGTCAAGATGACTACAATCAGATTGGTGCTTAGTATTGTTGCAGCAGAGAAGTTACATTTGGAGCAGCTAGATGTGAAGACTGCGTTTCTACATGGTGATCTTGATGAGACTATTTATATGGCACAACCAGAGGGTTTTCAGGTTAAAGGAAAAGAAAACTTGGTGTGTAAACTACAGAAAAGTTTGTATGGTTTAAAACAGGCGCCCGCGCCCAGACAGTGGTTTTGAAGTTTGATGGCTTTATGGGCAGAAACGGGTATAGGAGATGTGAGATGGATCACTGTTGCTATCTCAAGAAGTTTAAAAGTTCCTATATCATCCTCCTTCTTTATGTTGATGATATGCTGATAGCAGGTTCAGACATTGCAGAGATTAACAAGTTGAAGAAACAGTTGTCTGCAGAATTTGAAATGAAAGATTTGGGTCCAGCTAAGAAGATACTTGGTATGAGCATCACCAGAGATCACAAGAACGGTTCTCTAACTTTATCTCAGGAGAAGTACATTCAGAAGATATTAGAGAAGTTCAGAATGAATGATGAGAAGACTACTACTCGAAGTACACCATTGGCGAGTCATATTAAGCTTTCTAAAGATCAGTCTCCAAAGACAGAGAAAGACAAGGCCGAGATGACGAAGGTTCCTTATGCATCGGCTGTGGGCAGTCTTATGTATGCAATGGTATGCGCAAGGCCCGATATTGCTCACGCAGTGGGAGTTGTCAGCAGGTATATGTCTAATCCGGGGAGAGAATGTCTAATCCGGGGAGAGAGCACTGGGAAGCAGTTAAGTGGCTGCTCAGATATTTGAAGGGTACTTCAAAGATGGCATTATGTTTTAAGGGTAGAGATGCTATTCTCAAAGGTTATTCAGATGCTGACTTGGGTGGATGTAATGAGACCTACAAGAGTACTACAGGGTATGTGTTCACTATGGGTGATACAACAATTTGTTGGATGTCTAGGCTCCAAAAGAGCGTGGCACTTTCTACTACAGAGGCTGAGTACATGGCAGCTGCTGAGGCTAGTAAAGAGCTCGTTTGGTTGAAGAATTTTCTGGGTGAGTTAGGCAGAAAACAGACAAAGTATCCATTGTACTGTGATAATGAAAGTGCTGTTAAACTAGCAAAGAATCCTTCTCATCATGGGAAGACGAAGCACATTCATATCAGATATCATTTCATCAGAGGACTAATCAGCAAAGGTACTATTCAGTTGAACAACATCAAGGGGAACAAGAATCCAGCAGACATGTTCACTAAGTCTGTCACGCTGGATAAGCTGAAGCTTTACAGGGCTTCAGCTGGCCTTCAGGAATAGTTGAGAAGGCGGGGGCAACTAGGAGGAGCTAAACCAGTTCGGGTTTATTTATAAGTACAAGACAATGCAGTTGAAGACATTTTGCGCATCCAGGTGGAAGCAGGTTGAAGTGTTTGACGCATTCAAGTGGTGGGTTAGAGAAGATGTCTCGAAGCCCAAGTGGGAGATTGTTAAGTTGTGGGCTCCGACCCATCTCGGGTGGGCCCGGTATTAACTGAAGACAGAATTAGGAAAGATTGTAAACCCTAATTGTCTAGTTAGTATAAATATATGTCTCTTGTACTTGATTAACACCTCAATAAAAAGAAAACCCTAGTTGCCCCAAGTGGACGTAGGTTACACACCGTAACCGAATCACTATAAATCTCGTGTCTTGTTTATTACTTTTGATTATTGTTCTCTTGATCGTGTTCGTGTATTCGTGTGTTTGAGCAATCTGATCCTAACACCATTTGGGTTTGGTCGACTTGAAACAATTTTTTTTTCTGGAAAGTAGTAATTTGTAACGAATATTTAGTGTTTCAGATATGATTACAATGAAGTAATTTGTAATGAATATCTGTTTAAATAATAGTCTAATTTTTTGAGTAAAATGTTTTGGGCATCACAACATAGAAATTTGGATGACTTTAGACCTTTTGATCTGTTCCTTTAAAACTATTATTTTATTTGACCTTTAGAGATATAACATTACCAAATTAACCTATTCTTGTTGATGCTAAACATCATTACACATGGTAATGATTAAGCATTCAATAACTGCATTAAATACCTTTTTTTCAGCCTCAATCTTTGAAGCAACTTGCTGAGGGGCTAAAACCCACAAGAAGGTCTGAGGACAACGACGTTTACAAGATATTTACTAATGTTATGTGTCTACATCCTCCAAAGGTACTTGTATATTAGAACCTTTATATATCTTTATTTGTTAGATGAGCTGGGATCTTCACTCAGGAGCCATGGCTTATTAAATTTGCAGTTAACTTTAGATAATCTTTTTCTTTTCTTTTTTGCAGGAGGAAGACACCCTTAGAGTATTTAATAAACAACTTGATGAAGACAGGCGGATTGTTATATCACGAAGTAATATAACTGAATTGTATAAGGTATGTATATCTTTTAGGGTGGATGTTACTGAAAATAATGTATATCTTTTAGGCCGGATGTTACTGAACTAAAGTATGCTTTAGTTTTATCAGTTTTATTACTTCTTTTTTATATGATCTGTTTCAGGTCTTTGAGGAAAATGAACTAACTTGCGTAGACCTCTTGCATGTAAATACTGATGGAGTGATACTGACAACTAAGAGTAAGATTATTTACCTCATTTGTTAAAGAGTAAACCATGGCACTTTGTTCAATGACATAATGAATAAAAAATTTAAGTGGTAAAAGGTTGAATGTTTATTTTGTAATTTGCAGAAGCCGAGAATGTTGTTGGGTGGGCTAAAAACCATTACTTATCCACTTGTGACCTTCCTTCCATCAAATCAGATAGATTGAATTTGCCTCGTGAAAGGTATTAATATCTTTGATTAACCAATGTTCTGTTTGTTAAGCCGCTTCATTTCATTTAGTTTCAATCTTTTTTTATGGATCCCATTTATATGTGGGACTTGTGTACCAAAAATCGAGTCACAAAATGAAATGATATGGGGCTAAAATTGTTAGAAGTTAATCCTAATCGTGGTTCATATGTGGAAGTTTCCCCCGGGGGGGGGGGGGGGGTCGTTAAGAATCTAAAAATAGGTTTATTTTATCTAGTAAGTGTTAATTAGTTTTATTTAAGGTATTAGTGTTTATGTTTTGGCTGTGAATGGGTTGTCATTCTAGCTGCATTTGAGTGGAGTTTCTTAGTAATTTAGGTTAGGATTAGTATAAATGAGGGTCATTGTCTAAGAGTTTATTGTGTGGTTTTTATTCAATAAAAAAGAAAAGAGTCGTGGGTGTGTTTTCCCACAAAAATCACTGCTGTCTTTGTGTTTCTGTGACCAATTGGCTAACAAAAATAATGGTTCCATGCTTTATAGCATTATATTAAGCTGATATACTTTTTCAACATGTAGTCTTGAGGTTGCAATTTTGAGGCTAAAAGAGCAGGAATCGATCTCCAAGAAGCCTTCCCAAAACCTAAAGGTTTGTTCCTCTTGTTTGCTGTGGCAATTATGCATTTACTTTTCAATGACCATATTGGGTTGTGTTTTATAAACGGGTAAAATAAAAAGAACTAAAGAAAATGAATCAAATGAGACAAACATGTCAAAAGGCACCAATATTATATCTTTTATTCATATTTGCCACACACTTTTGCTGCATTAAATTTTATAACTTTTGGACAAAATTGTTTTGGGCCGACCTGGCTTGATCCAAAGTTGCCCATTTTGACCCATTAACCAACCCGGTCATTTTGTCACATCTACACACAAACTGTAAACATGTGTAACACAAACTACTTGTGGCAGAATCTTGCTAAGGATGAATATGAGAGCAACTTTATTTCAGCAGTTGTTCCTCCTGGTGAAATTGGTATTAAATTTGATGATATTGGTGCTCTTGAAGATGTGAAAACAGCATTACATGAATTAGCCATTCTTCCAATGCAAAGACCCGAGCTTTTCTCTCGTGGAAATCTATTGCGGGTACTTTGCTTTTTCCTCTTTCTCGATGGGTGATATGGTCATTCTTAACTTCTTGTAACTAACATAAGCCTTTTTCTCAGCCTTGCAAAGGAATATTGCTTTTTGGGCCTCCTGGAACTGGTAAAACACTTCTTGCAAAGGCACTTGCTACTGAAGCAGGTGCTAATTTTATCAGTATAACGGGTTCTACACTTACATCTAAGGTACATACACATTATGAAAACTGGGGTAGATCATAGATGGTTTTGGTTCCAGTTGCCAAACACATAACTTTATCATGTAATTATTGTAGAATAGTGAGTATTTGTGCTCGTTTCACCTTCGTGGTATCTTTTAGATGTGGCAAATTTGATCTGTTTATGGATAAATGGGTCATTTTGGATTATACTTTGCCTCTAACAGGTCAAATGGGTAAGCTTAATTTTTTTCATCTGAAATAAAAACTGGTTGGACTTGAACATGTCAACAGTCTAGGAAAAGTGTAATCATTTTTAAGACCTTGATTATTTGTAGAATTGAAAATAGGAAAAGACAGTGTTTGTGGCTCAGCCAGGCCCGAACAAAAAATATCACTAGACCCGTTACTCAGTCTGACTGACCCACCCATTTTGCTACCTCTGGTATTTTCCCTTTTTGTGAACATAATTATCACATTAAGTTCTTGATTTTATTGTTTTGTTTTTGCAGTGGTTTGGTGATGCTGAAAAACTTACAAAGGCCCTCTTTTCATTTGCCAGCAAGCTGGCCCCTGTAATAGTGTTTGTAGATGAGGTGAGAGTTACTTTTCAAGCTGAAACATTAAGAACAATAGTGTTATTCACCCATTATTTTCTAGTACTTTGAACGATTATAGATAATATACTTTTAGCTTAAACTTTAAAATCTCTGTTATTCTCATTATATTTATCTGCTTTTTGTTAACAGGTTGACAGTTTGCTTGGGGCCCGTGGAGGGGGATTCGAGCATGAAGCTACGAGAAGAATGAGAAATGAGTTTATGGCAGCTTGGGATGGATTGCGGTCAAAAGATAGTCAAAGGATTCTCATTCTTGGTGCCACGAATCGACCATTTGATCTTGACGATGCTGTGATCCGTAGGTTACCACGAAGGTAAGATATTGCTGCACATATTATGATGGGAAATTTGCATGTAAAAGAAGCATACTTTCAGTAGATTTCTATTTTGTTATTGAACATACATTCAAAATCAGCCTTTAAGTGTTTAAGGGTCTATTTTTGATCATATGTTTATAATATAGGTCGTCAAATATGGATTTTTGAAAGTACGTGCTTTAAAGAAATCGACTAAATGCATCTTTTTCCTATGCAGTTTGTTCTTATGTGATTGATGATTCGTTTTGAACTTGAACAAAGCACTCTAATGCTTATGGATGTTGGTTTTAGGATTTATGTGGACTTGCCAGATGCCGATAATAGGTTGAAGATATTGAAAATATTTCTTGCTAAAGAAAACATTGAACCTGATTTTGATATAAGAAGTCTTGCTAATGCAACGGAAGGATATTCAGGGAGTGACTTGAAGGTAATCCTCTCATTTACAGACTAGAGGTGGCAAAATGAGCTTAGTCACGTAGGTTGGGTAACAGGTCAAAAGGGTCAGGTTCTGAAGTAAATTTTCCTGAATATATAAATTTTGTATAAACAATTACTGTGTCAAATACTACTGAAAGTTTGTTTTTTTAATAAACAATCTGATTTTTGGATAAAATGATCTACAAGGTTTTATGCATTAAAAACACACGTTAGGTGACTCCTACCTGTTTGGCCTTTTTCATTTTTATCTTTTTCTATTTCACCCATTTGTTACAAGTAAAACATAGGCCAATATGACCCGTTCTTAAGTAAATTGGTCAAATTTGCCACGTATAAATTTGACTTTGTCACACATTGTGATTGTATTTCCCTATTTTTTCTACAGAACCTTTGTATTGCTGCGGCATATAGACCTGTTCAAGAACTTTTAGATGAAGAAAAGAAAGTAAGCATCCTTCATCATTACTAAACATCTCATCATCATACATGTGGTTTTATGTTTATATTTAAAACTTCAAAATGAATCCCTTGAGCTCATTGATCCTATTTTCATATGTGGCTTTGACTGTACATGCTTGTGCAGTATGACTGCACAAAAACGGTCGTTCAGAGCTTTAGATAACACATGCTATTGTTTGAATCAGTACCATGCTTGTAAATTGTAATACATAAACTCTGCTTTTGCAGGGAAAGAAACATGATACAACTCCAGCATTAAGACCACTTAATTTGGATGATTTCATTCAATCCAAATCTAAGGTAAACTATCTAGATCTTCCATTTGTTATGAATGGTTCGATTTGGGTTGTTATTTAATCTCCGATGGTTCAAATAAAAAATAATTGATAAAAATGGGTCAAAACCGGTTGAAAGTACTAGTTGCCCCTTCCTATGTTTTTGTTTGAAGATTTAGATTATTATTTTCGTAATCATAATTAAGATGTTATGCATTTGCAAAAATTTTAAAAGGAGGAAAAAGATTTTGGGTTAATCTAACCCGGCCCAGCTTGACGTTTACTGAAAATTGGACACACGTCAACCAAAGTTTTTTGACATGTTACACAACCGACTCATCTTTTGACTTTGACAAGAGATTCAAGGAAAGACGTATTTGTTATCTTCTCACTAATGTTAATCTATAGGTGGGGCCCTCTGTTGCTTATGATGCGGCTAGCATGAATGAACTCAGGAAATGGAACGAGCAATATGGAGAAGGTGGAAGCAGGAGAAAGTCACCTTTCGGCTTTTAATGCTACCGACAACATCAGTTTTGTTTGACATTGTTAAAGATAGAAGGATAACGTAGCTAGTAACCTTAGCAGCCACAATCTTTGTATTTGTGATCAACGGAGAGTTGCTTCTAGGCATGATTTTATTTGTTCTGTCAAAGTAACCTCAAAAGATTATAGATAATAGGTGGCAGCTAATACTTATGATTGATAGACCATTTATTTCATAGGATTTTACATTTGCAATAAAAGACATGAGCAACGTTAGAGATAACACATGTATGATGGTTCGTATCGATTTTAATTGATCCAGCTTACGTCAATTCCTTGGTTCTTCAGTAGAGAGTTTCACTTGTAGATGTCATGAGTGACTTCTTTGGTTATTCTAGTGTCATCAAAACATTTTGGTTAAATGGCATTTACTCGAGATTAAAGTGAAACTGCGATAAGTATCAATATAAGTTTGGAGGTGTGGAGTATATGTTGTTGGAGGTCTAAGGAGAGTTGACGACCTCCCCCCGGGGGGGGGGGGGGGGTTTGAATTTTTATTTATTTTTTATTATAACATGTTGATTATAGACTACATATTGCATCGGATATGTATGATTAATGAAAAATTGCATGGAAAATGGTTGTTAGTTTGCATATATTGATATTCCTCTTAGTAGCTGCACCTATTATGAAAACATATTTAAAAAATAGACTGTCTATGCAAGCTAAATTTCACCCATAAATTTCTATATCACAAGTATACTAAAAATGAAAGCATATTAAATGGGACCTTCAAGAGAGATTAAAATCAACATCACACCATAAAAGTCCACTTGAATGAACCTTGTACACTTTGACTAATATTAGGAGTACACATCGTAACCTACAAGCTTTCATATTTGTGGTCTAAAAGTAGTTTTATCAAATGAAATAATCCAAAAGAGTCCCTTACAAAAACAAACTCCACATCAAACCATTATTTACGTAATATATTTTCTCTTTCAAATTCATTAAACAGTCTTGTATTGAACAATATTGTCTACTTTACTCGGAAAGAACTCATGGATTTGTTTTTGACAGTCGAGTACAGACTTAACAGAATGTCACATTTCCTAAAATTACTTGCTTCAAGGACGCTTAACTGTGAAATTATCATCATATTCAGTGATGGATCTAGAAATTTTTGTCACATGAGGTGAAATTAAATGATGTAAAAACCGGTCAGGTCAAAATAAGTTAGAAAACCACTTGAGTCGAACTTAAGAATCTTTTAACGGCTGCTAATGATTCCAAAGATGGTCAATGATTTATTTAGTAACCCCGTAAACTAGATTAGTGTACATAGTTTTTTGGGTTAATTTCATATATTTACATTGTTTTCTTTATCTATTTTGTTATTTCGAGAAATTAACTATATTCGACTTTTTAAAATTAATCCCATAGAAATCAATTACCATCAATTTTAGACTTTAGAGTGACATTTAGGGATTAAGATTAAAATTTTATTATATATGAGCATTTACATTGATTCTCCACAACCATCCTTATCTTTAAATTTTGAACTTTGAATTATAAGGTTTTATAATGTTTGTGTAATTTAACCTATCTCACCCCCCTAAACTGTTTAAGGAAAAACTTAATGTTCACTCAAATTTGATTCACCTGCTCACATACCCTATAAATAGGTATGAGGAATGAGATATGTGAACTTTTTAAAAAATATGTAAGAAAATTTAAAGGATGATGGTTTTTACATAAATTGTAGGTATTTTTTTTGAACGGCTAACGAATAATTTTTAAGCCCGGTCACCTGGGTAAACCCATTGGCGAAAGGCCACCCACACTCGCGAACACATACAGCGCTGGTGACCCGGCTCACCCACCATTCCAAAGGAAACCCACCACCCAAAGGCCCACTGTAGTAAAACCCTTGGCCCACTTGGAGCATATTGCACCTAGTGAGACTCCAACCCATGACCTCCACTTTAAAAGATCATAGGATACTTCCTCCTAAACCAGTTAATTTAGGAGTCATTGGCATAAATTGCAGGTATTTGGATAGAAAACCTAATATAAAAGCTCTAAGTTGGCTTAATCAAGGTTAGACATTCATTACGAGTCTACCATTCTTTGTTGTTTTTTTTAATGTTTAAGGGTACTTTTATAAATTTACCCAACTTAATAGAACTAGTGCAATATATTAACATTGTTACAAATTTAAAACCACATAACCGAAACATGAAGCTTTTGAAACTTAGACTCTAAAAAATATCACAATCTCAAACCACATGGGCTATTTGTGCGATTAACCCTAAAACACGTATGCTTTATCGAATTAAACGATTCGCAGTTAACGGTCTGAGGCTAACGACATCCAAACGAGAAGCAAATAACATAACTAAAACAAGAAAGTAGGGACCATTTGTGTAAATATTGACGAAGTTAAAAGGACCAAATCATTATTTTTACAACACAAGGATCGGAAATGTAATTCTTTATATTCTATATATTCACATGACAAATACAAAACCGTCGTATATTCTTTGGTATATATTTCACACACCCATACAAAGAAGATTTCATACACATAGACTCAAATATGGCCATAGAGAGCGCCCGAGAGCTCGAACCCGACAATGGAATGACGAAAAGCGATGAGAATTTGCTCGAGGTCGACATGAAAAAGGTGGAAGACGATGAGAGAACGAAGGGAAAAGTATTAGAGTCGATAGAGACGATATTTAGGGACACTATGATACCGTCGTGGGAGGGCCAGTTGACCGTTAGGGCATTTGTAGTGAGCGCGATATTGGGTGTGATGTTTAGTTTCATAGTCATGAAGCTCAATCTCACGACGGCTATCATACCGTCGCTAAATATTGCTGCGGGTTTGTTAGGTTTTTTCTTCGTCAAGACGTGGACGAAGGTGTTGGAGCAGTGCGGGATCTTGAAGCAACCGTTTACGAGGCAAGAAAATACTGTTATCCAAACATGTGTTGTCGCGACTTCAGGCGTCGCATTTAGCGGTACAACTCTTACTTTTACATACACCGCAACACTACTAGAAAACTGAACATTGCGACCGAAAAACAGTCACAAATTTTGCTAACACGTTTGCCACCAAAATCACACTGGTCTTTAAACTAGCAACTACAATCAATATAGACGTGAATTTCCGGATTAACGCATTATCAATTTATCATCATCATTAAATTACATTGTTGACTTAATGACAATATTATCATTTACTTTGACGACGACTTAATTAAATGAGAACATCGTATTCTCGGGATAGTATAAAAGTGAACGAATATTGTAAACTAGGATATAATCCCGTGTATTATACGTATTGAATAAGAAAATACTAAATATTTATTAACGAAGAGTTAGGAACTGTAAAACTCTATTTTGATATAAGATATAACTCAAATTACATATAAGGAAGTACTTTGATTAATTGATAAAGCATTTTTATGATTTCTAAAACTTTCATTTTAAAAATTATTGCTTTGATAGAAATTCAAATTTTATCAACATTTCATTGTTTAAAAACTTCGGGTTTATTTTGTAAGTTTTTTAATATAAACTTTTATTTTATAAAATGAATGATTTTAAAAAATTTCTTTACTTAAAAAAGTTTCATTGTTTTAGAAAAAAGTCACGGTTTTAGAAAATTTTGTTTTTGAAAAAATACATTTTTTTATCAAAATACCTAGTTTTTGTTTAATGGAAAATCTTTTTAATATAATTGATTAAAGAAAACTTAGATTTATAATATAGAGAGAGAAAGAGAAATATTTAGAAATTAGTTATTTAATTTTTTAAAATAAAATAAATAGTTTAGGCGGGAAAATAAATAAGAGAATGAATTTGGGAATGACATGTGTTAAAAAAAATGTGAAGGATTATTATGATAGATATATTGAAATATGTTGAAACTTTATATACTACAAATAGAATATACATAACTAGTTTTAACTAGACAATTAATTAAAATCTTTTATATATAACTAGTTTTAAGTAGAGAATCATAATAATCATAATATAATAAAAATTGTACATATTTGACGAGAGAGAAAAATCGAGAAAAAGAGTTGACCTAAAATTTTGAACGTACCCATGTATGTAGCAGACACCTTACATTATTTTTTATTTTAATTTTAAATTTGTGCTAATAAGTTCTTGTAATTTCCAAGAGAAATACGAGAAAGAACATTATAAATAAAATCATGCATATAAAATTGACGCATTTTTAAAATGACAATCTGATGGTAAAATAGTATATTAACCGACTAAAGGTTATGAATTCAAATATTATAGAGCGCAATGAAAAGTAAAAAAAACTTACACTTAGAGATTGCTTTAATTTGACAGGAGGATTTGGAAGTTACTTATTTGCAATGAGCGATAGGATCGCGTCACAATCATCAGACGCGGACTGGCCTACTCGAAGTATGAACGTCAAGAACCCGAGCTTGAGCTGGATTATCGGTTTTCTCTTCACCGTTAGTTTCATCGGCCTTTGCTCGGTGGTTCTTCTTCAAAAGGTAACCCAAACAAGACACTTTTTCGAAGTAGTTAACACGCGAAATATGAAGATTTTGTAACATATGTGACGGTTTATGTACGTACAGATCATGATCATAGACTGCAAGCTGATATATCCAAGTGGTACTGCAACTGCACATCTTATTAACAGCTTTCATACCCCTCACGGTGCCAAGCTTGTCAACTGTCAAGTATATATTTCCATCAATCTCTTAACATAACTTGTTTTTATAATTTAAAATTTCATACCACACAACTGGGTAATTGCGACCGGAAAAATGATGGTAAATTTAACCACAGACATGCGACCGAAATTACAACAACCACAGATTAGTGGTTGCATTGATTTCGGTCGCAAAACAGTAGGAAATATGGGAGAGTTTCAAATAGGTGCCAACAAATTAAAAAAGACATTTAAAATTTAATGGTTGTACGTTTTGAAAACAGTTGTGAAAGTGAATAGATTTGGTTTAGTTCTTTAGCAAATTCGCGACCATAAAACATCCGCGGCAAAACAGAGTGGTCGCAAGTCTGTTGCTAAAAACTGTTTCAAAGTGTTTGCAGAAAAACAATCGTAAATCTTTCGCTATATATAAAGCAGTCGCAAATTTGTTGCAAAATAGCAAAGAAGCAAACAGCAGCATCCGAGACCAAAATTTTAGTGGCTAAAAGTTCGTCTCATTGTTGAGGTTTTTTGACAACAATTTCCATCACAAATGTCTAGTTGTGTGGTGGTGTGTATGCATCTTATAGAAGAAGCGATCACAATATAATTAATATCAATATAATGCATTGAATTTTGGTGATATGTATAGGCAACAAGTGAGTGCATTAGGGAAGTTTTTCTCCTTGAGCTTCTTATGGAGTTTCTTTCAATGGTTCTCCACTTCTAATGAGGATGAATGTGGCTTTCAAAACTTCCTACCTTTGGCATCAAAGCTTACCAAAACAAGTAATTACTCATCCCCCTTCAACTTTTACATTTTATATACTTGTCAATATTCATAGCAAAACCATGAGCCAAGAGGTTCCACTGATGTTTCGTCATCAGAATTCGTCAGATTTTTGTTATAAAATTAACCAGTTATAGAAAAATATGAGTTTAATCTTTTTATTGCAGTCGGTAAAAGTTGTACATTTTATATACTTGTCAATATCCATAGCAAGTTGACACATGTCCCGGCTTAACCAAAGCCGACTGGTAGGCCACTCAATGAGCCCCTAACCAGCCTCTCATAACCCGACATAGCCGACTAAGCGACAAAGAGGTATGTAACACCTTATTATCAGTTGAAAACAATAAAACAAATTAAAAGTCAAATACTCATTTGATAAAATAGGCCCGTCATATGTTTATTTTGGTATTTTTTTTTATAATCTACTTGTTGTTTACATAGAATATATATATACAAAACTTGCAGGTTTTTCTTTGATTTCTCAACCATGTACGTTGGGGTAGGGATGATATGCCCATACCTTATAAACGTGTCTTTGCTACTGGGTGCAATCCTCTCATGGGGCATCATGTGGCCACTCATCGAGAAACAAGAAGGCCACTGGTACAAATCTGGCTTAGGACCCTCTAGCTTTCATGGCATCCAAGGTTACAGGGTACGTATATATAATAATAAACAAACATACCCAGTATATCCCACTTAAAAACATGGTGTGGGAGGGATAGGTGGTGGCGAGTCTTTTCTCTATCTAGAGAAATAGAGAGACCACTTTCAAAAGAGACCCCAACTCAAGGACGATACCAAGCAAAATAATAATCAAAACCCATGCATAGTCTTATTTCAACCTTCATCTTTTTATCATTCATTTCACCTCTAAGTTAAACTATCAAAATTGTTTCAGGTTTCCACCGCAATAGCAGTGATCATCTTTTTATCATTCATTTCACCTCTAAGTTAAGTTAAACTATCAAAATTGTCTCAGGTTTTCACCGCAATAGCAGTGATCCTAGGAGACGGACTCTACAACTTTGTAAAAGTAGTTGGAAACACCGGAGTCAGGTTGTATGATCAGCTTAAAAAAAACGAGTCAGAAACCGTTCTTCCCGTGGCGACTGATGGTGCGACTCGAGATGGTGCACCGGATACTTCTTTTGATGATCAGCGTAGGAAGGAGGTGTTTATGAAGGATCGGATACCGACATGGTTAGCCGTCGCAGGGTATGTCATAGCTGCAGTCGCAGCAGTTATACTTCCTATGATATTCGACCCTCTTGAATGGTACTATATATGTGGTTGTGATTTACCTTTTCGCCCCGACTTTAGCGTTTTGTAACGCGTACGGGTGTGGGCTTACTGACTGGTCCCTGGCATCGACTTATGGGAAGTTGGCTATTTTCATGATAGGGGCGTGGGCTGGGAAGTCGCAAGGCGGTGTGTTGGCAGGGCTAGCCGCTTGCGGGGTGATGATGAACATAGTCTCCACGGCTTCCGACCTAATGTCGGATGTTAGAACGGGGTATCTGACCCTGGCTTCACCGCGATCCATGTTCGTGAGCCAGGTGATTGGGACCGTGATGGGTTGCGTGATTGCACCATGTGTGTTTTGGGTGTTCTATAGAGCTTTCCCGGATCTTGGGAAACAAGGGTCCGAGTACCCAGCTCCATACGCTCTCGTGTATAGAAATCTTGCTATTTTGGGAGTCGAGGGGTTCGGGTCGCTCCCAAAGCATTGTTTAAGACTTTGTTACGTGCTTTTTGGGGCTGCGATCCTTATAAACGTGGCCCGTGACACCATGCCCAAGAAGTGGGCTAGGTTTATACCGATCCCTATGGCAATGGCAGTTCCGTTCTACATTGGAACATCATTCGCCATTGACATGTGTGTCGGGAGCTTGATTCTTTTTATATGGGAAAAGAGAAACAAAATAAAGGCTGATGCTTTTGGGCCCGCAGTCGCTTGTGGTTTGATTTGTGGTGAAGGGATCTGGTCCGTGCCCAATTCCATACTGGCTTTAGCTAAGGTGACACCCCCGATTTGTATGAAGTTCTTGTCGAAAGATAAGAATATAAAGTCGATGATCATCTGTCGACGTTTGGGCGTTAGCATCAGTATAACATTCTTGTGTTGTTGCGTGTTCTTGTACTTTACACATGTAAATTTTCGTTTTGAAAACTATCTTTTGGGTGTTTTTGATTGTTGATTATAATAAACTTATGTACTATATATACTTATCACAAAAACCATGCGAGTATACATTTGAAGTAAAGCCTGCTTGGCTACTTTCTTGTGTCTTCATGGAGGGATTTTATAATTCGATTAACCACTTGACAATCTCTGAAAATTTTACAGGGTTTTAGGGTTTCCTCTTGCAATTTCATCGTCACCATTGACACAAATATGCTTTTACAACTAGGATTAATATGTTATAATTTGATCAATTTTATGTGTTCTGTCAAAATAACCTCAAAAGATTATAGAGAATAGATAGCACTTGATACCAACGATCGATAGACAATTTTCATTTATTTGTAAGAGTTTACGTTTCCAATTATAAATTAAGCACATTAGAGATATCATATGTATGGTGGTTTGTATTGATGTTAATTGATTCAAGTTACATCAATTCCTTGGCTCTTTAGTAACAAGCTTACACTTAATTTGTAGAGGTCATGAATGACTTCTTAAGTTACACTTTGTAGAGGTCATAAATGACTTCTTGGTTACTTTTGTGTCACCAAAACATTTTAGTTAAATAACATTACTCAAGATTGAAGTGAAACTACAATAAGTATCAATATAAGTTTGGAGTTATAAAGTACTAGTGGGTGCCCGCGCGCGTTGCGGCGCATGCGTTGAATAAGCCTAAAGTGTATGTGTTTTGGCGAGATTTAAGGTGATGGTTTTTGTGTTTAAATGAACATGTGTAATTTTGGCGAATATAATTTTATGGTTTGATTGTTTAAAGGGACATGTTTAAAATGTTTTTCCAACATATAAGTTTTGTAAAAATATGATATAGTAATACGATTGGTTGAAAAGCAGCAGCATGTAATGAGTAGTAACAATAGTCTTAGGAAGACCATTAATAGCGTGAATGGGTAGGGAGAATATATTTGAAAAAAGTACTTCATCAACTACTATTTAATAAGCAAAAAGAGTATGTTCTTTATTGAAGTTGAACGTTATGGTTTATGGTTTTGAAGGGGAATAAAGGGAAATGTCTAAATTATGTTTGGACATATAAATTATCTTAAAACCTGACATATTAATACGATAGATAGTTTGGTACTGATGCGTTATGGTGTTCCTGGTTTGTCATAACGCTTGCACATCTCAATTATCTCGTCCATGTGGGTTGTCCACCATTCGTCGTCCCAATAACTTGTATTACCTTCTTTCTGGTCAACATCTTTTACATTTTTGGATGTTGAAACAATCTCATGTTTCTTATCCTCCTTTACTGGTGTTGTTACTTTCGGAGGGGGTGTTGCTGAAAGGAAACAACATTTGATTAGCAAGTGTTAAGATCACGTGTAAGGGGCGGTGTTCAGTGTACGTATGTGTGGGTACATAGATGTATCTGTGTGTATGTATGCATATGCATATATGTTTATATGTATAAAATTGTAGGGGAAGAGGTGATTTATCACGTACCAGTTTTTTGTGTTTTTGGGCATTTTTTGCTTTCATCCGTTGGTGCTTTGGATCCCTTTAAATTTGCCGTTGGAAGCCAGTTGTTAGTACTATATGCAAGGTGTTTTGCACGTCAAGTAGAATGCCTTGGAAAATGCCTGCTGACGGGACGTTGGGGAAGTTGATCTCTGTTATTAGCTCAGTGGTAGTATTAAACCCAATGACAACATTCCTTCCTACAACCCAGCACTCGTAAACTGTGAAGTATAGTGTGTGGCCACAAAGGGTTCTAGGTGACCAGTAGAAATGGCAGGTTGCATATGCTGGATTTGTGTTGAAGGGTATGATTCTCCATGTGCCCATGTTTCGGGAGTACACTTGTGCTTGAAGAACGTTTGATCTTCGCGTCATGTGTAGTACGCGGTAGTCATTAGAAGTGGTGTTGTATAGTCCGACTGTGTCTAAAAATCCTCGTACACGCCGTGGCCATCATCGGTGTGCAGGTGCTTGTATAAAGTAGTTGTCGGATTCCACAGGACGAGCTCATTACTGTGGTGGAAGCACCCACAAACTAACCCATCCAAGTGTGCCAGTATCATGACATCGTTAACATTGGGCTAGAATGGTAGGTGAGTGATGGTCGCTGGTCCATATTCGTTGGTTTGAAGGTCAACTGGATGAATAATGGAGCGGAGGTCGCGGACAAAGAGTGTCTTTTGGCAACCCATTTTTCGTGCTCGTGAACAGTGTGCCCTCTCAAAGTCTTTGCTGGAAACCAAGGCATACCACTGTTTGCATACAACTTTCGATCTGGCAGCATCCTTCGCGGGCACTCTTGTTAGTATGTCAAAGACCACCACTTCAACAGGTAGGATTGCCATGCTGGTGGGGGGCAAGAAAGATCATGCAAAATGGAAAGAATGATTAAACGGGCATACAATCCTATCGTCCTATATATTTTTAATGTCATAGTGTTAGGATCTCAGCCTCTAGTTTGATCAATTAGATTATATTCGCAGCGGATTTAGCACGAAAATTAGCAATTAAAGCAAGAACATAAAGAATATTGCATGTAAAGTAAATTGTAGAGAGAGAGAATAATTCTGCCTTAAAAGGAATAATATTCGTTTATTTCACATGTTTCGGCGTGGAATACATTCAGGTCACTGCCCTTTTATAGGCAAATGACCCATACTGTTGTCAGATTCCACTGACATTAAACAGTTATTTAACTAACTACTGATAGAACACAACTACTGAAGATGTCACAACAGCTGGCATCTTCTTACAAAATTTCCTAAGTGTTCTACCTATTACAAGTACTGAAAAGGAAACTACTGAAAAACTACAACGACTGAAGAACAAACTCTTCAGTCGTTTACAACTACTGAACTATAACAGCTGAAGAACAAACTCTTCAGCTGTTGTACAAACTACTGAAATGAAAAACATAAAACTACTGAAAAGAAAATAAACCATCACAATAACTAAGAAGATTCTTCAGCTGTTGTGACAAACTCTGAAACTTCAGCACTTTGGTCTTCAGACTTTGGTCTTCAGATGATTCATCAGCTGATGACTTCAGTAGTTGTCATCAGCTGATGTCTTCAGTCATTGTCTTCAGACTTTGTGCATCAGCAGTTGATCATCAGTTCTTCAGTTCTTCAGACTTTGATCTTCAGCACTTGTCTTCAGTACTTGAAGTCTTCAGTACTTGTGTTTATCAGTACTTTAGACTTCAGTACTTATCTTCAGTACTTTGGGATCTTCAGCTGTTGTACTTCAGTTCTTTGAACTTCAGCTGTTGATTCTTCAGACTTTGTCAGAACAGCTGATGGGAGTCTTCAGCAGTTGTTGTGATGTCATGTGGGACTTAGAGGTTTTCCTGATCTTGGCTCATTGGTTCTTTTGGTCCAACAAACTCCCCCTGAACCAATGCAGCCAAAACCTCTAGTTATTTGTTGTCCCACTTATTGTTGGCATAAGGATTGGTCTATTTCCTTCTGGATCAGATCAGAAGTTGACCCTGATAAGCACTGGCCTGGGAGAAGGTTTCTGGTATTTGTTTGGCTAAGTATGGATGGGAGCCCTGTTTTGGGGAATTGGACACAGAGCTGTTGTCCCATCCATGAAACCTACCTCCCACGTACAAGCCTGTAGGATTCTCTGGTGTAGGCTCGGACAAAAATCATTTATTCTTCTTTAGATAGGTCCTCAGCCCCACCATCAAATAATCCTTCACGGCCGTACAGCTCTGAGACATACTTGACCTGTTTCCCATTTTTGAGCTCAACTGTTGTGATTTGCCTGTATGCAAATTCATCAGGATGTTTGCCCTCAAGCAACAAGTTGAGCTCATCTTTGTGGAAGTTCTCAAGCTTCTTATAAACTAAGCCTTTTCTAACCATCCTGTTCTCCAACATCATTTCAGGTGGTTGCTTAGACTTATAAGCTTTCTCGAACTCATCCACAATTTCCCAGGGTGTTAATACAAGAGCCACTGTGATTACTTCATCTACAATCCTCTTCATCTGGCTCTTGTACCTCACAGGAATATCTTTCTTTGTGATCCTGTGAGCCACCCTAGGATCAGGCCAAGTCCTCACTCTCTCTTTGTTATATTGGAAGGTTTGTTTGAGAGTGAAGAGTCTCAGAGCTTCCTTCTTCATGTTCATGATAGAGGTGGAGGCAACATATGCTTGGTCAATTGACTTAAGCATTTCAGCATCATGAAGCTGCTGCTGCTCCTCTTCCTCTATGTTTACCCTCACAGTATCCATCTGTGAGGTGGGAGTGATGGTTTGAGGTTTGGCTTTTGGTAGAGGGATGACTGCTGAAAGGGGCAGTCTATCCTCCTCATCCTCCTCTTCTTCTTCTTCTTGCAGCCTCAACACCCTTCTCTTCTTCTTCAAGGGTGGATCATTGGCTGCGGGTTTTGATGGTGAAGGGGTTGGTTTAGTGGGTTGTGGTTGGGTTGTTGGTGTGGGAATGTTGGCAGGTGTAACATCCTGTATCTTTGTATTATACCTTGTGTTCATATTTGTTATTTCATTTAAGTGCGTGAACTCATTCGTAAAATTTTAATTCTTTAAGGATTAATTAGCATAATAATAACAATAATAATAATAATAATAATAATAATAACCATAATAATAATAAAAATAATAATAATAATAGTAATAATAGTAATAATGGCAATAACAATAATAATAATAATAATAACAATAATAACTATAACAATAATAATAATAATCATAATAATAAATAATAATAATAATAATAATAAAAATATAAAAGTAATAATAATAAATTTTTAAGTTAATACAAAGTTCAGGGGGGTGTTTTGTAAAATTTTAAACTTGAAAATCAAAGGTTTAAATTGTTTTAAACATTATCCCAAACTTCAGGGGCTGAAAGTGTAACTTTTGTGTTTCAATTGCCCGCATTTCCGGTGGCTTTGGCCGGAGCTCCGGCCGAGCTCCGGCGAGGCCCCAAACTTTGTTTTTTTATGCAATTCGATCGAGAAAACCGGCACAACCCACTCGGCCCCATGTTTCGAACTTGAACCCCAACTTAATTTGGTTTCCCGCGTGCAAACCTTCCTAATCGAGCCGATGATAAACCGAAACAAACAACCGAAATCAAATCCTGTCCAAAATTCGCAATTTCAATCAAATAAATTATCACTAAACTTAATACGCGGCTTAAGCAATCAATCAATCAATTAGAATTGCAATTTAACAGCTCGAAATCTCTTAATTTGGGTAAACTTCGAACGCGGTTTCAATCGAGTATGTTAAGCCGAAACCGTGTAATCGAAGCTACAAATTGAGGGGTTCGGATTCATTTTGAAGTTCCTAAACACTCTGAACCCTCAATTGCACAAGAAAACCTCTCAATCATAAAACCCCAACCCAAGAACACCCGAATCAAATATCGAACTCGACATCACTCGAAACCCCATCAAAACAGGTAATTGAAACCTGTTTTCTACTCGATTTGGTCCAGGGATCAAAAGCCCCATGATGATTCGGGTGTTTAACAACGAATCGGAGGTCAATTTTGACCCTGTTGAACCTAGGGTTCATATGATTTGGGGGAACCAGGGAGACAAGGTTTAAAATTAAAACAAACCGTAGTGAAACCAAGGCCTTGGCCCTGGTTCACTGGTTCCGGCGCTTTATGTTCACAGGGAGGCCCCGGGTTCGACCCCGGGCAGCCCCCCTCCCCTGTTTTCTTTTTTTTCTTCTTTTCTTTATTTCTTGTTATTTATTAAACCTTTTTAAATTCTGAAAATTTCTAAAATTTATTTTATAAAATGCAGATTATTTTTCTGTTGTTTAATTTATTTTATGACTAAATTAATTTTGTTTTTATAAAATACTTTAGTATTTATAAATACATTATTTTAGTCTTAAAAATACGAAAGAAATGAGTAAACATAATACTTGTAAATATATATATATTTTTAAATAATTAAATTGTTTAGTTATTTATACCTATATATATATATTTATATATTGTTCTTTTAGTAATTAAATCACTTATTATGATTATACAATGTTATAATTGTTTAGTATATATATTTATATACATATAATTAAACAATTTAATTGTTTAGTTACTTATATATATATATATATATTTATACATAGTTCTTTTAATAGCTAAATCATTTATATTGTTTAGTATATATATTTATATGTATATTCAAACAATTAAATTGTTTGATTACTTATACCTATAAATATATATATTTGTATATAGTCCCTTATAATAGTTAAATAACTTATTATAATTATTATATACAATCCTTAAAAATCGGTTCAACGTACAATTTAATCAAGTTTTATTTCTCTTACGCGCTAACAATTGATTATACCAAGTATAATCCATTCGTTCCATTAAACCGATCACGTTATTAACATGTAATAAATACGAATAATTATTAAATCATATTAGACCTACAATTAATCATCAAACAAATTATAACGCGCTACTTTATTTCGTTTAGGTGCGTTGTGACGTTTGTGTTGGAAATCTTATTCGTGGCTATTCTTATTTCATCTACAAGTCTACTTTATTAAACATGTGAGTTCTTATGCCCCGCTTTACGATTATTTCACATCTTTCGGGGTGAAACATGTTGCTTATACAAACTTACACATACACGTTTTGATACTTATTTCACACGTGCAATTCTTACATAGTCGTGGTTGTTTGGATATGTTTAGTATTATACGAGATGTGACATACGTGTGCAATCATTAACTATTGCTAGCCTAGCGAAGTCTTAGATCTTTGGGCCTGACAAGCCTATTTGGTGCTAAAGTCGATGTATTGCCGACTCCTAGGAGCCGTATGCTTGTGCACTAGGGAACCAAATACACTTAGCTAATCATGCTTATTTATATTATTCAGTCGAGGCTTGATTGTAACTATGCATGTTCTATATACTTGCTATCTTGTGACCATTGACTAGAATTGCCACATTTTGTATACTTATTGTATTTAAAACCATGAGAATTCACCAACTAGTTAGTTGACTTTATTTTCAACATGTTTCAGGTAATGTGCAAGCTTAGCGATGATTGAAGGAATGCATAAACCTAGATCATGGACCTAAGTTTAATAAAGACGATTGAATTCTTGTTTTTGTTTAATTTATTTTGAGACGTTGATGTATGTGGTGATTGAAAACAATTGATTAATGGCATTTTATACTTTAACATAGCGTTATGTGGCTGTGAACAATCTTAACCCTCGCACCTCGACGTTTCCGCCGTCAAGGTTGGGGTGTGACAGCAGGCACTGCTAGTAACCTAGAGATAAGAGCTGGTTTGGTCTGTTTTACTAACAGTGTCCTGTTCCCAGCACCGGCTTCTAAGAGGGCCTCAGCGACCAGTCCTTTAGTGAAATCACCAGCCGAACAGATCTTGGTGGTTATTGCCAAGAGTCTGTCCCTGGTCCATGCCTTGACATCAAGGACTGGCCTGCCCAGGTACTTTGAAGTGAACCTACTCATAGCCTCAAGTTTCTTTCTTTCCTCTTGGCTATAAGTAGTCCATCGGTACTCAATCTCTCTTCTCTCCATGTTCCTGATCTCCTGATCTAGCAAGGCAGTGTCCTTGTCAAAGCCTTGCCTGAACAGCTTTAGTGGACTCAGGCAGGTTGTCACCAAACCTGAAGTCCATTGATCAGGTTGATCTCCTGATCAATGACAGAGTCCATTGATCGGCTATGCTCAGTATCAGCCTCCTTGACAAGGGCTGCTAGATCAGGATCAGCACTCTCCCTCACCTCTCCTCTCTTCTCTCCTTTCTTTTGATAAGTGACACTAAAATCCTTTTGGATTCCAGTCACTTCTTTTTCAACTCTCTCCTCCTTCTCCCTCCCCTTCTCCTTAGTCTCCTGAACCTTCTCCATCTCAGTCACCTCCTTTCTACCTACTTCTAACTCCTCCTCTCCCCTCTTCCTCTTAACTTACACTGAGGACTCCCCCTTTTTGGGTGCATTGGTTGGGGTTTGACTCTCAGCAAGTGCTTTAGCAACAACAACCTCCACCAGAGGTTGGATATGAGTGGGAAGCCTCTCATCAATGGTTTTCATCACAATTTCTGTGATTATGGGTGTGATGAGAGGCAGAGATTTCTGGAGCATAGCATCTAGCTGCTCAGGGGGGTTCTGGCCCTGAGAGCTAGTGCCAGAATCAGGGGCTGGTGGCTGAGTTTGTAGGAGTGGCTCAGTGTATGTGAGACCTTCGGGTGAAGGTGCCATCTGTGGGTTTGTGGTGGCAGATGGACTTCTATCTTGAGTCATTTGAGCAAGCAGCTCTTTGAGTCTGCTTATCTCATCCTCTAAGATAGTGTTTTGAGCAACTACGTCAAAGAAGAAGCTCAGGTCATCATTAGTATAAACTGAATCACCTGACCTCCTGACTGTGTCAGGATATACATGCTCTGAGTGTGGCTCAGTAGTAACATGTGCCCCTTGTTCTTGGTACTGGGGACTTCCAGCCTCCGGATTGGATCCATCATCGGCAGTTGCCTCTGGTGAGGTCTTATTGCTTGTACCAGCTTCACCCTGCTCATGTGCTGATGCATGGGAAGTGGCAGCCTCACCAGAATGTCCTATCTCCCTAGCCATACTGGGAGATTGGACATGTGATTCTCTGTGTTGGGGGCTCCCACCAGTACTTGTATCCACCCTCTCTTCGGTTGGAGTCTCCCAGTTGTAATAGGTTTCTGGGGAGAGGGTGGAGTGCTCAGGTGGGTCAACACTTTGGCAATTATTAGGGTTGGACTTTGTAGGGCGGCTTCTGTGGGAGATGGGCTAGAAGCAGAGTGCACATGGGGAGGAGTGTGCATGTCAATGGCAGTCTCCTCAAATGAGAAAGACCCCAGATGTGTAGGTGCCCCAGTAGTGGTTGCATCAGGCTCCTGATGAGAGGAGACCTGTGCGGTTGTGGTGGGTGGAGTCATGGTAGCTGCTGGGAGAATTGAACCAGCAGCCACATCCTGCCTTTGTGTTGCAGGGGCATCCTCAGGTGACTCATTTCCTGAGTAGCCTTTTTGGGCTTCTTCTTGGCTTTTGGCTTGGTGGGGACTTTGGATTTGGAGGTGGAGGTGTGGGTTCCTGCTGCGTGGATTTTCGCAGCCGGCCAGCCTGTTTAAGTGTGTGGTCGGTGTTATGCGTGGAGTATACCTTGGCTAGAACAGCCATGGCGGGGACCCCAGTGCCAACAAGTCCCTCAGCTTGAAGCTGGCTCTGGATGATGGCCATTATGAACCGAGGATACAAGATCCAACGGTTAGAAATGGGTTTTGTGGCCATATCCTTGAGTTCCAAAAATATAATATCAGTAAAATTTAGGGGTTGTTTATCAAGGATAGAATACAATACCTGTTGCCACCTTGTTGACATCTGGTCCCATGAAGAAGTTTTGGGAGCCAGACACACATTCACCATGTGGAAGATTAGTCGTTGGGGATCTGGGAAGTGTTTCTTCAACAAGGTGGTGGCAGAGAGGTCGCCCTGATAGTCATTGGTAGTGAAGCATAGATCGAGGGCGCCTTTGGGGTAAGAGGTTGGGTAGGTGGCATCCTCCAGCTTTAGGGTTTCTCGGATAACCACTTGGTGGTTGTTTACGGAGGACCGGAGAGAGACCTCGCCATCATTCTCTTCGGTTTGGACGATGATGTTCGTCCAGAACTCCGATAGGGAGTCGGTGTATATGGCGGGGTTGAGAAGGAATGCCGTCTGGTATGGTGAGTCGGTCATTAGATCGACGACATTGTGAAACTTGGGCCATAATGGCGATTTGGTGAGATGAGCTACACAGTTGTGTCGAGGTTTGAGTTGCATGGCCGCCATTAATGGTGTATGGTATTTTCAGAGGTTTTGAAAAGTTAGGTCAAGTGGGAATGAAAAGCTCTGAAGGTTGGGTATTTATAGGGTATGGCAAAGGCTGAAAGAAAACTACTGAAGGTTTGGTGTTGGTTATCAGTTGTTGAAACTACTGATGACGTGGTTTTAACCTTTAGTGGTTATAACATCTGAGGACTTGGTGTTAGTCTTCAGTAGTTGAAACTACTGAGACGTTGGTTTTGTCCTTCAGATGTAAACGGCTGAAGACTTGTTATCAGTCTTCAGTAGTTATAAACTACTGAAGAGCTAGTTTTCAGCTTCAGACGTGGTAACAACTGAAGACTTGGTGTTAGCCTTCAGTAGTTGTGAACTACTGACATCAGTAGTTGTGAACTACTGAAGACATGGTATTGCTTCAGTTGTTGTAAACAACTGAGGACGTGGTGTTAGTCATCAGTAGTTGTGAACTACTGAAGACATGGTTTTGTCCTTCAGTTGTTTGGGTATGAAACAGCAGCTGTTGGCATCAGCTGAAGAGTAAAATTATTCATCAGCTATTTCCATCAAATCAGTTGTTTCATGCTGACCTCCACATTTACTCATCAGCTCTTTGGCTGACTTTCAGATGTTTCATTGACCCTTCAGCTCTTGTGAGTATTTATGCCTTCAGCTCTTGTGATCAGATGTTCACAAGTGCTGATGAAATACTCCAGAGCTGGTGAACAAATTTTGTCTTCAGTACTTGTGTAAATTACACATCAGTACTTGTGAACAAAATTTGTTCTTCAGTACTTATTTGTTTGAAAATGATACATCAGTAGTTGTAATCCACCTCACTACATCAGTTGTTTTCAACAAATAATGTACATCAGTACTTTGAAGCCTTTTAGTCTTCAGTAGTTGTGAAAATGCTGAAGACTAAATTACTCATCAGTACTTATATTTGACCTTTGCATACTAATGCTCATCAGCACTTGTGAACTGAGAGCATTAGTATTGGTCAAATTATTCGAGCTGCAGCATACCAAGCCTTAGTACCAAGTTTTGAAATGTGGCACTATCTAAAGGCTTAGTAAATATATCTGCAAGCTCATCAGCACTAGGCACAAACTTTGGATCAATCAGACCTTTTTCATAGCAATCCCTAATAAAATGATGTCTGATCTCTATATGTTTGGTCCTAGAGTGTTGGACTGGATTTTTAACAATGCAAAGAGCTGAAGCACTATCCATTAATAATGGAGTCTTAGTCTCTGTAATGCCATAATCCAAGAGTTGGTTCTGAAGCCAGAGTATCTGAGATGTACAACTTGCAGCAGCAATGTACTCAGCTTCAGCAGTGGATGTAGCAATTAATGTTTGTTTCTTACTCTGCCAAGAAACTAAACAATTGCCTAGGAATTGGCAACCACCAGAAGTGGATTTTCTGGTGACTTTGCATCCTGCATAGTCACTATCAGAGAAAGCAACTAGTTTGCAAGAATGCCCAGTTGAATACCAAAGACCTAGTGATTGGGTACCTTGCAGATATCTAAAGATCCTTTTGACTGCAATCAAATGGGATTCTTTAGGTGCAGCCTGAAATCTAGCACAAACACATGTTGCAAACATGATGTCTGGTCTAGAAGCTGTAAGGTACATCAAGGACCCAATCATACATCTGTAAAGGGTTTCATCAACCGCTTTACCTTTCTGATCTACATCTAGTTGTGTGATGCTGCTCATGGGAGTAGAACAGGGCTTACAGGTTTGTAAATCAAACTTATTCAACAACTCTTTGGTGTATTTGGACTGATGGATGAAAATTCCATCATCCCTTTGTTTGATTTGCAAACCTAGAAAGAACTGTAATTCCCCCATAGCACTCATTTCAAACTTTTGCTTCATGAGCATTGTAAATTCATCACACAACTTTAGATCAGAGGATGCAAAGATAATGTCATCTACATAAATTTGAACAAGGAGCTTATGTTGTCCCACAGTCTTGATGAATAAGGTTTTATCAATGGTGCCTCTAGTGAACTTATTCTCTAAAAGAAAAGTTGAGAGTGTCTCATACCAAGCTCTAGGAGCTTGCTTCAGCCCATAAAGAGCCTTATCAAGCTTGTACACCCAATCAGGATGTTTGTTGTCCTCAAAGCCTGGTGGTTGACACACATAAACTTCTTCTTTTATTTTTCTATATAAGAAGGCACTTTTGACATCCATTTGATAAACCTTAAGACTGTGAAAGGCAGCATAAGCTAAGAACAGTCTGATTGCTTCCAGTCTTGCCACAGGAGCAAAGGTCTCATCATAATCGATGCCTTCCTCTTGTGCAAATCCTTGGACAACCAGCCTGGCCTTGTTCTTGACAATTTGGCCCTTATCATCTGTTTTGTTCCTGAATACCCATTTGGTGCCTATTGCACACTTCCCTTGGGGTAAAGAAATAAGCTCCCACACTTGCTGTTTCTTGAACTGAAGAAGCTCAAGCTGCATTACTTCAACCCATCCATTGTCTCTTAAAGCAACATGATAGTTCTTTGGCTCTTGCTGACTGATGAAGAGAGCATAGAAGCAGAAATTGGACAATTGACTCCTGGTTGAAACTCCAGCATTGATATCACCAATGATTTGAGATGTGGGGTGATTCTTCAGCTCTTGATAGACTATAATGTCAGTGCAAGTGTTTGTAGGACTTTTAGCAGCAACAAATGGTGATGGAGATTCTTGAAACCATGTAGGAGATGGCAGCTCAAATGAAGTAGAGCATGCAGAAATCTCATCAGCATTTGTTGTGGATGGGGCTGCTGAAGCTACAGGAGCATCAGGTTTAGTGGACTCAGGCAGGTTGTCACCAAACCTGAAGAGGTGAGTACTGACTACATCATCATCAGTACCACCAGGTGGACAACTGTTGACAGGCTCAACAGCTGGAGGTTGATAAGGAACATATTACAGTATGTCCAGATCAAACAGCTCCACAGGGTTTTATGGAATCTTGTCCTTTGGAGATTCATTGAACTTAACATGCAGAGTTTCTTCAACCACTTTTGTCCTACAGTTGAAGACTCTGTATGCCTTGCAAGTTGATGAATAACCAACAAAATACCCTGCATCCACCTTACTAGCAAATTTCTGGAGTGGGTTGCTAGTGTTGAGAATAAAACATGGACACCCAAAGGCTCTAAAGAATGAAATTAGAGGAGCCAAATGATGAAGAATTTCATAAGGAGTCTTCATCAACCTCTTATTCACTAAAGTTCTATTTTGTACATAGCAAGCTGTATTGACAGCTTCAGCCCAAAAGGTCAGTGGCAATCTTGAGTCAGCCAACATTAACCTTGCAGCTTCAATGAGAGTCCTGTTCTTTCTCTCCACCACTCCATTCTGCTCAAGAGTTCTAGGAATACTAAACTGCCTCTTAATTCCCTTGGACAGGTAGAAGTCATCAAGTGTGTGGTTTCTAAATTCTGTTCCATTGTCACTCCTCACACACTTGACCTGTAGGGAATACTGCTTTTCTACAAATAACACAAAGTTCATGATAGTCTTGGCTGCTTCATCCTTAGAGTGCAAGAAGAAAGTCCACACAAACCTGGAATAATCATCTACAATTACCAGGCAGTATTTCTTCTTTGCCATGCTCATCACTCTGACAGGACCAAAGAGATCCATGTGCAGGAGCTGCAAGCAGGCAGTGGACTTTGGTTCTTCTATTGAAGGGAATGAAACTTTGTGTTGTTTTCCTTTTAAGCAAGCAGTGCAGTTGTCTTCACACTTGAACTCCTTCAAAGGCAATCCTCTTACTAAACCATGGCTTATCAATTGATTCATGTTCTTGAAATTAACATGCCCCAGCCTTCTATGCCATAGAGTAGATTCTTGAGAAGATGCCTTGGAGAATAGACAAGGATGGCCTTTTAGATCTATCTTTTTGGAAAGATCTAAGGCATACACTCTTCCTGTCCTGTTGGCCTTCAGGAGAGTGTATTCATCCAACACCTTGTCAATCAAATTTAGAACTTTGGATGACAGAATCCGACAGTTCTGGCTTGTGAAAAGGGCAATATGGCCTTTGTCACACATTTGACTGACACTCAAGAGGTTGTACTTGAGATTCTCCACATGGTTAACATCATCAAACCTTATTTCCCCATTGGAAACAAAGCCTTTTCCGATGATGTAACCCTTTGCATCATTGCCAAAGGAGACAAATCCCTTCTTTCCTTGAGAGTAGTCATTAAGAAGGGAGCTGCTTCCTGTCATGTGCATAGATCCTCCACTGTCTACATACCAGATGCTCTTTTGGCATGTTGAAGAAACCTGCAATCATAACCACATGTTAGTTAGTTTTAGAGACCCAAACCTGTTTGGTTTTGGGTCTGTTCTCAACTATAGGTGCAACATTAACAGGTGTGCTATGTGTAACAGCCTGAGGTGAAGAAAATGGTGTAGAAGAGGAACCCTTTGGCTTGGATTTCCTTTTCTTTGGTTTCAACACAGGAGCATCTAAATGGTTGACTCTTCCCATTAGATGCTGAACCATCATCACCAGTTGTGTCTGACTTTGTGATAAAGCTTTCAGCTCTTCAGACACATTGGGACTTGCTGATGGTGGATTCCTATGTTTACCATCTTCTTCTGAGCAACCTCAGCTGTTACCTGGGTAATCCCTACTTTTCTTTTAGATTTAGCTTTGGGCTTAGGGATTTCAGGCTTTGATGTTGCTAGTACAAACTTGGTTTCAAAATCATTTTTTATTTCATTTATTAGCCCTTTAATTTTCTCCTTTTGTTTGAGTTTGAAACCCCTTTTGTACCAGCAATCATCAGTAAGATGATTGAACAAGCCACATATCTCACATGGCTTCTTCTTCATCTTGTGTTGATCATCAACCAAAGAAGATGAAACTGCTGAAGACTTGTTCTTCAGCTTTTTGTTATCAGTACTAGCAGTTTTCTTCCCTTTAGTACCTACTTTCCTGACCTCTTCTTTAGTTGTCTTCAACCCTTTTCTACTGTCAGTTTTCTTCTCTTCAGTGCTGGCAGTAGTTGAGGTTTGAACTTCAAGTGTTATTACTTGCTCTCTAGTACTTTCAGTACTTCTAGAGACAACACCTGAGTTGATCAACTTTTTGATCATGTGACAGTTAGCATTTGAACCATCAGCTCTTGTAGCATCAGCTGATTGGTTGCTGACTTCTATCTCTGATGATGCTGAATTAGAAGATAGTAGGTCACATGATAAGAAGGATTGGTTATTGCTCTCCATCAGATTCAACTTCTGCTCTTGAAGTGAAATCTGTAGGAGGAGCAGTGTGATTATAACCAATCCCAAACTTCACATTGGGAGCTGATTGCTTCTTAAGAAGCATTTCAAAACCCTTGCATGATTGCACCCATCGATCACACTCTACTTGGGTGTTTCCAAGAGTTTCCTTGAGGTCTCTGTACTTCTCTAGAAGTACATCTTCCCTAGCTTTACCATCTTTAATTTAGCATTTAAGCTTGTAAATCTCATCATTTTTCTCTTTTAGTACAACCTCAAAATCAGCTTTTCTTTTGGAAATAGTGTGCTCTAGCTCAAGATTTTTATCTATTAAAGCTACATTTGCTTCTCTAATAGAAGCAAATGCTGCTATGCATGATTCAGAACAAAGCTTGGCTTTGGCCTCAGATGATATCTGTGATGAGGCATTGGATGATGACCCCTCAGCAGACTCAAGGGCCATCAGAGCAAGATTTCCAAAAGGACTATCACCACCATGTTGACCAGCACCTTGGAGTAGTTGTTCCTGACCAGATAGATCATCTGGTAGACTACTCCAGTCAACAACTCCTGGGGTGAAGAAGCTGTGTTGTTGAGGTTGTGTTTGATGATGAGATGGGGAAGATTGAGGCTCAGGAAGAGCCTGTGGTGGTTGAGCCGAAGGTGCTTGAGTTTGACTGGGCTGAGGCACATAGTAGCAGGGGTATGAGTATGGCATATACCCCTGAGGCACAAAATAAGCAGGTGATGCCTGTGCTTGTGATGGATGACCAGAACTGGAGGAAGGTTGCCCTCTGTGCTGTGAGCTATTGCTTGGAAAGGTCACAAAGGGTGCAGAGGAGTTAGATCCAGATGATCTACACTCTCTAGCAAAGTGTCCAAGCCTTTGGCACTTGTGACACCTCAACTTGCTCTTGTCAAAACCAACTTTGGTTTTGCCAGAGAGACCAGGGAATTTCCTACCAGTTCTTTTGTAGAACTTTTGAGATCTGATATTGATCATTGCCATTTGGCTCAAAATATCCATCTCCTCCAGATTATCATCTGAAATGCCCTTCAAATCATCCATCAAAAAGCACCAGTTATCACCGCTGCCTCCTGAACCACTACTAACACCAACAAAAGCTTGTTCTGAGTTGGTAGAGAAATCAATATGCTCATCATAAGAACTTTCTGATGAAGCATATTCTGACTCCTGACTTATCAAGGCAGCATTGCCTTGAACAAAGTCATCAGCGAGCTTGCCAGAAGTGGACAACTTCCTCTTTGCTCTATCTCTCTCTCAAAAGTGAGCAGTTTCCCATGAAGTTGGGTGAGAGATAGAGTTTCCAGATTTGCACTGGAGCGTAGGATAATGGTATAAGTGTCCCATCTCTCAGGCAGTGATCTGAGGAACCTGTTGTTCATCTGGCTGTTGGAGTACTCTTGTTTGACCATCTTCAGCTCAGAAATCAAACAAGAGAACCGCTCAAACTGCTGGGTCAGAGTCTCACCCTTTCTATATGAGAATGTCTCATATTGTTGGGCGAGTATTTCCCTATTGTTTGCTAAGACCGAATCAGTTCCTCCAAATTGTTCCTTTAGAGCAACCCATAGGTCATGAGCAGTTTCATGATGCAAGAGCCCTGAGTAAATCTCATTTGGAATAGCCATGGCTAAAATTCCATGGGCTCTAGCATCAATCTCGAACAGCTTTAGATCTTCGTCCGAATATTGTTCAGGTTTCTTCGGAACCTGTTCATTAGATTCAGGGACGCTCACCATAGGCTTGTATGGTCCATGCACCACTGACTTCCAACAACCAGCACTGTTGACAGACAAGTGGTGAAGCATACGTCTTTGCCATATGTTGTACTCATTCCTCACAAGCATCGGAGGCTTGGTTGAGGAACCAGTATTGTGAGGATTGTTTGTTGGTGTAGTCATCTCAGTTATTAGTCAAACTCAAGTTTAAACAAAACAAATGTAGCTCAAAACCACCAAGAGACCTCAAGTTTACGGCCAGAAACAGCAGAATCTCTCTCTACAGCTAATTCTTGCAAATTGCTAATTCGATCAAACTTAGAGATCAAAAGAGCAGTTTCAAATGATCAATAGTGAAATCGATCAATGATTAACCCGCTCTGATACCATTTGTTAGGATCTCAGCCTCTAGTTTGATCAATTAGATTATATTCGTAGCGGATTTAGCACGAAAATTAGCAATTAAAGCAAGAATATAAAGAATATTGCATGTAAAGTAAATTGTAGAGAGAGAGAGAATAATTCTGCCTTAAAAGGAATAATATTCGTTTATTTCACATGTTTCGGCGTGGAATACATTCAGGTCACTGCCCTTTTATAGGCAAATGACCCATACTGTTGTCAGATTCCACTGACATTAAACAGTTATTTAACTAACTACTGATAGAACACAACTACTGAAGATGTCACAACAGCTGGCATCTTCTTACAAAATTTCCTAAGTGTTCTACCTATTACAAGTACTGAAAAGGAAACTACTGAAAAGCTACAACGACTGAAGAACAAACTCTTCAGTCGTTTACAACTACTGAACTATAACAGCTGAAGAACAAACTCTTCAGCTGTTGTACAAACTACTGAAATGAAAAACATAAAACTACTGAAAAGAAAATAAACCATCACAATAACTGAAGAAGACTTCTTCAGCTGTTGTGACAAACTCTGAAACTTCAGCACTTTGGTCTTCAGACTTTGGTCTTCAGATGATTCATCAGCTGATGACTTCAGTAGTTGTCATCAGCTGATGTCTTCAGTCATTGTCTTCAGACTTTGTGCATCAGCAGTTGATCATCAGTTCTTCAGTTCTTCAGACTTTGATCTTCAGCACTTGTCTTCAGTACTTGAAGTCTTCAGTACTTGTGTTTATCAGTACTTTAGACTTCAGTACTTATCTTCAGTACTTTGGGATCTTCAGCTGTTGTACTTCAGTTCTTTGAACTTCAGCTGTTGATTCTTCAGACTTTGTCAGAACAGCTGATGGGAGTCTTCAGCAGTTGTTGTGATGTCATGTGGGACTTAGAGGTTTTCCTGATCTTGGCTCATTGGTTCTTTTGATCCAACACATAGAAGGTTATTTCCACACACGCGATACTAAGATTGTTGTTTGAGATATTAATCAAATAGTCCATAATTAGTTAACATCTGCACAATGAAAGCAAACATGTTTTCCTTTAAAAGTATACAAAAAAACGAAGTGAAAACAGTTTGTAAATGCCTGAGATTCAATCGTAAACAACTTTGTATCGGCTGCCTGTAAACCCCCCCTGACCATTTTTATGAACTTAAATTATGTCGCCTGAACAAAGGTTGCATCAGGTCCTGAAGAAGCAGTACCACATTTGTAATGTCAGGAACCTAGAAAACTTAAAGGATTGGCAAAGATGAAATAAAAACATAACCTATCATACCCCTAAAATGCCAAATGAAACTGCAACATTATTATTTAAACCGACCCAAAGAATACTGTATACTCGTCTTCGTCTTCAACACAAGATAAAAAACCCCATGTACGATATCCTTAACACACTTGCAAACAGAAGTGTTAAAAAGTAGTTTTGAAAAAGCTGATGCAAGTTACAATTTTAGTAGCCTACCTAAATGGGTTGGTTTATTTTTGTGGGCCTTTTTTAATTTTTATACCTTCACATACACATACTACATGATAATAAAGTAGCAGTACAATAGCCACATAAAACATATCAAAGTGATCAGAAGATGGAATATAAGTTGCAGGGTAAGCTAACATCAATGTAGTAAATAATGTTTTTTGTTTCAGCAATGGCAACTAAAGAGAATGTTGATGCTCTTGTTTAACATATACTTGTAATATTTGTGTCAATAATCGACCTTTGAGAACTTATTCCTATGTTCTTTACAACATCATTGCAGCCTATAAACAATTCAAAAATGCTTTCATTGATATTTTCTTTTGAAAACAAAATAGCAACGTCTAGTCAATTGAATATATAAATGTGCACTACACTACAAATGTACCATAAGCCTACTGAATTTAGTTTGGGATAATGAATGAGCGTATATAAATCTAATTTAAGCAACCATTCACCTTAACATACAACCAAACTAACTCATCAAAGGAGCTCACAAAAGTACATTCAAAATGCTTATGTGTCCAACATCAAATATAAATGTCTTATATAACCAGTTAAATTTTAATCAAACCGAGTGCAGTGAAGGTTAGTTGTAATTTGACAACTGTCTTTATAGATTAATGATAATATAAATATGAAGAAAAGTTAATACAATATACTGGAGTATAATATTTTAGGTCTCAAACATGGATGTAACAAACAGGACGAACCCAAACATGGATGTTGGTCAAACTGTCAAAATGAAGAGTTTATACGCAGCAGGGCAATATTAATTCAAACGGATTGTGTTATTTCATTTTCAGTGAGTATGATGTGATTAAGGTGAAATTAAGAAGGCACAAAATAAGAAGATATGTTGTGCACTTTTGTATGATGCAACAACAAGCCAAATCTATAGCACTTTTATGGTATTCAAATGTCTCATTTGACCAGCATGTTGGTTATCATCCCTGATATTGGGATAAAGCACAGTATGTTGGAGTTCACCATCAGCAGATTTTAACATATGCTACTAAATTCTATTTTCAAGTATCAACAAATCATATTTTTCCGTTTACAATTGCTTAATGAACTCATTATCTTCCAAAGCGAATTCCAATATCTATGAGCTAAACTACTCAAAATTTTAAAAAAAAAGTTAAAACAAAAGCCAAAGTAATAAAGTTTTCTACAGCAGGCAATTTAGTAGCAATGTATCTTTTGGATTATACTGATTCTACACATTCTTAAGTGCATGCACCTGACCTCATTTGACCTGCCCTAAGATATTACTCTGAAGTGCTTTCATAACTATTTTCAAATGGAAAATTGTTCACTTGTAATTGCTTAAGCTTGAAACAGTCATAACAGGCATTGCGCAAAATTTTTCTGCTCAAAACTACATGCTTATGAGGTAAATCATATAGGTTCAAGTATGCCTATGTATTCCATATACACTAAACAACATACCGAATATATATATGAGGAGGACTTAATTGTCGGCTGAAAAATTAAAGCCTAAAAACAATGGCACCCGATAACATCATATAAGCCTTTGTAATATATGAACTGTGGTATTTCCTATTCTGCCAGTATCATGACATTAAGGTTAAATTAAGAAAGCACAAGACAACAGCACTAACAAACTGTGTATGACCCAATTCGCAAAGTATAGCATGATTAGAGGGAAAAGATGTCACAAACCGTAAGTTGTAAACAGAGTATACCATTCATGCAACAATGAAAAAATGAAATGTTACAACTAATAAGTATCATGAAGTCTATTATTAAGGGTTGTTGGGTTATGCATAAGAATATAAACGCCATATGGATAGCTCATCATTAAAAATATAAAAAACAACAAAGTAAATCATACATGATGAGTAACATATTTCATGCTCATAAGAGTAAATAAGAAGGGTATATTTCTTTTAGCATAACACAAAATTGAATGGGAAGATATATCAGAAGGCGTTCAATTAGAAGTGATTTTGGTCATACATGTAAAGGTAGTTGAAATATGTGTGCACAATGAAAAGAAAAGGTTAAATGGTACCTATTAATGACAGAAGAGTAGGTCGCTGATTGTAGGGTAGTAGTACCTTGCTGCCTGGGAAAATGAAAGAGACATAAGAACTTTGGAACGAAGATATAAGCTATATTAGATTACGTAGGTGACGAGAATAGAATACTATATTGGGCTATTCTAGTTCGATGTAAGAAGATAGTATCAGAAGAATTGACCCCACATCTCCTGAATATAAAGTTCTAAAACCATATGATATTATTCTTAGTTTTGATGGAGTTGATATTGCAAATGATGGGACAGGTAAAAGTGTTTATAAACCATAAAGCATCTTCCTTTGTGAGTGAATCTTTAGGTTGCTGATGATCTTTTGTGTTGACTACTTTTGGTGAATTTTAGTTCCTTTTAGGCATGGTGAGAGGATAGGTTTTAGCTATCTTGTATCTCATAAATACACCGGAGATACGGCTCAAATTAAAGTCCTTCGCGATTTAAAAATCTTGAAATTTAATATCAAGTTTAGGACTCACAGAAAGCTAATTCCTGCACACAACAAGGGTAGACCTCCATCTTATTACATCATTGCAGGATTGGTTTTTACAACTGTATCTGTTCCATACCTTCGTTCTGAGATACTTACAAAACTGTATGAATGTATGAGTTGCTTTGTGCTGTAGAAATATAGGTATTAGTTGCATTTAATTCACTTATTGTGCATGCTTCAGTATGGAGAGGACTATGGATATGATGCTCCAATTAAGCTATTGGACAAGCTTCTTCATGAATTACCAAAGTCGCCAGATGAACAGATTATAGTTATCTCACAGGTTTTTAATTGCTCTCCCTGAGTTTTGGTTTTCTTTGACTTGCTTTTCTTATTCATTTTCCGTATCATATGTACTAATGGAAGTTTCATAATTTTATTGAAGGTGCTTGTGGCTGATATCAACATTGGATATGAGGAGATTGTGAACACTCAGGTTAGTATTGTTAGTAATTCCTTGATTGCTAGATCAACTACCTTACAGTTCACATAAAACATGGATTTATGTTTTTTGAAAATTATTTTAGGACACCACCATAATAGTTTTCTGTTGCCTACTTTTCTTTGCAATAAATTAGGACTGGTTTTTAAGGTTTTCTTGTTTGGTTAATTGGATCCACTGCATTAGACATAATACAAACCATGAAGATTAGAGGAATGCTATAAAATCAAACGAATCACTTCTAGTAAGAATACTCTTTAATATCATGAAGATTAGCTAATCATGATTAAAACAGAAGAACAAAAAACCAGTTGTCAAACAAGACTTCAGTAAGTGACAGCATTTGTGTTAAGGGAGTAGTTTTGCACAGTGTTGAATACGCTTGTTGAAAGTTCATTTCATTTTTACAAAACAAAAGTTATGATTCTTCTAACAGGGCAAATTCTTAGTTCTGACATGCTTTTGTAATAAAAGTTTCATAAAGAATTACTATGTAAAAGATGCAATTTAGTTACAAGGTAGGTGATTAATATATGTAGTAAAAGTGCTTGGACACATCACCATATGCAAGTAGATACCAATGGAATCTAAAAGTCATCATCAAAGAAAAAATTATAAGCCCTTAAGAATCAGATAAAGAGGTTAATTCCACACAAGTTGTTTTCCACTATAATTGAACAAAGAGAAACATCAATTTCAATCCCACAGTACGAATTCATAAAGATCCTAACTTATTTCATAAAAAAACACAGAATCATATCAAATCAAGAACTAATTTTCCAAGCAGATCTACAATTCGCACAAAACCAACAACACGATCCGAATATTTGAGAAGAAATCAACTGATCAAACCTTGAAAAATCAAGAAACGTAGGTCTGGAATGGAGACATTACCTTCAAATGAAGTGCGTGGCGGATATCTTCAAAATCAGCGTCCGATGAAATTGGGTATTTTGGATTTGTGTATATACCGAAACGGCCAATTACTCCTTCAACTGAAGACACAACAATCAATGGTATTGAATTTGAGAGTATGGAACGGCGGAGGTCCGGTGTAACGGCCATGGACGGGGACGATGCCCAGCTGAGGGGGCGCGTCTTACGGGAGAGGGTGAAATTACATGTGTACCCATCCTTTATGCATTATAAAGGAGTAGAGATATGTGTGTTTCCAGAGGGCTTGGTGGCATCATATATCAGCATGTAATTCTTTTATCTATAGCATTCTGATTATAAACTAGATGTTGTATCATATATGTATGATTAATGAACAATTGAATCAAAGGAGAGTTGTGTTGCTTAGTCAGCATGAAATTTTATTATTTATAACATGTTGATTATAAACTAGATGTTACATCTGATATGTATGATTAGTGAAAATTTGCATGGAAAATGGTTGTTAGTTTGACGATAAAACATATCATCATTAGTAACTACAATCAGAGGCAACTAGTTGTCAATGGTAACCGATCATTAACAGTGGTCGAGTTATCACTAATAGAGTATTTACTAATGTTTTCTCACTAATGTGATTATCCGATCATCGATAGTTATGACGGCCAATTGAAATATTATGATTGTTCGTCTCTTATATAAGAATAGTCTTTGGTGTAGTTCATGTTGTTTTGAGTACATTTTTTTTATATTCGTTCTTATCACTTCTCTTTGAATTAATTTATTGAAAATCCACGAGTATTAACAAAATATTTTAATTTGTAAGTGTCTAACATAATTAAAAGAGATATCCAGACCATTATGTAAAAGATATTTAGACCATTATGAATTATAAAACCTATGCTAATTTACTCTTGATAAAACATAAATGGATATCATAACCATAGTACCAATAACGTCATTGATGCATCGATGATGATGCCTTCACATACCTAACACATTAACACAATGCGTGCAATGTTCTATTATCCTTCGTTGAATATAATATATATGTACATTCGTATATATACTGATATTCCTCTTGCACCTTCTATTACCTAAATATATTTTAAAAACCGTCTATCAATGCAAGTTATAATTTTCCCATAAATTTCTCAATCACGTATTGAAAATGAAAACATATCCACCGTAAAAATATACAATCATACTATAAAAGTGTTGAAAACAGATCAGACCAAGCAGAAAAATGATTAATTATTATTACCAAGTTATTGGTCTTATTAATTTAATCTTACGTGACCAAAACTGATTATAACTAAAGTAGAAGAAGAGTGTTCCATTATCGAACGAATTAAAAACACACAATATAAAGCCAACCTGTTAATTGGTGTTCTCCGGTTGATTGAACTGAACGGATGATACTACTGTCCTTAAAGGACTTTACGCGCTCTATTGCTATAATCTATAGCGTAAACTCCCATGATTTAATACAGAACGAATATGATATTCCAACAGCAATGGAACCAGATCAACGTAGGAGCTTGTGAGGAAACCGTTAGAGAAGAAGAAATGCATAGAACAGAGAAGCTACGATTTTGGGATGGTGAAACTAGTAGCAGGAGGCCTCTTTATAGGCTCTAAATCATAATCGTATATAAGAAAAACGAGGGATGGGATGAACCCCACCAGTTAGTGAATTCGGTTACGCAGATGGCCTGGATTGCTTATTGGTCGACTCTATCACTGTATTTATCTCAAGGTAGGTTTCGATTCTATTCGTAGGTCTCCAGCAATGGAATGGAGCTTGTTAGGAAGCCGTTAGAGAAAAAAAAATGCAGAGCGGAGAGAAGCTGTGAATTTTGGGATGGTGAAACTAGTAGTAGAGGCCTATATTTATAAGCTCTAAATCGTAACCGTATATGAGAAAAACGAGGGATGGGGATGACCACCACCAGTTCGCGAATTTGGTTACGTAAATGACCCGAACTGTTTACTGGTCGATTCCATCCTTCGTATTTATCTTGAAGTTGGTTTCTATTCTATTTGTAGATCTCTGAACCGGGCTTAGCTAAAAATAAAAACTCTTTAGCTTCTATTCTATCTCAGCACGCATGTGGGCTTAGTCCTTCTCTTGATCCAACTAACACTTTGGTGATGCAGATGACCCGAATCGCTTACTGATCGACTCTATCCTTCGTATTTATCTCGAAGTTGGTTTCAATTCTATTCGCAGGTCTCTGAATTGGGGCTTAGCTAAAAATAAAAGGTCTTTAGCTCCTATCCTATCTCAGCACACTGGTGACGCTGTTGACCCGAATTGCTTACTGATCGACTCTATCATTCGTATTTATCTCTAGGTTGGTTTCGATTCTATTTGTAGGTCTCTGAACCGAGGCTTAGCTAAAAATAAAAAGTTTTTAGCTCATATCCTATCTCAACACACATGTAGGCTTAGCCCTTCTCTTGGCCCGACTAACACTTTGAAGACTTATAAAAAGTCTTTAGCTCCTATCCTATCTCAGCACACTGGTGATGCAGTTGACTCGAATTGCTTACTGGTCGACTCTATCATTTGTATTTTCCTCTCACCAATGTGGGACAACAAATATAAACATACCAACTTGCATATTTACTTGTAAATTTCCAAAAAAACAAGTCCACTTGAATGAAAGAGATTTAAAGTCCAAAATCCAAATCGTACCCTACACGTTTTCATATTTGCGGTCTAAAAATATCATCATCAATGAAATAATCCAAAAAGAGCCCCTACAAATACAAATTCCACATCAAACCATCATTTATTTTATAATTTTTTTCATCGAAATCCGTTAAACAGTCCTTGTGTTAGAGAAAATTGTCTGTTTTACATTGAAGGAGCTACATATATTTAGTGATAGATTTAGAAAATTATCATATATTTAGTGATAGACTTAGAAAATTTCGTATAATAGGTCATCCATTTTGGAATTACCTCGACTCAAGGATTCTTAACTGTGAAATTATCATATATTTAGTGATAGATTTAGAAAATTTCATGAGCGCAAAATTAGACGATGTAAAAACAGGTCAGGTAAAAAGTAAGTTAAAAATTACATGAGTCGATCTTAAGAATCTTTTGAATGGCTAATCCAAATGATTCAAAAAGTGGTCAAAGATTTATTCGTAAACCCGTAAACTAATTTTAGTACATCGTTTTGTATACCTTTTTTTGTTTTACGTTGTTTTCTTGATCTCTTTTGTTGCTTCAAGAAATTAAATATATTCCACTTCTAAATTTAATCCCATAAAAATCAATTACAATCAATTTTAGAAGGTAGACATTTAGGAAATTATATTAAAACTTTAATATATATAAGTTGACATATTCAACATTCATTATGATTCTAACATTTATCATGTTCAAATTCAGGTTGTGATTTTGCCTAGGAATATCAAGTTTCGAGCTAGATTCAAATTCCGATTGCTTAGCGCATTCACAACATGATTTCTATATTTATCCTTATAATTTAACTAAAAATCATATTTGTCCTAAAATTTTGTGCATTTCTTAACGTTCTCACACCTCATTATATACCTCTTCAATTAGATAATACTCTTTTAATCGAAATTAAAACTATAGAATATACTTGGGAACTCACAAATAAATAAAAAAAATCCAATATAAGGTTGTCAAAGTCGACCCAATTACCTAAGGTATATTGATTGCAACAAAGCTTTGGCTACGATATATTCTACACATAGTTGTCAATTGGTTGGATTTCAATTTGATAGATGTCTCATACGTTAAAAATATCATTATCAATGAAGGAATCCAAAAGTCTACAATAAAGATTCAAAATCCACATCAAATCATTATTTATTTCTAATCTATTTTCCCTTTTAAATTCATTAATGATAAGACAAACACGCATAAATCACAATTCACACAAAGAGGTTTCCAATTTTAACATAGAGTTCTCCTAAATGTAAGTTCTTATTTTTTTCATGCTAAAACACAAAAAATATTCTAAGATTTCATGTTTTGAAAAAGATATACCATTTAACATATACGTTTGGCTAACACTTACACAATAAAAAGTATGTTACAAAGGTGTATAACTCCTTTAGATAATGAAAAACCAAGTATTTTTTTGGATGATTAATTTGAAACAGACAACAAAAGCTCAATATTTAAAATATGAATAAGAGAAACATCATAGTATCATTTCAGACTCTTAAAAAAATAGTTTTCTTGTATAACCCGACTTTACATCAAGTGAGACTCAATCTTTAACTCATAAACGACCTAATCGAACTTGAACTTTTGGTTGTAACAAAGTAGTATATGATTAAACAAGCATGATCCCGAGTGTTGATGGTTCTAATTTCCCGACACATACAATCTTCGTATGCTTGGATCGGAAAGTTGTCATCGTAGATGCGACTTCGGAAGTCACGGACGAAAGCGTAAATCCAAGATAAATCATTTTTGGACCAACTTGCCGTGTCATCCATCACGAATACACATTCATACTTTGATAGCAACAAAAACTTTGTCGACAACGTATTTCACACTAAAAAGTATTAAGGTAAACCGAAAAATATTTGGCGTCAAATAGACGAATGATTCTTGCAATATGCATGTTTAGTCTCGATCTTTGTAACATGTTTAGTGTCTAACATTGTTTTACGTCGTATTTGTAAGCATTTCATGCTTATTTTGTTTTATTAATTGTTAGAGTTAATTTGATTTTACTCCCTGTGTTTTGATAATAATAACCATTTTCATTCAAAAAATTATAAATATCAGTTTACCTCTAAAAGTTTCTTAACTTGTTTCAATTTCGGTCCAAAAGTTCATTAATTGTTTCAACTTAAATCCAAAGTTATGAAGTTTTTGGACTGAAATCAAAACAATTTATGAAACTTTTGGAGGTAAATTGATGTTTCTAATTATTTTTTGGAGGAAAATAATTAATTTTGTCAAAACTCAGGGAGTAAAATAGAAATTAACTCTAGTTGTTAATATTTTTTATATTTAATCTTTAAATTTTTCATACCTATTTTGTTTTATTAATTGTTATACCAACATATATATTAATGTTTTTAAAACTAGACGGGCTATAATGAACCAGTTGTCCTAAGGGTTTATTGGTTGGACCAGTCGAATCGGTTGAACTGGATGACATCATATATAAAAAATATTAACATTATTTATATTTATCTAGTTAAAAACAAAATACGAAAATATTATATGCTTTAGGATGGATTTACATTTTTAACGTAACATAAAAAGTTAAGTAATTAAAATATGTATCATAAATTACTAAACTAATAAAAAATAGATTTTTGAAAAGAAAAAAAATTAAAATCTGATCCGACCATCCGGTCCGGTTCACCGATTCGATCGGTAACCAGCCGGTTCAACTAAAAGTGGTCCGAATACACACAATCGGATAGGTTTTATAATCAGTTCCCGGTCTTATCAGCTGGCCGAATCCAATCCGATTTGAAAATATATGATATATGTAAGTATCTGTTTAAATTACAACATTTGATATAAACACTATTGACAATAGAGAGAATAAAAGCAATTTACACGTAAATCTGTCATATTACAACCAAATTTTGATAAAGATGTAGATCTTCGCTTATTACTAAAGTCCTATTTTTCTACAAACGACAAGTAAATGAAAATAATATTGATCACTTTATTTATTGTGTATGAAATGTTTAAGGAATTTGTATAGCTACTGCTTATACTTTTTTACTTCTTTCGTTTTTTTATGTTTTAAGAGTATATTTGTCGCTTTTACCCAACTTAATAGAACTTGTAACAGAAGTTAGTGTTAGATCTTAACAATATTACACTTTAAAACCACTTAATCCAACATGCAACTTTTTAAACTTAGACTTTAAAGATGTGATCATCCGCAAACCATATGGACTATTTGTGCGATTAACCCTAAAACAAATATGTGTTATGAACTAAATGATATTTAGTTAACGATCGGAGGCTAACCGCTAATGACATCCGACCAGAAACAAAAATCGTAACCAAAAAATGAATGCAGGGACCGTTTGTGTAATTAACGAAGTTAAAGGATTAAATTAGTACTTTTATAACTCGAAGGATGGGAAATGTAATTCTTTTATGTTATATTCACATGACGAATACAAAATCGTCGTATATTCTTTTGTCTATATAAAAACACCCTAACAAAGAAGATTTCAATCATATAGACTCAAATATGGCCACAGATAGCACTCGAGAGCTCGAAAACAACGATGGAAGGACGAAAAGCGACGAGAATTTGCTCGATACCGAAGGGAAAACGGTGGAAAATGATGAAGAAACGAAGGGGAAAGCAGTCGAGTCGATAGAGATGATTTTTAGGGACACTTTGATACCGTCGTGGAAGGGGCAGTTAACGGTTAGGGCGTTTGTGGTGAGCTCTATGTGGGTGTGATGTTTAGTTTCATAGTCATGAAGCTCAACCTCACGACGGGTATCATACCGTCGCTAAATGTTGCTGCGGGTTTGCTAGGTTTTTTCTTCGTCAAGACGTGGACGAAGGCGTTGGAGCAGTGCGGGATCTTGAAGCAACCGTTTACGCGACAAGAGAATACTGTTATTCAAACGTGTGTCGTCGCGACTTCAGGCATCGCATTTAGCGGTACAACTCGTTCTTTTATATACATCTAATATACATATAAACACACTACTAGAAAACTGAGTATTTATAACTTAAAAACAGTCGCAAATTTTGCAACTCAGTTGCCCCCAAATTCGCTGGTCTTAGAATTAGCGACTACAATCAATCTGGTCGCAAATTTTGCAAATTAATACATTATCAGCATCATTAAATTACTTCTTAGAATTCGTGACGATTTTATCATTTGTTTTGACGACGATATAAAACAAGAACATCGTATTCTCAGGATAGTATTAAAATGAACGAATATTGTAGGCCGGCTGGATAAAAAAATTACACTGGTGAACTTAATTATATATTGAAGTACGTTGAAATTTACACCCATAGTTTTGTAATAGAAATAATAAATACATAACCACTTTTATGTGGAGAATCATAAAAATCATAACATTTGAAGACGAGAGCGAAAAAAAGATGGTATAAGGTTACATAAAACTATAAAAGCATTCACATCGATTCTCTATTTTATTTATATAATTATATTAAAAATCATTATCTTTTCTCTCTTATTTTTATTAAATAATATTTTTTTATCTTTATTATTTTTTCTTTTTCTTCTCTCATCCATTCACAACCACCTTAAAAATATTGATAAATTTATAAGGTTCAACATTGATTCCCCAAATATACCGATAAACAGTAATATTTTCACTATATTTCTCTCACAACCACTCAAAACCAATTCATATAATATAGAAAACACACTTAGGGGCTGTTTGATTTGGGCTGACCTGGCTGACTCGGTCAGCCGTTCAGCGTGTTTGATGTGGTTGTGTTATGTTCTGATCGGATCTGTGGTTTCTGTCCCAGACTCTAAACTAAAACATGCTGACCCGGGCGCTGCCCCTCCCTTCGCCAACCCCCACCTGCGCGACCCCCTCCTCGACCATCCCCCCACCTGCGGAGGTAGAACATGGCGTTGTCGTAGACCCGTGCGGCGGCGACGGGGGAGGAGTAAGAGCCGAGCTAGATGCGTGATCGTTTGTTGGGCTCACGGATTTCTGCGACCCATTTGCCCCACTTTCGCATGTGGATTTCTCTGTAGCGTTTTGAGTTGTCGATTTGGTGGATGGTTTTAGGCTTTGATGAACAGGCGGGGTGGTGGTTTGTGCACCCATGGTCGGTGGTGGTGGTGATTGGTGGAAGTGAAAATGGAGAAGAAAATAAGGGGTATTTGTGGAGAATTAGGGGCGCCAAACCCGAGATTAGAAACATGTTTATAAATTAAATTATATATTTTATCATTCAGTCAGATACTGAATCAAACACTCAAGTTTCAGTCAGATGCAGACTCAGTCAGAACTTTTAACTGGGTCAGCTTCTGACTCAGTAAAATCTTAATGAGTCAGTGTAATCAAACAACTCCTTAGATATTTTTAGGGACTCTACTATTGATGCTCTAACCGTGACCAGATTCAAATTAATAATTAAAAAATTGTACAAAGGTTTTTACAGTTCTCTACCTAAAATATTGAAACTAACCATATATATAGCGGGTGCGTTTCACATATTTTGTTTTTAATTCTTAACAAGTATTAATAATAAACCCATTTTTTGAGGCGATTTACGTTTGAACCGCTCTAACAAATCAGTTAGGACCGCCCTAACAAACCAGTTCTGTACTAGTGTAAGTTCCTGCGCTGCGACAATCAACACCGAAAAAACTCGTGTTAAAAATAAATAAAAATGAAAAAAATAAAAAATGAACAAAAAGCACATAAAACCGATGAACTATGCATGGAAACATAATACATAGAAACAAAAACTAAGTCGATTTAGGACCTGCTCGTTGCGTTGGGAGTGTTAAAATGGTACAAACCAAGTGTGAAAACGTTGAATGACACACGTATCTTGCGGCACGTGACTCACAAAATTTAGACGGTAATGTAAAAAGAATTTTTTTGTAAAAGATGAAAAATATAGGAGATAGAAGTTGAAAGTAAAAAAGTATTATGGTTAAGTTATAAAAGGTATAAAACCATTATAGTTAAATGTAAAAATATTCAAAAGAAAAAACAAACAAACTATAAGTACAACTCACAAAAACACAAACTAAACACAATATACAAACAAACAAATGAAAACTGATAATTAGTAGAGTTAATTAATTTGTGCGAAAAACTTAGTGATATACAAGAGAAACTAAAGGAGAAATATGATAACAAACACTACTAATACATCATGTATATGTAAAAATTAACATGTGCTCAAAACTAGACATGATAAATAGTGTACTTTGTAACCAAATCTTATAGATTCAAATCTTAACAAACTGAAGATGTACATGTATAAAAAAGTAAAAACTGATATTTTGAGGTTGTGTGTAATATATCAGGAGGATTTGGAAGTTACTTATTTGGAATGAGCGATATGATCGCGTCACAATCATCAGATGCGGACTGGCCTACTCGAAGTATGAACGTCAAGAACCCGAGCTTGAGCTGGATTATCGGTTTTCTCTTCGTCGTCAGCTTCATCGGCCTTTGCTCAGTGGTTCCTCTTCGAAAGGTACTACATTAAACCCAAACAAAACAACTTTTCCAAGTAACTAACGCGCGAAGTATGAAGATTTATAACATATGTGACGGTTTATGTACGTACAGATCATGATCATAGACTTCAAGCTGATATACCCCAGTGGAACTGCAACTGCACACCTCATTAACAGTTTTCATACTCCTCATGGTGCCAAACTTGCCAAGTATATCCATCTATCTCTGAAATAACCTGTTTTTGTAATTCCAGTACCACACAATGTCGCAACTGGGCAATTGCGACTGAAAAAAACTGTCGCAAATTTAACAACTGACTCTCGACCGAAAAAACTAATTGCAACACATTCGGTCGCTAAATGGTTCATAAATATGAGACACTTTCAAATAGGTCGCAGCTTGTGTGAAAATGTATAGAGTTGTTGATTATTACTATTATTATTTTTTTTTTTTGAAATTTTAATAGATATGTAAAGAATACGACAATTTTTAATTCTTTAGCATATTTTCAACCGAAAAACAGCCGTGGCCAAAAAGAGTGGTCGCAAACTGGGGGCTGCAAGTTTGTCACTAACTGTTTGTTGAAAAATGGTCATAAATCTGTAACTGCAAAACAAGTCGCAAATTTGTCACAAAATAGCAGAAATCAAACCGGTCGCAACATTTGGGGACCAAATTTTGGTCGCTAAAAATCAGTGGCGGAGCTTTAACTCTTTCGTAGGGGGCGGGGGCGAAATTAATTTTTTTAGGGGGGGCGGACTCGATATTTATATAAAAATTTACACTATCGGGTCAAAAAATTATACTATCGGGCTAAAATTTAACACTACGTACGAAAAAATAGGGGGCGGCGCCCCCCCCCCCCCCCTAATGCTCCCCATTGCTAAAAATGGTTGCAAATGCTCACCGGTCACAAAGCTGGGTGGCGAATTTGATTTTGCCACATGTTTTGTGACAACAATTTCCGTCACACATATCTAGTTGTGTAGTGGTATGCATCTTGTAGAAGAAGCGATCACAATATAATTAATATCAATATAATGCATTGAATTTTGGTGATATGTATAGGCAACAAGTGAGTGCATTAGGGAAGTTTTCTCCTTGAGCTTCTTATGGAGTTTCTTTCAATGGTTCTTCACTTCTAATGAGGATGAATGTGGCTTTCAAAACTTTCCTACCTTTGGCATCAAAGCTTACCAAAACAAGTAATTACTCATCCCCTCTTCAACTTTTACATTTATATACTTGTCAATATCCATACCAAACACGAGCCAAGAGGTTCCGCTGATGTTTCGTCATCGGAATTCGTCAGATTTTTGTTATAACATTAACCAGTTATATAGAAAAATATGAGTTTGACCTTTTTATTGTAGTCAGTAAAAGCTTTACATTTTATATACTTGTCAATATCCATAGCGAGTTGACACATGTCCCGGCTTAACCAAAGCCGACTGGTAGGCCACTCAATGAGCCCCTAACCGGCCTCTCATAACCCGACTCTCGTTAAGTTTGTTACACGTGTCGACCCCATTTACTTTCAGCTGAGACCAACCTTGGTCAGCTAGGTTAGGTTATAGCCGACTGAGCGACAAAGAGGTATTAAACACCTTATTATCGGTTGAAAACAATAAAACAAATTAAAAGTCAAATACTCATTTGATAAAATAGGGCCGATCATACGTTTTTTTGTAACTTCTAATAATCTACTTGTTGTTTACATAGAATATATATATACAAAACTTGCAGGTTTTTCTTTGATTTCTCAACCATGTACGTTGGGGTAGGGATGATATGCCCATACCTTATAAACGTGTCTTTGCTACTGGGTGCAATCCTCTCATGGGGCATCATGTGGCCACTCATCGAGAAACAAGAAGGCCACTGGTACAAATCTGGCTTAGGACCCTCTAGCTTTCATGGCATCCAAGGTTACAGGGTACGTATATATAATAATAAACAAACAAACATATCTAATATATCCACTCAAAAGCAAGGTGTGGGAGGGATAGATGGTGACGAGTGTTTCCTCTATCTAGAAAAATAAAGAGACCACTTCCAAAAGAGACCCCCAACTCGAGGACGATACCAAACAAAATAATAATCAAAATCCATGCATAGTCTTATTTCAGCCGTTCATCTTTTTATCATTCATTTCACCTCTAAGTTAAACTATCAAAATTGTTTCAGGTTTTCACCGCAATAGCAGTGATCTAGGAGATGGTCTTTACAACTTTGTAAAAGTACTCGGGAACACCGGAGTCAGGTTGTATGATCAGCTTAAAAACAACGAGTCGGAAACCGTTCTTCCCGTGGCGACTGATGGTGCAACTCGAGATGGTGCACCGGCTACTTCTTTTGATGATCAGCGTAGGAAGGAGGTGTTTATGAAGGATCGGATACCGACATGGTTGGCGGTCGCAGGGTATGTCGCGATAGCTGCAGTTGCGACGGTTACACTCCGCGGATATTCGGGCCGCTTGAGTGGTACTATGTGGTGGTGATTTACATTTTTGCTCCGGCTTTAGCGTTTTGTAACGCGTATGGGTGCGGGCTTACTGACTGGTCGCTGGCGTCGACTTATGGGAAGTTGGCTATTTTCGTGATCGGGGCGTGGGCTGGGAAATCGCAAGGGGGGGTGTTGGCGGGGCTAGCCGCTTGTGGGGTGATGATGAACATAGTGTCCACGGCTTCGGACTTGATGTCGGACTTTAAGACGGGGTATTTGACCCTGGCTTCACCGCGGTCCATGTTCGTGAGCCAGGTTATTGGGACCGCGATGGGGTGCGTGATTGCACCGTGTGTGTTTTGGGTGTTCTATAGTGCTTTCCCGGATCTCGGGAAACAAGGGTCCGAGTACCCGGCTCCGTACGCTCTCGTGTATAGAAATCTTGCTATTTTGGGAGTCGAGGGGTTCGGGTCGCTTCCAAAGCATTGTTTAACACTTTGCTACGTGCTTTTTGCGGCTGCGATCCTTATAAATGTAGCTCGTGACACCGCGCCTAAGAAGTGGGCTAGGTTTATCCCGATCCCCATGGCAATGGCGATTCCATTCTATATAGGAACTTCATTCGCCATTGACATGTGTGTCGGGAGCTTGATTCTTTTCATATGGGAAAAGAAGAACAAAACAAAGGCCGATGCTTTTGGACGGCCGTGGCTTCTGGTTTGATTTGTGGTGAAGGGATTTGGTCCGTGCCTAAGTCTATATTGGCTTTGGCCAAGGTGACACCCCCGATTTGCATGAAGTTTTTGTCGAAAGATACGAATATAAAGGTTGATGATTTCCTATCGACGCTAGGGCGTTAACATCAGATATCACACTCGCGTGTTGTGTGTTTTTAGCACTTTATATATATGTGTGTAAATTTTATTTTTAAAAACTATCTTTTGGGTGTTTTTGATTGTTGATTATAGCAAACTATGTACTATATATCATTAAAAAAAGTGAGAACATACATTTTAAGTAAAGCCTGCTAGGCTACTTTCTTGTTCTTCATCCAACCAAATCCCATTTTTGAAGGATGTATTCTCGGAAAACATCATCGCGAAAGCTTTCGGTTGGAGGTGAGCTAAAATGAAATGACGGGGATTGAATGGTCTAAAATATATCATTTTGTATTAAGTCAAGATGATCATAGAATACTTTTAACCAAAAAAAGCAACAAAACAAGGAAATAAAACTTTCTTGTTCTTCATGTAGTGTTTTAGAGATATAATAGATTAGGTATGAGACCATGTATGAAATATAATTTTATATTTTATAATTAGATATAAGACTAAAAACATATGATGGCTAATACCAGTGTAAAATAAAAAATTTCTTTTATCGTTGATCATCAATGATAATTGGAGCATCAAAATTCTGATATTAAAACAACATAGTTACAACTACATTATAAGAAAGACTAATAATAGATGATTTTGATTTGTGGGACTGATTATGAAATCTGAAGTGTGAGGTCTTATTATTAAAAATAATAATTGATAATCAAGACTTCAACAATTACAAGGACTAAGTCGTGTAACACATCTAGAAAGACGGTTGATTTCGGATGAGAAAAGTTTTTATACAATAATAAAAGTTTATATATTTTAACTTATAATAACTAGGAAATGAACCCGCGCGTTGCCGCGGGGTTCTTTTTTGAATGTCTAACATACGCAAGTGTTAAGTAATCTATAAATTGACACAATAAAATTATTAGTATTAAAGTTACATTAGTTTCAATTTTTTATTTACCAATCTGCAGATTGGTATACTATTAAAAGAAATAAGCATAGCATGGTAAAAAGAACATACTACAATACCTTTCATCTTTCAGCATATGATGGTGGTAAATTGAAATTCATGTGATCATTTGTAGAATTAATAGATTTGCTATCATTTGAAGGTGCAAATTTTGAAGATGAAAAGGTGTAAAGCATTTGGTGGAGGTTTTGGCATAGGTACACTGGACGAATACTTTGAAGACTGTGATCAAGGTCAACCTTCAATATTTACTTTAAAAAACATGAATCAAAATGAAGCAAAATTGTACATAATTAAGACCAATGAGTGGAAGTTCAGTAATAAGATTAAAATTAAAAACTGACCTTTGTGAGTTAGATCACGCATTTGACAACAAATCTGAAACTTCATATATCTTGATGATTAGCTTCTTTATCGAGTATGATCATATTTCCTATCATCAAAACAACTCAAGTAGCTGAAAACTGCACATGTTTTTGCAACATGTCAAGCTCTTCAACTAATATCTAAAACTGAAATCAACGGACAGATAAATAAAGGAAAGCAACCTGGAGAAGAGCCAACAACTAAAGTGAAATGCATAATAGATCATATGGGTCCCAACTATGTAATTCTATATTTACAGGCATGGTATTGTGTTAAGATACCAAACCTCCCAATTTGACTTTCACCCTAATAAAACTATAAATAAGATGGCATGGATTTGAAATGTATCATAATGATACATCATCACTTACACCAAAACTAATGACATTGTTTTAACTTTTTCAGTGTTCTGAATTTTAAAAGCTTGAGGCAGCAATGTTGAGCTTGCATAGTCAAGAATACAAAAAATTTATTTACATGAAACCTTACATATTTATAGCATGGGTTAGTTGGTCAAATTCATCTCTATTTACCTTTGAAGTGGCTGTGAACTATATAACTTATGATCAATTCCCAAGTGTATTTGTATTAAGCAAATAATAAACGATCTAGAGTTCATGGCAATTTAGTCTGTAAAAAGGGTTGCTTAATATGTAAAAGAAAAAGTTGGAGAAATACATCCATGTACCATCCAGAATGAAATACCGTCGATCGGTCCTGCATTACTTCGATCCAGAAGTAGATTTTGCTTTTTTCTGCAGTCTGTCTGCATCTTACACAACAAAGACCAAATCAATTCGCCTGAACCATAGAGTTAGAATCATTTACCCCGATCTTTTATATCATGTGTTGCATCAGCAAAGGAATTTACCATCACTAATGTATAATCCTCTCAGCTTTCATTGACAAATGTCACTGTGCAACCTATGAGAGCCAAAATCAAATGAGCATTAATAATAATTTCATGAGAAATGCAACCTTTTATTGTATAATCTACTACCTAAGGTGAGCCATAGTCCTCTGATATTTGTGTGACTTCAACATTTGAGTAAGGCAATATTGGATCAAGCTCTACTTGGTTGTGTAAGGAACTATGGATGGAGATTCTTTCATCTTCTTCATCAGCAGAAGCCTAACATCAAACAGAATGAAAGCCATTATTATGTTAAATTATTGGTTTCTATTTAAACAACGACAAGACTTATAGTGTGAATATTCATATAGACAAATCTGTCATGTTAATCAACATTCATATTTCATAGTATTCTATGCTATTGAATATTGATTAAATTAACACACATATATATACTCCTCTAAACATAAAAACAAACCATAAACACGCAATTGAAGACCCTGTAAATCAGAATCCTAGAATATCAGTACGGTGTATTCATTCCCTTGTTAGTTTCTTTCCAGAATCTGCATCAATAAACAAATTCGATCTGCATCAATAAAATTTAAGGTTAACAGCAAAACAATCAAAGTAACCTCAAACACATGAATCAAGGCATTGGGGTGTCTCCTCATTAGTTTCATGGTCGATATCCCTCCCATGTTTGATCGATCTATCAAGTAATTAAGATAAACCTTCATTAGAATAGAACTAATCAGCCAAATAAAAACGAAAATACAAGACAGAATGATAATCAGATAAGCAGCTAGCATTAGAATTTACAAGGAGAATGATAATCAGAAACCCATCGAACTGGAACTTATCTCTATTTCCATTGAATCCGAAATGATGAAACCCCCAAATACTTTTCAGGTTTGAACCGACCTCTTCAGGCACCAAACGTGAGGGAAAGCGCCGGTGAGAGAGGAGTGGCGGAAGGAGGGCGTCGGTGAAGAGAGAGCGCGGAGGGAGGGCACCGGTTTGGATCGTCTTCATCATCGATTCATCGATTCATCGTCTTCATCATCGATTCATCGTCTTCATCATCGATTCATCGTCTTCATCATCGATTCATCATCTTCATCATCGATTCATCGTCTTCATCATCGACCGAGGCAGATGCTGAAGTCCATGAAGATGCGTTCGGTGATGGTGGTGTCTGGTGGGGGTGTGGCGGTTGAGAGAGCGAGGGAAGGGAGAGGGTGGTGGTGGTATGTATTACTGTAGATAAGCGTTATATCTTTATATATATATAATATGAATCCTAAATCCCATGAATAGATAAAATTTTAACATTATAATTTTGATGTAGACAAATCAAATTTTTTAAAAAGTTAATTGATCACAAAATACACGTTGAAAAATAGATCGAAACGAATGGAATAATGTCTTATTCATATTCATTCATTTAGCAATTATCGAACAAACAAACGGTTCATAAACGATAATCAAGTGAAGATTATTGGTATGTTCATTGATTAAGAAAACGCACTCATTCTTCTTTGTTTATATTTGTTCGCTAAATTTATGAACGAACATAAACAAAGGAATACGAATAAACCTAGACGGATGAATGTATAAACAAACAAGAAAAAAGATGAATGTAAACAAATAACTTATCAAATGTTCGCCAACATTATTGAACGAATAAACACTCTGTTTATGTTCATTTAGTTAATAAATTAAAACATATTATTTATTCATGTATATAGAGTTAAATGTTTTTTGGTCCCTGGTTTTGTCTGGTTTGTGCGGTTACGGTACCTGTATGTTTTTGCAGTTACAGTACTTCAATTTAAAAAATTGCTAAAACGGTTATTCCGTCTAATTTTCAATTTGATGGCGTCAACTTGCAGGTGTATTTCCGTCTTTTTTACGTGCATGTCTTTTAAAAATAAAGCTCATTATTGACCTTTAATTACTCGATCACAAGTCCCTTATAGGACTCCGATAACCACCACCACCATGGCATCAATTTCTTCGGCGACACCATGGCCTGCAAGCCGCCGGAGCACCGGCAACCACCGTCAAATCCACCATAACCCAAACCCCAATACCAATCTCACATCCCCTAATTTTATCACCTAAACAACAAAAAAAAAAACTCAAAACAATACCCATCATTTACCATCAATTCGACCCCCAAACCCCTAAATCCGACCACCGCAAAACAACCCCTAAAATCCGACCACCGCAAAACAACCCCTAAATCCGACCACCGCAAAACCCCCACCGCCGCTGGTGGTCGTCGGATCCACCAATGCCGACATCTACGTGGAGATCGATCGTCTTCCCAAAGAGGGTGAGACGATTTCTGCAAAAACAGGTCATACCCCTAGCCGGTGGAAGAGGGGCTAATCAGGCGGTGTGTGGAGGAATGTTGTCGTACCTGACGTACTTCATGGGTCGGGTCGGGTCGGTCGGGTCGGGAAAGATGCACATGGGAAATAATAATCGATGCGCTTAAGGGTGGTGGGGTGGTTATTGACCATGTGAGTGAGATTTATGAAGTGTCTACGGGACATGCTGTTGTTATGCTTCAATCTGATGGACATAATTCGACTATTATTGTTGGGGGGTGCTAATATATGTGAGTGGGGTGAGAAGTTGGGTGATGATGATTTGGAGATTGTGAAAAGACAGAAATACCTTAAAAGATAAGCACGTAAAAAGACGGAAATACCCCAGCAAGTTAACGCTGTCAAGTTGAAAATTAGACGGAATGACCGTTTTTAGCAATTTTTTAAAAATTAAAATACTGTAACTACAAAAAAACATACAGGTACCGTAACCGCACAAATAAAACATAATCAGTGATCAAAAAAACATTTAACTCTGTATAGTAATTTAAACAAACAAATATAACCAAACTACTTGTTAAACTTAAAAGCCAAATTTAGTTGTTACTTATAAACCGAATAGGTTAGATACCTTGTGTAATACATAGTTGCTTAAATTGAGGCTATACTCTTATTAATGAAGATTTTCGTATTACATATTTATGAAATATTATATAGTTTTAAACATATATTATTTTAAAATATAAAATACTTTATAAAAATAATTATAGATATCATTTAGTAGCAGATAGACAAAAAACAAAAAATTATAAAAACAATTAAAGAAATTTATATAATTCTAATTATCAACTTATTTATGCATAATATGTTATACTATGTGCTCTATGTTTTTTATATTCATATCATGTGCTTACTCTTTAAAATGATTCACTTCACTTCATATTATTATTTAATTTATTTAAATATTATTAATTATCAAATTATGTATGCATTAATTGTTGTATCACGTGCATAAAAGATTGTGCATTTCTCTATTTTCTTTGAAATTATCGTTTAAGCACAATAATTTTACATATTTTACAATTTAATCATAAAACTTTTTACTTTTAACTTTCATATGATGTGATGTGACATTGGTGATATTTGATATGATTTTACGCCTCACGTCACAACACAATGAGGCTTAATGCTAGTTTTATATGATTACTAAGAAAAAGAAAAGAGAAGGATAAGTTGAGAAAAAAATAAAAAAATAACACGTGTCATTTAAGATTTTTATTTAGATTGTGATTTGATTTTCTGAAATATAAATTTTCCTTTTGATAAAACGTAAAAGGGGCAAAATGCAAAATTTAACCTAATCCAAGATAAACCCTAAATACACCCTCCTCACGTTAAAGGGGCTTCGATTGCTTCACATACGAACCCTAACAGAATTGAAATCCGAAACACGAGCCACAAGAATCACGAATCTCCGATGGCGGGAACGTCGGTGGTGCCGGCGAACAGGGGGCGGCGGAACACGACGGTGGACGACGAGAAGTTGGTGTTCGAGACGTCGCGAGGGGTGGAGCCAATCATGAGTTTTGATCAGATGGGAATCAAAGATGATCTCCTCCGTGGGATTTACCAACACGGGTTTGAGAAACCATCGGCGATTCAACAGAGGGCTGTACGGCCGATTATTGAAGGTCGTGATGTTATTGCTCAGGCTCAATCTGGTACCGGAAAGACCTCCATGATTGCGCTTACGGTGTGTCAGATTGTTGACACCTCTTCGAGAGAGTATGTTTTTTCTGTCTAGTTGGTTGTTTAATTGCTAGTTTTAGTTGATTAATTTGAAAGGAAACTGTAGCTTTGTTTGTTTCTAGGGTTTAGTGACTTTATCCCCTTTCGTTTGTTAGTTATAGGTGTTCATTCAAACTAATCACTTACTCTACCTTGTTTGATTTATGGATGTTTTATCATTTAAGATTAATTTTGTAGGCTTTGTCACTTATGGTTGACAGTGGTGATGTTTACTAGTTTCTGTTTTTATATTTGGTTAATTGGTTTATGCTTTTTTCTCTGGTGGTTGTTTCCATTATTACGAAATTTGATTACTGTTTTACATTTTTTTTCTCAGTTTTATAGTTTAATTTACCAATTTCTCGTTCTCATTTACAGGGTCCAAGCTTTGATTTTGTCACCTACGAGAGAGCTTGCAGCTCAAACTGAGAAACAAATACTTGCTATCGGTGATTTCATCAGTATACAAGCTCATGCATGCATTGGTGGAAAGAGTGTCGGGGAGGACATTAGAAAGTTAGAAAATGGAGTTCATGTTGTATCTGGAACACCTGGCAGAGTCTGTGTGACATGATCAGAGAAGAACTCTGCGAACCAGAGCCTTATAATTGCTAATTCTGTGAGTTTTATATTTCATTTTTTTTTAAATTTCTAATTAGTATTGATACTTTTGAATTTTGATAGGTTTGTTTTGATGTAAGTCGTCAATTGATGTGTGTGAATTTCTTAAATTTCAACAGGATGAATCCGATGAGATGTTGAGCCGAGGTTTTAAGGATCAAATTTATGATGTTTATCGATACCTTCCACAGAGCTTCAGGTTCTCTCTCTCTCTCTCTCTCTCTCTCTCTCTCTCTCTCTCTCTCTCTCTCCCCCCTCCCTCTCCCTCTCCCTCTCCCTCCCCTCTCCCTCTGGGTGTGTTGTGGTGTGTCTGTTCTCTCTCCTCCCCCATACTATTCCATGGTACAAACCGAATACACTACGTTATAGGTGCATTTGAACTCGGGCTGTTAACAGAAATGGGCAGAACCTGTTGTATGGCATGAATATGACATTACTTATATTCTATGTGATATTCAAATGTATCAACATAATAAGTATAATTTTAAAGGTTATCATGAAGGGCTCACAGTGTCAAAGAAATTAAAAAAAAAAGACATTCAGATACGTGTTTTGTGACTATGTACCTATGTAGCACCGGAACAGGTACGGGAGGGGGGTACGGGGACGGTGCGGGTGCGGGTACGGGTACGGGGAACAACAAATATCACAAATTTAAGATACGGGTGCGGCAAAGGTACGGCCAAAATATATATAAAAAAAAAAAAATATATCAAACAATTTTCAAAATAAACATAAAGTATTAAACAAATACCAAAAACAAATTCCTTAGATAATTAACTTTCAATAATTTCCAATATTATATATTTTTTTTGATAGTCACTATTTTACAGAAAACTTCTCTAAGAATTCAAGAGGGCGGGCCTTGGCGCAGCGGTAAAAGCTGTTCCTAAGGGACCGAAGGTCTCAGGTTCGATCCGTGGAAACGGCCTCCCCACAAAATGTGGGGGAAAGACCGCGTACATCTTCCCTTAAATGGACGGACCCTCCTGGACCCTGCAAAAACGTGGGAGCTCTTTGCAGCACCAGGTACGCCCTTCTCTAAGAATTCACTTTATGCAACTATAATACTATATTAGTTTTTAAGTGGGCCATCTACCAAACCTATCATCTTCTTAATCTTTTCTATGCCATCTACTAAACCTATCATCGTCTCCATCTTTTCTCTGTAAATTCTCCACTATGAAAACTAGAAAACGCAAGGGATGGAGGAGAGACTCTCGACACAGCCGGTACCTTGTGTGAATCTTTGTAGATTCAATTGCGAATGACGATCTATGGATATGGCAATTTCAAAAGGCGTTGGAATTTAAAGGGTTTAAACCCTAAATTTAATAGGAAACTCAACCGAAACGCCCAAGAAACGTCCCCGTGCAGTACCTTGCGAAGTTGAAACGCCTTAGAAACGTTTCCTACGCGTTTCCTACGCGTTTCCGTTTCGAACGAGTATCCGAAACGGGTTCGGCATGCTTGGAGGCGCTTCCGTGCTTCTGAGCTATGTACACTAGTTCTAGAGTCCTATTAACTATATGATATTGCAAACTTTGATTTTTATATTCTATTATGTTATGTTAATCACTTGAAACTACTGATAGCAATAACACAACTACTATTGCAATAATCTGGATGTTAGTTTAGCAGTTACATTTTATTCTGAATAATTATGTAAGCATATTTTGTCTTTATCTTTCTGTATATGTCATGTATCTTTATTTGATCAGTTGGTGTCTAGCCTCTGACTTTCTGCTTAGAGTTAGTTACACAGCATAACAATTGAGTTGAAAACTATGTTTTTCTCTCTAGCACTATTTCATCATAATAATATGCATCAACGTTGCAGGTTGTATTGGTGTCTGCTACCCTTCCTAATGAAATACTGGAGATGACCAGCAAATCATGACTGATCCTGTTCGAATCCTTGTAAAGCGTGATGAATTGACTCTTGAGGTACGACATATCTTGCTTTGAGATTTGTTCGGTCTGCCAAAACGTCTTATAATTTGATGTACTTATTTTACTATGGCAGGGAATAAAACAATTCTTTGTTGCGGTTGAAAGGGAAAATTGGAAGTTTGATACTCTCTGTGATCTATATGATACTCTTACAATTACCCAGGCTGTAATTTTCTGTAACACCAAGCGAAAGGTAATTTAATTAGTTGTCATTTTTTATTTTGTATATTATGGAATATGTTTTGTTTTTAGTATATGGTGATAATACGAAACCACCTTTGTAGTGTGTAACCCTTTTGGACTTTAACTTACAAGCTGCTAGTTTATGGAAAAATGGATTAGTTTACAAATTACAAAGTATAAATTTAAATTTCCCTTGCTTTGTTCCGAGATTTTCATATAGGTCGGGTTTGATACTTTGATGTCTTATATTACTTTACCTCGGGAAAATATTGTAGGCTTGGGCCCACCTCTTTTTTAGTTATATTCATTTAGTTGAAGGTGTGTGCAAGTCAGGTCAGCCTGAAAACCTTACTATTTCAATAAAACCAGGTCCATCTAATTTGGGTAATCTAAGTTCAGCTGGAATCAAATCTTTACTCTGGTAATCGATTCTTTGTTGGGTTAGGGTATTTTGGTCAAAGAAAATACCCTAACCCAACAAAGAATCGATTTTGGTAAATATGAAGCCTACTAGCCTTTTGAATAATGCACCCAATTTCCCAAATAATCTCTATAAGAATTTAATTGGTTATAATAAAGTTTAAGAATCATGATCAAGCTTGAGAATTTGGTTAAATATTATGATAAAGCTCAACATTTGATGAAAGGAATAATGTTAATAAACTGCAAGAATTTTTTAAATCTCATGTTAAAGCTTAAAAATTTTGTCAAAACAGTATAGCATGAGAATTTGGTTGAATTTCGTGATAAGTGGCAGATAAGATACTTTTTACTTCAAGGTTACTTCAACAATAAATCGAGCTAACATTAAGCAGTGGGGATATATAGAGAATCAGAGCATATAAACTTTTGGTATTATTTGGGGTTGAACTAACCTTGCCTCCCTTTGTACGTGTGTAGGTTGATTGGTTAACTGAAAAGATGCGTGAGAATAACTTCACTGTATCAGCAATGCATGGAGACATGCCTCAGAAAGAGAGAGATGCAATTATGGAAGAGTTCCGATCCGGTGTTACTCGTGTCTTGATTACCACAGACGTATGGGCTAGGGGATTGGATGTTCAACAGGTAAGTCAACACTTTTACCTTATTATCTCATTTTACTATGTTAAAGTTACACTACCTATGTAAAAAACTTTCAAAGCATCTGTTGAAGCTTATTTCCTATCATCAAAATATGATCTTTTATTACCTGTGTTTTACAGGTTTCTCTGGTCATTAACTATGACCTCCCAAATAATCGAGAACTTTATATTCATCGTATTGGTCGATCTGGTCGTTTTGGACGAAAGGTAATAAGAATTATTTTCTTTATTATCTTTTCAAAAATTATTCTGATTTCCATAATGAATTACTTTAAAAAATATGCTGATAAAACAAGTTTGATAATTGTTTAATCCAATATGATGTGGAGATTCCAATAATTTTTATTTTTATTTTATGTTTTGTGGTAAACTGGTAATTTAGAATGTAGATTTTTGTTCTTGTGCCATATATCAGTTAGCTTCGGATTATTTCCTTAAATATATTTTCTAGAACTAAGCTTAATCTGAAATCTCTCTTGTTTTGAATTTTTTGCAGGGTGTTGCTATAAACTTTGTGAAAACCGATGATATCAAAATTTTAAGAGACATAGAGCAGTACTACAGTACCCAGATCGATGAAATGCCAATGAACGTGGCGGATTTGATATAATCGCTGAGAGAAGTTTTGAAAAATTGAATGTGGATTGATTGATGATTTGTTTGCTGAAAAAGAGGTGTAATTTCATGGTTTCTGAGTAATGAGTGGATCTGTGATGCTGCAAAACTTTTAAGTTGTATGGATTGTAATTGTGGGATTGGAGTATGATCTTGAATTACTTATTTTAGGCTAGTTCTTTTGTTACCGTCTATGTTATTATTTGTTGACTTTGTTTTGTGAATATAAGGATATTTACTGTTCTTGCTTTACAGGTACAAGATTTCAAGAAACATGTGTTTCATTTTTCAATACAATTTAATTAAATTAGGCTGCAAGCCTGCAACTAAACAAACACCACTGACATACTATGCAGTCATCGTTCATGTTTGATGCGAGATGCATAGTCCATATGGTTGTATGACCTGCAGGAAAGAGATACGGGCGTATGGAAAGAGGAATATGATCATATGGGCTGTATGAAGTGGTGTATTGTGTTTGTCAAATCAAATGACCCGTATGGTGTTTTGACAAACATAGAAATAACTTATGTGACCACTAATAAAGCCATATGACATGTTTGATCGTATTTCGTCCTATCATAAACAAACAAACCCAGTATATCCCACTCAATAGCAGGGTCTGGGGAGGGTAGGTGTAGGCGAGTCTTTCCTCTATCTTGTTAGGTAGAGAGACCGCTTTCAAAGAGACCCCCGACTCGATAGTTTGATTTGACATTATATGACTGCTGTATGATACGATGAACATGTTGGATTATACTTTTGATGTGGGTGTCAATTTAGGAGCACCAGTTGATGTTGTCATCACCTTTTACATATATATATATATATATATATATATATATATATTTATATATAATATATATATATATATATATATATATTATATATAATATATTATATATATATATATATATATATATATATATATATATATGTAATCAGATTGTGCTGGTTACACAAATAGTCTGTGGGTAGGCATAGAACCACATTGAGTTGTAAATTAAAAAAACTGCATACTTGATTTGCATATTTTAACTATTTGAATCCTCAAGTTTCAAAAGCTTGATTTGTACTCAACTTTCTGATATTACTACCTTGAGTCCAGCAGACAGACAACGTCAACTAGGACCATCAAAAACCCTTAAATCCTATATGAGGGTATTTTCGTCCTCGAATAAAACAAAATCTAAAACCTAATCACTTTCATCAATAGAATATCACTTTATCTCCAACTTCAGCCACTACCATCTTTAATGCAAAATCAACAAGTTCATTCAATATGATTTAACTAGTCTGATATTGGAAGCACGAGATCGTTGATTCTTGTTCTTGCAACGAATCATGTAAACCAAACATACAACGTTTTAAACTTAGACACTAAAAGTGCGGCTAACACCACCATATTACTTTGTAAGGGCTCAACGATCCCTCATTACTCCTTTACAAAATTACCCACGAATTCTAACCGGTTAAATTACCCACAACCATATTCATGGGTCTTGTCACTATTAAGGCCATGTGTGATTAGTAAGGTTAAGCAAAAAGTGACTGTCACTTAGGTGTTACATCACCCATCTCTTTCGCTCAATGCTACTCACTTGTGAATGGTATGGTTAATGAGTGAGAGGGTTTTTATTGAATTTTATACGATATTTTATTACTAAAATACGATAAATTATTTTAGTTATTTTAAAACATTACATAATAAAATATAAAATGAAAAAAAAAAAACAAACAAACATAAAATGAAAAAAATGTAAATTAAGAAAGCTTGTGTTTCCCCTAATTTCTTTCTTCATTTCCTTGGCCAATTGACGATTCCCTCTCGTTAAATGATCGACGTTTTGAGCGAGAATTTCGAAGTGGTCACGCTTTTGTTTATCCTTCTTCAAGTCGATCTTCTCATTTTTGGTATGCATTAACTTGTTCAATTCACCCTTCAAGCTTCCGATAGTTTCAGTGTTGATGGGCGCTATGGGAAGTTTGGACTCTTTTCCTTAGTTCCAATGAGGCATCATAATACTTCAACCCGTAACACGTCCTCGTCTAGATCATAAAAGCAGTGAGCATCAAAACTCGCTGGGCTATCATCCAAGTCGTTTGATGATGTCGTTTTTTAATATCTTTAATCGAGTCATAAGCAATACGGTAAACCATTTTGAAGAATGCCACACCATTCCCGAACCAAAATCCGAGTCGCCATGATCTTCTGGAATGGAATGTAGCACCCCATAAAATGTCTACATGACTTGCACAAATTGACCGGTTGTTTTTAAGATTAATAAAGATATATGTTGCATTAAACTTCAACGATTTTAGTCTAATCACTCTCCATTGCCCGCCAAGCATGGTATAGAAGTGTTGTTTCTATAGCAGTACAAATGTACGAAACAATTTTTTATATGAAGTACACCGACTCATTGGCGGAGCTTGAACAAATTTATAAGGGTACCAAAAGTCATGGGACCCAAATCAAAGAGGACGAACTCAATACGTATAAAATTTCGGATAAGATACAGAAAATTTCACTTCTGACCTTAAAAGCTTCGCCTGCCCACTCACACTCGTTAGGTAGGCGTGGTGTTCCTCGAGCATGACCCAACCACATCACCTCTCACGCCCCTTTAATAGACCAAACCACAAAGCCCTATGAATTTAAGACCATATAACTTTTTTTAAGGAGGGTCTCACACCCCAGACCCTGCTCTTGAGTGAGATATACTGGGTTTGTTTGTTTGTTTGTTTATAACAATCTTCAAGTAGTGCTAATTTTAGGCCCGGTGGTGTTAACTTTTGGCTCGGTGGCTTAAAATATATATATATATATATATATATATATATATATATATATATATATATATATATATATATATATATATATATATATATATAGAGAGAGAGAGAGAGAGAGAGAGAGAGAGAGACATTCAAATGAAGAGACCATTCAAATTTTTTTATTAAGAACCAAAAGAACTATTTACAACCACCCATTTTTGGTAGTTTTTTTTAATTTTTATAATTAATTAATTATGAACAGGGTCATTTTGGTAAATTAACAACTTCAATCTTCAAATTATGGTTGTTGATAACCGTCACTGGTTGAATTTGCAATTAGATGAATATATGCATTAATGCACATTATCTACATCATGCATTGAATGACGCTGCTTGTATTGAGTCAAAATCAATATGTTATGAATGAGAGTTTATGAGATAAGGGAGGATGTTAATTACATGTATTATTGCATATAAATTTTAGATGTGTTGATGCATATATCGAATTTTTTTTAATGAAGAGAACAATAGTTTCTTGATGATGTTAATCACTATGTTGTTGGAATGTGTCTCAAGTACATGTTATCTAATAATATAAGGCGTTATTAAACCCCTAATTCATGACTAATAGTGAACTTATCATGTGTTCGTTACATAGTTTTGTATCTTTTATGAGTTAAATTAATAGTCAAGGTAAAAATTCTGTTTGTATGTTTACATGGATAGCATGTATGTTATATATAGATTTGATGATAATTCACTAATTCAAGATGTTAAGATTAAACTATGACTCCAATTATGTATATAACAACTACTAGATGCGTCACTGTACAATTATCAAATTATGCACAAGTGCACTATTGTTAACATATGAGATAATGTAACCAAAATATGGTTTTATTACTGTTATAATATTCAGAAACATTAAGATGTTATTTACATTTATGAGATGATAAGTTTGATTTTTCAAAGTCTTTATTAAATACAATTTGTCATAAATCAACGCTTTCCTGTATATATCAGTAGAGAAGACTTCGCACGTTATGGGATCTAATTTACATGTTAAAACTTAAAAAGATAAAATGTGTACAATTCATAATAACTCATACAAAGATTTGTATCTTAATTTAATATATATTTAGGTTGATTTTCTAGTAGTCAAAACATATTTAAATAAAAGATATAGAATAAAACCATGGCCCACTCACGTGAGTTGCTACAGTTATGAAAATGGAATGGTTTTTCCATTTTTGCCCCTTGAATTATTACATGTGTGGTTTTTAATTGATGTAATTTATAGTTTTATCCCTTTTATTTATAGTTATAGATCTAAACAATCAATGGTGTGTGATGGTTCTTTTGGTTCTTTACAAAATTTTAGTTTTCATTTGAATGGATCCTTATATATATATATATATATATATATATATATATATATATATATATATATATATATATATATATATTGAGTCGTCCCTCCTTAAAAAAAGTTACTTTCGGCCCTGTCCCTTTATAATTTTGTTAAAACTCCGGCACAAACATTCTTGAAATCTACCCCTTTATAAACTTTCCATATATTATATTATGAAAACCGTAATTGGACCATGTTTTATTTTAATACCTTGCAACGAAAGAAACCATAACTAGTATCAATATTCAGTTTCCTTTTTCAAACGCTTTCCTCCGATTTCCATAATCCACCGCGTATCTTAAGTTCTTAAGCCCATTATATATACTACTTATATAACTTACTTCTTCATCATCAAACACACACACTAATTAATAAGTCCACTGCAGCCATGACCATCAAGATGAAGAAAAGCAGCAGAAGCGTGACCCAACCACGCTACGAAATCGGTTTTACCAACACCAACGACGGGGGTCATCGTGGTGGTTATGAATGTAGAATATGCAAAAAGAGATTTGGTACTTTTCAAGCACTAGGTGGCCATCAGGGTACCCATAAGAAGGCTAAACTTAAAGACAACAATGATGCATGTTTATCAAATCTTGACATGGATGTTCCTAAGTTTTCGGGGTTGCATCGATGCAAGACGTGCATGAAGGGGTTCATGACTGGGCAGGCGTTGGGCGGGCACATGAGCCGGCACAGGCTTGAGAAGGCTTTGATTTTGGTGGAGGAAGAGCAGATATGGCGGCAGCAGGCGGCGGAGAAGGCGGAGAGTGATTTGGCGTCTGTGGCGGTGGGACTACACCGGCTGAAAGCGGAGGAGGATAAAAGGCATGAGGCGAAAAGCGAGCTGGTTCTGGCTGCAAAAGAATGGCGACTGTCTGTTTGATGTTTAAGATACAGCGAAAGAGACATTTGATTCATTAGATTTTTTGGATGAATTCATGGACTTCTAGTTTCCTGTAATTCTATAACTAATTTGTTGATATATATTTAGAAGATGTATATGACAATCGTTACCCTTGATTTAACTTCTTCCTGTTCAAATTATTACTTAGACATATGAAATATAATCATTATTATCATCATGATTATTATTATTAAGAGGTCTCAGTATAATACTCGCAAAAACACTTGTAATCGTGTCTCTTACTCTCTCTCTCACTGTGTCACACACTTATATAAGTGCTTATAATGTTCTCGTAGTTCTCTACTTAAAATTGTTACTACATTGAACACATGCCTAAAGTAATAGTAGCAGTGATAGTAATAATAAATAATAATATTAAAATATATGAAAAAAGCACAAATAAATACACTCAGCTAAGCTAAGGCTTTGCATGATGAGTTCAAAACATTTATACAGAAAATGTTTTGCCCATCACTCAAAACTAAATGCATGGTGCATGCACATATACATACAGCATACATGTACTATATATTAATACATATATGTAATTATGTATATGGATACACATGGTCAGTTCTTAAGACCAGAAACAGAAAAATATGTATTTTTGATGGTACAAAAATAACTTAATGTTCTATAATGGTCAGGTTGGCTCATAAGAATAGATCTATACACCATTGTTATACATGGTAAGAGAATTCTAATGGAACATAAAAAGCCACAACAAAAAACAAACCAAACGCATCGTAATTTCGACAAATGAAAAGCCAAACTACTTATATCACACACCAAGAATTATATTTACACGTGCAATTACGGACAAAAAGATGACTGACCTAGATCACAGAATAGTGTTGATATGGAGTGCTTTTAGCAGTGAAGTTGCCATCTGCTTCACCAGGACTTGACCACCAGAACTTTGACCATCTCTGCGTTCTTCGATCAAATTTTGAAGTTTTTGAGGCAAATTGTTTTCTACAATTAGTTGCTTTGGTCGTGGATGATGTTCATATACGGCCTGTCACAAAATACCAAAGTTCAAATTCGTTTTGAATCTAAACAACAATTAGAGCAGGTTAAGACAATTAGCAACTTTATAGGTCAACTATTTTGGGAAATTTTCAACCTTTATTAGTTTGAGCAGATTGAGACGAGCTATGGCGTCCTGGTGATCAAGCCTCGATATGAGCAAAGGTGTCAACCCGTTAACAGCCAATGTTGTATTTATTCGGGATGATTTCCTGCAAATTATATGAACAGAAAGTATGAAATTCCCATATAAACAATACACATAATGAGCAGAATTAAGATGAAGAAAACAAACGTGATAATCTTCAAAAAGGGCTCTAGTATGTGCAAGAAGAACTGTTCTGGACAGCACTGGAAGAATTTAACCAACTTTTGAACTGCATCCTTTTTGAGCAAAGCTTGTTCCACTTTTTTGTTGTCATTATCATGTGCTAAACAAACAGCAATAGAATCTAATGCTGTTACAGACCAAAGTTGGTCTTCAAGTAAACTCAAATATACATCCATTCCACCATGAGCTCTTAATTGCTCCCTAGAATTACGTGATGCGTGGGCCATATCACATAATAAAGGTAATGCATATTGTCTTAGTGGAGAATCTGACATAATAAAACGCATTAAGTGTGGAATAATTCCATTTTCTGCTGCTTGTTCTTGTCTTCTCTTGTTAATCTTGCATAAGTTGAATAGAGCATTGAGGACCTTCAATGGAGAAAAGTATGATAGATTATACATATGCAATATAAGATAATCATATTTCGTAACCATCTAATCATTTTACTAACCTCATGATGAATTTGAGACACAAGAGGACCATCTTTAAGATCAAGATTAGGAATAAGATGCTTGATGGCATCAGCTCTTTGTAGGTGTTCCAAGCAGTGTGGATCAGTTGACAAATGATTGATGCATTTTAATAACTGCAAGCCAAGTCAAAAAATAAGATAACAATATGTCTAATAGGATTTTTCCACAAATGGAAGTCAAACAAAGTCAGCAGTGAGATAAAGTCAACACCTTTAACAGGATAGGTGGTTCTACTTTATTAAACATCTGAAAGAGCCGGCTAAGCAAACTTTGGCTACACATGTAGGATTTCACAGTTGAGTCAGCACCAGCAAACTCAAGTAGAAGATCTGCCACTTTTTCCAGATATTCACGAGCCACATCAGCATTCCAAGGAGATACCATGTGGGACAGGAGCCCTGATGACGTGGCGCTCCCTGGTCTAGCATTTAGAACTCCAGAACCAGAGAGTACGCCTGATGCCGTCTGAGATGCAATTCCTGATGTCGAAGCCTTTCCCTCATTGGATGCCACCACCGCAGTTTTCTTATTAGCTAATTTATGTGAAGTTCTAGTCACCACCTCAGTGTTGGCATTTTCCCTTCCACGACTAGAAGCCTCTGTACAAGCACAAAAAAAAAAGGATCAGAAAAGTGCATAACTTGAGATGTACTGCTGAAATAAATAAATAAAATATGCTATGGCACAGATAATCAGAGGGAGCAAGTTCCACCCATTTATGGGTACATGGGTAAACTTGAGTTATATGCTGCCAATGAGTAAAATGCAAGGAAATGTTTAAAATGAAAAAGGCTGGAACAAGCCAAAATGTACTCAAAATGCATAAAGCCACCTAAGAAGTTGTATTTCAAAGTTCTGATTACCATTGTAATTTTTTAATCATAGTGAATGATATTAACTATTTATAAAACTCAAGCAGAGACCACATGTCAGCCAAATCAACCAGCTTTAAATCATCCAAAAAGGTATTCATTTTTTAATCATCACCCAACCAATGTTGGTCAAAAGACGTGAGGCGCACTTAAGGTACAAAGGCCTCAGCTGTCACCTAGGCGCAAGGCAAAAAAATTGCTTACCCAAGACTAAAAAGGCACACATATAGGAAATATAAAAAAAAAAAAGTAATCAAAATCAGAGGAGCAAGAAAGGATATCTTTTTTCTTGATAATATTTGAAAACATAAATTACTTGTATAATTCAAGAAAGGAAAAAGGTGTTCTAATGTCAGCCCAGCCTATCCGTTCTAGAAACTACCAACTTTGACCCATTACACAACCCACCTGACCCACCCTGTTTCCACTTCTACTGAAAGTAATAAAAATCAGACGAACATGAATGGAAATCATCAGTAGCGGGGATATTTCTGAAAATAAAATGATGTTTACCAGCAAATTCAGCCATCAAGAAATCCATCCCACTGCTTTTCTTCTCATTAGAAGAATGCAAAAGAGGAAGTATGCTTTCATGTTTCTCCAAGCCCGTGAGATGTCGAACATACTCAAGCTGACCCGAAAAATGTCGTGAAGGTGGTTCTTTATCCAACAAACTCAAAAGCGGTCTCACATTTTCTTGCTGAATTGTTGCAGAATACCCATTTGATACAGCATCCATGGATTTCCTAGGCCTATCAGTGGACAACCTCCCAAAATTAGAGAGCCATTGTTTAGGTTCTGCGTCTTGTAAAGGATCACTTTTATCTCTCTCCATTGATGTTGAATCTGGTGATCTTGAGGTTCCTGGAGCTTCAACACTAGTACTGCTTGATTGATGTTTATCAGTTTCTAGTGTAAAGAATCTAGAATCAGGGGAGTGAGAAGATGAAAGTCTAGAAGATTCTTGTGGACCAGGTGCAAATTGATGATCTGTTGCAGCATTTTTTACTTTTTGGTGATCAGGATAATCTAGACCGTTGGTTGAACTCTCACTCTGCATGAAAGTATGGTTACTAGGGTCCAGTGGGCCAGAGCGGGGCCGCATGGCTAAACCATCAGATGAAAAACCATTTGCACCTGATATGGAGGCTAGCCTTGTTGCCTCATTTAAGCTGTAGAGGGTATTTATGAGCCTGAGTAATATTCCGTTTTTTGCAGCTATTCGACAAAAGTCATTCCTAAGGGTTGATCTCTGAAGCTTAAATACCTGCCACATGCCATCAATAGCTAGGTGGACCATTTGCCTGAAATTCAAGAAACTTCATTACTACATCTAAAAAATTTAACCATAAAGTTCTTATAAATAATAGACTTAATTACACGGGTGGTCCCTGTGGTTAGGCCCGATTTCACTTTTGGTCCCTAACTCTCTGAAATTACAAGGTTGGTCCAAAACTTTGCACAAACGTAACAACGATGGTCGCTGAAACGGATGCTCGTTAAGTTTTTCAGTTAATATTTTAAAAATGACTAAAATACCCTTGTATCATTGTCTTCTCCAATTGATTCCACCAGCCCTTCAACTCCAGCGACCTACCACTGCAACGAAACCCACCATCTCCAGAGATGGTGACGTTTATGGCGATGGTGGTTACAGAAGTTGAGCAGATCTGAATCGCATTAACAACCATCAGATCTGATGCCGATGATGGAGGTGGAGGGTCGCCAGAGGTGAACGGTCGCCGGAGGTGGAGGGTCGCCGGAGATGTATGGACGCCGGAGGTGGAGGTAGCCGGAGGTAACCTCCGGCCGATGATGGATGTGGACATCGTTGGAGGTGGTTGAAGGTGGTGATGGTGGTGGTTGAAGGTTGAAGATGGTGGTGGTTGAAGGTTGAGGGTGGTGGTGGTGATGGTGGTTGAAGGTTGAAGATGGTGGTGATTGAAGGTTGAGGGTGGTGGTTGAAGGTGGTGGGGGATTGAAGGTTGAAGGTGGTGGTGTTGGTGGTGGTTGAAGGTTGAAGATGGTGGTGGTTGAAGGTTGAGGGTGGTGGTGGTGACAGTGGTTGAAGGTGGTACTGGTGGTGACAGTGGTTGAAGATGGTGGGGGTGGTGGTTGATGGAGAAGAAGAAAGGCGAACGGGAGTATTTTTGTCATTTCACTCGCACTAAACAATAATAATTAACGTCCATCCGTTTCAGGGACCATTGTTGTTACGTTTGCGTAAAGTTTTGGACCAACCTTGTAATTTCAGAGAGTTAAGGACCAAAAGTGAAATCGAGCCTAACCACAGGAACCACCCGCGTAATTAAGTCTAAATAATAACCGGATGATCATATTGATATCAGATATCAAGTAACTTTATTACTACATCTAAAAAAATATGACGATATTGATAGCAGATATCAGCTGTAGCAGGTAACTGCAGGAAGAAATCACTATATTTATACCCATACAAAAGATAAACTACAGGAGGAGATCATATATTTATTACCATGCAAAAAGCTATAACGGGTGCTTGGATAGAGTACTAAAAGTGATTATGTGATATTGAATAACTAAAATCCGGTACTTAGTTGTAATAAAACAAGATACATAAGTAGTGTTTCGGTGTGCCTCTGCTGCTGAAGTTCTAATAGTAAATATCTGATAAATTCATATTATTTATCGCACTTAAAATAAAGTGTCAAAAGTAGTAAAAAGAGAAAAGGAGACGTTACACAAATTGAGCAGAAGTCTCAAATAGAGAAAGGGGTAAATAGATAAATTTATTTTACCCTCAGATAATATACTTTGTTGCAGCTGATGCGAAACAGATTATTTGAATAATACATAATCAGAAGCGGTATCTAATTATCAAACTGATTATTATGACATCAAACCGCAATAATCAAATAACTAGTTTAGTTTCAGAATCCCAATCTATTAGCGTGGTTACATAATTATCATATGCATAAGGTATCGACCATAATCATGAGAGTTCCGTAGAACTGTTCAAAAAGATAGTTTAAAAAGATTCATCATGGTTAAATTGTTTATTTAAGAAACCAAAATAACAGTTTGCTTCAGTATGGAACTTAGTATACAAGGCACAAACCTGTATTTTGCATAATCTGCCTCAAGAAATCCCACAAGGACAGGTATCCCACGGCAAGCGATAAACATTTGTAATGTCAATGAGCTGTAACAAAAAACTTCCACCTCAATCCATAATCATTGTATAGTAAAACACAACTCTACACAATATTCAATTTTACAAAAACATGCAAGTTAGCAAGACATGAGATGTCTTGGTACCTTGACTGACAAAGTTGCTGCAAAAAGTAAGCCGCTTCCATACGAACCTCCCGTGTTCTATCAGGCGCTGCAAAGCCCATAACAAGAGGGACCTAGAGGAGGTTTCTTGATGATTAGAAAAAATTAAAAGAAATATCTTACCATTGAATAATGTATACATATATAATTACAAACTCGTAACCTAGGCTATGTAGTACTTACAAGGCCAACAAGACAAGCGTTTTCCTGGAAATCAGTGTTATCCTTGATAATCTGATTTAAAACCTGCAGCACAGAGCATATAACCTGCACCTAAAGGAGAACAGTAACTACATTACTATCTTATATTATAATCAGACAAGAAAAAGAAAAATATGCAGCAAGTTGCTTCAAATTGCCATACCCGTGTCCTAGGAACCTCAAGTAATTCCAGAAGAGGAAGCAACCCATGCTGTGTCATAAACACGTGTTTCTGCTCAGGGCGGTGTTGGAAAAAAACAGTTAACTTGTGGCATGAGGACACAATCACGTCTTCTGATTCTTCTGGTCTCAGTTGTGAAACAAGTTTGCCAAATTCAACAGCCTGCATATACATCTATGAATTAAATAATTGTACACAGTATAACCTGATTCAAGAATGTGTTTTAAAGGGGTGAGGTGCTCCAAGGTGATAGGATTCCCAAAGCCAGGTAGGAAGACGAAGGCGTGCACATCACATATGCAAGGCGCACTTCTTTTGCAAAAACACTTCAAATTGTTAAATTGCAAAAGAGAGAACCATATCAATTATACTAATACACTGACATATAATATGGCATGCCACAATCAGTGCAAAACCAACCAAACAAGTCTGTAACCTGTGTATTAATTAAAAAAACAAAACAAAAATCAAGAGAAATGGTGCTCAAGTGTCTCTAAGTGTCTTGAGGTTAACATTTTAACTTTAGAGGGATAGCCCATTTACATTGAGTTCATTAGGAAATGAATGGCTCATAAACAAAGAAAGTAGCCGTTACATGAGGCGCACCGCGCATAGATGTGCAACTATGAGAAGCACTAAAAAGCACACTCATCGTGTACACGTTGAGCCTATAGCTTGTAGCGCCTCATGCCTAAGGCGTGCTTTTTAAAAACACAGACAACTAAAAACAGATTAGATGGTACCTGAAGGTGGAAAAGATTGTCAGCAGGTAGTTTATCATCAAAGCCCTGATAAACAAACAAAGTGAGAAGTCAAGGTCAGCAGTGAAGAAGTCAACAACATAAACATGCTATATAAAGCTTACCAGACCATCAATACCAATTACATCCTCCTTTAAAACACCCATCATCAGATGAAGTATATCTCCACCATTAGACTGGCCTGGTTCATTCTCCATTTGTTTTTGAGCAATCGTAGCTCTTAATTGTGTCGCCAAGTCAGCCTTTCCACTATCTGTAGCAAATGTGTTGCCTTGATTCACATGTGATGCTGAAGCGGATGTTGAAGCTTCAGCTGATTGATCGTCCAGATGCTTGTTATCTATTGGATGAAACAAATCATCCAATGAAGCATCACCAGGCGTATCACTAAATTTACTCAGCTCATTTTCTCCAACTGTTCCTCCTGCCTGTACACCCTTTTGAGAATTGTAGTTACGGGCTTTGTGCCCAGAATTATGTAAACTGCTATCTGTAGTTACAGCGCTTCCATTTTCTTTAGCTTTTTTATCTACTAGGGTCTTTGATTTTGACTCTGGAGATCCAGATTTAACATTTGTTATCACTACCTCAGGGGGAGTCAAATCTGATGGTTCATGGACTTCTGTTTGATTAGCTGATTCATCATTAGCAGATGAGGGTTCTATCTTTTCATGAATAGCTAAGGTCACAACTTGATCTGCTGAAACAGAAGCATCGTCATCAGATGCATCTGTTTTTTCATCGGCATTCTTATTAATTAATTCATTTTCCTCCGCTATTACCAACTCTGTTCTATTTTCCTGAAATTGGAAAGAGAAATTATAAAAAAGATACCAATAACTAAATCACCAGCAATACCGGGCTCTCAAAGTTAATGTACTTTTCAGTTCCAATTACAAGAAAATAATTTGACTTTCTCTGCAGAAAGGTTCTAAAGAGTCCTTACGTCATCTGCATTTGAACTTTTGACACCCACTGAACCATCATTATCTATGTTTCTGAAAGAAAAAAAAAAGCACTCTTCAGATATGAAAGCATGTTGTCTCACAAACACTATACTATCTTAAACAAAATCGCTGTAACTATTAAGCATCATAATTTGAGCTAAGAAAGACATAAGGTGAGAGAAAAAAGTGTGTTTGCCACTTTTATAAGCGGCAGGCTAGGTATCATTATTTCTTATCAGCATCATTGCAGTTAAAATTAGCATGTAACTACCTAAGTGTACCACTATGCCGGAGTGAAGACTGCAATACAACACGCCTAGAATTTTGTATCCAAGGGTGAGAAAGCAGTGTCTTTGCATCGGGTCTCAGCCTAGCATCCTGAATATGAAATTTAATGTTAGACGAAATATATAATTGCGGTCACTATAGTAACTTGCAAGCACATAGCAAGTCATATGCATTACACTTTACCTTTTTAAAGCATTGGCGGAGAAAAGCAGTTATGCCAGGTGACAAGCTATCTGGTATTGGAGGAGTCTCATCCTGAAGAAAAAATTGAGGAAATTCAGTAGCTGGGTTCACTATGGTATTTTGACCATCGACAAAGGGTTAAACGGGTGTCGTGGTTCTTAGAACAAACAAAATGGAAATCATTGCAGTCAAATCCAAATCCTGGGATCAACTGAAATAAAAAAACATGAATCCTGTGGTGCCAAATGATAAATTATTAATAAAAAAAACACCTGAACGATCCTAAAGAGAGCAGGCATGGGTTGAAGATCATAATAAGGAGGTACACAGGTAAGTAGCTCAATTACAGTACATCCAACACTCCATATATCAGATGCAGCACAAACTCCAGACATTTCAATGACCTGAAAAAGAAAGTTTAAAAGACATCAAGATGCTATATGATCTCGATATCCTGCCACACAAAAGTGGAAGATACTAATACCCTTGATTCAAATTGTCTAAACGCTAGGATAGGAAATCGGGTTTTAATAAAAAGTACCTCAGGAGCCATCCAGTAAGGTGTTCCAACAACTGAATGTGTATTAACATCAGCCTCGGTTAGCTTTGTGGCAACCCCAAAATCTGCCAATTTTACAAGACCCTGAAAATGGTTTTGAGAGAAGTAACAAGGTAAGATTGATTTAGAGCTAAAAGAATAAGGAAAAAATGACGTAATCCAATTGGTGATATAAGCAGATCTGCCTCCCACATTAGCAGAACGGGTGACTTTACTTTAAAATATGGGCAATTTGTCAGGGAAAAAAAACAAATTACTTTCCCGGTCTTTGCACATAGGACCCTAAACTTCTTTTTTCGCATGATAAAATCCTTGCACTCATTGAAATTTACCAGAAGCACATACTTTACCCTTGAAACTGGTTACATTGTGCATTGCTGTTGGGCTAGCTGGATCCTTGGCTTTTTAGAAGTTTTTACACAATAAAACGATAATGATATAACATATTAACATCACGAAACTTTGAAATCTAACTGAAAAGCTATATGCATATATCATTGTATTTAACCAAAATTATGTTCATGTAAGCAGATAAAAGCCTATGTCACATCCATGTCAGCATGGGTAACCAATTTCAAGGGTAAAATACACACTTTTGGTAAATGTCAACAAGTTTAAGAATTTAATCAAACAAAAAAAGGTTAATGGACTTATCTGATAAACTGAGGAATTGTATTGGAATTTCAGACTGCCCTTATAATTATCAAACTACCCTTTAGTGGCCCTAAGCAGGGGTTTATGGAACATGTTAATACTACCACATGAACTAGTTTGTTCTAAGGAAATATTTACTTACCTCTTTAGTAGTCAGGATATTAGCACCCTTAATATCCCGATGGATGACCCCTTGTTCATGTAAATAAACCAAGCCTTCCAATACCTGCCAGAAAGATAGTCATGGATGCCAGATTTTAAACCTAATACAAGAATAAATGACCAGTAACAAACCTGAGCAATATAAACAGCCACCAATGATTCAGGAAATGGCCCAAATTTGTTTGGCTTAATAATGTTTGCAAGTGAGCCATTCTCCACATACCTGATGTTGATAAGAGCCACCACCAAATGAACAGTTCTTTCAACATTGACACAATTGATACATAAAAAATTAAGAAAAGATATCATACTTAATTACTTACTCAAGAATTATATGAAGATGTGTCTTTGTCTTTAAGGATCCAAGATATTTCACAATATTCTTGTGGTTCAAATTCTGCATCAAAATAAATGCGTCATACAACATGAACATATAATCCACATGTCTAAATCTAGAAGTATCACATCAGATGATTTAAATAGCCATAAATTATCCAGAAACAGAAACATTATCCAAGTGATTTGTAATGAAACTGGATAATTATTACTGGATGATTTTACAATGAGAAAACACCTTAATATATAGAGGTGGAAAACCCTAATCTAAGGCCCACCAAGGCCCATGGGCCAATATAACGGGCTAACATAACTGGACTAACTAAACTATTAACTGGGCTAACTAAACTAATCTATTTACATTAACACTCCTCCTCAAGTTGATGCATAGATGTTAATCATGCCCAACTTGTTACATATAAAATCTATTTGAGTCTTCCGGAGTGGTTTCGTGAAGATATCAGCAAGTTGAAACTCTGTCTCAACATGGATTGGTTGAATGGATGCCTCTTCAACCTTCGTACCAACTACCCGATCCCTGATTAGATGGCAATCAACTTCTATATGTTTAGTTCTCTCATGAAATACTTGGTTCTTGGCTATGTGAATAGCAGATTGATTATCACAATATAGCCTCATCAAGTTATTTGAAATAACCCCAAGTTCTCTGAGAAGACGACGGACCCAAATCATCTCCGATGTAACATCTGCCATGGCTCTGTACTCAGATTCAGCACTGGATCGAGATACTGTGTGTTGTTTCTTGCTTTTCCAAGACACCAGATTTCCTCCAACAAACACACAATATCCAGTTGTAGACCGCCGTGAAATAGGGCAACCTGCCCAGTCGGCATCCGAAAAACCTGATACTCTACCATCTCCTTCTGTAAAGGCTAAAGGAGAATAGGATTTTCGATATCTATTCAAATTACAAAAGGATCAATATATAGAGATGTATCCCTAACCAACTAATCCTTTATTTTAGGATACAAATCAAACTAATAATAGATAAAATATTATGACTTCTAATATTCCCCCTCAGTTGGAACGTTGATATGAAGAGACGTTCAAACTGGATCGAAAAGCCTCAAATAAGTAACGCGGAAGTCCCTTTGTGAAAATATCTGCATATTGTAAAGCTGAAGGAACATGCAGGACTCGTATGTGGCCGATTTGAACCTTTTCCCTCACAAAATGTATATCCATCTCCACATGCTTAGTTCTTTGATGTTGAACTGGATTCCCGGACAAATAAATAGCAGAAATATTATCACAATAAACCAAAGTGGCCTTTTGAATAGGGACCCGTAATTCCACAAGGAGATTACGAATCCAAGTTGATTCCGCCACTGCATTCGCAACACCCCGGTACTCTGCCTCTGCACTGGATCTAGAGATTGTTGGCTGCCGTTTTGAAGACCAAGATATGAGGTTGTCACCAAGGAAAATACAATACCCGGATGTGGATCGACGTGTATCCGGACATCCCCCCCAATCTGCATCGGAGTAAGCCACCAAAGAATGATTTGGTGATGCCGAGAGACGAAGACCCAAATGTAAAGTACCTTGAACGTATCGAAGCACACGCTTCAAATACGTGAAATGAGGATCCCTTGGTGCATGCATGAACAAGCAGATTTGTTGCACGGCATAAGAAATATCGGGTCTCGTAATGGTTAAGTATTGAAGAGCCCCGGCTAGACTTCGATACAGTGAGCCGTCGGCCATAGGTTCACCATCATTGGCACTCAGTTTGGTGCTTGTATCAACAGGGGTGTTACAGGGCTTGCATGACGTCATATTTGCTCGATGCAAGATATCCCGAGCATACTGTTCTTGAGAAAGAAACAAGGAATTGTGATCCCGCGCAACAGTTATCCCAAGAAAATGATGTAAAGAACCCAGGTCACTCATGGCAAACTCATCAGACAGGCGTGAAATGATATGTGATAAAACCCGAGGTTGATTCGCAGTGAGAACAATGTCATCTACATAGAGGAGAAGATAGGCAAGATCATCTCCATGATGATAGATGAATAGAGAAGTATCACATACGCTATTTTTAAATCCCAATGATAAGATGAAGGCCGAGAATCTGGTGTACCATGCTCGTGGGGCTTGTTTAAGCCCGTATAATGATTTCTTCAATTTGCACACATGATTCGGGAGATGTTGATTGACAAACCCTGGTGGTTGGTTCATGTATACAGTTTCTTGAAGTGTCCCATGAAGAAATGCATTCTTAACGTCAAGTTGATGAATCGGCCAATTCCGGGAAACCGCAAGTGATAACACAGTGCGAATAGTAGCGGGTTTGACAACCGGGCTAAAGGTTTCCATGCAATCAATACCAATAGTTTGTGATTTCCCATTGCACACGAGTCTTGCTTTGTACCTGTCTAAAGTGCCATCTGCTTTGAACTTATGGCGAAATAACCACATGGCCCGAATCACGGGCTGATCGTGAGGTCGTGGCACTAGCTCCCATGTATCGTTTACCTGCAAAGCACTAAATTCGTCGTTCATGGCACGAAGCCAATTAGGATCCGTTAAGGCTTTATTATAATTTGCGGGTATAGGAGAGATGTTGGAGGTGACAGTACATGTGTATTTGGGGTTCGGTTTGTGAATACCGGCTTTGGCTCGAGTTTGCATGGTGTGTTGGTTGGGATGCGGATTAGAATTTGGGAGTGGTGGGGATGGTGGAGTGGTAGGTTGAGAAATGGAGGGTGAGTGGGGTTGGCTACTGTTGGTATTGGGTGGGTTATGTTCGGCCGAGGGGTTTGTTTGGGTAGGTGTTGTGTTTGTTTGGGAATTGGTGGGTGGGTTATTTGTTGGAAAAACATGGTCAAAGTATGGTGAAGGGTGATTGCTATCCTCATCAAGAAAAGTATATGAATTGGTGGGACGATAGTCTTGAAAGGGAAAGAGTTGTTCATCAAAAATTACATGTCTAGATAAGTGGACTTTACCGGTGACGGGGTCGTAACATCTATAACCACGAAAATCGGAAGGATATCCCAAAAAAATGCACCGAGTGGATCTAGGTGAGAGTTTGTGGTATTGGGTGGCGGACATGTTAGGATAACATGCACACCCGAAGACCCGAAGATGGTCGTACGTTGGTTGTCTCAAATAGAGGGCAAAAGCGGGGGTTTGAAAATGGAGACGTTTGGTGGGTAGAATGTTATGTAAGTAAGTGGCGGTGTGAAGGGCTTCAACCCAAAATTGTGGAGGAAGGTGAGCGTGAAAAAGGAGAGCACGAATGATATCGTTGAGACGACGTATCATACGTTCCGAACGACCATTTTGTTGAGATGTTTGAGGACATGAGAACCGAAAAAGGAGGCCGTTTTGATTAGCAAAATTTTTAAAGTTAGTGTTATCAAATTCTCCTCCTAAATCACATTGAAAGGTTTTGATTGATTTTTGAAATTGAGTGTTTATCAATTTATGAAATTTGGTAAAAGATGTAAAAGTGTCGGATTTGTATTTCAAAGGATAAACCCAAACATAGTGAGTATAATTATCAATCAAAACCATGTAATATTTATAACCTGAATGGCTCAAAATTGGTGAAGTCCAAAGATCACAATGAATAATGTCAAACGGTTGCAAAGTACTAGATAAAGAATCCATAAAAGGCAAACGTTTACTATTAGCAAATTGACAAGATGAACAAACATGAGTTTTATTGGAAAAATCAAACAAATAACGACGTAAAAACTTGATAGTTGTTTCTCCCGGGTGTCCAAGTCGATCGTGCCACGGTGTTGGACTTGATGAAGATAGCAACGTGTAGGTGGGTTGAGAGAACGGGTAAAGATCACCAAAGCTATTGTGACGGGAAAGGTGGTGTCCATCCTTGAGATCCTTCAAAGTAAAACCAAAGGGATCAAATTCTACTTTTACTTGATTATCAATAGTAAATTGTCGGACGGATATTAGGTCTTTGATGATGTTGGGTGAGTGAATTATATGGTTAAGTTTGTATGTTTTATGAGGGTGTTTAATAAAGCCATTTCCGGATCCGTGAATCGGTAATCGTTGTCCATTTCCGACAAAAATAGGATTTGTAGATAAAGAACTAGGATTAGTGATTTTACCTGGATCAGCAGTGATGTGAGATGTGGCTCCCGTATCCATGTACCATTGCGGGTCATTGTAACTTGCAGTTACGTTGGAAAGGGCAGTACCAAGATCCTGGAGGTTGAGGGCATTATTGTGGGTTGGGCCGTAGCCTGTTGGGCCAGGATAAGGAGTCTGATTGGCAGCGACATGGGCCTGATGATTGTATTGGGCTGGGTAACTTGGGTATGGTGTAGGTGGTGGTGTCCAGTTTTGTTGGGCCTGGTAATTGTAGTGTGGTGAGTTGTTGTGTTGTTGATGATGTTGGTTTGGGCCTGGGGAAGCAAATTGAGGATGGCCCGATGGAGTAAATGATTGCTGTGGACCGAGCCAGGGGCCTCCCCTGCCGCTGCCGATGATTCCTCTTCTGCCGTTGAAACCTCCCTTGTTCGAGCCTCTGCCACCCCGATTTGACTGACCCCGACCTCTTGCTGCTTTAATGGGATCATAGTTACGTCCCCTGTAACCGTTGGGGTAGGGTGAGCGGCCAAGATCTGTTGCGGAAGGGGTGTTGGTGGTGTTCGAACCTGATGCTGCCGGAGTGTGAATGAGAACCGAGTCACGATGGGGTCCGGATCTTGCTGCTTGACGTTGTTGTTCCGATTCAATCATCCCTCGTGCGTCATCCCAGGTGGGACGATTTTGATTAATCATGGCAGCAACCGTGTCATATTCTGGAGGTAAGCCTCGAACCATTTGAATGACTAGTCGACTTTCTGTGACAGGTTGGTCGACGTCAGACAATTGGCTAGCAATGTCTTTGAGTGTGTTACAATAATCATCGAACGAGGAACAAGATTGAAGGGTGGTGTTGGTGAACTTTTGTTCTAACGTAGCGGCCCGAGCATGTTTATTGTTGACGAAGACATCTTGTATTTTGAGCCATGCTTCTCTTGCGGTTGAGGCAATAACGTCATCTTCAAGTATTCGGGCCAGCAAGTCGTCAGATATGGTGTTGCAAATCCATTGGATGATTAACGCATCACGTTCTAGCCAGTCGGGATACGTTGGGTCTGCTTCTAAAGGTGGTTTGGTGCCATCGATATGAGAGAGGGCTTTGTAAGCACGGAGATGAAGTTTGAAGAGTTTAACCCAGGCATTGTACGTTACTTTCTTGCCATCAAGGGTTTTGATTTTGGTGTTGATATTTTGAACTGAATAGACGGGATGGAGGGGTGTTTTGTTGGTGGTGGTTCTGTTCGAATCATCTTCCTCGGCCATGGCTGGTTCGTGGGAACCCTAGTGGCGGCCAAAGAGAAGAGAAAAAAATTGATTGTTTTAGGCTCTGATTACCATAAAGGAGAATAGGATTTTCGATATCTATTCAAATTACAAAAGGATCAATATATAGAGATGTATCCCTAACCAACTAATCCTTTATTTTAGGATACAAATCAAACTAATAATAGATAAAATATTATGACTTCTAATAAAGGCGCCTACACGACAGTGCCCTTGATCAGAATACAAAATCCCCAACCCTGGAGCGGTTTTAAGATACCGGAATACACGTAGAGCAGCATCCCAATGTCCTGTGTATGGGGCGGCCATGAACTGACTTAAAACACTAACCGCAAAGGAGATGTCCGGACGAGTGACAGTCAAATAGTTAAGTTTCCCAACTAGTCGCCTGTATTGCTCAGGATCCTTCATTGGGCTCCCATCTTCTAGAAGCAGCTTTCCGGTAGAGAGCATTGGGCTATCTATTGGTTTGCAGCCTAATAGACCGCATTCAGATAACATATCAAGAACATACTTTCGTTGTGATAGGAGAATTCCCTGTGGAGAACGGGATACTTCTATACCAAGAAAGTATCGAAGTCGGCCAAAATCCTTAATCTAAAACTGTGACTGAAGAAACTGTTTGAGATTTGTGATCCCAACTTCATCATCCCCTGTGATTATTATATCATCCACATAGACAACCAGAATAATCCTTCGGCCCTGGTGATGCCTAAAGAACACAGAATGATCATAGGCACTACAAGTCATCCCAAATTCTCCCATAACATCAGAAAATCGTCCGAACCATGCTCGGGGGGACTGCTTAAGACCATACAATGAGCGACGTAATCTACATACCTTGAAGCCTCCTCCTCAACAATGTACCCAGGTGGCTGCTCCATATACACCTCCTCCTCAAGGACGCCATGAAGAAATGCGTTCTTGACATCAAGCTGATGGAGCGGCCAGCGATTAATGGCAGCAAGAGCAATAGAAATACGTATGGAAGGGATTTTGGCAACAGGAGAGAAAGTCTCATCATAATCAATACCGTAAGCCTGAGAATAACCTTTAGCAACCAAGCGGGCCTTCAAGCGAGGCACAGTTCCATCTGGGTTTGGTTTCACGGTGAACAGCCAATGACAACCAACGAGGCGCTTCCCGGGGGAAGCGGTTGCAGATCCCACGTATGATTGGCCCGAAGAGCACCAATTTCTTCCTCCATAGCCTTTCTCCATCCTGGGTGAGCTAGGGCGGTCATCACATTCTTGGGAATCGAGTAGGAGTCAAGGGTAGTAGTATAAGCATGACATTCGGGTGACAGTTGTGCATAGGAGACATAATCCTGGATCGGGTAACGGGTGTGGCGTCGGGGTTCCTTTCGGAAGGCAATGGGTATATCAGGATACGGTGCACCAGGTGGGTCATAGACGGGTGTATCAGGGGTGACATGTGAAATATCTGTTAAGGGAGTATCGGATGTAGCAATAGGATCAGGAACAGAGGACGGACCAGAATCATGGTCAGGGTATAAATCAGGGCCGGTGTCTTATCCTTATGTCGTCTGGCATACGTGAATATCAGAGGAGGACCCTTTGCCGGCAGGTCAGATGAAACAGGATCCGAATGTGTAGCATCAGAGACCGGAGGAGCAGATAAAACTCGAGGGATCGAAATGGTAGGGACAGTGGGTGACGTAGATATGTCAGGCTCAGGATCAGGATCGGGAAAGAAATCATCAAGACAATCGGGGGACTCAATGAAGAATGAGCAAGACTCATGAAAAGTAACGTCGGCACTAGTAAAATATCGACGGAGAGAAGGGCTATAGCACCGATACCCTTTCTGGACCCGGGAGTAACCAAGAAAAACACAACGGATGGCACGAGCATCAAGTTTAGTGGTTGTCGGACGATGATCGTGAACATAGGCAACACAACCAAAGATTTTAGGTTCAAGAGGAAAAGGGTTGTGAGTAGGAAACAGAACAGAAAACGGGGTTTTTCCATTGAGAACTGAGGAGGGCGTGCGGTTAATCAAATAAGCAGCAGTCAGGACCGCATCCCCCCAAAAGCGATGAGGAACATGAGAATCAATCATAAGAGTGCGGGTAACATCCAACAAGTGACGGTTCTTGCGTTCTGCGATACCATTTTGTTGAGAGGTATATACGCAAGATGTCTCGTGAACGATACCATGCGTTTTGAGATATGATGATAAATCTGCTGACATGTATTCTTTTGCATTATCAGTACGTATGGTTTTAATGGAGGTGTTAAACTGATTTTGCACATACGCATGGAATTCTCGAAAGATGGAATTGAGCTCACTACGAGATTTCAATAAGTAGACCCAAGTAGTACGAGAATAATCATCAATAAAAGTAACAAAATAATCAAAACCAAGAGTAGTTTTAACAGGGGAAGGTCCCCAAATATCAGAATGTAAAAGTTCAAATGGGTTACAAACTCTACTAGACACTCTTGGGGGATAGGGACGCCGGGTGTGTTTACCTAGCTGACACGACTCACAATGAAAATCAACAGAAACAGATAAATCCGGTCTCATTTGCCTCAGAACCGCTGTAGAGGGATGACCCAACCGGCAGTGGACTTCCCTGATGCTTGAGTCACAAACGTTTGCCGAAGGTTGTGACGATAAGGATAGACGGTATAGGCCTCCTGATTCAACACCTGTGCCAATCAGACGGTTCGTCCCTAGTTCCTGGAAAACACAATGAGTAGGGTAAAATTTGGCAAGGCAATTGTTTTGTTTGGTAAGTTGGCTTACGGAACAAAGGTTATCGGGAAACTCGAGTACAAACAATACAGAGGAAAGAGTCAGGTCCTTCGAGTTACTAATGGATCCAATGCCTTGAACAGGGCATGAGGATCCATCCGCAATTCGAACAGGGGGTGAGAGGTATGCTTTAGGTTGGATAATATACCTTGATTCCCAGTCATGTGATGAGTGGCCCCAGTGTCAACAATCCAAGATGAATTAAGGCTAGAGAACGTACCTGAATGAGCTGAATTGGCTTGTGGGCTAGGAGCGTGAAGCGGAAGGTTCAATAACTGCTGAAATTTGTTATACTCCTCCTGACTGAGAGTGACTGTCGGGGTAGCCGGACCGGCATGATCTAGGACATCATCAGAGGCAGCTAACCTTGCTTTGGGTCGAGGAAGCGGAAGAGACCCAGGTGGACGATTCGGGCAGTTGTACTTTGTGTGTCCATCCTGGTGACAATAGTGATAAGTGATACCATTGCCTCGACCAACACCTCTTCTTGGAGCTGGCTGATTTCCTCGACCGATGTTTTTGCTAACAGGTGCACTTGTATACATAGCAGATGTGTTGGTGGTTCCAGTAGTAGTCCCTGAACCGTACATCTCTCGAAGTAAATGGTAAATGGAAGCGACGGAGGAGGTGGCAGTGGAGTTGCTCAACAATAAAGGTCGAGCGCTAGAGAACTTCGGTGATATGCCTGCAATAAACATCATAATATCCATTTTGTTGTTGCGCTCCTCCTGAAGCTTCAAATCAGTGGTCGGAGGGTACAACAGACGGAGTTCATCTCTGAGTTTTGAAAACCGAGTGAAATAGTCAGTAAAGGTCGAATCACCTTGTTCTGCTCTACTATATGCCTGAACCACAGAAAATGCATGTGACAGAGATTCTTTGGCCGAAAAGGATGAGGACAAATGATCCCACATTTCTTTCACAGTGGGAAAGTTCTGAGCTATAGTAAGTATTTGTGGTTCCATAGCATTCCACAAAGCCATCTGAATACCACTATCATCAATGCGCCATTCACGGGTAACCGGATGTGGAGGGGTTGTTGTCAAGTGGTCTCCCTTGTCAAGACTAGCAAGTCCTTTCTCGACAAAGAGACTCCATGAACTCCAATTTTTGGAGTCAAGTTTCACAAGAATACGTAAAACAGAGTTGTAATTGATAATACCTGGAGCAATCTGACTTGCAGGAATGGACTCGGTTTTGGTTTCTTTCACAGATTCTTCAGCCATTGATTAAATCCGAACAGATCTGAAAAACGAGTGTATACCTGGAGCAGAAACGAGAAAGGTGTCGGAGCAGGAAATTGACCTTATAGATCAACTGGAAACTGAATTACGAGCGCGCCGGTGTAAACAGGGTCGCCGGAGACAAGGCCACGCGCCGCCACTCGCCAGCGCGTAAGGAACAGTGCAGGGGTGGCGGTGGCGCGTGAGAGCGCGTGAGGCGGCGGGGAGGCGGCGTTTTTTTAGGGTTTGCAGATCGGGGGATGGCGAGGCTTCTGGTGGCAGTGGTGAGTTGTGATTGTTGCTCGAAAAAAGATTTGGTGAGGGCAGCCGGTTCTTGACCAGAAATCAGAAACAGGAGCAGAGCAGGACGGGTAACGTGGCTAGGATTCGTACCGAGAGCCTTGTGGCTCTGATACCATGTAATGAAACTGGATAATTATTACTGGATGATTTTACAATGAGAAAACACCTCAGGTGGAAAACCCTAATCTAAGGCCCATCAAGGCCCATGGGCCAATATAACGGGCTAACATAACTGGACTAACTAAACTATTAACTGGGCTAACTAAACTAATCTATTTACATTAACATGATTTAAATAACATGTATTGTATGTAAGTTAATTACAACAAATTTAGAACAGGAGGATTACCTTAAGCAAGTCAATCTCTTGCTGAGAAGTTACCAATTCCGATTGATTCATGATTTTTCCATACAGAAAACAAAAAAAAGTGTGTTAATATAAATTAAAGCAGTTGTGTATCAACATGCTAACCAACAAAATAACCAAGAGGGTCATCTTATTATAAACCACTGAAACATATTAGAGATGAATCGATGATAAATTAAGAAGATTGATTGTTTTTAACTAAAAAGAATATATAAATATGCAAATAATTGAACCGATAAAATTTAATGAACAAAAAATACAAGTATTTTCCTCAAAGACATATCGGGGTTGAGGGGATGTTAACTTTAAAAGGAAAAAAAAAACAGATTGAATCATACCATGATGATATTAAGATCCTCCTGTGCAATATTCTCCAAAGAAACTTGTTTTATTGCAACAAAATCTCCATTCTCCAAGTCCAGACCCTTGTATACTCGACCATATGCTCCTTTCCCAATCTCATCTCCAAGCATCTTCCAAAGTCCAAAAGAAAATTAGCGCAACATTCAATATGCGAATATCACATTCCAAAAATAGACTGTCTATAATTAAACAAATATACCACTGGGATGAAATATAAAAGGAAACACGTGCTGGTCCACCAAGGCCAAAATTGGTTTTTGTACGCAATATTCGTTGACCTAGGTCTCTGCTATATACCGGAAAAGGTTTATTCTATGACAATTACGTTAAACAGATATCCTAACAAGGGTATCTTCTAGTAGTTGTGTTTTTTTACTTCAAATGACAAATAAGCTCACACACCTATGCATTGAAAATAATTATCCTGGTCGTGGAGACTCAAGTAGCGTCTCTGTTAAACTAGCCCATGACAAACAAAATAAACTGATTTGGTGTTGTTAAAGTTAAACAAAGAATGAAAAACAGGATACACCTTGACTTTAAAAATAACATAAAGTGCTTGCCAAGTAAAAAGTAAATTTGGATTTGTGCACAAGTTAAACATCAATAGTTTATTTTTATTAATTTCTATTCCCACGTCTATTTATTTTCATAGTTTTATAAAGTTTTGGAATTACAAATCAGGTGCCGACTAACCCTACTAAATCAGGGGGAAGCATATGGTTGTGAGATTAAAATCCTTACACTCTAGCATTAAAAAAGTACAAAGCTCTAATGCCACAAAAGTTTGCTAATATGTTCCAGTGAATTCATTATCCAACTAGAGAGCAACATACCTACAAAACCTACCTATGAGATCTCACCCAGCATCCGTTTGAGTTCTAACTATTCAAGCTACTTTGCCAGACATGCTACAATCAAACAACTTAGAGCCCAAACTGCTAAAATGATTACAAACACTACCCACAACTTCTTTGACCTCCCAAAATCTATCTAAAACATGCACCCTATTGTATTGTATTCCTAAGAAATACACATCTTTTAATAACTGAAATCAAACCTCCTAGCTGAAAATGGGTTATGGAACAGTTTGTAAACTGAAAACCAACATTACTCCATCAAACATGTTAAGAAAGCTTCAAGTAGTCAGCAGTCACCCATTTTCCCTCAAACTCCCAAATCAAATACCATTCTAAATTCATATAGTGCAAGATTTAGCATCCAAAGTCAAAACTTTAAACTAGGGCTCCGATTTTCAAAACAAAGACAGTACAGCTACAAAACATGCAATAGCAATTAAACAAGATAATAAAATTTTCTTACGTATTTGTTGTCAAGGGTCTTCGACTTATGAAAGGCGGTGGTCGCTGGTTGCCGAGACATCTCTCTCTCACCTCCCTGTATCTTCGAAATTCAGTGAGGGAGGAGGGTTTTCAGTAACCCTAGAACATGAATTGTGCCATTGTAAGAGCTTTGATTGCTGAAATTAGGGCAAAAGGAGGTGATGGAGGAGGAGATGATGATCCGGTGGAAAGTGATCGGCGGCAGAGTCTCCGACGAGAGACGAGAGAACGAAGATGTGGAAAATAATAATAATAATAATAATAATAATAACTAGTAATTTACTCTCCGCGCGTTACGGCGGCGGCGAACATACGTGTAAATATAATCGACTCAATTTGTTTCCGAACTAAATTTACGTAAAACATGGAGACCATCAAATGAAAATATATTTTATTTAAATCGACTATATTGCAAACACAATTTACGTTAAAACGTATAACAACTCAAAATGTACATCAAATAAGCAAGTGTGGGAAAGAATGCGACATGATAAAGCATAAATTACATTCGCTTTAACACATTTCCTAGCAAAATTTACATCAAAACATAAAGTAACTCGAATTTATACCGACGAAATAAAATTATAATATTTGACCCAACTCGTTCAAAACAAAATTTACACAATAAAATAAACACGTAATATTATATAATAAAGTTTTTTAAGATAGATATAATTTAAACTACTACTACTATTATATGATAAACTAAAATAGTTGTCGCGTCTATGCGAGTTTTAATTTAACCCTAAACCAAAATCAAAATGAATGTTCAAAATCAAAAAGTCAGCAAAATACACAAAGTAAAACACATCAAAACCCCAAATCCATAATACATCAGAACATACAGAACTAAAAACTAAATCAAAGCCCAACACCATACACAAAACAGACGAACATCAAATCGCAAGAATACGGCACAGTCCAAAATAGAAAACCGACAACAACCGCAAAAAAAAACCACCCCTAAACCTCAAACACACATCCAAAACAAACCTATAAAAACACATACAAACAAAAAAAACACACACACACACACACAAAAAACACTAAAAGCCCCACCGACAAAAAGGATTAAATAGTAATAGAATAATAATAATAATAATAATAATAATAATAATAATAATAATAATAATAATAATAATAATAATAATAATAATAATAATAATAATAGTAATAATCGTAACGTATTCTTTTAAAATTGATCAAACCGAAAATGAAAAATGCAAAACAGTCAAACCGAAAATGAAATAGTCATTGTACTCGTTCTCGCTTGGAACTATTTTGGTTTTAATTTAGAACTTGTTTGCTCAACCGAGTGTATGGGGTAGAGATAGTCAAATAAGTGAGTTGTGTAATGAGTCAAAATATGTTCCCGTTAATACATATAGTTCTGTCTAGGTTTATTCAGTTGACACCTTAGAATTTTATTATTACACTTTTAACGACTTATAAATAAATTATCACATTCTTTTGATTTCTACCATGTAAAAACATCTACCCCATAGAGTGAAACCCCCTGGAGCATGGCGGTTCTAATGGACATTGCCTCTAACATGGTCCAAGGGGCCATTGACCTTTGGTGTCAACTTTAATTGCTTTATATTTATATGATTGATGAAAAGTTACATTGTTAGTAGTAACTACAGAACTATGAGTAGTAGGAACTACTTTTAAAAGTAAGTACGTATGAGTAGTAATCGTGGGTCAACAACTTGACAATCAATAGTAAATTGAGTAACACTGAAGTACTAATAGAGGTACTGCCGGAGAAGTTTTACTAACTAGGAATTTTGCTACTGATAAAGTTATTCCATGATAAAACCAAATATCTTTAACTGTTATAAGCATAATCTGCATACTCTTCTGTATGTTTTAACATTATAAATTTGTAAGATGGTACATTAATACCCAATATTGCTAATGTCAATAAAGGAATTTAAGTTACACATTGCACCAAAAGATATTAAATTGATTTTATAGAAAACATAATTAGTTAAAACAATTTAGAATGAAAACAAAGAAAAAAAAAACATAGCTAACCGCTAAATTCAACAATTTATAGTTTTGTTTGGTTTATATTTGAAGTTAAAGTGATCCACTGGTTTCCGGTGGATAATGAAATAAACTAAGGGTTAATTTATTGATAAAAAAATTACCATGATCAAGCTAGTCACTTTAATATGTTATAACATAGTACTATAGTAATGTTACGAGTAAAATTGTAGGATCATAATAAAGGGGTCAAATTGTAATAATGTCGTAGTTGAGGGTATATTTTGTAAAAGTACTAGTTAGTTGTAATCCTAACATTCGTTAGTTAGTTAATCTCCGGCCTATTAAAGGCGGAATCATGAATGAATGAGGTTTAGATTGGTTGATCAAACTTTCTTTGAACACTCTGAATCAATATTTGATAGAATTCAATGGCGACCACATGGAATCAATCGTTGGAGCAGAAGGTACAAGAACATGAAGCTACTCTGCTACGATTGGAAACAACAACCAGTTGGAATTTGACGGAATTAGAGGCGATTAAGGCGGCAACCCAGAAGAATTCCTCAGATATGGAGTCAATGAAGATGCAATTCTTTGAGAATTCAAAGCAGTTAACTGAAATTTTCAAGAATTTGAAGTCGGTTACCAACAATGAAGGTAATTCCATGGAATTCATGAATGGCAATCGAATCGATAGCAATAGTGGAGTCAACAATGCCTATCACAACAGTCATAATAGGCTAACGAAGATGGAGTTTCCAAAGTTTAACGACATTAATGTTGAAGGATGGTTATGTCGAGTGCAACTTCTTCGCCATTGATGGAACTCTTGAGAATACAAAGGTATGTTATGCAATTGTACATTTAGAAGATATGGTGTTATTGTCGCATCAATCGTTCGTACAATCTCGTGGTGGTTCGATTGAAGGCATGTCATGGTCAGAGTATAAAGGTTTCATTTCCACACGGTTTGCTATGGTAATTGGATCGGATGCCATGGGTGCATTAGCTGCTATCAGAGAAACAAGCTCTTTACAAGAATTATGTCAAGAGTTCGACCTTACCTTAACCAAGGTAACTATCCGTGATGAATATGCCACTAGTTTATTTTTAAGAGCTATTAAACCGGAAATTGATAATTCACTCCGATTACTAAGACCTAAGAACTTACCTGAGGCTTATATATTAGCTCGAGTGCAAGAAGAAAATTTAAAGCCTACCCATACTCATTATTGGCCCAAACCTTACAAAACTAACCAATCTATTGCTAATCATAAGAGCAATGATTACCATCAAAAGGTTTTTCATCCAATAGTGCTGCCAACTTACCCTTGTTACCTGCACCGCCCTTAGAAGCAAAACCAATTACAAGTCGTAGACTGTCACCTAAAGAAATAAAGGATAAAAGGGCGAGGGGTGAATGCTTTGGGTGCAATGAGAAGTTTACACCAGCACTTGTTTGTAAAAACAAGCAACTCTTCTCTGTGGAAGTTTTTTAAGAGGAATTAGGGGAAGAGACTCCTACCACTAATTATTGTATGATGTCAGGAGTAGTTGACCCTTAAATTTCCTTAAATGCACTTATGGGAGTTCATTCTTACTCCACAATGAGGGTCGTTGGATCCATAGGAACCAAACCATTACACATACTGATAGATTCTGGTTCCACATATAATTTCTTGGATGTTAATCTTGCAAACAAACTTCATTGTCAATTGAGAGACATACCTCAGTCAAGAACACTGTGGTTGATGGAAATTTAATCACTTGTAACAAGGAGTGTAATGATTTCTAATGGTCAATGCAGAGCAATTGGTTTAAGACTGATGTACTGCTCATACCACTTTCCAATTATGATATGGTCTTAGAAATCCAATGGTTACAAGGTCTCAATGACATCATTTGGAATTTTAAGGCTCTTAGTATGAAGTTTTCTATAAATAGGACACTTTTTGAACTGAAAGGGGCTAAATCAGGTGGAGTGTCCTTATGTTTGGTAGATAAACTACAAGAGTGGTTAGTTAATGATAGTAGCATCAACCATGCCCATTTATTCAGTCTCCAAACTCAATCTATTGATCTTCCTCAGCATGTGCCATTAGTGTCTGGAGCAAATGCAATTCCATCAGTTGAGGAATTGTTTCACCAATACGAGGATGGCTTCCAAGTACCCACTCCCTTCCACCATCTAGAACATATGATCATCAGATTGTTTTGAAGGAGGGTACTAACCTAATTGTACAGAAACCTTATTGTTATCAAGCTGCCCAAAAAGATATCATTAAACAAATGACTCAGGAGCTACTAGATATGGGTATAATTCGGGAGAGTACTAGCTCTTTTGCAGCACCGGTAGTTTTGGTCAAGAAGAAAGATGGATCTTGGAGAATGTGTGTTGATTATAGGAAACTTAATGAAGCAACTGTCAAGAATAGTTTCCCTATTCCACTCATTGATGAACTATTCAATGAGCTGGGTGGAGCTGCAGTGTTTTCAAAGTTGGATCTGCGATCCGGTTACCATCAGGTCCGGATGCATGAACCTGATGTTTATAAGATAGCCTTTTGTACTTACCAAGGGCATTATGAATTTCTAGTTTTACTATTCGGCCTAATAAATGCTCCTGCCACTTTCCAAGCACTAATGAATGTGATGTATTGTAAAATACATCTTTATTCGCGTCGGGTTTTAGTCGTAGATTGTCGTATTTTGTCCGTTTCTAGCGTAGATTGTATATACTTTTGATGTTTTTGTGATTTCGAGGTCTTTACAGTCAAATGAAGCAGAAACTGTTGAAATTCTGGAAAGTCGAAAGCTAGGACGGAAATCGAGGAGTTCGAGATTGAATCGGAACAAAAATGCAGTTTTTAAGGTTCCAGGCGGCCCGCATTAACTTATGTTACATTAAAAAGCGGGCCGCATTGACTTAAAGAAGAATTTCAGAATTAAAGGACACTCGCGGCCCGCATTGAACTCTCATTAAAACCTAAAGCGGGCCGCGTTGGAGTGAATATCGCGAATCAGACTTGGTGGTCAAGGAATTAGGGTTTGTTCTTGGGTTTTTATATACTTAACATCATAGAGGGCAAGGGGGAGAATTAATTACGAATTTAGGAGTTCTTGAGGCGATATTAGAGGCTGATTAGAGGCTGTTGGAGTGCTCAGTTGCTGCGGAATCGTCATACGAAGTGCAAGGACTCTTGGATTGAAGATACTGGGGTTATTTCAACTAGTTTATCATTCTATTCATTTTTCTTGATAACTTAATGATGAATTCAGATTTGAATCAGATTATTTATATGTTTCTGAATATGATTAGCGGCTAAGTTTATGTTACTACCTAGACATGGATGATTGATTGCGTATGTTTGATTATTAATTGGATTTTTGAATGCTATGGTTAATTTATAAATTGTAAACGGTTTATTCTATCAGTTAGATGTGTTTGCGTGCTTGATATTATTTAATTCCTGATTATTGCTTCGCATGAATCTTGGTGACGGTCTTTATCACATAATAGATGCATGTTAGGTTTTAGATTTTGGTGACTGTCTATATCACGTAATAAATCTTGAATCTTTAGGGTAAAATCGGCCGATAAACCTTAGAAGTAATTATTGGTAATTTTATAAAATCAAGTGTTCTACTAATCATCAATAGCTGTAATGTGCGAGATTATTGCTGGGTCTAAGTAATTAAACCGCAAGGTGGGTCCTTCTTAGGAAGTTAACCTTTTAACTGTTGTCTAGCGAGTCTAACTGAGAAAACAAGCCTATCCTAGGTTTAGGTCTCGTAAGGGGGTGAGCCTTGTAGGATACTTTTATAAATCATTATATGTCTTGTAAAGGAGTCAAATAAACCGGTAAATTAACAACCTTTAGGGGATCTTAGCGCGCTCTTGAGAAGGATTAGGGGTCCTTAGATTTCCCGAGGGGTGAGAATCTCAATATCCCGGTTTCATAGCAGACAACTTCCATTAATAATCATAACTAAAAGTAATCAGGATTCCAGTCTAGGTAGTTCCTTCATCATCCTTGAGTTCAGTTTTCGTGTGAGTTCGTGTCTAGTTCGTCTAGTCTAGTTAGTATTCGTTATTTGCATTTTTAGGATTTTTAGAACCCCCCCCCCAATTAATACACAAATGGTTAAGTTGAGTCGGTCTTTGTCTTTATAGAGTCTTAGCGTAATCTAGAGAGTCTCGTGGGTTCGATACTCGGACTTGCTTTAGCTTTACTACATTGATCGGTACACTTGCTGGTTGTGTGGTTTAAGGTTTTAGATCGAGTCTTAGTTTATAAATTTAAAGCTTAGTGTGTTTAATTTAGGGTTAATTTAGTTGTTTTATCAAACCACAATTTGCACATCAAGTTTTTAGCGCCGTTGTCGGGGACTCTTTGGCGATTGCGTTGATTACTTTGTTTGGACTTATTTGACATATTACGTGCTATTTGTGTTCGTTGAGTCGTAGGAGTCTAAAAATCATAAAAATCAAAATATATATATATATATATATATATTTGTTTTAGTTTCTTTTCTAGATTAGGGAGTCGTTCTCAGAGTTTTCTTACTTGTTCGTATTTGGTTTTCAGTTGATGCCCCATACGCGTTCGCAGGGACCTCCACCGCTTCCATTTACGATCAAGTCGTCCTTCTCGTCTTCTGCGTCCGAGGTTAGTTCTTCTAGTTCTTCTTCGTTTTCACAGCCCATCCCCACTTTCGATTTCGCACCCAAGGTTTCACCTCACGTTTCACCATCACCCTCCCGTTCTCGTACTCTTAGTCCCCCACCCGTAGTTCAGATGGCACATCGTACCATTTACGAGCAGGCGACCACCGGTTTCACCGGTGCTAATTCGCCCATCGCCCTTCTCGCTATAGCCAATGATAGGTCCTGGCAGATCCCTTCATACGTCATGACCGCCATTACCAATTCTTGCCAGTTTCATGGTCGTGATGACAAGGATTAGGGGTGTTCAAAAATATCCGAATCCGAAACCGAATCCGAAATATCCGAAAATCCGAAATTCGGTTATCCGAAATTTCGGATATCCGAAAATTCGGATATCCGAACTTCGGATATCCGAAATTTCGGATTCGGATTCGGATAGTGATTTTCAGAATTTTCGGATATTTCGGATATCCAAAATATCCGAAATATCCAAAATATTTTTATAAAAATTTAATAATATTAAATATTAATTATATATTTCGGATATTTTTAGATATTTAGAACATTTTAATAAAAAAACTTCGAATATCCGATAAAAACTTTAATAAAAATTATTACATTTTTATAAAATTTATTAAATAATACAAAATTTCTTTGAATTCGGATATCCGAACGGATATCCGAATCCGAATCCGAAATTTCGGATATCCGAAATTCGGATATCCGAAATTTCGGATACGGATTCGGATAGTGAAATTCACTATCCGAAATTTTCGGATATCCGATCCGAATTTCAGATATCCGAAAATGAACACCCCTAACAAGGATGCACCCGCGCATATAAATCGCATCACTCGACTTTGTGGCACCTTCTCCATCGAGGGTGTCAATCTAGATACCAGATACCTGCAGGTGTTCCCATTCTCTCTAGCTGGACGCGCAGCCGTCTGGTTTGATTCTCAACCTGCAGGCACCTTCACTACTTGGGCGGGTCTTCGCGATGCGTTCCTATCCAAGTATTTTCCGCCAGCCAAGGCGTCTCGCCTTCGAGATCAGATCCACTCCTTCTGTATGGAGCCTGATGAGCCATATCATTTAGCATGGGAGCGTTTCCAGACGCTTCTCTCTCGTTGCTCACAGCATGGTTTGTCCGATTGGGCGTTAGTTGAAAAGTTCTACAATGGACTTACCCCTGAGATTAGAGCGCGATTCGATACTTCAGCAGGAGGGCAGCTTATAGGAAAGAAGACGGTGAATGAGTGCAATGATTTATTTGAGAGTTTTGCACATTCTGATATGGACTACAGCGCTACCAGCAGGACTTCCATTCCTGTTCGTACCACCTCGGCCGGTCGAGGGGTAAACCGAGTTAGCTCGGATCCATCGGTAGTTGTTGAATTCGAGATTTTGAAGCGAGAGATTGATGACTTAAAGAAGAAAGTTGACAGGTGTGAGGTGTGTAGGGGAGGTCACGACACGCTCGAGTGTCCCACACTCACTCTTGAGCAGGTAGAGTACATAGCCGGTCAGTCTAGGGGTCCCACAAATCCTTCCAATTCCAATTTCAATTCCAACTGGCGCGGTAGTGGCAACAATAATGGTTATCTTTCGTCTGGCAGTCCCCTTGGTTTTCCGTCTGGTCAGTATCAAAATAGGGGGCCAGGTCTTTACACGAGTGGTGGTTCAAGTAGAATGGTCATTTCGGTGGCTCAGGAGGTCAGTTTACGAGTGGAGGGTCGAATCAGGAGAGTCAGGGCAGTGGGAAGGCTTTTGACGGGGGTATGAGTAGGATGGAGGAGATGTTCGCCCAGATGATGACACAAAATCAGGCGATGATGACACAGAATCAAGCGACGCAGAAATCTCTCACTGATTTCGCTAAAAATCAGGAGCAGATTAACAAAAGTCATGATCTTCAGCTTAAGAGTCAGCAATCCACACTGTTAGATCTCCAAAGAACGGTGGGTGGGATTGCTAAGCATCTTTAAGAGCATACACTGGGTCAGTTTTCGGGCAATACCTTTCCAAACCCAAACAATCATTCAGCTAAAGCGATTACGACCCGTAGTGGGAAGAGTTTGGGAGAAGTTATGAGAGAGCTAGTAGTGGAGGAAAGTGATGAGGTAGATGAGGAGATAGAGTTGGAGGCTCCAGGCAAGGTGCACATGAGGCTAGACCCAGCAAGTACCACACACACCGAGGAGTCTCCAGTGGAGAAGAAGAAGGAGTCGCCAGTGGAGAAGAAAGTAGAGAAGCTACCGACGAAGGTTCGGCCATCACCAGTGATTGATTATTCTCGTCTTCCGTTTCCTGCTCGCGCGAAGCAGCAGAAGTATGCTCAGGAGTACGGGAAATTCCTTGAGATGTTTACGCAGTCGAAGATAAATCTTCCGTTTGTTGAGGCACTTCAGTCGATGCCTAAGTACGCCAAGTTTCTTAAAGACCTTTTGAAGCGCAAGGAGAGGATCAGAGAGTTGTCGAATATTCCACTGACAGGAGGTTGTTCCGCGGTAGTCTTGAATAAGCTACCAGAGAAGTTGACTGATTCTAGTACATTCACCATTCCTTATCTTTTTGGGGGAGCCGTTACCCCCGCTCACGTTCTAGCCGATTTAGGGGCCAACATTAATTTGATGCCCTTTTCGTTATATGAGAGGCTTGGTTTAGGAAAGTTGGCGCCCACGCGCATGTCGTTGTCATTGGCTGACCGTTCAGTCAAGTATCCTCGTGGGATAGTGGAGAATTTGCTAGTGAAGGTTGATAGGTTCGTGTTTCCAGTAGACTTCGTTGTTCTTGATATGGAGGCCGATGAGCGAGTTCCTATTATTCTTGGCCTTCCATTCCTTTGAACCGCAAAGGCGATCATCGACGTCTTTGACGGTAAGATTTCTCTTCGTGCTGGTGACGAGGTTGTCACATTCGAGATCGATAGGGCGATGCAGCATCCTAGCTGTGGAGATGATGTTAGTGGGTCGTGTCATTCCGTTTACTTCCTACAGTCGTTCATATCTTGTGTCGACACGTGCTTCGAGTATATGAGTGGAGCTGATTTGGTAGGAGAGGGAGTTGCTGATGAGAGTGAGGATGAGAGAGTTGACGAGGTTGAGGAGGAGCAGTTAGATGAGAGCGATGAGTTGGGTGTTATTGAGCCGTTAGGGTTGCATGCCGTTAGTGATGAGAGTACTCCTGTAGAGATTCCACCGCCTTTAGAACTTAAGGTTCTTCCATCACATCTTGAGTACGCGTTTCTAGGTGAGAAATCTTATCATTGAGAGGATTGGTTCAGTCCTTTTTTTATCATTGAGATGATTGGTTCCGTCATCATAAATTAGGTCTTCGTTATTTCAGTCCTTTTTTTATCATTGAGATGATTGGTTTAGTCGCTTACCGTCTTGATTTGCCTCATTCCTCTCAGATCCATCCTACATTTCATGTCTCTCTTCTTAAAGCTGCAAAGGGTGATCATTCTCAGGTTATTCCTTTACCTGCTGAACCCCGTTTCTGTCTACAGCCAAGGGCCATTTTGGATCGAAAACTTGTCCGTAAACGTAATTCTATATATGGCTGTTAGTATTTTGGTACATTGGATGCATTTATCAGATACAGAAGCTACATGGGAAGATATGCATGACTTCCAGCTTCGCTTCCCAGACTTCCATTCTTGAGGACAAGAATGCTTGCGGGGGAAGTATTGTTACGAGTAAAATTGTAGGATCAGAATAAAAGGGTCAAATTATAATAATGTCGTAGTTGAGGGTATTATTTTGTAAAGGTACCAGTTAATTGTAATCCTAACTAACATTAGTTAGTTAGTTAATCTCCGACCTATTAAAGGCGGAATCATGAATGAATGAGGTTTAGCTTGGTTGATCAAATTTCTTTTCTCTGTGATTCTTCTTGATCGTATCAAGTAAGTAATATTAATTTGATGTTGTATAAATCAACTATGAAAATTAATTTGCATTTACTAGTGATTTGATGTTGTATAAATCAACTATGAAATTTAGTATGGATTTTATGAAGTTTTAAAGACCTAACAGGAGCAGGAAATGCAATCTTTTTGTAAAAACTAACATTGTATATAAACCATCAACTTATTACATCAAGCCTATAATTTATTATTGTCACTCACATACATATCTATCACTCATACCTTGTATCCAGTATCCTTACTAAGAAAAACATAAACATAAAACCAGACAAATCTTAAGAAAACATCATTAAAAGTCTACATGAAACTAATTAACATGTAACACCTTAACATTATTATTAATCTGTTGGCTGATCAAGTTCAACATATGGTGTTTCCAACTGCACTTTTTCAGCTTCTTCAACCTCCTTTTGAGTCTTTTTACCTTTCTTGCTTTTGTAATAAGCACTCATGAAGTTCCCCACAGCTCCATACTTCCTTCGACACTTCTCGTAAAGCTCGTGATCGAACATTTTCTTAAAGTCGTTCTCGCTGAGTTCACTAACCGCATACTGTGTCTCGAACCCATGGTTCTCGATCAACCAGTGCTCCATTCGGCTCACTGCACTAGACCCGTCAAAGGCTTCACCTCTCAGCACTGGTCCTGGTGCATAGTAGAGCCCAATGTCGGTGTACATCTGCGCGTATTGGGTGTCACCGCGTCTTCGATGGTGCTCGAACCCTGGCTCGGGATACACCATGGTCTTGTATGGGTGCTTGTATAGTCTGTGTGGGCAAAGCCAAATGGGATATACCTGTTATATAAACATGTAATGTAAAACACTATTAGAAAACTGGGTTTTTTCGCGTGTCAATTTTTATAGAAAAAGGTATCTAGCCACAAATTTCAGACAAAAATAATTTCGTCGGAACTTAGGTCATGGGAAATTGTTTCCGACAAAAAAATTCCCACACATTTCCGGTAATTTTGTAATTTATGATACATATTTTAGTTATTTAAGTATTCATATTATGCTAAAAATGTAAATTCACTTTAAAACATATACTATTTTCATATTTTACTTTTGAACCGGATATATAAAAATAATATTAACATTCTTATTATATATGATATACTCGGTTCTAAAATCTGGTTCGATCGATCCGGTGGTCCAACCAATGAACCGCTAAAACAATCGGTTTGCTTTCCGACCCGGTTTTAAAACAGAAAATTCCATATTCATATCTTTTTTTACTTTCTCTAAATATTCAACTAAACATACCTCCATTTCATGATGTGCCCATTCTAAAGCATCAGCAACCTTATGAAGAGGAACAAGCAAATCCTGAAGAACATGCATATCATGATAATAATTTCGCACCGATTCGAATTGTGTAGCCTTAAGCAACGAAATCTTCGGTGGCATCATCCACCCGAGAAGAACTCGAAACAACCATTGATCCGCAAACGGAAGCAGCAGTTTCGCTTCCCAGAAGTAACTCCTAGTGTGCCGATGATAATACTCGCGAGTCGGTATATACTCCACGAATTCCCCCTTCGTTAAAGCCGATTGCGCGTGCTGGTAGAACCACGGCTTGAACCACCACCCCATGTTGTTAATCTTCTTCGGGTCACTTAGCGCTTCATGGCTCGAAGCGTAGTTTCCCGTCATGCAAACGGCTTCTTGTGGATTGTAGATCAACGTTTCCACTAGCTCCGCTATGTTGTTGTTGTCTTCGTCCCCAAATTTAGGGGCGAATGATTCGATATAGGCATTTGTGAGGTCGTTTAACGTGTTACATTTTACGGGTTTATACGTTAGTTTAACGTATGGTTTGATTGGGACAAAGTTTTATTTCTGCACATGTGAGCAATCCCAAGGTCCCTTGGGACCATGGGATTGCGTAAAATAAATCAGAATATTCATTGTCTTTTGTTGCGCGGACCATCCGCCCGTCCGCGAGGATGATCTCGTAAGCCACAACCGTGTCGGTGAACATCCCGTATATGTGTGAGCTTCCTTCGAGCCCGCTGCCGTTGATGAGCCCGCCAACGGTAAGATCATTAAGCTCGGGGACGACAGGGGGTGCGAGGTTCATCGGGACGGTGACACGTGTGATCTGACCCATGTTTACTAGTGGCTCGCATTTTATAACCATTTTTTGTTTGTTTACTTCTAGGATGTTGCAAAAATCTGAAAGGTTTACGTCGAAATGACGGGCTCGTTTGTAGTCGACGTTACGCATGCCGACTGTGACCCGTGGGTTTCGGGATGTGCAGATGAGACCGTCTTTTAGCGGGTTTCTTTTCTTTAATCTTTTGACCACTTTTACGACGTTTTCATCGTGTTCCATCCGGCGTTGGTTGTATGACTTTTGGTGTGATCGAATTTCGCGGAGATAGTCGAGGAGGTAGAACGTGAGAGACATCGGGAGTACGAGAAAGATGATCAAAATCCATCGGAACTGGACCAGATAATCGACCCACACCTTGTTTCTCTTCGGTCTTACTAACGGAGTCGCAACACCAGACATTCCGCAAGGTGATGTAACTGTATATATATATATATATGAGTCTTTAATTTCGTATCAAAAAGACAAAACCAGTGCACAAGACTAACGTTACAAGAAGCTAGCAATGAAAAAACATATCTAAATTACAAAATTCCATATAGAAAAGTTGAAAATCGAAAGTAAAATATTCATCAATATAAACAGGTACATTCTTCTTCCATTTTTTTATTGTTTTGTCATAACTTATACAATTTTACGATTTATATTGAAAACTGATTTTAATATCATATATATGCATCAAAACAAATATAAGAAAAATTACGTAAGCTTACCATTAAAGCGTAAAATTTGCCAAGTATAAAAAATGTCAAAAGAGATGATATAGCTTTCAACTTGGTGTCACTTATATATATCAAATTAAATTAATAACCTTTAAATTCTAGACTTAAAAGGTACATCACATCTGAATTAAACTTTGATATTGCAAGTCAAACTCATATTCACTTATATTAATGTACAAATTAAGTATAGAACGTGGCATAATAATAAAAAAAAGCATTACGTGGAATAAATTAAAGTTGGGGTCATATTTTACGTTTTTAATTGGGTGTCTATTTAAAGTTTTCTATCGCGCGAGTTCGATTAACTTCTCTATTACCCCTAACTTTTGGTAAGGAGACATGTATAATATCAAAGTAGTCATTATGTTGTATATTATTATCATGTACCAGATACTTGATTGTGATGTAGCGACTAGTGAGTATATATGCATTTTCTTGTAATGTTTTAGTTAGGAAAAAAAACTAAATATATTCGAAATTTATTATTTCTTCCCCTTGATCAAGCATTAGTCTAAAACATATATTCCGGAATAGCTTAGAACTGGAAATTTTACTTTTAATCTTACTTTTATTTATCATGTATCTATCGATATTCAATACTAATAAAAGAAGATTTTTATAGATCACTTGTCACAATTTTAGAGTCCCTAAATTTTATTTTCCCTCTTCTCTCTTTTAATAAATATCACATTAATTACAAATGATATTATTTAATTTTTTTCATATTAAATTTTTTTCTTAAATTAGAATAAAAAGGTCTTTCCACAAATCCAATTTGTAAAAAAAAATACTTTTTTTATAAAATATAAACTTTTTTCAAAAAATATCGAACTTTCAAAAAACATAATATAAACCTGTGCCATTTAAAAAACAAAATTCTTATAAAACAAAACTAATTAAGTTTTAAAGTTATAATAAAAATATTAAAAATGATACTTTTTTAAAACGGTTTGTTTTGAAATAGTTTGTTTAAAAAATCAACTTTTTTGAGATAAACAAAAAAAATTTAAACAAAAGTTTAAAAAATGACATCATTTTTTATCACTCGTACATAATGTCAATCATATCTTATATCAAAAGATCGTTTTATAATTCATTAATTTTTATTAATAAATATTTAATATTTTATTTATTCAACCCGTGTAATACACGGGGTACTAACCTAGTATGATAATATACCAAAGAGCCTTTAATCTGCGCGTTAAAAAATGATGTTTTTTATCAAAAGAGGTCGAGAGCATAAATCTCATACCAGACAATAATATAACAAGAATTAGATTTGATTGCTATTAAAAAAATATATGGTAAAATAAATTTTAAACGATCATAGAAGTCTTTCGTGTTCTTCAAAACGGTCATAATCAGTCGTTATTGTCTCCTTTGATCACTTTTTGTCACTAGAATTGGAATTGAAAGATTTTGCGACTATGATAGATTTTGCGACTGTCTTAACATTTGGTAACCGATTTAAACTTGCTAAATCTTTACTTTTATACAATAGTGATGGATTGTCACGTAAGTTGAAGAAAATAGTCGTAAAAAAGTGAGATTTATGACAAGTTTAATTTTAATTTTACAAAATTAGTGACTAATTTAATGACGGACAAAACGTACCTGAAGCTTGTTAGTGATCGCTTTTTTCGGTGTAAACTAAGATCATTAACACTCGTAACAAATGAGTACATATCATGGACATGATATTAGCGACTAGTGATGTGTCATGGTTTTTTAATAAATTTCATTGGTAACATGTCGCAAATAAAATTACACACGCCCGACCCGTTTATCCAAGGATGGTCACAGACGAAATTCCATCGGTAACATCCGACGGAACCGTCCTTCGTCTTTCAGGATACTCGTTTAATTTGTTTAGTAGTATAATAAAAAAATAAAAGTAAAAGTAAAAGTAAAAAATAAAAAACCTTAACTTACATACCTTCTCGTTTGGTGGCAAGGGTAGTGTACTGCTAATTCTATTCAGAAAAACTATTTTTGTGAGTTTGGTGGTGTTATTTCATAACACATGATGTAGGTATTTATAATATGCATATGTTGTACGGATGCACCTTCTAATTATGGCTCATGTTAGCTATCATGTGTCCTTCTATACTCCTAAGTTTGGAAGGGTTGGAAAGCGAGTTCACGTTTGGCTTGGACGGTAACACTGTAGCCACCTCCTCAGGTGGAGCCCTCGGCATACGAAGCCGATGAACGCGCAAGAGTTTAGGGGTGTGTGTATTCTTTTGTTTACCGAGAGGGTAAAGTTTGTGTGTGTGGGTAAAACTTCAACACCGCCCCCTTTCTTGTCGGTAAATTCGGGTTAAAATGATGTGTCATCTTTTAACTGGATGGAACATGTGAGTACTTGTGGGTTCACTAGTACGATCATCGACCCTAACAATTTAATATGTGGGCTAGTAGGCATGGTTCTTCCGTACCCCTAACATTAAGGCTCGTGTGCGGGCAATAATAGGCAATTGCTTCAAAAAAATATATCACATACTTCCTTTGTTAAGTAGTGGTCTATTCCGTTTACTATTGAAATCGACGTATCATCTTATTACTTTGTTTTATACTTTCGTTAACATAACAAAAGTCTTTTAAGAAAACAAGTCGTAAAAATAGCTTATTTTTCTCGTTGAATATAAAAAAAATCATGAAACTAAAGAGCGCAACCAAAATCAAATCACACATATAGCAAGAGACGATCAAGAGTGATTTCAGAGATCAATTACACATATCTCGTTTTATTCCATCATGACGATACACAAAAACTCTCTCGAGCATCACGTTTCTTTCGTGTAACGTCCACAGAAAGTACGTTTTAACTAGCTGGATTCAATGGAACACACTTTAGTTGAGACTTTGAGTATCTTCTCTAGTCTCTTAGCATAGTCACAATGTCTATATAAGTCATGAAGTTAACAAACACAAAAAAGAGGTGTTATTTAAAAGTTTGTAATCTATGATATTGATCCAAACATAATTAGGGACATCTGGCAAAGTGGTGTTATGTGCATGACTTCTTATAACACATCTTAGAAAGAGATAACTAGACAAGTAATACTGTTTGTATTTTACACAAAGAGTTTATGAATTTGTTTTTTGTCGTCAGCGTGAAAACTTTATAGAATGCCACACATCATGGATTGCTCCCACTCAACTCTCAAGTATACTTAAGTGAGTTTTCATCTCACACAACCAATGCGCTTAAAACATGTTGGTGATGTTTGAGGTGATGCGTTTCTAATGGTCGAGTCTCTCTCTAGTGAACAAAATTAAGCAAGTAGGATTCGCCCAAGTGTCAAAAACATCCTCTTTTTGTAAACAGAAGAAAAAATGGGTGGCTATACTCTAATATCATTTATAACATCTAATCCATCGTACCAACCAATATTGTCTACTTTGAGCACGATGAGCTCATAGGTTTGTTCCTTGATTGCTCGAGTGAAAACTTCCTACGAGATCAATCGTCATGGATTGTCTCATAGAGTTGGGACCACACCCAACGCTTAACTATGTTCTTATGTAACAACTTGTGTCAACAACTAGTTGTTCTTTCGGTAATATGTTACAAATACTAAGTTACTCTTTTAGTAATATATACTGTGTTTCCATATGTTGAAACATGTTGATGCGGACCAAGTGTGGAGGAGCAAGTTATCTTGTTTGTGGAGGCCCATGATCGTTTGTCCAATAGGATTTTATGAAAATGACCTAGTTTTTGGCCTGTTTATATTTTGAGACTCATTTGATTTTTTACTTGCTTTTTATACTCATGTAAACATTGAAGGATGATCAGTTTATGAAAAATCAATTTTCTCCCTATCACAAGTATGTGTAGGTGTGTGATAATCCTAATTATCAGTATTCTGTGAGAATCAACGATACTTAAAAAAGTTGTAACGGGGTATTATTTGTGAATCAATATATTCAAATTAGTTGTGTTGTGCTCGCCTACATCACTTGTTTAAGATGTAGATATGGCGGGGAGTGGGGGAGGTTTTATTAACAAAATATATAGGTTTTTTTAACCTGCGCTACAAAGACACTATAGTCTTTTCACATTTTTACAAAAGTAAAAGTATTAGACTAAAAAGTAGTTTTTTAAAATTTTATACCAAAACGGTTATTTTGACCAAAATTTCATAGACTAAAACAATAATGTACTAAAAGCTTATTATAAGAAGTTAAATATAAAAGATAAATAAATTCAAAACAAAACAAAATCACACTAAAAAAAGGAAAATAAATCCAAAAGTTTTATTAAGAAAAGACATGCATGCATACCAGTAGACCACTCGATCCCCATTGTATATACTTTAAAAACCAAAGAGAACATTCTTAAAGCATCATGTACAATCTCATAAAACATGAGGGCTCCACTGCCTTCTTCCTCTACATACACCGCCTTCTTTCTCTACAAGCATCGCCTCCATGCTTCTTACATCTCTATCCTCACGCAAGTTCTTCCACTGCCTTCTCCTTCATCGACATTTAAACTCGCATATCTCGCTCATCTTTCTCTGCAAACACACATTAAGCTCTTACAGGTGCGTTTATGCCTTATTCTCCATGTTTCTTTGCAAACACACACTCATTTTGATTCTGATAGGTTTTTGATTCAGTCTCTCTTTTACCTCTTTGCGATTTGATCACCGTTATCATCAAGTACCACTGCTGGATTAGTAACTGTAGGTAGTGGTTAGGGTTTGTTTGCCTAAATCGAACGATGGTCGCTCGATCTTCCCATTTCAGGAACCTGAGGTGGCCATGGTGGTCGCGGCGTTTTGTTAGACGAGAGTGGTGGTTGTTGTCTGTCGCTGAAGGATGAGCATATACCATCTTCGATCTGCCCCGATAGGTTTGTCATTAGGAGTGATATCAAATGATTTTTGTCGATTGCGTGTTTAATGTCACACCCCGACCGATGGCGGAATCATCGAGGCGGACGAATGTGAATCGATTGTTCATAGCACAAGGTAATAAATACGTTGAAATAATGTGACACCCGAAAATTTCACGAAAACTTCGTTAGTCTCGTTAAACGTTGGTGATCTAATTATAAAATGATAAATAATAATAATAATAAAAATACAAGTTTATTGTATTTAAAACCCATAATCAATAACTTTGTACATGAAATAATAACATTTCAAATTTCAGGGGTTAAATTATAATTCATTTAAAACTAAATCTAAACCTTAAACTTCATTTGCTAACTACTAGAAACTCAAGGGACCATTGTGTAAATTTGAAAAGACACCCAACCCCACCTCCCTTCTTCCCCGCTGATCATTCCTCCATTGTCGCCCGAAGAATCCGGCCACAAAAACAGGCCCTACGAACCTTAATAATTCCGCACTAACGAACCTTTGATTGTTTATAAACAACCAATCTCTCCTCTAAACCTCACAACACCTTTTCTTCATCACAAAAACAACAACTAGAAGTCTATCTCTCTCGGCCAAACCATAACCGTGAACCCCCTCAACTCTAGCCACCTCCCGACGATCTTCCCCTCTCACGATTTCAACGACTCCTATTCGCAGCAACGTATATCAAAGATTCATCCTTCCGACGTTGAACCCGGCAAGAGAACTCACGACAACCGTCACCGATAGAACCCTCCATTGCGAACCGCACCTCCGACAGCCCATTCGGTATGATTCGTTTCTGTTTCGTTCAATGTTGTTCGGTTTCGCGTACGGTTCTCCTTCGTGCTTGACTCGCGATCATTGTGGTGCCGGTTTCGGGTTATTATGATATGTATGTATTCTGCGTAAATATGTACGCTGCGATTTGATGGGGTTTGCTTATTTGGTCATTGGCATGTGTTCGTGTGCGTGAGTTTTGTGTGTATGCAGATATATATGTATGTGTATGTTTGCGATTGTATGTATGTATATATAGTTTGCATATCGTGTGTATATATGTCTGCGATTTAGGTGTGTATATATGTGCTGCGTATATATATATATATGTGTATGCTGCGACTGTGACTTAGTGTTTATGCTGCTGTGTTGCGTATATATATATATGTTGCTGTATGCTGCGTATATATATATGCGTATATATATATATATTGTGAGTATATCCTGCGACTTAGTGTTTATGCTGCTGTGTTGCGTATATATATATATGTGTATGCTGCTGCGATTTATGTCTATATATGTGCTGAATAAATACATGTGTACGTTCTGCGAATTGTGTGTGTATATGTGTTGTATATATATACATACGTATGTATGTATGCTCCGTATATGTTTGTATATGTAGCAGTGTGAGTGTGTTCTAACGTGTGTTGTATGTATGTATATATAATCATGTGTACTGCTTTTTATATATATATATACATGTAAGCTGCGAATATATATGTATGTATATGTGCTGTGTATGTCTGTATGTATTCTGCGTATATATTTGTGTGTGCGTGTGTTCTGTGTGTATATATATATATTTTGGTTCTTCATGAGTTGAATGTAATGTGTATAATTCCAACATAAGCATGTGAATTCACGTGGGGGCACTTGGGGTTTGCATATTGAAACTTTGTCGGAGAATATATTATGTGTATTGACTAAAATGTTCTGCATGTTTATATTAAAAAAATCTAAGTGGAGTTGGGTGATTGCAGTAATGTTTGATGGAAGGGGGATAATATATTAAATCATGTTATGACTAAATGTACTTTATATGACAAGTGAGTTGACTTTAATGTTCATGTGTGTCATTTGGTTATGTATGGGTAAGGAAGAAAATATATGTACGGGCAGTAGATTTTTGGTATGCATATGCATGGTGTGTACAATTCATATGCATGGTGAATGTAATTTTGTTTATTAACGTGTATGGCTACATGTAAAATATATATATATATATATATATCATATCGTATATGTGTGTGTTTGTGTGAAATGTATGTATATTATGTAATATATGAGTATGTTGGGTATGAACTAGTGGACATTAGGTATACATGGATGCTACATGTGTGGACTTGCTTGTAAAAGGGGGAAACTTCATCAGTCTGTACCGTAACCGAACCGTGAACGCGAAACGTACGATCTATTATTAATATTTAATATTTACTATTAATTATATATTAAACGTACATCCAGGTTGTTCGGGAACTTAATCGCTCGTGTTTACGTTAATTGCTTTTGCTGTGCATTTAAGGTGAGTTTACAGCCCCACTTTTACTTTATACTCTTTTTGGGGGAGAGAAACATGTTGTTTTTATAAACCTTACATTACATTGGATTATTGTGATATTGCATATACTTGATACTATGGTGTATACTTGCCCAACGGACCGTTAATATGGACTTAACGAGGTAATTGTTAGTAGTACTACTGGGATTGACATACCCCACTCGGGCTAGTCGCGCTAGCTGGTCAAACGGGTGAACGGTTAGCCTAATTTCAAGTGTTGTGGTGTGTGATCCACAACCGGGCCTACATTATACTATTGCTTACATGTCAGTTCGGTCGCGCCTTCATATACATAGTGATCATTATGGACTAGCTACCCATTATATGCTTTAATACAAATCCGGGGATTTCACTATACTTATCGGATTACTTAATCCGGGAACTTCATTACTGATAATTACTGTTTTCTGATAAACCTGTGAACTCACCAGTCTTGTACTGAGATTTTTGCATGTTTTCTCTCAGGACATTGATGTGGCACGTTAGGAGCACAGCATCTACAGCATGTCATTCTGTATTCACCACAAACTGTTTTCAAGAGTTAATTTGCATTTATTTTGCATAAACTGGACTGGACATGTGTTTGCGTGTTTCAAAGCCATTGTTAAATATTTTACTGTATACGCTTCCGCATTTCTTAAACATAATTGGTTTGTTTCACTGTTATTAAGCAGTCTATATGTTTTGTAATTATCGAGTCGCTTGGTGTAACTAATGCTTATCTGAGATCCTGGTTATGTCACACGCCTGACGGTAAAACCCCGTTAGCGGATTTTGAGGGTGTGACAGATTGGTATCAGAGCATTAGTTATAGCGAACTAAAATGGACTTGCATCTCATTTGCATTGCATTTTAGACTATAGCTGGATTTGCATTAGTTACACACACATAGATTTCTAAGCTATGTTTACTTAATTTAGTTGCCTGAAAACTTTTGCCTTAACATATCTCTGTGCTGTGAGTCACGGGAGGGTTTGAGTGCCTAATTCAAGTGATTTCAAACTCCAAAACCTCGATTGTTATTAATGGTTTCAAAGCCTCGTCAAAGTCTGTGTCTTACAACTTGAATACATGCAATGCTGGAAGAGTAAGATGCCTGTATCTCGGGGTGTTCTGTCTAGGCAAGGTATTCGCATATATCCAAATCAACCGATGGACCTATTTACCTTACCTGGGAACCCTTGGGATGAGTATCTGCTTATAGGTACGCATGTCTTCAACAAAGTTGTGATTGACCCAATACTTTGATTAGTCAACGTACTCGCTTTGATTCATGAATCAAACGAATACACTCCGAACATCTCATTATCGTGTGAATAATTCTTGTCCTTGATTTCGCTTCCTGAAAATAAACTATCTAAGATTTGAACACCACAGCAAACTCTATCGTACTCGTTTCTACTTTCAACATACTCTATCATCTTTGCTAGTCCTAACAGACAGCACTCGGTACTTGACAAAGTGTGTTATCATGAATGGGAGGAATCATGAATGACTATGCAAAGCAAATTAGAATTACGGGTGCACACGTAATTGTAATTTGTCGTGCATGAGAATTCTGGTAACTCTATCAGGTGATAACAGTCATAGTCAGTACAAATTTTTCGTTTCTATACTTGGAGACATAAAGTCTCGGTTCTCATGAAACCTCACTATCGATATGCAAACAAATCCTTCATTTCTGCTAGTATGAAACAGATTATTGTTATCAATAGTTATTAATCGATAGTGACTGTCATGTATTGTGAATACGTAGAATCATGTCTGGACGAAGAATTGGACGCCCACCTAGACAAGAAAACATTAATCTAACACAAGCTGAACTCGATGCCATCATAAATGAGCGTGTTGCTGAAGCGCTCGAGGCGTTCGAACAGACCAGAAACCAAAATCAAAACAACAATATCAACCAGAACCAAAACCAAGGAGGTAAACCTCTGTCAAATAGATCTTTTGGATCAAATCCTTGATACTCTACGTAACAATCCTTAAATCATTAATATGTATCCACTCATTCCAGGTCAAGCAGTCTGCACTTTCAAGATGTTCATGGACTGCAAACCTCATTCCTTCAAAGGCTCCGAAGGTGTTGTTACCCTCCTTCGTTGGATTGAGAAGCTGGAATCCACCTTTGCAATGTGTAACTGTCCAGCAGAAAACCGTGTCAAGTATGCTTCCGGCACTTTGGAAGGACCATCTTTGACATGGTGGAACTCACAGGTCCAAACCTTAGGACTTGATGCTGCTAACAGTATGCCTTGGGAGGACTTCAAAATTTTAATAAAAGAAGAGTACTGCCCCAGGAGCGAAGTCCAGAAACTGGAGGCAGAATTTTGGAATTTAAAGATGGTTGGTTCAGACATTGAGGAGTACACGACTCGTTCGCACGAGTTGGCTGCATTATGTCCTCAGATGGTGACTCCGGCCTACAAACGGATCGAAAAGTACATTGATGGCCTGGCTCCTCAAATCCAGGCTAGTGTGATGGCTGCTGATCCTGTCACTATCCAGCAGGCCATCCGACTGGCTCATAAACTCACCGACCAGGCAGTGGCACAGGGCACCTTGCCTAAACGTGGCGCTGCTTCTGGTTCATCAGATCACAAAAGGAAATGGGAACCATCTACCAATGGAAAGCAATCTTCATCCTCCACTTATCAACCTCAACATAAGAAGTTTAAACCGTCCCAACCTTCTCATTCGGGCGGCTATCATGGGAATCTCCCAAAATGCAACAAATGTCAGCTCCATCATACTGGGCAGTGCACAAGGAGCACGTGTGAGAGGTGTGGGAAGTTCGGGCATGTTGCCAAGTATTGTCGGGTGAATCTCTCGGGGAAGGCACCTCAACAACAGCAGAACCACAAACAGAATGTGTGTTTTGAATGTGGTCAACCCGGACATTTTAAAAATGAATGTCCGAAACTGAAAAGAAACGGTAACAATGGTGCTGCTGATAAGCCTAAAGACAACAACAATGGTGGTGGCGGTGGCAGAGGCAGAGTCTTCATCATGGGCTCAGGTGAGGCTCGAAACGACCCTACTGTAGTATCTGGTAGATTCCCTATTAATGGGTGTTATGCCTCTGTTTTATTTGACTCTGGTGCTGATAAGAGTTATATGTCCACCAAATTTAGTAAAACACTAGGGATGGTGCCTACCGATTTGAGTTCTAATTATGCCATAGAAATAGCCGATGGTAGAACGATAACAGCAACACAAGTGTTTAAAAACTGTAAGCTAGGCTTATCCGGACATACTTTCAGCATAGACCTTATTCCTGTCACACTAGGGAGTTTCGATGTAGTCGTCGGGATGGATTGGTTATCCCAGAATAGTGCTGAGATCGTTTGCAAGGAGAAGCTGATCAAGTTACCTATTTCGGATGATGAAATTCTTATTGTGGAAGGTGAAAAGGTGGGTGCGGTGGTCGGCATCATATCATATTTGAAGGCTCAGAAATGTCTCAGAAAAGGACACCTTGCCTTGTTAGCACTTGTTACTGAACCGAAGGCGGATGAAAGGCGAGTTGAAGATATTCCTGTTGTTAGAGACTTTCCTGAGGTATTTCCCGAAGACCTACCTGGCCTTCCTCCACACAGACAGGTAGAATTTCAAATTGAACTAGCGCCAGGAGCAACTCCGATCGCTCGGGCGCCGTACCGTCTAGCACCGAACGAACTACAAGAGCTGTCTAAGCAATTGCAAGAGTTGTTAGACAAAGGATTCATACGTCCCAGCTCTTCACCTTGGGGAGCTCCAGTGCTTTTCGTTAAAAAGAAAGACGGAACCTTCAGAATGTGTATTGACTACCGCGAACTGAACAAGGTGACAATCAAGAATAGGTATCCACTTCCACGCATTGATGATTTGTTCGACCAGCTGCAAGGATCTAGCTACTATTCCAAGATTGACTTGAGATCAGGTTACCATCAGTTGAGAGTGCGAGAGGAAGACATCTCCAAGACTGCGTTTCGAACACGCTATGGGCACTACGAGTTCACCGTAATGCCTTTTGGGCTGACCAATGCCCCAGCAGTTTTCATGGACCTCATGAACCGTGTATGCAAACCTTATCTGGATAAGTTTGTCATTGTCTTCATTGATGACATACTAATCTACTCCCGTAATAAGGAAGATCATGAGGGACATTTGAGAACCATACTGGGATTGCTAAGAGATGAACAGCTTTACGCAAAGTTCTCAAAATGTGACTTCTGGATGCGTGAAGTGCAATTCCTTGGGCACGTGGTGAATGAAAAGGGTATACATGTTGATCCCTCAAAGATTAAAGCAATCAAAGATTGGCCGGCACCAAAGACGCCTACTGAGGTGCGACAATTTCTTGGTTTGGCAGGCTATTACCGAAGGTTTATTGAAGGATTTTCTAAATTGGCGCAACCTTTGACTGCCCTGACTCATAAAGGAATAATTTATAAGTGGGGTAACAAAGAGGAAACAGCGTTTCAGGCGCTTAAAGACAAACTCTGCAGCGCACCAATCCTAGCCTTACCAGAAGGAACTGATGACTTTGTTGTTTACTGTGATGCATCCATCCAGGGTTTGGGGTGTGTATTGATGCAACGTGACAAAGTCATAGCTTATGCATCTAGACAGCTCAAGGTGCATGAGAAGAACTATACAACGCATGATCTGGAACTAGGAGCTGTAGTGTTTGCCTTGAAGATCTGGAGGCACTACCTATACGGAACCAGGTGCACGATCTATACGGATCATAAGAGCCTCCAGCACATATTTAACCAGAAGGAGCTAAATATGCGGCAACGACGATGGTTAGAATTACTCAATGATTATGACTGTGTGATCAAGTACCATCCGGGTAAGGCTAATGTGGTAGCTGATGCCCTTAGTCGTAAGGAAACCTTAAAGCCTCGTCGGGTGCGCGCATTACAAATGACTATCCACTCTGACCTACCAATGCAAATTAAAGCTGCTCAATCTGAGGCCTTGAGGACAGAGAATCTCAAAGCAGAATCCATGCGAGGCATGGAGAAACAATTGGAAGTTAAAGCTGATGGAATCCGTTATTTTATGAAACGGATCTGGGTACCACAGCATGGGAATCTGCGAGAGCTGATAATGGATGAAGCCCATAAGTCCCGTTACTCGATCCATCCAGGTTCAGACAAGATGTATCAGGACCTGAAAGAATTTTACTGGTGGCCGAGAATGAAAGCGGAGATAGCCACATACGTAAGCAAATGCCTAACTTGTTCCAAGGTTAAGGTAGAATACCAGAGACCATCCGGTTTACTCCAACAACCGGAAATTCCAGTGTGGAAATGGGAGCAGATCTCAATGGATTTCATCACGAAGTTACCCAGAACTCCCAGCGGATGCGATACCATTTGGGTTATAGTAGATCGCTTAACGAAATCCGCACACTTTCTGGCAATCCGAGAGACTGATCGAATGGAGAAGCTAACACGTATCTATTTAAGGGAAATAGTCTCTCGGCATGGCGTACCGATATCTATCATTTCTGATCGTGACTCTCGGTTCACTTCTCATTTCTGGCAATCGTTACAACGGTCATTAGGAACACGGCTGGATATGAGTACTGCATATCACCCGCAGACCGATGGTCAAAGTGAGCGTACAATCCAAACACTGGAAGACATGTTGCGTGCCTGTGTGATCGATTTTGGCAGCAGTTGGGAAACTCATCTACCATTAGTTGAGTTCTCCTATAATAACAGTTATCACACCTCGATCAAGGCAGCTCCATTTGAAGCATTGTATGGACGTAAGTGTCGATCACCTATCTGTTGGGCAGAAGTAGGAGAAAGCCAACTTACAGGACCCGAACTTGTGCACGAAACGACTGAGAAGATCGTGCAAATTCGTAACCGTATGGCAGCAGCACGCGATCGACAAAAGAGTTACGCTGACAAGCGTCGTAAACCATTGGAGTTTCGGGTTGGTGACAAAGTACTGTTGAAAGTCTCACCCTGGAAAGGTGTAATACGCTTTGGAAAGCGTGGGAAGTTAAGCCCAAGATACGTGGGGCCATTCGAGATTGTCAAACGGATTGGCCCTGTAGCCTATCAGTTAAATTTACCTGAAGAACTCAGGGGGATACATGATGTGTTTCACGTATCCAATCTGAGGAAATGTCTGTCTGATGAATCATTGATAGTGCCTTTGGAGGAATTAAAGATAGATGATCAACTATATTTCATCGAAGAACCAGTGGAGATCATGGATCGAGAGGTCAAGACACTAAAGCGTAGCAAAATTCCCATTGTGCGCGTAAGATGGAACTCTAAACGGGGACCAGAATTTACATGGGAACGGGAGGATCAGATGAAGTCTAAATATCCATATTTGTTCGTGGATATACCTTCAGAACCTAACTCCAACTGAATTTCAGCATGAAACTTTCCCAACTGAAGATACTGTGACATCTCACGATATCAAGCAAAGTACATTGTGGGTCTACTTTCACATTTGTTCTACCTCATAAAGTTGCACAGGCGTATGATAGCTCAGATGATACAGATGGATTTGACTATATAACTGACAACGAGTCATCAGATGACGACATCAACTCTTCAAAGTGCTACCTATGATCTATCTATGGTTTCATGGCCACCTTCTGATGAACAAAAGTGCTAGAAACATTCAAGATATTCCCAAATCAGAAAGGAAACCTAAGATTCTTCTTGTTGAAGATCATGTGGTGAATGTGATAGTGTGTGACGTCTGTCACTAACCAGTATGTCAGTTAAAATTAAGCTTGTTAACCCATTGTGTGTATTAACTGTTCTCATATATTTTCATAGTCTATTTATTGGTTTAACCGAATTCTCCTTATACTTGTTTGTTAACCCCGGTGTTCCAATTTTCGGGACGAAAATTCTTTCAACATGGGGATAATGTGACACCCGAAAATTTCACGAAAACTTCGTTAGTCTCGTTAAACGTTGGTGATCTAATTATAAAATGATAAATAATAATAATAATAAAAATACAAGTTTATTGTATTTAAAACCCATAATCAATAACTTTGTACATGAAATAATAACATTTCAAATTTCAGGGGTTAAATTATAATTCATTTAAAACTAAATCTAAACCTTAAACTTCATTTGCTAACTACTAGAAACTCAAGGGACCATTGTGTAAATTTGAAAAGACACCCAACCCCACCTCCCTTCTTCCCCGCTGATCATTCCTCCATTGTCGCCCGAAGAATCCGGCCACAAAAACAGGCCCTACGAACCTTAATAATTCCGCACTAACGAACCTTTGATTGTTTATAAACAACCAATCTCTCCTCTAAACCTCACAACACCTTTTCTTCATCACAAAAACAACAACTAGAAGTCTATCTCTCTCGGCCAAACCATAACCGTGAACCCCCTCAACTCTAGCCACCTCCCGACGATCTTCCCCTCTCACGATTTCAACGACTCCTATTCGCAGCAACGTATATCAAAGATTCATCCTTCCGACGTTGAACCCGGCAAGAGAACTCACGACAACCGTCACCGATAGAACCCTCCATTGCGAACCGCACCTCCGACAGCCCATTCGGTATGATTCGTTTCTGTTTCGTTCAATGTTGTTCGGTTTCGCGTACGGTTCTCCTTCGTGCTTGACTCGCGATCATTGTGGTGCCGGTTTCGGGTTATTATGATATGTATGTATTCTGCGTAAATATGTACGCTGCGATTTGATGGGGTTTGCTTATTTGGTCATTGGCATGTGTTCGTGTGCGTGAGTTTTGTGTGTATGCAGATATATATGTATGTGTATGTTTGCGATTGTATGTATGTATATATAGTTTGCATATCGTGTGTATATATGTCTGCGATTTAGGTGTGTATATATGTGCTGCGTATATATATATATATGTGTATGCTGCGACTGTGACTTAGTGTTTATGCTGCTGTGTTGCGTATATATATATATGTTGCTGTATGCTGCGTATATATATATGCGTATATATATATATATTGTGAGTATATCCTGCGACTTAGTGTTTATGCTGCTGTGTTGCGTATATATATATATGTGTATGCTGCTGCGATTTATGTCTATATATGTGCTGAATAAATACATGTGTACGTTCTGCGAATTGTGTGTGTATATGTGTTGTATATATATACATACGTATGTATGTATGCTCCGTATATGTTTGTATATGTAGCAGTGTGAGTGTGTTCTAACGTGTGTTGTATGTATGTATATATAATCATGTGTACTGCTTTTTATATATATATATATACATGTAAGCTGCGAATATATATGTATGTATATGTGCTGTGTATGTCTGTATGTATTCTGCGTATATATTTGTGTGTGCGTGTGTTCTGTGTGTATATATATATATTTGGTTCTTCATGAGTTGAATGTAATGTGTATAATTCCAACATAAGCATGTGAATTCACGTGGGGGCACTTGGGGTTTGCATATTGAAACTTTGTCGGAGAATATATTATGTGTATTGACTAAAATGTTCTGCATGTTTATATTAAAAAAAATCTAAGTGGAGTTGGGTGATTGCAGTAATGTTTGATGGAAGGGGGATAATATATTAAATCATGTTATGACTAAATGTACTTTATATGACAAGTGAGTTGACTTTAATGTTCATGTGTGTCATTTGGTTATGTATGGGTAAGGAAGAAAATATATGTACGGGCAGTAGATTTTTGGTATGCATATGCATGGTGTGTACAATTCATATGCATGGTGAATGTAATTTTGTTTATTAACGTGTATGGCTACATGTAAAATATATATATATATATATATATATATATATCATATCGTATATGTGTGTGTTTGTGTGAAATGTATGTATATTATGTAATATATGAGTATGTTGGGTATGAACTAGTGGACATTAGGTATACATGGATGCTACATGTGTGGACTTGCTTGTAAAAGGGGAAACTTCATCAGTCTGTACCGTAACCGAACCGTGAACGCGAAACGTACGATCTATTATTAATATTTAATATTTACTATTAATTATATATTAAACGTACATCCAGGTTGTTCGGGAACTTAATCGCTCGTGTTTACGTTAATTGCTTTTGCTGTGCATTTAAGGTGAGTTTACAGCCCCACTTTTACTTTATACTCTTTTTGGGGGAGAGAAACATGTTGTTTTTATAAACCTTACATTACATTGGATTATTGTGATATTGCATATACTTGATACTATGGTGTATACTTGCCCAACGGACCGTTAATATGGACTTAACGAGGTAATTGTTAGTAGTACTACTGGGATTGACATACCCCACTCGGGCTAGTCGCGCTAGCTGGTCAAACGGGTGAACGGTTAGCCTAATTTCAAGTGTTGTGGTGTGTGATCCACAACCGGGCCTACATTATACTATTGCTTACATGTCAGTTCGGTCGCGCCTTCATATACATAGTGATCATTATGGACTAGCTACCCATTATATGCTTTAATACAAATCCGGGGATTTCACTATACTTATCGGATTACTTAATCCGGGAACTTCATTACTGATAATTACTGTTTTCTGATAAACCTGTGAACTCACCAGTCTTGTACTGAGATTTTTGCATGTTTTCTCTCAGGACATTGATGTGGCACGTTAGGAGCACAGCATCTACAGCATGTCATTCTGTATTCACCACAAACTGTTTTCAAGAGTTAATTTGCATTTATTTTGCATAAACTGGACTGGACATGTGTTTGCGTGTTTCAAAGCCATTGTTAAATATTTTACTGTATACGCTTCCGCATTTCTTAAACATAATTGGTTTGTTTCACTATTATTAAGCAGTCTATATGTTTTGTAATTATCGAGTCGCTTGGTGTAACTAATGCTTATCTGAGATCCTGGTTATGTCACACGCCTGACGGTAAAACCCCGTTAGCGGATTTTGAGGGTGTGACAAATAACATTTAATAACCATTTATTTATTGAATAATGTCATTCAAGTCACACATTACAACGCAATTAAAATAAAACCATGAAATATAATATTGTCTTCTTTATTTTTTTGACTAGGTCCAATCCTATATGAGCAGAGAGAATTCCACTAATTAGCATTTCCTGAAATCATGTGAAAAAGTAACGAGTCAGCTAAAGAATTAGCCGGTGAGTAATCACAGCTTTAAACACACACAAAATTTGATTGAATAACTTGAAAACAATTCAATTCACATGGTAATGTTATAACTAACATGCAACAGTGTATCATAAATGACAAACAACACGATCAAACCTATTGACTGAATTGACTCGGTCCACAGACGAAGCCTTATAGAATGTATGTTTCCGGTTTCAATCACCACGCGACTAAACAAATGGGGTGGGTTGTCAAACCAATAGATCTATCATTGTTACCGTGGTTGTGTGAATTAATGATCATGTTATCAAGTTTATCTAGATGTGAACACATAATTGCAAGTAAATAACATAACACGTAATGAATTGAATAATAGTATGAAATAGAATAAAAATGAATAACCATGGTTGCGTATGATATCACATGATTTCCCCAAATAATAAAACATGTAAAATGGGCAATGAATACTCACTTGATAATTATAGGCGTTTTGAAAATGATAGAAGGTTTGGTTTGACACCAAAAATGTCCTCACGTTTCAACCTAAGGTTTGGTACCTTGTGATTAGAATAATAATAATTGAAGAACTAGACATGGATTAGGGTCCTAATTGAGATTTGAGGGTTTTTTTAACAATTAGTAAATATGATATATTGGCCAAATAACGTAGAACAAATTTATTAAGTAATTAAGGTTGAATATATTAGTGGGTCATTATGAAATTGAATACTACTCAACTATTTAATTTATAATAATGGATTAAGTAATAGTTGAACAGTAAAGTATGAAAAAGAAATAAACATTTTAATAATTAAGTAAAATGACTTGGTCCAAATAATTAGTTGAATAATTAATTATTTAGACGATTTATAAAATATTGGTATAAAACAATTTGAAACAATCTAATAAAATAAATAAGTAAAATGTTGAAATAAATTTTAGAAAATAATTTGGTTGTTTTAAAATTTCTAATGTTTGTAAAAACATTTTTATAATTTTTACAAATTTTTTATAATTTTTAAAGGTTTAAAAAAATGGCCCAAAAAAACAGTGAGGTTGCCCGGTTCGAACCCGGGACCTCCTGTTTAGAGTGTGGTGAGTGAACCAGTGAACCAAAGGGTTGTGGCCGTGATGGAAGTTGATTTAAAATAGTTTTAAACATGATTTCAATTCAACTTCAATCCCGTATGAACCCTAGAACGATTTGGACCCAAATTGAACATCGAATCGATTTTGAATGTGTCTGGAATCATGGGGCTTTTGACCCTCATGTAAAACCGAGTGTGTGTGTGTGTCTAATTTACCTTTATAATGATGAATTGATGTTGAATTCGTCAAGAACAGGTCCGCGACAAAGGTGCCAATCGAATGATGCTCAAACAGTGATTATAATCGAATTAAACTTGAGGGAAGCTTATAATGATGATGAGGATGAGAAGCCCTAACCCAATTTCGGTTGGGGTTGCCTCTAATGCGGTGTTCAACCAGTTGCAGGTTGCGAGTGGGGATGGAGATCGAAGAGGATGATGGGGTTTGTTTTGTATGTAATTGGGGTTGCAGAATGTTCAAGGGGAGCGAGTTGATGGTGACACTGTGAGTATATAACTCCGATTGTAGTTGTTTCAAACCAAACGATTTTAAGATTGATTCGGGAGTTTCGGGTCATAATTCAATTATAATTACATGGTGTTATTATCAGTTATTGATATGTTTGAATTCGTAATGATCACAGAATCGTTTTCATTTGATTAATTTGATTGTTTGCGTTGATGATTGAGTCGAAACTGTTTGAGATTTGAATGTCGATTTTGGTTTTGGTTTGGACATGCTAAGCATTGAATTAAGTCCAACTAAGACTGGTTATGGGTTCGAAACATGTTCACGAAGCGATTTAGAACAGTTGGGGTCGGTTTTCGTATGTTTTTGAGTTGTTTTAGGCCGAGCCGGAGCTTGGCCGGAGGGCGGCCGGAAAAACGGGATTGAAGGGGGGGGGGTTTGGGTTTGATTTGAAAAGTTACAACTTTAGCCCCTGTAGTTTAGAGTGATTGCTATTTTATGCTTGACTCTATTGAATTAAGTTTAAAAATTACAATATTTGCCCCAAACTTATTAAACTAATTTATAATTAAATTTGTCTTTTAAAACTTTAAAGAGTTTATAAATATAAAGAACTAATTTAAAATTAAATTTAATTCTCATTACAACTTATAGACTTTTATAAGTTTATATGTTTTGAAAAAAAATACTTTGATATATAATTATTCTTTCCATTTTAAAATTCATAATGACAATTATTTGTGAATTTGTAATACTCTATTTTATGAATTATGAAATTATTATAACTTGTTTAAATGGTTTAAATAAATGACATTCCAAATAAAGCCATTTATAATATTGATTAAACTATTCCGAGTTACATTTAATTCATTGAAATTAATACTCTAAAAAAATAGGGTCGGGTTACAAATTTGAAAATGGATCAAATGTTACATTTAATAGTTCAATGTTTTGATTTTGTGTTTTTCTGCTTTAGGTTAGACATGTTCATAATTAGGATTTTGGCAATTTGGTAAATTATTTGACGAATTCAAAGTTTTTATATATTTATATTTGACTATAGTCCTATACAATCTGTTTTAGACGGAGACAGCTTTAAAATTATGGGTACCGAAGCCCAACTCTAATTAATATTGGTTGATTATCATCTCCTTACGGTGAATTAGGGTTCCCAATCGATGAATTGCACTCCGATGAAGCATGCGTTGGCCTCATTTGTGAAGGTAATCATTATAACTTTAATTTTTGGAGACTATGTTGAGTTTGTGTGTGTTTGTATAAGATTGTATATGTTTCATTTTACTTCTAATTTGAGTTTCGTAGTTCTTTTTTGGCACATCTTAAACTCAATTTGGAACATGCTGCTCTCAAATAATATGTTAGTCAAGTTGATGTCAGATTTACAAAATTGTTAGCTGATCTATAATTTTAGATGCCATCCTAATGAATGTGGTCACCATATTAGCCACTGAACCTTGAAATCTTGAATCAAGATGTTTAGTGACTAAAAAGTACTTAAATTGATATTTTGAGCCATATAGTTCTCATCATGATTTGAATATTTGATTTAATATGAATTGAAGACGTGTGATTAATACTTTTGGGTATGGTTTTAGGCTTTTTGGTTGTGTTTATATAATTAGTAGTATGGTGTACTAAAACATGTTTATCTACTAGCATGATAGATCTAAAGATTGGACTTATGATGAATTTAGTGTTGTTTCTGTAGCTGCGGGTACGTGCATTCTTATTTTATGATATTAGTTTTTTGTTAAAAGGAAGTGAGAAGAGGTGGATGCTTCTAGCCATTTAAAGCATAGTGACTGAGACAGTCGTGATTCTATAGGTTTCTTGATATTCAATACTGTAATGACTACTGGATGATTGGTTAGTAACAAATTGGTACACTTATGTACCTAATTAGTCCTAAACGCACAACTTTAATAGAGCCAAATATAAACGAATGGCACATGTGGCTTTGATTTGTCTCTCATAAATTAATGAGCGACAATCGACACCAATGGGTTTTTTTAGTTTTCTACTACCAAAATTGACACAATGAAATCTTAGTCTAGAAAATCTTAAAATGAAAACAATTACTAAATGTGATATTTCTAATCATTGAATTATTAGAAATAATTCAAGTTGTACAATGTGATATATCTTTTGTAGCCATCCACGAAAAAGAAATTTAGCTACGTTGTTCTCCTATGTATTATTGTTCATTATGTACATAAACTGGATATGTAAAATGTTTCACGTATTATTTTGCGTAGATTAAAGTTGAAAAGTACTTCCCTTAAGATGCAGTTATTAATAACACAAAAACATCCGCCGCATCGCGCGGGGGCCTTTTGCTAGTTCTATATAATTTTAAAAGGCATATTGATTGATCATCTTATATGCATAGTGTACAAGTTAGCCTTGCATAACTTATTTTATTTTGAGTCCCAACTTCAGTTCTCTTTTCGGGTTTTTCACACCCTGTGTTTTCTCGTTTACCTTTTTTTTCTGTTGTTTAAATTGTATATATTTTCAGTCTCATAGGTAGATGAACAAATATATATTTATTATAATAATCATCTAAAATAATAAATCTTAAAATACTAAAACATTTAATAGGTGGAAAACCACATAGGAAGTAAGAAATTAAAGACCCCTAAGTTCCACAATATTACATTTTACCATTAGGGAATTACAATGTTATGCATTAAGAGATTGTACTCTATGCTAAAATCTTAAAATACCGAAAAATTCAATCGGTGGAACACAACATAGTGAGAAACTAAAAGACCCTCGAGTCAATAAAAATTACATTCTTACCATTAGAGAAGCGTAAATTACAAATTTACGACCCTGATTTGAAAGATATTTGTTATTTTAGTCGGACTCATCTATCCGTTTCTTAGCTGGGACCACACCCCCAACCCCTCAGGAGGAAACTCATTGCTGAGAAAACCCTTTGGGTCAACTCTGAGCATTTTGCTCAGAGTGAGACTTAAACCATGATCTCCCTTTATTTACATATCATAAATACATTATCTTAACCAGTTGGGCTAAAGATCATTGGTTGTAGTCTACTATGTTAATTTGATATTCATTATGCCTTTTAAAGTATATGGCTTTTAAAGTATAAGTAGTGATGAATCAAATTTATTAGGAGATTAAATGGAGATCAATTCGATTAAATTATGGATTGAATTTACTAGGAGATTAATTATGTGAGACTAAATGGAGATCAATTCAACTAAAAATTTAATCTGAGCCGGCCATTTAGTGCATATTAATTTAATTTAAACCGGCCATTTACTAGGATTAATTGTATGTAATTACGTACTGGATATTGGTTTAAGTTGAATCGGCCAAATTCTTTTCAAATTAAGCTTTCTATAACTGCGGAGCTAATTTCAATGAAATTTAGAAATATCAAAAAAAATTCTTCAGATTTCAACTTATTAAATATTCTATTTTTTAATTTTGATTACATAACGAAAATAAGGAATTAAACTTGATGATGTTGCGTGAATTAAACCTACAAAGAATGCAATGGAGAGTAGAGAGTTGGAGAAAGTTTGTAAAGAGATGAAGTAGAGCTATAAAAGGCCGAAGCGAAACGAAGATGATCATGGCACCATTGTTGTTGTAGAGCACCATGAGCAGTGACGGAGCTTGAAAAATATATAAAGGGAGGCGAAAGTCATTGTTCGCATAAATTTTTTCTTATCGCTATATCAAGAAGGACCGGACGTAATTTGTATAAAATTTTCGAACGAAATACACATAAATTTCCACTTCTGAGCGAACAAACTGGACAGACCCCTAAAAGCTCCACCCATGACTATGAGTTATCTGCTACTTTTAGTCAATGAGGTTTCATGATCATGGTTGTTTATTTAGGAGTAATCTTGATGATGATCATTGGTATAAACCATTGGTATGGTTCATTATTGTGCAACATGTGATTGAGTGGTGGCAGTAGTGGTGCTGATGATGGTGTGTGATGGTTGTGACCAAAGTCAATTCTTAGGATTTTAGTGCCCTGGACGAGATGAAAAAAAATACCCTTTGATCCTAACGAATTAAATTTATACAAACTAGTTTGTTTAAACAAAAACACGCGTTTTACCAATAAATATAGCAAAATCATAGTATTAAAATGACATACAGTGATAACCAACCGATAACTCGTGAAGCCATAATTCCACAAATAACTAACAAAGTCGGCAGTCGCACAAAGGCCACGGCAGTCGCACAAAGGCCACGGCAGTCGCACAAAGGCCATGTTGCTCTGCACGTCGCAACTTTTTGCTATTCCATTTGTGAATGCCTCGATTTCTATTTTTTTAGGTGGGCTGCTCAATCGAGTTTAATCACCATATAAAACAATTATATAAAAAAATAACAATTGCATAAAAAAATAACAATTGAACATGGCTCATGGGATTTGAGTATTCTATTTTGTAAGAATAAGCTTCTAATTAAGTAATTGGGTTAATGAAATAGACCCAAAGATATATATTTGATTTAAAACATAATTAGGTTATGTTTTTTATTGTGTTATAACTTATACCTATTTTCTTAGAAAAAATATATAATATAGAATGTTTTTAAGAAAATTTATGCCTCCTAAGGGAGTGTGCCTTAGACGGGTGTCTATGTTGCCCCTCCTTAGGGCCGGCTATGGTTGTGACAAGGAGTGGTGGTGATTGGTGGTGGTATTGTGGTGACGGTTGAGATGGGGTTGGTCTGAAAAGAAAACGAGGAATAAGGAGAGTAAAATGATTAATTTACAACTATTTAAGGGAATAAATTAACAGCCGTTTGACCCTAGGGAAGAAACTTATTACGTTTTTACAAATCTTAAGACTAAACATGTAAGTTTTCAATCCCAGGGATGAAACGTGAAATTTGAGCAAACCTTACGGACGATCTATTTAATTTACTCAACTTTTAACTCAATTAATTTATATAAAAAATTTTAAGCCTATTTCAAATGCTTCACATAATTCAGGTAGTAATTTATTTTAGTTCATTTGATTATATGAAAATTGGAGATGAAACTAGAGCTCGAGGTGTCAAAACTATATGATATATTGATATGTGATAAGTTTTGCGTTTGGCCATTTTGTTAATTTCAGTTTGTTGTTTTAATATGATGTTGATGCATTATTTCAAACTCTTTTTTAACATGGTTTCCTTTGATGTGACATTCATAAGAAAATACATGAGTGAAATATCATTACCAGATCGTTTAACGGTTGCAAACAAGTCTCCGCAGTCCCACAAATTGTGAGACCATGGATTTATTTATTGCGGATTATGTTACACACTTACAGATTAAGTGAAATAGAGTTTATAAAAACATGCAGACTAAGTGAACTAGAGTTTATAAAAACATGCAGATTAAATGACCTAGAGTTGGTGTAGATAAACAACGATAGTTGTAAGCGTGTGAATTTTTGTTTATTATGGTTTCTATCCGAGAGGCATTGTATGATATGATTGTTTAAAACGTTATAATATTTAAAGTTATTTACAAGTGAGGCATCGTTATCTTGTAATGTTTATAGCTTTTATAATTTTCTTACATTTTAGGACCAAATCATATATGCAAGTGCCACTATTGTTTTTACACTTATGCCAATCAGACTTTTTTGTTAAATATTTCTGTGTAATTGAATTGACTAATAACCAATATGATCATAATATCCATCAAACAAATTAAGAAGTGCGGAGTGTACGCTTGTTTAAGTTTATTATGATCTTTTCGTCATGACTTTTATTCAAATAATTAAGAACTCCAAGTAACTTTCTCGATTCGAAGGAAACTTGATGATAATGATGCATGGTAGAGATTTTAGTTGTTGCATAACAGGAAGGAACATGAAACAAAGAAGTTATAGCCGTTTTGATATTATATATATGTCTCTCATTATATATTGTTGGTGTCGTTTTACACCAAGTTTTGTCAGTACGTTTTGGCAAGATTATCACACATAAAATGTAGATGTCTACTAGCTTAGTGGTAACGTAATTATTCTTAATTAAATATATGCATTAAATTAAATATATAATAGTTATATTATTTATACCGAGAAATAGTTGTTATTATATACGTCTTAAAAAGACTAGACTCGGTCATTTAGATAAAACTATATATGTTAAATGGGACATTTAATGAACTGCTATTAAGATCACTCATTGCCAGGAGTGAAAAATCAATATGTACAATATAATGACACACAAGTTTAGCTACAGACACAATATTATAGTCTACACTCGTCAAGGCCACTCGTTGCAAGGAGTGAATAATCAATTTTGAAAACTTATATGTTTGTAAGAGGTTGTTTGGTAATTTTTAAATGATTAAGTGCTGAACCAATAAGAGGTATAAACCACTAAATGTTGAACCATTAAAAAGTCTGAACCCTAAGAGGTCTGAACCATTAAGAGCTAGTTGTAAACATTTAATAATTAGACAAAGGTCTGAACCATTAAGAGCTAATGGTTATAATTTTTGAATGATTAAATGCTGAACCAATAAGAGGTATGAACCACTAAATGCTGAACCATTAAAAAGTCTGAACCACTAAATACACATAATCATTGAAGAATAATCAATTTAATCATGACAGTAACATAAATTACACCAACAATCATGTACAAGTTGTTAAATCATGCTAAGTTTCATCTAATTCAAGTGATAATAAGAGTTTAGCCCACAAGGCTTACAAAAACACATCCAAACTTAAAACATGGAAGAACTCATAGTAGATCTAGAGGAATTCAAACCAATTTTGAGTGAAAATGAGGTGGATGGTGTTAGTTCCTTCTTAAAAAGTATGAAATCTTCAATATTTGCCTTCAAAACTCCAAAAATCTCCTGAGAAATGCTCAAAACACCTAAGGGTTTAAAAGAAGCTAGAGTTTAAAAGAAAATAAAATTTATGTTGGAAATGAGGTGTAGTAGGGTATAAATTCATTTTCTGCCCGAATATGGCCATATCTAAAGCGATATGACCATATTCAAACTCAAAAATAAATTATTTAGAGTTTAACAACTTATATGGTCATATTCAACTTTAATATGGTCATATTCAGCTTTAATATAGTCATATCAAAGGCATTTTTCCTCTTAAACTTCTTCAATTTTGGGTTTTTTTCACAAAAATCACCGAGCTTCATCCGATAACTATAAAATTCAAATATAACATAGATAAGTGTCTAATTATTAATTTTATATAAAAAAATAACTTAAAATGCAAAGAAATATATATTGTAAACATATATAATTATTAACATATCAAATATTTTATATAGCATGTGATATGTTAAAAAGAAGATTTTGGGTAGAATGCCAAGAGATAAATTGTAATATTGTAATACTTAAAACACAGAGATAAATTACAACACATAGGTAGAAATAAAAACATAAAATTGTAATATTTGTAACATCATCATTTTAAAATTAAAATGCCTAGTTGAAATTTCAAACCTGGTTCAATAAACTTTATATAACAATATTATACTTAAATAAAAAAATATACTTGATTTTATGTTAAATATGATAAAGAGTGATAAAAGTGAATAAAGGTAGGTTTTTTCAATAGGGTCCTGATGGGAACATCGCATGGGTTTTTGGGGGTGGGCCGGTTCAAACGGTCACGGTTAGGTCTTGCGGTCACATTTTGGCTCCTAACCGTGACCGCATGGACTTGATGTCACGTTTGGGGTGTTTGTCCCCGTGACAGCATGGTCTTGCTTTCAAGGTTCGGGCTGGTAGTCCCCGTGACCTCCTGACAACAAAACGACAAAATGACAAAATGATGACAAAATGGGTTGTTAAAGTTGAAAAGCGGTCACCAAACCGTCACGTGGAGGCCAAACCGTGACCTCTAGGGTACACGGTCTCAGTTTAAGGTACGACGTAGACGTGATTTTGACAAAAGGCCGTGATTCCCGGCACAAACCGTCACGTGGAGGCCAAACCGTGACGGTTTGTTCCCCAGAATTTTACCTTATATACATTTCACCTTTGAACAATCGGCATATCCATTTCCAAACTAAAAATTCGCAATTTCATAATCCACACTTGAGATTTTTCAGCCTTCGTCATTCCAAAACGCGTTAATTCGAAAACAATGTCGGGTTCGGGAGATCATTATCAAAAGCCGAAGCTTCCAGATTTGAATGTCCTGACCTCGGTGATTCTGCTCTTGGGCTCGCAATCTCAAGCTTTTTCTTCTTGACTTACCCCGATATCGACGCTGGTAAACTCTCTGAACTCCGTGCGCGCAATGTTAGTGGTGAAAAACTCGCTCGGGTTGCAGTTCGCCTCGGGCTTTACAAGTACATCCGTCACAACAAAGCTGATGTTCTTAGTGATAAGGTATTACATTATCAAGTCTACTGATATTCATGCCAATTATACATTCTGTGTTGCTATTAGATTTGGGGTTTTTTTGGTGTTTGAGGGGTGCATACTATTTGAATTGAGTTTACTATTAGCCTATTAGGCGTACCGATTATACATCATGCATTGCTATTGAATTTGGGGGTGGTGTTTTGATTTTGTTAGGTTTGGGAGTTTCTTATTGCGGTTGAGGAAGAAGAAGGGATAGTTGTGCACGGTGGAAGAAGGAAACCGACCCTGCATAACCAGTTTTCCAAAGAATCTGCGCTGCGTTTTGTCTCCACAAAGATTAAAGTCAACGCGTTCTGAATCAAGATTAAAGATAACAGATTACAAAGACTAATTAAGCAGATTAGAAAAAAAAAGATGAACTGAATCGCACGTTTGTTAATGATTAAAACCATAAAATAGTGTTTGTTAATAATTTTAAAAGTATATAAACCTGAGGATAAATCGGTGCACCACCATATGCAACAGCAACTTTCACACCAGTTTCATAGCAGAATTTCTTAGCTTCTTCAAATATCTAACGAAATAATACAGATCATAAGAACAATAGTTATATTATATATTCACGAAAAGATAGAAATGATGTGACGGTGAAACTAGTAATCGATAATCAATCATCATTTGTACAGACTAATGGGGACACCGCATGGGTTTTTGGGGGTGGGCCGATTCAACTGTATTGTGCATCTTATTTCTTCATTTGGCAGCCAGACAATTGGAAGGGGATTACCCGATGCCCAGTGTGAGCTATCATTGGCCGAGATATGCATATCAAGAAGCACTAGAATGGCAAAATATGTACGAGGGTCGTTTAAATAATTACGTTAGAATAATGGATCGTCATAGAGGCACCAATGTCTCCTGTAAGAATCATTATCCGATACTTCATCATATTAATGAATATCCCTTTATTTGATGATGATGATGATGATGATAATGATAATGATGATGATGATAATAATAATAGTAATAATAATAATTGTAATATTAATAATATTAGTAATAATAATAATAATAATAATAATATATAATAATAATCATAATAATTATATATATTAAAAACCACTATGTCGGTGTGAACAGTGTTCACATTTTTTATTTTTTTTAATTATCAATTTAATTCTCAAAATCCCAAAACTTATATTATACTAATTAATTATTAAGTTTATATATGTATTAGAGTGGTACATTATAATTAAATAGTTGTATCTATAATTGATCTAAACTGTATAGTGGTACATTGGGTTTAAATAGTTATACTAATACTTGGTCTAGACTTTATTTATTATATATTTTACTAATTATCGACTTATCATTGGGTTTAAATAGTTATACTCATAATTTGTCTAGACTTTATTTATTATATATATTACTAATTATCGACTTAATTATTTACGCATTATGAGTTGTATATAAACATTAATGGGTTGTGTCCGGTTTTATTTTTTCTTTTCTTTAATAATTTTTTAACTTTTAAGTTTTACTCAATATTTTTACATATTTTATAATTTAACCTTCGTATATTTTTACTTTCCATTTTGATTCCATATACCTTTCATCTTTTAAAAAATTTTCGTTTTACGTTGCGGTTCAAATTTTACGAGTTAACACGCCACAACGTGCGTGTGTGTTTTAACGTGTTCCCGACTACCTTTTTCTCATTTAATGGCCCATTTACAATGCGCGAGTCTTAGATCGACTTAGTTATTGTTTTTAATGTTTTACGTTTCACATGCGGGGTTCAACGTTTTTATGTTTACTTTCCATTGAGATTTATTTTTCCTTTTTTAATACAAGTTTCCTTCATGCTACTTATCATGGTCTTACGCCCCGTTGCAAAGCGAGGGGTGTAATACTAGTTAATAATAATAATAATAATAATAATAATAATAATAGTAATAATAATAATAATAATAATAATAATAATAATAATATAAACAGCTGAATGATTGCTCATCAGTAGTTTTGTAAACAAAGTGTCACGGGTTGACCAATACGTGACAGTTAGGGTCTCTCAAACCGTCACGGTTAGGGCTAACCGTGACCTTTTGGGGTATTGCTCATCAGTGGTTATTTAAGCAGCTGAAACAGCTGAAGGATTGCTCATCAGTAGTTTTGTAAACAAACTGTCACGGTTTGGTCTTGCTGTCACGGTTCGGGGTGGTAGTCCCCGTGACCTCCTGACAACAAATAACAAAATGGGCTCTTAAAGTTGAAAAGCGGTCACCAAACCGTCACGTGGAGGCCAAACCGTGACCTCTAAAGGTACGACGTAGACGTGATTTTGACAAAAGGCCGGGATTCCCGGCACAAACCGTCATGTGGAGCGTCATGTGGAGGCCAAACCGTGACGGTTTGTGCCCCAGAATTTCACCTTATATACATTTCACCTTTGAACAATCGGCATATCCATTTCCAAACTAAAAATTCGCAATTTCATAATCCACACTCGAGATTTTCAGCATTCGTCATTCCAAAACGCGTTAATTCAAAAACAATGTCGGGTTCGGGAGATCATTATCAAAAGCCGAAGCTTCCAGATTTGAATGTCGTGACCTCAGTGATTCTGCTCTGGGCTCGCAATCTCAAGCTTTTTCTTCTTGACTTACCCCGATATCGACGCTGGTAAACTCTCTGAACTCCGTGCGCGCAATGTTAGTGGTGAAAAACTCGCTCGGGTTGCAGTTCGCCTCGGGCTTTACACCACCAGACCATGGTGCAAAATCCTTGTGCCACAACCCTACCTCTCCCCCAACCATCCTTGTCACACTACTACTAAATACGTCTCGAAATCTCAACGCCGCTTCAGGTGTTGTAAAGTTAACAAACGCGAGCCCAGCGTTAGTTCGCCGACTACAAAACACAACAAATTAAAAGTAATAAAGTACCTGGATTCTAGCACGACTAAAAAAAACAAAACAAACATACCCAGTGTATCCCGCTGAAGAGCAGGGTCTGGGAGGGGTATGTGGTGGCAAGTCTTTCCTCTATCCTGAGAGATAGAGAGACCGCTTCCGAAGAGACCCCCGACTCGTTAACAAATCCCAATGTTTTCCTTTAACCGACGTATGAAACTTCCAAGCTGCTTCAGATGTTGTAAAGTTCACAAACGCATATCCGGCATTCAAACCATGCCTGTACGTATATATCAACGTCAAAACTTAGCTTACAGTGAGTACGTTAATAAAACTCCGATCGAACGGTGTTTCCCGCCTTTTCATTCTCAAGTTGACGGTGATAAAATTACGGAAATAAAAATAAATGTTTAATGCTGGCCCATCTGGCGCGGGCGGGTCTGGTCAGGGCAGCGATCCGGGGATGATGGATTACATAGATATTTTGTTTGTATTTTATTTCTTTTTGTATGTAAAAACTCATTGTATATATATATATATGTGCAGTTTCAGTTATGATGATTTGTATATTTGGTTGTGTTTGTTTGGTTGTGTTTCTTTGTTTGTTTGCTTTATATTTGCAATGTTGATAATGTTAATTGTATATGTTTGATAACAACTGATTTTTACGATTAGGTTAACCATGTGATAAAATAACAACCAACTTGTTTAAAATTGCTTGTAATATGACCATGAATTGCAGCAGATTAGGTTAACCATGTGATAATGTTAATTGTATCTGTGCTGCGTTTTGTCTCCACAAAGATTAGAGTCAACGCGTTCTGAATCAAGATTAAAGATAACAGATTACAAAACTAATTAAGCATATTAGAAAAAAAAAGATGAACTGAATCGCACGTTTGTTAATGATTAAAACCATAAAATAGTGTTTGTTAATGATTTTAAAAGTATAAAACCGAGGATAAATCGGTGCACCACCATATGCAACAGCAACTTTCACACCAGTTTCATAGCAGAATTTCTTAGCTTCTTCAAATATCTAACGAAATAATACAGATAATAAGAACAATAGTTATATTATATATTCACGAAAAGATAGAAATGATGTGACGGTGAAACTAGTAATCGATAATCAATCATCATTTGTACAGACTAATAAAAATAAATGTTTAACGCTTAAGGAAGATACACGAAATCAAACTCCGATCGAACGGTGTTTCCGCCTTTTCATTCTCAAGTTTACAGTGATAAAATTACGGAAATAAAAATAAATGCTTAATGCTTAAGGAAGATACACGAAATCAAACTCCGATCGAATAATAATAATAAATGTTTAGTAGTAGTAATAATATTAGTAGTAGTAGTAGTAGTAATAATAATAATAATAATAGTAATTATTATTATTATTAATAATAATAATAATAATAATAATAATAACAATAATAATATATATAATAATAAAATAATAATAATAATAATAATATAATAATAATAATAATAATAATAATAACAGCTGAATGATTGCTCATCAGCAATTTTGTAAACAAAGTGTCACGGTTTTGATCAAGACGTGACAGTTAGGGTTTCTCAACTGTCACGGTTAGGGCTAACCGTAACCCTTTGGGGTATTGCTCATCAGTAGTTATTTAAACAGCTGAAGAAGCTCATCAGTAGAGGCCAAACCGTGACCGCATGGTCTTGCTATGACCCTTTGGGGTACTCATCAGTAGCTATTTAAACAGCTGAAGAAGCTCATCAGTAGACGCCAACCGTGACCGCATGGTCTTGCTGTCAAGGTTCGGCCGTGACATCCTGACAACAAAACGACAAAATGACAAAATGGGCTGTTAAAGTTGGTCACCATACCGTCACGTGGAGGCCAAACCGTGACCTCTAGGGTACACGGTCTCAGTTTAAGGTACGACGTAGACGTGATTTTGACGAAAGGCCGGGATTCTCGGCACAAACCGTCACGTGGAGGCCAAACCGTGACGGTTTGTGCCCCAGAATTTCACCTTAAATACATTTCAGCTTTGAACAATCGGCATCCAAACTAAAAATTCGCAATTTCGTAATCCACACTCGAGGTTTTTCAGCCTTCGTCATTCCAAAAACGCGTAAATTCGAAAACAATGTCAGGTTCGGGAGATCATTATCAAAAGCCGAAGCTTCCAGATTTGAATGAGGTGCCACATATCGAGGATTCGAACCAAATTAAACTAGTATATGTTTTATTATAACTTATATTTGAAATATCTAACCATTATCTTTTTTAGGAATATTACGTATACGGGAGTCACCCTCCGTGGGGGGAGGAGGAAACCAACCCGTCGAACACATTTGCTCAAGAGGCGTACAACTCTTTATTTGGACCGACAGGTTACGGTGAAGGGTACAGATATCCCCCTTGCAATTCTTACGGGCATGCCCCGAACACGTACAACTCGCAAACAGAGCTGGATTACGGACATCCCCCGTACCATCAGAACTAGAAATTACACATGTGTCGGATACTTTTAATGGGAATGACACAGATGAGAGTGACGGTTCGGTTCACCTCAAAGAAACCATGGGGACACCGCGGAGCATGATGAGGATGAGGATCGGATAAGAAAGGCTACGGTTTCTTATAAAACCAATCAAGTACGAAGAATTTTTATTCTTTTGTTTATTTTATTTTTTATTTGTTTTATATATTGTTTTTTTATATCTAGCTTTATCATTTTTTCAGTATTTTGATTCTCGTGAGGACTTGGAGAAGTGGGCTAAAACGAGAGGACGCGAGCATGGGTGCGTCATTGTGGTGGGTCGGTCACGAAAAAAGGATGTGGAACTAATATGCAATCGTAGTGGTGAACCTAAATTCACTGGCACAAGTAGACGTACTGGGAGCATAAAGAAAGGATGTCCCTTTAAACTCGTAGGGAAGTACGTAGGAAAGAGTGACAGTTGGATGTTAGAGGTGAGAAACGAGACGCACAACCACGATCCTGTTGTGTACGAGGAGGGCCACGCGCATCTTAGAAAGATGACCGCCGAAGAAATTGATCTTGTCGAGAAATTACACAGGCAGCACGTGCGGCCACGACATATCCATTCAGCCGTAAGGGAGCAGTTTCCCCACAGCGTCTGTGTTGTTCAAGACATATACAATCTGACGTCAAGTTTAGGGTTGAGGGGAGAGAAGGCATCACACCAATGCAGGAACTTGAAAACCTGCTACAATCTAAAGAGTTCGTGTATGAAACACGAACGAATGCAACTACTAAGGCGGTGGAAGATGTTTTCTTTTATCATCCTACTTCGTATAAAATGTGGCGCGCATTCCCGCACGTGATGTTGATAGACACGATGTACAAGACCAACATGTACAACATTCCGTTTGTTCAGGTTATTGGCGTTACGTCGACGTCGAAGTCGTTTTGTATCGCGCATGCATTTATATCGAGAGAACGGCAAGACAACTTCACATGGGTACTGGAGCAGATCAGAGATATGCTCGATGGGTGTGTGGAGCCCCGCGTTATTGTCACAGACAGGGACCTGGCCCTGATGAGTGCGTGTGACACAGTGTTCCCGAGTGCTACTAAAAACCTATGTAGGTGGCACGTTCGGGAGATATCAAAAGACGGTGGAATATCCTTTTCAAAACCGACATGTGGAAGGATTTTTCATACTGGTGGAAGACATTGTGTTCGTCTCCCACAAAGGCAATGTACGATTACAATTGCAGGAAGATGGAAGAAAAGTTAAATGAAGATGGTAAAAGTGGTAAGAATTTCATATTTATTTTTACTCTAACAATTTATTTGTTCATTTTCTAAAATTTGTTATTTTCTTTAAGAGGTATGGGAATATATTGGAATAATTGGTTGGTGCCGTACAAAGAGAAAATTGTTACTTGTTGGATGTACGACCGCCTTAACTTTGGTGAATTTACAACTAATCGGGTTGAGGGCCAACATGCCAACTTCAAGAGTTACCTCACAGGGACCAACAATACGTTGCACACACTTGTCGGATATGTTTGTGACCTCGTGCGCGGCCAGGAGATTGAAATTTGTAGAACATTCGAGGTGTCCCGTGTGAAAATTAAAAAAGACCATCGACTGTCATTGTTCTCAAAGTTGCATTATAAAGTATCAACTTTTTGCCTTAGCCTCCTTGAATCAGAGTTGACGAAAATGGAAATGATTCAGGAGTCTGGGGGTTCATGTGAACACCAGTTGTTCACGTCCATGGGCTTGCCATGTGCTTGTCGTTTGGAGATACACGTCTGAGAAGGTTATATTTTTCTTAATACATTTTTTTACTGTTGTCACACGATTGTATATTTTTCACTAATAATTTAACCTTTAAATCCAGTCACAAGTATTCCACTCGATGCGGTAGATCCACACTGGAGGAAGCTTGATTTCGAGCCAGCGTACGTGCGCCGCCTGAACCCGACTACGATGTGAAATTTGATGACTTGAAACAAAAGGTTATGTCGTCTCCCAATCCTCAAGTAAAGAAAAATTATTTAACAAAGTATTTGACTCTTTGTTTAAGAGTAAGTCAAAACTTAAAGAACCTGAGGTGCGTCATGACCGACGTGGTCGTCCAAATATTAAGGAGCAACAAAGAGAGCGGACTCCAATACATCACAGTATGAGGCTGCTAGACACAGCTCCTATACTTCCTCACAACAAACTATGCCTGACCCGGCGAGGCATAGCTCATATACCCCTCAGTTTAAAATGCCCAATGACCGTTCTAATAAGGCAAAGGCAGCTTCAAATGTACCGATTACGGGAGCTGCCCTAGGGTTTCCTTTAATATTGAAACCAAAGGACGTGATAAAAGTTATGAGGTTTAAGGATCAGCTGCCCCAATGGATTCACCGGTACGTTTCGACTATAAAGATGTGCGGCCTGATGGTAACTGTGGTTTTCGGGCGATCGCGGTGGCTTTAGGGAGAAAGCAAAATGAATGGGAATGGGTTAGGCGTCAAATGTTGTCGGAGATGGACAAAACATGAGGTATTGGCGGAGCAATTTGAACCGTGAGATGCCTGGCCATTATGATTCTGTTCGTAATAGCTTAAATTGGTTTGGCACGACTAAACCCGCACCCGATACCCATTGGCTAACTTTTCCGGCCCATGGACTCGTAATTGCGGAAACATTCAACTGTATTGTGCATCTTATTTCTTCATTTGGCAGCCAGACATGGTTCCCGCTGAGAACAGCCCAGAGCCATTATTCACCTATCCAGTTGTCGCACTTGCTCATATTAACGGAGCTCACTTTATTTGCATACAATTGGAAGGGGATTACCCGATGCCCAGTGTGAGCTATCATTGGCCGAGATATGCATATCAAGAAGCACTAGAATGACAAAATATGTATGAGGGTTGTTTAAATAATTACGTTAGAATAATGGATCTCATAGAGGCACCAATGTCTCCTGTAAGATATCAATATCCGATACTTCATTATATTATGAATATCCCTTTATTTGATGATGATGATGATGATGATGATGATGATGATGATGATGATGATAATAATAGTAATAATAATAATAATAATAATAGTAATATTAATAATATTAGTAGTAGTAGTAGTAGTAGTAATAATAATAATAATAATAATAATAATAAATAATAATAATAATAATAGTAATAATAATAATAATATTAATAGTAATAATATAATAATAATAATAGTAATAATATAATAATAATATAATAATAATAATTAATAGTAATAGTAATAATAATAATAATAATAGTAATAGTAATAATAATAATAATAATAGTAATATATAATAATAATAATAATAATAATAATAATAATAATAATAATAATATAAACAGCTGAAGGATGCTCATCAGTAGTATTGTAAACAAGTGTCAAGTTTGACCAACACGTCACAGTTAGGGTTTCTCAACCTTCACGGTTAGGGCTAACCGTGACCTCTTGGGGTATTGCTCATCAGTAGTTAATTAAACAGCTGAAGGATTACTCATCTAGTTTTGTAAACAAAGTGTCACGGTTTGGGCTAACCGTGACCTCTTGGGGTATTGCCCATCAGTAGTTAATTAAACAGCTGAAGGATTGCTCATCAGTAGTTTTGTAAACAAAGTGTCACGGTTTGGTCTAACCGTGACCTCTTGGGGTATTGCCCATCAGTAGTTAATTAAACAGCTGAAGGATTGCTCATCAGTAGTTTTGTAACAAAGTGTCACGGGTTGGTCTAACCGTGACCTCTTGGGGTATTGCTCATCAGTAGTTAATTAAACATCTGAAGGATTGCTCATCAGTAGTTTTGTAAACAAAGTGTCACGGTTGACCAATACCTGACAGTTCGGTTTTCTTGCCGGGCGAATGTCCACTGTTCGGGCGCATGGTTCGCTTTTTTTTATAAAAAATATTTACTCAGAAAATATTAAAAAATCAGGCAAAAGGTCACGGTTAGGGCAAACTGTGACCTTTTGCCTAATTTTTTAAATTTTCAAAATAAAAAATTTTATAAAAAGCACCTCACTAACCGGTGGTAGTGGGTTTTCGAGCCCACACCACTCCCGTATTGCCCTACCGTCTTAACCGGTCGGGACGGGGTGATTCGCTGAAAGGTTTAGAAAACATTACTTTTAAACTGAATTGGACCAAGAGGTCACATGTGGCGTTGTGGAATGAAGCTGTGACAGTTTGTTGACACAAAGTGTCACGTGGTGACCTAACCGTGACACCTTGTATGTATAAAGAGTCACGGTTTGGTCTAACCGTGACCTTTTGGGTTTCCATAAACCCACACATTAACCGTTTATGATCATTTACGTACATCGAATCCTATATTTTTCATGAATATGCACACACATCAACATATATATACGATAAGAACAATACACTTCGTAAACGTACATACAAACATGCGTACGTGAACAAACCGTGACGTTTTAATGATACCCTAAACAATCTTATCGGGAACACATCAACATATATAACCCTTATATTTTGTATGTATGTATGTATGTATGTATGTATGTATGTATGTATGTATGTATGTATGTAGGTATGTATGTAGTGTGTATGTATGTGTGTATGTATGTATGTATGTGTGTATGTATGTGTGTATGTATGTGTGTATGTATGTGTGTATGTATGTGTGTATGTATGTGTGTATGTATGTGTGTATTATGTGTGTATGTACGTGTGTGTGTGTGTGTATGTATGTATGTATGTATGTATGTATGTGTGTATGTGTGTATGTATGTCTGTATGTATGTGTGTATGTATGTGTGTATGTGTGTATGTGTGTATGTATGTGTGTATGTGTGTATGTGTGTATGTGTGTATGTGTGTATGTCTGTATGTATGTATGTATGTATGTATGTATGTATGTATGTAGTTTGTATGTATGTATGTATGTATGTATGTATGTATGTATGTATGTATGTAGGTATGTATGTATGTATGTATGTATGTATGTATGTGTATGTATGTATGTATGTATGTATGTATGTATGTATGTATGTATGTATGTATGTATGTATGTATGTATGTATGGGTATGTATTAATACTATAAGTAATATAGTAATACTAATAGTAATAATAATAATAATAATAATAATAATATTAGTAATAATATTAGTAATAATATTAGTAATAATAATACAATGATAATAATATAATATTAATAATATTAGTAACGGAAATTATAATAATACTAATAATAATAATAATAATAATAATAAATAATAAATAATAATAATAATAATAATAATAATAATATTACAAAAAAACCAAGAGGTCACGTGGAGGGCAAACCGTGACCTCTTGAGATATTTTTTGAATCTGACTTCTCCTCGATTAGTGCACCTTCCACTCGAGTACCGTCTGTGTAAGAGGTCACGTGGAGGCCAAACCGGACCTCGAAGGTACTGGTGTCTACTTCAAACCGTTCGACACCCCATTTCCACACAAAACCACAAACACAACCACAAACCCCCAACCACAAACACAACCACCGCCGCTCACCACCACCACAACCACCGCCGGTCACAACCACCGCCGCTCACCACCACTGCCGCTCCCACCATCGCCACTGACCACCCATCGCCGCTGACCACCATCGCCACTGACCACCATCGCCGCTCACCACCACCGCGTTTTCGGTACGTAATTTACAGGTTTAAACCATAGATTTGATAGTTTTCTCAAATAGATTTGATAGTTTTCCAAATAGATTTGATAGGTTTTAACAAATAGATTTGATAGGTTTTCCCGATAGATTTGATAGGTTTTACCAAATAGATTTGATAGGTTTTCCCAAATAGATTTGATAGTTTTCCCGAATAGATTTGATAGGTTTTCCCAAATAGATTTTATAGGTTTTCTCAAATAGATTTGATAGGTTTTCCCAAATAGATTTGATAGATTTTCCCGTGTAACGTAGTTCTCGACGGTTTTATATTATTATTAGAAATAATAAATAAAATAATAATATATAGTTATAATAGTAATAGTAATAATAGAAATTAATAATATTAGTAATAATAATATTATTAATAATAATAATAATAATAATAATAATAATATATATTAATAATAATAATAGTAATAATAATAGTAATAATAATAATAATATAATATTAGTATTAGTAATAATATTAATAATAATAATATTATATAATAATAATAATAAAATTGTATAATAATTATAATAATAATATTAATAATAATATTAATAGTAATAATAGAGTAATAATAATAATAATAAAATAATAATAATAATTTAGTATTAGTAATAATATTAATATTAATAATATAATAATAATAATAATATAAATAATAATAATAATATAATAATATTAGTATAATAATAATAATAATAATAATAATATAATAATAATATAATAATAATTACCGTCAACCATTAATTTTATAAACATTGTAAATAATGATAAATACGTCTTTTTTCGCAGATATGGATGCCGACGATGCTTTTATCCCCGGCATTGAGACTGCCCGATGCTGCAGTTCGAGCAGGGGACTACACCGTACGAGCGGTTCAGGACCCTGAGAGCACGTGTGCCAGCACCGGGGACCGTCCTGTTGGAGGACTTCTTACAGCTCGTTGTGGAGAGCGCGACCGTTTTTTTGAGATCATCGGCGAGGGACGGCTCGTGGGAGCAGCTGTTCCGGATGTCCGACGATGCCCATCGAGAGCTCACCGTGGAGTTCTACTGCACATTCACGTTCCGTCCACGTGACCAGGGACTTGCGGAGCTGGACGAGGAGGACATAGCGGACGGTCGTGAGCCCGCGGAGGTTGCTTTCCGGTTGTTCGGGTCCTCCACCGCATGTCACTTAGGCGGTTCGCTGTCGTCAGCGGCCTCTACACGGAGGAGGAGACCCGACAACCGATGTACACACCGCCTTGATCCGCGGGCGAGACGACTCCGATCAGGTCTGGTGGCCTGCGATAGGCGACGGACCAACGGCGGTGATACGAGGTCCTCTCAGGACACACGAGACAGGGTCGCGAGGATGGAGGATACGACCGCGAGGCTGCATGATACGACCGCGAGGCTGCATGATACGACCGCGAGGCTGGAGGATACGACCGCGAGGCTGCATGATATGATGGATTGGGTCATCCAGCACATGGTCGCGGACTATACCGCCTCGGGTACGCCGTTGTTGTCACAGCCACCGAGGCGGTTAGACCATGACGGTGCTGGCCCATCTGGCGCGGGCGGGTCTGGTCCGGGATGATGGATTAGATAGATATTTTGTTTGTATTTTATTTCTTGTATGTAAAAACTCGTTGTATATATATATATGTGTGCAGTTTCAGTTTTATGATGATTTGTATATTTGGTTGTGTTTGTTTGGTTGTGTTTCTTTGTTTGTTTGCTTTATATTTGCAATGTTGATAATGTTAATTGTATATGTTTGATAACAACTGATTTTTACGATTAGGTTAACCATGTGATAAATAACAACCAACTGTTTAAAATTACTTGTAATATGACCATGAATTGTAGCAGATTAGGTTAACCATGTGATAATGTTAATTGTATCTGCGCTGCGTTTTGTCTCCACAAAGATTAAAGTCAACGCGTTCTGAATCAAGATTAAAGATAACAGATTATAAAAACTAATTAAGCAGATTAGAAAAAAAAAGATGAACTGAATCGCACGTTTGTTAATGATTAAAACCATAAAATAGTGTTTGTTAATGATTTTAAAAGTATAAAACCTGAGGATAAATCGGTGCACCACCATATGCAACAACTTCACACCAGTTTCATAGCAGAATTTCTTAGCTTCTTCAAATATCTAACGAAATAATACAGATCATAAGAACAATAGTTATATTAATATTCACGAAAGATAGAAATGATGTGACGGTGAAACTAGTAATCGATAATCAATCAACTCCGATCGAACGGTGTTTCCCGCCTTTTCATTCTCAAGTTTACAGTGATAAAATTACGAAATAAAAATAAATGTTTAATGCTTAAGGAAGATACACGAAATCAAACTCCGATCGAACGGTGTTTCCCGCCTTTTCATTCTCAAGTTTAAAGTGATAAAATTACGAATAAAAATAATGTTTAATCTTTAAGGAAGATACACGAAATAAAAATAAATATTTAATGCTTAAAAGAATAGAAAAAAAGAAAGCAATATGTCACGGTTTGGCCAAACCGTGACATATAGGCGCACAATCAATACCCCCATAATTACATACCCATCAATACCCCTATAATTACATACCCAATCATTGACCCCAGATCTAACTGTCACGGTTGTTAACCGTGACAGTAGATTCACACCTGACCTAGCGGTCACGGGTAGACCTAACCGTGACAGCTTTGGTCGGTTTTCTCCAGGAAAAGCACGGTGCGCCTAAAATTTCCGTTTCAATATTACCTTTTACTCAATTTAATTCAAAAAGTTTGGTGACATTTTTAGATCTTCTTAACCGCTAATTTTTTATCAATGGTACATAACTTTCCATACTTTCTATGTAATTTATTCAAGCTCGGCTAATCAACATTTAATTATTTTGTTAATTTGTTATAATCAACTATATGTTATTTTTTATAATTGTACTTTTGATATATAACACAACACATATGATTTTGTTATTTTAATCATAATTTATATGTAATAACAGTTATTATATAAATATATATTCGGTAGATAAATTTATTATTATAAACTAAACGGCTTGTTTAGGCTTGCGAGCTGTCTCAAGCTAAATTTGTGAAACTCGGACTCGATCTTGTTCATTCAATGAGCTATAATATGAACACGAGCTTGGTTTGGAATTCGTTTAAGCTCGGCTCGATTCAAGATTTTAATGAGTCAAACCACAGTAGTTCATGACACTACAAGAAATGTCCTTAATAGTGGCGACGCTATTAGCGCGACACGATCATTAGCCGTGACAGGACATGACTTGCGGTTAAACGGGTCAAAATAACTTAAACTTGAATGTGTTAAGTTCATCATAGTTGTTTTAGGCTAATTATGACTTTTAATCGCTAAATAGAATTTAATTATCTAAGTTTAGCTTAAACGGGTCAAAACGGGTGAAAAGGACATGATTTAAGTTTAAACGGGTCAAAATAACTTAAACTTGGATGTGTTAAGTTCATCATAGTTGTTTTAGATAATTATGACTTTTAATCGAAAATAGATTTAATTATCTAAGTTTAGCTCAAACGGGTCAAAAGGGTGAAAAGGACATGATTGCGGTTAAACGGGTCAAAATAACTTAAACTTGGATGTGTTAAGTTCATCATAGTTGTTTTAGGTTAATTATGACTTTTAATCGCTAAAATAAATTTAATTATCTAATTTTAGCTTAAACGGGTCAAAAGGGGTGAAAAGGACATGATTTGCGGTTAAACGGTCAAAATAACTTAAACTTGGATGTGTTAAGTTCATCATAGTTGTTTTAGGTTAATTATGACTTTTAATCGCTAAAATAGAATCTAATTATCTAAGTTTAGCTTAAACGGGTCAAAAGGGGTGAAAAGGACATGATTTGCGGTTAAACGGGTCAAAATAACTTAAACTTGGATGTGTTAAGTTCATCATAGTTGTTTTAGTTTAATTATGACTTTTAATCGCTAAAATAGAATTTAATTATCTAAGTTTAGCTTAAACGGGTCAAAACGGGTGAAAAGGACATGATTTGCGGTTAAACGGGTCAAAATAACTTAAACTTGGATGTGTTAAGTTCATCATAGTTGTTTTAGGTTAATTATGACTTTTAATCGCTAAAATAGAATTAATTATCTAAGTTTAGCTTAAACGGGTCAAAACGGGTGAAAAGGACATGATTTGCGGTTAAACGGGTCAAATAACTTAAACTTGGATGTGTTAAGTTCATCATAGTTGTTTTAGGTTAATTATGACTTTTAATCGCTAAAATAGAATTTAATTATCTAAGTTTAGCTTAAACAGGTCAAAACGGGTGAAAAGGACATGATTTGCGGTTTAAACGGGTCAAAATAACTTAAACTTGGATGTGTTAAGTTCATCATAGTTGTTTTAGGTTAATTATGACTTTTAATCGCTAAAATAGAATTCAATTATCTAAGTTTAGCTTAAACGGGTCAAAACGAAAGGACATGATTTAAGTTTAAACGGGTCAAAATAACTTAAACTTGGATGTGTTAAGTTCATCATAGTTGTTTTAGTTAATTATGACTTTTAATCGCTAAAATAGAATTTAATTATCTAAGTTTAGCTTAAACGGGTCAAAACGGGTGAAAAGGACATGATTTGCGGTTAAACGGGTCAAATAACTTAAACTTGGATGTGTTAAGTTCATCATAGTTGTTTTAGGTTAATTATGACTTTTAATCGCTAAAATAGAATTTAATTATCTAAGTTTGCTTAAACGGGTCAAAACGGGTGAAAAGGACATGATTTAAGTTTAAACGGTCAAAATGACTTAAACTTGGATGTGTTAAGTTCATCATAGTTGTTTGAGTTTAAACGGGTCAAAATGTGTTTAATTATCTAAGTGTCTTTGGTTCAACATAGTGTGTTTGGTTTGCACTTTATATACTTTACTAAAATATAAATGTATATTTTGTTTTTGCAGGAGCAAATTTCAAGTCTGTTCCAAAATGCACAATTTATGTCTCAAAACGCACAATTTATGTCACAAATGACACAATTAGTTGCTTCGCAAAAGGCTCCAAATCAAGCGGAAGAAGACGATTCAGACGAGGGGGATGAATAGCTTATTTTATGATTGTATAATATTGCGTAATCTAGAATTTTAGCTTTTAATTATGACTAAATTATCTATGTATAATTGTATGATATTTCGGGTTCTAGATTGTAGTTTATGTATAACTTTATGTTATTGCGTAATCTAGATTATGTTATTGGAAAATCTAGGTTTATTTTGGATGAAAACTGGATATTTGAAAAAACAAAAAAAAATTAAAAAACAAAAACACCATTAGCGACGACAGCTGTCGCCACTAATTATTAAAAAAACCACTAGCTGACGACAACTTTTAGCGGCGATTTTGAGAGTATTAGCGGCGACATCCATTAGCGGCGATGATTTGACCAATAGCGACTAACTTTTAGCGACGAATTATTAGCGGCGACTAGTCGCCGCTAATATCTATAGCGGCGACATATGGGGTTATTAGCGGTGATATTTGTCGCCGCTAATGACCAAATATTTGTAGTGTGAGACAGCCTGACTCGTTTAAAACCCTACTTGAAAGTCACATATAATTGTGGTTTAACCAAATATACCTTTTTTAAACATTTTTATGTGGTTTTATGCGGGTTGTAAAGTTAGAGAGTGGTTATACGTACTAAGCGTTATATTACAAAAGATTTGTTGCGCACAAAATCTACAGCAATTAGGAAGTGGTTACACAAAAAACAGCAAGACCCAAAAGACTCCCATATGGAATACTAAAACTAAATCAAACTATAAGTAAATTAGGCATTAAGAGAGTTTAAAATATTTACCTGAATGTAAAAATGATGTGAAGATAAGCTAATGCCTAAATATTCCATGCAATCAAGTAGCCATTTTGCTTGAATATTCCATTTAATCAAGGCAATAGATTAACATAAGGAAACATATTACAACATACCCGTGTACAACAAAGAAACTGCCCGAACTTAAGATCCTTGTTTTTGTTTTCAGTTTGGCACCTGTTATTTATCAACTTTCATTATCTTCTTTCTATTTAATCTAGTTTTGCAATATCAATTCAAGCTCATTAGTCATTATTATTGTTAGCGTAATATGATTATACAAAATGCCTAGCTCCACATAAATCAACCAACTTAGGGGCTGTTTAGCGATTTCTAAATGATTAAATACTGAACCAATTAGAGGTCTGAACCATTAAGTGTTGACCCATTAAGAGGTCTGGACCATTAAAAGCTAGTATATCGCTTAACTATTTAAAGGCAAATGTCTGATCAATTTAAATAACAGGTCTTAACCATTCAGCATTAGACCTCTTAATCATTCAGCATTAGTTAATGCTTAACTATTCTGAGCCAAATGTCTGAACCATTCAGACATTTACTCGTGAAACAAACAGTCTGAACTATTAAATATTGAACCATTCAGATATCTTAGCCATTAAGATGTTTAAATCAGATGATGACAAACAACCACTAATTCTATTATTTGTATATAATGACAACAAACCATTTTGAAAGAAATTTACATGAAATGTAAATAATAATAAGCTTGTCATAATGTATATTTAAAATTTTATAAAACATCAAAATCTATAATTTATAAGAGAAAAGGAAAAAGTAAAAAATAATTTGTGGGGTCCAAAAAAGTTAATAGATAAGTGTAGATTATAATGTGTGTTTGTAGATAAACTTAAACATGCCAAAATATAAGTTTTCGGGCTTAAAAACAAAATTTTAACACTTACACATAAACTACTTGTATATATACTAGGATCCCATAAACTACTTGTATATATACTAGGATTTAAACCTAATTAACTTTATGTCTTTTAAGATATAATATGATATCAATAATGTAGAAGGCCATGATACGTGGTCACGTACTCACGTGTAATATTCGGAAGATGGTAAAGAATTATGTAAGGAAAATGGGGTCGATTTTTAAATAAATTTGATTTCAACATTATTTCAATTAAGGTGTTTTATTAAATTAGTTATCATTTTGACGTCTTACGTTTATGAAAGTCAAGATAGCTAATTAAAGTTATCATATAACACTTTGTCTGTAAATGGATATCATGATGGTAAGGTGTCCTTTTCTTATGTAATAAGAGGATAAAAGTCGAGCTTTTAAATCTTGCAATGTATATTAAATCAGACTTAAATTATTATTATTAAAGAGGTGTATAATGCAAGAAAAAATCAAGGCCTTCGCGGTCCATTAGACCAGCTAAATGCTAGTTGATTTTAATGTTGTTAGAATTGTACCGAACGATGAATAAGGTGTCACACCGGTCCATTAGTCGGAAAGAATTTAAGAATCGAGTGACGTAGAAAATAATATATAAATTTATATTATATATTATTAACAAAATGTGAAATAAGTTAGTTTTGGGTGTGGATTTACGGTTTTAATATAAAAAGAAGATTAGTAAGTAAGTTGAACAACAGTAACCAAAATTTTAAATGTTTCACTAAATGCATTTAAAGTTTTTTTTCCTGAAACATTGAAACATATATAATATTGTTTTTGTATTTATATTTTAACTACAAAACCTAATAGCATCAACTTTATACAATTTAGAATTTTAATTTTTTAAACATGTTAACGTCATGACTTTTCGCACCTAACGAAATCTGCAATCCCGCTACAACACGCAGATTTTATCTCTAGTTTATAACAAAAAGTGACGAGTTTTTATTCGTTTGATGTTGTCCCGGACTCTCGGGGCAACTCTTACTTATAACGTATTCCACTATTTAACTTTGTGTAAATCGTATTACAATGTATTCAACTTATTATGTCTTTCTATGCGTTTACATTAAACTTAGCGACTACCGTTTAAAACTATACATTTTGAGTTTATTGATTTTCAAAACCTTTCGACTTGAATTACGCCTAGTTTCACATCTTCAACACTAGCACGGTACCCGCGCGATGCGACGGGCGTAAAAAAGTTTAAAATCATTAATTAGTTCAAAAGATCATTAATGCATTAAAGTAATACACAAATAAACAAATATAACTTTTAAACATAAGAATTTAAGAAAAAAATTCGGTACTCATTTTATTCAATGGTGAAGTAATCTAATAACGATGAGATCAATTTAATCGAAATGCTCGCACATCCGACTGATCTCGACTATGTTGTACATCCTCTACTCAACAGTAGCTGAAGCGTTCAAGGTGACTTTATAGTTGTCTAAAAGACCTAGGTCCGTAAGACTACGAAATGTAATGACATAAGGATTTGTAGAAAGTACACGTGACAAAATCTCAGTAATATTCCGATCAAGATTTGGCCATTAGAGCCAGTGTTCTAACTTTGTTTCAGAATCATAAAAATACAGTTGTAAATATCTGGGTGTTCCATCCCCAGAGACTAATTGGTTAATTCTATGATAAATCCCTTTATGCGCACGAAAGGTATACACACCATCTCTCATATTAGTAAGTGTATCATCTAACGTGACACCCATCGAGGCGAAAGAAAAACTGACGTTATAAGCTCGTATGTTCGCCCTAAACATTCTGTCAATTTCATTTTGCATCGTGAAGAGCTTGTACAATTCAACATGGATTTCAATAGGTGTTAATTTGGTTTGACCATTAATGCAACAAAAGGTAGGGAATTCTTATTTAAATCGTTTTTCTGAACATTTCTGACATGGATTTTGTTCCTTTAGTCTGAGATACTCTTTAGGTACATGGTCATAAACAAAATTATATGGATCCTCTTCTATGATCACATCTCGTACGGGTGGTTGGTCACCGAACAGAATCTGCGTAACATGTATACCATTTGAGATATGTTGGATGTCATCTCTCTGTGCAACATAATATCTTCTATTAGCCTCTCTTCGTCTTTCATGAAAACTACAATAATCACTCTCATTTGTTATTTGTAATGTTTGAGCAACACTGGGGTTTAAGGTAGCAAAATGTATCATTTAACGTGACTGGTAAAGCGTAATTGGTATAAATGGAGCATTTTGAGAGATACTGGTGGTGCAAACTTTTGTTGCTTTGTTGTTTAAAAAGTATCATATATTATATTCTTTCCATTTTGCAGGTCGTGACGTAGATGCAGTTGAGGACGAAACATCATTCTGATCTTTTTCGTAAAATATTAATAAATATTAATAATATAATAATTTTATTTATGTAAATTAGGATGTAATATTCAATGGGATACATTTACGTAAATTAGGATGGAATATTCGGTGGGATACTTATTTGAATCTTATTTAAGTAAAATATTAACAATTTGATCAAAATATTAATAAATATCATATTTTTATTTACGTGAATTATAGATAATTTTTTTTAAAATCAAAATCAAAATATTAATAAATATTATAATTTTATTTATATAAATTACGATGGAATATTTGGTGGATACTTATTTGAATTTTATTTAAGTAAAATATTTTGTGGAGTTTGTTGCTAAAAATTAGGATAGAATTTTGATTGCAATTGATAGTTAGTCTAGGATTATTATATAAATAATTGTAAGGGGATAATTCGTAAATAATGATATAATTACTATTTTACCCTTAAAATTGGTTGTATTTTATGCATTTAGAGAAGTTTTTGTTCTTATTTTTAGGGTATCTTAAAATACCCCTCTTAAACACTTTATATATAGTATAGATAAAAGAAAGGAAGACGAAGGCAGTGGAGAAAAAGAAAACTAGAAATAAGTGTTTTTTTTAATTAACGATGAACACACTTGAATGGGAATATAAGGAGTTAAAAAAATAATTTAAAAAGCTAAAAAAAATAAAAGCCAACAAAGGTGATGACATGGTGGAAATAAATCGTTTCAACTTAAAACAAAAACATACATAAAAATGTGTTGACTTATTCTCATTGTATGTTGATATTAAAATTTAACTAGTTAAATTCATCTACGTGCGTTACGCATTCAGATAAACCATCATATTCGTAGATGTGTTGCAACCAAAACCGTACAGATGACGAACAAATATGATTTCACACGTTTTTTAGATCAATGCCCAGAATCGAATGGGCAGCCAAGCCAAGATAACAGAATGTTAGCAAAATAACGGAACGTCTGGGATGAACAAGGGTCCATGATGATTGATTATTCAGTCTTTTCAAGACAACCGAAACAACATAATTGTAACACAATCCTACTAAACAAAACAATTGTCGTAATAATAGTTTAATCCTAATTGGGCTCAGAAACGGGATGGTCAGTTGCGGCTGCACAGACGCAACGTGATAAAGTATAGATTACAATCGTTCCATCTCGTTTCAGAACTACATTTTTGTCGAAACGTAAAGCAATTTGATTTTTTCAACCGTTGAATGAAAACATATTTTATTTTAACAGAAGTATTTCCAAATCATATTTAACATTAAAACATAAATCAACTCAAAAGATAAATAAAAACAAACAACGAAAATGCTTAACAAAATTCACATTAAAGGGTGGAATAAATTCAAAACCACCTAAATTCAGGCATTAGTCAACTTGTACACATATAATAAACCGAACACAAAAAAACATGACCACCTTCGAGGCAGTTTCCCCACAAATGTAGTAAATATTAATTAAATTAACATTATTGTCATGTAATTTTATCAAACAATAATTTTGAGCCATCTTTTGGGCTTTTCCCTAACAAAAATAATAAATTTTTAGCTAAAATAAAATAACTTGACACACTTTTGGGGCTTTTTTCCAGCCACAAAATTATATTATTATTACTGTTCTTTGGGCTAGAAAAATGGATGGTTAGTTGCAGCTGCGCCGGACGAAAGATAAAACGTAGATTACAATCGTTCCGTCTCGTTTTCAAACTACAATTTTGTTGAAACGTAGACAACTTAATTCTTCAACCGTCGAATGAAAACATATTTTATTAACCAAAAGTATTTCCAAATACATTTACATTGAAACGTAAATTAACTTAAAACGTGAATAAAAATAAACACAAAAATGCTTACCAAATGGAATAAATTCAAAACCACCTAAGCTCAGGCATTAGTCAGTCAGCTTGTACATATATAATAAACCAAACCAAAAAAAATGACTACTTTGAGGCGGTTTCCGACCAACAAATATAGTAAAATTTAATTAAAATAACATTATTGTCATGTACTTTTATCAAACAATAATCTTGAGCCATCTTTTTGCGGTTTCCCAACAAATATTATTGTTACTGTTACTTTCTACATAATTTAATATATTGATATTTACAAAATTAACAATAAGTAAATATATAGCACTATAGCAGCAAACATATCATTTTTACTAAATGTTAATATGATCTAAAAGTTTATAATATTTAAAAAATACATACAAGACATCATGGTTTAAAAAACGGCCGAGGTGTACGCTTCGAGACGAGACGGTAAGATACGTATATGGTTCAGATGGGGCATACGCCTCTTAGGATGAGAAGGTTTGAAAAACGGTGTGAAGGTGAGGCTGAAATAAGGCGTAGTTTTTTGTGCAGTTATTATCATCTTTTATCATGTTTTTGCTGGTAGAATACCAGTATGGTGTCAATTTAATGATAATATGATCTTATATCATGCAGAATGTTTGGGACTGAATATTAGGTCAATAAGTGTTAAATTTGGGATTGAAATTTGGTCAATTTGGGCCTGAAACGAATCTTATTTCATATACGAAGGCTGAATATTTTGAACAAATTGATTATTTTTTCCTTAGATGATAATTACTTAGGAAAGTGTTTTTTTAGTATTTTATTTTTATAAGATATATAATTTTTATATTTGTTTTCTAATTCTACCTAAGGCTTATGCCTCGTGAGGCAAAGGGAAAACGTCTCGGAGCTTGATTCCGTTTTTTTTTAATTTGCAAGACATTACGCTAATTATACAATTCTATTCAAATTAGCTGGGTATTACGCAAATAATAATAAATAATTAAAAAAAACTAAGTGACAGGGCTTTAGTCACTAATGTTTACTAATTACTTAAGTTGCATATATTTAATCCAACTAAAAAATATAATTATATGATCACACCGATAAAAATTAGCGTTAATAGAAATATTTTTACAATACAATATGTTCAGTTTACAAAATCCATCTTAAAATCAAAATGACTCGATCATAAATGTTTGCAAAAAGAATCCACTTGATTGCCCAAGAAAGTGACAGAATTCAAGTACTTTCACATTGCAAATGCAGAACCCAAAAGAAACTGATGTCTGAAAACCCTTTCAAAAACACAAGTTTTATAGATTAATAATCAGTGATGATACCTATGACGGTCACGGCCACGGTCCCGGTCCCTCTCTCGACCATAATCATAATTGTAATCCCGATCCCGCTCTCTTTCCCGACCCCTATCCCTCTCACGACTGCTTCTGCGCCTGTTCTTGCTGCTCTCCCTTTCCTCCCTTCTGTCTCTGCTTCTCTCTCTTCCATCTATAATAAACAAATTTTATATTCTTTATGTTTTTCGCATGCTAATGAGCAACTTTGTTGTAATTAACTTACATACAGTACATGTTATTTAAATCATGTTAATGTAAATAGATTAGTTTAGTTAGCCCAGTTAATAGTTTAGTTAGTCCAGTTATGTTAGCCCGTTATATTGGCCCATGGGCCTTGATGGGCCTTAGATTAGGGTTTTCCACCTGAGGTGTTTTCTCATTGTAAAATCATCCAGTAATAATTATCCAGTTTCATTACATGGTATCAGAGCCACAAGGCTCTCGGTACGAATCCTAGCCACGTTACCCGTCCTGCTCTGCTCCTGTTTCTGATTTCGGGTCAAGAACCGGCTGCCCTCACCAAATCTTTTTTCGAGCAACAATCACAACTCACCACTGCCACCAGAAGCCTCGCCATCCCCCGATCTGCAAACCCTGAAAAAACGCCGCCTCCCCGCCGCCTCACGCGCTCTCACGCGCCACCGCCACCCCTGCACTGTTCCTTACGCGCTGGCGAGTGGCGGCGCGTGGCCTTGTCTCCGGCGACCCTGTTTACACCGGCGCGCTCGTAATTCAGTTTCCAGTTGATCTGTAAGGTCAATTTCCTGCTCCGACACCTTTCTCGTTTCTGCTCCAGGTATACACTCGTTTTTCAGATCTGTTCGGATTTAATCAATGGCTGAAGAATCTGTGAAAGAAACCAAAACCGAGTCCACTCCTGCAAGTCAGATTGCTCCAGGTATTATCAATTACAACTCTGTTTTACGTATTCCTGTGAAACTTGACTCCAAAAATTGGAGTTCATGGAGTCTCTTTGTCGAGAAAGGACTTGCTAGTCTTGACAAGGGAGACCACTTGACAACAACCCCTCCACATCCGGTTACCCGTGAATGGCGCATTGATGATAGTGGTATTCAGATGGCTTTGTGGAATGCTATGAAACCACAAATACTTACTATAGCTCAGAACTTTCCCACTGTGAAAGAAATGTGGGATCATTTGTCCTCATCCTTTTCGGCCAAAGAATTTCTGTCACATGCATTTTCTGTGGTTCAGGCATATAGTAGAGCAGAACAAGGTGATTCGACCTTTACTGACTATTTCACTCGGTTTTCAAAACTCAGAGATGAACTCCGTGTGTTGTACCCTCCGACCACTGATTTGAAGCTTCAGGAGGAGCGCAACAACAAAATGGATATTATGATGTTTATTGCAGGCATATCACCGAAGTTCTCTAGCGCTCGACCTTTATTGTTGAGCAACTCCACTGCCACCTCCTCCGTCGCTTCCATTTACCATTTACTTCGAGAGATGTACGGTTCAGGGACTACTACTGGAACCACCGACACATCTGCTATGTATACAAGTGCACCTGTTAGCAAAAACATCGGTCGAGGAAATCAGCCAGCTCCAAGAAGAGGTGTTGGTCGAGGCAATGGTATCACTTATCACTATTGTCACCAGGATGGACACACAAAGTACAACTGCCCGAATCGTCCACCTGGGTCTCTTCCGCTTCCTCGACCCAAAGCAAGGTTAGCTGCCTCTGATGATGTCCCAGATCATGCCGGTCCGGCTACCCCGACAGTCACTCTCAGTCAGGAGGAGTATAACAAATTTCAGCAGTTATTGAACCTTCCGCTTCACGCTCCTAGCCCACAAGCCAATTCAGCTCATTCAGGTACGTTCTCTAGCCTTAATTCATCTTGGATTGTTGACACTGGGGCCACTCATCACATGACTGGGAATCAAGGTATATTATCCAACCTAAAGCATACCTCTCACCCCCCTGTTCGAATTGCGGATGGATCCTCATGCCCTGTTCAAGGCATTGGATCCATTAGTAACTCGAAGGACCTGACTCTTTCCTCTATATTGTTTGTACTCGAGTTTCCCGATAACCTTTGTTCCGTAAGCCAACTTACCAAACAAAACAATTGCCTTGCCAAATTTTACCCTACTCATTGTGTTTTCCAGGAACTGGGGACGAACCGTCTGATTGGCACAGGTGTTGAATCAGGAGGCCTATACCGTCTATCCTTATCGTCACAACCTTCGGCAAACGTTTGTGACTCAAGCATCAGGGAAGTCCACTGCCGGTTGGGTCATCCCTCTACAGCGGTTCTGAGGCAAATGAGACCGGATTTATCTGTTTCTGTTGATTTTCATTGTGAGTCGTGTCAGCTAGGTAAACACACCCGGCGTCCCTATCCCCAAGAGTGTCTAGTAGAGTTTGTAACCCATTTGAACTTTTACATTCTGATATTTGGGGACCTTCCCCTGTTAAAACTACTCTTGGTTTTGATTATTTTGTTACTTTTATAGTTGCTAAGGAACTCCAAGATAATGTAGTGGAGGTAAGAAGATACGATGATAGAATTATGCTGTTAAGAATAGTAATAGGGGATGAAGTAGTGGCAGTAGTTAGTGCGTATGCTCCACATGTTGGACTAGGAGAAACAGAAAGAAAAAAGTTCTGGGAGAGCTTAGATCACGTTATGGGCGACATACCTAGAGACGAGAAAATATGCATAGGAGGAGATTTTAATGGGCACATCGGTAAGGACAATGACCACTTCCAGTTGGTGCATGGAGGCTTCGGGTATGGCCTTAGGAATGAAGGCGGCAAGGAGCTTCTTGACTTTGCGGTAGCGCATGACTTAGGAATCATAAATTCGTTTTTTAAGAAAAGAGAATCGCATCTAATCACGTTTAGCAGCGGCGGGAGACACACACAGATAGACTATTTGCTGACGAGGAGAGAAGATCGTAGCTCGTGGAAGGACTGTAAGACAATCCCAGGAGAGTCAGTTGTGACACAACATCATATGTTAGTGGCGGATATACGCGTGAAGAGACCAATTGTCCAACAAAACAAGAGAATTAGACATACGATAAAATGGAGCCAGCTCAAGGACGAAAACATTACCATTTTTAGAGATAAGGTCATACCAATGAAACATCCTGGACCACAGGAAGACGCAAACCAAAAGTGGGAGGCCATGGCAAATACGCTCATCCAAGCAGCTAAAGAAACACTTGGAGTTACAACAAAGAGGACAGTCGACCATAAGGAATCTTGGTGGTGGAACGAAAATGTACAGGAGAAGATACGAATAAAACAACAAAGTTTCAGAAAGCTTATACGCTGTAACAATGAGGAAGAACGCCCAGAGCTAAAAGATAAATACAAGGAGGCTAAGAGAGAGGCGAAGAAATCGGTGTCAGAGGCAAAGAACACGGCGTATGAGATGATGTATAAACGACTAGAGACGAAAGAAGGAGAGCATGATATGTTTAAGTTAGCCAAGGCAAGAGACAGCAGAAGACAAGACCTGAGAATTGTGAAGTTTATAAAGGCTGCGGATGGAAAAGTTTTGGTGAACGACAAGGACATCAAGGGGAGATGGAAAACTTACTTCGATAACCTTTACAACATAAAGAACCCAAAGCATCAAGCTGAGATAGATAATACAACCCAAACAACACAACAAAACAATTGCTATTGTAGAAGCATCACAGTAGACGAAGTTATGAGAGCTATGAAGAAAATGGGAAGGGCTAAAGTGGTGGGGCCAGACAACATACCGATTGAAGTGTGGAAATGCCTGGGAGATGAGGGGCTCAAATGGCTAACAGATTTATTCAACACTATCTTTACGACAGGGAAGATGCCGGACCAGTGGAGAACCAGTGTTATAGTCCCCATATATAAGAAAAAAGGAGATGCACAAAGTTGCGAAAATTACAGGGGAATAAAGCTATTGAGTCACACGATGAAATTATGGGAAAGAGTTATGGACACGAGAATTAGACGAGAAACGCAGATAGCGTCAAACCAATTTGGATTTATGCCAGGACGCTCTACGACAGAAGCAATACACGCCATAAGGAGGATAATGGAGAAATACAGAGAAAAGAAGAGGGACCTACATATGGTATTCATCGACCTAGAAAAGGCCTATGACAGCATCCCGCGTCAACTAATTTGGGAAAGTCTACGACTTAGAAGGGTACCAGAGAGGTATATCAAAATAATCAAGGATATGTATGATGGGGCAAAAACGTGTGTGCGAGCCCCGATCGGAGACACAGACTCATTCACAGTGGAAGTGGGACTCCACCAAGGATCGACACTGAGCCCATTTCTCTTCACAGTAGTGTTGGATGAGATGACCAAGTCTATACAGCAGCCAGCTCCGTGGTGCATGCTCTTTGCGGATGATATTGTCTTAATATCGGAGTCTAAAAGGGTGCTTAACGACAAGCTAGAACAGTGGAGAGCAGCACTAGAGCGCAAAGGTTTAAGGATAAGTCGCTCAAAGACAGAATACATGCATTGTAACTTTAGTGGCGAGGCGGAAGAGGACATCCAAATCACTATTCAGGGTATGGCGGTCCCACAAACGTCTAGGTTCAAATACCGGGCTCGTACTTGCAGGAGGATGGAGAGATACACAGCGATGTAACGCACCGTGTTCAAGCTGGATGGTGCAAGTGGAGAGCAGCAGCAGGGATCCTATGTGATAAGAGGTTTCCAGCAAAACTAAAGGGAAAGCTATATCGAGTGGCAGTACGTCCAGCTATGTTGTATGGAACAGACTGTTGGGCCATAAAGAAATCGCACGAGAAACAAATAGAGGTAGCGGAAATGCGAATGCTGAGGTGGATGTGCGGTCACACAAGACTTGACCGGATAAGAAACGAAGTGTATCGACAGAAGCTAGAAGTGGCCTGTATCACAGATAAAATACGAGAGGGAAGATTAAGATGGTTTGGGCATGTCAAGAGGAGACCAATGGCGGCACCAGTTAGAGCAGTAGAGAACATCATCTTAGAGGGTAGGAGGAGTAGAGGAAGACCTAGATTGACTTGGGATGAGGTAATTAGACGAGATATGATACACCTGCACCTCTCTGAGCACATGATCGAGGATAGGACTGAGTGGAGGCGTAGAATTAAAATTAAGAACTTCTAGTGTGACCTATAGGCAGGAAGGGTATTTGACGTCTGGTTTCGGGGCCTAAGTAGCCCATATCTGCCCTTTAACGATGATTCTACATGCACCTAGGATTTATGTATGCTATGTGTTGTATGATTTATTGTGTACTGTAGGATATGTGTTGCATGATTTATTGTATGATGTCCTGCTGCCGATATGGTTTTTTGTATACTGTATGCTAGGTGCTGAATGTTTTATTGTATGTTATCTTGCTAAACAGTATGACTTTTGCTATTGAGTCGGGGGTCTCATTGGAAGCGGTCTCTCTACCTAACAAGATAGAGGAAAGACTCGCCTACACCTACCCTCCCCAGACCCTGCTCTTGAGTGGGATATACTGGGTTTGTTTGTTTGTTTGTTTGTTTGTATGCTAATGAGCAACTTTAAAACAATAACTCATATAGATAATAAGGGTACCTAGCTCCTCAAGCTCCCAGCCTGCCCGTCCAGTTCCATGTAACACCTGACCAACTTCAGTTTGTTGCGCTTTGACACGAAACTTCTTCTTCAAGTTTCCAAATTCATCATACATCTCACCATCATCCTGAAATTTGCATGGTAAAAACATGCACATGCAGAAATGATTCGACTTCTGTAACTAGAATAAAACAATCTTACTTCTTCAGCTTCCCGCCTTCGTCGCTTTGTTTCCTCTAATTCTTCTTCATCAAGTTCTTTGTACCCGCCAGCACGTCCTCCTCTACATAGGCAGACCACATACGTCATATATTAAACATGTTAAAAGTATAATAGATATGTTATTAAGATGACTTGTATAACGAACAAGATAGAGGAAAGACTCGCCTACACCTACCCTCCCCAGACCCTGCTCTTGAGTGGGATATACTGGGTTTGTTTGTTTGTTTGTTTGTTTTTGTATAACGAACGCACAAGTATGTATACAGAGTGCCAAGAACCATAAACGTAATGGGCTTAACTCTAATAACCAAAACAAATCAAAATATATTGTAAAACGTTCATAGTACTGATTAAACACAAGAAAGATGTTACAGCTCATTTTAAATACCTCACACCCCCTTCACTAACACCAGGTTTATTTGTGTTGCAAATGTTGCACTTTAATCGCTTTGCCCAGTTGATGTTAGCACACCTGGATAAAGAGTATAATCATTTATGTACTTGTAAAATACTTTAAAAAAATGTTTGACTACTATGTACTTACATTGGACAAGACCAATCATTAGGACCAAAAAGACCAGTAGGACCACCAACTCCACCTCGACCACCACCTGAATCAGGGCCACCACGACCCCTACCCCGACCACCACCGCCCGCACCACCACCAGATGCACCAGCAGGTCTTGCACTTCCACATCGATTGCATACACCACGAAATGCGAAGTTTACATTCGTACAACTATCACCAAAACATCACAAACATAATAATTAACAAACATAACTGGTCACATGATAAAATATAAACACATTAAAATAAGAAAGAATGAGCTGCTCACCAATGTCATATCACAGACCTTGTATTCGGGCACATCCAGTCACCATCTTGTTGCCATGCTTTTTGTGGAATGTTTCCAGAAGCATCACCACGGCCTCTACCTCGGGCCCCACTTCCATTAATACTCGGGCCACTTTCATCAGGACCCGCATCATTGACCAAACTTGGGTCAACAAACGGTTCTACCGAATTATGTGAACTTTTTGACTGCGCCATGAGAACTTCAATGATGTTCCCATGAAATTCTTTATTGTTGAACCATTCAACAGCAGCTACTGCAGCATATGGATCCTCATATGTCACTGTAGCATCTCCCTTAGGCTCGTCTGTTACTTTGTCCCGATATAACCATATTTTTGGCCGGCCTGTTCTTTTATCTTTCTATATGGTAGAAACATAAAGACTAAAATATCAATAAACAATATAAGATATGAGGTAATATGGAATAACGTAAACATACACGCGGGTAAAGAAATACCTTTTAGAACCCATACCTTTAGCAAGCCAATTGTGCCAAAGAATTCAGCTAGCATGTCTTCATCTGTTCCAGTTGGCAAGTTAGAAACATACACAGACCCATTTGCAGGGGCTCCCTTCGCTGAATAATTTGCCATTGTGCTCAAGAAAAATCCGGAACTATATAGCCAACATCAAGCACTACAGCAAGGTAGAAAAGGAGGTGTTAATTGTTTACAAAAAATTCATTTATGTGGCCAATCTTTGGCCTCTGATTTGTAACAAGCTAGCCGGTAACCAACTCGAATACAATCATACTTAGAATATGAATGTATTCTTCCAGCATTGACCGACTGATATTTAACAAATTGACTTGTTCAATTCACACGTTTTTGATAAATCTAGTTTTAAACTTTAACTTAAAGTAAAGTTAATAAATTATGTCAGATTTTCAGTGAATACGCATGTAAAGTCAACTCCTATTTTTGATAAACTGTAATATATTGTCAAATAGTCATCACTGTGTACTTCTACTGTTTTAGGGTTCTATACTATAAATCTATAATCTTGGGTATTTCCCATTGGTTTATTATTGTTTTTCTCACAAGATGTGGAAATATTCAAGTTTAAACAATATCTGATCCTAAAATGAAGCAACAAATCAAGATTGAATATGAAATTTCAGTATCTTTCAAAAATGGGCCATGATTTATATTCTAAGATTAGAGGTGTATTTGACTAGTAAGATAAAAATAACAATTGCATCCAGATATGACATTACCTTTTTTTATGAAGAAACTTTGCAGCTGGTGAGTTTTGATATACAAGAACAGTAATCCTATTCTTCCCATTAATTGTATAATGTTTTAAACCAGGTTCACTCATTTAACCACAAAAGTCAAGTAGTAATATATAGCTTTACTTATAAAGAAGAGAGTAGTACAAATCAAATATTATTAAAAAGCTACTCCATCAATCACATTTCACATTCAAATCTGCTTCCATTTATCACCAAATAAGTATCCCAAACTATTTTGGTGAACAAAGAATAGCATCTCTCACATTTTGTTGAACAAAGTATAGTTTCTCTCACAATTTGTTGAACAAAGTATAGTTTCTCTCGCATTTTGTTTAACAACATATAGCATCTCTCACAAGATAAGTATTCTAATTCAGTAACTCCTAAGCCTTCACAAGGACAAAAAAGACTTGGTTCACCACAGTCATCTGTTTGTTATCCCATCATAGTACTCCCTGCTTCTAGAAAGTTCATAAACAATCAAAAGGATGTTTATCACATAAAAAAGATATCCACATTAATTGTTAAACAGGTACACGGACCTAAACACAGGTGAAAATGGCTGTGCAATAATAATGGTAATAATGTTAGGATGCTAGATACTAAGATGCTACTAAACTATTAAGTACCAACCATGTAGTGTTCGACCTTATAACATAAAAAAGAGGCCAGCAAGTAGCAAGTTAAACAGAATTCACATGAATACTACTATCCTTCACCCTTACAGCTCAAGAATCTCTAATCAACAAAATGTAGCAATTAGAAAACAAAGCCCAAAACATTTTATATTTTTATCCCCTAGAACTCTAGAAGAACAAATCTATCTGGGCCACCAAAATCATCATCAAGACTCAATACCATTTCTTTTTCCATAAATAGTACAAGAGTCAACACCCATTCTTTCTCCAAATGAACTTACTCTACTAAAGAAATGAAAAAAAGAATGGTAAGCACAGTGGTTACTTTGGTCACTACAAGTCCTCATTAGACTTACACTCCTCAATACGAAATGGTGTAGTTCCTAATTCCATACAAAAAAAAGGTCAATCTTCACACAACTTAATAATACCAATTATCAGAGCACAAAAATAAGATGAAATCACTATTCTTTAGATTTTAATAGCCTGCCAAACTGGACCTCTCAAAGTATTTAATGAACCGGAGCAGATAATTTCACCAATATAAGATAATAACATTGATGTTTAACAGACAACGACATATGAGGCTACCAAGTACAAAGCATGTTACATTCTGTTAGGCTACCGATAAGAGCATAAAAACACCATAACATTATAAAGGTAGCCTAAAGAAAGCTAAAATCGGTGCTTCTGATAAAATTACACATATTTTTAAACCCTAATTTTGTGTTCCTATTTGATGACGATAGAAAGCAGATTAAAGGATATTTAAATCTGAAGAATGAGAAACAGAGGTTGAATCGCATGCTGTTTGCTTACCGGAGATAAACGGTGAGAGTCGATAAGGTGAGATCGGAGAGACGACGGTGATGAGTAGGTGGAGAAACTACAGACGTTGTTTCTTCTGTTTGATGAATGATGATCATCAATGTTTTTAAAACCGACAGCACGGTGAACCAGACGCGTTATCACTCCGTTGAAACGGATAAAATTATAATTATTTTTTTATAAATATATATAAAATTTACAAAAAAATAAATAATTATATAAAAAACCGGTTCAACCCGTTCAGTTCCCGGTATGACCGGTTCAACCGGTCTAACCACGGATTCAATGTTAAAACAGTTTTAAACACCGAACCGGACCGGATTGAGGTCCGGTTCCCGGTCCTACCGGTCGGACCGGCAGGTTCGGTCCGGTTTCAAAACCATGATGATCATTGATGATTTGATGGTGACTCGAGTATGAAGATAAGCCCAGCCCAACCCATAATTAATATTAGTTGTGGGCTTATGGTTCTGAGCCAGGTACTGATTCTGGGACTTTTTTTTGCACTTGTTAACCGGTCGGACCGGCAGGTTCGGTCCGGTTTCAAAACAATGATGATCATTGATGATTTGATGGTGACTCGAGTATGAAGATAAGCCCAGCCCAACCCATAATTAATATTAGTTGTGGGCTTATGGTTCTGAGCCAGGTACTGATTCTGGAACTTTTTTTGCACTTGTTAAAGATTCCGATATATATTCTCATCCTCAAATTTATAAAAAAAAATCTTCAAAATATAAATCATTCTATGCTTCAACCATATATCAGATTCTCATGTTTTAGGGGAGAGTAATATCATCTCTCAAATGTTAGGGCTTACCATTCGTTGTTTATGTACTTCAACCATTAATCAGATTCTCATATATTTTTAATATGAGTGGAAGAAAGATACATAATATAAAGAATTAGTATTATTTAGTTGAGATAGGGATACATATAAGAAACTAGTTTTACTAAACCTGTGTATTACACGGGTTAAATAAATAAAATATTAATTTAATAAAATTTATTAATTATAAAATGATATTCTAAGATATGATATTGACTGAAATTACGTATGAGAAATAACTATAATTAATAAAACAGTGATATCAACTTTTTAAAATTTTATTTTTAATTTTTTTTAAAAAATAAACATTTTATTCTAAAACAACCCGTATAAAAATGTCATTTTTAAAAATTTTATTATTATATCTCCCAAATTATTTATTTTTGGTTTTAAAAATTGAATTTTTAAAAATACTACTTTTTAAAATATTTTGTATTTTTAAAAAAGTTATATGCTTTAGAAAATTTTATTATTTTATATTAAAATTGTTTATTTAGAAATAACATTAATAAGTAGATCTTTTTTTTAATTTATTAAATGTAAAAGAATGTTAAATAATATTATTAATAATTAAGGTAATTATTTAATATGAGAGAGAGTCGGAAAAAGTTTTGTAAGAATGATTGTGATGCTGTCACGTGCACTTCAAGTTACTTTTTTATTAGAGTGGGAAGATGAGATGTGGGAGGTTTTAAAAAGAAACTAGTAGATTTAGAATGTTTTTTTTGTGTGTGTAATTATAAGGACGTAGATGAGAAATGAATTGTGAATGCCTTTGGTATGTTACTTTGTAGTGTCCGCGAACAGAAACCAGCGACAAGAACTGTAACGAATTGGCTTCAAACTGCTATAATAAACTAGTTCGGAACTGATTATATGTCATAGGTTTGAATTATAATCCTCCACATTGAAGCCTGTTTGACAATGGTTAAAAAAACACCTAACCGCTCAAAAAGCAGCCAAAACCATTCAATACTGGGCTAAAAACTGACTAACAAGCCAAACAAAGTCGAGCTAAAACTCAAAAACTGTTTTGGACCCAGGGCCGGCTCAACGTTTTTTGGGGCCCCAATCGAACTAAAAAAATTGGGATCTTTTCTAAAAAAAACTCCCAATTACCAAATACTAAATCAACTTAAATACCTAATCATGGAAATCATTTTACCTAAAGCAACCTAAGACAACAAATTAAAGGCTCAAAAGTAAATTGAAGCTATAGTATTTAGTAATCAAAGCCTCAAATGTAAACAGAAACAATTAGGAATGAGCTATCAAAAATCAAAGAAATTAATCAGGTCAGTTATCATTAATCAAGATTCAAGATTCAAGAATTATCAACAATAATCTAACCTTGAATGGTTTACTTTAGTTTTGAACCAGAGGAAGAATCCGTTATCAATAATTCAACTTTCAATCTCAATCTCGCCTGCTGCCAAGTGTGAAGTCAGAAGTGTCAAGCTCAATCTTAATCTCGCTTGCTGCCAATCTCAATCGATCAGTTATCAAGAATGAAAATTCAATATTTAACTTCAAGACTCAAGATTCAATAACACTGCTTATTAAGTTGTTTGTGGGTTAAATTTGTGCTTACCGGTGATATTTGTGTAGGTGTAGCACGCAGCCGTACAGGTCCGCGTGTGGAAAAGTGGAATAGCCGAACAGTCGACCCTCGACAGCCGTGCAGCCGTGCAGGTCCGGTAGCCGTCGGCCCGCCGCCTCTGCTACATCAACGATTGTGCAGTGAGTCGATGAGGCTATGCGTCGAATCGATTACTTATCTTGGAAGTTGGAACTTGGAAAGGCCTAAAATTTTGAGCTGTTGTCTGTTGTCTGAGTCTTGAGCGAATGAGCGGCTTATCAACAATTCAATAGGGGTCAAGGCAAAATTCATATTGGGACTGCTGGGCTGTTCTAACTCATGGCCCAATATAAAATTTTTTTGAAAAACTAAGGGCTTAGTTTTTAGAGGCCCTAAGCATAATGAATCACTTCATATGAGTATAGGTCGGCCCTGTTTGGACCTCATTGACTCCAAATCAAATAGATTCATGGGTCCAAACAGTTTTGTGCCCTTTAATTTTAGCCTCGTATGGTGTTTAGTTTTTCATCTTAGCCTTAAAAAAACTCAAAATCAAACTAAACTTAACTTTTGATGTTTGGTTCTCCATTTTGGTTTGGAAAAACACCATATGTCATGTTTATCTTTCCGGTTGTCAACCAGAACTACTAAATAACACTAACAGTCGTGGTAATATAGGACGTTTGGTGATTGTGCAAATGTTATCAAATTTTGTAAGCTAAGATTGAGATCATGTTAACAGTGCTAGAAGAAGGTTAGTCGCATTTAGCACGGCTTTGGTAATGATGTGATGTAGGTTTTTCATCTTCTCAGGTTGTGATCAAAGATGGGTTTGGGATCCACAAACACAATAAACTCTTGTTAGAAAGCTTAGGAGTCCACTAAAACGCTTAAGTCGATAGTAGCCTTGATCATGATAGATCTTATACATGAGAGTATGCAAGAATACCATTATAGAGAGGGCTTGGAAAGAGAGACACCTTTGTATTAGAGTAAATCTATTTTATATGAGTCCAGTTATTTTATTCTATTTATTCCTCTATGTCGGTGGACATAGAGGATTTTTATTTTTATTTTATTTTTAATTTTTTTTGTATATTAGATATAGCAAAATTGAGACATGAAAGTGCATCTAGCTTGCTGGCTTGCGAGCTCTTTCACTATACATAAGACCTGGGTTCGAGTCTAGCATTCACTTATAATTTGCATGCTTTCTTAATTAACCCATATTTAAAAAAAATTTATTATATAATACTACGTGTTTATTTTTAGGTGTAAATTTTTACGTGTTTATTGTTCGTTACTCTATACTTTGATGTAAATTTTGCTAGAAAATGTATTAGAAAGAATGTAATCTATGCTTTATCATGCCGCTTATGGCTTCCCCGCACTTGCTTATTTTGATATACGTCTTGAGTTGTTCTACGTTTTAAAGTAAATTGCGTTTGAAATACTCTATGTCGGTGGACATAGAGGACTTTTATATATTTTTTGTATATTATATAATTTTTTTGTATATTATATATTATATATAGCAAAATTGAGACATGGAAAGGCATCTAGCTTGCTGGCTTGCGAGCTCTTTCACTATACATAAGACCCGGGTTCGAGTCTAACATTTACTTATAATTTGCATGCTTTCTTAATTAACCCATATTTAAAAAAAAAACGTTATTATATAATCCTACGTGTAAATTTTGTTTGGAGTTGGGTCAAATATTATAATTTTATTTCATTAATATAAATTCGAATTACTTTATGTTTTGATGTAAATTTTGCTAGGAAATGTGTTAGAGCGAATGTAATCTATGCTTTATCATGGCGCCTATGTTTTCCCCGCACTTGCTTATTTTGATATACGTTTTGAGTTGTTCTACGTTTTATCATAAATTGCGTTTGAAATATAGCCGATTTAAATAAAAAATGTTTTCATTCGATGTTACGAATTGATGTTACTCCATGTTTTACGTAAATTTAGTTCGGAAACAAATTGAGTCGATTATATTTTATACTTGATCATGACACGTACGCTTACCGCCGCAGTAACGCGCAGCGAGTTAAATAACTAGTTACTATTAAAAGTTTTGGTCGTTGGTGTTTTTTTTTTTTTTTTTGTAGTGGTTTTTTTCTGTTTTGTATTGTTTTGTGCGTGTGTTTTTATAAAGTTTGTTTTGTTTGTATGTTCGAGGTTTAGGAGTGGGGTTTTTGTTGTGAACTTTTGGTGTCCGGACACGTTTCTTTCATGTGTGTTTCGATTATGTTCATTTATAGGGTTCGTTGGCGTTGTCTTTCTCCGGGTTCCTACTTTTTTCTTTCGTTATCGATACCCTATTAAGGTTTGGGTTTTCCTTTTGTTTGCTTTTTTTGGCTTTGATTTTCGTCGGTTTTTCTATATTGGACTGTGTCGCCTTCTTGCGGCTTTGATTTTTGTCTGTTTTGTGTATGGTGTTGGACTTTGATTTTGTTTTTTTTCCTTTTTTGTTGTTGTTATGTAGTGTGTGTGTGTGTTTTTTTTTATGTGTGTGTTTTTATAGAATTTGTTTTGGGTGTGTGTTCGAGATTTAAGGGTGGGGTTTTTCTTGTGAGTTTTTGGTGTCTGGACACGTCTCTTTGATGTGTGTTTCGATTATGTTCGTTTATAGGGTTCGTTGGCGTTATCTTTCTCCGGGTCCCTACTTTCTTTCTTTCGTTATCGATACCTTATTAAGGTTTGGGTTTTTTTCCTTTTGTTTGCTTTTTTTGGGACTTTAATTTTCGTCGGTTTTTCTATATTGGACTGTGTGGCCTTGCGGCTTTCATTTTCGTGTGTTTTGTGTAAGTATTATCGGGCTTTGATTTAGTCTTGGGCTCTGGATGTTTCTGTGTGTTATGAATTTGGGGTTTTGATGTATTTTACTTATGTGTATTTTGCTGATTTTATGGTTTCGAACCTTCATTTTGATTTTGGTTTAAGATTACGTTAAAACTCACATCGTCATAACCTAGTTAAATCCAATCTCATACCAGTTCCAATCCCAATTGGTTCCGTTACGACTTCTGAGCCAAATGGTACCACGAATCATTCGGACTATAAAAGAACCAGAACGGTTAAAAACTTTGGTGGTTAACCAAAACTCAAATTAAACACACCACACGTTATCATCACATTGCAATTCTTCAGAAATAATATTAATCATAAACAAAAATTTCAAAAATTCAACAGCAGTTCAAAAATAAAGCCTTGTCCACCAAAACTCAATAGCTAAAACTTTATCTTCCATAACTTTGGAAGTCCAGAGACGAACTAAATTTCTAACTGAGCCTTACATGGGTACCGGGATGGGCATCGGCAAGGGCTCATCAGCAACAAGTGGTGGTCTATATTCCTCAACCTCTTTAGGTGGAAGTGCAACAACATCGTCCTTGGGCATGTGAATAATGACATTGTCGGGCAATGGTGTCTTGGGGCCAAGCTTGCCAGTAGGGTCCCAGTCAAGCATGATCTTAACTTTGATACCTAGAACACCCTGTAAATAATTTACATGAAGTTAGTTAGTTGTTAGTATAGAATTATAGATAATGTAAGATGGAAACAAATGAAAAACAGATAACGGATGAGTTTACCTGTCTAAGAAGCACATGCCTCACAGCAGAGTCGATGTACTCTTTGACTGGTTGACCAGATGACACCATGTACCCATCCTTGAACTTCATTGACTTGGCACGTTGAGCTCTAAGCTTTCCACTAACAATGACCTGATGTTAAATGATCAACGAACATTACTTAAAAATTTAACAATCTTTTGTACAAAGAATGAGAAAAATGATAATAAAAAATCTACATACCTCACAACCTTTTGCGCCATTCTCCATAACAAATCTCAGAACACCATAGCAAGCCCTAGAAACAGTCAACAAAACACCAGTTTATTTGAGTCAAAATGACGTTATAAACAGCATCATCATGTTGACAAATTGGTTGTAAATAGAAAAAAACATTTACAAACCTCCTAACAGCAAGTCCTCCAAGAAGCTTGTAACGCAAAGATTCAGCCTGTGCAATGGCACAGAGGCCCCTGTTGTTGACTCTCTCAGCATAAAGCTCAACACTATTTTCAGGGAACTTGAATCGCTTTTGAACCAGAGATGTCAGTTCTCTTATCCTCCTTCCCTTCTCACCTGGAAAATAAAGTTCAATATGCAGATAACCATACTGTTAAAAAGTTAAAATGTCTAATGACACTTTTACTAAGGTGAACAGTCAATAAAAACTACTACAGAAAAACAAAACCAAGTATTTATCATGTTAACATGTTAATAATGCTAGCTTGGCAACAATGGCTGTCCTGCAAGTTAAGTACTTAAGTCTACTATATAGTGTAAGCAACAACACAAGCAGATAGTTGCCATCATAATTAATGTTCTCAGTTTGGTACAGCAGTAGCCAAAAACGTCTGCTACAATGTAACTGTTTATCTGTTATCTTCTTAAGTAAAGATCTAAGAAACAAAGGGTTTCAAGTTTCAACGCCAATAACAAAACAAAAACATCTTCTCTTAAGAAAACTGTTTTTTTTGGCTAAAAGAAGTAACTGTGTACTTCCCACATCTGTTCTGACTTTTCTTGTTTACCACCCGAGAAAAGAACAACTTCTAGCTTATGAATCTTCATAATATGACTAATTACCCTTTCTAGCAATCTGATTTGTCATACAAAGATCACTTCTTGTGGAAACAAAAGCTCACAAGGCAATATGCAAGTATCAAGTGTCTAAGCCCACTAACCTAATTGTGAAAACTAATGACAGATAGTTAGAACAAATGATATCACAGATGACAGACCTCAAATTAATGGCAGAAATAATCACAGATCCATAGACCTCAAATTAATGTTTCGTGAACAGATGTATGATGCGAATTCACGATATAATTGCAATATAAACAGATTACAAAATCACTAAATCCATAACATTTACTCTTCAAAACTATAATTACATTCAAATCACCGAAATTAAAAGTTTACCTAGAACGTTTTGGGTACGAGTAGCTCTGATGATGATCTCCGTACGCATCGGCGTAACCCTAACTTCAACGCCGGAGTAACCGTCCTCCGCTAGCTCCCTCGTAAGAACCTCGTTCAACTCCGCGAAGAACACACCATCAGCAACAAACTGATGCAGGAAAACAATATACAGTAAGATCTACGAAAAACTACACATAACATCAACTTGTAACAGTGATATACGATTCTAACCTTTCGCTTTTTGCTCATTTGAGTCGCCATTGTTGCCGGTGTTGAATGCAGTGACCACAACAGCAGCAGATATGGTGAAATCGGAGAGAAGGTGGATTATAAACGAAGAGAGTTAGGGTTACGGATGTATTTAAAGGGAAAGAGTTGAAGCCCGAACTGAATTGGGCTATTTTGGCCCATATCTGCTTTAGGGAAGGTGAGAGTTGGAAAAGATATCATTGTGAACCCAAACCGGTTTTGAACCCGAATCCGGACTGGTGTAGTGGTGTCGAAATCGGTTTGGTAAAAACGGTTAAGAATCTACCTAACCGTAGGGTGGAAATTGATTTGTGATCCGATGGGTTGGAACTAACTGGTCGGACCTGACCTAAATTGTGACGGAGACACTGTATTTGTAATGTATTATACTTTGATAATGAATGTGAATATTCAACAAACTTTTGTTATTTTTCAAAAAAAGAATAGTATACGTGTTGATTGTATCCTCTTCTCAATTGTTGTGTAATTTTTTCCACATTTTTTTAACTTTACAAAATTTATGTAAATAGATAAATGTATTATATCAATTTAGGAGGTTATACACTTTGGATATAATATTTTGAAAAGCAAATGAAAATACATTAGTTTTAAACGTTGTTTTACAAATGAATCATACTTCTAAAAGATATTCAACCTTAACTTGACGTTGCATCAACTTTAAAGTTAGAATTTGGAAGAAAAAGAATATACTTAGGGTTGTTTTATAACGTTATTTATTAAATGAATATACTAAAGGTTGTTTTATAAATTAGAATGTGTTTTTTTCACTTAGACCTTTGCTAGATAGCTTTAAAATTTTATCACAGACTTTGTTACATATTTTATATTATAAGCAATTTGGTTTTACAACATTTAACACGTGTTTATCATGAACTTTTCTTCTAATTAATATTCAATATTGGCATGTTTATGTAATATTTACTAGTTCTAAGAACAAATTGGTTATAATAATGTTTTGCCTAATTATTATAATTATGCATATGATGGACTAATTTGATGAGTTGAGATGCACTTTAAAATGCACTATAACCCCAAAAAGACTTCGTTTGGTACACTTAGATTTGCTTTCATCATCTCCAATTTTTCAACAGCTTCACATCGTCTTTCATATCAATTAATAAAGACTCTTTATTAAGCATCTCAAAGCAAAAAAAAAAAAAACATATGATAATGATACGTTATGATAAAATTATACTTGAAGCTCACAGTAGACAAGAAACCATCCATGAAGCAAATGCGCTTGACCTACATCAGCTTTAAAGAAGAGACACAAGAAACAAAGATTAGAGCAAAGACATACGGGGAATTATTATTTTTTAAAGATAACGAAGTTAAAGAGACATACCTTTGTCGCGTATGAAAGACCATGAATTCTAAGGTTGCTTTAAATGAAGACGCCACTCGTCAATAAATCCCATCTTATCAGGATCCATGTTAGGTAGCTCACGCGTTTCAAGTCTCTTTATTATCTCAGTGCTTCGTCCGAGAAGGTCGACTGCAACCACAACACTAGCTACTCGTTTTTCTATTGTATTTTCATGGCATCTCGTTATTATGACTCGTGGTATGTTGGTGAAGCAAGCGGCCAATATGTCTGCAATCATGTTAGATAACCGTGCAAACAACTCATTTTCAGTAATCTCTAAGTTGTCTCTTTCGTATATATGCAAGATCGATTGAGCAATACGATACATTGAGTTGGCAGCGATTATCTTTAGAGGAAGGTTCTCCTTCTCCACAAGTTCTCCATCATGGATACTTCTATTAAACTCATTCAAAATTTCTTCAGCTGTATGAGCAAACAATTTAATAATTGTTGTGGGTGTTTTTCCTTCATAAGCACTTCTTTTTAGAGTGTTATCCAACCACTTGTAATTGTATTCGATCTCATGCCATGTCACCGCAACCCTTCGAATATTCACATACTCAGATGCCTTATTTAGGCTTTCTTCCACTAGATGAGTGTACAAAAGACCCTCACCGACACTTTTGAACAAGTTATCAATTGCGTCCTTATGAATATTTGGGAGAGAAATGGCGATGCATGTTAAGCTTACTATTGGTAAGCTCCAACCATTAACAAGTTCAAAAGAAAGTAGAGATTGGATTTGTTCGATGTCAAACATCCCTACTCCGTCGAATGCAACTGAATTTTCGAGAAGGTTTAGAAGATTGTTATGTTGCTGTTTCTTAGCAATCTGAATCAAGCGATGCATAGAATCTGAAATTCCTTTCACTGTTTTCTCAGCAAGCTGCATGTTATCTTCGAGTAACAAAACATACCTGCTAACATCTTCATCTGTATCATCACTCTTTGAGGAAGTTGGTGGAGTAAACGTCGCCTTTAGTGATTTGAAACAATATGAACAATGTATGACCAAGATTATAACCACAACGGGAGCGAGCCCAATTAATTTGCATGATACAACAATGACCTTCTGGAATCCCATGCAAAAGCTTAGAATACAAATTTTCAAATTGTAAAGAGCTCTTGACCTATGATGACCCGACAAAGAGCTTATATGACTTTCTTTCCACTCGCAAAACTTTTGAGTCCAATACTTTTCTACGTTAAACACAAAAAGTTGTTTTCTGTTTTGAATAGCAAACGATTTGAAGCTAAAGAGCGTAAAACATCTAAATATTGGTGCAATGGAACCAACTACAATTCCAATTGACTGTGTAAGGACAATGGCAGGAGTTGACCACTTATACATGGACCGAAACGATAGAAAATGATCCCACGAAGCAAGCCGCCACACCACACATACATATATAACCGTACTTGTTGCGCAAATTATGCCTGATGCAGATGATAATGGATTACTAGCCAACACAAACTGAGGGCTACTAGTTTCTGCCATGATCCAATATCTTTTCACAAGTTGTTTTAGTTTCTCAACATAAGATGTTACATTTTCTTGTGGATATTGATCATTCAACATTTTGCTAGTAGCTTGATACTTGAATTCTAAAATCTTTTTTGAAGTGGGAATTGTAATAGCAGAAGAGATCAAAATTATTAGCAAGAGGAGTAACAGAACCATATAAATATACGCGGTAATCTTCATGAAGGATGGCGCAGGAAAAACATAGTCGAAAGCATGGAAAATATTAAGATTAACTACGTGAGTCTTAATCTGAATAAAAATATTCACAATCATCGTGATAACGAGAATGGATAAACCCGAGACATTTGCAATAAGTGACTTGTTGTCCATAGACGCCAAAGAAGGCATGAAGTTAGATATCATTGTGCACATAAAGACCAATCCTCCGACCTTAGCAACTTGATCCACCACACCTGGCATTGGACTACTCAAATCCACCGGTAGTTTCATAGCCACGGCTATCACTGTGATTGACGCCGCATTGAGAGAAAAATATTTACTTGGGAACCAAAGTTTTCTGTTCCGAAAACCATACAATAAATCACATGCCATGGCAAGAATGCAAACTAGCGATGCTATTGAGATATAGATCCCAATCAACACCATAGGTTCGCCATACTTACCTTCGGTTTTTAAATCGTATTCACAGTTTTCCAATTCAAAGCAAATGTCAACTAAAGACAATTTATATTTGTGGGAGAGGTTTTTATATGGAACTAGAGAAGATGAACTTAACCATGACTCGAGCTCGAAACAATACTCTGATGCAGGATATGAATCCATGTTTGAAATTCTTAGCAAGTAATATGTAAATAGATGCTAATTGTTCATACTTCATAGAGTAGATAACAAACATCTTTTTTTATAGCATTTTGTTTTATATGCAGAAATTTCGAGGAAGTTGAAAATTTGTTGGACAACAATAAAATTTTATGAAAAGTCAGAAACATGGACTTAAGCGCGGACTCTGAGACTATAACATCCCAAATTAATTACATGTTTGATCAGTTGAAATTAAACTTATAGCATTCACATTATCATCTATGGACATATGTATATGTATGATGTATCTATCTTTATTATTTAAAGATTTTTTTTTTTATTTTACACGGTCTCCATCTCTATCTTTATACTTAATAGATTTATTAGTTTAGAAACCTGTATTGTACACGGATTGAATTAAAATATTAAATTAATAGTTGGTAATTAATATTTAAAAATTATAAAGGCATTATTCAGATAACATATAAGCAACTATCTTAAGTAATGACAATAGTTTTTAAAACTTTCGTCTTTAAAAAAATTTCTTTAAAAAATGTCTTTTAAACATTCGATTTTTTATTTATTTTTAACTTGATTTTAAAAAAGTTCTTTGTATAAAAAAAATTATATTTATTTATTTTAAAAAATATTTTAATAAATATATGTTTTATAATTTGACAAAAATATAATAATATCATTAGCATTTAATATGATCATTAAATAGTTAATTTTTTATGTTAGTGACATGTGATAAAGAGTGTGTGAAAACTCGATGACATGTGATAAAAAACATGTGAGAAAGAGGCGTGTGATAAAATTTTATTTTATTTTATTAATATAAATAAATAGTGATTCTTTAAATATAGAGATTCACTATTTGTCAATATCTCTATAATTTTTGTGTGTTTAAGAGAATAAAAAATAATAAAATAATTGTTTGTAAATGAGATTGAGATAAAGATAAAAAAGCTACTTTCTTATAACATAAGAAGGAAAAAGAACAAAGTTTACTCTGTAAGTTCTTGTAGAAGGCCAAAAAATCCTATTCCAGTAACCCATGGTCACTACTGACAAAGTTACACAATCACTACATTTTTTATGATACGTCATGTTCTTGTGTGCAAACTTGATTTAAAATCATACAACTCGTATATCATACGGTTACAGAAATATTGTAGTATACTTTTGAGTGGTATCTTTTTAGTCACGCTCTTGTCAATTTGGCCTGACACTTCATCTTTTATCTTATGTAATTAATAATTTAGTATTATGAAATCATAACCACAACATGAATTGTTAGACACGTCGGGTGGAAAAATATGTTTCAAACACGCGTTGACTGACTTGATGCGTTTATTAGGGGTTATGGCTGGATACGTTTACACAAAGAGATTAAATTATTTCTTAAAAGAAAACCGAAAAATATGTTTCATTAGTAACTTATCCCCTTATATTTTATACATATTTAAAGAGTAACGAATCAAAACTAGTAAAAGTAACCCGCGCGTTGCGGCGGGACGCTGCGTCAGATCGACTTAATGTAGAAACATAGATAAGAATAAGAATAAGCACGGTGAAATGATACAAAAATTAAAAATGCATTTAAGTTTTTAAAAAGTAATAAAATAAAGAAATAAAAAGAATATAAATTCATAGTATAAGAAAACAAAATATAATAGTATGAGGTTTTATAAAAATTATCATTTAAATCTAAAAGTTTAAATTTTACCATTTACATCCAAATGTTTCACAAACATTGTTATATGAATCCATTTAACTATTCCTAATTAACAGCGTTAACTTTTTTTGTTAAGTTTTCTACATTTGGGTTTCTGACATTAGGGGTATTTTTGTCAAAACAATTACACACTAAAAAATCAACTTTACATGATGGATTTTACGCGTTCAATCTCGTTTCGTGATTACTATTGTGATTTGAATCTACTTATTAGATAAAATTAAATATAATGATAGTCACCTATAAGTGATTTATTTCTAACTTTATAGAATACACACCACAAAAAATATAGACAAACAAAAAAGTCATATGACACAAACCATTTAAATTATAACAAGAAAAACAAATAATCATAAAAGTTTAAAAGTGAAGGGGACACTCTCACCACACACAGCACACTGCGTCATAAACCCACTAACATTGTTGTTGGAACCGGATCAGACCGGCCGGTCCAACCGGTCCGACCGGGAATCGGCTAGGTGGTCGGTTCGGTTCGCATCAAATCGTTTTGGGCAGGTTCGACCGACTGGTTCATCCCGAATTGATGGCCGGTCGGACCGGGAAACCTAACCGGTTCGAATAGGATTTTGATTTTTTTTATTTTAATGGATAAAAACAGAGTGTTGAACCATAAATTAATTTGTTAGATATACAAATATAGTTAAGTTTATATATAACTATAAAATATATATATAAATTATTTAATTACATATATAATATACTATATATATAATTATGATGTCATCCGGTTCTTAAATCTAGTCCGACCACCAAACCAGTAAAACGTCTGGTTCGACGTCCGATCCGGTTCTAAAAACATTGCCCACCAATTAAATTTTGTAATGTCACACTACAACACACTATATACATCACACACTCAAATTTAATGACGACGGTGTTATCACACTACGCAACTACATCACGCACGCACATATAATGGTTACAACCTCACGGTGTGGACCATGTCGTGAAAAAGAAATTTTGCGGTGTGGAGGGGATGGCGACGCCGGTGTCGGGCGGTGCCGAGGCTCGCTGTGCCTCACGGTGTTTACGCCCCTCCACCCTAAGAAAACAATAAACAATATGACATAAAAAGTCCATGAACAATAATCATAAAAATATCAATCATCATAAACATAATTAAACTTTAAACCAAATAAATATATTATTTTACAAGATATGCAAAAGTAACATGAAAACTAAACCAAAATAATTTGATAAGACAAAACAACAAAAAACTACCATGAGATCAAATCACAACTACAATTACCAAAAAATACTAAACGCATAAAACCCCACACTTAGAGTTTGTTTTTTATTTTGTAATTGTTTTGATAAAAATGTAGAAAACTTAACGAAAAAAGTTAACGATGTTAACTAAAAAGAGTTAAATGGAGTCAAATAGCAGTTTTTATGAAACATTTGAATGTAAATGACAAAATTTAAACTTTTAAACTTAAATAACAATTTCTATGAAACCTCGAGTATGAAAATCACATTTAACTCTAACATATGAATCTTCATACTCTAATTAAAAGGTAACTAAAGTGGACATGTGTCATCATCACATTTCACTTCACCAAAAATTTCCCGCTTCTCTCTTATTAAATATCTCATTAATTAATTACTAATAATAAATTAAAGAAAATATATTTTTATTGATTATTTTTCTAAGTAAATAAATTTTTATAAAATAAAAATTTACTAATAAAACATCAAATTTTTAAAAATATAAAATATTTTAAAATTAATGTTTGTAGGTATATCTTTTATATACAAAAATAAGTAAAATTGGAAGTTATAATAAGTTTTAAAATTTTACATTTTTAAAAAATGTTTGCATTAAAACAAAATTAATTTTTTTCTTTTGGAAAAAATTAAAAATTAAAAAAAATTAAAAAATTAATATCATTGTTTTATTATTTATAGTCTGTACTTATATATGATTTTAATTATGTTTTTTCTTAAAATGTCGTTTTATAACCAATAAATTTTTCTCTATTTGATATTTTATTTTTTCAACCCGTGTAATCCACGAGTTTATTGAAGCGAGTATGAAATAAAAGGTGAAATAAATAATAAAAACGACCTACCCGGCTAGAAGACGGATAGTGAAATTGGAACCAATCCACGCCAAAGAAATGTGCACTAACCCCTGAAGCAACTTCAATTTGCTGAATTATTCCCGCAAAAAAATTAATTAACATAAAAGTAAGTTGGTTAAAAAAGAAAAAAACAACACAAGCCTACTTGTACCCAAAGCATTCTAACTTGTACTTGAGTACTATAGTTACTGACATGGTAATTACATAATATTTAAAAAACAATTGGAATGAATAGTGGGGTTTTATGGTTTTCTGATTTTGGCCACACATCTTTTCTCTTTTGCGTTTTACCCCCTCTGGTCTCTACCTGAACACTATGACACGTCTGCTGAAGCTCCGACACCACCTCCTCAAGCTCCATCACCACACGATCCTTCTCACTCAACTTCTGCCTCAGCCTCACCGCCTCCGCCTCCAGCTTCGAAACACGTGACGCCAGCGCCATTGAAGTGATATTTCGAGCAAGATCTAGCTGATCGAAAGGATCCGCAGGGATTACTGATAGAATTTCATCAGGTGGGTTGAAATCCGGCATGCTGCCCGTACTAATGGTGCTGTGCTCCGACATCGAGTCTCCGATCAAAAGCCCTAACTGTCTCCGGCGATTTTGTGGTCCGATTGACAGAATTGAAGTTGATTGTGGTGTGATTTTGGTTGCAGATTGTGCACACGAGTTGGTTCTTATTTCTTATTAGGTATGAAGATGATTGATGTCGAACACCAACAACCATTACGGACAAAACGATGGAGAATATTATTGTATGGAAGTTTACAAGAATAGTCCTTATACTGTTGTTGTCTTGCAGTTTTGGTCCACTGACTGGTTTCTTTTTTGATGTGTTGATTTCGTTGCATTAGTTTAGGACTTTATGAGCAAATTATTCTTTCAACCTAAACTAAACTGGTTTTGTAATTTGTATCAATTTGTAGTAGATAAGAATGGTTCATGAATTTAATATATACATATATATATATAAACAAAATGAAATATTTTGGAATTAGTAAAAGATCGAACGGTTTGTTTCAAGGTTTGAATTGGATGGAACCGTTATTCTATCTGATTGCGTTAAACCGAACCATGAGTAGAGGTGTATAAGCCGGGTTTTTTTCCAAACCGGTTTTTTTTTTCAAACCGGTTCGGTTTGTAAAACGGACCGGGTTTTCTTTAATATGTACAAACCGGTTTTTTTCTCAAAAACAATCCGGTTTCAAATCGGTTTTTTCATCAAGAATCCTCAAACCGCAACAAGCGGTTTGAAAACCGGTTTTTTTAGAAAGACCAGTTTTTATACCGCTTTAACTGGGCTTTTTAATTTGAAATCGATTTACAAACTGATTTTTGTGCCACGTTTCAAATCCGTATACAAACTACCAGTTCGGCTTATGCATGTGGTTGGGTATGTGTAATTCATCGATGGAATATGTCGGTGATGATGAGGAACACCTCATATGAGACTTGGCTTTGGCTTAATGTTTATCACTGGTTTATTTGTTCTCTTTTTGATTTGTTACTAATATGTTCCGAGGGCTGGCGATGATGATAAAAAGTAGGTGTGACTTTGTTGTTTTGGCGTGGCAAATGAAAATTTGCAGCCACAACGAGCACACATTCCGAGCCTTGTGATCAGTTTATGCATGTGGTTGGGTATGTGTAATTCATCGATGGAATGTGTCGATGATGATGAGGAACACCTCATTTGAGACTTGGCTTTAGTTTAATGTTTATCACTGCTTTCTTTGTTCTCTTTTTGGTTTGTTACTAATATGTTATGAGGGCTGGCGATGATGATAAAAAGTAAGTGTCGCTTTGTTGTTTTGGCGCGGCAAATGATAATTTGCAGCCACAACGAGCACACATTCTGAGCTTTATGTGTCGGTGATTTGGTTCTGGTTCTTCATCTAGGGTTTCCGTTTTTGATTCTTACAGACCTTTAATGTTTGATGTTGATTTGGGTTTTCCATGTGTTCATGAATCTGCCTGATGTTGGTGGCTTCGATTCACTGGATCACACATTGTTGCTTTATTTTAGGCTGTTTGTTGGCTGTGATGATCTAACCAAAAACAGGTTGTTGTTCTGGCGTGGTAACCATTGTAGATGGTCTGCAGCTAGAAGCAATGACCAGGTCTGAACCAAAGCTATGTTTGTCATTGTGCTGTATCATGTTGGCTTCAATTTGTTGGCAATGATGGTCAAACCAAAAACATGTTGTTGTCCTGGCGTGGCAGCCATATGTAGATGGTTTGCAGCCTGACACCGTGAGTTTATCTGAGCCAAAGCAGTATTACATAGGATGGCTGTGATGATTTCAAAAAAAATCCGTTGTTTTGGCGTGGCAACCACGTTTGGTTTGCAGCCATAATGAGAAGCCGGATCTGAGCCAAGGGTTGAAACTAGGGTTGTACCGGTGATTATCGGTTTTAAAATACTCGCGCAGCGCGCGAGGCAGAATTCAACTAGTTTAATATATAGAGTAATTACCCTATAGTTATAAACAGAAGCAAATGAATAGTAGAAAGTTATTTTAGATTTTTCATTAAAGTTGCACGCGTCTTCTTCACACGAGAAAGAAATGATGATACACAAACATGAAAAGCTTAAACGCGTCTTCTTCACAAGAATATCAATTTCGATATAAGCAATGGCTACTGATTGAGTTATTGTTTTGAAGGACTTGAGTGAGATTGATTCATGTAAATTAGTAGTAAAGTTGACTGTTTTGTTTTATAATTCTTATTTGGGTTTGTGGTTCTAAGTGTGTGAGTTTTTTGTACTAGACCGAACTGTTTTAGAGCATTCACAATCCATTTCTTAAAATCATGAGAGTGTGAGTTCTTAAAATTATATGAAATGATTTAAATGGTTGTGAGTGGATGAGAAAGAAAATATTACTGTTCATCTATAAATTTAAAGATTCACTGTTCAACCCTTATAAATTTTTTAATATTTTTAAAAGTGGTTATGAGTGGAGGAGAGATAAAATGTAATGAAAAATGTATAAAAATATATTATTTAATTTAAAAGAGAGAGAAGACGTAGTGATTTTTAGTGTAATTATAAGGATGAAAATAAAGAATGGGATGTGAATGCTCTTACATAATAACTAAAAGCAGAGCCTTAATGTGTGTGCACTTTTTTGACAAGCATTGGTTCGATCGGATTTAGGCGATCACTTGAACCAATTTTAGCTAATTTTTACCCAAATGTTAACAATCAGTAACTATTACTGCTACCTATTCTTGATTTAAAGCATTGTAATTTAAAATTCTAAAGATATAGAAAGATAGATGCATTGTTGAATTATTTTAATTTTAAACAATTTAATTACTTTTTGTTAGTTGTTAATAAGTTTATGCATTTGTTAATGATTTTAAGGGTAAGTGTGCACTAAAGGTTCTTTCATACTTGAACAGGTTTTTACTTAAACTCTGCATCCTGTTTGTTAACCATAAGGCACCATCTATGATCGATATTGATGCTGAGAGAGTATAGTATTGCTAAACATTAACATGTTTCTTTTTCTTGAGTACATGGGAAGCTCTCACAATAATGTCAAGCTTTGTTTTTCTCATCTAATTAAATTTAGTTTTTGAATTTATAAAAGCATGAGTTTATGATATGCTTTATAGGTATTCTACACCTTTTAAGTTACGTTTAATTTGAGGAATATGAAGAATACTTGGTAAGGAAAAGGTTTTGGTTGGAGAATAAAGTTTTGAAGAACCAATATGAAGAATGGGTAAATCATTGTCATTGCCAACATGGAGACCGTCCTCGCCATAGTATGGTTTAGAATGTTCAGAACCTGACGCAACATAAGCAACATGATGACTGGAGCCCGTATCCGGAAGCCATGAAGTCGAAGCTGGCGAGCGATAATCGGCATAATTTGCTGATGGTGGTGTTCTCCGGTATGTAGACGAATCATGATTGGGGCATTATGATGGAATATGACCAATACCACACCTGTGTTTTGATTAGATGCCCAAGAAAATTGACTACGATTACCTCCTTCATTCCGATTTCTGTTAGAAAGATTGTGTGAATATTCCTATTGGCTTCGATTGTTGTACTTGTCTCTTCCTCGGTTTGAATTGAGGTTTTGACCTCTACCGCCCCTACTATCACCCCTGTTAGCATAAAAAGCTCAAGCAGAAGAACTCGGTCTATGGTTGCACCTAGAGACCAAACTGGGACAGCAGCCGCTGCAGTGTAGTAACATGATCTGGAGAAACGGGGGAGGTACCAATAGGGCTGCTAGAAGTAGTAACAAAGGCCTAAGTTGGGGCGACTTCAAGCATTGCATTCTTTAACATATAATCATGATCAGAAAGCAGTCCATAGAGTTCTAAAAACTGTGTAGGATAGTGAGTAAGAAAGGTGGACTTGAGAGTGTTGTATACCTCACGGAGACCGGATACAACCAACATAATTATATCATTTCCCTTCATTGGTTCACCAATATTAGCAAATGCATGTGAGTAATCCTGAGCCCTGTTCAAGTATGCAGAAGAAGACTCATCACCCCTCATCTCAAGTTTCAATAATTGAGTTTTTAAAGTATATTCCCACTAAGAGGTGTGGGGGCATAAGCACGTTCAAGGGAGAACCATAGATCACACGATGTAGAGCCTTGAACGTGTTGAAACGATGCTTAATTCGGAGATAATGGACATGATCAACATACAAACATGAGCATCATTGGAAACCCAAGTTGTGTAATCAGGGTGATAGCTATTGTGGATGCTATTGGCTGTTGGTTGTGGAACAGAAAGGTTGTTGTTGGGTAGAAAGAAGAAGAACCAGGGTGGGTGTTGTGGATGATATCGACTGTGGTTGTTGTTTCTGGAGGCAAAGGGAGGAGGGGTGGCTGCGAATTAGGGTTAAGTTAGAGCCTATATGTAGGGCTGCAAACGAACTGAACGTTCAGCGAACAGTTCGTGAACCGTTCGACGGGAAGTTCGTTTATGTTCGTTCGTTTAGTAAATGAAGGAACATGAACAAGAAAATTCCGTTCGTTTAGTTAAACGAACGAACATGAACACAAGGCGCGTTCGTTCATTTATGTTCGTGAACGTTCGATAATGTGTTCGTTTATGTTCGTTAATGTTCGTTTGTGAACGTTAGATAATGTGTTCGTTTATGTTCGTTAAGGTGTTCGTTTATATTCTTAATTAATGTGTCAGTTATTTTTATAACTATTATATCAAGTATTTTTTGGTATTTATGTTAACTACTTATTATTTTTATTGATTTTGTGTAATGTTTGTAATAAAAAATATAAATTTTATTCTAAAATAAATATATAATAATTTGTATTCGTTTGTGTTTATGAGTTTTTTTGTGTTCGTCATGTTCATGAATAGTTGTTTGTGTTCGTTTGTTTTTGTTTGTGTTCGTTTGTTTTTGTTTGTGTTCATTTGTGTTTGGTAAGTGTTCGTGAACAGTTCATGAACATATTCATTTTCTTAATGAACGAAAACGAACAAGAAATCTCGTTCGGTAAGTGTTCGTGAACAGTTCACAAACAAGTTTATTTCTTAACGAACGAACACGAACAAGGCCTTGTTCGTGTTCGTTCGGTTCGTTTGCAACCCTACCTATATGGCTTTGATACCAAAATAAACCTTGATATAGATTTGATTATTGATTGTAATTCAACTAGGTTACAACACACAATATATATAGGAGTATTTACATTCTATTCCTCCTAATATAATAACAATTAAATATAACATCTAATTGTCTAATACTACCAATGGAAGACTTGGAGTGACATGTGAAAAGTATGAAACTGAAAAAACAACAGGAACTGATTAAAACAACTAAAGGTGAATTGAAGATTCAAAAACATACCTTGCAAACTCTGAAAGTTGCAATAGCTTGGTTGAGAACAGGACACGATCATACCATTTGACAAAGCGTTCTAGCTATTAATAGTCGTATGAAAGTCAAAATTTTGAAAAAAGGGGATTGATTAGTATAACTGAAGCGCTCAAACCACTTGAGCTTGCCTGGTTAAACAAATTGAAATTTGTAAGAGCTCGTCAGCTACATGGTAGTAAAAGAGTAGCGTACAAAACCTAAACCAAGAAAAAATGTGCATGTTGATTTATACAATTAACTGATTAAAGGACAACTGAAAATTCAAAAACATGCCTTCTTAACATCTTAAAATATATCAGAACATGACTTTGGAATAGTAGACTTGAGTGTCATCTAAAGTACCTGAAACTTTAAAAGATATTAGGGTAGATTAGCAAGAAGCTACCTTGCTTTTTAGCATTTTATATAAGGTACTCGCTAACATTTTATCCGGACTGTAAATAAAAGACTAAAAGGTGCAAATTCAAAAGCCTGACATTTAAAAAAAGCAGTAGGAAAGTTAAAGATCATGCATCATTAACGTTTTTTTATTGTCATTTATGAAAGATACAATAATATTATTGTGTCATTATGAAAGACACAATAATGTTATTGTGTCATTATAAAAGACACAATGACGTAATTGTGTCATAAAAAAACACAATGAAATTTTTATTTTTATTTTTATTTTTATTTTTATTTTTTTCCTGAAAGAGAACGACGAGAGGAACAGAGACTCCGAAGTACTTTTTTGAAATTCGATTTATATAGTGAGATATAATTTTTTTGACTTTTTTAGCTTCATTGTGACTTCTCACACTTTGTAACAAAAATACACTTTGTCGAATAATATCACCCTTAGAGAAAGGCAGAAGCCGAAAGAACTTAAACGGGTAACATTTTTATCTGGGATGTCACTAAAAAAACCTTGTCAAAAGCCTGAAATTTAATAAAAAAAAGAGTGTTAGTCACTATGAAAAGTAAAAGAAGTGAAATTTCAATAACATACCTCCTAAAAATCTTGAGAGTAGAAAGAGCTCAATGCCAATGCAAGACTTGGAGTGTCGTGTGAAAAGTCTGAAACATGAAAAACAATAGGAACCAATTAGTACAACTAAACATGAATTTAAGATTCAAAAACATACCTCATAAACATCTTAAACTTGATACCGCTTGCTGAGAACTTGGGACTACCATACCGTCTAAAAAAGCGTCCAGGCAATCAATAGTCATGTGAAAAAAAATTGAAAACAACAAGTACTATTGATTGGTACAGGTGAAGAATTGAAAATTTGATAATAAGCATATCTATTAAAATTTTGAAACTTGAAAGATGCTGTTTAATGATAGAAAAAGTGCAGAAGTGAGATTTAACATTTTATCCAGGCTTTCAATTAGAGAATCTAAGAACCATGTTGAAAGCATAAATATTTAAAAAAAAAGGGCAGTCGATTAGTAGAAGTGAAGAAGTGAGAGTTTAACAACATAGCACGTAAAAAAACATGAAATTTGAAAGCGGTTCTTGCCAATACATAACTTGAGTGTATGTGAAAGAGTATGATACATGAAAAACAATGCGATCCAATTAGTAAAACTAAATGTGATTTAAAGATTTAAAAACATAACTCATAAACACCTTAAACTTGACACAACTTGAGAATAAGGGACTGTCATATAGTTTTTAAAAGCCTACGAGCTATCAATATCCGTGTAAAAAGCATGAAATTTGAAAAAGATCGGTAATCAATGCGTATAAGTAAGGAATTGAAATTACATAAGCATACCTAGTTACAATGTTGAAACTTGAAAGAGCTTGTTGTCAATATGATGGTAGAAGTATCGTATGTAAAAACCCGAAACATGAAAAAAAGTGTAGAAGTCGATTAGCACAAGTAAAGAAGAACTAAAAATTCAAAAAATGCCTTGTATGCAGTTTAAAATTTAATAGAGCTTGGCTTGAATAGTAGACTATGTGGGTAGTTAAAAAATACCAAAACCTCTAGAAAAATTCTAGAGTTTATTAGTATATTAAAGAAAAGTACAAATTGAAGAACATACATAGCTAACATTTTATCCGGGCTGACAATAGAAGACTTTAAAACCATGTCAAAAGCCTGAAATTTGAAAAAAAATAATGGTCGTGAATTAGTAGAGGTGAAATATTAATTGAAGGAGTATGATAGATTTTGGTGAAAACCCGTATCTTCTCCCTTCTCATTCACATAATACTTATAATAATACAATTTACATATTGTCACCTCTAAGAATGAACAAATAACATATCATAAGGATTCCTATTCTAATATACCCCCGCAGTCTAAGGTAGAGGATTCCGAATGCTTAGACTGGAGCGAAAGTCAGTGAACAAAACTCTAGGTAATCTTTGGTGAAAATGTCAGAAAAATTGTGTCTCGTAGGGATGTGAAGCACTCGAATATGACCACGCTGAACGTGTTCTCTAACAAAGTGAATGTCCACCTCGATGTGTTTTGTACGCTGATGTTGAACCGGGTTCCCAGACAGGTAAATGGCACTAATATTGTCACTATACACAATAGAGGTGCGTAGAGGTTGAGAACCAAGTTCAAGCAGCAAATTACGCAACCAACAAATTTCTGCCACGACGTTCGTGATACCCCTGTATTCGGCCTCAGCACTAGAGTGAGATACAACTGTTTGTCGTTTAGACGACCAAGAAAGCAAATTATCACCTAAATAAACGCAGTAGCCAGAAGTGGGGCGACGAGTGTCAGGGCATCCTGCCCAATCTGCGTCAGTATAAGCGACTAAAGTTGACACAGGGGAACGAGTCATGCTGAGTCCCATAGAAAGAGTACCTTTAACATATCGCAAAATTCTCTTAAGTGCATGAAGATGACCTGTGCGTGGAGCATGCATATGCATGCATATTTGCTGGACTGCATAAGCTATATCAGGTCGTGTCACACCCTCGCTTAGAGCGGAAACACGAGGATGCGACAGACGGGATCGTCATAACACTTGGTATAAATACAGAGATATAATACATGCAAACTTCTCGTGTCATGACGTCCCTCGACACAATGGTGACTTGTGTCGTGGTTAGTCAGTTCCACGACTATCATAGTCTTATTAATTCTAATTCCAAGATACACATAGTTCACAAATAAATACAAATGATATACATTACAAACGCAAAACTAATGAAATCCTGAGGGTCTCTGCTAAGGCATCAACACTAGCTATCCTCTTTGATTATGTTCACCTGAAAAGATATGCTCAAAAATGTCAACACATAATGTTGGTGAGTTCCGTAGGTTTAAATTTAAAACATGTAACTGATGCTGTATAGGTTTTGATGTGGAATCAAACTGCAAGCACAAACCACATAACATGTGTTTAAGACAACCAAACCTAATGACGTTATGCATATAAATCTGACGGAATATATTCACCCATGGCCGGATTGCTGGCAGCTGTAGTCGGTAACTCACAAGTTAAACCGATCTGTCGAGGGTGGGGGTGTCAACCCAGTAGTACTACCAATACCTAACCGTTGGTTCCCAAACCCGGGAATTAATGGTTGTTTGAGTTTTCCATAAAATAACACCATGTATGCATGCAAAACAGTATCACTTTGATTCCACGTATGAAAATAAAATATATGATGTACAGCATTGAAAAACGGGTGAGCATACTTTTCCCCCAATTTGATTGAAAACATTGGAAATTTGTATAAACATAAAAAGGGGCCACGAAACTCACCTTGAATTGTTGTAATGCACAAAGACTTCACAGAATCAAGTAATGCACGTTCAGATACGATCAATACCTATTATTAATTATAACTAATCCTTTAAAACATACTCAGTGTGAATAGATATGTTTGATCGAATTCGAATCGGTTCGGTTTGATGCCCATGATTAGTTTTATATATATATTTGAGTTTGATTATGAACTTAGTGATGCTAAGGTTTGACATCTGCTAATGTTTTAAATATATTTCGTATATATTTTCTTTGTAATCCTGTGAAATAAATATTATTTACCGTAATATTCAACAATAATTTATTAATTTGAGTATATAAAAATATAACATGTAATTACATTCGTAATTAATTTGTATATAATTTCTATGATTTTTGTGGTTATTTAATAATTATACGCTATTTATTGTCCATTTTTTATTAAAAATGATTATTTATAATATTTACAAATAAGATTTTATAAATATTTTTAAGGTTTCTAAACAAAATAAATTTACAGGAAATAATCTTGTGAGTTTTAAAATACAGGTAGTTTATAAAATTTATTTTATAATTTTTAGAAATTTTTGTATAATTTTTGGAAGCTTAAAAGGCTTTAAAAAAAATAATTGTAGTGGCCCGGGGTCGAACCCGCGACCTCTCTGTAATAAGGCATGTACCGAACCGCTGAACCAAGGCCTAAGCCGCGATAAACCTTGGTTCCATTTGTTTTTAAGCAGACCTAGCCCTTTACCCCCAATTTCTAAGAACCCTAATTTGATTTCCCTCAAATGGAACACAAATTCGATACTGTTAATGACCGAATTCATGGGGCTTTTGTTCGTCATGATCAAACGAGTAGAATAGTGTGTTTGATTACCTGATTTCGTTTGATTTGATGCTAAGAACAGTGAAGAACAAGTCGCGCCCTAAGTCGAATTCGAATGGGGATCAAACACTGATGAAAATCCAATTGTTTGCACAGGAAGATTCGAATGAGGCTTATAATCAAAAGCCCTATGCTAATTGTGGGTTATAATGCTCGGAGGTTGATGGTTGAATAAGTTGCAGGTTCGAGAACAGAGGTGGATTAATTCGGTTTGATTTTGTGTGTTTTGTTGAAATGGAAGGTTGTGTTCGATTAACCGGTTGTTAAAGTTCAAGTTAATGCATTATTTTGGTTAAAGTGGTGTTTGAGTGGATAAAATAGCCGTTGAACGGTCGATTGTTAAAGTGGAAAAAGGATTTAGCCGTATAATCGACCGTTATACGCGTTTTTCGGTTGCATAGTGTTCGAATCCGATCCACAAAACGATTTGGGTTAATTTGGGCTATTAAAATCGGATTTTTATGTGGTTTTGGGGTTGCCGGAGCTGTTGCCGGACTTCGGCCGGAACAGTGCTGCCAGAATCATGGGGTTTTGGGCGGGGGGTTGGTTATGTAATTTGAAATTTTACAAGTTTAGTCCCTGCAGTTTGATTTTTATTATTTTATGTTATAAACTTCATTTTTAAGTTTCAAAAATATCAAAACACCCCCTGGACTTAATATTATTATTATTATTTCTATTATTATTGTTATTATTGTTATTATTGTTATTATTTTTATCATTATTATCATTATTGTTATTATTATTATTATTATTTTTATTATTGTTATTGATTCTTATTATAAACGAGTATACAAAAAATTCATTAAGATGACATATACATATAAAAATAATAAATACGTACAGATAATTAACACACATGGAACATGTACATGAAGATAACTCGATTAACATGATACATAGATTATGAACATACGTGAGGCTAATCAATACACACGATGAGTTCTCGAGCTTGATGTTGATTGACGGTCTACTGGCGACAGTTGCTACATACCATCTCATTCACCGCATGATCTTCAACAAGAAGAATCTTGGGTTTCCTTTCTGATTTGGGAATATCTTGAATGTTTCTAAGAATTTGTTCATTAAATCCATCTGAACTGTCACACTAATGTGACAGTAATCCACAATTTTCTTCGCTTGATTTTGTGAGGTGTCACAGTATCCCCCAGTTGAGGGAATTTCGTCCCGAAATTCAACTGGTGCTATGTCTAAGAGTGTCATCCTCGAACAGATAAGGATATTTGTGTCTCATTTGATCCTCACGTTCCCATGTAAACTCTGGACCTCGTTTGGAATTCCATCTCACACGAACAATAGGTATCTTGCTGCGTCTCAGCTTCTTGACCTTTCTGTCCATGATCTCAATAGGTTCCTCCAAAAAATGGAGACTTTGATCAATCTTGATGTCTTCGATAGGCACGTGAAGTGATTCGTCAGCTAAACACTTCTTAAGGTTTGATACATGGAAAGTATCATGTACACTGCCAAGCTCTTGTGGCAACCTTAACCGATATGCCACTGGACCGATCCTCTCTGTGATCTCAAATGGTCCAATGTATCTCGGGGCTAACTTCCCCTTCTTTCCAAACCGAACTATCCTTTTCCAAGGAGAGACCTTAAGTAACACTCGATCACCAACATTAAACTCTAACGGTTTCCGACGGTTGTCGGTATAGCTCTTTTGGCGATCTCTAGCAGCGTTAAGTCTATCTTTGATTAGGAAAATCTTATCGGTTGTTTCTTATATGATTTCAGGACCTGTTAGCTGACTCTCGCCAATCTCGGCCCAGCATACAGGTGATCCACATGTTCGGCCATACAACGCTTCGAATGGTGCACACCAAATACTAGTATGATAGCTGTTGTTGTAGGAAAACTCTATCAACGGTAGATGAGTGTCCCAACTACCACCAAAATCAATGACACACGCACGTAACATGTCCTAAAGTGTTTGTATTGTGCGTTCACTTTGGCCGTTAGTCTGGGGGTGATAGGCTGTACTCATATCCAGTCGAGTGCCCATCGCTTTCTGCAACGTCTGCCAAAAGCGTGAAGTGAATCGGCTGTCTCGGTCGGATATGATTGACACTGGCACTCCATGCCTTGTCACAACCTCTTTGATGTACAATCTTGCCAACTTATCCATTTTATAGTCTTCTCGGATAGGCAAGAAGTGTGCTGATTTTGTTAATCGATCTACTATGACCCATATCGAGTCATGCCCGCTTGGTGTTCTCGGGAGTTTGGTGATAAAATCCATTGTGATGTTCTCCCATTTCCACTCGGGAATTTCGGGTTGTTGCAATAATCCCGATGGTTTTTGGTGTTCAGTTTTAACCTTGGAACACGTCAAGCACTTGCTCACATATAGAGCAATGTCTTTCTTTATACCCGGCCACCGGTACAGATCCTTCAGATCATGGTACATCTTGTCTGCTCCGGGATGAACAGAATATCGAGTCTTGTGTGCTTCATCCAAGACTAATGTACGTACATCTCCCCATTTGGGAACCCATATGCGATCAATGAAGTAATGTACGCCGTCATCCTTGCGATTCATCTGTTTATCCAATCCTCGGAATTCTTCTCCCGTAAGGTTTTCTTCTTTTAGAGCCTCAGTTTGCGCATTTTGGATTTGAGCTTTCAAGTTCGTTTGAATAGTCAATCCCAAGGCTCGAACACGTAATGGTTTTACGCGTTCTTTACGACTGAGGGCATCAGCCACCACATTTGCTTTCCCCGGGTGATACCGGATTTCGCAATCGTAGTCACTAAGTAATTCTACCCATCGTCGTTGTCGCATGTTGAGCTCTTTCTGATTTAGGATGTGTTAAAGGCTCTCATGGTCGGTATAGATGATGCATTTGGTTCCATACAGATAGTGCCTCCATATCTTAAGTGCAAAAACTACAGCGCCCAACTCCAAATCATGAGTTGTGTAGTTCTTCTCATGCACTTTTAGTTGTCGTGAGGCGTATGCAATCACCTTACCTCTCTGCATCAACACACACCCCAATCCTTGATGCGAAGCATCGCAATACACCACAAAGTCGTCTGTTCCGTCCGGAAGAGACAGTATTGGAGCATTGCGCAGCTTTTCCTTTAACGTTTGAAAAGCTTGTTCTTGTGCATGTCCCCAATCAAACTTCTTATCTTTTTGAGTTAGCATGGTCAACGGTTGTGCGATTTTTGAAAAGTTCGCAATAAACCGTCGATAATATCCTACCAATCCTAAGAATTGTCGGATTTCTGATGGTGTTTGGGGTGTATCCCAATTCTTCACAGCTTCAATCTTGCTGGGGTCTACATGGATTCCATCCTTGTTAACCACATGGCCCAAGAACTTCACTTCTTGAAGCCAGAATTCACACTTCGAGAATTTGGCGAAAAGCTTCTCTTCCCGCAACAATTCCAAAATTGCTCGAAGGTGTTTCTCGTGGTCTTCCTTTGAACGAGAATAGATAAGTATATCGTCTATGAACACGATTACAAACTTATCTAAGTATGGTTTGCACACCCGATTCATTAAATCCATGAACACAGCTGGTGCATTAGTCAGCCCGAACGGCATGACTAAGATCTCATAGTGCCCGTAACGAGTCCTGAATGCTGTTTTCGGTATGTCATCCTCAAAAACCCTCAGTTGATGATATCCAGAACGAAGATCAATCTTGGAGAAATATGAAGCTCCTTGTAGTTGATCAAACAAATCATTAATTCTAGGCAGAGGGTATCGATTTTTCACCGTCAACTTGTTCAACTCGCGATAATCGATACACATACGAAATGACCCGTCTTTCTTCTTGAAAAATAGAACCGGTGCTCCCCATGGTGAATGACTCGGCCGAATGAATCCCTTCTCCAATAGCTCTTGTAGTTGGTTGGAGAGTTCCTGCATTTCGGAGGGTGCTAAGCGATATGGTGCTTTTGCTACCGGCGTAGCTCCAGGAACCAACTCGATACGAAATTCTACCTGTCGTAGAGGAGGTAATCCCGACAAATCATCAGGAAATACTTCCGGATAATCTCGCACCACAGGAATATCTGCCAACTTGATGCCTTCTTTCTTCTTTTCTACAACATGGGCCAGGAGTGCATAGCACTGCTTCCGTAGACATCGTCGCATCCTCATGCAGGAAATAAGCTTCAGAGTTCTTCCTGGTCGTTCTCCTTGAATCTTGAGTACCTCCCCATTAGGCATGGGGATTCGTACTACCTTCTCCTGACAAACGATCTCTGCTCCGTGCTTCGCCAACCAATCCATTCCCATAATTACGTCGAAGCTTCTTAACTCGAAAGGTATCAAATCTATGTCGAAGGCATGGTCTTCTAATATTATGGAGCACTGTCTAATGATCACATCTGCTTGTACAAATCTACCGTTGGCCATTTCTACTGAAAAGTTAGTTTTTAGCCTACTCGGTTTCAAGCCAAGCATGTGTGCAAAATCAGAAGATATGAAGCTGTTATCTGCTCCCGTATCAAACAATATAGATGCGAAGTGATCGTTGAGAAGATACGTACCCGTGACGACATTGGGGTCTTGACGGGCATCATTAGCTCCAATGACGAAGGCACGTCCTCTCGCAGCATTTCCTTGATTTCCCTGGGTTGGATTACCAGCTATAGCCAGCAGTTGCTGCTGGTTATTGCCTTGTTGACCGGGTGCTCTGTTCAGTCGGGGACACTTGTTTCGGAAGTGATCAAGACCTCCGCATTCATAACATGCCCTGGCGTTCCCAGCGGGGTTAACCGCATTGATGGGCATGACCAGGTTTGGCGCAGTTCTGCAATCTTTCGCCCAATGACCCAAGCGCCTACAGTTTGTGCATTCCTGAAACTGCTTTGCTGGGGGATGGTGCCAATTACACTTGTTGCACTTGGGGTGCGGTCCCGTGTAATCCTTTGTCCCTTGAGTTACGGCCACAAAGTTTCTGGTCGTTTTGGCCCTCTTATCAAACTTTCCAGTACCAGACCGACTTGTTTCCCCAGTCTCTTTCCTTTTCTCCGCTCCCTTACCCAGTACTCCTGTTCTTACCATCTCGTCAGTGAGAGCGCCCGCTTTCAGAATAGCGTTCTGGATTGTGGGAGGAGCAGCTGCAGTTACCATCGCCCGGATTTGAGGCGCGAGTCCCCAAATGTATCTTTCTATCCTCTTGGACTCCGGGGTGACCAAGTGTGGCACTAATCTAGCCAACTCGTGGAATCGGTCAGTATAAGCTGCATGCCCTGCCCCCACCATAGCATGATTCCAGAACTCATGTTCAAGCTTCTGCATCTCGTTGAGGGGGCAGTATTCCTCGGTAATCAAGGCTTTGAATTCATCCCAGGTCATTTGTATCGCAGATTCCCTTCCCCTAGCTTGAACCTGTGTGTTCCACCAGGTTAGTGCTCTGCCCTGCAGTGAGCACGTAACATACTTGATCCGCTAGCTATCGAGGCATTCACTGATGTCGATCACAGCCTCCATTTTCTCAAGCCATCTAGTCAGGGCTATCGCCCCACCTTTCCCATCGAATTCGTGGGGTTTGCAAGCCATAAATTCTTTATATGTGCATCCCCGTTTGGTTTGGTTGTTGCTAGTTTCATTCCCATTTGTTCTGCCATTGCCAGTATCACCCACCATATCTTGGTCATGTTGACCGTTGGTGTTGCGATCCCCGTGGAGAGGATGGTTCAGTAGGGCATCGCTTACTTGGGTTACGATGGTTGGTACCAATGCAGCTAGCTGCTGAGCAATCATGGCAGCTATATCAGGATTGCCAGTTTCCTGATTATTGTCGGCTGGAGCACCACCAGCTCTTGAGGGTCTACCCCTTCTCCTGTTTTGTGGGGTTTCAGCTTCTTGGTTGGTTTTGCGTGTGACTCTTTTAGGTGCCATCTTCTAACTACAGAAAGATGGAAATTTTAGTCACCGTATGATTTCATGCATTAATTCATAATAACCTATGCTTCGGTCCATTAAGATCATTATGTAGCCCAGGTTAAGCACATTCTCAGTATACCGGTGATGCTTATATATAGGGTTCCCCGCAGCGTTCCCACCACATCCACGATATACCTTGAATAATACTTAAACTAGTTACATAACATCTTAATTTTCCTTAGCACCTACTCAAGAATAAATGTTTCATAAGATCAATATCGTGATTGGAAATACCATGATGGCTCTAAGTAGGACAGGACTTGAGTAAATGTTGATAATGTTTGATTGCCTTCCACAAGGACTTATAATGTTTGATTGCCTCCAACAAGGACTTACTAGAATTATGACCCTAGCACCCTAGGGTATAGAATAGATACGTGTGATACTCATGATCGTTACCTCGTGGTAAGATTAACCAGACTTTTCATGCATGGCGAATTACAATTACATGTGCACCCGTAATGGTAATCTACCTTGCATGATCACCCTTAACTTCACTTACCCCAAGTTAACATCATAGTATTAATTAGATTCAACAAGCACAAATAATACGATGTCCTCCTGTCCATGAGCCAGTATTCCAATAATAGCATGTAATTGCAATTAAGCATATAAGCACATTATGTCTAATGATAACCGCATATCTGTCATACTTTCAAAATTTCACTCATAACTATGATAGGGTCGGATTCAATATCCGAGATCAACACTACGTGTGATCACCGAAGTTCCCTGTTACTATGATGTTGTGCGCATACAAGCGTAAAGTTCTAGCATAAAGGTATCCCAAGAAGATAGTCTAAGAGTAATAATGTCTTCCTTTGGAATATTCGGATAAAACGTGTATATATATAAAAGCAAGTATGTAGGAACATACTTGTATATTATTAGGTATATAGGAATATACCTGTATATCAAGTTTATAGACTTTAGGTAAAATCAAATGCACATAATCCCTAGCATGCATTCTATATGAAGGTTCTTAGGTTATAGTCTAGGTCGAATTCTCCACCTAAATCTCTATAACCAAGGCTCTGATACCAATCTGTCACACCCTCGCTTAGAGCGGAAACACGAGGATGCGACGGACGGGATCGTCATAACACTTGGTATAAATACATAGATATAATACATGCAAACTTCTCGTGTCATGACGTCCCTCGACACAATGGTGACTTGTGTCGTGGTTAGTCAGTTCCACGACTATCATAGTCTTATTAATTCTAATTCCAAGATACACATAGTTCACAAATAAATACAAATGATATACATTACAAACGCAAAACTAATGAAATCCTGAGGGTCTCTGCTAAGGCATCAACACTAGCTATCCTCTTTGATTATGTTCACCTAAAAAGATATGCTCAAAAATGTCAACACATAATGTTGGTGAGTTCCGCAGGTTTAAATTTAAAACATGTAACTGATGCTGTATAGGTTTTGATGTGGAATCAAACTGCAAGCACAAACCACATAACATGTGTTTAAGACAACCAAACCTAATGACGTTATGCATATAAATCTGACGGAATATATTCACCCATGGCCGGATTGCTGGCAGCTGTAGTCGGTAACTCACAAGTTAAACCGATCTGTCGAGGGTGGGGGTGTCAACCCAGTAGTACTACCAATACCTAACCGTTGGTTCCCAAACCCGGGAATTAATGGTTGTTTGAGTTTTCCATAAAATAACACCATGTATGCATGCAAAACAGTATCACTTTGATTCCACGTATGAAAATAAAATATATGATGTACAGCATTGAAAAACGGGTGAGCATACTTTTCCCCCAATTTGATTGAAAACATTGGAAATTTGTATAAACATAAAAAGGGGCCACGAAACTCACCTTGAATTGTTGTAATGCACAAAGACTTCACAGAATCAAGTAATGCACGTTCAGATACGATCAATACCTATTATTAATTATAACTAATCCTTTAAAACATACTCAGTGTGAATAGATATGTTTGATCGAATTCGAATCGGTTCGGTTTGATGCCCATGATTAGTTTTATATATATATTTGAGTTTGATTATGAACTTAGTGATGCTAAGGTTTGACATCTGCTAATGTTTTAAATATATTTCGTATATATTTTCTTTGTAATCCTGTGAAATAAATATTATTTACCGTAATATTCAACAATAATTTATTAATTTGAGTATATAAAAATATAACATGTAATTACATTCGTAATTAATTTGTATATAATTTCTATGATTTTTGTGGTTATTTCATAATTATACGCTATTTATTGTCCATTTTTTATTAAAAATGATTATTTATAATATTTACAAATAAGATTTTATAAATATTTTTAAGGTTTCTAAACAAAATAAATTTACAGGAAATAATTTTGTGAGTTTTAAAATACAGGTAGTTTATAAAATTTATTTTATAATTTTTAGAAATTTTTGTATAATTTTTGGAAGCTTAAAAGGCTTTAAAAAAAAAATAATTGTAGTGGCCCGGGGTCGAACCCGGGACCTCTCTGTAATAAGGCATGTACCGAACCGCTGAACCAAGGCCTAAGCCGCGATAAACCTTGGTTCCATTTGTTTTTAAGCAGACCTAGCCCTTTACCCCCAATTTCTAAGAACCCTAATTTGATTTCCCTCAAATGGAACACAAATTCGATACTGTTAATGACCGAATTCATGGGGCTTTTGTTCGTCATGATCAAACGATTAGAATAGTGTGTTTGATTACCTGATTTCGTTTGATTTGATGCTAAGAACAGTGAAGAACAAGTCGCGCCCTAAGTCGAATTCGAATGGGGATCAAACACTGATGAAAATCCAATTGTTTGCACAGGAAGATTCGAATGAGGCTTATAATCAAAAGCCCTATGCTAATTGTGGGTTATAATGCTCGGAGGTTGATGGTTGAATAAGTTGCAGGTTCGAGAACAGAGGTGGATTAATTCGGTTTGATTTTGTGTGTTTTGTTGAAATGGAAGGTTGTGTTCGATTAACCGGTTGTTAAAGTTCAAGTTAATGCATTATTTTGGTTAAAGTGGTGTTTGAGTGGATGAAATAGCCGTTGAACGGTCGATTGTTAAAGTGGAAAAAGGATTTAGCCGTTTAATCGACCGTTATACGCGTTTTTCGGTTGCATAGTGTTCGAATCCGATCCACAAAACGATTTGGGTTAATTTGGGCTATTAAAATCGGATTTTTATGTGGTTTTGGGGTTGCCGGAGCTGTTGCCGAACTTCGGCCGGAACAGTGCTGCCGGAATCACGGGGTTTTGGGCGGGGGGTTGGTTATGTAATTTGAAATTTTACAAGTTTAGTCCCTGCAGTTTGATTTTTATTATTTTATGTTATAAACTTCATTTTTAAGTTTCAAAAATATCAAAACACCCCCTGGACTTAATATTATTATTATTATTTCTATTATTATTGTTATTATTGTTATTATTTTTATCATTATTATCATTATTATTATTATTGTTATTATTATTATTATTATTTTTATTATTATTATTGATTCTTATTATAAACGAGTATACGAAAAATTCATTAAGATGACATATACATATAAAAATAATAAATACGTACAGATAATTAACACACATGGAACATGTACATGAAGATAACTCGATTAACATGATACATAGATTATGAACATACGTGAGGCTAATCAATACACATGAAGATAACTCGATTAACATGATACATAGAAATAACTGAGATCACCCAAATCCTTCATGGCAAATTCTGAAGAGAGGCGCTGTAGAAGGTGTTGCTTGAGCGGTTGAGAGGATGTAACCATAATAATATCATCAACGTAAATGAGAATATAAGCAGTTTCAGAACCCCGCCGATAAATAAACAACGAGTGATCACAGGAGCTATGAGAAAACCCAAGACGAGTGACGTAATCTGTAAACCTTTGGTACCAGGCACGTGGTGCCTGTTTGAGACCATAAAGGGACTTCTTGAGAAGACAAACATGATTTGGATACCTAGGATCACGAAACCCGGGGGGTTGGTGCATGAAAACCGTTTCCGCCAAGTGCCCATGCAAAAAGGCATTCTTAAGATCAAGTTGATTTATATTCCATCCATGGTGTAAAGCAATAGACAAAACAGCCCGTATGGTGGCGGGTTTAACAACCGGGCTGAACGTTTCATCACAATCAATACCAACCTGCTGAGAACGACCATCACTAACCAAACGAGCTTTGTAACGCTCCAATGTACCATCAGATTGCATTTTATGCTTAAAAATCCACATGCACCTGATTATGTTCATGTTTGACTAGCGAGGTACCAACTCCCAAGTCTTATTATTAATAAGAGCATTAAATTCCTCAGTCATGGCCATGTTCCAAACCGGGTTAGATAGGGCGGTTATTGGGTTTTTGGGAATGGGTTCAAGGGTAGTAGTGTGAAGGTTGAAAGGTATTTTTGGTTTGGAAGAGCCGATCATACTACGAGTGGTAATGGTCCGTGGAGGTGGAGGTGGTGGTGGTGGCGGATGAGGTGGTGGTGATGATGGTGGGGTCGGTGTAGGTGATGGGGTGGCCGTAGGAGTTGGAGAGGACGGTGTCGTTGATTGTGGTGATGAATTGGTAGTTGGGCTAGTGGGTGGTGACGGGTTGGTGGGGTTAGTATGGGAAGGTGACAGGGGGGTTTGGGGATGATGGTTAGAGGTGTTGTTGGGTTTTCGACGACGGTATTGTTGGGAGAAAGCCGAGGAAGGTCTGGTTGAAGGTGAGGGTAGTTTAGTGATGGTGGTGGAAGATGGTGGATGATGCTGGTAATGTCTTATTATTGGGTGAGGTTCCATGTTAATATTCTTGTGAAGGAATTCATATGATGGAATTGGTGATGTGGTGCTGAATGGGAAAGTTGACTCGTCAAACACAACGTGATGGGAGGTGGTGATCTTCTTGGTTTTAAGATCAAAGCATTTGTATCCCCGATGATTTGGAGGATAACCTAAGAAGACACATGGAGAGGACCGTTGTTGGAGTTTGTTTATAGAACTGGAAGGAAGAAGGGGATAACAAAGGCAACCAAACGTTCGGAGGTGAGTATAGGTGGGATTTTTATGGTAGAGAAGTTTGGTAGGTGTTTGATTATTTTTGGTTTTAGAGGGTAAGATGTTTAAGATGTATGTTGCCATTTCAAGAGCATGGTGCCAAAAAGAAGGTGGAAGAGATGCATGGGTAAGGAGAGTACGAATTATATTGTTAATGGACCGTATTTTACGCTCAGCTCTACCATTTTGTGGTGAGGTGTGAGGACATGAAAACCGAAATTGCATACCATTTTGTTTGTAAAAATTGTGGAACGAATGATTGTTATATTCAGTTCCATTGTAACATTGCAAAGTTTTGATTTTCTTTTCAAATTGTGTGTTTATGAGTGAGTGAAATTCTAGAAATATAGAAAATACATTTGATTTATTTGCAATTGGATATGTCCATAAAAAATTGGTAAAGTTATCAAGAAACAAAATGTAATAACGATGTCCTCCTGAACTTAACACAAGGGATGTCCATAAGTCACTATGCATAATATCAAAAGGAGAATATGTAAAAGATAATGAATCATAAAAGGGAAGCTTAACTTGCTTGCCAAAAACACAAGATTGACATAATTGTTTAGAATTGAAAGAAGTAACAGAAATAGTTTTGTTTTTATTTAAAACACGTAATAAATCAGTGCCGGGGTGACCCAAACGCCGATGCCAGAGATCAAGAGACAAAGCGGCAAAAGCAGATGGAGAAGTGACGTTGGTGGATGGAGAGGTGAGCGGGTAGAGAGGACCTTTGCTATCACATCGGAGCATGGGGATCTTGGTCTGAAAATCCTTAACAAGAAAACCAAATGGATCAAACTCAATTGCAAGACTATTATCAGTGGTTAATTGGCGAACTGAAAGTAAATTCTTTATAAGGTGTGGGGAGACAAGGATGTTTTTAAAATTTAATGGTGGGTAAGGTGGTTTTAGTGTGGTATTGCCCGTACCTGAGACCGGTATGTGGAAACCATTGCCAACAACAATAGGATTAAAAGTGCTATTATTAATAAAAGATGAGAGATTACCTGCCGAGTTGGACATATGGTTGGTAGCTCCTGTATCCATGTACCAATTCTGGTCCGGGTTCAATGTCATTGTATGCAATGATTGCTCGATGTTTGTTGGTATATAAGAGTACTCAAAAGCTGCATAATTAGAGGAGGGAGCGGGGCCGAGGATACCTTGTTGTCGATTTGGAGGACGAGGAGCTGGTGTGGATGGATATGGGCAAGGTGGTATATTCCACTGTTGAGGTGATTGTGCCCATGGTGGTGGTTGGTACTGTATGTAAGTCGGATGCTGTCCATAAGGGTAGGAATAATTCCAGTTTCCAAAGTTTCCATGTCCACGACCCCCATGGCCCCGACCACGGCCACGGTACCCACGTCCACGGCCACGAGGATTGGCATCACTGCCACGTCCGCCGCTAAACCTAGAGAAGACACCGGACTGATCTGTTGATGTGTTAGGAGAGATGTTGCTGGAGTGGTTGACCGAGGATTGAGTGGATGTTGTTTGAGCCGTATGCAAAGCTGTTGGTGCATTCATGTTGGCCTTGCATGTTTCTTCCAATATAAGCCTTGATCTAGCAGTGTGGAAGGATGGTAAAGGATGTGTTTGTTGTAGGATTGTAGAAAAACTGTCATAGCTACTGTTTAATCCAGCGACTGAAGAACCAAGGACTGATCTGTGACAGGTGCATCGACATTTGCAAGTTGATCAGAAAGTGATTTCAGTTCTTGGCAGTAAGCAGCGGCTGATTGAAAAGAGTCGATCTTCGTTGTGGTGAGTTTGCTATGAAGGTAGAGTGCACGTGACGGCTTGCTGTCCACAAATATACTTTCTAAATCCTTCCATGCTTGAGCAGCGGTTGTCTCCTTTTTGATGATGGTTTCCAACAGATCAGGAGTGATAGTTGCATAAATCCACTGCAGCACAATAGCATCCAAACGGTGCCAGAATGCATCGTGTGCTGATGAATCGGACTCGGGAGGGAGGATGTGATCCAATACGTTGCATGTGGTGCAATGTATTTTGAACAAAGTGGTCCATGATGTGTAGTTACCACTGTCTAACCCGAGAACTGCAGTGAAGTGGTTTTTGATATTGGTTACGGTGGTGGCTGGGTGAATAGGATCGGTGTTTTTGGAGGGGGTGCCGCCGCTGGAAGTTTCTACCATGGTGAATGATGGGGAGAAGAGGAGAAGAAAGGGTTGTCGGAGAGAGGTAGGCTGCGAAGAGAGTTGAGTTGGTTGATCGTCGGAGAGGGGGAGGAGATAGGCTGCGAGCGGCGGCAGTTAGGGTTAGGGTATAGAGCAACGCTCTGATACCATGAAGGAGTATGATAGATTTTGGTGAAAACCCGTATCTTCTCCCTTCTCATTCACATAATACTTATAATAATACAATTTACATATTGTCACCTCTAAGAATGAACAAATAACATATCATAAGGATTCCTATTCTAATATTAATAACATACATCGTTAAAACCATCAATTTTGAAAGAGCTCACTGCCAATACAAGAGTTGGGAGTGTCGTGCGAATGGAAGCCAACTAGTAACAACTAAAGGTGAACTAAAGATTTAAAAACATACTTCTTAAAACACCTTAAACTTGACACTCTTGGCTAAGAACAAGGAACTATTATACCTTCAACGGAGTGACACGATTTCTAAAAATATGGTGTTGATTAGTACAAATAAAGAATTGGAAATTGTTGTACATACCTAGTTCAAAGGTAGAAACTTCAAAGAGCTTGTTGACGATAAGCTAGTAAGAGTGTGGTGTAAAAAAACCTATAACATGAAATAAGAAGTGGAAATGATTAACACACCTAAAGAATATATTAAGATCCAAAAACTACATTCTTAACAGTTAACAAAGCTTGCCTCGGAATAATATACCATGAGTATCGTCTAAAGATACCTGAAACTTTAATAAAAATTAGAGTGGATAGTTAAAACCATGTAAAAGCCTGAATTTAAAACAAAACGTGGTTGTCAACTAGTAAAAAAAGAAGTGAGAATTCAACAACACACCTTGTGAAAAACTTGAAAGTTGATAGATTAGCTGTCAATAGAAGACTTGGAGTGTCTATGAAAAAGTCTTAACACATGAAAAACAATTGGAGCCAATTAGTACCTAAAACTTTACAAAGATTTCAAAGTCGATTAGCATATTATAGAAAAGTACAAATCGAAGAACATACCTCGTTGACATTGTATCCGGGCTATCAATAGAAGACTAAGAACCATGTCAAAAGCCTGAAATTAAAAGGAAGAAAAAACAACTAGTAGATAATTATTAGATGTAAAAGTTTAACAACATACCATATAGAATCCTTGAGGGTTGAACAAGTTCACTGCCAATAAAGGACTTGGAGTGTCAAGTGAAAAGTCTTGAGACTTGAAAAACAATGGGAGTCGATCAACACAACTAAAGCTGAATTGAAGATTCGTAAACATACCTCGTAAACATCTTAAACTTGACACAGCTAGGCTGAGAACAGGGGACTATCATATCGTCTTAAGAAGCATTTGGCTATCAACAGTCGTGCGAAAAGTCTGAAAATTGGAAAAAAGATGGTATTGATTAGTACAAGTAAAGAATTGAAATTTCTTAAACATACCTAGTTGAAAGGTTGAAACTTGTAAGAGCTTGTTGACTATATGGTAGTAAGAATGCTGTGTTAAAACACCCATAACAAGAGAAAAGTGAAGGTCATTTTTAGTACAACTAAAGAAAAACTGAAAACTCGATCAAAGACATACCTCGTTAACGTCTTAAAATCTAACACAACTTGGCTGCGAATAGGAGACTGTGTTGTCTAGCATTATTCTGAAACTTTTTTAAAAGATTACATAGTTGATTGGTATATTTGGGAGAAAAACAAACTAAAGAACATACCTCATTAGCATTTTATCCCAGCTGTCAATAGAAGACCAAAAGAACCATCTCAAAAGCCTGAAATTTAGAATAAAATTGGTAGCCAATTAGTTGTAGTAAACGAAATGAAAGTTCAAGAACATACCTTGTAAGAACCATGATGGTTGAATGAGCTTGATCCCAACACAAGATTTGGAGTGTCATGTAAAAAGATCTGGAACATGAACAAGAAACAAAAACATATGTCTTAAATACCTTAAACTTGACGCAGCTTGGCAGAGAACATGGTACTATCATACCATCTATAAAATGTTCAGATATCAATAGTCATGTGTAATTTGTAAAGACTGAAATTTGAAAAAAAAAAAAATAGATTTGGTTACAAGTGATGAATTGAAAATTCTCAAAACATACCAAGTAAAAAGATTGAAACTGAAAGAGCTTGTTGACCCTACGATAGTAAGAGACTAAAAGTGCAGTGTTAAAAACTTAAAGCACAAAAAAGTGAAAGTTGATTAGAACAAATTAATGAAGAATAACCGAGGATTCAAGAACATACCTCATTAACATCTTAACATTTGACAAAGTATGGCTAGGTATATTAGACTATAAGCGTCATCTAAAAACACCTGAAAATGTAAAAAGAGTGAAAGTCGATTTGTATAACTCAAGAAAACATTAGATTGAAGCTATTAAAATCATGTCATAGTTATATGGAACAAATTAAAATCACTGTGTTACTAAAAGAGAAATACGAACATTGTCGATCCAGTAGCTTTGACAGTACCATCGATCCGCAATAACTTGTAGCCTCGGGCATTTAGAGTATCATAAGTACAAGGGACGACCAATCAAAATCAAAAATAGAAATATAATATTTGCACATAAAGAACTAGCAGATGCAGATATTACAACCCATTTACTAATAAATTGGTAGATATGGGTCAAACAGATAAAAGTAAAAAAGCAAAATAGCTTAAAAATGAAATATGTCAAATGCGTTAAAACCACTAATGTTACCCAAAACTTATTTTTGTCACTAACTGATGTTAATAACATAGCTTCTTCTTGTTGTTATTAGAATAATGTAAATTTATCGATTATATTTGATACACTAAGTGGGTGTTTGGAATTATTTTTTTATAAACTTATTAACTTTTAATACGTAAATAAAAGCGTTTAAAAAAGGTGACGGGCGGTGACGTGTGGTTCGGCGGCCATATGTGACGGTAGCAGAGGCTTACTCGCCAGAAGATCGATGATGAGAGGTGTGTGACAGTGTGGGTGAGGGGCTAGGGCTTACAACTTTACATGTGGATGGTTAACACTACGAGAGTCGAACGAGAACAACATTTCGATCTGTTACAGGAAAATGGACAAAGGGTTGAAGAGCAGTGGCGGTGGCGGTGACGTGTGGTGTTCGTCAACATGAAATCACACTCGCCAATACTAAATCACTGGTTAATCCACTCGATCATTTACATTAGATGAGATAGAACCCCTTTTATTTATATCAGAAATGATACTTAAATCTAAAACCTTCACCCATTTTTATTAATGAGATTACATTATTTATTTAATAGTTTCTTTTACACCGTTGTATTCTGAAAAAAATTATTTCCTAGTTGTTCATTGATTTTAAAAAGTACCATATAAGTTCTTTTGTAAGTTTAAAAAATAACTAAAAAGTTATATAAAAATTTAAATAAATATTTTTGTGTTAGTTGAGTGTTATACTAGAATTAAAAAAACACAAATAGCTAGCCAATTCCCATTTTATATTACCATTAGTTCTACCAGTCGTAAAGAAGCATATTGAATATTTGTTGGTTTATCGTTTATTTATTAAAGTTAACATTAGTTGTACCGGTCGCATATTCCTTGAGTTACATCAAAGTTTCGTTTTTTAATGAAGTTTTGATGGCTACCTCCTCCACAACGTGTGTGATTGTTTTGACGTTTGGACTTTTATTTCTTTCACGATTCAACTCCCCAACCGACTTTGTAGACTTCTTTCATTTTACGTATTTAACAATGTAGTGTCACCACGACGCATCACATGCGCACAAATATTAGCATATACTTACAGTCGAAAATTAATATGAGTACGCATAATTGACATCACCTTAAAAGAAACATGCATCGCCTTAAATTAACACATTTTAAAGCAGTGATGGTAACGATGCTTCATTATGTCATTATACTTGAAGCTCTCGCTAGACAACACATCGTCCATGAAGCAATTGAATTCTTGACTTAGGTATATATGTCGCCTTTCAAACAGATCGAGGTACAAGAAACAAAGATTAGTGCAAACATATACCATGATCTTTTTTTATTTTTTGTAATTTAAGGTAACGAGATTGATGACACCTACCTTGGCTCCGTATGAAAGACGACTATGAATTCTGAGGCTGCTTATAATAAAGACGCCACTTGTCGATATACGCCATCTGAGTAGGATCCATGTTAGGTAGTTCACGCGTTTGAAGTCTTTCTATAATGTTTGAGGCCTCTTCAAGAAGAAGGATTGCATGTGTAACACTATTCTCTCGTTTCTCTATTTCATTTTGATGGCATTTCTTTATTATAACTCTTGGTATGTTGGTGAGACACGCAGCTAATATGTCTGCAATCATGGTAGATAGTCGTGAAAACAATTCATCGTCAAGAATTTCCAAGTTATTACTTTCATATGTGTGCATGATCGTCTGTGCAACTCGATACATTGAGTTGGCAGCGATTACCTTTAGAGGAAGGTCCTCCATACGTGGAGGACTTTCATCGGTACTTCTGTTGAATTCATTAACTATTTCTTTTGATGTATGAGCAAAAAGTTCAAGAATCTCTTTTTGTGTTTTCCCTATGTAAGGACATCTTCCTAAAGGGTTCCCAAACCACTTGTGGTCAGATTCGACGTCATGCCACAATGCTATACTCGCCCTTCGACTGTTAAAAATTACAGTTTCCATGTTTAGGTGTACCTCCACTAAATCAATGTAGTATTTACCTTTAGAAACACCTTTACACAAGTTGAGAACTGCACGCTTATCAATGCTCGGGATGCCAACCGCAATGCATAGTAAGCTTGTTATTGGTAAGCTCCAACTATTGACAGGTTCAACAAAAAGTAGAGATGGAATTTGATCGATGTCAAAAGTCTCTACTCCGTCAAAGGAAGCAGATTTTTCAAGAAGCTTCAGGACATCGATAAGTTGTCTTCTCTGTCCCCTATTCTGAATCAGGGAATCCAAAGAATCTAAACTTCTTGTCACCGAATATTTAGTAATGGACACATTGTGTTTGAGTAACAACACATATTTGCTAAGGTCTCTGTCTGTATCATCATTGCTAAGGTTCATATTCTGATTCGCTAACAATTTAAACTTCAAGAATAGAAAACATCTTAGTATTGAGACGGTTAAACCCAATAAACTTCCAGCTACTTGCGAACCAAATATACCCATCATTGATGCAGCGTACACAGATGTTGTTATTACATCTTTATTATGATAAAATGAGATGTACTTGGTTAACACAAGTAATTGCATAGCCGTACTAATTGCAGAAATCATGACGGAGGCAAAGAATAATGGACTACCACTAGTCATCACAAATTGAGGGGTACCAGTTTGTGCCATGATCCAATATCAGTCAAAATGGCTTGATACTTGGATTCTACAGCATCTGTTATGTATGCAATTTCTCTAGATGAATATAACACAATTATTAGCAACAAAAGCAACATACCCATATAGATGCATGTTATCGTCATGAAGAGATACCCATTAGATATAACCCCAGTCTTAAGCTGAATGCCAACATTCACTATAAGCGTGACGACAAGAAGGGATAAGGCTGCAACATTTGATTTGTTATTCGTTATAGATCCCACCGAAGGCGTTAAGTGAGATATCATTGTGCACAGAAAGCCCAAGCTCCCGATTTTGGCACTTTGGTCCACCAAATGTGGCATTGAGCTACTCAAATCCATAGGCAGTTTTATAGCTACTGCCATTATGGTGATGGAAAAAGAATTGAGAGGAAAGAATACTGCTGGAAACCAAAATTTCTTCTTTTTTACACCAGAAACTAAATCTTGAAGTATGAGAGCAATGCAAAGCAGTGATGCCCCCATGATGTAGCACCCAATTGACACCATAGGTCCACTATACTTAGCTTCGGTTGAATATTCATGGCAAACATCAATCAACAACGACGCATTTACATCGATTAAGGGTGGAAGAGGAAAGGTTTGATTTAAAGGTGGCATGGTAGTTTTACATAACTCATCCATATTTGGAATTTTTGGCTAAGTAATATGTAATTAAAAGGATATGTGCCAATTGTTTACAGATTAAGCAGAAACCAAGCATCTCATTAATTTATAACAAGTGATTTATTGTCCACGTGCAGAAACTTCCAGGAAGTTGCAAATTGTATGTCCCTGCTTCGGATTAACATATCCGTTTTCTAGTCGGGACCGTACCTCCAGGTCCCAACCCCCTTAGGAGTAAATTAATCCGCAACTGAAAAAAAATCTTTACCTCAACGTACTCTAAGTATTTTTGCTTAGAATGAGTCTCGAACCCAATACCTCTTGTTTTTTAATCGTTTTGGGATCTCAAGTTGCAAATGAAGATGAGTAGGATTATTGGAAGTTGAGTCATTTGACTTGGGTGATGACTTATACCATAAATGTATAGCATCTAAATCTAAATCTAAATCTTATATATTCGATTGGTTGTTAAATAAAATATGTCTGACTGGTTAATTAATTGAAGTTAAAATAACATAAAACAAACCATTTTTAGGTAAAAGTAAGGCTATCACATTTTTAGATAAAAGTAAGGATATCGCATCTACGGTTTATTTAGAAAGTATAACATTTTTAAGAAATACATTATTATCTATAGTTTTCGTATGTATATTTTTTTTCATCCAAGGAAATGTGTTTTTCAAAAGTAAATTTTAGGTCAAACAAAGGCTATAGCATTTTTAGGTAAAAGTAAGGCTATCTTATCTACAGTTTATTTAAAAAGTATAATATTTTTAAATAATACATTATTATATATAGTTTTCGTATATATATTTTTTTTCATCCAAGGAAATGTGTTTTTCAAAAGTAAAGTAATGTAACCGTGTTTTTCAAAAGTAAAATAAAAAAAATTCTAAACAAAATATCTAGATATCACATGCCATTTTTCTATACTATCCACCTAGCCTACACTTAAAATTTAAACACATGTCGTTATTTGAATAAAAGTTAACCATTTAATAATACATTAAATGTTAATGATTATTTATATACTTTTCATATTATAAAATAGATTTTTTTATAAATTAAAAACTGGTTTTTTAATTACAAAAGTAATGTTCTCGAAAACAAAAATTTATGAAATACGTAAGTTTTTTAATACAAAAACTTTTATTAAAATAACATTTAAAAAAAGGTATTTTAAAAAAAATGAGGTGTTTAAAGAAATAATCTTTTAAAGCAAAAGTTTTTTAAAGACGAAAGTTTAGAAAAATATTATTATTTTTATTACCTAGTTAATTATATGTAATTTTGATCATAGTTTATCTGAGTAAATTATATTTTAGTTTTTAAATATTTATAAATAACTATTAATTTAATATTTTATTCAATTGGTATAATACACGAGTTTTTAACAAGTGTAATATAAATCGAAGATTCTCTTCGACAACTCCTAATACCAGAGATGTTGCAAACGCGGTTTCTTGGTCTTGACGTTATGGGACAAGGACTTGCTTAATATTAATCAAGTTGTATTTCAAATAAAAACCTAAAAAAAATATAAAAGTTATAAGATTAAAAAAGCAATATTTCAAATTAAAAAAAGGCGATATTAAAAACAAAAGTTAACAGTTAAAAATTATAACATAAAAAATTTATATTGCAAATAAAAAGCCTAAAAAGAAAATTAAAAGGTAAAAGTATTGTCTGCTTAAAAATAATATATTCGAGTGTATGCTATTTAGAATAAAAACCTAATTCGAAACGTAAACAAAATTACACACTTTGCAAGGATATAGTCAAAATGTTAGATTCTGTATTTTAAAAGTTTAAAAATAAAGAACTAAAAACATATATCGTATTTGACCTGACTTCTTTTCGTATATAAAGTATACACCAAAATATAGAAAAAATTAGCACGACATAACTGAATATTCATATTTAAAAATAAACAAAAATACGTTGATAATGACCGGGCTCGGTTTTGAATAAAGTGTATACCAAAACGTAGATACAAATAAGCTCATCCCAAAAGTATATTTGAAATCTTAAAATCGTTATATTTTAAAAGTTAAAATAATAATATGTATAAAAAATTATATAAAATTAAGTAATAAATATTAAAATAATAAAAAATAAAATAATCGAACAAAGTGACAACACTTCAAAGGAAAAAGATTTGAACGGAGCAACGTTAAAAAACGGAGAAGCTTAGGTTTCAAACCCTCACTGTGAGCTTCGACAATACCAAGTCCATACCACCTCGGTTATCTAAAACTTGAAAGCATATAACTAAGGAATATTTAAATATTAAAACCATTGTGTCTTAACAAAAGATGATTGAATTGATTGAGGAAATTGTATTTGAATTGATAACAACCAGAGGAGAATCCTCCTCTTCTTATACAGGCTTTACAATCATTGTTGGCTGTTAATGGAAGACAAAGAAACACCACTCACGAAAACACTATCACTAAAATATGGGAGATGATGACTTTGTTGCTGATCCCAGCTGTCTCTCATAATATTGTAATGTTTACTTTTCAACACGCCCCCTCAAGTTGAACGGTGGGATCTCCAAAGTTCAACTTGTCCAAACATTTGCGTAATAGCCCTTCGTTAACAGCTTTTGTTAGGATGTCCGCCAATTGATCTTCAGACCTGACGAATGGGAGAGAAATGAGCCCTGATTCTAATTTTTCTTTGATGAAGTGTCGGTCAACTTCAACATGCTTCGTTCGATCATGTTGTACCGGATTCTCTGATATTTGGATTGCAACTTTATTATCACACATGATTTTACTAGCTTCTTGTGGTGGAAATCCTATTTCACTTAGGAGCCTCCGTACCCACAGAACCTCTGTCAGTCCCCTGGCTATTCCCCTGAATTCGGCTTCAGCGCTTGATAATGCTACTACCTTCTGTTTCTTACTCCTCCATGTGACCAGATTTCCTCCAACTAAGGTAAAATAACCTGCGGTCGATCTTCTATTGTCTTTGTCTCCTGCCCAATCTGCATCAGTGTATAGTTGAGTGTCTAAGTTCCCATTTGGTTTGAACACAATTCCATGTCCAACGGTGCCTTTTAGATATCTTAAAATTCTTAAGGCTGCATCCATATGGGTTGTTTGTGGTCGATGCATAAACTGGCTCACTATCCCTACCGCATATGCTATATCTGGTCGGGTGTGTGAGAGGTATATTAGCTTTCCCACAATTCGTTGATATCTTTCCTTGTCAGCTAGCTCTGCTTGTTCTTCCATGTACAACTTTTGATTCACGATCATAGGAGTTTCTGTTGGTTTGCAATCAATCATACCAACTTCGGTTAGAAGATCAAGAACATACTTTTTTTGACACATAAATATTCCTTGTTTTGATCTTAGGATCTCAATTCCAAGGAAATATTTAAGTCTTCCTAGGTCCTTCATTTCGAACTCATTGAATAAGTTCTCCTTTAGTCTGGTGATTTCTTCTTCATCATCCCCTGTAATAATCATGTCGTCCACATATATTATCAAACAAGTCGTCAGATTATCCCTTTTTTTGAGGAACAATGTGTGGTCTGAGTTACTCTGTTGAAACCCATAGCGGTTCATAGCAAGAGTGAATCTTCCGAACCATGTTCTGGGAGACTGTTTTAGTCCATATAAGGACTTCTTCAACCGACATACTTCTTTATCACCGAAGTTGCTTGTGAAACCCTATGGTGCTTCCATATATACTTCTTCTTTGAGCTTTCCGTGTAGGAATGCATTTTTTACATCAAACTGGTGAAGTGGCCATTCCTTATTTGCTGCTATTGAGAACAGGACCCTGATTGTGTTCATCTTTGCGACTGGAGAGAAAGTTTCGGAGTAATCAATCCCATATGTTTGGGTATAGCCTTTGGCCACCAGTCTAGCTTTATATCTTTCGATCGTACCATCCGGCTTGTATTTAATTGAAAACACCCATCGACATCTGACTGGTTTCTTCCCTGTAGGTAAGATACACTTCTCCCACGTGTTGTTCTTCGTTAAAGCTTTCATCTCTTCTTCCATTGCATTTCTCCAGTGTTTTGATTTCAAGGCTTGCTCTGGGTTGGTGGGAATGTCTTCAGTGTACAACGATAAAGAGAACGCCTTAGCTTCTTCGGACAACTTTCCCTCGGCTATATTAGCCATAGGATATTTGGACCCTCGAGATTCCTTTTCAGGAGAGTATCTTTTTGGAGGAACTCCTCGGTTTGTTCTTGGTGGCAGCACGTATGTTTTTGGTGTGGCTTCCTGTGTGACGGTATTTCCCTGTTCTTGTTCGTGCTCTATTTGCTCTGCTTGTGCATTTGTCTGTATGATAGGCTCCTCTGGTTCCTGCACATGTTCACTTTGCTCTTCTGCTTGGTTAGTGATATTTTCAGGAGTTTCGGTGGATTCAGTGTTACTTACCTCCGGTATCAATTCAGGAGCAGTTTCTTGGGTGGTGACACTGATTTCGGGATTAGATGGGGGAGGTGACTCATCTTGGGTATGGTATTCTAGCCAACTCAGTGATTCAGGATACTTGCTCCCCCCCTCATCGCTGTGTTGGGAGGCATAGTAATATTCGGTTTCAAGGAAATCACAGTTCATAGTGGTAAACATGTGCCGGGTTTTAGGATTGTAGCACCGATACCCCTTCTGGTTTACTCCATATCCAACAAAAACACATTTTTCCGCACATGGATCAAGTTTAGTCCTATGTATTTTTGGTATATGAACAAATACAGTGCATCCAAAAATCCGGGGTTCGAGTGTAAGGATCGACGGGGGATTGAAGAATTCTGAAAGAACTTGTAAAGGAGTTTTGGAGTTTAGGATTTTAGTTGGAAGACGATTGATCAGATAGGTGGCAGTGGCAAGGGCCTCTGGCCAAAAAACTTGTGGGACTTGTGACTCTATTAGGAGGGCCCGAGTTATTTCTAATAGAATACGATTCTTTCGTTCCGCAACACCATTTTGTTCAGGTGTGTGAGGACAGGTTGTTTGATGAATAATCCCTTTCATTGTGAAAAATTGTTTCAACTCATTATTAACAAATTCTCCACCATTATCAGATCGAAAGATTTTAATGTTTTTCTGAAATTGATTTTGTATCATTGTGTAAAACATGATGAATTTCTCAAAAACTTCGGATTTACTTTTTAATAGGTATACCCAGGTCATTCGTGTACAATCATCCACGAATATTACGAAAAAACGAAGATTTTGACCTCCGATAGTTGGAGCTGGTCCCCACACATCCGAGTGAATTAACGAAAAAGGTGAATCAACTCTTGTGTTATTTGGTTTAAAGGTTTTTCGATGGCTTTTAGCTAACACACAAGTTTCACAATGTGACTTACAATTGGAAGGAAATAATTTGGGAAATAAAACATGCAAATAACCCGTAGATGGATGTCCAAGTCTTCTATGCCATAGCCAAGCTTCACGTTCCACTGTTCCATGAGATAGCATAACATTGCCATTTTGAGTCACCTCATCCACGTAATACAACCCTTGTTTTTCAGTGCCACGCCCAATGATCGCTCCCGTCCTGATATCCTGTAAGATACAAAATGTCGGTTGCATAAGCACGGAGCAATTTAATTCTTTTGTTACACGGCTAATGGATAGTAATTTGTGTGACAATGAAGGAACATAGAGACAATTTGAAAGTTTAAGAGTTGGTGAGATCTCAATCGTTCCACCATTTTCTACATTCATTGTTTCTCCATTTGCAGTGTGTATATAGGATTTTGTTGGGTTCGAAGGTGTAGTAAAGTCGGATAGGTCATATGTCATAGTATCCGTCGCTCCACAATCAAAAATCCATGACTGTTCCCGTGATTTATTGTTTTGAACTATTTGTGCCACACCATATTCTGCAGGGTATATTTGGTAACTTTTGTGTATATTAAAAAAAGAAAGAGGAGAGTGTTTCGAGCATCTTCTCTCCACCCTTTTACCTACCCTTCTCTCCACCCTTTTACCTGTGGACACCGAGAAACCCTCTTTGTAACACACCACCTTGTTACCATAATTTATAAAACATGTTTGAGGTGTAAAAGATTTTCTTAATTTTGGTCCCAGTTAAAATCTCTACTTTTAAAACTCTATTACACATAACCATGACTACGTCAACACACTATTAACGTTTACACACCTCAAGTTACATTTATGTAATTTACATAACGTTAAGTTTGTTTAAAAGAAACTAAATAACAACCCATTGTTCGATCCACAAGCATCTTCATCGATCACCTTTGCCTTCTTGGAAAATTCCTACAAAACAACCACTTTTATCACATTAGTCCATTAGAACTAAATAAGAACTCTTATACTTACTTTATAGGTTATCAGGAGGTGATTTGGGGGCTTAAAATATCAATCGAAAGCAAAATTCTGCAGGGGACGTAGCTTACGTCCTCAAGGACGTAGCTTACGTCCTTAACCCAATTCCCCTGATTTGAGGACGTAAGACAGTAGCTCAGGACGTACCAATGAGTTAAGGACGTAACTTACGTCCTTATGGACGTAACTTACGTCCCTATCAGATGCTGCTGTTGTTATTTTGTTTTTCTCAAAGTTTTGACCCGTTTCGTTTGTTTCGACTTTTCAATGATCCCGGGTCCATTTCAACATCTCTATTTGCTCAATTTAGAAGCTTTAACTCTCTTAGCTTCGACTCTTTGCATCTATCACATTATCACCCATTCTATAATCACACTTTCACATTTAAATAGAAATGGGTCATAATTCTACTTTTAAGCTAGTCATTCACTAACTTGGACTAGCATATTAGATTTGGATCACACACCTATACACTTCGCTATACATCTTTATGTTTGACATACACACAGTCGCCAAACCACACATTTATCACCCACTGGTGAATTAGGCTTACACACAGTAGCCAAAATATAGTTTATCACTCACTAGTGATTTAAATGTTACCACCGTAACTGAATATAATTATAACCCCTCCAGGTTTGGTTCACACACCTGTGAACTATACCGGTATATCTATTTCATGCACACGCGCATGTAGCTTCAACTCAATTCATGCACTCAAGCATGTATACTTACTATTACTATAACCATTACTTATGGTCATTATTCACAACTCACATTTACTCAAGAGTAAACATAATAAAATCATAAAGATAAGACTATATATGGTTATAAGGCTAATGTTCTTACCTTAAGCAAGCTTCAACTCAACCTTTCTCTTTGCTCACCGCTTTGCTAATACTCCCTTCACCTAAACATATGTTTAGGATTAATTTAGCACATACATACATATGGTATAAAACCAATCCATATGACCCATTTATGACTAGTTTTAAGCATAATTAACTCTATATTGACCCACCGGTCATTCTATTTCCACTTTGCCCCTCCTTTCATATTTCGAACTTCTTGGAGGCATTTCATCAAACACCTTATGGGCATGATTTATAACTTAACATATTTCATACAACTAATTTGCTATAAACCATCAAGTTTCAAAATTGGCATACATGATACATAGAACACCTAATACATACTATTCTAAGTTCAACACATATTAATTTGATCATAGATGAATTTCTCCTCAACACCCCAATCATGAACTAACTACTTAGCAAGAAAACATCCAATTCAAGACTCACCTTATGAGTTAGATGCAGGAACTAGGTGATTTATAACTCAATTCCACAATTAGAAATTTGGATTCAACACAACCGCAACTCAATTTGACTAGGGTTCTTGATCTCCTTCCTCCTTCCCCTTCTCCTCTCTTCGTGAGTGTGTGTGTGAGTGTCCAGGAGGTTCTACACCTCCTTACTAATATGTAAATTTAATTTTCTCAATTTGGCAAAAATAGTCCCTCTAGTTACTTCTATTCATTTACACTAACAATACTAACTTAACTCAGTTAGTTCTAATTTACCACTCATTTTATTTAAAAACACAAATTATAAAATTACATAAAATGGGACGTTACAAGTTCTCCCCCACTTGGGAAGTTTCGTCCCCGAAACTTACTGACGCATCAAATAAGTAAGGGTAGCATTCTCTCATCTCGTCTTCTAGCTCCCAAGTGACATCCGACCCTTTTCGGTTCTTCCACTGTATCAGCACTTGCTTTACCACTTTGTTTCTCAGCTTTTTGATTTTTCTGTCAAGTATTACCACAGGTTCTTCCACATAATTCAGCTTATTATCAATCACTAAATCCTTATACGGGATATATGCTGATTCATCTGCTAGACATTTTCTCAAATGAGAGACATGAAAGGTATTATGGACCCCACTTAGTTCTTCTGGTAGCTCAAGACGATAAGCAACCTCGCCCACCCGAGCTATAATTTTAAATGGTCCAATGAATCGCGGTCCTAACTTTCCTCGCTTTCGGAATCGAATTATACCTTTCCATGGGGAAACCTTTAATAACACATAATCTCCTACCTGGAATTCAATCGGTTTTCTTCTTCTATCCGCATACGACTTTTGACGATCTTGAGCCGCCTTTAGATGAGCTCGCACTTGATCAATGTGTTCATTAGTTTTTCTCACCACTTCGGTACTAGCTAGCTCTCGTGGACCGATTTCTCCCCAACATACGGGAGTTCTACATTTTCTCCCATATAACATTTCATATGGCGCCATTTTCATACCCGAATGATAGCTGTTATTATAAGAAAATTCTGCCAAGGGTAGATATGTATCCCAACTACCTCCGAAATCAATAATGCACGCGCGCAACATATCTTCTAGGATTTGGATAATCCTCTCGCTTTGACCATCTGTTTGTGGGTGATATGCGGTGCTAATCAACAGTTTGGTACCCATTTCTTCATGAAATTTTCTCTAGAACCTCGAAGTAAATCGAACATCTCGATCTGATATTATGGATACAGGTATACCATGCTTAGACACAATTTCTTTGATATATATTTCTGACATTGTTTCCGATGAGTAAGTCTCCCGAATTGGAATGAAATGAGCACTCTTTGTCAATCTATCCACTACTACCCAGATGGTATCATAGCCTTTTCGGGTTTTTGGAAGCTTTGTTATTAAGTCCATGGCTATACGATCCCACTTCCAAACTGGAATTTCTAAAGGTTGTAATTCACCATGTGGTTTTTGATGTTCTGCTTTTACTTGTAAACATGTTAAACACTTTTCCACATATTTAATGATATCACGTTTCATTCCTGGCCACCAATAATTCACTTTTAAATCACAATACATCTTAGTAGCTCCTGGGTGAATCGAATACTTAGATTTATGTGCCTCATCCAGTATCAATTCTTTTACTGGACAAATTGGAGGAATCCACACTCGTCCCCTCATTGTTTTTAATCCATAACTGTCTTCCTTTAGGATTTGCACTTGACCCTGAATACGGTTTCGTTTCCAATTCTCCTCTTTGAGTGCCTCCATTTGCACTTCTTTAATTCGCTCGATTATGCTTGAGTTAATCGTTATTCTCATCGCTTTTACTCTAATAGGCTCATACTCATCTTTTCTACTTAATGCATCCGCTACCACGTTAGCCTTCCTAGGATGATATAGGATTTCACAGTCGTAATCCTTTAATAATTCCAACCAACACCTCTGTCTCATATTAAGCTCTTTCTGAGTGAAGAAATATTTTAAACTTTTATGATCGGTAAAAATAGTGCATTTCACACCATAGAGATAATGCCTCCAAATTTTCAAGGCAAATACCACTGCGGCCAGCTCTAAATCATGTGTTGGATAGTTCATCTCATGTGTTTTCAGTTGTCTTGAGGCATAAGCTATCACTCTACCCCTTTGCATCAGAACACACCCCAACCCAAAATAGGACGCATCAGAATACACAACAAAATCCTCATTCCCCTCGGGTAATGCTAGTATTGGTGCCTGCGTCAATCTTAATTTCAACTCTTGAAACGCTTTTTCTTGTTCGACATCCCATTTAAAAATAATCCCTTTTCTAGTAAGTTTAGTTAACGGAGAAGCTATTTTGGCAAAGTCTTGAATAAACCTCCGGTAATACCCTGCTAGGCCCAAGAAACTTCTAATCTCAGTTGGAGTTTTTGGAGGATTCCATTTCATTACTGCTTGAATCTTTGAGGAGTCTACTTGAATTCCATTTGCATTTACAACATGCCCCAAGAATTGCACTTCTCGTAACCAAAAATCACATTTTGAAAATTTAGCATATAATTTTTCTTGTTGAAGAGTTTCCAAAACCTCTCGTAAATGGCGCGCATGCTCTTCTTCACTTTTAGAATACACTAATATATCATCAATGAAAACAATAACCGAACGGTCTAACATAGGTCGACATACCCGATTCATTAAATCCATAAACGCCGCCGGTGCATTTGTTAACCCAAAAGACATCACCAGAAACTCATAGTGACCGTAGCGAGTACGAAACGCTGTCTTAGGTACATCATCCTCCTTTATCCTTAGTTGATGATACGCTGACCTTAAATCAATCTTTGAAAACCAAGACGCGCCTTGTAGTTGGTCAAATAAATCATCAATCCTAGGTAAAGGATATCGGTTCTTGATAGTCACCTTATTTAATTCTCGATAATCAATACACATTCTAAAACTTCCATCTTTCTTTTTAACAAAAAGAACTGGTGCACCCCACGGGGAGATGCTTGGGCGAATAAAACCCTTTTCAAGGAGTTCTTGTAATTGTTTCATCAACTCTTGTAATTCAGATGATGCTAATCGATATGGGGCTTTAGCAATAGGTTTAGCTTCTGGTACTAAATCAATTCGAAACTCCACATCTCTTACAGGTGGAAGGCCTGGTAAGTCATCTGGAAACACCTCAGGAAATTCTCTAACCACTGGAACATCTTCTAATTTCAGTACACTTTGGTTAGTATCAACTGCTTTAGGGTCTTAATTAATGAACACAACACTACTCCTTTACACTTTTCTCCGTGAATAACTACCTTATGGCCCCTCGGAGATTTTAACTTTATCTTTTTATGATGACATACAATATCAGCCTGGTATGTAGAAAGCCAATCCATTCCCACAACCACATCAAACTCACCTAAGGTCATAGGTATTAGATCAATAGGATACTCTTCCTTCTTAATAGTTAACCTACACCCTCGGTAAACTTCAAACACTAAAAATGTTTTAGAATTAGCCACTTCGACCTCTACTGGTGCAGACAATGTACTTATTTCAAACAAAGGATGAGACGCAAATTTAATCGACACAAACGATCTATTAGCACCGGAATCAAATAACACATACGCAGGTAAAGAATTTAACAGGAAAGTACCCGACACCATATCGGCGGTCTTTTTAGCTTCTTCAGCTGTAATTTGAAAAGCCCTTCCCCTTGCTTTCGGTATTTCAAGTTTCTTTACACTGCTCTGAGCGCTCGAACTTCCACCAGTTTTCAAATCTGGACATTCACTCCTCTTGTGCCCAGGTTTATAACAATTGAAACACAGCTCCAACTGACTGGTGCATTGGGTAGACAAGTGTCCGGACTTCCCACATCTAAAACATGTTCTTGGAGGTAAACGGCATTCCCCCGGATGCCTCTTGCCACAGTTACCACACGGTTTAATTTCTTTAACCTGACTCGGCTTCTTAAATTGGGTAGAAAATTTAGGCTTCTTGGAAGGTCCTTCATCTTTATGTACGGGCCTTTTTTCACCACGCTCCATCTGTCGTTTCAACTCAGCTTCTCTCTCCCGAGCACAATCTATAAGTTCCACTAGGGTCTCACATCGAGAAGGTGTAAGAAACTCCCGGTATTTAGCATTTAACATCCCATAGTACTGATTAATCCACATCCTTTCTGTTCTTCAAAAGTCGCGACAGAACTTAGCCTTTTCATAGAAAATCGCCGTGATGGTATCTATGTCCTCATCCTTCTGTCGTAGTTGTAAGAATTCTTCATAAATTCGGTTGATCGCCGCTTGCGAGCTAAATCGCTTTAAAAATCTCTCTTTAAACTCCTCCCAAGTCATCACCCGTATACCTTCCAACCCAATTTCTTCTCGCACTAAATCCCACCAGTCTTTACCTCGCTGTTTTAACTGGCCACCCGCAAATATCACCCGATCATTAGGATCACAATGTGAAGTTTCAAACGTCCCTTCTATATCCGAGATCCACCGAATTGCTAGTAATGGGTCCACCTCACCATTAAACTCAGCTGGTTTACATGCTACAAAATCTTTATACGTTACCCGTTTAGGTGCTTTCTCAGTTTTCTCTCCAACCTGCAACACTGTAAGTTCCTGTTGTATAAACTCTTGTAGCGTTCTTTGTATATCTTCCATGTACATTGGTAAATTGGCCCCTATGGCTTTAGCCACTTCTTCATTAATAATCTTTCTCATCTCTGAATTACTTGATTCACATTCCTCGCGAATATGTTCCTCAGCCATCCTTGATGACTGAAATATAACTCAAGTTCAATTTTATATTTACTGCATCACTATGCTTATAATCATGTAAATCACATATTTATATTCATAAAAACTTTCACACATATCGCATATTAACACAGGTACACTAACCTTGATTGATGGCTCAGTGATCGAATCTTGGAATCGAACAAGTTCTCTTCTATTATCACGAGCACAAGGTTTGAGTTCAAGCTTTCTCTACTCACTTGAATCCCTCAAACCACGGCTCTGATACCAACTTGTAACACACCACCTTGTTACCATAATTTATAAAACATGTTTGAGGTGTAAAAGATTTTCTTAATTTTGGTCCCAGTTAAAATCTCTACTTTTAAAACTCTATTACACATAACCATGACTACGTCAACACACTATTAACGTTTACACACCTCAAGTTACATTTATGTAATTTACATAACGTTAAATTTGTTTAAAAGAAACTAAATAACAACCCATTGTTCGATCCACAAGCATCTTCATCGATCAACTTTGCCTTCTTGGAAAATTCCTACAAAACAACCACTTTTATCACATTAGTCCATTAGAACTAAATAAGAACTCTTATACTTACTTTATAGGTTATTAGGAGGTGATTTGGGGGCTTAAAATATCAATCGAAAGCAAAATTCTGCAGGGGACGTAGCTTACGTCCTCAAGGACGTAGCTTACGTCCTTAACCCAATTCCCCTGATTTGAGGACGTAAGACAGTAGCTCAGGACGTACCAATGAGTTAAGGACGTAACTTACGTCCTTATGGACGTAACTTACGTCCCTATCAGATGCTGCTGTTGTTATTTTGTTTTTCTCAAAGTTTTGACCCGTTTCGTTTGTTTCGACTTTTCAATGATCCCGGGTCCATTTCAACATCTCTATTTTCTCAATTTAGAAGCTTTAACTCTCTTAGCTTCGACTCTTTGCATCTATCACATTATCACCCATTCTATAATCACACTTTCACATTTAAATAGAAATGGGTCATAATTCTACTTTTAAGCTAGTCATTCACTAACTTGGACTAGCATATTAGATTTGGATCACACACCTATACACTTCGCTATACATCTTTATGTTTGACATACACACAGTCGCCAAACCACACATTTATCACCCACTGGTGAATTAGGCTTACACACAGTAGCTAAAATATAGTTTATCACTCACTAGTGATTTAAATGTTACCACCGTAACTGAATATAATTATAACCCCTCCAGGTTTGGTTCACACACCTGTGAACTATACCGGTATATCTATTTCATGCACACGCGCATGTAGCTTCAACTCAATTCATGCACTCAAGCATGTATACTTACTATTACTATAACCATTACTTATGGTCATTATTCACAACTCACATTTACTCAAGAGTAAACATAATAAAATCATAAAGATAAGACTATATATGGTTATAAGGCTAATGTTCTTACCTTAAGCAAGCTTCAACTCAACCTTTGTCTTTGCTCACCGCTTTGCTAATACTCCCTTCACCTAAATATATGTTTAGGATTAATTTAGCACATACATACATATGGTATAAAACCAATCCATATGACCCATTTATGACTAGTTTTAAGCATAATTAACTCTATATTGACCCACCGGTCATTCTATTTCCACTTTGCCCCTCCTTTCATATTTCGAACTTCTTGGAGGCATTTCATCAAACACCTTATGGGCATGATTTATAACTCAACATATTTCATACAACTAATTTGCTATAAACCATCAAGTTTCAAAATTGGCATACATGATACATAGAACACCTAATACATACTATTCTAAGTTCAACACATATTAATTTGATCATAGATGAATTTCTCCTCAACACCCCAATCATGAACTAACTACTTAGCAAGAAAACATCCAATTCAAGACTCACCTTATGAGTTAGATGCAGGAACTAGGTGATTTATAACTCAATTCCACAATTAGAAATTTGGATTCAACACAACCGCAACTCAATTTGACTAGGGTTCTTGATCTCCTTCCTCCTTCCCGTTCTCCTCTCTTCGTGAGTGTGTGTGTGAGTGTCCAGGAGGTTCTACACCTCCTTACTAATATGTAAATTTAATTTTCTCAATTTGGCAAAAATAGTCCCTCTAGTTACTTCTATTCATTTACACTAACAATACTAACTTAACTCAGTTAGTTCTAATTTACCACTCATTTTATTTAAAAACACAAATTATAAAATTACCTAAAATGGGACGTTACACTCTTCTTCATCATTGTTGCCGGCTGCTGCCATTCCTCCAAATCCACCGGTTCGGTGGTTGCTGTTGGTGCCGGCGGCATCATTGTTGCCCACCGCAGCCGATGCTGATGCTTTTGCTTTCTCCTGTCCGGTTGTCTTGCTCCCTTTTTTATGGCCATCGGACCACCAATCGGGATAGCCAACGATCTTGAAGCATTGTTCTTTGGTATGCTTGGTCATCCCACAGTGGGTACACTTCAGGTGAGTTTTATCCTCTTTGAGTGAAGGCCCATTCTTCTTACCTGTTGTTTCGGGTCGGCGGTACCCTTTGGACACGAACCCTAACCCACCCGGATTGGTGGCAGCAAGTCCTGCTGCGATTCCTTGTGTTTCACTTGGAATTGTTCCGAGGATGCTCTGGTGAGCGGCTTCTTTTCGGACCGCAGCGTATGCCGCCTCCGCGGTTGGGAGGGGTTCCCACCGAAGTATTTCCCGTTTGATTGGATCATACTTTCGATCAAGAGCATTTAAAAATTGGAAGAGCTTGTGTTCTGTCCTGATTTTTGTATATGCTTTGATGTCTTCTGGGCATTTCATGGGATTTGGATCGATTCTGTCGATTTCTCCCCAAATGCCCTGTAATGAGATCCAAAAAACTTCAAGGGTTGTACCGTTTTGTTTGATTTCGTTGGCTTTAACGTGAATGTTGAATGCTTGGAGCTTGTCCTTTCCACTGCTGTAAGTAACTGCCAAGGCTTCCCACAGTGTTTTAGCTGTTGGAAACTCGGTTAGGTTGCTTGCAATTTCTGGTTCTATGTTTTGGATGAGCCATGAGAACACGATCAAGTCATCTTGTTCCCATTGCTCTACATTCTCATCGTTCTGACCTGGAGATTCTGTGGTCAAATGTTTGAGTAAATTTTTTGACTTTCCACCGATTGCGACTCGAATCATTCGGGTCCATAGTGGGTAATTTTGGCTGTTGAGTTTGAGATTGATCTGTAAATTGTCGGAGAGTTTGGGGTGTTGGGGTTGTGAATCTTTTAACAGCTTCGCAAGTTGTAAAGACAACTCTGAGTTTGAGCTGCTGTCTTCGGACATGGTGGCTTAGATTGGAGTAGAAGGGTTGTGCTTGGGTAGATGATGAGCAACTTAGTGTAAACACTGCTCTGATACCATCTTAACAAAAGATGATTGAATTGATTGAGGAAATTGTATTTGAATTGATAACAACCAGAGGAGAATCCTCCTCTTCTTATATAGGCTTTACAATCATTGTTGGCTGTTAATGGAAGACAAAGAAACACCACTCACGAAAACACTATCACTAAAATATGGGAGATGATGACTTTGTTGCCGATCCCAGCTGTCTCTCATAATATTGTAATGTTTACTTTTCAACATTGTGTTCATCGCCAAACGGGATTTAATATATGTATATTGGATTTAGTAATTAACCCGTGTATTTCGACATCAAAGAAGGCTTAAAGTTAGATATCGTTGTGCTCATTAAGGCCAAGCCTCGGACCTAACTCCTATGGATTATTTGTCAAAGTTGTAAGTCACTTGCAAGGATTATGTATTGTTCATTGAGTATTTATCTAATCCAAAAATTATTATCCTCTTATACATACAATGAAAGACATGCATACAGTGAAAGATTGTACTTTTGTTTTTGATTTTAGGGTGTATTCTCACGACCAGCTGAAATGTTGATCAATGATATGATATTGGGACATCTAGAGATTTCTAGGCTTTTCTTAAAGGGTCAAAACACAAAGGTAAAAGTTTAAAATGATCTACAAACATGTGCTCTAGAAAATTCATGGAAATATCTCGAAGAACCATGGAAAGTTATGGAGATTTCCCGTGAGATCTCTAGAAAATGCGCATAGGATATTATGTTAGGAATTTTATAGAATAAAGATGATTTTAGACTAATGAATGATATGTAGCAAGTATAAATACACGAGACATTCATTGTGCAAGGCACCTCTAAATTACCTCACAAAGTCTTTTGTATAGCATTCTTAGTAATGTTCTAAAAAATAAGAGTTGTTATCTGCATACATATCTTGTGTTCACTTTAGAGTCATTTGAACTATTATGTAGTCCGGCAAAAAGCTAAACTTAGAACATATCTAAGTGTGACAAAAGAATCAAAGAATAACTCTGTGAGAGTATGGATAAAAAAGAGAGAACATTCAAACACCATATGAGAGTTAATATAATCAAGCATATATTGCATACTCTTGTTGGTAACAAATGATTATAAGTAATCGAATAAATCGTTTAGGTAAGTAATCTCATCTTTTGAAACACTAGTAAGTCCTTCACAAATGATAATACTTATATAGACATGTCCAACTTGTAGATCTAAATATTAATACAAACATTGTTAAAACAATGTTCCTGATCACAAATGATTGCAATACTTTATATAAAATAGCAATGATAATTGAATTTGTAGTTTTAAGAGTTAAAATATCATGTTACACTAGGGTTGTTCACGAGCCGAGCCGAACCGAGCGGACCTTTGCTCGTGCTTGGCTCGTTTCCAAACCGAACCGAGCCGATCGGCTCGTTTACAATCGAGCGGAAAATCAAACGAACATTTTTCGAGCGTTAAATTTTCGAGCGTTAAATTTTCGAGCGAACGTCGAGCGAGCGCAAACGAGCGGTAAATAATTTATACAACTCAACTATCTTGTGTGTCATACAATTTATACTGCAGTGAATAAGGTTTAATAACTTAAAAATCAGCCTCATTTCATTACATAATACTTTCATGGATGATAACATGTTGTGGCTGACGATTAAGCTAGCTAAGTTTGTAGCCGATAAGGCGAAGATCATATTGCAGATAACTGTGACGGTGAGAGTGTGATGATCAAAAAAATATCTTCTAACGGCTTAGGATTTCACTTTTATATTAAGTGTAGAATTCTTTTATTAGGTTGATTGATCAAATATGCATAAATATAATTATATATTTGTATATAATGGGTCAAATCACCTAGAGCACTATGTATAAACTATATAGACATATTAATTCGATTCGAATCGAACCGAGCGGACCTTTGCTCATGCTTGGCTCGTTTACAAACCGATCCGAGCCTATCGGCTCGTTTACGACCGAGCAAAAATTCGAACGAGCATTTTTCGAGCAAATTCCGAACGAACGTCGAGCGAGCGTCAAGCGTCGAGCCATTTGGACAACCCTATGTTACACACACACACACATATATATATATGTATGTATGTATATATATATATATATATATATATATATATATAGGGATCCATTCCAATGAAAACCAATTTTAAGGAAAAAACTAAAAGAACCATTTCCAACAAATCAGAATTTTTTGAGAAAATATATTTGTTTTTTTTTTGTTATTTACATATAAGGGCAAAATGGTAAATTAAAAAACTCCAAGTTTGAGACTTGGATTTAACTGTTCCCTCCATTGTAAAAATTAGACCACGATCATCTGCTTTGAATACATGCATTTCAAAACAATTGGGTACATCAAAAATAAAAATTAAAGGTTGATAGAGAATATTCTGAAGAGAATGATTGTTAAACAGCAAACCAACGATTAGTGCAGCGGGATCATGCGCATTTTGAGAAGATTATCTGCTGCATAATGGGTTCGAACTACTGAACAATATAAACCTGCATAACTTGTGGACGTAATATATGTGGGGTCATGAAGATTAACGCATCTTGCATTTACCTTATTAATTGCAAATTAATAGTACTGATGAAATGAATCATGAGATGCATTAACAATTTGAGTTGTTGCAGGTGGAAATGGAGAACAGGGGACAAGTCAAGCGGGAGATCAAGTGATAGAATCACAAGACCGACATTCAAGGTTACATCAGGCGGCAATGTTTTAAAAAGCCTGATAAATATCGTACAAGATGTAATTGTGCAGAATCAACTGACCAGATGTTTGAGTGACAAGAGTCGTCCAACAACCTCAAAAGATATGGTACAAGATGTTTGAGTGACAAGAGTCGTCCAACAACCTCAAAAGATGTTCCCGGGGGGTGTTAATTGTACGGTAGTCGATGACCTAGTTGTGTATGATATTGACTCTGATGATAAAGTTGGGGGATTAAATACAGATAAAATCCTATTCGGTATGTTGATATTTGATTCTCCACATCAGAATAAAGGCAAAGCAGTGATAAGTAATTCCATTCAGCAAATTGGTTGCAATTATGGTATGGCGGGTCATGTTGACAATCTTATATATGAAGAATGTTTTGATATGTTGAGTTACTGGAATCACATGGTATAGTTCTATTTCCTGCTTTAAAGTTTGGTTATGTAGACAAACGTGTACAAATGATCTTGATATCAGATTTTTGTTCTTAATTCTTAACAATCTGATTTCATTCAAACCAATATGATTTTAGTTCTACATGTTTAAAGTCAAATCATCATGTAAGAAACTGAGGGTACACTTTAATACAAAATGACGAAATGAGCATTAAGGAAAAAATGTGTTATGTGCATTAATGCATAATTACAGTAGTGCCACTAAATGTATACATTATTACCAATTAAAATTTTTGTTAGTGAAGAATACATACTAAGGAAATTAATTATGAAAAAATAGATTCAATACATAACAAAATAAACCAAAACAAAAACATCTTCTTTAAATATTATATGCACATTATTACATCATACATTAATGCATATTATCAATACTTACAACTGACACAAGCCCACTTTAACCATAGCAAAAACAACCTGTTTAAACTTGAAATTGCTTTGTCATATTACTTATTCATGTGACTTGTCCATCTTGCCACCTCTTGTTTACATAAACTTTTAAGTGTGGTTAGTTTAAATCATATTGATCCGGATGTGGATCCTATAATGGGTCAATAAATAATGAACATCAAGTTACAAGTATGGTTGATACAAATCATATCTATCTAGGTGTGGTTCCTAAAATAGTTGAATAAATAACGATATCAAAGTATTTATACTTGTAAAAATATTGTTTTTTAGCTAAAAGCTAGCTCCTTTAATGATGAGGATAAGAAAACATAAATATGCACACATGCACAACATATATTTTGAAATGCATATATGCACATTTCTTCCATACGCATATATGCATAATTTTGAACTGGTTGTACGTATGGTCTTTCAGAATGACGATCATAATTTAACCTAACCTGGATGGAAAATGGAACAACATGTTATTATTTGTTGTAAAGTATTAACTTCTTAATATAATGGTACATTTTCTAATTTCATTTATATCTTAGTTATTTTGTCAATAAACTCATTTCCTGTAATAGACATGCATTCTTTAATTTTTTTTACAGGTGTGTATGCATATTAGTAATTGTTTTACTTATTTGAGATATTGAATGCAGGTTATCCGTATAAAATAAGAAAAAGTCTTTAGTGACCAAATGACAATCTCTGGATACAACTTTAATGGTTAGTTATGTGCGCTCAACAATATAAGACGGTGACGTTTAAGGATGACATATGAATGAGGTAAACCAATAAGAACCAAAGACTAAACAATAATTTTTTGTGGTTGATTCCGGTGGCAACCATCAGAGACAACAAACTAAGAGGATTATATAGTAGAATGTTATCAAACAAATAGTTTTGTCCTCAAACTTAAATTTTTTTTCCAAAGTAAAATCGATTTGTTTCTAATGATCCCATGTTTGATTATGTTTTTTTCTCTTGCTTAAACAAGGGATACAAATATGAATAAATTTGGAGATTTATATGGAGTATGTGCATATATACTTTACATGATAAATTTAAAATATTTTGTAGAAAATAGAAATATGTTTTGTTTTTGAATTATAATTGTATGCTTAGGTGTAAATATAAAATCAAATTATAACTAAGAAAAAAGAATTGAAAATTTCTTAGATGTCCCCATTCATGAGTCTTTACATAAAAAAATGATTCAAACTAATATGTGGTAAAAATCTGTTTAGTTTGTAAATAAACATTTTAAAATTATTGAGAAATGCAGTAAATTTATATATTTTAATTAACGTTGGGTAGCAAACTGCAAAAGTTAGAAGAATTTTAAAAATATAATAAATGTAGTCTTAAAGATCTAATCACTATATGTTAAAAAGATTTTTGTAATATAATAAATGTTGGAGATTTTGTAGTACGTTGGCTCTGGGGTAAGTTTTGAGAAAAGAAAGTGGGGGCAGTTTGGATGACGGTTTTATCAATTGAACTTGAGTTACCAATATTGCCCCTGGTTCATTTAATCAACATTTTTTAAGCATTATAGATTTACGAATTTACCCTTTAAATATCAACCATTGGATCAGTAAATCTAGGATCATCATTGGTTCTTTTAGTTTTTTACAAAATATTAGTTTTCATTTGAAAGCCCCTATATATATATATATATATATATATATATATATATATATATATATATATATAGAGAGAGAGAGAGAGAGAGAGAGAGGGAGGTTCCCCTAAAAAGTAATTTTTCCCTAAGAATACTAAGAAGTAATCTTAGCCTTCTAATTATCTAATTAAGGGCTAAGATCAAAGTGTAGGAAAAATAAGTAATCAAGGGTAGTTTGGGTATTTTATTATATTACCCACAATTGTTGACTTTTTAAAATTTCCCCTTATTTTTTTAAATGCTAATAACTTTTTCATACATTAAATAAATTACACTATAAAATCAAGTATTTTTTTCTCTTTAATTTGAGTATAGTATTCCTATAGTTTTTTTACAAAAAAAATAAATTATGTGAAATTGTGCTACATTTTTAACGTTTTTGTGCTGCATTTTATAAAACAGCACAAAGCTGTGCTGTATTTCATAAAACAGTACAAAGCTGTGCTGTATTTCATAAAACAGCACAAAACTGTGCTGTATTTTATAAAACAGCAGAAAGCTGTGCTGTATTTCATAAAACAGCACAAAGCTGTGCTGTATTTCATAAAACAGCACAAAGCTGTGCTGTATTTCATAAAACAGCATAAAGTTGTGCTGTAATTCATAAAACAGCTCAAAGCTGTGCTGTAATTCATAAAACAGCACAAAGCTGTGCTGTATTTCATAAAACAGCACAAAGCTGTGCTGTATTTCATAAAACAGCACAAAGCTGTGCTGTATTTCATTAAAACAGCACAAAGCTGTGCTGTATTTCATTAAAACAGCACAAAGCTGTGCTGTATTTCATTAAAACAGCACAAAGCTGTGCTGTATTTCATTAAAACAGCACAAAGCTGTGCTGTATTTCATAAAAACAGCACAAAGCTGTGCTGTATTTCATAAAAACAGCACAAAGCTGTGCTGTATTTCATAAAAAAACACAAAGCTGCGTTTATTCTGGTCATAATATCCGGTGAGAAGCACAAACGAACAGTTAATCTATCCATTTCTTCTTTTTTCAGAATTTTGCTGTGGATTTCTATGAAAGTATGGCATTATACTGTAGGATAAGTATAATGTTTCTCTTAGGCCTTGAAATGGACATCTCTTATTTGATGAGAAACTTACGTCCAGTGATCATTATCGCCTGTGGTGGTTGTTTAATGTGTACAATATTTGCATCCGCGATTTCTTTATTTGTGTATGAAGTGTAACACCCGTAATTTCTTATTAAAGGAATTAAAAGAATGAAATAGAAAGAAAGGGGAAGGAAATAAAAAGTCTACTTTTGTGGAAGGGCCAAAAGTGCCAAATGGGCAAAGTTCACATTAATTTTGTACAAAAAGGGAGGCATGACCGCCCATAATGCCTGCATATCCTTTCATTCGGAATTCTCAGAGAAAAGAAAACAGAACTTGATATTTTTAGAGAGAGAAAGCACCAAAAGCAGAGAATTCTCGGGATTTTTGAAGAGTAATCTGAAAACTAGAAGTTTTTGGTAAGAAATCTCGAGTTCTTGAAGTTTTAGATGATTCTAGAACCGTATGTGTGCTTATAAATGTGTCTTGTGTGTTCGGTTCTATGTGTGTGTGTGTTTTAGGTGTTAGAAACAACTGAGAAGTTCAAGGAAGGGATATCAAAACCCGAAGACAAACTAAGGTGAGTTTCTAGACCCCTTTTTACCTGTTTTTAAATGATTTGGGGCTGGAAATGCATGTAAGTATGTTTTTTTATAAGTTTGGGTATAACACCCGTATGATATGAATGTGTGTATGTTTTTGATTATGTTAGATGTATGCCTAGAATCATGTGTATATGTTTAGTACTAGGCATTCTAACGTTTGGGAATTTGAAATATGAATTAGTCACATGAGCAGGTTACTAAAACGCCTAACAAGCCCAAATAGTTGTAATATGCCTGAAATTTGGACTTAGAATAACTAAGTGCAAGGTAATGTGTCCAACAGTGCTTATACGCCCAGGAGATTGCCTTAGAAATATTCTAAGTAAGGTTATGAGTCCAAGCAGGTAATGTGTCCTCTTAGTCCAAAAACGACTAGGCTCATAAGTCTGAAAATTTGCTAAGTATGGGGACTTATAAGTCCCAACAAGACTCGTGAGTCCCACATTACCCATGAGTCTGAAAATCAAGTAAAGGGTGAAAAGTCTGAATTCTGGTCGTATGACCAGAAAATATTTTCTAAGTATGGGATGGTACGACCAACAGGGCTAATACGACCAACAGGGGTCATACGCCCAGCAGTGCTCATACGCCCAGAACCTGAAATTTTTCTAAGTGTAGCTGATGAGTCGGACAGTGGTGAAACGCCTAGAACAGGGCTCATACGCCCAAGTACTTAGACTTTTTAACAAAGTTTATTGGAGTCTGTGCAGTAGGGTTTCACAAGGACGTTGACTGGGACTTATTTGAATGCAAATGATTATGTTGAATGTAATAATACCCCTTTCTTAATATTTTAATTAATGTTATGATTAGGGCTGATATGGGGATTAATATTAATATGATTATTAATATTATCAGTGCTATTATTATTAATATGCTTATTAATAATAATATTGTATGACCCTACGTGTAATGATCATGATCAAGACAGGAATTATTATCATTAATAAAGTGGAGGATTAATGGTAATAGAAAGTGGAATGTAAATGAATAAACGAAAGTCTTGATTGATAATGGGTGAGCAACTTGGTGTTGCAAAAGCCCGCAGAAGGCTTACAATCTTTGAGATTGATAATGGGTGAGCAACTTGGTGTTGCAAAAGCCCGCAGAAGGCTTACAATCTTTGAGATTGATAATGGGTGAGCAACTTGGTGTTGCAAAAGCCCGCAGAAGCCTTGCAATCCTTGAGATTGCTAATGGGTGAGCAACTTGGTGTTGCAAAAGCCCGCAGAAGCCTTACAATTCTTGAGATTGCTAATGGGTGAGCAACTTGGCGTTGCAAAAGCCCGCAGAAGACTTACAACCTGTGAGGTTGGAAATGGGTGAGTGACTCGGTGTCACAACAGACCCAAAAGTCTTGAGATCTTTGAGATCGTTAATGGTTGAGCAACTATGTGTTGCAAAAGACCGGGAGAAGAATGATAAAAGTACGAATTGAACGATGGTGAAGATAATAAAAATATTACCTATGTGTACGCACGATGTATGATCACCTAAGAAGATGAGGAACGGTTTTGAATGAAAAATAAAGTATTTTAATTATAAAACTAGAACTCACTCAGCAACGCTGACTTTTATGTATTTTCCAGTTGGCAGGTGACAGGTTGCTGAGGATGGCACCCGGGGATGGCTACTTGGCGGGCAAGACTGACATCCATTCACTTTTTGACAATACTGTTGTTTTGTAATTCATTCATCTAACATTTTGTGACTTATAAACTAGAATGTATTGCTTAGCAACAGTGTTTTTAATGAAATGAATGTCTTTTGTTTAAATTAATTCCGCTGCTTAAATTTATAATAAGTATGTTTTATGCTGTGAATGACCAACTGTGAGGTGCCCGGGAATGGGGCCTTACAAGTTGGTATCAGAGCTAAAGTTTAAGTGAAACGGGTAAATTTTCAAAATAAACCTTAACTTAAACTGAGAATGGGACAGGAAGAGGGATGTCAGCCCGAGTAGCCATGTGCCATCAGGTATTGTTTTCTTAAAAGTTAACCAGTATTATGTGCGTGTGCTATGTGATTTATGTGTTCTTAGTAGATTTAGATACTGATGTAGTCAGGATAGGAGATGCTTAGGGTGTGAAGAGTAAAGTAAGTGGCTAATCACAACTGCCCACTGTAATTAGGGACTTACTATACTTGACATAAACTGAGCTGTTTCCTTGAATGACTGTTTTAGTTTTTGAATCTTATAGTGCATAGGAAAATGGCTGGGAAGAAACCTACCAAAGCTGCTAGAGGTAGAGGTCGTCCGCGTACGACTAGGAACAGTACTAAAGCTCCAGAGACGACCCCCGTGAACCCTGAGATTCCTGATAGGAACGAAGAAACTGAGAATGCGAGCCTGAATGCCTCAGCTAGGGAGGCGATTGCTGATGAGGTACACCAAGTCCTGCAGGCAGTTATGCCATCTGTGGTGACGGATGTTATTCGTGCTGTGAGGAATGAGGAGAGAAAGGAGAAGGAGGATAGGAGAGGGTCAACTGGGAAGGAAAGCAAGGGAGGAGAGGAACGACCGGATCCAAAGATAGTAGTATCTGATGAAGAGGAAGATGATGTGGTAGGGGTGACAACCAAGGAATGCAATTACGGGGCATTCCAGAGGTGCAGGCCCCCGACTTTTGACGGGAATGGTAATGCTACTGCAACCCACCGTTGGATAAGGGAGATGGAGGCGGTACTTGAGATCAGCGAGTGCCGGGAGGATCAGAAGGTGAAGTTTGCCACCCACTCCTTTACTGACTCAGCACTATGTTGGTGGGACAATGTTGTCCAAGCTGAGGGTAGTAGGGCTATAGGCAAGATGAAGTGGCCCGAGTTGAAGAAGCTGGTAATTGAGGAATTCTGTCCTCACAGGGAACTTGATAAGATTGAGAGAGAGTTCCTGCAACTCGAGGCGGGAACCATGAGCCACCAGCAATACACTGCCAAGTTCAATGAGATGGCGAGGCTGGTGCCAGATCAAGTGACACCGGTATCTCGGAAGATTAACCGGTACATTCAGGGACTGCCAGCCGACATTCGTAGGCACTTGATTGCTGCTCGGCCAAGCACGTTTAGGTCGGCAGTGGATCTGGCTGGCAGACTCTATGATGAAAGGGAAGTGACAGTGGTGGAGTCAAGGAAATCCGGTGGTGCTGACCGGAATTGGAACGGGAAGCGGTTCGGGCGCGGTGGCATTACCCCGAACAACAAAAGGATGAGAGGGGATGACCGTAGGGTGGGGTCATCAAGCTCAGGGCCCAAAAGGTGTGGCAAGTGCGGGAAGGAGCACACGGGGGAGTGCAGAATGGGGCCCAAGGTATGCTACAGGTGCGGGAAGCTGGGCCACATCTCGAGGGACTGTAAAGATCTGAGATGTTATAACTGCGGTGAGGCGGGCCATATGAGCAAAGACTGCAGGAAGCAGAGGGTGGAGAGTTCCGGGGCAAAGAAGACGGCCGGGACTGAAGGGCAGAAGGCGAGCGCCAGAGCTTTTACCATGACCAGAGAGGAGGCTAGGACGGACCCCGATGTTGTGTCAGGTACGTTTCTAGTAAATCAAACTCTTGCTTCTGTGTTATTTGATTCTGGTGCTAGTAGGAGTTTCATTTCTGCTACGTTCTGTGTTAAATTGTCTGCTAGTAGTAAATGCATTGATGAGCCCTTTGATGTAGAAACCGCTATTGGTAAGTCCACTAGAGTTACTGATGTGATAGAGGACCGTACCATAGAGTTAGAAGGCCATAGGTTTGCTGCCAAATTACATGTGATGCCCCTAGGTGGATTTGATGTAGTACTAGGGATGGACTGGTTGGCAACCTATGAAGCGAATATCGTATGTCAAAAGAAGATGATTAGATTGACGGCGTCTGACGGGAGTCTGGTGACAATATACGGTGATCGGGTAACGATGATTCCGAAGGTGATTTCGATGGCGGTGGCGGGGAAGTACATGAGGCGTGGGTGCAACGCCTACTTATGTTATGTAAAGAATGTAGAGACGCCAACACCACAACTATCTGACGTTCCGGTTGTGTGTGAGTTTCCAGATGTATTCCCGGAAGACTTATCGGGATTGCCACCTGACCGTGAAATCGAATTCCAAATTGACTTGATACCCGGTGCTCAACCTGTTGCTAAAGCACCGTATCGATTAGCTCCGACGGAGATGAAGGAGTTGATGGAGCAACTGCAAGAGTTGCTTGACAAGGGCTTCATTAGACCGAGTATCTCTCCTTGGGGTGCTCCGGTCTTATTTGTGAAGAAGAAGGACGGTAGCATGAGAATGTGTATCGACTAGCATGAATTGAACAAGTTGACAATAAAGAATCGGTATCCGTTACCGAGAATCGATTTGTTCGACCAGCTCCAGGGTGCCAGTTGGTTCTCGAGGATAGATCTTCGATCTGGCTACCACCAATTGAAGGTAAAGGAGCAGGACATTCCTAAAACAGCTTTCCGTACGCGTTATGGACACTATGAGTTTCTCGTTATGTCATTTGGTCTAACTAACGCGCCAGCTGCTTTTATGGATTTGATGAACCGAGTGTGTCGGCCAATGTTAGATAAATCAGTAATCGTGTTCATCGATGATATTCTGATTTATTCGAGGAGCGAGGAAGAGCATGCCGGTCACATTCGGGAAGTGTTGGAGACTTTGAGGAGGGAGAAACTGTATGCTAAGTTCTCCAAATGTGCGTTCTGGCTACGCGAGGTGCAATTTCTGGGTCACGTGGTAAATGCAGAGGGAATCATGGTGGACCCAACAAAGGTTGAGGCTGTGATGCAATGGAAATCACCAAAGACGCCGTCCGAGATTCGTAGCTTCTTGGGGTTGGCGGGCTACTATAGGAGATTTATTCAAGACTTCTCCAAGATAGCCTCACCCTTGACAAAATTGACTCGTAAGGATGTAAAGTTCGTGTGGGGTCGAGAACAGGAGGATGCTTTCGAGGAATTGAAAACGAAACTGACACAAGCTCCTGTCTTGACATTGCCCGAGGGAAATGAAGACTTGGTGGTCTATTAGGATGCATCTTATTCTGGGCTAGGTTGCGTGTTGATGCAACGTGGAAGGGTAATAGCATATGCATCCCGGCAACTGAAAACCCACGAAGTCAACTATCCCACACACGATCTAGAACTGGCTGCGGTGGTTTTTGCGTTGAAGATATGGCGGCACTATCTATACGGGACGAAGGGCACTATCTTCACAGACCACAAAAGCTTGAAGTATTTCTTCGAGCAGAAAGATTTAAACATGAGGCAAAGGCGATGGTTGGAGCTCATAAAGGATTATGACTGCGAAATCCATTACCATCCGGGCAAGGCCAACGTGGTGGCCGATGCCCTTAGCCGAAAAGAACGACCTGAGCCGATTCAGGTGAAGGCTTATCAGCTGATCATGACCCCCGATGTGATGACACAGGTTAAGGAGTTCCAAGACGAGGCTTTGAAAGAAGATCGTCTTAACTCCGAAAGGATGAGAGGCCTAGTTACGGAATTGGGTGAGAACACTCTTGGTGTTAAGACCCGATTTGGGCGAATGTGGATTCCTCGATACGGGGATCTACGTGGTAGAATTATGGACGAGGCCCATAAGACCCGATACTCCATTCACCCCGGTGCTACCAAAATGTACCACGATATGAAGAAAGACTATTGGTGGCCGGGTGTGAAACGCGACGTAGTGGAGTACGTAAGTAAGTGCTTGACTTGCTTACAAGTGAAGGCGGAACACCAGAAGCCCTACGGGAAGATCCAGCCGTTGGATATACCCGAGTGGAAGTGGTAACACATCACCATGGATTTCATAACGAAGTTACCACGTACCCCAAAAGGGTATGATGCCATATGGGTGATAGTTGACCGCTTGACAAAGAGTGCCCACTTCCTACCGATCCGCGAAACGTACTCATCTGAGAGATTGGCGGATCTGTTCATCAAAGAAATTGTAGCTCGTCATGGTGTACCGGTGTCTATTGTGTCTGATCGTGACACCCGGTTTACCTCCAAGTTTTGGAAAAGATTTCATGATGCAATGGGGACGAGACTACACATTAGTACAGCATATCACCCTCAGACAGACGGTCAGTCTGAGAGGACGATCCAAACCCTCGAAGACATGCTTCGGGCGTGCGTGATCGACTTTGAATAAAGTTAGGACAACCACCTGCCGTTAGCAGAATTCTCGTATAACAACAGTTATCATGCCAGTATTGGCATGCCACCCTACGAGATGCTATACGGTAGGAGATGTAGGACGCCCGTATGTTGGGGAGACATTGGGCAGAAAGAACTGGGAGGTGTTGTGGTGATTGAAGCAACGACTGAGAAATTAGAAAAGATCAAAGCCTTCATGAAGGCGGCGAAAAATAGGCAAAAGTCGTATGCTGACAAGAGGCGAAGACCGATAGAGTTCAAGGTTGGTGACCGAGTCATGTTGAAGGTCTCGCCCTGGAAGGGAATCATTAGATTCAGGAAACGAGGTAAGCTAAGCCCGAGATATATAGGACCTTTCCGAATTATCGCACGAGTAGGAGAGGTGGCCTATCGACTTGAACTGCCAGATGAGTTAAGTGGAATTCATCCCACATTCTATGTATCTCATCTGAGAAAATGCTTAGCTGATGAAGACATGGTTGTACCACTGGAGGATATCGAGGTGGATGAGAGGCTCAACTACGTGGAGCAACCAGTGGCAATCATTGATCGTAAGGAGAAGAGGTTAAGGAATAAAGTGGTTCCTCTTGTGCGTGTACAGTGGAAGCACAGGAAGGGATCCGAGTCTACGTGGGAGACTGAAGAAGAAATGAAACAGCACTACCCACAGCTGTTTGAGGAATAACAGGTTTCGGGGACGAAACCTATATAAGGGGGGTGGACTTGTAACACCCGTAATTTCTTATTAAAGGAATTAAAAGAATGAAATAGAAAGAAAGGGGAAGGAAATAAAAAGTCTACTTTTGTGGAAGGGCCAAAAGTGCCAAATGGGCAAAGTTCACATTAATTTTGTACAAAAAGGGAGGCATGGCCGCCCATAATGCCTGCATATCCTTTCATTCGGAATTCTCAGAGAAAAGAAAACAGAACTCGATATTTTTATAGAGAGAAAGCACCAAAAGCAGAGAATTCTCGGGATTTTTGAAGAGTAATCTGAAAACTAGAAGTTTTTGGTAAGAAATCTCGAGTTCTTGAAGTTTTAGATGATTCTAGAACCGTATGTGTGCTTATAAATGTGTCTTGTGTGTTCGGTGCTATGTGTGTGTGTGTTTTAGGTGTTAGAAACAACTGAGAAGTTCAAGGAAGGGATATCAAAACCCGAAGACAAACTAAGGTGAGTTTCTAGACCCCTTTTTACCTGTTTTTAAATGATTTGGGGCTGGAAATGCATGTAAGTATGTTTTTTTATAAGTTTGGGTATAACACCCGTATGATATGAATGTGTGTATGTTTTTGATTATGTTAGATGTATGCCTAGAATCATGTGTATATGTTTAGTACTAGGCATTCTGATGTTTGGGAATTTGAAATATGAATTAGTCACATGAGCAGGTTACTAAAACGCCTAACAAGCACAAATAGTTGTAATATGCCTGAAATTTGGACTTAGAATAACTAAGTGCAAGGTAATGTGTCCAATAGTGCTTATACGCCCAGGAGATTGCCTTAGAAATATTCTAAGTAAGGTTATGAGTCCAAGCAGGTAATGTGTCCTCTTAGTCCTAAAAACGACTAGGCTCATAAGTCTGAATATTTGCTAAGTATGGGGACTTATAAGTCCCAACAAGACTCGTGAGTCCCACAGTACCCATGAGTCTGAAAATCAAGTAAAGGGTGAAAAGTCTGAATTCTGGTCGTATGAACAGAAAATATTTTCTAAGTATGGGATGGTATGACCAACAGGGCTAATACGACCAACAGGGGTCATACGCCCAGCAGTGCTCATACGCCCAGAACCTGAAATTTTTCTAAGTGTAGCTGATGAGTCGGACAGTGGTGAAACGCCTAGAACAGGGCTCATACGCCCAAGTACTTAGACTTTTTAACAAATTTTATTAGAGTCTGTGCAGTAGGGTTTCACAGGGACGTTGACTGGGACTTATTTGAATGCAAATGATTATGTTGAATGTAATAATACCCCTTTCTTAATATTTTAATTAATGTTATGATTAGGGCTGATATGGGGATTAATATTAATATGATTATTAATATTATCAGTGCTATTATTATTAATATGCTTATTAATAATAATATTGTATGACCCTACGTGTAATGATCATGATCAAGACAGGAATTATTATCATTAATAATGTGGAGGATTAATGGTAATAGAAAGTGGAATGTAAATGAATAAACGAAAGTCTTGATTGATAATGGGTGAGCAACTTGGTGTTGCAAAAGCCCGCAGAAGGCTTACAATCTTTGAGATTGATAATGGGTGAGCAACTTGGTGTTGCAAAAGCCCGCAGAAGGCTTACAATCTTTGAGATTGATAATGGGTGAGCAACTTGGTGTTGCAAAAGCCCGCAGAAGCCTTGCAATCCTTGAGATTGCTAATGGGTGAGCAACTTGGTGTTGCAAAAGCCCGCAGAAGCCTTACAATTATTGAGATTGCTAATGGGTGAGCAACTTGGCGTTGCAAAAGCCCGCAGAAGACTTACAACCGTGAGGTTAGAAATGGGTGAGTGACTCGGTGTCACAACAGACCCAAAAGTCTTGAGATCCTTGAGATCGTTAATGGTTGAGCAACTATGTGTTGCAAAAGACCGGGAGAAGAATGATAAAAGTACGAATTGAACGATGGTGAAGATAATAAAAATATTACCTATGTGTACGCACGATGTATGATCACCTAAGAAGATGAGGAACGGTTTTGAATGAAAAATAAAGTATTTTAATTATAAAACTAGAACTCACTCAGCAACGCTGACTTTTATGTATTTTACAGTTGGCAGGTGACAGGTTGCTGAGGATGGCACCCGGGGATGGCTACTTGGCGGGCAAGACTGACATCCATTCACTTTTTGACAATACTGTTGTTTTGTAATTCATTCATCTAACATTTTGTGACTTATAAACTAGAATGTATTGCTTAGCAACAGTGTTTTTAATGAAATGAATGTCTTTTGTTTAAATTAATTCCGCTGCTTAAATTTATAATAAGTATGTTTTATGCTGTGAATGACCAACTGTGAGGTGCCCAGGAATGGGGCCTTACATGAAGAAACAGGATCTCGTGGCTCACGGTTCACATTAGCATTAGTCATCACAGTGGTTTTAGCCAACACTGCATCGCCAATTTTGTTCCGTTTGGCTGCTGATTTGAAGTTTGCCACCTCTGATATTGGAAGATTAGCGGTATCTTCTTCTCTAGTTGGTGACATGTTAAAAATATAGCATAATATAGCATATAAAAAAATCTAGTACATTACATTCGAATTTGTGCTCCATTTTGATAAAATACAAAAGGGACTAATGAGTGTGTTTTAGGACCATAATGCTCTTTAACCCTAATTTGAAGAGTGCCACATGTAATCTCCTTATTCCTTCTTAGCCTACTTAGGCAAAACTTATTTTTTATTTGAACCTCTACCTATATATATATATATATATATATATATATATATATATATATATATATATATATATATATATATATATATATATATATATATATATATATATATATATATATATATATATATGGGAGGGTTCAAGAGAAAACCATAATTTAGGAGAAAACTAAGAAAACCACTTTGTGACCATTGATTTATTTGATCAATGGTTTAGATTGATTAGTGATATAATTATAATTACATTAATAACTTTGAGCATTTAATAAGATTGTAAGGGTAATATAGGAAAAGAATATAATATTAATTTAGAAACTTCGTATTTGATTAACTAATTTCCTAAATATACTATTCTCTTTCATCCCACCTTAATTACGGTCAAAATATTTGATAAAAAACACATTTACATATATTATGATTTCATATACTTAACAGTGAATAAAAATGTTAATTAAAATACCTGTTTTACGTAAGCTTTATATACATAACAATAGCAGTTGGTTGCATATAGAAAGATGAACAATATGATATGAGATGAAGAACATGAATTAATTAGAAAACTAAGGTTATATATATTGGAACATGAATTAATTAGAAAACTAAGGTTATGTATATGGGTAAAACACAATCAGTTAAACCTAAAACTTCAAGCGAAAATTAAGATGAAAAACCATTAATTGAAATCGTAGTTACACACAATTAAACTTTATGTATAAATATATTTAAATTAATTGTTTGTATATACGTAACCATTTACATATATATAGAACCTATATAAACTTCAAGTTAATTAAAATCTTTAAAACATCAGAGTTACATATATATGTAACACGATAGTTACGTATACGTAACCCCGTAGTTACGTATACGTAACACCGTAGTTACGTATACGTAACACCGTAGTTACGTATACGTAACACCGTAGTTACGTATACGTAACACCGTAGTTACGTATACGTAACACCGTAGTTACGTATACGTAACACCGTAGTTACGTATACGTAACACCGTAGTTACGTATACGTAACACCGTAGTTACGTATACGTAACACCGTAGTTACGTATACGTAACACCGTAGTTACGTATACGTAACACCGTAGTTACGTATACGTAACACCGTAGTTACGTAAACGTAACACCGTCATTACGTATACGTAACCGTGGCCATAGTTACATATACGTAACACCATACTTACGTATACGTAACACAAGTACATATAAGTAAAAACAATGTTATGTATATGTCACATATGTGCTCATCTTTTTCATCATGTTTGCCTTATATAAACTAACGCTTTGATAACTACTCGACGTATCATATTCATCATGGTGCCTTCGATTAGTTGAAATGATTGAGTTCATCATATCTTCTATCCTGTTTGATACCCTTATGATATTAAAGAAACTCATCGACAAACGATATAAACAAGATCTTGATTAAACATAGGCAAACAACTTAACCTATATAATTATGTTTGAAAGTAAAAAAAAGAAAACCTAATAAAAGATGGTGATTAATCTCATATGCAATTCTTAACCATTGCATCCATATAATTATTAAACCATCCACTTTAAATAATGATTAATATAATTTAGGATGACAAAAATACAACAAAATGTGATATCAGCCAAATCTTGATTCTTGGTTTTTTAATATCAGTTTAATGATAAACGAGTGAATGATTTCCATTACAAAATCAAAAAAATCAACAAATTGCATGCATCAGCCACAAATCTTTTACCGCCTAACCACTTTAATGATGCTTTTCCAATGCCAAGAAGATTGATTGTGATATTTTAATACATAATCAGATTAAATAACATTCTGTTAGTTATAACAAATGGCCAAAAATTCCGAAAATTTTAGAGTGTAACCATATTATGCAGGCTAGAGAGACAACCACAAGACAAACATTTACACTATACATATATAATCGATGATTTAATCAACAATTTAATTGAGTTAAACTAGGATCATATGATTTTGATTAGAAATAAAAACATTACCATATATGTAAAAATGTAAACTTACCTATATACCCTTATTGATTTAATAATAAAAAAAATTATATGATTGGTTACATGTGGTTTTCTTGGTTTTCTTATAAAACATGGTTTTCATTTGATCTCTCCCCTATATATATATATATATGTGTGTGTGTGTGTGTGTGTGTGTGTGTGTGTATTACGGAGTTGTCATTTTAAACAATGAGTTACATCATATTTAATCAATTCATTAGTGTGTTACTGTTTTTTTACCGTATGGGTCAAAATTAGATTTCTTAAAATGTTTTTACAGCATGTTTTCATCTATCAGGGAGTCAAGTGTTTAGTGTTCTTTGAGATTCAGATTTAACATCCAAACTATAGCGTGGACTGTGCATAATGAAGGAATAATTAACAATCGATGACGTAGCCTTCGTCAGTGCAAGTATTAGTTTAAGGCTACAAAGCAGTTATACTTAAATTACTAATAATTGAAAAGTCAAATCCTTATCACGTTTATTAGTAGACGAAACCATGTTAGATAGTAGAAAGTCCAGTTATGTATTGTATGAACTTTAATTTTGTTGTAAAAAGCATAACACTCTTTGTTTTAGCACCCTTAGAGTCAAATTGATGATTTTCAGCTTTATGTAGTGTACGATATATTTACACTTTGGCATTAAATTCCTTTTTTTTTTTTTACTATAACCCTACTTGAGAGAAAGACGTTTTTTTTGTTAATTATGTAATTAAATTAAAGACCACTTATTAAACATCACTTTTGGAGGGACTATTAGTGTGACAAGGCAAGGTTGTCTCTCTGAACCAATCCACCGTATTCGACCAAACCTACACCCCGTCCAAGCACTGGAACCCATCTTCGCGCCTTTCTGACCCGACATAACTGTATTCGGAATAATGGCCACTTTGTCACATGACCACAAATCTATCTCAAAGACCAGTTGGTGGGTATCGTTTGAGCGGTTAGGACCCTAGATAAACCCATCAAAATATGGGGATGGGGTATGAAATAAAGTGATATATTAAATGATTTTGTTAAAATTTAAGGATGTGGTTGAAGAAAGGAAGAGTTGGGAATGCTCTAACAGCATATTATTATCAAGACTGTAATTTTCTCATCATATAAAATAACAACTATTATTACCTGCATGCGTGGCGCCCTCACGATTCTTTTCGTACTTATAGTTTCAATTCACGGTTGTATATATTTAAACTTTGAAATTAAGAGAGTGTTATAAATTATAAAGTAAAAAAGTTAAAGATAAATAGAAGGTTGTTGCATAATCATAAAAATTTTAAACAAATATATATAAACAAAAAAAAGGCTAAAAAGCCTACAAAACTAAATATAAATGCATTTAACAAAAAAATTAAAAATTAAAAAACAAAGGTAAGACAAGAAAACCAAAAAAATCAAAATAAAACCCACACAAAAGATTGAAACCATGGTTAATAAGGTCTCAAGCATGCATACTTATCAATAGGTCAATGGTCATTTTGTCGTTAGCTCCCCTACCAAAAGCTTTTAATACAGTAACAAAATTCGTGATGCAATAGAATAATTTTAAAAAATTGATCCATTGAAAATTTGAAATATTGTGTCAAAACTGATTGTATCAGCTTCTTCCTCAAAGTGTATTGCAGGCGTTGTAGTTTCTTTACCCTAAATCACTCTGCCTGTTTCTGTTAGATTGTAAACTTTTGATAATACGAAAAAGATCAAGAACTTCAATATCGATAAAAGGTTTACAACTCTCTGAATATAAAAACACACCAACTCTTACAAAGTAATCTCAGCACTAATGAGTCTAGCAACGATGAGTTGCTTAGACGATACAAGATATAAAGATGATGAACTAGTGATAATGATTGCCTTTGTTAACGAGTCGGGGGTCTCTTCGGAAGCGGTCTCTCTATCTTTTTAGATAGAGGAAAGACTTGCCATCATATACCCCTCCCAGACCCTGCTCTCCAGCGGGATACACTGGGTATGTTTGTTTGTTTGTTTGTTTGAACTAGTGATAATGAGAGAATCAAGAGACTAAGGTGAAAAACACAGAGAGATTTCACAACCCTAAAACTAGATACGGAGAAGACGACTGAGACTCTAGATCTTGAGAAGTACATATATACACAAAGCAGCTGACACATCTTAACTAATAGTCCTTGAGAATTAAGAAATGATCACCAAGACCCCTCAAGTATTCCTCAGCAGCTTTATACCTTCAAGAATCCTAGATCTGCAACAACAGCCCCTCGAACTCTCCAATTCTCCAATTATGTACAAAACTAAAACTAACACATAAAACATAAAACAAACAAACAAACATAAGGATTGGATTGATATAAAAGAGTATATAATTTAACATAGATTTAGGGTTTGCTTTTCAATTTACTTAGTTACTTGATGTTTCTTGTGCTTAACAGGTAATTTCACAACCTTTTGTACGCTTGAATCACGATAATTGTAGTTTTTCTCACCAAGATGTCGGAGGTGTGTAGACCGATTTTGGTTGCAATATGAGATTGTTGTCGTTTTCGGTTGTGCATAATCAATAATTTAGGTTAGGGGTGGTGGTGCCGACGAGGGTGGTAGCTGGGAAAACACAATGGTAAGATGGCTGGTGGTTAGGATTATTTTTAATTTTTTATTATATTTTAAATTATAGTTAAATACATAGATAGTCCGTCAAACATAATTAGTTAATAAAAAAGGTTCAAATACAAAGTTTATTTTTGCTACAAAGTGTGAGAAGACACAACGGGTCAAAAAAAAGACATAAAAAATTATATCTCACAATCTAAATCAAATTTAAAAAAAGTAATTCGAAGCTTTTGTTCCCCTAGTCGTCCCCACTAAAAAAAATAAACGAAAAATTAAAAAAAATAAAAATTAACGTTTTTTTATTGTGTCATTTATGAAAGACACAATGATTTCATTGTGTCATTATGAAAGACACAATGACGTCATTGTGTCAATATAAAAGACACAATGACGCCATTGTGTCATATAAAGACACAATAAATTTTTTTTTTCTGAAAGAGGACAACGAGATGAACAGAGGCTCCGAAGTGCTTTTTTAAAATTTGATTTAGATTGTGAGATATAAATTTTTTTATGATTTTTTTAGCCTCATTGTGTCTTCTCACACTTTGTAGCAAAAATACATTTTGTAGAATAAGCTCACCCTTAGTTAAAAATTAGCCTTTTTGAATAAAAAATGCCCTTTAACTAGACTTGAATACTTAATAGTGGTTAGACTTGATACGAAACTTGTTACAAAATTACAAGTACAATCCAAACTTGTTACTTTTGAACACTGGTATCCAAAACATGTTAATTTGCTTAAAACACATGAACTATCTCTGTGTTAACTCTAAAATTAAACTAAAATATTTAAAAAATACAAGATAACTTTAAACATTAATTATTTTAACATAAAATATTTATATATTTATTACATATATGAATAATTATCTATCTACATATAACAAACGCTTGGTTACATTGTACTTTGAGGTTTTAACTTTTTGACCATATAAGTTGATTTTTTATATAATAACCCCTATTTCCTCTTTTTTTATATAATTCTCACGATGGCTACTGCCAATCAGAAGAAGAGATCATTAACTTTGATTAACAAAAGAGTTTATGTTGTGCGGGTTCGAGACCTAGTCTGGCCAGTTAACATCTTTTTCCTTTTTTTCAGAATTTTTTGGATTTTTTACTGTTTTGTTAACATTATTTATTTCGTTCTATTCTTTGTGCCTTGGCATTTCACGTCAAAGTGATAGTCGTCATAATATGTTTTTATATTCGTGTTCTGACATTCGTGTCCATAGCGTAATTCCCCGTGCAATGCGCGTGTGGAATAATCATAGTTAAACTAATACCAAATGAAATATCAAATACATACACACATGTTGGGATTATGACACTAATGCCCATCATGGAAAACCAGTTCAAAATTTCAAAATTTTCAAACCGAAAACCTGACTAATTAGATAACGGTCGATTTTGGTTAGAACCGTTTATGTTCAACATTAATAGTATTCATTTGTTCTATGTCAATTACAAATATTTTCACATACGTGCATGCTCATTCGATCAATTTTGATTAGAACCGCTTATGACCAACACCAATAGTCATAATTTGTTCTATATCAAGTACAATTTTTTTCACATATGCGCATTCCGTCTTGAGCCCTTCATATCTGATATAAAGAAATATTCGATCCTAGACAAATCTTACCTTGGTAACACAATCTCATATTTGTCTATGAAAAATGGATCTAATTGTATTAGTATCTAGAACTGATTTCTTCCCTGTAACACTTTAACCGATAGGGTCCAATTGGTAAGTTCTACAAGATCTTGTTAAATAGATAATTTTATATTACTCAAGATTAATCAGTTTAGGAGATCTCGAGCTCAGTTTATTCCGAACTTTATATCCGGCGCTCGAGCACGGGTCTTGAGAAATTTTTGAGCTTGGCATGTTTATTATTTATTCATTTTGTTTATTAAGATAGGTAGAAATTGTTATACTTGTATCCATAATGGGTAAGAGAGATCAGCCAGCCATCCCTATGACAAATCTTCCCCTCTTTTTGTTTCTGGTATCAAGTTGGTTTTCAAGTTTGACGTGTATTACTTGGTCAAAGCAAGTTTAAAAGTTTGCTTAGGTTAGTTATTTTCCCTTCATTTGAATTTGTATATTACTAGTGAATTAAACCGCTCGTGGTGTGACGGGGGTTAATTTTGTCAATATTTTTACGACCGGACCGGATTGGCCTGTTGGACCAGGAACACTTACCACCACCTGTCTGGCTATGCCTATTCGAATCGCTTTTGCAAGAACCGGCTGGTTCCAATGGTCAAAGGTTGAGCCATTGGCTGGAAACCGCGATCGGATCAGGTGAGATGATTTGAACGACCAAGAGAGACAACAGATCGGATGGAAATCTGTGAGAATAAAATTATAGTAAAAGAAGTATATTTATTGTTTGATATCCTTGGTTAAAGGTAAAATATGACTTTATGTTAACATTGATAATTTCTAGAGATGATAATATACTGTTTATCTGTTTCCGTATGATGGATGATTTAGATTAAGGTTTCTGATTATTTTTGGTATTTGAGACTCAAAAGTAGTGAATAAATTAAGTAAATGGTTACCGACAATTGAAACTACATCTTATATATTTCTTAGTCGAGTGATTTCTATTGTTAAATCAGTTTCGTCCTCATCCTTCAATAGAACAATATGCTTTGCGACATGGCTAATTAATCACTTCCTATGATACAAAGAACCAACATGTAGGCATTAGTATACGTTATATACATTACAAAAAACGACAGGATTTACTGTTCTTTTATGCTATTGGTGGGTTTTTATACTCCATTTTTATGTTTTGTTTTTTTGTTAATACAACACATGAAGCTTAATATTCTGAACTCTATGAACTTCAGGCCATTTGTACCACACATGGCAGCCTCCATCGTGGTCCATTACCTCTCTCTTTTCTTTACTCACCATTTTTTTCCTGGCGGCCCTTGCAAGGCTTCTCTCCTCCCCGCAACCCTTACCCTGCACGGCCGCGTTATTCAAGCTTTCGGTCACTGATGTTCTTCATCCGACCTGTCACACCTTCGTATCCCTAATTTTGCAATGTTAATTGATTTCTTTCGCCTCTCCATTTTCGGCTGGTGTTCACATGTGATCTATGTAAGAACCGTTCATATAAAATAAAAATTCAAACAATTTTATTAATATACTCAATACAAATGAACATAAATAAATAATTATCAATCTCTTTTACAACGGTAAATTTACAGAAATAGAAGAAACAGAAATGTAAAAGCTGAGTATCGTGTTCAACACGAGGCTCTTAAAACAAATTCCGAGCCTCACAAGAGAACTCGTTTTGTTTCCCAGAGTACAACAGCCGAAGCAGTTTGTACTGCCGGGATTGATCTAGAACACGAACTTGTTTGTAGAAGAGAATCCAGAGAGATAGAGAACCTGTTTTGCTGCAGGTTTCGAGTTGTGTTGGTGTATATTTCTTCTGAGCTACACTCAGTATATATTTATAGCGTCGAACCAGCCTTCAAAAATACTATGGCGGCTCTCGGTGATTCGAGTGTGCGAAGTGCAAAGTGCGCCATCAAAGCGCCGCATTGCGCACACCAAGTTCAAGTATTTCATGCAATTAAAAAGCATACCTTTTTTTGAAGAGCAAATTGTATAATATGAATTTACCAACCGCGATGAATAGTACTATTCATCCGCCTTTAACACCCACAACACCACTCTTCATCATACCATCACCACCCTTCATCATACCATCACCACTCTTCATCATCAACTCCATCACCGTCTCCCTCTTCTTCTCCGGCGACATCTCCACATCTCCGGTGGCGTCCACGGCGTCTCCGCCTACCTTCGGTGGTGATTTCACACTAAATCATGGAGTCGATTCCAAACCCTAACCCCCAATTCACCCGATTGCTGTTGCGCCGTCCTCAAATTCCAGGTTCGCTTCTTCTCCGACTAAAGGGCTTTCCTCCGATTCATAGGTCTGTACTCTCCGTTTCTACTCCTGGTTTGTGTTTTTGGGTTTCGGTCAGGTGTGTGGCTCCGGGATTTCCACTGTCGCTGTTTTGTGTGTTGTCTGGTGTCAAGCATTTACTGAAATTATTGTTGTAATCTGCTGAGATTTTCGACTTTTTGATGTTTTGTTGCTCCTGGTTGTTTTAGGGTTGTGTTTGAATGTTGTATCGATTTCTTTGTTACAATAGAGCATCATATGTGTTGCTGTTTTTGGTTGTCAATGTGAGTCAGCTGCTGTTGTGTTCTCATATATCTAAAGTGGATTGATTTGGGTTTTTTTGGCCTTTTGCGTATTATGTTTGACTGCTTCAGAGGTGGATAGATATTTTTTCCCATGATATGGAGGTGAGGGTATATGGAATTTGGGTATCTCAATTGGATTGATTAGTTTTTAGTTACATTATATAAAGTGTACAGTAACACAAATGATTTTAGAGGATATTCTAAATGTTGTGTTACAGTTTTAAGATGTTTGAGGTTGTTAGTATAGTCTGACACTTTTTTGGACATGTATGTTGTATGTATGTATGCAGATAGAGGCTGTGTTTAATTGTTGGCTATCATTAAAATTGAAATTGGATATCACATTAGAGTCGATGAATTTTATATGTAGAGGTTTGTTATATGATTGGGTAGATACTTTGATTTAGACCGAAAAACGTAACCGCATTAAAAGAATCGGATATATCAGGTTGTATGACTTTACACCTTTTCATAAGAAAGTAATACTTATTTCTAACCCTTATACTCCATCTTCCTGTTTACATGTTGCAAACTGGAATGACATGCACTCATGATTAATTACTTATGTTTTATTAGTTAGTTATCCGATTCAAGGTTTGACAACTGAAATTGCTAATATAGTTGGTAATCTAGACAGACTCAATATGCAGCTTCTAAAAGAGGTTCATTATTTTACTGTGTTTTTAGCCCAGATGTGAGGCTTCAGAATAATTTACTTATTTTAATATGATGTTCCTTTCTATGAGATTAATAATTACCATCTGATAACTAGGGTTGTGGTTATCCTGTCTGTTATGTTTGCCCAGATTAACAGGTATGAAAGTACTTTATACTGCCTTAAGGGACGACGTAAACAATTCTTAGCTGCCGTTTTATTTCCTGATGTAATATGCATATATTAGAGTTCAGGTTATAAGTTAAGTTCGGGTTGGGTTTTACTTTTAGGGCTACGGTATTGGCGAAAAGAGGTGTGTGACGTCATTGATGTTTTGTCTTACTATTATATACATGTAATTATCTATGGGTGTGTGAGTCATCCATTAGCCTGGCTTATTGATTAGCTTTTAGTGCACTGTTGAAAACTGTGCACTTGACAAAGAACATTATATAAAGTGTGCAGTAGTTTATGAACAACCTCTAGGTGAGGGTGATACTGGCATCTAATGACTAGGGTTGTGGTTATGCTGTTTGTTATGTTTGCCAAAGTATTTTACCTTTAATTTTCTGTTGACTGCATACAATTGATTATCATCTCTGAAAGTTATTGCATTAAAACACGATGTAAACAACTCTTACTTGACGCTTTATTTCCTGATGTAATATGTATATATCATAGGTTAGATTAAGAGCTAATTGCAGGGTGTGTTTTACTGAGCGGGTTAAGATATTGGCAAAGAGAGGTGTGTGAGTCCATTAATGTTTGGTTTTAGTATTATATAGATGTAATAGTGTACGGCTGTTTTTGTGTATTATATAGGAAAAATAATACTAATTTTTATAGATTTAGTATTATATAGAGATGATGGGGGTTGAAATTGGGCACTCATGATATATATAATATACGAGATACACATGGACAAAGAATGGCATTGTATAGGCTATCCCAACTGCGATCAGTCATTCATTAAAACTGGAACTTCATGGTTTTGCTCAATGCATGGCAACCTTAACTCGCCAACTACAATGTATGTACTTCGTACTTATACCAATATAGTAATACAACACATAATTGACAGCAACATTCATCTGCAGATACCGAATCAATGCCACAATCTCTGATGATACAGGGAGTATTCTTGCCTTAATCTTCAACGAACCATCTGCACAACTTACCGACCTCAAATGTAAAGACATATTGACAACAGAAAATCCTAACATCACTCTTCAGAAGATAATAAACAAAGAGGCTCTGTTCCATATTCAGGCACACAAAAACAACAGAACATCAGCGGTTCGTTGCACCGTCATCAAAGTTGACAAATTGGCAGAAGACATGGCTGTTACACCCGCACCAACAACACCATCAACACACCATTCAGCGCACAAATCTGAGGCTAGCTCATCAGCCAAAAGATCACTGTTCCGAGAAGAAAGTAAGAAACAACATCTATATTTCCTTACAGTCATATATACAACTGGATCATTTCAATAACATACACCGAATTAACAGGTCCACCATATACCAAAAAGTGGAAGCATGAGTAGCGAGCTATCCAGATAATCTTTTGAACCTGCCATTACCTATGGATGTATATAGCAGTCAGCCTTTTAACCGTAGGACGTACATAGCAATCCACCTTTTGAACATCATATGAATAGAAAAATGGCGAGTTGCAATCCAATGAAGACCAAAGCTTTTGTTAAAGACAACCAAGAGAATTGCAACCACTTAGTGAACAAACATAGCCAGTAACACTTTTGACTGTACCAATGGTTAACAATGTACAAAACTGTTAAATGTAATATAATATCGCGCAACGCGCGTACTGGTTCTTACCTAGTTTCAATTAAAAAGCATACCTGTTGCTCAATAGAATCCTCTAATAGTCTCATTGTTGGAGCAAAGTTTTAGTGTGTAAAACTGGTTAATGCTTACTAATAATTGAGATTTATCACAAGCAATACTTGTGAATTGTTGCTTACTGCAACTTTTGCCTTTAACACCCACAACACCACTCTTCATCATACCATCACCACCCTTCATCATACCATCACCACCCTTCATCATACCATCACCACTCTTCATCATCAACTCCATCACCGTCTCCCTCTTCTTCTCCGGCGACATCTCCACATCTCCGGTGGCGTCCACGGCGTCTCCGCCTACCTTCGGTGGTGATTTCACACTAAATCAGGGAGTCGATTCCAAACCCTAACCCCCAATTCACCCGATTGCTGTTGCGCCGTCCTCAAATTCCAGGTTCGCTTCTTCTCCGACTAAAGGGCTTTCCTCCGATTCATAGGTCTGTACTCTTCGTTTCTACTCCTGGTTTGTGTTTTTGGGTTTCGGTCAGGTGTGTGGCTCCGGGTTTTCCACTGTCGCTGTTTTGTGTGTTGTCTGGTGTCAAGCATTTACTGAAATTGTTGTTGTAATCTGCTGAGATTTTCGACTTTTTGATGTTTTGTTGCTCCTGGTTGTTTTAGGGTTGTGTTTGAATGTTGTATCGATTTCTTTGTTACAATAGAGCATCATATGTGTTGCTGTTTTTGGTTGTTAATGTGAGTCAGCTGCTGTTGTGTTCTCATATATCTAAAGTGGATTGATTTGGGTTTTTTTTGGCCTTTTGCGTATTATGTTTGACTGCTTCAGAGGTGGATAGATATTTTTTCCCATGATATGGAGGTGAGGGTATATGGAATTTGGGTATCTCAATTGGATTGATTAGTTTTTAGTTACATTATATAAAGTGTACAGTAACACAAATGATTTTTAGAGGATATTCTGAATGTTGTGTTACAGTTTTAAGATGTTTGAGGTTGTTAGTATAGTCTGACACTTTTTTGGACATGTATGTTGTATGTATGTATGCAGATAGAGGCTGTGTTTAATTGTTGGCTATCATTAAAATTGAAATTGGATATCACATTAGAGTCGATGAATTTTATATGTAGAGGTTTGTTATATGATTGGGTAGATACTTTGATTTAGACCGAAAAACGTAACCGCATTAAAAGAATCGGATATATCAGGTTGTATGACTTTACACCTTTTCATAAGAAAGTAATACTTATTTCTAACCCTTATACTCCATCTTCCTGTTTACATGTTGCAAACTGGAATGACATGCACTCATGATTAATTACTTATGTTTTATTAGTTAGTTATCCGATTCAAGGTTTGACAACTGAAATTGCTAATATAGTTGGTAATCTAGACAGACTCAATATGCAGCTTCTAAAAGAGGTTCATTATTTTACTGTGTTTTTAGCCCAGATGTGAGGCTTCAGAATAATTTACTTATTTTAATATGATGTTCCTTTCTATGAGATTAATAATTACCATCTGATAACTAGGGTTGTGGTTATCCTGTCTGTTATGTTTGCCCAGATTAACAGGTATGAAAGTACTTTATACTGCCTTAAGGGACGACGTAAACAATTCTTAGCTGCCGTTTTATTTCCTGATGTAATATGCATATATTAGAGTTCAGGTTATAAGTTAAGTTCGGGTTGGGTTTTACTTTTAGGGCTACGGTATTGGCGAAAAGAGGTGTGTGACGTCATTGATGTTTTGTCTTACTATTATATACATGTAATTATCTATGGGTGTGTGAGTCATCCATTAGCCTGGCTTATTGATTAGCTTTTAGTGCACTGTTGAAAACTGTGCACTTGACAAAGAACATTATATAAAGTGTGCAGTAGTTTATGAACAACCTCTAGGTGAGGGTGATACTGGCATCTAATGACTAGGGTTGTGGTTATGCTGTTTGTTATGTTTGCCAAAGTATTTTACCTTTAATTTTCTGTTGACTGCATACAATTGATTATCATCTCTGAAAGTTATTGCATTAAAACACGATGTAAACAACTCTTACTTGACGCTTTATTTCCTGATGTAATATGTATATATCATAGGTTAGATTAAGAGCTAATTGCAGGGTGTGTTTTACTGAGCGGGTTAAGATATTGGCAAAGAGAGGTGTGTGAGTCCATTAATGTTTGGTTTTAGTATTATATAGATGTAATAGTGTACGGCTGTTTTTGTGTATTATATAGGAAAAATAATACTAATTTTTATAGATTTAGTATTATATAGAGATGATGGGGGTTGAAATTGGGCACTCATGATATATATAATATACGAGATACACATGGACAAAGAATGGCATTGTATAGGCTGTCCCAACTGCGATCAGTCATTCATTAAAACTGGAACTTCATGGTTTTGCTCAATGCATGGCAACCTCAACTCGCCAACTACAATGTATGTACTTCGCACTTATACCAATATAGTAATACAACACATAATTGACAGCAACATTCATCTGCAGATACCGAATCAATGCCACAATCTCTGATGATACAGGGAGTATTCTTGCCTTAATCTTCAACGAACCATCTGCACAACTTACCGACCTCAAATGTAAAGACATATTGACAACAGAAAATCCTAACATCACTCTTCAGCAGATAATAAACAAAGAGGCTCTGTTCCATATTCAGGCACACAAAAACAACAGAACATCAGCGGTTCGTTGCACCGTCATCAAAGTTGACAAATTGGCAGAAGACATGGCTGTTACACCCGCACCAACAACACCATCAACACACCATTCAGCGCACAAATCTGAGGCTAGCTCATCAGCCAAAAGATCACTGTTCCGAGAAGAAAGTAAGAAACAACATCTACATTTCCTTACAGTCATATATACAACTGGCTCATTTCAATAACATACACCGAATTAACAGGTCCACCATATACCAAAAAGTGGAAGCATGAGTAGCGAGCTATCCAGATAATCTTTTGAACCTGCCATTACCTATGGATGTATATAGCAGTCAGCCTTTTGACCGTAGGACGTACATAGCAATCCACCTTTTGAACATCATATGAATAGAAAAATGGCGAGTTGCAATCCGATGAAGACCAAAGCTTTTGTTAAAGACAACCGAGAGAATTGCAACCACTTAGTGAACAAACATAGCCAGTAACACTTTTGACTGTACCAATGGTTAACAATGTACAAAACTGTTAAATGTAATATAATATCGCGCAACTCGCGTACTGGTTCTTACCTAGTTTCAATTAAAAAGCATACCTGTTGCTCAATATAATCCTCTAATAGTCTCGTTGTTGGAGCAAAGTTTTAGTGTGTAAAACTGGTTAATGCTTACTAATAATTGAGATTTATCACAAGCAATACTTGTGAATTGTTGCTTACTGCAACTTTTCAGACATTCACAATTGTGTTTCATAGTGATGTTTCAAAGACTTTCGCGATAACTGTGGTCTTTCAGGCATACACAACGGTCGGCAGCAGCAGTTGTTCCTCAAAAAATATTAGTTGGCTGCCACCGTGATGGTTGGTTGTTAATCGCAAGGTAGTTATTTCGCCCATTAAAGTTAACCATCAAATAATGGTTTGACCTTTCGAAAGTTACATCTCCCTCTTTCTAACTCAACTCAAAACTGGTTAGATGATATGTTAAACCCTCCAATAATTTTTTTATCCTAACAGGATCACATAAATACCAACATGACACATATATTATATATAACACAATGGCCAAATGATTACGAATAAAAATATACTTACTAGTTTACGTAGCACATTAACATTTGAAAAACTTGATTAATAGTGGATGAAGTTTTTCAATAGAATAATATGACAACTAAAATTTAGGGTCTGTTTAGTATGGGTTAATGGAATGGACAAAGAAATGGAATGACTAAGGAAATAGAATTGATGAGATAATGAAATAAATCATTACATTCCATTATCCTGCTTGGTTACCCTTTAGAAATAAATTAATCATTACTTTGTGTTGTTTGTTAGGTGTAAAAAAACGAATCAATGAAATGTAAAAGTGGTTATGATGGTGATGGCGATTGGTGGTGGTTTCGGGCGATTGGTGGTGGTTTCGGGCGCCGGCGGTGGTTTCCGGAGGCGGTTTCCGGCGGCCGGCGGTGCTTTTTGGAGGCGGTTTCCGGCGGCCGGTGGTGGTTTTTGGAGGCGGCGGTGGCCGGCGGTATGATGAATAAATGATAGATCGTTCCGAGATATCACCGTAGGCTACTCTCATTAACCACCACCAACGAGGCAACGAACACTTTATTTTTTTTAATGGGCAAGTTGTATTTTAAAATTTCAAATTATTACGTATTGGCTAATAATAATTCATACTATTAATTTGGCCGGTAATAATCTCAATTTCTACTTTTGTTAACAACAGTCTTATTGACTTAATTATTAAATATATACGCTTGATTTGCACTCATTTTGGTTCACAATAATATGAATGAAATGAAAAAAACATACAAGCTAAATTATGTCTAAAATAAATACAAAGTGAGTGTGAATGTATGATAATTATACTAGTGGGATAAACATTGTTAACACAAGTGAAAGTTGAGATTATTACCAGCGAAATTAATGGTATAGATTATTATCATCCAACGAGTAATAGTTTGGATTATTAAAATTGTATTTGTCTTTTTAATTTAGTTAAAGTGTAAAATAAAATTAATCATTTCTTTTTTCCGAAATCACTGCGTAAGGAGAAATTCGGTTCTCTTTAAACAAGTAAAAAATCCTTAAAGACGAACTTTAATAGCTTAAATTAACAAAACAATATATTAAGTAGGGTTGAAAGCATATTTCCCCCTCTAAAACTTTTTAATTGCATATATACCAAAGCAAAAATTTTAAAAGCATATATCCTCTTACAAAACTTCATAATTGACAAATTTACTCATTTTTATTAAAATTAGTTTATGTAATGACTAATTTGTCCTTATTTTTATTAAAACTTAATAATTGGCAAATTTTCCTTTACCAACCTTATAAATGACAAATAGATTAAAATTTAAAAGCATATTTCCCCTTTTAAAACTCTTTAGTGACATATATACACATGTGTAAGTTCTTATTAAATTTTTTTAGAAGGGTAATATTATCATCACAATAAATTTTTATGCAATTAAAGTTTTTATTTGGGTATATATGTGTAAATTTTACCTTAAGTTTATATCTTTAATTTTCTAACAGTTTTTCCATTCATATAATGAATAAATGATAGATCGTTCCGAGATATCATAAGCTGTTACGCATTACTAATTAAAGTAATTTGAGAAATATAATAATATATCGTAACTAGAAATTAAATAAATAAAAAGGGTATTGCAAGATTAGTACATTATATAAACAGACAACTATTCATGAAGGTTTTCATTTCATATATAGATAATTTGCTGCAAAATAGAAAGAATAGTTGTTGTTTAATCTAAAAGGTTCATGATATTTAATCTTTTGTCACCGTTCAATAGTCAGTACTATTATATATATATGTGGTCAATACAAATGAATTACATATATTTATAAAAAAACTTCACCCCCTGAAGATTTGTTTTTATTTAATTTAACTGATTTTCATTTCCTTGGACTGAAATTAGGATTGTAAATATGGTATCCCTTAGTTTTAAATTGAAAATTAGTAGTTGCTAATTAGGATTGTAGTTTTGATCCATCTTCACCGATAATTCCTTTTTAAATATTAATCTTCATACTCTAATAAAAAATATATTTGATGACACGTGTCAACACCAGAATCATTCTCACCAAAATTTTCTCGTCTCCCTCTCCTATTAAATAATTACCCTAATTACTAATAATATATATTTTACACTTTTTTTGATTTAATAAATTAAGAAAGAGATCTATTTATTAATGTTATTTCTAAAAATATAAACTTTTTGTACAATAATAAATTTTTCTAAAGTATAATTTTTTTAAAAAATTCCAAATATATTAAAATTGATATTTTTAAAAAGTTATTTTTTTAAAACAAAAAATAATTAAATTTGGGAGTTATAATAAGAAAATTTTTAAAAATAAAATTTTTATACGATTTATTTTAGAACAAAATGTTTATTTATATACTTTTGGAAATAAAATTAAAAATAAAATTTTAAAAAGTTGATATCACTGTTTTATTATTTATAATCATTTCTCATATGTAATTTTAGTCATATCATATCTTAGAATATCATTTTATAATTAATAAATTTTATTATATTAATTTTTTATTTTATTTAACCCCTGTAACACACGAATTTACTAAAGCTAGTAATTGAATATGTAGTGAAATTAAACTAGATCAAAGTATAAAGTCAGTCAACTGTGTCTTCATCGATAATTCTCTTTTAAGTCACCATGACATTAATTATTAGACATATATGCCCAACAAGAAAACTAGCTATCCTTTAAACACGGTTGACTGACTTTATACGTTGATTAGAAGGTCATTGTCAGATACTTTACTCAATGTGAGATTAAGTTTATTAATTTATTAATAATAAACTGATATTTAGCTGCAGGTTAAAATAATAATAATAATGATAATAACGATAATAATAAGCTGAATATTAAAGATAACTAGTTAGATTCGTCCACGCACGTTGCGCGTGTTGTGGACAGGGCAAACCACGACTCAGATAAACCATAGCCATTGCATCGTAAACAAAACAATAGGTTCGAAACCAAAGTCTAGTCATAGCTCGACACTACAACCGGCCGCTTCAAAACCAAACCCACCAGAAGGGAATCCATAGGAGCTTCTTAACACCAAGATTTAGATCAATACGAGAGTCTTCTTGACGAACATGAGAAATATTTTTAAGACACTTTTGAATGAGATGTGAATTCATAGGAGCTTCTCAAGTAATTAACTTCGACATGGTTCTTGTTTACTACGTCATTGAGGTTTCAAAGTTACATTATTCAAAATTGATACGGAAATCGTGTTTGTTAAGATTAATGGTTCAGTTCAGAATAAGAGTATCATTGAAATGAGATTTTAGAATAAGTGCGGGTTTGAGGGGAGGACATTCAAAAAGATTATTAAAAGTCGTTATGAGACATTGTGTTATTTTATTATTTTTTTTAATGCTTAGATTAATTAGTTGTTAAATTATTATTATGTTTTACATACTAAAGAGTAGAGTTATATAATATTAATGTTATTCCACCTTATATTTTTTCTAGAATTTATTATTTTAGAAAAGTACGATAGTATTCATAAAAACATAATAAGTAACAAAAGAACACAATAAACTGCACAAAACATATAATGACAGACAGAAATCATATGAGCTTGAAAACATAATTTCTTTTTATCTTTTTATATAGTAATATTATGCTCTTTTTATGGTGTAATTTTTATAAAATATTATATCATATATAAAGTTATAAACGTTTAAATAAATGAGGAAACTTGAAAAAAGTCAACAAAATGGTTATATTTAAAATACCACTCTAACAAACTTATTAATTTCAAATAATTTGATATCAACCATTAATTAAGGAGATCGAAAGTTAAGATCACTTCTTACATTTTTTTAGTTTTAGCGACCTTTGTATTTAAACTCTTCCTCAATTATTAAGGTGAAGTGTGACTATATGTTCCATTAAATTCGTTGGGGGATGAATTGTGGTTCGTAGTGTTGCTTCAACGACTACTTAATTCAAAACTGATTAGATCATATGTTAACCAATTACTATTTATTCTAACCGGATGACATAAATATCAACATCACACATATATATCTCATAACATAATGGCTAAATGATAAATATATTTACCAGTTTACGTAGCATATTTAATATTTGGAAAACTTAATTACTACTGTATATTTTTTTATAATAAATAACAATAACAATTGATATTTTGAGTTGTTTCAAACTAAATACAATCATAATTTGCAAATAACACAAAGAGGAGAAGAGAAGTAAAACAAACATTCTCAAATAATATAGCATATAGTAATAATGCTTTAGGATATCACACAATGCCTGAAGCTCGAGTAGATAAAATCGTCCATGAAGCACTTGAATTCTTGAAACATCACCTAGTTTAAAAGAGGGATCCAATTAAGAAGCAAATTAAGATTACAGAAATATATATATATATATATATATATATATATATATATATATATATATACACACACACACACAAACTATTTTCCTTTCTTTTTTGGGGTTAGATAACGAAGTTAAAGAAACCTACCTTGACTTCATATGAAAGACCATGAATCCTAAGGTTGCTTCAAATGTAGACGCCACTCGTCAATAAAGGCCATCTTATCGGGGTCCATGTTGGGTAGTTCACGTTTTTCAAGTCTTTTTATTATCTCAGTTGTCCGTCCAAGAAGGTCGACTGCAACCACAACACTAGCCTCTCGTTTTTCTATTGCACTTTCATGGCATCTCATTGTAATGACTTGTGGTATGTTCGTGAGGCAAGCAGCTAATATGTCTGCAATCATATTAGATAGTCGTGTAAACAACTCATCTTCAGTAATCTCTAAGTTGCTAATTTCATACGTATGCAAGATTGTTTGTGCAATACGATACATCGAGTTTGCAGCCACTAACTTCAGAGGAAGGTTTTCATTCTCTAGCGATTCTCCATTCATACCTGTGTTCATTTTATTCACTATATCTTCCGCTATACGAGCAAATGATTGAATAATCTCTTTGGGCGTTTTCCCTTCATAAGCGCGTCTTTCCAAAGAATTCTCTAACCACTTGCATTTGTTTTCAACTTCATGCCACAATGTTAGGGTTGCCCTTCGAATATTCACATACACATCTTCCCCGTTAATGCTTTTCTCCACGAGATGAGTGTACACAAGACCTTGACCAACACTTTTTAGCAAGTTATCAACTATGTTCTTACGAATATTTGGTAGAGCAATGGCGACGCATGTTAAACTTACTATTGGTAAGCTCCAACTATTAACATGTTCAACAGAAAGTAGAGATTGGACTTGATCGGTGTCAAACATCTCTACTCCATCAAAAGAAACTGAATTTTCAAGAAGCTTTAGAAGATTGTTATCTTGTTTCTTCTCGGCTTTCTGGATCAAGCGATTCATAGAATCTGCAATCCTTTTGGTTGTTCTTTCAGCAAGCTGCATATTATCTTCAAGTAACAAAACATAACTGCTAAGGTCTTCGTTTGTGCCGTCACTGCTTGAGGCAGTGGGTGGAGTAAACAGCATTGCTTTGAGTGCTTTGAAATAATATGAACAATATATGACAAAGATTATAATCACAACAGGAATGAGCCTGGTTATTTTGCATGATACTATGATCACCTTCTGAAGTCCAATACAAAAGCTTAGAATGTGATTTTTTGAACTGTGGAGAAGAGCTCTTGATTTACGACCACTTGACAAAAAACTTATACCACTTTCTTTCCACTCACACAATTTTTTAGTCCAATACTTCTCTACTGTAAGCACAAAAAAATGATTTAGATTTTGATCAACATTGAAGCTCAAGAGTGTAAAACATCTAAATATTGGGGCAATTGAACCCACTACAATTCCAATGGATTGTGTAATGAAAATGAATTCTATTGACCACTTATACACGGAATAGTATTCATATCCTATAGAATCGGCCCATAGATAAAACTCCCACAATAAACATATGTACATGCCCGTACTAATTGCACAAATGATGCCGGACGCATATGATAATGGATTACTAACCATAGCAAACTGAGGGCTACTTGTTTCTGCCATGATCCAACATCTTTTCACAAGTTGTGTTAGCTTCTCAACCGTAGATGCTAAGTTTTCTTGTGGATGTTGATCGTTTGAAGCTGTTTTGATAGTGGCTCGATACTTTAATTCCAAAATTTTCTTTGAGGTCGGCATTGTTATTGCAGAAGAGATCAAAATGAGTAGTAAGAGTAATAACATACAAATATAAATCCATGCTATGGTCACCATGGAGGCAAGTAGCCCGGACATGAATAAACGGAAAAGATAAGTATCAATTACGTGACTCTTAATCTGAATGAAAATATTCACAGTCAACGTGATAACAAGAACGGATAAACCTATTACGTTTTCAAGAAGTGACTTGTTGTCCATAGACGCCAAAGAAGGCATGAAGTTAGACATCATTGTGCACATAAAGGGCAAGCCTCCAATCTTGGCACCTAGGTCGAGAGGACCCGGCATTGGACTAGTCAAATCCACTTGCAGTTTCATGGTCACAGCTATCACAGTGATTGACGCCGCATTGAGAGAAAAATATTTAGTTGGAAACCAATATTTTCTATTTCGAAAACCATTCAACAAATCAAGTGCCATGGCAAGAACGCAAAATAACGATGCTATTGAGATGTAAATCCCAATTGACACCATAGGTTGGCTATACCCATCCTCAATTTTTGAACTGTATTCATATGAAGCTATCAATTCGCAGAAACTTCTCAAAGACTTGACCTCGAGGTTGGTGAGGTTAACATATGGTTTTTGATCACCATAGTCATCATAATTAGTCGGTGGAAAGAGGTATGTGTAACAATAATCATGGGCAGGATATGAACCCATGTTTGAAGCTTTTTGCAAAGTAATATGTAAACTGATTCTAGTTAACGAAGTTAAGTGGATAAGGCGTTTTATATGTTAAGCGTAGACGTACTATTATAATAATAATAAGTAAATTATAAACTAAATATATAAAGTTTCGGAAATTTCCAACGTTTTTCCTCTAAAACTTCTGGCAAATTTCAGTCAACACTTTATTGTTTTTTTTTAAATTTAGTCAAAGTATAAAATAAAATTAATCATTTCTTTTTTTCGAAAGATAAAACACTACATATGGAGAAATCCAGTTCTCTTTAAACAAGTAAAAATCCTTTAAAACGAAATTTAATAGCTTAAATTAACAAAATTATATATTTAGTAATTAACCTAAACAAAAAATTTACCTGAAGTTTATATCTTTAATTTTCTAACAGATTTTCCTTTACATCTATAACATCTAATAAAACAACTTTTGTAGACCTGGTATTAAATTTTGTACTTATAATCATATTAAATATTTTATTTTCAAGCATGATTTATAATACATAAATTTTTATTAATAATTATTTAATATTTTATTTATTCAATCCGTAAGCCTAGTAATGAATAAATTGTAGATCGTTCCAAGATATTATGAGCTGTTACATATTACTAATTAAAGTAATTTGAGAAAATATAATAATATATCGTAACCAGAAATCATATAAATAAAAAGGGTATTATATAAATAAAAAGGGTATTGCAAGATTAGTAAATTATATAAATAGACAATTATTCATGATAGTTTTCATTTCATATATAGATAATTTGCTGCAAAATACAAAGAATAGCTGCTGTTTAATCTTAAAGGTTCATGATATTCTTTTGTCACCGTTCAATTGTCCGTACTATTATATATGTGGTTAATAAAAATGGATTACATATATTTATGAAAAAATTAACCGCCTGAAGATTTTGTTTTTATTTAATTTAACTGATCTTCATTTCCTTGGATTGAAATAGAATTGTAATTGAAATTAGAATTGTAAATATGGTATCCGTTAGTTTTAAATTGAAAATTAGTCGTTGCTAATTAGGATTGTAGTTTTGATCCATCTTCACCGATATTTCTTTTTTAAATAATTTAATATGTAATGAAAGAAAACTACATCAAAATATAAAGTCAGTCAACCGTGTCTTCGTCGATAATTCTCTTTTAAGTCACCATGACATTAATTATTAGACATGTCCAACAAGAAAACTAGCTATCTTTTAAACACTGTTGACTGACTTTATACGCAGTGTTTTCACGGCGACCGGTCGAACCGGGGATCGGCTTGGTGGCCAGTCCGGTCGTGTATGATTCGTTTTGTGGGGGTCGAACCGGCCGGTTCTACTCGAGTCGGTGGTCGAACAGGGGAACCGGACCGGTTCGGACCGGTTTTGGATTTTTTTTTGAGTAAAACGGGGTGTTGAAATACAAATTAGTGTGCTAGATCAAAAAATAAAACCGAATTCAAAAAACGGGCTCGCACGGGCCTGGGTTTTTGAATCTGCATTCGTGTCCGCGACACGTGCGGGCACACACGAGTTCGCTGGAAATCCAACCTCTTATTTACGCTTTTGATGTGTGAGACCTGCTGCAGATTCATAATTCGATCAACGGCTGCAAGTTCAAAAGGAAAATGTTCCTCGGTATCGTTATAGTTACTATGTGGGCTTTATGAAAGGCGAGGAATGATACGGTCTTTAATGGGAAGGAACCAGAAAGGATTGTGGCTAGTGTCAAATCGCTATGTTATCTTTGGGTTAAGAGTAGAACAAAATGGAATAGGATTGATTGGAGAGAGTGGTGTCGGTTCCCTATGTACATGTTGTAGTTTTTTGAGCCTTCGGTTCCCGGTTTGAGGCCGGTTTGGCGTTGTGAATGAAAGCTTTTTTGTCAAAAAAATAAATAAATATATGTTTTATAATTTGACAAAAATATAATAATATCATTAGCATTTAATATGATCATTAAATAGTTAATTTTTTATGTTAGTGACATGTGACAAAGAGTGTGTGAGAACTGAGAAGATGACATGTGATAAAAAACATGTGAGGAAGAGACGTGTGATAAATTTTATTTTACTTTATTAATATAAATAAATAGTGATTCTTTAAATACAGAGATTCACTGTTTGTCGATATCTCTATAATTTTTGTGTGTTTAAGAGAATTAAAAAATAATAAAATAATTATTTGTAAACGAGATTGAGATAAAGATAGAGATGGTACTTTCTTATAACATAAAATAAGGAAAAGAACAAAGTTTACTCTGTAAGTTCTTGTAGAAGCAATGTTTTCATAACCGGATCGGACGTCGAACCGGACGCCTTACTGGTTTGGTGGTCGGACCGTCGGACCGGATTTAACTATATTTTAATTATATTTATATATGTACTTAAATATAAGTAATTTATATATGATTTATATATATATTTTATAGTTATATATAAAACTTAACTATATTTGTATATCCGACGTACTAATTTACGGTTTAATACCCCGTTTTTGCCCACTAAATAAAAAAAAAACCCAAAACCGGTCCGAACCGGTCCGGTTTCCCGGCCCAACCAGCGGTTCGGGAGGAACCGGCCGGTTCGACCAGTAGAAAATGATTCACCCCAGACCGGACCGGACCAGGCACCGAATCCCGGTCAAACCGGTCGGACCGGCCGGTCCGATCCGGTCTCAACAACAATGTGTAGAAGGACAAAAAAATCATATTCCAGTAACCCATGGTCACTACTGACAAAGTTACACAATCACTACTTTTTTATGATATGTCATGTTCTTGTGTGCAAACTTGATTTAAAATCATACAACTCGTATATCATAAGGTTACAGAAATATTGTAGTATACTTTTGAGTGGTATCTTTTTAGTCACGCTCTTGTCAATTTGGCCTGACACTTCATCTTTTATCTTATGTAATTAATAATTTAGTATTATCAAATCATCACCACAACATGAATTGTTAGACACGTTGGGTGGAAAAATATGTTTCAAAAACGCGTTGACTGACTTGATGCGTTTATTAGGGGTTATGGCTGGATACGTTTACACAAAGAGATTAAATTTCCTAAAAGAAAACCGGAAATTATGTTTCATTAGTAACGTATCCCCTTATATTTTATACATATTTAAAGGGTAACGAATCAAAACTAGTAAAAGTAACCCGCGCGTTGCGGCGGGACGCTGCGTCAGATCGACTTAATGTAGAAACGTAGATAAGAATAAGAATAAACACAGTGAAACGATACAAAAAATAAAAATGCATTTAAGTTTTTAAAAAGTAATAAAATAAAGAAATAAAAAGAATATAAATTCATAGTATAAGAAACAAAAATATAATAGTAATAACATATAGAGTTAAATGTGTTTTTCATCCATGAGGTTTTATAAAAGTTATTATTTAAGTCCAAAAGTTTAAATTTTATCATTTACAATCAAATGTTTCACAAACATTGTCAAATCTATTTAACTATTCCTAATTAACACAGTTAACTTTTTCCTTTAAGTTTCCTACATTTGGATTTTCGATATTGGGTATTTTTGTCGAAACAATTACACACTAAAAATCAACTTTACATGATGGATTTTATACGTTCAGTTGTTAACTTATTTCTAACATTATAAAATATACACCACAAAAAAATTATAGATAAACAAACAAGTTTATGTGACACAAATCATTTAAATTATAACAAAAAAATAAATAATCATAAAAGTATAAGGGTGAAGGGGGCACTCTCACCACACACAGCACACTGCGCCATGAACCCACAAACACTGTTGTTGGGACCCGATCGGACCGGCCGGTCCGACCAGAAATCGGCTAGGTGGCTGGTCCGGTTCGCATCGAATCGTTTTGGGCAAGTTCGACCGGCCGGTTCGTCCCGAATCGATGGTCGGACCGGGAAACCGAACCGATTCGAACAGGATTTTGATTTTTTTTATTTTAATGGGTAAAAACAGAGTATTGAACCATAAATTAATGTGTTGGATATACAAATATAGTTAAATATTATATATAACTATAAAATACACATATGTTACTTATATTTAATTATATATATAACTATACATATATAATATACTATATATATAATTATGATGTCATCCCGTTCTTCAATCCGGTCCGACCACCAAACCAGTAAAGCGTCTGGTTCGACGTCCGATCCGGTTCTGAAAACATTGCCCACCAATTAAATTTTGTCATGTAACACTACAGCACACTATATACACTACCCACTCAAAATTAATGACGACGGTGTTTTCACACTACGCAATTACACCACGCACACACATATAATGGTTACAACCTCATGGTGTGGAGGTTGTCGTGAAAAGGAATTTTGAGGCGTGGAGGGAATGGACGCCGCGACACTGATGTCGGGCGGTGCCGAGGCTCGCTGTGGCTCACGGCGTTTACGCCCCTCCACCCTAAGAAAACAATAAACAATAAGACAAAAAGTCCATGAACAACAATCATAAAATATCAATCATCATAAACATAATTAAACTTTAAACCAAATAAATCTATTATTTTATAAGATATGCAAAAGTAACATGACCACTAAACCAAAATACATTGATAAGACAAACAACAAAAAACTACAATGAGATCAAATCGCAACTACAATTACCAAAAAATACTAAACGCATAAAAGCCCACGCTTAGAGTTGGTATTTTATTTTGTAATTGTTTTGATAAAAATACCTCAAACGTAGGAAGCTTAAAGGAAAAAGTTAACGATGTTAACTAGAAAGAGTTAAATGGATTCAAATAGCAATTTTTATGAAATATTTGTATGTAAATGACAAAATTTAAACTTTTAAACTCAAATGACAATTTGTGTGAAACTTCAAGTATGAAAATCACATTTAACTCTAACATATAAATATGAAACAAAAGGTGAAATAAATAATAAAAACGACCTATCTGGCTAGAAGACGGATAGTGAAATTGGAACCAATGCACGGCAAAGAAATGTGCACCAACCCCTGAAGCAACTTCAATTTGCTGAATTATTCTCGCAAAAAAATTAATTAACATAAAGTAAGTTGATCAAAAAGAAAAACAACACAAGCCTGCTTGTACCCAAAGCATTCTGACTTGTATTTGAGTGCTATAGTTATTGACATGGTAATTATATATAATGTTTAAAACCAAGTTGAATGAATAGTAATCTTAAGTGCTTTTGTGGGTTGGCCACACAACTTTCTTCATTTGACATTTTGAACCCTCCATATGTGTTAAAAGAGAAAAAAAGGGGAAAACCTCCCTGTTATCCCATCTGTTTCAATTGTAGTGAGATAAAATGCTCTCTCGTATCTTCTTGGTGGTGGCCGGCGGTTTCTTGATGGTGGTCGGCGGTTGTTTTAGAGAGAGAGAGGTGTGTCGCAGCCGCCGTCTCCGGCTTACCGGCCAACAACCTCAGACAGAACAGAGAGGGAGTGTGTGACAGCGGTGGTTTGGGCACGTTTGTGTCTCCTTCGCCGTCCACGGCTTGCCCCTACAATTGTCTCTGTCTACCTTTCTCTCTTACTCACTTGAGGTTGGCTGATCCGTTGATGGCGGTGATGCTGGTGGTTTTCCCCTTCTCTTCTTTTCTATTTTATACTCTTTTAGGGTTTTCGGTGGGATCTGCGACCGGTCGGCCTTTCCTCTCCGGTTGAGGTGGAGGAGGCGACGGTTTCCTCACCATGTTCGGTTCTATCGGTGGTGGTGGGATCCGCTGTCGCTCTGCCTCCCCTCTGTGGTCGAGGTGGAGGAGGTGGTGTTTCCCCACCATGGTCTATAGTGTTGGTGGTCGGTCGCCATTTGGTCTGTCGTCGGTTTGACCTGGAGTCGATGATGGTCTCTCTACTGGAGGGAGTTGTCCCCCTTTTCTTCGCCTACTTCCGAAACCAATTTAGGGTTTTCAAATCTACAGCGGCTCCTGTCAACGGCTGTGGTGTGGACACCATTGTAGTCCATTTGTTGTTGTACCCCCATTTGATGTTGTGGCCATGCCGGTGTCCCATCCCCTTTGTCTGGTTCTTGCTTTGCTGATTTGTTGTTCTCCATCGTAGGTTACCACTCACAGTGGTATCGTGGGTTACCACTCACAGTGGTTTTCGTGACTCTTGTTGTATAACCGGCTTATGCATGTGGTTGGGTATGTGTAATCGATGGAAAATGTCGGTGATGATGAGGAACACCTTATATGAGACTTGGCTTTGGCTTAATGTTTATCACTGGTTTATTTGTTCTCTTTTTGATTTGTTACTAATATGTTCCGAGGGCTAGCGATGATGATAAAAAGTAGGTGTGACTTTGTTGTTTTGGCGTGGCAAATGAAAATTTGCAGCCACAACGAGCACACATTCCGAGCCTTATGATCAGCTTACGCATGTGGTTGGGTATGTGTAATTCATCGATGGAATGTGTCGATGATGATGAGGAACACCTCATTTGAGACTTGACTTTGGTTTAATGTTTATCACTGCTTTCTTTGTTCTCTTTTTGGTTTGTTACTAATATGTTGTGAGGGCTGGCGATGTGTCGCTTTGTTGTTTTGGCGCGGCAAATGACAATTTGCAGCCACAACGAGCACACATTCTGAGCCTTATGTGTCGGTCATTTGGTTCTGGTTCTTCATCTAGGGTTTCCGTTTTTAATTCTTAGAGACCTTTAATGTTTGATGTTGATTTGGGTTTTCCATGTGTTCATGAATCTGCCTGATGTTGGTGGCTTCGATTCACTGGATCACACATTGTTGCTTTATTTTAGGCATTTTGTTGGCTGTGATGATCTAACCAAAAACAGGTTGTTGTCCTGGCGTGGCAACCATTGGTAGATGGTCTGCAGCTAGAAGCAATGACCAGGTCTGAACCAAAGCTATGTTTGTCATTGTGCTGCATTGTGTTGGCTTCAATTCGTTGGCAATGATGGTCAAACCAAAAACATGTTGTTGTCCTTGCGTGACAGCCATATGTAGATGGTTTGCAGCCTGACACTGTGAGTTGATCTGAGCCAAAGCAGTATTACATAGGATGGCTGTGATGATTTCAAAAAAAAATCCGTTGTTTTGGCGTAGCAACCACGTTTGGTTTGCAGCCATAATGAGAAGCCGGATCTGAACCAAGGGTTGAAACTAGGGTTGTACCGGTGATTATCGGTTTTAAAATACTCGCGCAGCGCGCGAGGCAGAATTCAACTAGTTTAATATATAGACTAATTACCCTATAGTTATAAACAGAAGCAAATGAATAGTAGAAAGTTATTTTAGATATTTCACTGAAGTTGCACGCGTCTTTTTCACACAAGAAAGAAATGATGATACGCAAACATGAAAAGCTTAAACGTGTCTTCTTCACAAGAATATCAATTTTGATATAAGCAATGGCTACCGATCGAGTTATTGTTTTGAAGGACTTGAGTAAGATTGATTCATGTAAATTAGTAGTAAAGTTAACTGTTTTTTTATAATTCTTATTTGGGTTTGTGGTTGTAAGTGTGTGAGTTTTTTGTACTAGACCGAACTGTTTTACATAATAACTAAAAGCGGAGCCTTAATGTGTGTGCACTTTTTTGACAAGCATTGGTTCGATCGGATTTAGACGATCACTTGGACCAATTTTAGCTAATTTTTACCCAAATGTTAACGATCAGTAACTATTACTGCTAACTATTCTTGATTTAAAGCATTGTAATTCGAAATTCTAAAGATATAGAAAGATAGATGCATTGTTGAATTATTTTAATTTTAAACAATATAATTACTTTTTTGTTAGTTGTTAATAAATTTATGCATTTGTTAATAATTTTAAGGGTAAGTGTGCACTAAAAGGTTCTTTCATACTTTGCTAATTTTCTGAACAAGTTTTTACTTAAACTCTGCATCCTGTTTGTTAACCATAAGGCACCATCTATGATCGATATCGATGCTAAGAGAGTATAGTGTTGCTAAACATAACATGTTTCTTTTCCTTGAGTACATGGGAAGCTCCCACTATAATGTCAAGCTTATTTGTTTTTCTCATCTATTTTTTGAGTACATGGAAGCTCTCACTATAATGTCAAGCTTATTTGTTTTTCTTATCTAATTAAATTTAGTTTTTGAATTTATAAAAGCATGAGTTCATGATATGCTTTATAGGTATTCTACACATTTTAAGTTACGTTTAATTTGAGGAATATGAAGAATACTTGGTAAGGAAAAGGTTTTAGTTGGAGAATAAAGTTTTGAAGAACCAATATGAAGAATGGGTAAATCATTATCGATGCCAACATGGAGACTGTCCTCGCCATAGTATGGTTCAGAATGTTCAGAACCTGACGCAACAGAAGCAACATGATGATTGGAGCCCGTATCCGGAAGCCATAAAGTCGAAGCTGGTGAGCAATAATCGGCATAATTTGCTGATGGTGTGTTCTCCGGTATGTAGACGAATCATGATTGGGGCATTACGATGGAATATGACCAATACCACACCTGTTACATGTGCCAAAGACAGTGTTTTAATTAGATGCCCAAGAAAATTGACTACGATTACCTCATCCATTCTGATTTCTGTTAGAAAGATTGTGTGAGTATTCCTGTTGGCTTCGATTGTTGTAGTTGCCTCTTCCTCGGTTTGAATTGCGGTTTTGACCTCTACCACCCCTGTAACATAAAAAGCCCAAGGAGAAGAACTCGTCTGTGGTTGCACCTGGAGACCAAACTGAAGAAACTGGGGAGGTACTAATAGGGCTTCTAGAAGTAGCAACAAAGGCCTGAGTTGGGGCGACTTCAGGCATTGCCTTCTTTAACATATAATCATGATCAGAAAGCAGCCCATAGAGTTCTAAAAACTGTGTAGGATGGTGAGTAAGAAAGGTGGACTTGAGAGTGTTGTATACCTCACGGAGACCGGATACAACCAACATAATTATATCATTTCCCTTCATTGGTTCACCAATATTAGCAAGTGCATGTGAGTAATCCTGAGCCCTATTCAAGTATGAAGAAGAAGACTCATCACCCCTCATCTCAATTTTCAATAATTGAGTTTTTAAAGTATATTCCCAGGAAGAGGTGTCAGGGGCATAAGCACGTTCAAGGGAGAGCCATAGATCGCACGATGTAGAGCCTTGAATGTGTTGAAACGATGCTTCGAAGATAGTGGACATGATCAACATACAATCATGAGCATCGTTGGAAACCCAAGTTGTGTAATCAGGGTTGAGAATAGGGGGCGAAACTGTAGAGGATACACCCTCTTTGTCTTGGGATGTGTTAGACGCTGGAAGATATTGTTGTGGACACGAGATCGAACCATCAACATAACCAAATAGACCATTGGTAATTAGAAACGGTTTCAGCATGGTTTTTCCAGTGACCATAGTTGGTAGGAGATAAAGTAAACCCAAACTTGTGGGAGTTATAGGTTGTCTTTTCGGTGGTGGTGAAGGCAACAAGGGATGCCATAAGAAGATGAATTGGGTTGTAGCATAGAAAAGGAAAAAAAAACATACTTCTGTTGGTGCTTTCGGCCGTTAATTGTTGCAAGGGCAGAAAGAAAAAAGGGTGATAGCTGTTGTGGATGCTATTGGCTGTTGGTTGTGGAACAGAAAGGTTGTTGTTGGGTAGAAAGAAGAAGAACCAGGGTGGGTGTTATGATGCTATCGACTGTGGTTGCTATTTTCGGAGGCACAGGGAGGAGGGTTGGCTGCGAATTAGGGTTAGGTTAGAGCCTATATGGCTTTGATACCAAAATAAACTTTGATAGAGATTTGATTGTTGATTGTAATTCAACTAGGTTACAATACACAATATATATAGGAGTATTTACATTCTAATCCTCCTAATATAATAACAATTAAATATAACATCTAATTGTCTAATACTACCAATGGAAGACTTGGAGTGACATGTGAAAAGTACGAAACTAAAAAAACAATAGGAACTGATTAAAACAACTAAAGGCGAATTGAAGATTCAAAACATACCTCGCAAAAACTTTACGTGATGGATTTACGCGTTCAATCTCATTTCGTGATTAACATTGTGATTTGAATCCACTTATTAGATAAAATTAGATATAAAGATAATCACCTAAAAGTGACTTATTTCTAACGTTATAAAATATACACCACAAAAAATATAGATTAACAAAAAAGTCATGTGACACAAACCATTTAAATTATAACAAGAAAAACAAATAATCATAAAAGTATAAGGGTGAAGGGGGCACTCTCACCACACACAGTACACCGCGCCATAAACCTACCAACATTGTTGTTGGGACCGGCCGGTCCAACCGGGAATCGACTAGGTGGTCGGTCCGGTTCGCGTCGAATCGTGTTGGGCATGTTCGACCGGCCGGTTCATCCCGAATCGGTGGTCGGACCGGGAAACCGGACCGGTTCGAACCGGATTTTTATTTTTTTTATTTTAATGGGTAAAAACATATTGTTGAACCATAAATTAATATGGTCCATATACAAATGTAGTTAAGTTTTATATATAACTATAAAATACATATATGAATTACTTATATTTAATAATATATGTAACTATATATATATATACTATATATATAATTATGACGTCATCTGGTTCTTAAATCCGGTCCGACCATCAAACCAGTAAATCGTATGGTTCGACGTCCGATCCGGTTCTAAAAACATTGCTCACCAATTAATTTTAGTCATGTCACACTACAGCACACTATATACACTACCCGCTCAAATTTAATAACGACGGTGTTATCACACTATGCAACTACACCACACACATACATATCATGGTTACAACCTCATGGTGTGGACCATGTCGTGAAAAGGGAATTTGCGGCGTGGAGGGGATGGCGACGCCACGAAGCTGGTGTTGGGCGGTGCCGAGGCTCGTTGTGCCTCACGGCGTTTACGCCCCTCCGCCCTAAGAAAACAATAAACAATATGACATAAAAAGTCCATGAACAATAATCATAAAATATCAATCATCATAAACATAATTAAACTTTAAACCAAATAAATCTATTATTTACAAGATATACAAAAGTAACATGACTACTAAACCAAATACATTGATAAGACAACAACAAAAAAACTACCATGAGATCAAATCGCAACTACAATTACCAAAAAATACTAAACGCATAAAACCCCGCGCTTAGAGTTGGTTTTTTATTTTGTAATTGTTTTGAAGATGCATTGTTGAATTATTTTAATTTTAAACAATATAATTACTTTCTGTTAGTTGTTAATAAGTTTATGCATTTGTTAATGAATTTAAGGGTAAGTGTGCACTAAAAGGTTCTTTCATACTTTGCTAATTTTCTGAACATGTTTTTACTTAAACTCTGCATCCTGTTTGTTAACCATAAGACACCATCTATGATCGATATTGATGCTAAGAGAGTATAGTGTTACTAAACATTAACATGTTTCTTTTTCTTGAGTACATGGAAAGCTCTCACTATAATGTCAAGCTTATTTGTTTTTCTCATCTAATTAAATTTAGTTTTCGAATTTATAAAAGCATGAGTTTATGATATGCTTTATAGGTATTCTACACCTTTTAAGTTACGTTTAATTTGAGGAATATATCGAATACTTGGTAAGGAAAAGGTTTTGGTTGGAGAATAAATTTTTGAAGAACCAATATGAAGAATGGGCAAATCATTGCCATTGCCGACTTGGAGACTGTCCTCGCCATAGTATGGTTCAGAATGTTCAGAACCTGACGCAACAGAAACAACATGATGACCGGAGCCCGTATCCGGAAGCCATGAAGTCGAAGCTGGTGAGAGATAATCGACATAATTTGCTGATGGTGGTGTTCTCCGGTATGTAGACGGATCACGATTGGGGCATTACGATGGAATATGACCAATACCACACCTGTTACATGTGCCAAAGACAGTGTTTTAATTAGATGCCCAAGAAAATTGACTACGATTACCTCCTCCATTCTAATTTCTGTTAGAAAGATTGCGTGAGTATTCCTGTCGGCTTCGATTGTTGTAGTTGCCTCTTCCTTGGTTTGAATTGCGGTTTTGACCTCTACCGCCCCTACTATCACCCCTGTTAGCATAAAAAGCCCAAGGAGAATAACTTGTCTGTGGTCGCACCTAGAGACCAAACTGGGACAGCAACCTCTGTAGTGTAGTAACATGATCTCGGGAAACGGGGGAGGCACCAATAGGGCTGCTAGAAGTACCAACAAAGGCATGAGTTGGGGCGACTTCAGACATTGCCTTCTTTAACATATAATCATGATCAGAAAGCAGCCCATAGAGTTCTAAAAACTGTGTAGGAGAGTAAGAAAGGCGGACTTGAGAGTGTTGTATACCTCACGGAGACCGGATACAACCAACATAATTATATCATTTTCCTTCATTGGTTCACCAATATCATCAAGTGCATGTGAGTAATCCTGAGCCCTGTTCAAGTATGCAGAAGAAGACTCATCACCCCTCATCTCAATTTTCAATAATTTAAGTTTTGAAAGTATATTCACAGGAAGAGGTGTGAGGGGCATAAGCACGTTCAAGGGAGAGCCATAGATCACACGATGTAGAGCCTTGAACGTGTTGAAATGATGCTTTGGAGATAATGGACATGATCAACATACAAACATGAGCATCATTGGAAACCCAAGTTGTGTAATCAGGGTTGAGAATAGGCGGCAAAACTGTAGTGGATACACCCTCTTTGTCTTGGGATGAATTGAAGATTCAAAACATACCTCGCAAACTCTAAAAGTTGCAATAGCTTGGTTGAGAACAGGACACGATCATACCATTTGAAAAAGCATTCTAGCTATTAATGACTGTATGAAAGTCTAAAATTTGAAAAAAAAAATTGGGATTGATTAGTATAATCGAAGCACTCAAACCACTTGAGCATACTTGGTTAAACAAACTGAAACTTGTAAGCTAGAGCTCATCAGGGACATGGTAGTAAAAGAGCAGCGTACAAAACCTAAACCAAGAAAAATGTGGATGTTGATTTATACAATTAATTGATTAAAGGACAACTGAAAATTCAAAAACATGCCTTCTTAACATCTTAAAATATATCAGAACATGACTTGGAATAGTAGACTTTGAGTGTCGCCTAAAGTACCTGAAACTTTAAAAGATATTAGGGTAGATTAGCAAGAAGCTACCTCGCTTTTTAGCATTTTATATAAGGTACCTCGCTAACATTTTATCCGGGCTGTAAATAGAAGACTAAAAGGTGCAAATTCAAAATCCTGACATTTAAAAAAAGCAGTAGGAAAGTTAAAGATCATGCATCATTAACATTTTTTTATTGTCATTTATGAAAGACAATAATATTATTGTGTCATTATGAAAGACACAATTACGTCATTGTATCATTATGAAAGACACAATGACGTCATTGTGTCATAAAAAGACACAATGAAATTTTTATTTTTATTTTTATTTTTATTTTTTTCTGAAAGAGAACGACGAGAGGAACAGAGACTCCGAAATACTTTTTTGAAATTCGATTTAGATTGTGGGATATAATTTTTTTTGGCTTTTTTAGTCTCATTGTGACTTCTCACACTTTGTAGCAAAAATACACTTTGTAGAATAACATCACCCTTAGAGAAAGGCTTCTAGCCGAAAGAACTTAAACGTGTAACATTTTTATCTGGGATGTCACTAAAAAAACCTTGTCAAAAGCCTGAAATTTAATAAATAAGAGTGTTAGTCACTATGAAAAGTAAAAGAAGTGAAATTTCAAAAACATACCTCCTAAAAACCTTGAGAGTAGAAAGAGCTCAATGCCAATGCAAGACTTGGAGTGTGATGTGAAAAGTCTGAAACATGAAAAACAATAGGAACCAATTAGTACAACTAAACATGAATTTAAGATTCAAAAACATACCTCATAAACATCTTAAACTTGATACCGCTTGCTGAGAACTTGGGACTACCATACCGTCTAAAAAAGCGTCCAGGCAATCAATAGTCATGTGAAAAAAAAAAATTGAAAACAACAAGTATTGATTGGTACAGGTGAAGAATTGAAAATTTGATAATAAGCATATCTATTAAAAGTTTGAAACTTGAAAGATGCTGTTTAATGATACTGTACGCAGAAGTGAGATTTAACATTTTATCCAGGCTTTCAATAAGAGAATCTAAGAACCATGTTGAAAGCATAAATATTTAAAAAAAAGGGTAGTCGATTAGTAGAAGTGAAGAAGTGAGAGTTTAACAACATAGCACGTAAAAAACATGAAATTTGAAAGCGGTTCTTGCCAATACATAACTTGAGTGTATGTGAAAGAGTATGATACATGAAAAACAATGCGATCCAATTAGTAAAAGTAAATGTGATTTAAAGATTTAAAAACATAACTCATAAACACCTTAAACTTGACACAGCTTGAGAATAAGGGACTGTCATATAGTTTTTAAAAGCCTACGAGCTATCAATATCCGTGTAAAAAGCATGAAATTTGAAAAAGATCGGTAATCAATGCGTATAAGTAAGGAATTGAAATTACATAAGCATACCTAGTTACAATGTTGAAACTTGAAAGAGCTTGTTGTCAATATGATGGTAGAAGTGTCGTATGTAAAAACCCAAAACATGAAAAATAGTGTACAAGTCGATTAGCACAAGTAAAGAAGAACTAAAAATTCAAAAATGCCTTGTATACAGTTTAAAATCTGATAGAGCTTGGTTTGAATAGTAGACTATGTGAGTAGTTAAAAAATACCAAACCTGTAGAAAAATTATTGAGTTTATTAGTATATTAAAGAAAAGTACAAATTGAAGAACATACATAGCTAACATTTTATCCGGGCTGTCAATAGGCGACTTTAAAACCATGTCAAAAGCCTAAAATTTGAAAAAAGTAATGGTCGTGAATTAGTAGAAGTGAAATATTAATAACATACATCGTAAAAAGCTTCAAATTTGAAAGAACTCACGGCCAATACAAGAGTTGGGAGTGTCGTGCGAATGGAAGCCGACTAGTAACAACTAAAGGAGAACTAAAGATTCAAAAACATACTTCTTAAAACACCTTAAACTTGACACTCTTGGCTAAGAACAAGGAACTATTATACCTTCAACGGAGTGACACGATTTCTAAAAATATGGTGTTGATTAGTACAAATAAAGAATTGAAAATTCTTGTACATACCTAGTTCAAAGGTAGAAACTTCAAAGAGCTTGTTGACGATAAGCTAGTAAGAGTGTGTGTAAAAAAACCTATAACATGAAATAAGAAGTGGAAATGATTAACACACCTAAAGAATATATTAAGATCCAAAAACTACATTCTTAACAGTTAACAAAGCTTGCCTCGGAATAATATACCATGAGTATCGTCTAAAGATACCTGAAACTTTATAAAAAATTAGAGTGGATAGTTAAAACCATGTATGTCACACCCTCAAAATCCGCTAACGGGGTTTTACCGTCAGGCGTGTGACATAACCAGGATCTCAGATAAGCATCAGTTACACCAAACGACTCGATAATTACAAATCATATAAGTTGTTTAATTTTAATGAAACAAACCAAATATGTTTAAGTTGTGCGGAAGCAAAAACAGGAAAACATTTAACAATAGTTTTGGAATACGCAAACACGCGTCCAATCCAATTTATGTAAAGTAAATGCAAATTAAATCTTGAAAACAGTTTGATATAAATGCGGAATGACATGCAGTGGATGCTGTGCTCCTAGACATGCCACATCAATGTCGTGAGAGAAAACATGCAAAAATCTCAGTACAAGACTGGTGAGTTCACAGGTTTATCAGAAAACAATAATTATCAGTAATGAAGTTCCCGGATTAAGTAATCCGATAAGTATAATGAAATCCCCGGATTTATCAATCCGATAAGTATAATGAAATCCCCGGATTTATCAATCCGATAAGTATAATGAAATCCCCGGATTTATCAATCCGATAAGTATAATGAAATCCCCGGATTATCAATCTGTCAAGTATAATGAAATTCCCGGATTTATCAATCCGATAAGTATAATGAAATCCCCGGATTATCAATCCGTCAAGTATAATGAAATTCCCGGATTAGTAATTAAAGCATATAATGAGTAACTAGTCCATTATGATCACTATGTGTATGAAAGCGCGGCCGAACTGACATGTAAGCAAATAATAAACCAGGCCCGGATGTGGTCCCACCACAACACTTGTAATTAGGCTAACCGTTCACCCGTTTGACCAGCTAGCGCGACTAGCCCGAGTGGGGTATGTCAATCCCAGTAGTACTACTAACAATTACCTCGTTAAGTCCATATTAACGGTCCGTTGGGCAAGTATACACCATAGTATCAAGTATATGCAGTATTACAACAATCCAATGTAATGTAACTTTATGAAAACAACATGTTTCTCTCCCCCAAAAGAGTATATAAGTAAAAGTGGGGCTGTAAACTCACCTGGCAAATAAGTATATGGATGATGATTATAGACGTTTCAACGCAATCTCTTACAAGGTACCTAAGAATATATATATTTGTTTAAGTCTACAAGGTTTATGTTTAACGAATTGACGAGTATTAGGGTTTCAAGTGGAATTTGGGTGTTTATAATTAAGTTTAATTATCAAAATCATATATACAATGAATAAAGTACTTAATTAATCTTTTTATGACAATTTATGAAGTTATAAGAAATTAAATTCTTATAATGATTAATTATAAAATGTAAATAAAATTTCATAATTGACGTAATTAAAAGATAATGTAATGATCAATAATAATTTAGTGATTTCAATTATTTAAAGTTTATTTTTGTAAAGATAAACTAATTATAACATTTGTTATTGATATTTTATAAAAATTATTAAGGTTTTTAAATAAAAGAAATTTGCAGGAAATAATTATGTATCATTAAAATAAGGAAAGTTTATAAATTTATTTTTATAATTTTTAAGAATTTTTATATATATTTTTTGAAGCTTAAAAAGCTTTAAAAAAAATAGTTGGAGGTAGCCGGGTTCGAACCCGGGACCTCCAACTCACACCCACACGCACCAAACCAGTGAACCAAGGCATATAGCCGCGGTAAGTCTTGGTTCCCAACTCTTTTAAACACTAGTTAGTTGATCACCCCCAAATCAAGAACCCTAGATTCAAAACCGATTCAATTGAAGCCCAATTCGAATCTGTTAATGTTTATAATCATGGGGCTTTTGATTCCCATGTAAAAACGAATGTTATGATATGTTTAATTACCCGAATTGATGATGGATTGAAGGTGAATTGATTATGAACAACCCACGACTGAGAATGAGTTCAATTGATGTGCAAATGAGCAACATAATCAAATTAACTTCGTGGACAGCTTCGCGTGATGATTTTGATGAAAAGACCTATGTTGATTTTGGTTTAAAACATTTGGAAGAGGGGTTTTAAGTAAGTTGCAGGTCGCGGATTAGGGAGGGAATCGATGGTGGTGTGTGTTGTGTTACAGATGGAATTGTGAGTTGCAACCGATTAGGAATACTTATATGATTGTCTTGGTGAGTTTAATTTGATTATTATTAATATTTTAGTGGGTTAGTTTAGCGGATCCGTGAGTTGTAACGAGTGGGTTAGGTTGGTAGGTTCGTGAGCTGTATCCGAATGATTAAAGTGTGTTATCAGGTTCGAATCTTGATTTGGAAACGGTCGGTGTGTTTAGGGGTCAAAAAGCCAAGTTTTAAAGCGTGTTTTGGGGTCGCCGGAGGGTCGCCGGAGCCTCGCCGGCCGGTCACCGGGAAATCGAAGGGGAAAAGGGGCGGGGGGTTGGTTGTGTAATTTTGTAAGTTACACAAATGGTCCCTGTGGTTTTCTTGGTTTGTTATTTCATGTGAAAAGTATTTTAAAACAAGTTTCAAAATTTACAAACTCACCCCTGGACCCAAGTTTTTAATTACTATTATTATTAAATTTCATAAATTTTTATAAATTACTATTATTATTATTATTATTGTTATTATTATTATTATTTATTTAATAGTAGAATAGATTAATTCGCGATAAACGGAGAAGTTAGTTTAATTAGTATTAACCGGAAAAAAAAATTCGGGTTGTCACATTATCCCCTTGTTGCAGGAATTTTCGTCCCGAAAATTAGGAAGTACTGGCAATATTCTTGAACAGGTTAGGATACTTACGCATCATTTCGTCCTCTCGTTCCCAAGTGAACTCAGGATCAGCCGGGAGTTCCACCGAACTCTGACAAATCGGAATTTTGCTTATGCTTTAGTTGTTTAAATTTCCAGAATATAATTTTATGGTATGGTGTAGTCTAGAAATCATTAAAAGACCAGCAATGATAAGAAAAGTTATTCGTTGGAATTTAAGAATCCCAAACGTCACCATATGAAACGACCTTAACGCATATCTTGTGAATATGTATTTCTCCTTTGACCAACCATCGGTCTAAGAATAATACGCCATGCGAAGATCTTGAAATGGGTCCACAATGATGGTTAAGAATATTATTAAAACAGGAAATGAATCAATCATTCAGAATAACGATTGATGTTTTAACGTTCTATCACGGTGTACGAATATTTGAAATAGATGCAGGTTAATTTCTCGACGTTATGAGATAATGGGTTTGCTATTACATAAAGATTACTCTGAACCTTTCCTTGGTGGGTAAACTTGATAGCATTGTTGATCAAGTGGGTGAGAATTTGTTTAATCCGTAAAACATCACCATTAACCTCCACTGGGACATCACCTCTTCTTGGCCTAAATTTTGTGGCCTCCAACCTCAGAACTCCTGACTCAACTTTGGAAAAGTCGATGATGTCACGGACTAGATCATCAGAAGACAACATGACACTCAAAAGTTGTTTCTGATCTTTATCAAGTTTTGTTGTGATAGAATTTCTGCTATGCTAACGACCCCTGATAATGGAGATCTTATCTCGTGTGACATGGTGGCTAGTATTTGTTTTGCTCTCATCGTTTCCTTTGTAATATGAACAGTTTTATTAAGTTTTGTCTCCTTGGCCTTTTGTACAGCTATTTCTTCCCTTAGTTTTACCATCTTTTCTCTCTTTTTCACCGGATCAGTGATTTCCATAATTTAACTGTTCTTACTTTCTAGCTATAGCCATTTCCTAATTCTGATTGTTTCTAACTTGTCCTGGGTCCTAATCGACCTAGGGCACACTTATGGTAATGGTCGGAACTCCAACCTTCTTTCTACTACTCACTAGATTTTCCCAGTGTCCTTCCTAATTCTATTTGGTCTAATGTCATAAGGTAGGACATCAGCTTTATCAATTCAGAGAGTTCGTTAGTATAAAGAGCACGACCTAACCCTACCATTGCACGATTTTAGAATTACAATTCTAACTTTTGCATTTCATTCCTTAAGTAATAGTACTCAATCACCAAGGCTTTGAACTCACCTACTAACCCTATATATAAGCATCATTTCAAAGAGTAACGCACTGTATGTGTGGAGAGTATCATCGCTCCTATACATTTCTTGTAGTCCACTTCCATTCTAAGTATTCAATCAGTTACTTAGTTACTAAAATACTAAGTGTAGGAATGTCTTATAAAGGGTAAGGTCAATGTCATGATTGGAAATACCATGAAGGCCCTAAGTAGGACAGGACTTAAGTAATAGCAAGTGTTAGTAATGTTTTGTTACCCTTAACAAGGTCTTACTAGAATTATGATCCAAGCACCCTAGAAAACTTGTAATGTTCATGATCGTTACTTCTCCCATGTCCACGTCCTCTTCCAGACATTCTTTTAATTACCAAATATCAAAAGCTATCAGTCGTATGAAAATAGACCTTTTGTCTTGAAATGAAAAGGATGAGAAATTCAAGGATTTAAAGAAATAGACAAGCTAGAGAATCAGTCCGAATCCGTGGGATTAACACAAATGTCATGGTTTGAATTTCGTCCAAATTCAAGGTAAGGGTAAGCATTCCTACAAGTAGAACTGATAGATAGTTAGTGGCTATGAAGACCGAGACTTTCTTGCTCAACGTGTAGGAATGATGACTTATACTGACTACAATGTTACCACCTGACTAGACACCGGACTTAGCATGCACGACAAATTACAATTACGTGTGCACCCGAAATGGTAATTTGTTTTGCATGATCACCCCGGTTCCTCCTATCAGGCTAACATATCTTGTCAAGTACAGTGGTCATCAATGATAGAAGTACCAAATATGTATGTATTATATCGGGAAAACGAAATCAAGGACAAGAATTATTCAACACGACAATGAGATGTTCCGAGTGTATGCGTTTGATTCGTGAATCAAAGCGAGTACGTTGACTAATCAAAGTATTTAGTCAACCACAACTTTGTTGAAACATGCGTACCTATAAGCAGATACTCATCCCAAGGGTTCCCAGGTAAGGTAAACAGGTCCATCGGTTGATTTGGATATATGCGAATACCTTGCCTAGACAGAACACCTCGAGATACAGGCATCTTACTCTTCCAGCATTGCATGTATTCAGTGGTGGGACACAGACTGTGACGAGATTTTGGAATCCATCAATAGCAATCAAATTTTGGAGTTTGAAATCACTTGAATTAGGCACTCAAACCCTCCCGTATGTTAAAGTAAAAGTTTTCAAGCATCCAGATTAAGTAAACATAGCTTAGAAATCTATGTGTGTGTAACTAATGCAAATCCAGCTATAGTCTAAAATGCAATGCAAATGAGATGCAAGTCCATTTTAGTTCGCTATAACTAATGCTCTGATACCAATCTGTCACACCCTCAAAATCCGCTAACGGGTTTTACCGTCAGGCGTGTGACATAACCAGGATCTCAGATAAGCATCAGTTACACCAAACGACTCGATAATTACAAATCATATAAGTTGTTTAATTTTAATGAAACAAACCAAATATGTTTAAGTTGTGCGGAAGCAAAAACAGGAAAACATTTAACAATAGTTTTGGAATACGCAAACACGCGTCCAATCCAATTTATGTAAAGTAAATGCAAATTAAATCTTGAAAACAGTTTGATATAAATGCGGAATGACATGCAGTGGATGCTGTGCTCCTAGACGTGCCACATCAATGTCGTGAGAGAAAACATGCAAAAATCTCAGTACAAGACTGGTGAGTTCACAGGTTTATCAGAAAACAGTAATTATCAGTAATGAAGTTCCCGGATTAAGTAATCCGATAAGTATAATGAAATCCCCGGATTTATCAATCCGATAAGTATAATGAAATCCCCGGATTTATCAATCCGATAAGTATAATGAAATCCCCGGATTTATCAATCCGATAAGTATAATGAAATCCCCGGATTATCAATCCGTCAAGTATAATGAAATTCCCGGATTTATCAATCCGATAAGTATAATGAAATCCTCGGATTATCAATCCGTCAAGTATAATGAAATTCCCGGATTAGTAATTAAAGCATATAATGGGTAGCTAGTCCATTATGATCACTATGTGTATGAAAGCGCGGCCGAACTGACATGTAAGCAAATAATAAACCAGGCCCGGATGTGGTCCCACCACAACACTTGTAATTAGGCTAACCGTTCACCCGTTTGACCAGCTAGCGCGACTAGCCCGAGTGGGGTATGTCAATCCCAGTAGTACTACTAACAATTACCTCGTTAAGTCCATATTAACGGTCCGTTGGGCAAGTATACACCATAGTATCAAGTATATGCAGTATTACAACAATCCAATGTAATGTAACTTTTATGAAAACAACATGTTTCTCTCCCCCAAAAGAGTATATAAGTAAAAGTGGGGCTGTAAACTCACCTGCCAAATAAGTATATGGATGATGATTATAGACGTTTCAACGCAATCTCTTACAAGGTAACTAAGAATATATATATTTGTTTAAGTCTACAAGGTTTATGTTTAACGAATTGACGAGTATTAGGGTTTCAAGTGGAATTTGGGTGTTTATAATTAAGTTTAATTATCAAAATCATATATACAATGAATAAAGTACTTAATTAATCTTTTTATGACAATTTATGAATTTATAAGAAATTAAATTCTTATAATGATTAATTATAAAATGTAAATAAAATTTCATAATTGACGTAATTAAAAGATAACGTAATGATTAATAATAATTTAGTGATTTTAATTATTTAAAGTTTATTTTTGTAAAGATAAACTAATTATAACATTTGTTATTGATATTTTATAAAAATTATTAAGGTTTTTAAATAAAAGAAATTTTGCAGGAAATAATTATGTATCATTAAAATAAGGAAAGTTTATAAAATTTATTTTTATAATTTTTAAGAATTTTTATATATATTTTTTGAAGCTTAAAAAGCTTTAAAAAAAATAGTTGGAGGTAGCCGGGTTCGAACCCGGGACCTCCAACTCACACCCACACGCACCAAACCAGTGAACCAAGGCATATAGCCGCGGTAAGTCTTGGTTCCCAACTCTTTTAAACACTAGTTAGTTGATCACCCCCAAATCAAGAACCCTAGATTCAAAACCGATTCAATTGAAGCCCAATTCGAATCTGTTAATGTTTATAATCATGGGGCTTTTGATTCCCATGTAAAAACGAATGTTATGATATGTTTAATTACCCGAATTGATGATGGATTGAAGGTGAATTGATTATGAACAACCCACGACTGAGAATGAGTTCAATTGATGTGCAAATGAGCAAGATAATCAAATTAACTTCGTGGACAGCTTCGCGTGATGATTTTGATGAAAAGCCCTATGTTGATTTTGGTTTAAAACATTCGGAAGAGGGGTTTTAAGTAAGTTGCAGGTCGCGGATTAGGGAGGGAATCGATGGTGGTGTGTGTTGTGTTACAGATGGAATTGTGAGTTGCAACCGATTAGGAATACTTATATGATTGTCTTGGTGAGTTTAATTTGATTATTATTAATATTTGAGTGGGTTAGTTTAGCGGATCCGTGAGTTGTAAACGAGTGGGTTAGGTTGGTAGGTTCGTGAGCTGTATCCGAATGATTAAAGTGTGTTATCAGGTTCGAATCTTGATTTGGAAACGGTCGGTGTGTTTAGGGGTCAAAAAGCCAAGTTTTTAAGCTTGTTTTGGGGTCGCCGGAGGGTCGCCGGAGCCTCGCCGGCCGGTCACCGGGAAATCGAAGGGGAAAAGGGGCGGGGGGTTGGTTGTGTAATTTTGTAAGTTACATAAATGGTCCCTGTGGTTTTCTTGGTTTGTTATTTCATGTGAAAAGTATTTTAAAACAAGTTTCAAAATTTACAAACTCACCCCTGGACCCAAGTTTATAATTACTATTATTATTAAATTTCATAAATTTTTATAAATTACTATTATTATTATTATTGTTATTATTATTATTATTTATTTAATAGTAGAATAGATTAATTCGCGATAAACGGAGAAGTTAGTTTAATTAGTATTAACCGGAAAAAAAAAATTCGGGTTGTCACAATGTAAAAGCCTGAATTTAAAACAAAAAGTCTTAACATATGAAAAACAATTGGAGCCAGTTAGTACCTAAAACTTTACAAAGATTTCAAAGTCGATTAGCATATTATAGAAAAGTACAAATCGAAGAACATACCTCGTTGACATTGTATCCGGGCTATCAATAGAAGACTAAGAACCATGTCAAAAGCCTGAAATTAAAAGGAAGAAAAAAACAACTGGTAGATAATTATTAGATGTAAAAGTTTAACAACATACCATATAGAATCCTTGAGGGTTGAACAAGTTCACTGCCAATAAAGGACTTAGAGTGTCAAGTGAAAAGTCTTGAGACTTGAAAAACAATTGGAGTCGATCAACACAACTAAAGCTGAATTGAAGATTCGTAAACATACCTCGTAAACATCTTAAACTTGACACAGCTTGGCTGAGAACAGGGGTCTATCATATCGTCTTAAGAAGCATTTGGCTATCAACAGTCATGCGAAAAGTCTGAAAATTGGAAAAAAGATGGTATAGATTAGTACAAGTGAAGAATTGAAATTTCTTAAACATACCTAGTTGAAAGGTTGAAACTTGTAAGAGCTTGTTGACTATATGGTAGTAAGAATGCTGTGTTAAAACACCCAAAACAAGAGAAAACTGAAGGTTATTTTTAGTACAACTAAAGAAAAACTGAAAACCCGATCAAAGACATGCCTCGTTAACGTCTTAAAATGTAACACAACTTGGCTGCGAATAGGAGACTGTGTCGTCTAGAATTATTCTGAAACTTTTTAAAAGATTACATAGTTGATTAGTATATTTGAGAGAAAAACAAACTAAAGAACATACCTCATTAACATTTTATCCCAGCTGTCAATAGAAGACCAAAAGAAGCATCTCAAAAGCCTGAAATTTAAAATAAAATGGTAGCCAATTAGTAGTAGTAAACGAAATGAAAGTTCAAGAACGTACCTTGTAAGAACCATGATGGTTGAATGAGCTCGATCCCAACACAAGACTTGGAGTGTCATGTAAAAAGATCTGGAACATGAACAAGAAACAAAAACATATGTCGTAAACACCTTAAATTTGACGCAGTTTGGCAGAGAACAGGGTACTATCATACCATCTATAAAATGTTCGATATCAATAGTCATGTGTAAAGACTGAAATTTGAAAGAAAAAAAAAGATTTAATTACAAGTGATGAATTGAAAATTCTCAACACATACCAAGTGTGTGTTTGGGATTGCTTTTTTATAAACTTATTAACTTTTAGTACGTAAGTAAATAAAAGCATTTAAAAAAGGTGACAGGCGGTGACGTGTGGTTCGGCGGCCATATGTGACGGTAGCAGAGGCTTACTCGCCGGAAAATCGATGATGAGAGGTGTGTGACAGTGTGGGTGAGGGGCTAGGGCTTACAACTTTACATGTGGATGGTTAACACTACGAGAGTCGAACGAGAACAACATTCCGATCTGTTACAGGAAAATGGACAAAGGATTGAAGAGCGGTGGCGTTGACGTGTGGTGTTCGACGGCGATTTGCGACGGTGGCGGAGGAATACTCGCCGGATAAAGGGAAATAGGCGGGAATGATGAGAGGTGTGAGAGTGAGGGGTTAGGGTTTACAGTGTGGAGGGGTTATAAGTAGGAATGTTGCGTCAAGTCTTGGTGATTTAGTAGACGTTGAGAGGATAAGGAGGGGATCTTCACTATAAAACTAAATCTTTTTTCATCAACATGCGCCAATACTAACTCATCCGTTAATACATCCAATCATCTCTATTATTCAAATACGAAACTTAAGAAAACTTACATTATAAGAGTGTGATAAAATTCTCTGACCCATCTAGAACCTCTTTTATTTATATCACAGTTGATACTTAAATCTAAAACTTTCACCCATTTTATTAATGAGATTATATTATTTATTTAATAGTTTCTTTTACAACATTGTATTCTGAAAAAGTTGGTCAAATGAATATTTTAAAATTTTTCTCTAAGTAAAATATAATCTGGCTGGTTAACTGAAGTTAAAAGATCCTACTACTCTAATACGCGGGTAACTAGAATTGTCACATGTCCCTTTTTAAACTCATTTAATAATAAATATTTTTTCCGCTCAAAGGAATTCGATCTACCATTTTTGTATAAATTTTTTCAAATACACATTTTGTTTCCAAATATATTCCATCCAAAATTAACCGAATATAAATTAAAACCCTTCATTTTAAACTAAAAAATATACATCTCTTACTTTTACTCTATTGATTAAATTTTAAAATAAGTCATAATTATAAGATAAATGTTTACTTTACAATTATTTTTTTTCTATAGAAACTACTATCAGTAAAAACAAAGAATTGTTTTTAGAAATTAAAATAAAATACTATTAAAAAGGTATTTAAATTAGGCATCGATATTTTCAATTGTCTTTTTTTCATTACCGTCTCTTTTTATTTTTTCTTTTTTATTTGTTACCATCAACAAAATTATTATTTTCCAAATTTTAATATGTTTTTAACTAATTTTTGAAACGTGTTCTTGTTTCGTTAGAAATATTTTATTTTATTTTATAAGTGATTTCTTTAATTTATTTAGATAACGTTTTTTTATGTTTTATTTTTATCCAGATTCATTATATTATTTTTATTTAGATAGAACTCTTTAAACAAGTCTATTAAAATATAGAGTAGCCATTTTTAGTGTGAAATTTAAAAGGTTCTTTTAATTGATTTTTGCATTGTTCATGTTTAGTTGCATTATCATGTGCGCGTAATTTTAATAGTAAACTCAACTAAATATGTGCATGATTATGAGTTATAATTAGTATCAAAAGGTATCAGGAACTCTTATTTCTGTGAGACTCTTTCTTTAGTAGATTTCCATGCAACTTTTACTTACACTATCATATTTTACGTATTTTTTTATCATTTACAATTGCTCGAGACGACATTAGTCAATAATTTACTTTTTTTTATTGTCACGTTAAGTTATTTAATTAAAATTTTAAACTCATGTACATATCAATGGTTTTCTCATACAATACTTTGATAAAAATTTAATATCATTGTTTATTACTTATAAATTTTACTCATACGTAATTTTAATCGTATATTTTAAAATATCGTTTTATAATTAATAAAATTTTATTTTATTTAATATTTTATTTATTTAACACGTGTAATACACGAGTTGACTAAACCTAGTAATATATATAAAGTTAACCGTTTTTAGGTAAAACAAAGGCTATCACATTCAAGGTTTTTTAATAAGGTATTATAGTTTTAAGAAATGCATTATTATATAATAGTTTTCATTTTTTTTATCGACGGGAATGTGTTTTTCAAAGTAACCGTGTTTTTTTTAAGTAAAGTAATGTATAAATAAGATTATCTTGATGACTCCTAAAAAGCAATCTTTTTTACGGAAATAGGAGGATGTTGCAAACATGGTTTCTTGTGTTGAAAATCAGGCATACTTGAACTTAATCGAACGATATATTTAACAAAAAAACTTTTAATTAAAATTGAAAGTACATAAATTCTAAATTATAACACCTATATATACTAAACAAATTTGTAGACTAGTTTAATAATAATAAGATAAACACCATCTGAATAATATAAGATAAACAAACAAACTAAACTTGATTCTAATCTAATACTGAACTTATTTAAATCTACCTATTACATACTATTAATTTTTGAAGAGAATGAATAGTAAACTTGTTACATACTATTAATTTTGAAGAGAATGAATAGTAAACTTGAAGATCAGGGCCGTTCAATTTTATCTGCGGTGGTTATTTTGTTTGGTTTACACGTGGCTGAGATGGGTTTTGGTGGCATGTTCATCCAAAGAAATAGAGAGAGGGGAGGAGTATTGGAAAGTTATGCCAGGAGAAAGAAACGACAACAAGGAGGAGAGAGAGAGAGCCTCGACCATGATGGTGATGGGGTGGCATCTGAGTGTGCGGTGGTGATGGTGACCTTTGGCGTGGGAGCCGGAGAAGGTTGAGTCGCCCAACAACTTTCTTCTTCCGGTTCCGCTATGTTATCGTTTGAGCCGGATACGGTTTTGCTGCTTTCATAACACGATAGTCACATTGACGCCGCCGGTACTCTCCGAGACATCTTTGGTGGCGTCTATGTCACGGCGAGATCGGGTGTTTACCCACTGGTTCCGATTTGCATGCCATTTACCATCGCCATTGTGATGCTGGCGTGATCGAACAGGCCGACTGGAGAGAAGAGGTTGGAGATGTTATCTCCAGTGCTTGCTTGCAAGATCCTTTGTTTGTTCACAAGTACTCTTCATTGTTGTTGGGTTTCCAGATCCAGTGGTGTTCGTGACGATAACGCTTAGTTCATCGGAAACACCCTTTTTTAAAAAAAACTACATTTTGGGGTTTTTTTACTATCATTTTGAATAGATGACAAATATTTTTTTCTGTGTTTTGAGCATCATTTTTTGCTTAGGGCATTGTTGTGGGATCTATTGTGTATTAGGTTGGGTATTTCTCTTCTTTAGATAAAGTTTTTTTAATGTTGACACGGTTGTACTGATGATGATTTTTGGTTGGGATTAGTGACTATAACTTGGTTTTTACGTTTGAATGTCTTGGATGTCTTGATAAGCTTTCTTACCAGAACTCTTTTGGGGTTCCTAAGTCGATGGTGATGAACATCCATTTATCCGAGACAACACTATTTTAGTTGTGGTTGAGGGCATTGTTTTCGTATCCGTTGGTCGATGGCGGTAAATTTAGGGGATTTCCTTCTCCCTGGTTCCCCTTTTAGGAACTTCTATCTTTTCTGACAGTGGTGACGCATGTGGGGTTGTAGCACCGTCTCCCACATCGTCTCGGGTCTCAAGCATCTTCTCTGGTCGCTGCTCATTGTTTTCATTGCTTGGGTTCTCTACTGGCGGTGACAACCGGTGTGGTTGGGCGATTTGTTATGTCGATGATGATGAAGATTACCCCATTTGAGACTGTAATTTTTGGGTTTTTGTTGTGTTGTTGGCCTTATACGAGGTTTTAAATATGGTTCTATTTGGATTTCTTCTGTATGAGGGGCTGTGATGATACACCAGTAATGGTGTCGATTGCTTTGGCTAGGTTACTATTTATGGTTAGCCGATGCAACCGAACACTTATTTTGAGCCCGATTTATCAGACGCGCAACGCGTGTTCCGGATACACCTAGTTATAATAAAAGAGTAACTTGGTATGACATGTGTCATCACCACAATTCTTCTCATCAAAATTTTCCCGCCTCTCTCTCCTATTAAATAATTACCTTAATTACTAATAATGTTATTTAACATTTTTTTAAATTAAAATATTTTTTTATAAATTAAGAAAAATTTTTTTTTGTTAATGTTATTTCTAAATAAACAAATGCTTATAAATAATATCTTTTTCTAAAATATCAATCTTTTTTAAAATATGATATATTATAAAATTAGTATATTTAAAGAGTAAATTATTTAAAAACCAAAAATAATTTAATTTAGGAGTTATGATAATGAAATATTTAAAAAAATAATACTTTTATATTTTTTTTTTAAATAAAATGTTATTTTTTTGAAAAAAAATTAAAAATAAAGTTAAAAAAAGTTGATATCACTGTTTTATTATTTATAGTAATTACTCATACGTAATTTTATTAATATCATATCTTGGAATATCATTTTATTTTTAATAAATTTTATTATATTGATATTTTATTTATTCAACCCGTGTATTACACGGGTTTTCTACAGCTAGTAATTCATAAACTAACATAATTATCTCTTATCCTTTTAACCATAGATAATTCTTGGTTATGGCGTTATTGGTCGGAGACTTGCTGTATATTAGTTAAGCAAGTAGAATTTACCGCTATACGTTATATGATGATCACTTTTACATATTTGATTAGTTAAAGTTAAGTTATCATAAATTAATCCTTTATTCAGGTTAAAAAATCCAAGATTATCACATCTATTATTTATATGGACTAAACGCCTTACGAATTGAAATCCTAAACAATTTAAAAATCCTATTTAGACATGAAAACAAAATTAATGAATAAATATGAGTGGGGCTCGTTCTTATTTGTTAGTGTGACTTTAACCGGAGGAACGGATGAACAAATATTTTAACGATGATAGAAACCGATTCGAGAGGGTCAATCTCCCGATAGATTCGTTGAGTGGGTTAGGCTTCAAAGAACAAAGATGAGAGAATAAAAACACAAACTTTTGATCCAACTTTTTGCTTAATCTTCATAACTATAACAATGACCTTTTTAAAGACTAACGATAGAAACTACATAGAAAACATGGACATAATGGAAGTAAATTAACTACCCATTACAATCACTACTTTACTAATAAAGAGATTAACAAACTAAAAGGAAAATAATAATAATAACAAAATATAAGAACTAGGTTGCATGGCAACGGGTATTGGGTCATGAGTTGAAAAGAAAATTAACGTGTTTGTCTTAGTTTAAAAAGAAAATATGAATGCATTAATGCTCGTTCATTTATATTTTAAACAAAGTGTATAAATAAATACAAACTAACACAAACTAAAAGTAAACAGCAATATCTAAACTAAAGTTCAAATGTCATATTCAATAATATCTAACATTCGAAAGTAAACAACAATATACAAAGTAAAGTTTAAACTGCCTCTTCATGATTTAAATGTATAATCTTTTTACTAGAGACGTAATACATTACTTTACCACGTGATACTTTCTTTGGGGCAGTGGCGGATTCAAATTTTTTTTCACAGGGGGCGCAAAATTTAAGGGTCATTTTGGCTATCGCAATATAATATATATTTTTTCAGTCCGGTTCGAGTAAAATCAGGTTGGGTTGATTCATTGACGTAAAAATCGTTAAAATGGTTCCCAAACTCATGAATTTGCGTATATGTATATATATCAAGAATCGTATTGAAGCAATTATAATCATGAAAGTGATGATATGTGATGTTTGAAACAATTATACTCATAAAATTGGTGATATTTTCAAAATATTTGAGATCAATTTTGAAACTAATTTAAATTCAACCTGTATTATTATCAAATATATTTATCTTGATATAATTTTTTTCTTCCTACTAATTACATGATTATTTGAGAGTGAAGTTTCAAAATTCCATTCGATTACAAACTCGGTTAGTGAAAAATATGGTTCGGCTCGTCGGAAGATCACCGGACCTCATGTTATGCTCCAAACAATGTATTTGAGACAATTTTGCTCTTTTTTTAGTTTCAAGAATTTAAAAGGGGGGCGATTGTCAAATTTTATAGGGGGCGGTCAGGGTAAGCGGCTGCGGGGCCCCCTCCCCCCTAATGCCTAGGTACGCCACTGCTTGGGGGCTCCTACTATGATAAGAAGCTGGTTAAGAGGAAAGTTCCATGTTACAAAAAGTATTTTATAGATTTTTAGGTATGGTTAATGGGTTTTGTGATTTTGCAGTTGTAAAAGTAATAATTAAATATATAAATTACTTAAAAAGTAAACAACAGTATCTAAACTAAAGTTTAAATGCCATAGTCAATAATATCTAAATTACATAATATTTAAAAACCAAATGAAATGAATATTTGGGTTTTAGTGTTTATGTTTTGACCACAATAGTTTTTTGATATTATGATATTTGCAATATGGTCTCCTTTCTGCATATACAGATGTGGGTGCCTCTTTACAAACCCTCAGCTCTCTCTCTCTGCAACACCCACTTTCTCTCTGTAAACCATCATCAATGGCTGTTGAAGCCTTAAACTCTCCGACGGCCGCCACCACTCCTCTTTTCCGCCAAGACTCCGGCAACCACCTCGCCTATTTAGACTCATGGACCAAAGGCAAACGCTCCAAACGCCCACGCGCCGATCAACCGCCGTCGGACGACGAGTATCTTGCCTTTTGCCTCATGCTTCTCTCCCAAGGCCGCCGTGAAACCCCACCGCCGCCCGCCGCTCTACCACCGTCTCCGCCGCAGCAGCAACATCACCAGCAGCAGCAGGTGGCGGTTTATAAGTGTAGTGTGTGTGATAAAACCTTTGGGTCTTATCAAGCTCTCGGTGGGCATAAGGCTACTCACCTGAAAAACACGCCGGCCGACGGCGGAGAAAGTGAACAGTCGTCGGAGAAGCCCACCACCTCCTCCACCAGCGGCACACACGGCGGTGGAAGTGGAAGGACTCACTAGTGTTCTGTCTGCCACCGGTGCTTCCCCACCGGGCAGGCGTTGGGTGGTCACAAGCGGCGGCACTACGACGGCGTTATCGGCGGTGGCCGAGCCAGCAGCGGCGTTACAACGTCGGAAGGCGTCGGATCCACTAACAGTCAACGCGGGTTTGACCTGAATCTTCCGGCGATGCCGGAGTTTCTCGCCGGAGTCGCCGATGATGAGGTTGAAAGCCCACATCCGGCGAAAAGCGTAACCTCAGGTTCTGAGCCCTATTCATCACACGCGTTGGTATCACTGGACTTGACTCTTTGATGTAGTAGTCGATGACGATAAGCGTAACCTCATCTGAGACTGTATGCATGCTGCCGGTTGTTCATTAAGTGTTTAGAGGTTAATGTTGGATGGTTTTGAGGCGATGATGATGAAAAGAAGGTTATGTTTGTTGTTACGGTGAGGTAAACTTGATGTTTGCAGCCGCAACAAACAACTGCTTCCGAGCCTTATAAGTTTGTCTTTCATAGTTTGCTTGATGACGATGGCCATTGGGCGCATCTGAGGGCTATGGGTATCATTGGCGATACTGGATTTGTCATTGTATTTACCTGTGTCATAAATTTGATTTGGGTACTGTTATTATAGTTGAATATTGTTGTCTATGACGCTAAAAAACGAGGCTGAGCTTTGACGTGGAGTATGGACTGTTGCGATGTGTCGACATACTTTAGTCGACATCAGCCATTAGTTTTGAGAGACAATATTCTGATCATGTTGCCTCCTGTCATCAAGCCTCATCGTTTGTTAAAAGTGTTAGCTTGTGGCTATGATGACAGAGTTCTGAGCCTCCGTTTCGCCCGTCTTTATGACGCGCAGCGCGCGTTTGGTTAAGTTTAAATACCACTTGATGATTCTAACTTTTGAGGTTAAGCAAACATCTGAGAATTAGGTGCTGTTTGTTTTTCCTGCAGGAAAATGTCTGCAGTCTGCGTACCACATCTGCAGACATCTGCAACAGAAAAGGTGGACCAAACGTCTGCAATCTGCAATAAAAAGACTGTTTGTTTTTAACATCTGCAATGATGTTGTTATTATTATTATTAATATTATTATTTATTATTATTATTATTGTAAAACAAACACACCCCACCCTTCCCAATCTCACTTTCCCAATCATTTTTTTAAACTCTTTCTTCCATCATCTTCATCCATCATCTTCATCCATCATCTTCATCCATCATCTTCATCCATCATCTTCATCCATCATCTTCATCATCCACGGTCACGAGGGGGCTGCTGCGAGGGGGCCGAAGGGGGCTGAAGGGGGTCGAAGGGGTTGCTGTGAGGGCGGTCGAAGGTGGCTCGAAGGGGGGTCGAAGGGGCTGCTGCGAGGGTGGCTCGAAGGTGGCTCGAAGGGGGGAAGAATGGGCTGTTGCGAAGGTGGCTCGAAGGGGGGTCGAAGGGGTTGCTGTGAGGGCGGTCGAAGGTGGCTCGAAGGGGGGTCGAAGGGGCTGCTGCGAGGGTGGCTCGAAGGGGGGAAGAATGGGCTGTTGCGAAGGTGGCTCGAAGGGGGGTCGAAGGGGGTAGGCTGCGGAGGGGAGGGCGGTGGCAGTGCGGCGACGGTTGGGGGGAGGTGGAGGTGGCGGGTGAGAGGAGAGGAGTATAAGAAGTGTGAAGAGGTTAGAAGATCTCAGAAGACATGGGTTCACATCTTCTCCATGCAGACCTCAGGAAGACGTTCAGAAAACAAACAGTCTGCGAAGTAAAAACCTCTTCCCGCGTCTGCGAGCGCGCAGATGAAGAGGTGGGGAAGAGGTTTTTTCAAAAAACAAACACCCCCTTAGAGACATTAGAATTGTGCTCGCGCGTTGCTACGGGTATCCTATCGCCATCTCTTGCAAGCGAGCATGATATTTTTTGTTCTTAAGAAGCTTCATATTTTTCTTGAATGGCTGAATAAAGAAGCTTTTGGTTTGGGTTAAAAGTTCATCTATAAATTCCTCACTGATTTCATGATTGGTAACATAGAAAAAACTAGCTTCCATCATGCCTATGAAATACATGAATTAAACTGATTAACAATCATCCATAACACATAAAATTAATCACTTCATGTTAAACCTCAAAACATCCGAGTATTGGTTTTGTTATACTTTGTGTTAAATCAATAACTTAAGCATATCAACCCTAGCTAAAGCAAGATAAGCTGAAGCAAAAAACAACCTCAAATTAAAGACGATCCATAATTTAAGCTAAACATACTCAACATCAGTAAATACACTTTCCCATCTACACAAACTCTAGTTCAAAACTATAGCAGATCCAAAACACTAATTGGAAAAAGTAAGTTACATAAAGTCCTTTTTATATAAGCATAGTAATCTCAAAACAACTAGAATATGACACTTGTTACACTCACAACACTTTCTTTGTTTTCTTCTATAACTTTAAAAAACGATGTTTTTAAAACTTCAAACATATCGTTGTGACATGTTCCTTGTTATCCACGTCTCATTGTAAATTTAATTATTCAAAACCAAGTAGTCGTGAAAATATACAAGTAATGAAAACATGAATATACAAGACTTTAAAGCTACCTAGACGATTTTTTTTTCTTTTATATTGTTTGTGACTTTTTTCGTTCTCTTAATGAATTCTCTGTTGCTTGACGTGATGAAATTTTTAACTGCTTTTTATATGAAGTTTCGAACAATATCAATGTCCCTGTCGCATATTGCTTGAGTTACATCAAGGTTTCGTTTTTTAATGAAGTTTTGAATGCTACCTCCTTCACAACGTGTGTGATTGTTTTGACGTTTGGACTTTTATTTCTTTCACGATTCAACGCCCCAACCAACTTTGTAGACTTCTTTTCATTTTACGTATTTAACAATGTCAGTGTCACCACGACGCATCACATGCGCACAAATATTAGCATATACTTACAGTCGAAAATTAATATGAGTACGCATAATTGACATCACCTTAAAAGAAACATGCATCGCCTTAAATTAACACATTTTAAAGTAGTGATGGTAACGATGCTTCATTATATCATTATACTTGAAGCTCTCGCTAGACAACACATGGTCGATGAAGCAATTGAATTCTTGACTTAGGTATATACGCCGCCTTTCAAACAGAGGTACAAGAAACAAAGATTAGTGCAAACATATACTGATATACCATGATCTTTTTTATTTTTTTGTAATTTTAAGGTAACGAGATTGATGACACCTACCTTGGCTCCGTATGAAAGACGACTATGAATTCTGAGGCTGCTTATAATAAAGACGCCACTTGTCGATATACGCCATCTGAGTAGGATCCATGTTAGGTAGTTCACGCGTTTGAAGTCTTTCTATAATGTTTGAGGCCTCTTCAAGAAGAAGGATTGCATGTGTAACACTATTCTCTCGTTTCTCTATTTCACTTTGATGGCATTTCTTTATTATAACTCTTGGTATGTTGGTGAGACACGCAGCTAATATGTCTGCAATCATGGTAGATAGTCGTGAAAACAATTCATCGTCAAGAATTTCCAAGTTATTGCTTTCATATGTGTGCATGATCGTCTGTGCAACTCGATACATTGAGTTGGCAGCGATTACCTTTAGAGGAAGGTCCTCCATACGTGGAGGACTTTCATCGGTACTTCTGTTGAATTCATTAACTATTTCTTTTGATGTATGAGCAAAAAGTTCAAGAATCTCTTTTGGTGTTTTCCCTATGTAAGGACTTCTTCCCAAAGGGTTCCCAAACCACTTGTGGTCAGATTCGACGTCATGCCACAATGCTATACTCGCCCTTCGACTGTTAAAAATTACAGTTTCCATGTTTAGGTGTACCTCCACTAAATCAATGTAGTATTTACCTTTAGAAACACCTTTACACAAGTTGAGAACTGCACGCTTATCAATGCTCGGGATGCCAACCGCAATGCATAGTAAGCTTGTTATTGGTAAGCTCCAACTATTGACAGGTTCAACAGAAAGTAGAGATGGAATTTGATCGATGTCAAAAGTCTCTACTCCGTCAAAGGAAGCAGATTTTTCAAGAAGCTTCACAACATCGATAAGTTGTCTTCTCTGTCCCCTATTCTGAATCAGGGAATCCAAAGAATCTAAACTTCTTGTCACCGAATATTTAGTAATTGACACATTGTGTTTAAGTAACAACACATATTTGCTAAGGTCTCTGTCTGTATCATCATTGCTAAGGTTCATATTCTGATTCGCTAACAATTTAAACTTCAAGAATAGAAAACATCTTAGTATTGAGACAGTTAAACCCAATAAACTTCCAGCTACTTGCAAACCAAATATACCCACCATTGACGCAGCGTACACAGATGTTGCTATTACATCTTTATTATGATAAAATGAGATGTACTTGGTTAACACAAGTAATTGCATAGCCGTACTAATTGCAGAAATGATGACGGAGGCAAAGAATAATGGACTACTACTAGTCATCACAAATTGAGGGGTACCAGTTTGTGCCATGATCCAATATCTTTTCACATGTTGTCTAAGTTCCTCAAGAGTATATATCAGGTTTTCATGTGGAAACTGATCAGTCAAAATGGCTTGATACTTGGATTCTACAGCATCTGTTATGTATGCAATTTCTCTAGACGAATATAACAAAATTATTAGCAACAAAAGCAACATACCCATATAGATGCATGTTATCGTCATGAAGAGATACCCATTAGATATAACCCCAGTCTTAAGCTGAATGCCAACATTCACTATAAGCGTGACGACAAGAAGGGATAAGGCTGCAACATTTGATCTGTTATTCGTTATAGATCCCACCGAAGGCGTTAAGTGAGATATCATTGTGCACAGAAAGCCCAAGCTCCCGATTTTGGCACTTTGGTCCACCAAATGTGGCATTGAGCTACTCAAATCCATAGGCAGTTTTATAGCTACTGCCATTATGGTGATTGAAAAAGAATTGAGAGGAAAGAATACTGCTGGAAACCAAAATTTCTTCTTTTTTACACCAGAAACTAAATCTTCATGTATGAGAGCAATGCAAAGCAGTGATGCCCCCATGATGTAGTACCCAATTGACACCATAGGTCCACTATACTTAGCTTCGGTTGAATATTCATGGCAAACATCAATCAACAACGACGCATTTACATCGATTAAGGGTGGAAGAGGAAAGGTTTGATTTAAAGGTGGCATGGTAGTTTTACATAACTCATCCATATTTGGAATTTTTGGCTAAGTAATATGTAATTAAAAGGATATATGCCAATTGTTTACAGATTTAGCAGAAATTTATAACAAGTAGCTTATTGTCCAGGTGCAGAAATTTCCAGGAAGTTGCAAATGAAGTTTTTTTTTAACGGTAAGATAAATGTATGTCTCTGCTTCGGATTAACCTATCCGTTTTCTAGTCGGGACCGTACCCCCAGCCCCTCAGGAGTAAATTAATCCGCAACCGAAAAAAAATATTTGGCTCAACTCTGAGTATTTTTGCTTAAAATGAGTCTCGAACCCAATACCTCTTGTTTTTTAATCGTTTTGGGATCTCAAGTTGCAAATGAAGATGAGTAGGATTATTGGACGTTGAGTCATTTGACTTGGGTGATGACTTATACCATAAATGTATAGCATCTAAATCTAAATCTAAATCTTATATATTCGATTAGTTGTTGTTAAATAAAATATGTCTGACTGGTTAATTAATTGAAGTTAAAATAACATAAAACAAACCATTTTTAGGTAAAAGTAAGGATATCACATCTACGGTTTATTTAGAAAGTATAACATTTTTAAGAAATACATTATTATCTATAGTTTTCATATGTATATTTTTTTTCATCCAAGGAAATGTGTTTTTCAAAAGTAAATTTTAGGTAAAACAAGGGCTATCGCATTTTTAGGTAAAAGTAAGGCTATCTTATCTACAGTTTATTTAAAAAGTATAATATTTTTAAATAATACATTATTATATATAGTTTTCATATATATATTTTTTTCATCCAAGGAAATGTGTTTTTCAAAAGTAAAGTAATGTAACCGTGTTTTTCAAAAGTAAAATAAAAAAAATTCTAAACAAAATATCTAGATATCACATGCCATTTTTCTATACTATCCACCTAGCCTACACTTGAGATTTAAACACATGTCGTTATTTGAATAAAAGTTAACCATTTACTAATACATTAAATGTTAATAATTATTTATATACTTTCCATATTATAAAATAGATTTTTTTATAACTTAAAAACAGGTTTTTTAATTGAAAAATATAATGTTCTCGAAAACAAAAATTTATGAAATACGAAGTTTTTTAATACAAAAACTTTTATTAAAATAACATTAAAAAAAGGTATTTTAAAAAATGAGGTGTTTAAAGAAATAAATCTTTTAAAGCAAAAGTTTTTTAAAGACGAAAGTTTAGAAAAATATTATTATTTTTATTACCTAGTTTTTAACAAGTGTAATATAAATCGAAGATTCTCTTCGACAACTCCTAAAACCAAAGGTGCTGCAAATGCGGTTTCTTGGTCTTGACGTTATGGGACAAGGACTTGCTTAATATTAATCAAGTTGTATTTCAAATAAAAACCTAAAAAAATAAAAAAGTTATAAGATTAAAAAAGCAATATTTCAAATTAAAAAAAGGCGATATTAAAAATAAAAGTTAACAGTTAAAAATTATAACATAAAAAATTTATATTGCAAATAAAAAGCCTAAAAAGAAAATTAAAAGGTAAAAGTATTGTCTACTTAAAAATAAGATATTCGAGTCTATGTGATTTGGAATAAAAACCTAATTCGAAACGTAAACAAAATTACACACTTTGCAACGATATAGTCAAAATGTTAGATTCTGTATTTTAAAAGTTTAAAAATAAAGAACTAAAAACATATATCGTATTTGACCCGACTTCTTTTCGTATATAAAGTATACACCAAAATATAGAAAAAATAAGCACGACATAACTGAATATTCATATTTAAAAATAAATAAAAATACGTTGATAATGACCGGGCTCGGTTTTGAATAAAGTGTATACTAAAACGTAGATACAAATAAGCTCATCCCAAAAGTATATTTGAAATCTTAAAATCGTTATACTTTAAAAGTAAAAATAACAATATGTATAAAAAATTATATAAAATTAAGTAATAAATATTAAAATAATAAAAAAATAAATAATCCAACAAAGTGACAACACTTCAAAGGAAAAGGATTTGAACGGAGCAACGTTAAAAAACGGAGAAGCTTAGGTTTCAAACCCTCACTGTGAGCTTCGACAATACCAAGTCCATACCACCTCGGTTATCTAAAACTTGAAAGCATATAACTAAGGAATATTTAAATATTAAAACCATTGTGTTCATCGCCAAACGGGATTTAATATATGTATATTGGATTTAGTAATTAACCCGTGTATTTCGACATCAAAGAAGGCTTAAAGTTAGATATCGTTGTGCTCATTAAGGCCAAGCCTCGGACCTAACTCCTATGGATTATTTGTCAAAGTTGTAAGTCACTTGCAAGGATTATGTATTGTTCATTGAGTATTTATCTAATCCAAAAATTATTATCCTCTTATACATACAATGAAAGACATGCATACAGTGAAAGATTGTACTTTTGTTTTTGATTTTAGGGTGTATTCTCACGACCAGCTGAAATGTTGATCAATGATATGATATTGGGACATCTAGAGATTTCTAGGCTTTCTTAAAGGGTCAAAACACAAAGGTAAAAGTTTAAAATGATCTACAAACATGTGCTCTAGAAAATTCATGGAAATATCTCGAAGAACCATGGAAAGTTATGGAGATTTCCCGTGAGATCTCTAGAAAATGCGCATAGGATATTATGTTAGGAATTTTATAGAATAAAGATGATTTTAGACTAATGAATGATATGTAGCAAGTATAAATACACGAGACATTCATTGTGCAAGGCACCTCTAAATTACCTCACAAAGTCTTTTGTATAGCATTCTTGTAATGTTCTAAAAAATAAGAATTGTTATCTGCATACATATCTTGTGTTCACTTTAGAGTCATTTGAACTATTATGTAGTCCGGCAAAAAGCTAAACTTAGAACACATCTAAGTGTGACAAAAGAATCAAAGAATAACTCTGTGAGAGTATGGATAAAAAAAAGAGAGAACATTCAAACACCATATGAGAGTTAATATAATCAAGCATATATTGCATACTCTTGTTGGTAACAAATGATTATAAGTAATCGAATAAATCGTTTAGGTAAGTAATCTCATCTTTTGAAACACTAGTAAGTCCTTCACAAATGATAATACTTATATAGACATGTCCAACTTGTAGATCTAAATATTAATACAAACATTGTTAAAACAATGTTCCTGATCACAAATGATTGCAATACTTTATATAAAATAGCAATGATAATTGAATTTGTAGTTTTAAGAGTTAAAATATCATGTTACACTAGGGTTGTTCACGAGCCGAGCCGAACCGAGCGGACCTTTGCTCGTGCTTGGCTCGTTTCCAAACCGAACCGAGCCGATCGGCTCGTTTACAATCGAGCGGAAAATCAAACGAACATTTTTCGAGCGTTAAATTTTCGAGCGAACGTCGAGCGAGCGCAAACGAGCGGTAAATAATTTATACAACCCAACTATCTTGTGTGTCATACAATTTATACTGCAGTGAATAAGGTTTAATAACTTAAAAATCAGCCTCATTTCATTACATAATATGGATGATAACACGTTGTGGCTGACGATGAAGCTAGCTAAGTCTGTAGCCGATAAGGCGAAGATCATATTGCAGATAACTGTGACGGTGAGAGTGTGATGATCAAAAAAATATCTTCTAACGGCTTATGATTTCACTTTTATATTAAGTGTAGAATTCTTTTATTAGGTTGATTGATCAAATATGCATAAATATAATTATATATTTGTATATAATGGGTCAAATCACCTAGAGCACTATGTATAAACTATATAGACATATTAATTCGATTCGAACCGAACCGAGCGGACCTTTGCTCATGTTGGCTCGTTTACAAACCGATCCGAGCCTATCGGCTCGTTTACGACCGAGCAAAAATTCGAACGAGCATTTTTCGAGCAAATTCCGAACGAACGTCGAGCGAGCGTCAAGCGTCGAGCCATTTGGACAGCCCTATGTTACACACACACACATATATATATGTATGTATGTATGTATGTATATATATATATATATATATATATATATATATATATATATATATATATATATATATAGGGATCCATTCCAATGAAAACCAATTTTAAGGAAAAAACTAAAAGAACCATTTCCAACCAATCAGAATTTTTTGAGAAAATATATTTGTTTTTTTTTGTTATTTACATATAAGGGCAAAATGGTAAACTAAAAAACTCCAAGTTTGAGACTTGGATTTAACTGTTCCCTCCATTGTAAAAATTAGACCACGATCATCTGCTTTGAATACATGCATTTCAAAACAATTGGGTACATCAAAAATAAAATTAAAGGTTGATAGAGAATATTCTGAAGAGAATGATTGTTAAACAGCAAACCAACGATTAGTGCAGCGGGATCATGCGCATTTTGAGAAGATTATCTGCTGCATAATGGGTTCGAACTACTGAACAATATAAACCTGCATAACTTGTGGACGTAATATATGTGGGGTCATGAAGATTAACGCATCTTGCATTTACCTTATTAATTGCAAATTAATAGTACTGATGAAATGAATCATGAGATGCATTAACAATTTGAGTTGTTGCAGGTGGAAATGGAGAACAGGGGACAAGTCAAGCGGGAGATCAAGTGATAGAATCACAAGACCGACATTCAAGGTTACATCAGGCGGCAATGTTTTAAAAAGCCTGATAAATATCGCACAAGATGTTAATTGTGCAGAATCAACTGACCAGATGTTTGGGTGACAAGAGTCGTCCAACAACCTCAAAAGATATGGTACAAGATGTTTGAGTGACAAGAGTCGTCCAACAACCTCAAAAGATGTTCCCGGGGGGTGTTAATTGTACGGTAGTCGATGACCTAGTTGTGTATGATATTGACTCTGATGATAAAGTTAGGGAATTAAATACAGATAAAATCCTATTCGGTATGTTGATATTTGATTCTCCACATCAGAATAAAGGCAAAGCAGTGATAAGTAATTCCATTCAGCAAATTGGTTGCAATTATGGTATGGCGGGTCATGTTGACAATCTTATATATGAAGAATGTTTTGATATGTTGAGTTACTGGAATCACATGGTATAGTTCTATTTCCTGCTTTAAAGTTTGGTTATGTAGACAAACGTGTACAAATGATCTTGATATCAGATTTTTGTTCTTAATTCTCAACAATCTGATTTCATTCATGTGACACCTCCCAAAATCAAGCAATGAACATTGTGAGTTACTGTCACATTAGCGTGACAGTTCAGATGATACAGATGGATTTAAGGAACAGAGTTTTAGAAACATTCAAGATATTCCTAAATCAGAAAGGAAACCTAAGATTCTTATTGTTGAAGATCATGTGGAGAATGCGATGGTGTGTAGCATCTGTCACACCAATAGACCGTCGAATCGGCATAAAGCTTGGTAACTCATCGTGTGTATTAACTAGACTCATGTATTTCTTATAGTCTCATTATGATTTTAACTGAAATATCTTTGTGTACTCGTCCATATGTGTTAACTATCTTTATGTATTTATTATATATATATATATATATATATATCGATTTAGTTGAAATTCTCGTATACACATTCGTGTTAATAGTAATAATAATAATAATAATAAATAATAATAATAATAATAACAATACTAATAAATAATAATAATGAAAATAATGATAATAATAAAAATAATCATGACAATAATAATAATAATAGTAATAATAATAATAAGTCAAGGGGCTGTTTTGATATTTTTGAAACTTAAAAATGAATTTTATAACATAAAATAACAAAAATCAAACTGCAGGGACTAAACCTGTAAATTTTCAAATTACATAACCAACCCCCCCGCCCATTTCCCCGTGTTTCCGGCCACACTATTCCGGCCGAAGTCCGGCGACACGCCGGCGAACCCCAAAACGCGTCAAAAACTCGAATTTAATAGCCCAATTTACCCGAATCGTTTCGTGGACCAGATTCGAACACAAAGCAACCCCAAAACGCGTTTAAACGGTCGAATAACGGCTAATTCCTTTCCACTTTATTCCCGACCAAGTTTAACGGCTAAATCATCCACTCAACATCACTTTAATCAAAAATTATACCGTTGAGTCGAACTTTAACTCATTACACATCGAATGCTACTGCCCATTTCAACAAAATACACAAAATCAAACCGAATTAATCCACCTCTGTTCTCGAACCTGCAACTAATCGGATACTACTCTCCGAGCCTTAAACACTGCAATTAACATAGAGATATTGATCATTAACATCATTATAAGCTTTCTGTACGAGTAATTCGATTTCCATCCAAGTTTGATCAACATTTGAATTCAAGAATAGCCGCGACCTGTTCTTATCTGTTCTATCATCGATTCGACAAATAAACAGGTAATTAAACATGCTAATCTACTCGTTTACACATGGGGATCAAAACCCCCATGAGTTTAACTGTTAATAATATAGAATTCGAACTCAATTTGATCGAATTCACTCTAGGGTTTATACGGATTTGAGGGAAACCGGGAATTCATGTTTAAAAGTAAATAAAACCGAGTTCCGTCGCGGCTATAAGCCTTGGTTCACCGGCTAAACACATGTTCCCCCACCCGAGAGGTCCCGGGTTCGACCCCGGGCCACTGCATTATTTTTTTTAGTCTTTTTAAGCCTCTAAAAATTATGGAAAAATTCTTAAAAATTATAAAAATAATTTTATAAACTGCAATTATTTTAAATATTACAAAATGATTTTCTGTAAATTAATTTTGTTTAAAAACCTTAAAAATATTTATAAAATATTGTTTATAAATACTAGAAATAACCAATTTTTATACAAATAACCTCTAGATCGTGTATAATTATGAAATAACCCGAAACTTATAGAAATAATTTCATGAATTATTTACAAACGTATCTACGAATTATAAATATACTTTAAACTAATTAAACCTAATATGTAAATCATTAAGTATTGAATAAACTTGAATGCATAAATCAAAATCGTGAACGTCAAGCCAAACCAACTTGAATCCGACTAAATATATCTATTAGCATCGAATATGTTTTGAAGGCTTAGTTATAATCAATAATAGGTGTTGATCGTGTTTGATCGTGCATTGCTTGATTCTGTGAAGTCTTTGTGCATTACAACAATTCAAGGTGAGTTTCGTGGCCCCTTTTTATGCTTATACAAGTTTTCAATGTTTTCAATCAAATTGGGGGAAAAGTATGCTCACCCGTTTTCAATGCTGTACACTGTATATTCTGTTTTCATTCTTGGAATCAATGTGATACTGTTTTGCATGCATATATGGTGTTAATCTATGGAAAACTCAAACAACCATTAATTCCCGGGTTTGGGAACCAACGGTTAGGTATTGGTAGTACTACTGGGTTGACACCCCCACCCTCGACAGATCGGTTTAACTTGTGAGTTACCGACTACAGCTGCCAGCAAACAGGCCATGGGTGAATATATTCTGTCAGATTTATATGCATAACGTCATTAGGTTTGGTTGTCTTTAAACACATGTTATGTGGATTGTGCTTGCAGTATGATTCCATATCAAATTTTATACAGCATCAATTACATGTTTTAAATTTAAACCTGCGGAACTCACCAACATTATGTGTTGATATTTTTGAGCATATCTTTTCAGGTGAACATAATCAAAGAGGATAGCTAGTGCAGATGCCTTAGCAGAGACCTCAGGATTTCATTAGTTTTGCATATGTAATATTTGTCATTTGTTTCCATACTTGAACATTGTGTAATTTGGATTAGAATCAATAAGACTATGATAGTCGTGGAACTGACTAACCACGACACAAGTCACCATTGTGTCGGGGGACGTCATGACACGAGAAGTTTGCATGTATTATATCTCTGTGTTTATACCAAGTGTTATGACGATCCGTCCGTCGCATCCTCGTGTTTCCGCTCTAAGCGAGGGTGTGACAGATTGGTATCAGAGCCTTGGTTATAGAGAATTAGGTGGAGAACTCGACCTAGACTATAACCTAAGAACCTTCATATAGAATGCATGCTAGGGATTGTGTGCATTTGATTTTACCTAAATGTCTTTCAGATTTGTGTGACATATAGACACCTGTATTCTGGATTTCCTGATAAAAGGCCTTCGGGCTAAGGCAAGCGTATTCGTATAAATCTCATTGCGAGACCCGTTATGTCACACCCCCGCTTGTAGCGGAAACACGAGGATGCGACGGACGGGATCGTCATAACACTTGGTATAATTACAGAGACATATTACATGCAAAATCCTCGTGTCATGACGTCGCCCGACACAATGGTGACTTGTGTCGTGGTTAGTCAGTTCCACGACTATCATAGTCTTAATAATTCTAAAATTACATATACACAGTGTTCAGATATAACAGTAAATGATATACAATACAAATGCAGTCTATTGAAATCCTGGGGGTCTCTGCTAAGGCATCAGCTCTAGCTATCCTCTTTGTTTATGATTACCTGAAAAGATATGCTCAAAAATGGTCAACATAATTGTTGGTGAGCTTCGCAGGTTTTATGTATTGATGATGATAACAGTAAGTTCAATAAGCGTTACCGCGACTACACTTATGTATAGGCGGTTTACCAGTTTATAATAGCTACAGCCAAACCTAAACATCGGTTCCACATGGGAATTGATGGCTGAAAGGAAACATTCCCAAGTTTAAATAGTTTATTAAGACGTAGCAAGATCCACACAGCACATACGTATAGTGTATAACCAAACCAGTCCTTAGGTCCCATTACCGGGATTAATGGTTATGTAAAAAGGTTTTCCATAGCATAATAAGTTTAATATGACGTAGCAAGATCCACACAGCGCATACGTTTAGGTTACAACCAAACCAATCCTTAGGTCCCAATTACCGGGATTAATGGTTGTAGTGGATGCTCGGCAAAGAAGAACCACAAAGTAGACCCACAAAGAAGAACCACACCGCCGAAAGCATCCAAGATCAATAGCATTCACAAGTAATCATCACACCATATATAGCATCAAAGTTATAGCGCATTATAATATAAAGCCACCAAATAACATACAAGGTAGCAACATAGCATAGAATCAAGAGTCATAATAACATCGTTCAATAAGAATAGCAATATAAGTTAACCATAAATGTTGAAGCAGACTTCCACTAGGGAAGGTGATTGAAAGTAAGTGAGCATTCTTTTCCCCCAAGTTTAAAAGTTTAAAAGTTATATAAGCGTAAAAAGGGGCCACGAAACTCACCTTGGATTGATGTAATGTATATGAATAAGAACTTCAAAGAATTAAGCAAGCACGATCAAACACGTTCAACACCTATTATTGATTTGTAATTTAGTCTTTAATACGAATGAATATATTTGGTAAGGTTCGGGTTGATTTGATTTAACACGTGTCACACACGCATTATATATATGTTACAATCTTTTTATATATTCGTATATGTTTTAATAAGTATTTATCAATAAATATTAAGTTTTACAAAATAATTATTTATATTTTGATTTCATTAGAAAGATTTCATAGGTGTATTTATATATTTTTAGGATTAAATATAAAAATAATGTGGTCTAATTATATAATTTATAATTATCCAATAATATTTATAAATAAGAATATTCACACTTATAGTATTTTGATTAATAAATAGGTATTAATTTATACCTTTGGTTCAAATATATATTTTATAAGAAATAACCCACAATTTCATAAATAATTTGTGGATTTATAAAATATATTAATTTGTATTTAAAGATAATAAAGTGTCCATTTTTATAAAAATAATTATTTATAACATTTGTAATAAGTATATAAATAAATAATTAAATAAGGAATTTAAAGAAATAAATTTCCACAATTATTATAATTTATCCATAATTAAAAATTAATATGGTGTCCAATCAATAGATTAATACTTTAAATCATCATTTAAAGTCTATTTTATAAAAATGGTTATTTATAATATTTTTAAATATTATTTTATAAACTTATTTTAAGGTGTTTTTAAATAAAGAAATTACGGAAAATCATTTAAAGGTATTTAAAATAAAAGAAGTTCTTAAAAATTATTTTATAATTTTTGGTAATTTTATATATTTTTAAAATGCTTGAAAGGCATTTAAAAAAATAATGGGAGGGGGCCGGGTTCGAACCCGTGACCTCTTCCCCATTATCCCGCGCACAAACCAGTGAGCCAAAGGCTCTAATTCGCACAAGAACCTGGTTCCAAAACCTTTTAACATTTTAAACCCTGTTTCCCCCAAATCATATGAACCCTAGGAATGAAATCGATCAAATTGAAGATCAAAATGGTTATGATAATGCATGGATTCATGGGGCTTTTGATCCCCATGTAAAAACGAGTTTGTAGATATTCTTAATTACCTTAATGGTGATGATTCAAGGTGAAATTCTACGAAGAACAAGCCACGGGTCGTCTCGAATCCAAACAATGGACAACACTGATTATAATCGAATTAACTTTGCAGGATCATTCTATAGTTGTTGACAAGCAAAATCCTTCTGTTAATTTGGGTTTAGAACGTGTCTAAGTGGGAGTTCGAGTAGGTTGCAGATCGCGACCAAAGGTGTTAATCGAAATGGATGTTTCAATGTTTTTCAGATCGAATTGAGTTCACTATCAATTTATAAACGATCAAATGACCGTAAGTGCTCTTTTAATTTAATCATAGTGGCGTTTTAGTGGTCGATTTGGGTGGGTGGTCGGCCGACTTTCGGTCGAGTGGGTTTGGTAAGGATAGCACTTCAAATTTTCAAATTAATTGTGGGCTCGGTTTCGAATCATCCACAAGAATCTGTCTGGAACATTTAATTTGAGTGAAATCGATTATTTTGATGTTTAGAGTCGCCGGATCGTCGCCGGTGACCGGCCGGAGGAACAGTGGCCGACGGGGGGAATTTGGGTTGGTTTTTCAGAAATTACAGAAATAGTCCCTGCGGTTTATTTGTTAACATTTTATGTGTGAAAGTTTTAATTTCAAGTTTCACAAATCACACATTCACCCCCTGAACTTTATTATTTTTATTTAAAAATTTAATAAACCTTTATAAATTATTATTAATATCTTCATTATTATTAATATTATCATTATTAACATTATTATTTTTAATAATAACAATATTATTATTATTATTGTTATTATTTTTATTATTATTAATATTATCATTAAATAATAATAAAAATATAAAAATAAACTATAAATTCACATAAAAATTATATTAAATCATGAAAATTTTCGGGTTGTCACATCATCCCCCTGTTAGAGGAATTTTCGTCTCGAAAATTAAGATGTACTCGCAACATTTTTGAAACGACTAGGATACTTACGCATCATTTCGTCCTCTCGTTCCAAAGTGAACTTAGGACCATGCCGGGAGTTCCACCGAACTCTGCCAATCAGAATTTTTCTATGCATAAGTTGTTTAACTTATCGATTCATAATTTCCAGAATATAATCTCGTGGTAAGGTAATGTCTAGAAATCAAGATAAGACCAACAATGATAAGAAAGGTTATCCGTCGGAATTTAAGAATCCCAAACGTCACCATCTGAAACGATCTTAACGCATATTTGTGAATATGTATTTCTCCTTTGACCAACCATCGGTCTAAAGAAATAATAAACTATGCGAAGATCTTGGAATGAGTTCACGAAAATGGTTAAGAATGTTATTAAAACAGAAAATAAATCAATCATTCTGAATAACGATTGATGTTTTAACGTTATACCACGGTGTACGAATATTTGAAACGGATGCAGGTTAATTTCTCGACGTTGTGAGATAATGGGTTTGCTTTTACATAAAGATTACTCTGAACCTTTCCTTGGTGGGTAAACTTGATAGCATTGCTGATCAAGTGGGTGAGAATTCGTCTAATCCGTAAAACATCACCAATAACCTCCACTGGGACATCACCTCTTCTTGGCTTAAATTTTGTGGCCTCCAACCTCATAACTCCTGACTCAACTTTGGAAAAGTCGAGGATGTCACTAATAAGTTGAAGAACTAGATCGCCAGAAGACAACATGACACTCAAAAGTTGTTTCTGATTTTTATCTAGTTTTGTTGTTGATAGCATTTCTGCTATGCTAACGACCCCTGATAATGGAGATCTTATCTCGTGTGACATGGTTGCTAGCATTTGTTTTGCTCTCATCGTTTCCTCTGTAATAAGAACAGTTTTATTAAGTTCCGTCTCTTTGGCCTTCTGTACAGCTATTTCTTCCCTTAGTTTTGCCATCTTTTCTCTCTTTTTCACCTGATCAGTGATTTCCATGCCCATGTAATTAACACAAATTTTCTCCCCATCTTTGCTGAACACAGGTTCAACATATATTAAGAATGTTTTGGCTCCAAATAACTTAGTCTCAAAAGTAATTCCTCTCTTTGCTGGTAACTCTCTTCAGAACTTCTCTTTTAAAGTTTTGTTGTTCAAATTCAAGATAGAATTTTAATGATTTTCAAGGTTAAGGATTCAAAAGCGGTTCAAGGAGTGACGCAAATAATAGGAAAGGTATTTGTAAACATGTTTTGCAAGGTAACAAATTTCCAAATGCAGATTTGCATACGTGCTTTGTCAAACCCATAAGTACAGTCGAGAACATTCGTATGTCTAGGAGAACCTAATCACAAGTTGATAATGTCTTTATTTAGTAGAAAGATTGCTTACCATCACTCAATTATGCGTTGATGATATCTCAAAATGAAAGTTGATAAGTAAGGAATAAATGGTTTCATTTGGCTAGATCGAATCAAATCATAAGGATAAAGAGAAAGAATTTGATTTAAGAATTTAAATGTTCCAAGCTCGGAATCGAAATTAATATAGAGCGATCGGGTCTTTGGCGAGCATCATTTGCCCCGACGACGAACGCACGTCCTCAGGCAGTATTTCCTTGATTCCCCTGGCCCAGATTACCAGCTATGGTCATCACTTGCTGCTGGTTATTTCCTTGTTGACCTGGTGCCCTATTCAGCCTGGGGCACATGTTTCGGTAGTGATCAGGACTTCCGCACTCGTAACAAGCCCTGGCATTCCCGGCGGGGTTAACCGCGTTGACGGGTACTACCAGATTCGGCGCAGTTCTACAATCCTTCGCTAGGTGCCCCGGGCGCCTACAGTTTACACACGTCCTACACTGCATTGCTGGGTGATGATGAAGATTGCATCTGTTACATCTAGGGTATGGCCCACCATATTCTTTCCTTCCTTGTGTTACAGCCACAAAATTTGGGGTTGTCTTGGCCTTCTTATCAAATCTTCCGGCATCAGACCGGCTCGTTTCCCCAACCTCCTTTCTCTTCTCTGCTCCCTTACCCAGCAGTCCAGTTCTCACCATTTCATCAGTAAGAGCGCCAGCCTTCAGAATTGCGCTCTGGATTGTAGGAGGAGCAGCTGTTGTTACCAGTGCTCGGATTTGAGGCGCAAGTCCCCAAATATACCTCTCGATCCTCTTGGATTCCGGGGTTACCAAGTGCGGAACCAATCTTGCCAATTCGTGGAAACGATCGGTGTATGCTGCGTGCCCAGCTCCCACCATCGCATGATTCCAGAACTCTTGCTCAAGTTTCTGCCTTTCATTAAGAGGACAATATTCCTCGGAAATCAATGCTTTAAACTCATCCCAAGTCATCTGCATTGCTGACTCCCTTCCTCTAGCCTGAACCTGGGTGTTCCACCAGGTTAACGCCTTGCCTTGAAGTGAACACGTGGCATATTTGATTCGTTGGCTGTCGAGACATTCACTAATGTCGATTACTGCCTCCATCTTCTCGATCCACCTGGTCAAGGCTATCGCTCCGCCTTTCCCATCGAATTCGTGGGGTTTGCAAGCCACAAATTCTTTATATGAGCATCCCCGTTTGGTATGGTTGACACCAGTTTCGTTTCCATTTGTTCTGCCAATGTCAGTATCATCCACTACCCCTTGGTTATGTTGGCCATTGTTATTATGATCCCCGTGGAGAGGATGATTCAGCAGGGTGTCGCTTACTTGGGTTACGATGGTTGGAACCAGTGCAGCTAGCTGCTGAGCAATCATAGCAGCTATATCAGGATTGCTAGTTTCCTGATTATTGCCAACTGGAGCACTACCAGCTCTTGATGGTCTACCCCTTCTCCTGTTTTGTGGGGCTTCAGCTTCTTGGTTTGTTCTACGGGTGACTCTCTTAGGTGCCATCTTCTATTTACAGAAAGATATGAACTTTAGTTACCGTATGATTTTGCTTATCAAGTTTCTATAACCCATGCTTTGGTCAATTAAGATCATTACGTAGCCCAGTTTAAGCACATTCTTAGTATACCGGTGATGTTTATATATAGGGTTCCCCGCAGCGTTCCCACCACATCAACGGTATACCTTGAGTGATACTTAAACTAGTTACATAACATCTTAATTTTCTTAGCACCTACTTAAATATTAACATTTTGTATGGGTAGAGAGTATCATTACTCCTCTACATTCATGTATTCCACTTTCATTCTAAGCATTAATCAGTAGTTACTGAAATGCTAAGTGGAGGAATGTTTCATAAGGTCAATATCGTGATTGGAAATACCATGAAGGCTTTAAGTAGGACAGGACTTGAGTATATGATAATGTTTGATTGCCTTAACAAGGACTTACTAGAATTATGACCCTAGCACCCTAGGGTATAGAATAGAAACTTGTGATACTCATGATCGTTACCTCATGATAAGATTAGCCAGACTTCTCATGCATGGTGAATTACAATTACGTGTGCACCCGTAATGGTAATCTACCTTGCATGATCACTCTTAGCTTCACTTACCCCAAGTTAACATCATAGTATTATTTAGATTTAGCAAGCACAACTAACGTAATGTCCTTATGTCCATGAGCCAGTATTCCAATAATAGCATGTAATAGCAAATAAGCATATAAGCACATTAAGTCTAATGATAACTGCATATCCGTCATACTTTCAGGATTTCAGTCATAACTATGATAGGGTCGGATTCAATATCCGAGATCGACGCTACACGTGATCACCGAAGTTCCCTATTAATATGATGTTGTGCGCATACAAGCGTAAAGTTTTTAGTATAAAAGTATCCCATGGAGAAAGACTGAGAGTAATAATGTCTTCCCCGGGATGTTCAGAGAGTACGTGTACATGTATAAAATCAAGTATGTAGGAACATACTTGTAGATTATTAGGTATATAGGAATATACCTGTATATTAAGTTCATAGACTTAATATACTTGACCCATTTGCCTTGTAGATTTGTGTATTGACCATAGTTTATCACTCATCCCAGAAATCCCCAGGTAAGCATACCAGGTCTCGTAATGAGATATATGCGATATGCTTGCCTTAGCCCGAGGGCCTTTTGCCAGGAAATCCAGAATACAGGTGTCTATGTGTCACACAAATCATGAAAGACATTTAGGTAAAATCAAATGCACACAATCCCTAGCATGCATTCTATATGAAGGTTCTTAGGTTATAGTCTAGGTCGAATTCTCTACCTAAATCTCTATAACCAAGGCTCTGATACCAATCTGTCACACCCCCGCTTGTAGCGGAAACACGAGGATGCGACGGACGGGATCGTCATAACACTTGGTATAATTACAGAGACATATTACATGCAAAATCCTCGTGTCATGACGTCGCCCGACACAATGGTGACTTGTGTCGTGGTTAGTCAGTTCCACGACTATCATAGTCTTAATAATTCTAAAATTCCATATACACAGTGTTCAGATATAACAGTAAATGATATACAATACAAATGCAGTCTATTGAAATCCTGGGGGTCTCTGCTAAGGCATCAGCTCTAGCTATCCTCTTTGTTTATGATTACCTGAAAAGATATGCTTAAAAATGGTCAACATAATTATTGGTGAGCTTCGCAGGTTTTATGTATTGATGATGATAACAGTAAGTTCAATAAGCGTTACCGCGACTACACTTATGTATAGGCGGTTTACCAGTTTATAATAGCTACAGCCAAACCTAAACATCGGTTCCACATGGGAATTGATGGCTGAAAGGAAACATTCCCAAGTTTAAATAGTTTATTAAGACGTAGCAAGATCCACACAGCACATACGTATAGTGTATAACCAAACCAGTCCTTAGGTCCCATTACCGGGATTAATGGTTATGTAAAAAGGTTTTCCATAGCATAATAAGTTTAATATGACGTAGCAAGATCCACACAGCGCATACGTTTAGGTTACAACCAAACCAATCCTTAGGTCCCAATTACCGGGATTAATGGTTGTAGTGGATGCTCGGCAAAGAAGAACCACAAAGTAGACCCACAAAGAAGAACCACACCGCCGAAAGCATCCAAGATCAATAGCATTCACAAGTAATCATCACACCATATATAGCATCAAAGTTATAGCGCATTATAATATAAAGCCACCAAATAACATACAAGGTAGCAACATAGCATAGAATCAAGAGTCATAATAACATCGTTCAATAAGAATAGCAATATAAGTTAACCATAAATGTTGAAGCAGACTTCCACTAGGGAAGGTGATTGAAAGTAAGTGAGCATTCTTTTCCCCCAAGTTTAAAAAGTTTAAAAGTTATATAAGCGTAAAAAGGGGCCACGAAACTCACCTTGGATTGATGTAATATATATGAATAAGAACTTCAAAGAATTAAGCAAGCACGATCAAACACGTTCAACACCTATTATTGATTTGTAATTTAGTCTTTAATACGAATGAATATATTTGGTAAGGTTCGGGTTGATTTGATTTAACACGTGTCACACACGCATTATATATATGTTACAATCTTTTTATATATTCGTATATGTTTTAATAAGTATTTATCAATAAATATTAAGTTTTACAAAATAATTATTTATATTTTGATTTCATTAGAAAGATTTCATAGGTGTATTTTTATATTTTTAGGATTAAATATAAAAATAATGTGGTCTAATTATATAATTTATAATATCCAATAATATTATAAATAAGAATATTCACACTTATAGTATTTTGATTAATAAATAGGTATTAATTTATACCTTGGTTCAAATATATATTTTATAAGAAATAACCCACAATTTCATAAATAATTTGTGGATTTATAAAATATATTAATTTGTATTTAAAGATAATAAAGTGTCCATTTTTATAAAAATAATTATTTATAACATTTGTAATAAGTATATAAATAAATAATTAAATAAGGAATTTAAAGAAATAAATTTCCACAATTATTATAATTTATCCATAATTAAAAATTAATATGGTGTCCAATCAATAGATTAATACTTTAAATCATCATTTAAAGTCTATTTTATAAAAATGGTTATTTATAATATTTTTAAATATTATTTTATAAACTTATTTTAAGGTGTTTTTAAATAAAGAAATTACGGAAAATCATTTAAAGGTATTTAAAATAAAAGAAGTTCTTAAAAATTATTTTTATAATTTTTGGTAATTTTTATATATTTTTAAAATGCTTGAAAGGCATTTAAAAAAATAATGGGAGGGGGCCGGGTTCGAACCCGTGACCTCTTCCCCATTATCCCGCGCACAAACCAGTGAGCCAAAGGCTCTAATTCGCACAAGAACCTGGTTCCAAAACCTTTTAACATTTTAAACCCTGTTTCCCCCAAATCATATGAACCCTAGAAATGAAATCGATCAAATTGAAGATCAAAATGGTTATGATAATGCATGGATTCATGGGGCTTTTGATCCCCATGTAAAAACGAGTTTGTAGATATTCTTAATTACCTTAATGGTGATGATTCAAGGTGAAATTCTATGAAGAACAAGCCGCGGGTCGTCTCGAATCCAAACAATGGACAACACTGATTATAATCGAATTAACTTTGCAGGATCATTCTATAGTTGTTGACAAGCAAAATCCTTCTGTTAATTTGGGTTTAGAACGTGTCTAAGTGGGAGTTCGAGTAGGTTGCAGATCGCGACCAAAGGTGTTAATCGAAATGGATGTTTCAATGTTTTTCAGATCGAATTGAGTTCACTATCAATTTATAAACGATCAAATGACCGTAAGTGCTCTTTTAATTTAATCATAGTGGCGTTTTAGTGGTCGATTTGGGTGGGTGGTCGGCCGACTTTCGGTCGAGTGGGTTTGGTAAGGATAGCACTTCAAATTTTCAAATTAATTGTGGGCTCGGTTTCGAATCATCCACAAGAATCTGTCTGGAACATTTAATTTGAGTGAAATCGATTATTTTTGATGTTTAGAGTCGCCGGATCGTCGCCGGTGACCGGCCGGAGGAACAGTGGCCGACGGGGGGAATTTGGGTTGGTTTTTCAGAAATTACAGAAATAGTCCCTGCGGTTTATTTGTTAACATTTTATGTGTGAAAGTTTTAATTTCAAGTTTCACAAATCACACATTCACCCCCTGAACTTTATTATTTTTATTTAAAAATTTAATAAACCTTTATAATTATTATTAATATCTTCATTATTATTAATATTATCATTATTAACATTATTATTTTTAATAATAACATTATTATTATTATTATTGTTATTATTTTTATTATTATTAATATTATCATTAAATAATAATAAAAATATAAAATAAACTATAAATTCACATAAAAATTATATTAAATCATGAAAATTTTCGGGTTGTCACACGTTACGCTACCTGGGGATTTCTGGGATGAGTGATAAACTATGGTTAATACACAAGTCTATAAGGCAAATGGGTCAAGTATATTAAGTCTATGAACATAATATACAGGTATATTCCTATATACCTAATAATCAACAAGTATGTTCCTACATACTTGATTTTATATATATACACGTGTTATCCGAACATCCCAAAGGAAGACATTATTACTCTTAGACTATCTTCTTGGGATACTTTTATGCTAGAACTTTACGCTTGTATGCGCACAACATCATAGTAATAGGGAACTTCGATGATCACACGTAGTGTTGATCTCGGATATTGAATCCGACCCTATCATAGTTATGAGTGAAATTCTGAAAGTATGACAGATATGCGGTTATCATTAGACATATTGTACTTATATGATTAATTGCAATTACATGCTATTATTGGAATACTGGCTCATGGACAGGAGGACATCATATTATTTGTGCTTGTTGAATCTAAATAATACTATGATGTTAACTTGGGGTAAGTGAAGCTAAGGGTGATCATGCAAGGTAGATTACCATTACGGGTGCACACGTAATTGTAATTCGCCATGCATGAAAAGTCTGGCTAATCTTACCACGAGGTAACAATCATGAGTATCACACGTTTTTATTCTATACCCTAGAGTGCTAAGGGTCATAATACTAGTAAGTCCTTGTTGAAGGCAATCAAAACATAAGTCCTTGTTGAAGGCAATCAAACATTATCGAACATTTACTCAAGTCCTGTCCTACTTAGAGCCTTCATGGTATTTCCAATCACGATATTGATCTTATGAAACCTTTATTCTTGAGTAGGTGCTAATGAAAACTAAGATGTTATGTAACTAGTTTAAGTATTATTCAAGGTATATCGTGGATGTGGTGGGAACGCTACGGGGAACCCTATATAAGCATCACCGGTATACTGAGAAGGTGCTTAACCTGGGCTACATAATGATCTTAATGGACCGAAGCATAGGTTATTATGAAATAATGCATGAAATCATACGGTGACTAAAACTTCCATCTTTCTGTAGTTGGAAGATGGCACCAAAAAGAATCACACGCAAAACCAACCAAGAAGCTGAAGCCCCACAAAACAGGAGAAGGGGTAGACCCTCAAGAGCTGGTGGTGCTCCAGCCGACAATAATCAGGGGACTGGCAATCCTGACATAGCTGCCATGATTGCTCAGCAGCTAGCTGCATTGGTACCAACCATCGTAACCCAAGTAAGCGACGCCCTGCTGAACCATCCTCTCCACGGGGATCACAAAACCAATGGTCAACATGACCAAGGTGTGGTGGGTGATACTGGCAATGGCAGAACAAATGGGAATGAAACTGGCGACAACCAAACCAAACAGGGATGCACATATAAAGAATTTGTGGCTTGCAAACCCCACGAATTCGATGGGAAAGGTGGGGCGATAGCCCTGACTAGATGGCTTGAGAAAATGGAGGCTGTGATCGACATCAGTGAATGCCTCGACAGCCAGCGGATCAAGTATGTTACATGCTCACTGCAGGGCAGAGCACTAACCTGGTGGAACACCCAAGTTCAAGCTAGGGGAAGGGAATCTGCGATACAAATGACCTGGGATGAATTCAAAGCCTTGATTACCGAGGAATACTGCCCCCTCAACGAGATGCAGAAGCTTGAACATGAGTTCTGGAATCATGCTATGGTGGGGGCAGGGCATGCAGCTTATACTGACCGATTCCACGAGTTGGCTAGACTAGTTCCACACCTAGTCACTCCGGAATCCAAGAGGATAGAAAGATACATGTGGGGACTCGCGCCTCAAATCCGGGCGATGGTAACTGCAGCTGCTCCTCCTACAATCCAGAACGCTATTCTGAAAGCGGGCGCTCTTACTGACGAGATGATAAGAACAGGAGTATTGGGTAAGGGAGCGGAGAAAAGGAAAGAGACTGGGGAAACAAGTCGGTCTGGTACTGCGACCAGAAACTTTGTGGCCGTGACTCAAGGGACGAAGGATTACACGGGACCGCACCCCAAGTGCAACAAGTGTAATTGGCACCACTCCTCAACAAGGCCGTGTCGGGAATGCACGAACTGTAGGCGCTTGGGTCATTGGGCGAAAGATTGTAGAATTGCGCCAAACCTGGTCATGCCCATCAATGCGGTTAACCCCGCCGGGAACGCCAGGGCATGCTATGAATGCGGAGGTCTTGATCACTTCCGAAACAAGTGTCCCCGACTGAACAGAGCACCCGGTCAACAAGGCAATAACCAGCAGCAATTGCTGGCCATAGCTGGTAACCCGGTCCAGGGAAACCAAGGAAATACTGCAAGAGGACGTGCCTTCGTCATTGGAGCCAATGATGCCGTCAAGATCCCAATGTCGTCACGGGTACGTATCTTCTCAACGACCACTTCGCATCTATATTGTTTGATACGGGAGCAGATAATAGCTTCATATCTTCTGATTTTGCACACATGCTTGGATTGAAACCGAGTAGGCTAGAAACTAGCTTTTCAGTAGAAATGGCCAACGGTAGATTTGTACAGGCAGATGAGATCATTAGACAGTGCTCCATAATATTAGAAGACCATGCCTTCGACATAGATTTAATACCTTTCGAGTTGGGGAGCTTCGACGTAATTGTGGGAATGGATTGGTTGGCGAAGCACGGAGCAGAGATCGTTTGTCGGGAGAAGGTAGTACGAATCCCCATGCCTAATGGGGAGGTACTCAAGATTCAAGGGAAGTGACCAGGAAGGTCTCTGAAGCTTATTTCCTGCATGAAGACGCGACGATGTCTACGGAAGCAGTGCTATGCACTCCTGGCCCATGTTGTAGAAAAGAAGAAAGAAGGCAACAAGTTGGCAGATATTCCTGTGGTGCGAGATTATCCGGAAGTATTTCCTGATGATTTGTCGGGTTTACCTCCTCTGTGACAGGTAGAATTTCGTATCGAGTTGGTTCCTGGAGCTACGCCGGTAGCAAAAGCACCATATCGATTAGCACCCTCCGAAATGTAGGAACTCTTCAACCAACTACAAGAGCTATTGGAGAAGGGATTCATTCGGCTGAGTCATTCACCATGGGGAGCACCGGTTCTATTTGTCAAGAAGAAAGACGGGTCATTTCGTATGTGTATCGATTATCGCGAGTTGAACAAGTTGACTGTGAAAAATCGATACCCTCTGCCCAGAATTGATGATTTGTTTGATCAACTACAAGGAGCTTCGTATTTCTCCAAGATTGATCTTCGTTCTAGATATCATCAACTGAGGGTTTTTGAGGATGACATACCGAAAACAGCATTCAGGACTCGTTACGGGCACTATGAGTTCTTAGTTATGCCGTTTGGGCTGACTAATGCACCAGCTGTGTTCATGGATTTAATGAATCGAGTGTGCAAACCATATTTAGATAAGTTTGTAATCGTGTTCATAGACGATATACTTATCTATTCTCATTCGAAAGAAGACCACGAGAAACACCTTCGAGCAATTTGGAATTGTTGCGGGAAGAGAAGCTTTTCGCCAAATTCTCGAAGTGTGAATTTTGGCTTCAAGAAGTGAAGTTTTTGGGCCATGTGGTTAATAAAGATGGAATTCATGTAGACCCCAGCAAGATTGAAGCGGTGAAGAATTGGGATACACCCCAAACACCATCAGAAATCCGACAATTCTTAGGATTGGCCGGATATTATCGACGGTTTATTGCGAACTTTTCAAAAATTGCACAACCGTTGACCATGCTAACTCAGAAAGATAAGAAGTTTGATTGGGGACATGCACAAGAACAAGCTTTCCAAACATTAAAGGAAAAGCTGTGTAATGCTCCAATACTGTCCCTTCCGGATGGAAATGACGACTTTGTGGTGTACTGCGATGCTTCACATCAAGGATTGGGATGTGTGTTGATGCAAAGAGATAAGGTGATTGCATACGCCTCACGACAACTAAAAGTGCACGAGAAGAACTACACAACTCATGATTTAGAGTTGGGCGCTTTAGTTTTTGCACTTAAGATATGGAGGCACTATCTGTATGGAACCAAATGCACCATCTATGCCGATCATAAGAGCCTTCAACACATCCTGAATCAGAAAGAGCTCAACATGCGACAACGACGTTGGGTAGAACTACTTAGTGACTATGATTGCGAAATCCGGTATCATCCGGGGAAAGCAAATGTAGTGGCTGATGCCCTCAGTCGTAAAGAACGCGTAAAACCACTACGTGTTCGAGCCTTGGGTTTGACTATTCAAACGAGCTTGAAACTCAAATTCAATTGCGCAAAGTGAGGCTCTAAAAGAAGAAAACCTCGCGGAAGAAGAATTCCGAGGGTTGGATAAACAGATGAATCGCAAGGATGACGGCGTACATTACTTCATTGATCGCATATGGGTTCCCAAATGGGGAGATGTACGTGCATTAGTTTTGGATGAAGCACACAAGACTCGATACTCTGTTCATCCCGGTGCAGACAAGATGTACCATGATCTGAAGGATCTGTACTGGTGGCCGGGTATGAAGAAAGACATTGCTCTATATGTGAGCAAATGCTTGACGTGTTCCTAGGTTAAAGCTGAACATCAGAAGCCATCGGGATTATTGCAACAACCCAAAATTCCCGAGTGGAAATGGGAGAACATCACAATGGATTTTATCACCAAACTCCCGAGAACGCCAAGCGGGCATGACTCGATATGGGTCATAGTAGATCGACTAACAAAATCAGCACACTTCTTGCCTATCCGAGAAGACTATAAAATGGATAAGTTGGCAAGATTGTACATCAAAGAGGTCGTGACATGGCATGGAGTGCCGGTGTCAATCATATCCGACCGAGACAGTCGATTCACTTCACGTTTTTAGCAGACGTTGCAGAAAGCGATGGGCACTCGACTAGATATGAGTACAGCCTATCACCCCCAGACTGACGGCCAAAGTGAACGCACAATACAAACACTTGAGGACATGCTACGTGCATGTGTCATTGATTTTGGTGGTAGTTGGGATACTCATCTACCGTTGATAGAGTTTTCCTACAATAACAGCTACCATACTAGTATTGGGTGTGCACCATTCGAAGCGCTGTATGGCCGAAAATGTAGATCACCTGTATGTTGGGCCGAGATTGGCGAGAGTCAGCTAACAGGTCCTGAAATCATACAAGAAACAACCGATAAGATTTTCCTAATCAAAGATAGACTTAAGGCTGCTCGAGATCGCCAAAAGAGCTATACCGACAACCGTCGGAAGCCGTTAGAATTTAATGTTGGTGATCGAGTGTTACTTAAGGTCTTTCCTTGGAAAGGGATCGTTCGGTTTGGAAAGAAGGGGAAATTAGCCCCGAGATACATTGGACCATTCGAAATCATAGAAAGAATAGGCCCGGTGGCATACCGGTTAAGGTTGCCACAAGAGCTTGGCAGTGTGCATGATACTTTCCATGTATCGAATCTCAAGAAGTGCTTAGATGACGAATCACTTCACGTGCCTATTGAAGACATCAAGATTGATCAAAGCCTCCATTTCGTGGAGGAACCTATTGAGGTCATGGACCGAAAGGTCAAGAAGCTAAGACGCAGCAAGATACCTATTGTTCGTGTGAGATGGAATTCCAAACGAGGTCCAGAGTTTACATGGGAACGAGAGGATCAGATGAAACGCAAATATCCTCATCTGTTCGAGGATGACACTCTTGGACCTAGCACCAGTTGAATTTCGGGACGAAATTCCCTCAACTGGGGGATACTGTGACACCTCCCAAAATCAAGCAATGAACATTGTGAGTTACTGTCACATTAGCGTGACAGTTCATATGATACAGATGGATTTAAGGAACAGAGTTTTAGAAACATTCAAGATATTCCCAAATCAGAAAGGAAACCTAAGATTCTTCTTGTTGAAGATCATGTGGCGAATGCGATGGTGTGTAGCATCTGTCACCAATAGACCGTCGAATCGGCATAAAGCTCGGTAACTCATCGTGTGTATTAACTAGACTCATGTATTTCTTATAGTCTCATTATGGTTTTAACCGAAATATCTTTGTGTACTCGTCCATATGTGTTAACTATCTTTATGTATTTATTATTTATATATATATATATATATATATATATATATCGATTTAGTTGAAATTCTCGTATACATATTCGTGTTAATAGTAATAATAATAATAATAATAAATAATAATAATAATAATAATAACAATACTAATAAATAATAATAATGAAAATAATGATAATAATAAAAATAATCATGACAATAATAATAATAGTAATAATAATAATAATAAGTCCAGGGGCTGTTTTGATATTTTTGAAACTTAAAAATGAATTTTATAACATAAAATAACAAAAATCAAACTGCAGGGACTAAACCTGTAAAATTTCAAATTACATAACCAACCCCCCCGCCCATTTCCCCCGTGTTTCCGGCCACACTATTCCGGCCGAAGTCCGGCGACACGCCGGCGAACCCCAAAACGCGTCAAAAACTCGAATTTAATAGCCCAATTTACCCCGAATCGTTTCGTGGACCAGATTCGAACACAAAGCAACCCCAAAACGCGTTTAAACGGTCGAATAACGGCTAATTCCTTTCCACTTTATTCCCGACCAAGTTTAACGGCTAAATCATCCACTCAACATCACTTTAATAAAAAATTATACCGTTGAATCGAATTTTAACTCATTACACATCGAATGCTACTGCCCATTTCAACAAAATACACAAAATCAAACCGAATTAATCCACCTCTGTTCTCGAACCTGCAACTAATCGGATACTACTCTCCGAGCCTTAAACACTGCAATTAACATTGAGCTATTGATCATTAACATCATTCGAAGCTTTCTGTACGAGTAATTCGATTTCCATCCAAGTTTGATCAACATTTGAATTCAAGAATAGCCGCGACCTGTTCTTATCTGTTCTATCATCGATTCGACACATAAACAGGTAATTAAACATGCTAATCTACTCGTTTACACATGGGGATCAAAACCCCCATGATTTTAACTGTTAATAATATAGAATTCGAACTCAATTTGATCGAATTCACTCTAGGGTTTATACGGATTTGAGGGAAACCGGGAATTCATGTTTAAAAGTAAATAAAACCGAGTTCTGTCGCGGATATAAGCCTTGGTTCACCGGCTAAACACATGTTCCCCCACCCGAGAGGTCCCGGGTTCGACCCCGGGCCACTGCATTATTTTTTTTAGTCTTTTTAAGCCTCTAAAATTATGGAAAAATTCTTAAAAATTATAAAAATAATTTTATAAACTGCCATTATTTTAAATATTACAAAATGATTTTCTGTAAATTAATTTTGTTTAAAAGCCTTAAAAATATTTATAAAATATTGTTTATAAATACTAGAAATAACCAATTTTTATACAAATAACCTCTAGATCGTGTATAATTATGAAATAACCCCGAAACTTATAGAAATAATTTCATGAATTGTTTACAAACGTATCTACGAATTATAAATATACTTTAAACTAATTAAACCTAATATGTAAATCATTAAGTATTGAATAAACTTGAATGCATAAATCAAAATCGTGAACGTCAAGCCAAACCAACTTGAATCCGACTAAATATATCTATTAGCATCGAATATGTTTTGATGGCTTAGTTATAATCAATAATAGGTGTTGATCGTGTTTGATCGTGCATTGCTTGATTCTGTGAAGTCTTTGTGCGTTACAACAATTCAAGGTGAGTTTCGTGGCCCCTTTTTATGCTTATACAAGTTTTCAATGTTTTCAATCAAATTGGGGGAAAAGTATGCGCACCCGTTTTCAATGCTGTACACTGTATATTCTGTTTTCATTCTTGGAATCAATGTGATACTGTTTTGCATGCATACATGGTGTTAATCTATGGAAAACTCAAACAACCATTAATTCCCGGGTTTGGGAACCAACGGTTAGGTATTGGTAGTACTACTGGGTTGACACCCCCACCCTCGACAGATCGGTTTAACTTGTGAGTTACCGACTACAGCTGCCAGCAAACAGGCCATGGGTGAATATATTCCGTCAGATTTATATGCATAACGTCATTAGGTTTGGTTGTCTTTAAACACATGTTATGTGGATTGTGCTTGCAGTATGATTCCATATCAAATTTTATACAGCATCAATTACATGTTTTAAATTTAAACCTGCGGAACTCACCAACATTATGTGTTGACATTTTTGAGCATATCTTTTCAGGTGAACATAATCAAAGAGGATAGCTAGTGCAGATGCCTTAGCAGAGACCTCAGGATTTCATTAGTTTTGCATATGTAATATTTGTCATTTGTTTCCATATTTGAACATTGTGTAATTTGGATTAGAATCAATAAGACTATGATAGTCGTGGAACTGACTAACCATGACACAAGTCACCATTGTGTCGGGGGACGTCATGACACGAGAAGTTTGCATGTATTATATCTCTGTGTTTATACCAAGTGTTATGACGATCCCGTCCGTCGCATCCTCGTGTTTCCGCTCTAAGCGAGGGTGTGACAGTTCAAACCAATATGATTTTAGTTCTACATGTTTAAAGTCAAATCATCATGTAAGAAACTGAGGGTACACTTTAATACAAAATGACGAAATGAGCATTAAGGAAAAAAATGTGTTATGTGCATTAATGCATAATTGCAGTAGTGCCACTAAATGTATACATTATTACCAATTAAAATTTTTGTTAGTGAAGAATACATACTAAGGAAATTAATTATGAAAAAATAGATTCAATACATAACAAAATAAACCAAAACAAAAACATCTTCTTTAAATATTATATGCACATTATTACATCATACATTAATGCATATTATCAATACTTACAACTGACACAAGCCCACTTTAACCATAGCAAAAACAACCTGTTTAAACTTGAAATTGCTTTGTCATATTACTTAGTCATGTGACTTGTCCATCTTGCCACCTCTTGTTTACATAAACTTTTAAGTGTGGTTAGTTTAAATCATATTGATCCGGATGTGGATCCTATAATGGGTCAATAAATAATGAACATCAAGTTACAAGTATGGTTGATACAAATCATATCTATCTAGGTGTGGTTCCTAAAATAGTTGAATAAATAACGATATCAAAGTATTTATACTTGCAAAAATATTGTTTTTTAGCTAAAAGCTAGCTCCTTTAATGATGAGGATAAGAAAACATAAATATGCACACATGCACAACATATATTTTGAAATGCATATATGCACATTTCTTCCATACGCATATATGCATGATTTTGAACTGGTTGTACGTATGGTCTTTCAGAATGACGATCATAATTTAACCTAACCTGGATGGAAAATGGAACAACATGTTATTATTTGTTGTAAAGTATTAACTTCTTAATATAATGGTACATTTTCTAATTTCATTTATATCTTAGTTATTTTGTCAATAAACTCATTTCCTGTAATAGACATGCATTCTTTAATTTTTTTACAGGTGTGTATGCATATTAGTAATTGTTTCACTTATTTGAGATATTGAATGCAGATTATCCGTATAAAATAAGAAAAAGTCTTTAGTGACCAAATGACAATCTCTGGATACAACTTTAATGGTTAGTTGTGTGTGCTCAACAATATAAGACGGTGACGTTTAAGGATGACATATAAAGAAGGTAAACCAATAAGAACCAAAGACTAAACAATAATTTTTTGTGGTTGATTCCGGTGGCAACCATCAGAGACAACAAACTAAGAGGATTAGAATGTTATCAAACAAATAGTTTTGTCCTCAAACTTAAATTTTTTTTCCAAAGTAAAATCGGTTTGTTTCTAATGATCCCATGTTTGATTATGTTTTTTTCTCTTGCTTAAACAAGGGATACAAATATGAATAAATTTGGAGATTTATATGGAGTATGTGCATATATACTTTACATGATAAATTTAAAATATTTTGTAGAAAATAGAAATATGTTTTGTTTTTGAATTATAATTGTATGCTTAGGTGTAAATATAAAATCAAATTATAACTAAGAAAAAAGAATTGAAAATTTCTTAGATGTCCCCATTCATGAGTCTTTACATAAAAAATGATTCAAACTAATATGTGGTAAAAATCTGTTTAGTTTCTAAATAAAATTTTTAAAATTATTGAGAAATGCAGTAAATTTATATATTTTAATTAACGTTGGGTAGCAAACTGCAAAAGTTAGAAGAATTTTAAAAATATAATAAATGTAGTCTTAAAGATCTAATCACTATATGTTAAAAAGATTTTTGTAATATAATAAATGTTGGAGATTTTGTTAGTACGTTGGCTCTGGGGTAAGTTTTGAGAAAAGAAAGTGGGGGCAGTTTGGATGGCGGTTTTATCAATTGAACTTGAGTTACCAATATTGCCCCTGGTTCATTTAATCAACATTTTTTAAGCATTGTAGATTTACGAATTTACCCTTTAAATATCAACCATTGGATCAGTAAATCTAGGGTCATCATTGGTTCTTTTAGTTTTTTACAAAATATTAGTTTTCATTTGAAAGCCCCCCCTCTCTCTCTCTCTCTCTATATATATATATATATATATATATATATATATATATATATATATATATATATATATATAGAGAGAGAGAGAGAGAGAGAGAGAGAGAGGGAGGTTCCCCTAAAAAATAATTTTTCCCTAACAATACTAAGAAGTAATCTTAGCCTTCTAATTATCTAATTAAGGGCTAAGATCAAAGTGTAGGAAAAATAAGTAATCAAGGGTAGTTTGGGTATTTTATTATATTACCCACAATTGTTGACTTTTTAAAATTTCCCCTCATTTTTTTAAATGCTAATAACTTTTTCATACGACATTATTTTTTAAATAAATTACACTATAAAATCAAGCATTTTTTCTCTTTAATTTGAGTATAGTATTACTATAGTTTTTTTACAAAAAAAATCAAATTATGTGAAATTGTGCTACATTTTTAACGTAATTGTGCTACATTTTAACCTTTTTGTGCTGCATTTTATAAAACAGCACAAAACTGTGCTGTATTTCATAAAACAGCACAAAGCTGTGCTGTATTTCATAAAACAGCACGAAGCTGTGCTGTATTTCATAAAACAGCATGAAGGTGTGCTGTATTTCATAAAACAGCACGAAGGTGTGCTGTATTTCATAAAACAGCACGAAGCTGTGCTGTATTTCATAAAACAGCACGAAGCTGTGCTGTATTTCATAAAACAGCACGAAGCTGTGCTGTATTTCATAAAACAGCACAAAGCTGTGCTGTATTTCATAAAACAGCACAAAGCTGTGCTGTAATTCATAAAACAGCACAAAGCTATGCTGTAATTCATAAAACAGCACAAAGCTGTGCTGTATTTCATAAAACAGCACAAATCTGTGCTGTATTTCATAAAACAGCACAAAGGTGTGCTGTATTTCATTAAAACAGCACAAAGCTGTGCTGTATTTCATTAAAACAGCACAAAGCTGTGCTGTATTTCATTAAAACAGCACAAAGCTGTGCTGTATTTCATTAAAACAGCACAAAGCTATGCTGTATTTCATAAAACAGCACAAAGCTGTGCTGTATTTCATAAAAAAGCACAAAGCTATGCTGTATTTCATAAAACAGCACAAAGCTGTGTTTATTCTAGTCATAATATCCGGTGAGAAGCACAAACGAACAGTTAATCTATCCATTTCTTCTTTTTTCAGAATTTTGCTGTGGATTTCTATGAAAGTATGGCATTATACTGTAGGATAAGTATAATGTTTCTCTTAGGCCTTGAAATAGACATCTCTTATTTGATGAGAAACTTACGTCCAGTGATCATTATCGCCTGTGGTGGTTGTTTAATGTGTACAATATTTGCATCCGCGATTTCTTTATTTGTGTATGAAGAAACAGGATCTCGTGGCTCACGGTTCACATTAGCATTAGTCATCACAGTGGTTTTAGCCAACACTGCATCGCCAATTTTGTTCCGTTTGGCTGCTGATTTGAAGTTTCCGCCTCTGATATTGGAAGATTAGCGGTATCTTCTTCTCTAGTTGGTGACATGTTAAAAAATATAGCACAATATAGCATATAAAAAAATCTAGTACATTACATTCGAATTTGTGCTCCATTTTGATAAAATACAAAAGGGACTAATGAGTGTGTTTTAGGACCATAATGCCCTTTAACCCTAATTTGAAGAGTGCCACATGTAATCTCCTTATTCCTTCTTAGCCTACTTAGGCAAAACTTATTTTTTATTTGAACCTCTATCTATATATATATATATATATATATATATATATATATATATATATATATATATATATATATATATATATATATATATATATATATATGGGAGGGTTCAAGAGAAAACCATAATTTAGGAGAAAACTAAGAAAACCATTTTGTGACCATTGATTTATTTGATCAATGGTTTAGATTGATTAGTGATATAATTATAATTACATTAATAACTTTGAGCATTTAATAAGATTGTAAGGGTAATATAGGAAAAGAATATAATATTAATTTAGAAACTTCGTATTTGATTAACTAATTTCCTAAATATACTATTCTCTTTCATCCCACCTTAATTACGGTCAAAATATTTGATAAAAAACACATTTACATATATTATGATTTCATATACTTAACGGTGAATAAAAATGTTAATTAAAATACCTGTTTTACGTAAGCTTTATATACATAACAATAGCAGTTGGTTGCATATAGAAAGATGAACAATATGATATGAGATGAAGAACATGAATTAATTAGAAAACTAAGGTTATATATATTGGAACATGAATTAATTAGAAAACTAAGGTTATGTATATGGGTAAAACACAATCAGTTAAACCTAAAACTTCAAGCGAAAATTAAGATAAAAAATCCATTAATTGAAATCGTAGTTACACACAATTAAACTTTATGTATAAATATATTTAAATTAATTGTTTGTATATACGTAACCATTTACATATATATAGAACCTATATAAATTTCAAGTTAATTAAAATCTTTAAAACATCAGAGTTACATATATATGTAACACGATAGTTACGTATACGTAACACCGTAGTTACGTATACGTAACACCGTAGTTACGTATACGTAACACCGTAGTTACGTATACGTAACACCGTAGTTACGTATACGTAACACCGTAGTTACGTATACGTAACACTGTAGTTACGTAAACGTAACACCGTCATTACGTATACGTAACCGTGGCCATAGTTACATATACGTAACACCATACTTACGTATACGTAACACAAGTACATATAAGTAAAAACAATGTTATGTATATGTCACATATGTGCTCATCTTTTTCATCATGTTTGCCTTATATAAACTAACGCTTTGATAACTACTCGACGTATCATATTCATCATGGTGCCTTTGATTAGTTGAAAGGATTGAGTTCATCATATCTTCTATCCTGTTTGATACCCCTATGATATTAAAGAAACTCATCGACAAACGATATAAACAAGATCTTGATTAAACATAGGCAAACAACTTAACCTATATAATTATGTTTGAAAGTAAAAAAAAGAAAACCTAATAAAAGATGGTGATTAATCTCATATGCAATTCTTAACCATTGCATCCATATAATTATTAAACCATCCACTTTAAATAATGATTAATATAATTTAGGATGACAAAAATACAACAAAATGTGATATCGGCCAAATCTTGATTCTTGGTTTTTTAATATCAGTTTAATGATAAACGAGTGAATGATTTCCATTACAAAATCAAAAAAATCAACAAATTGCATGCATCAGCCACAAATCTTTTACCGCCTAACCACTTTAATGATGCTTTTCCAATGCCAAGAAGATTGATTGTGATATTTTAATACATAATCAGATTAAATAACATTCTGTTAGTTATAACAAATGGCCAAAAATTCCGAAAATTTTAGAGTGTAACCATATTATGCAGGCTAGAGAGACAACCACAAGACAAACATTTACACTATACATATATAATCGATGATTTAATCAACAATTTAATTGAGTCAAACTAGGATCATATGATTTTGATTAGAAATAAAAACATTACCATATATGTAAATATGTAAACTTACCTATATACCCTTATTGATTTAATAAAAAAAAATTATATGATTGGTTACATGTGGTTTTCTTGGTTTTCTTATAAAAACACGGTTTTTATTTGATCTCTCCCCTATATATATATATATATATATATATATATATATATATATATATATATATATATATATATATATATATGTGTGTGTGTGTGTGTGTGTGTGTGTGTATTACGGAGTTGTCATTTTAAACAATGAGTTACATCATATTTAATCAATTCATTAGTGTGTTACTGTTTTTTTACCGTATGGGTCAAAATTAGATTTCTTAAAATGTTTTTACAGCATGTTTTCATCTATCAGGGAGTCAAGTGTTTAGTGTTCTTTGACATTCAGATTTAACATCCAAACTATAGCGTGGACTGTGCATAATGAAGGAATAATTAACAATCGATGACGTAGCCTTCGTCAGTGCAAGTATTAGTTTAAGGCTACAAAGCAGTTATACTTAAATTACTAATAATTGAAAAGTCAAATCCTTATCACGTTTATTAGTAGACGAAACCATGTTAGATAGTAGAAAGTCCAGTTATGTATTGTATGAACTTTAATTTTGTTGTAAAAAGCATAACACTCTTTGTTTTAGCACCCTTAGAGTCAAATTGATGATTTTCAGCTTTATGTTACACTTTGGCATTAAATTCCTTTTTTTTACTATAACCCTACTTATGAGAGGAAGACGTTTTTTTGTTAATTATGTAATTAAATTAAAGACCACTTATTAAACATCACTTTTGGAGGGACTATTAGTGTGACAAGGCAAGGTTGTCTCTCTGAACCAATCCACCGTATTCGACCAAACCTACACCCGTCCAAGCACTGGAACCCATCTTCGCGCCTTTCTGACCCGACACAACTGTATTCGGAATAATGGCCACTTTGTCACATGACCACAAATCTATCTCAAAGACCAGTTGGTGGGTATCGTTTGAGCGGTTAGGACCCTAAATAAACCCTTCAAAATATGGGGATGGGGTATGAAATAAAGTGATATATTAAATGATTTTGTTAAAATTTAAGGATGTGGTTGAAGAAAGGATGAGTTGGGAATGCTCTAACAACATATTATTATCAAGACTGTAATTTTCTCATCATATAAAATAACAACTATTATTACCTGCATGCGTGGCGCCCTCACGATTCTTTTTCGTACTTATAGTTTCAATTCACGGTTGTATATATTTAAACTTTGAAATTAAGAGAGTGTTATAAATTATAAAGTAAAAAAGTTAAAGATAAATAGAAGGTTGTTGCATAATCATAAAAATTTTAAACAAATATATATAAACAAAAAAGGCTAAAAAGCCTACAAAACTAAATATAAATGCATTTAACAAAAAAATTAAAAATTAAAAAACAAAGGTAAGACAAGAAAACCAAAAAAATATCAAAATAAAACCCACACAAAAGATTGAAACCATGGTTGATAAGGTCTCAAGCATGCATACTTATCAATAGGTCAATGGTCATTTTGTCGTTAGCTCCCCTACCAAAAGCTTTTAATACAGTAACAAAATTCGTGATGCAATAGAATAATTTTAAAAAATTGATCCATTGACAATTTGAAATATTGTGTCAAAACTGATTGTATCAGCTCCTTCCTCAAAGTGTATTGCAGGCGTTGTAGTTTCTTTACCCTAAATCACTCTGTTTGTTTCTGTTAGATTGTAAACTTTTGATAATACGAAAAAGATCAAGAACTTCAATATCGATAAAAGGTTTACAACTCTCTGAATACAAAAACACACAAACTCTTACAAAGTAATCTCAGCACTAATGAGTCTAGCAACGATGAGTTGCTTAGACGATACAAGATATAAAGATGATGAACTAGTGATAATGAGAGAATCAAGAGACTAAGGTGAAAAACACAGAGAGATTTCACAACCCTAAAACTAGATACGGAGAAGACGACTGAGACTTCTAGATCTTGAGAAGTACATATATACACAAAGTAGCTGACACATCTTAACTAATAGTCCTTGAGAATTAAGAAATGATCACCAAGACCCCTCAAGTATTCCTCAGCAGCTTTATACCTTCAAGAATCCTAGATCTGCAACAACAGCCCCTCGAACTCTCCAATTCTCCAATTATGTACAAAACTAATACTAACACATAAAACATAAAACAAACAAACAAACATAAGGATTGAATTGATATAAAAGAGTATATAATTTAACATAGATTTAGGGTTTGCTTTTCAATTTACTTAGTTACTTGATGTTTCTTGTGCTTAACAGGTAATTTCACAACCTTTTTACGCTTGAATCACGATAATTGTAGTTTTTCTCACCAAGATGTCGGAGGTGTGTAGACTGATTTTGGTTGCAATATGAGATTGTTGTCGTTTTTGGTTGTGCATAATCAATAATTTAGGTTAGGGGTGGTGGTGCCGACGAGGGTGGTAGCTGGGAAAACACAAGGGTAAGATGGCTAGTGGTTAGGATTATTTTTAATTTTTTATTATATTTTAAATTATAGTTAAATACATAGATAGTCCGTCAAACATAATTAGTTAGTAAAAAAGGTTCAAATACAAAGTTTATTTTTGCTACAAAGTGTGAGAAGACACAATGGGTCAAAAAAAGACACAAAAAATTATATCTCACAATCTAAATCAAATTTAAAAAAAGTAATTCGAAGCTTTTGTTCCCCTAGTCGTCCCCAATAAAAAAAATAAACGAAAAATTAAAAAAATAAAAATTAACGTTTTTTTATTGTGTCATTTGTGAAAGACACAATGATTTCATTGTGTTATTATGAAAGACACAATGACGTCATTGTGTCAATATAAAAGACACAATGACGCCATTGTGTCATATAAAGACACAATAAATTTTTTTTTTATTTTTTTCTGAAAGAGGACAACGAGATGAACAGAGGCTCCGAAGTGCTTTTTTAAAATTTGATTTAGATTGTGAGATGTAAATTTTTTTATGATTTTTTTAGCCTCATTGTGTCTTCTCACAATTTGTAGCAAAAATACATTTTGTAGAATAGGCTCACCCTTAGTTAATAATTAGCCTTTTGAATAAAAAATGCCCTTTAACTAGACTGAATACTTAATAGTGGTTAGACTTGATACGAAACTTGTTACAAAATTACAAGTACAATCCAAACTTGTTACTTTTGAACACTGGTATCTAAAACATGTTAATTTGCTTAAAACACATGAACTATCTCTGTGTTAACTCTAAAATTAAACTAAAATATTTAAAAAATACAAGATAACTTTAAACACTAATTATTTTAACATAAAATATTTATATATTTATTACATATATGAATAATTATCTATCTACATATAACAAACGCTTGGTTACATTGTACTTTGAGGTTTTAACTTTTTGACCATATAAGTTGATTTTTTATATAATAACCCCTATTTCCTCTTTTTTTATATAATTCTCACGATGGCTACTGCCAATCAGAAGAAGGGATCACTAACTTTGATTAACAAAAGAGTTTATGTTGTGCGGGTTCGAGACCTAGTCTGGCCAGTTAACATCTTTTTCCTTTTTTTCAGAATTCTTTTGGATTTTTTACTGTTTTGTTAACATTATTTATTTCGTTCTATTCTTTGTGCCTTGGCATTTCACGTCAAAGTGATAGTCGTCATAATATGTTTTTATATTCGTGTTCTGACATTCGTGTCCATGGCGTAATTCCCCGTGCAATGCGCGTGTGGAATAATCATAGTTAAACTAATACCAAATGAAATATCAAATACATACACACATGTTGGGATTATGACACTAATGCCCATCATGGAAAACCAGTTCAAAATTTCAAAATTTTCAAACCGAAAACCTGACTAATTAGATAACGGTCGATTTTGGTTAGAACCGTTTATGTTCAACATTAATAGTATTCATTTGTTCTATGTCAATTACAAATATTTTCACATACGTGCATGCTCATTCGATCAATTTTGATTAGAACCGCTTATGACCAACACCAATAGTCATAATTTGTTCTATATCAAGTACAATCGTTTTCACATATGCGCATTCCGTCTTGAGCCCTTCATATCTGATATAAAGAAATATTCGATCCTAGACAAATCTTACCTTGGTAACACAATCTCATATTTGTCTATGAAAAATGGATCTAATTGTATTAGTATCTAGAACTGATTTCTTCCTTGTAACACTTTAACCGATAGTGTCACATCCCCGCTTATAGCGGAAACACGAGGATGCGACAGACGGGATCGTCATAACACTTGGTATGTTTACAGAGACTTACTATATGCAAAATCCTCGTGTCATGACGTCGCCCGACACAATGGTGACTTGTGTCGTGGTTAGTCAGTTCCACGACTATCATAGTCTTATTAATTCTAAAATCCATATACACAGTATTCAAATACAACAGCAAATGATAAACAATGCAAATGCCATCTATTGAAAGCCTGAGGGTCTCTGCTAAGGCATCTGCTATAGCTATCCTCTTTGATTATGATCACCTGAAAAGATATGCTCAAAAATGTCAACACATAATGTTGGTGAGTTCCGCAGGTTTTAAATTTAAAACATGTAATTGATGCTGTATAGATTTTGATGTGGAATCAAACTGTAAGCACAAACCACATAACATGTGTTTTGAGACAACCAAACCCTATGACGTTATGCATATAAATTCGACGGAATATATTCACCCATGGCCTGATTGCTGGCAGCTGTAGTTGGTAACTCACAAGTTAAACCGATCTGTCGAGGGTGGGGGTGTCAACCCAGTAGTACTACCAATACCTATCCATTGGTTCCTAACCCGGAATTAATGGTTGTAAGAATAGAATAACACCATGTATGTATTAGAATATAAGAATAGTATCACATTGATTCCAAGTATGAAAATTGTATGTAAGATTGTACAGCATCGAAAACGGGTGAGCATACTTTTCCCCCATTGATTGAAAACATTGAAAATTTGTATAAACATAAAAAGGGGCCACGGAACTCACCTTGGATTGATGTAATGCACAAAGACTTCACAGAATAAGCAAACTTCACAGAATAAGGCAATGCACGATCAAACACGATCGATACCTATTATTGATTATAACTAAGCCTTTAAAACATATTCAGAGCGAATAGATATGTTTGGTTGAATTCGAGTCGGTTCAGTTTGACTTGTATACGATTATATATTTGAGTTTGATTATATACCTAGTGATATTAGGGTTTAAATTGAATTGTGAGATTTTGACAAGTATGTATATTTACTTGTATTTTGATTTATTCGAAAGAAATACATATTATTATGTATATATTTATTTTATATTGATTACGAAAAAAAATATAACTTATAATTACGTTTGTAAATAATTTATGTATAATTTCTATGATTTTCCATGATTATTTTGTAATTAATTACGATATAATATCTATTTTTATAAAAATTGATTATTTATAATATTTATAAATAATATTTTATAAAGATTTTTAAGGTTTTAAATAAAATAAATTTTCAGAAAATGTTTACGTAACATTTTAAATAGGAAAAGTTTATAAAAATAATTTTTATGATTTTTAAGAATTTTTATATATTTTCAGGGGCTTAAAAAGGGTTTTTAAAAAATATGGCTGGGGCTCGGGTTCGAACCCTGGACCCGTTGCCTATCCCTCTTACGCTTTAACCAGCAGGCTAGGGCGCCTGCGCCTGCCTGAATTGGTTTCTATTTATTTTTAAACCGAATCTTCTAGTTTCCCCTAATTCCCCGAAGAACCCTAATTCGATTTCCCCCAAATTGAACCCGAATTCGATTATGTAAACAATTACATTCATGGGGCTTTTGATCCCCATGTATAAACGAGTGTAATGATGCAATTAATTACCTGATTTGATTCTTATTGATGGTATGAGCAGATAAGAACAAGCCGCGACTAGGTTGAAATCGAATGGCAATCAAACACTGATGAAACTCAAATTAATTGTACAGGAAGCTTAGAATGAGGCTTATGATCAAAAGCCCTATGTTAATTTCGAGTTATAAGGCTCGGAGGGTAGGGTTCGGTTAGTTGCAGGTCGCGGAAAAGGGAGGGATTCGAATTCAATGAATGTGTGTTTGTGATTTGCAATCGAAGTTTGTATCATATTTATAGGTAGATAAAGTTTATGCAGATCGATTTAGTTAGATTATTAAAGTGTTTTAGTGCTCGATAATGGTTGAGCTTTCGGCCGAGTGGGTTTGGTGGATAGATCGCACCATTTCGATTGTAATATTCAATTTAAGGTAGGGTATAGTGTTCGAATCACCCACGAGAAGGTGTCGGGAGCTTTTGATTTAGTTAAAACCGCGTGATTTTCGGTATTAGGTCTCGCCGGAGACTCGCCGGAGTTCGCCGGACCGGTGGCCGGGAAAACGAAGGGTGGGTGCTGGGTTTTAAATAATTTACACAAATGGTCCCTGGGGTTTAAGCTATTTGTTATTTTATGTTGTAAACTTCTTTTTATAGTTTCAGAAATGACAGAATGCCCCTGGACTTTATTATTATTATTATTATTATGATTATTTTTATTATTATTATTATAATTATTATTATTTTTGTAATTATTGAAATTAATAACGCATTAAAATTTAATTGTTTAAAAAAAATACGGGATGTTACAGTCTCCCCTGCTTTAGGAAATTTCGTCCCGAAATTTTAATCACGAGAGGGCTGAAACGAAAAGATGAGGATACTGGGGTTTTATTGGGTCCTCACGTTCCCAGGTGAACTCTGGGCCACGTTTAGATTCCCAATGGATTTTGACAATAGGTATTCGGCTTTGTTTCATTTGTATGGAATCTTTTACAAGATTCTTGACATAATGTATGCCAATTTGAACTCTTCCAGAGAATCGCGAGACTCTCTTTGAGATTTGGCATATGGAACGTTAGAACACGATGACGAGTTACCATGGTACGTTAGACTTATAATCACAACTTCCAGAATATAATCTCGTGGTAAGGTGAAGTCTAGAAATCATTAAAAGATGTGACGCCCTAAACCCGGCAGGGCACCGGAGGCACGTCACGCAGTTGGATTAATATTTTAAACACAAATCAGAGCTTTCTACTTACAGCGGAAGACTTTATACACTATTATATATTAACCCAACTTTTCACAACATTTTACATAAGATTGTATTTAATTATACATTACCCTATTTACATTATTAACAAGTCCTAAATCCTATGCCAGCAGTTGCTCCAGGATAGAGTCCTCATCAGCTCATAATTGCTTTCCTCTATTATCAGAGGATCCCTCCTTACCTAGCACACATAACACACTCAAAACATCAGATGAACTGGTGAGTTCTAATTTTTATCAAAACTTTAACAACATTTTTACACACACCACAGCTATCTTTTTATTGGCAATATTATAAATTCAACTTTTACTATTATTCTGCCCCACTGGACCTGTCCCATCGAACGTCGGTTGCCCACATCTAGCAACTACCAGTTCCCCATACCCAGTAACGTCGGTTGCCCACATCCAGCAACTACCAGTTACTACGCTCAGAAACGTCGGTTGCCCACATCCAGCAACTACCAGTTTCTCATACTCGGTAACGTCGGTTGCCCACATCCAGCAACTACCAGTTACTACACCCAGAGACGTCGGTTGCCCACATCTAGCAACTACCAGTCTCTCATACTCAGTAACGTCGGTTGCCCACATCCAGCAACTACCAGTTACCATCTCTCATCCAGTAGGATGCCAAATAATCATCTAGGGTCGTCACCACAAGATGTTCACAAAGCTGAGTGATCGTCATCACTCCTATCAAACTGTACAGTTTCACACCCAGGCATCTTACCCTAACTGGCCTGTTGAGATTTACATCACGTTACCATTTCAAAAACATTTCTTTTCATTTATTGCCAATATTATCACATTCATTCACACCCCACACATTCTTTCTTTAGTACCAGTTTTAACATATTTTCATTACTCATCACACCCCATCCGACCCATTGGAATCATTACCATCATGTAATGATTAACAATGCTCAGATGACTATCTTTTACACTCTACCTGACCCATTGCAATCATTACTTATCATGTAATGATTAACAATGTTCATGTAATCAGTTATTACCCCCACTTTCCCTCTAACAGCTTTACAACTGTTAGAAACACATCACATTACTATCACAAATCTGGTACTAAAACATTCCATTCATTTATCATTATATGTGTGCTAGCCCGAATGTTAAAACCAAATATTTAAAAAGGGCTTAGAACTCACCTTATCAATTTCCTCACCACAGTCTTCACAGTCCACGTACCCAAGATAACTAGTCCTTCCTCTAATCAAGGTATATCTAAAGCAATAAACCCTGATTCAATAAACTTATTCTCAAACAGACCCTCATGCGATTGAACACTTATGCGAATGAGCAATCATGCGACTGGTCCTATGCGAATAAACCATGCGACTGAACCTTCAGTCGTATGATTATCTGTTCATTCGCACGATTGAGTTCTCATTCGTATCCAGTGTTCACTCGTCTTTATTCGGTCTTCCAACCAGGCGACTGGGTTCCAATCGCACGACTAAACCTCCACTCGCACTCAGTCGCCCGATTAAACTCTCATTCGTGCGATTGACCCATGCGATTGAGCCTATTCGCCTGAAACGAATCAGCAGCTGTGTTCTTGACGTTTTTGATCCAATACTCACTCAAAATTTGAGTTTTAGCCATCCAAATCATACCATATTCAAAACAGATCTTATACACATCATTTATAATGGTTTCGGATTATTATTTCATCAAAACTTCACAAAACTTAGATTTGAATTCCTGGATTTTAAATTCAGAAATAAACCGGACCAATTTACTGATTTAAACAGGTTATTGGATCAAATTCAATCATACACACAGCTTATAACATCTCCGGATTAATCCGTGATGTTCAAAACTTACCTAAACGGAGTGTCGCCTAATCAAATTCGTGAGAGCAGGGTTTCGGGTGTGAAGGGGACAAGAGAACAGAATAGGTGCAGATAGAAATCTGCCCTTAAACCCCCTGCACCGCCCTATTTATCCATACACTTAATCTTAACCGCCTCACCTTCAGTCGCACGATTGAACCATTCGCACGACTGAATCGTGCGACTGAAGCTCATACGCCTACGATTCATACGACTGAGTCTCAATCGCACGTAAGGAATGCGACTGAAGTTCATTCGTATATAACTTATGCGACTAAACACTTAAACACTTGAACACCTCAACTTAATTTAATTAATTATAACTATAATTTAATTTACAAGTCCGGATTTAGAAACAGGATGTTACAACTCTCCCCCCTTAAATAGGTTTCGTCCTCGAAACCAACTATTCAAACAACTGGGGATAATCTCTCTTCATCTCATATTCTGATTCCCAAGTGAAATCAGATCCCTTTCTATTCGACCACTGCACTTTAACTAAATCAATAGTTTTATTCCTCAGCCTTTTCACTTTTCTGTCTACTATAGTAGTAGGTTTCTCAACATAGTTTAACTTATCATCCACTTCTCTATCATCCAAAGGTACATAAGCATTCTCCTCGGCCAAACACTTGCGCAACTGTGACACGTGAAAGGTTGGGTGAATTCCTTAACTTGTATGACTTAACTCGAATTGGAGGGTGTTCATTCTTTCTACTTAACGCGTCAGCAACCACATTTGCTTTACCAGGATGGTAAAGTATTTCACAATCATAGTCTTTCACCAATTCTAACCATCTTCGCTGGCGCATGTTCAATTCCTTCTGATCAAAGAAATACTTCAAACTCTTATGATCTGTGTAAATCGTACATTTCACCCCATACAAATAATGTCTCCATATCTTCAAGGCAAATACCACTGCTGCTAGTTCTAAATCATGTGTCGAATAATTTTTTTCATGTTCTTTCAATTGTATGGAAGCATAAGCTATCACTCGTCCTTTCTGCATCAATACATAGCCTAGACCTTGGTATGAAGCATCTGAATAAATTACCAAATCTTCATTTCCATCTGGCAACGACAATATTGGTGATTGGGTTAATTTCTGCTTCAGTTCTTGAAATGCATTTTCTTGTTCTGGTCCCCAAACATATTCTTCATTCTTCCTCGTAAGTTTCGTTAACGGGGATGCGATCTTAGCAAAATCCTGAATAAACCTTCTATAGTAACCAGCCAGACCCAAGAAACTACGAACCTCAGATGGCGTCTTTGGAGGACTCCACCTCACTACTGTTTCAATCTTGGCAGGATCTACTAAAATACCTTCTGTATTAATCACATGCCCTAAAAACTGTACCTCCCGCAACCAAAACTCACACTTAGAAAATTTTGCATAAAGCCTTTCTTTTCTTAATCTTTCCAATACTTCACGAAGATGGCAAGCGTGATCTCCCTCATTCTTGGAATAGATCAGTATATCATCAATAAACACAATTACTGATCGATCTAACATTGGCTTGCACACCCTATTCATCAAATCCATAAAAGCAGCAGGGGCATTCGTTAACCCAAAAGACATAACCAGAAATTCATAGTGGCCGTAACGTGTACGAAACGCTGTCTTAGGTACATCTTCTTCCTTGACTTTCAACTGATGATATCCCGAACGAAGGTCTATCTTAGAAAACCAACTGGCTCCCTGTAGCTGATCAAACAAATCATCTATTCGTGGGAGTGGATACTTATTCTTTATTGTCAACTTGTTTAATTCTCTGTAATCAATACACATAAGCATACTCCCGTCTTTCTTCTTCACAAACAATATTGGAGCACCCCACGGGGAAGAACTGGGTCTAATAAAACCTTTTCTAGCAAGTCTTCAGTTGTTTCATTAACTCCTTCAATTCCGATGGAGCTAATCTATAAGGTGGCTTAGCAACTGGCCTAGCACCGGAACCAAATCAATTCTAAACTCAACTTCACGATCTGGAGGAATACCTGGTAATTCCTCTGGAAACACATCTATAAAATTTCTAACCACAGGAATGTCCTCCATCTTTCTTACAGGCTTTTGAGAATCAATTACATATATCAAATAAGATGCACACCCGCGGCTCATTAACTTATCGGCTTTTATCATCGATATTATTTTCACAGTTGACCCCTCTCTATCACCATATACATTAATCGTTTCCCATTCGGTGTTCTTAATTGAATTAACTTCTTATTACATATAATATGGGCTTCATGTTTTGTCAACCAATCCATACCCAAAACTACATCAAACCCTCCTAATACCATTGGATATAGTTTAACAGGCAACCTATATCCTTCTAATTCAATATAACAACCATCAATCATACCACTAATCATCACCGATCTATCATTAGCAGTTTCAACTACAAAAGCTACCTCTAATGGTCGAACTTCACATGCAAGCATAGGGCAAAAATCAATAGATACAAAACTTCCACTTGCACCAGAATCAAATAACACATTAGCTGGAATTCCATTCACTAGAAACGTACCTGAAACTACATCTGGCAACGCTTTAGCCTCACTGGCTGTCATAGAATATGCTCGCCCCTTGGCCACACTCGATCCTTCTCCTGACCCTTTCATCGATCTAACCGGTTGAGGCTTTTTAACTACCAACTTTGGGCATTCGCTTCGGATGTGCCCCGTTTTTCCACACTCGTAACATTTACGAGGACCTTCACTACATTCATTAGCATAATGTCCCGTTTTTCCACATCTAAAACAATTCCTGCTACCCATCATACATTCACCCTGATGTAGCCTACCACATTTCCTGCAACGTGGCAGCTCATTTCTGACATTACTCGGAAGTTGACCCTTTTCAAACCTACCTTTCTTTTGAAACTTGGGTTCTCAAATCTTCTTTGCACGACAGGTTCTTCACGCCTCCTTTTACTTCCTTCTGGAACAACATTACTACCATAAACTTCTTGATACATATCTGCAGCTAAGTTTACCGTCAACTGGTAACTACTTGGAGCAGATGATCTAACCAACTTTCTAACTTCTTGAGGTAACCCCTGTGTATACCTCAAAATTTTCTTCTCTTCAGGAACCACCAAATGAGGTACCAACGCGCCATCTCCTCAAACTTAGACGTGTATTCCCTATGAGACGTATTACCGGCCTGGAACTGCAGGAAGCTCATTTCTATTCGATCCATCTCGCCTTTCGGACAAAACTTGTCTGACACTAACTTTCTAAATTCAGGCCATAACATTTTGTCAGTAGCCTCCTCGCCTAACGTCTGGATAATCGTATCCCACCAATACAGAGCCTCACCTACAAACGAGTGAGCTGCAAACTTTACCTTCTGATCCTCCCTACACTCACTCAACTTGATCACGGCTTCCATTTCACGAAGCCATTTATAAGTGGCTACCACATCCATAGCCCCAGAAAATCGTGGAGGATTACACTCTTTAAACTGGCTATACGTAACTCCCTTTCTCTCACTAGACCCTTCAGCTTTATCAACATTCCTACTTTCATCAGGTCTAGCTACATTCAAGGCTTTACGAACCTCCTCAGCAATTACATCATGGAATTGCTGTCTCGTTATACTAAGTACCTCAGTACTTTCATCAACATTTCCTCCCGAGGTTCCACCTTGCATTCTTTCACTTTCCCTATCAGCCATAACCTATTAAAACGAGATCGGGATTATTTGGTACTCGCATGTAAGTATATAACCAGAATACTAATAGTAAAGTAAATTATTAATAATATTGGCCAAGTACTATTAATTGTTTACTTTACTTGTACTATTCTCGTTATTCCTTCTCATGATAGTCCCATCACCTTTTCTTGTTTTAATAAACTATTCTATCTAGATCCCTTTAACTACTGCTCTGATACCAACCTGTGACGCCCTAAACCCGGCAGGGCACCGGAGGCACGTCACGCAGTTGGATTAATATTTTAAACACAAATCAGAGCTTTCTACTTACAGCGGAAGACTTTTACACTATTATATATTAACCCAACTTTTCACAACATTTACATAAGATTGTATTTAATTATACATTACCCTATTTACATTATTAACAAGTCCTAAATCCTATGCCAGCAGTTGCTCCAGGATAGCGTCCTCATCAGCTCATAATTGCTTTCCTCTATTATCAGAGGATCCCTCCTTACCTAGCACACATAACACACTCAAAACATCAGATGAACTGGTGAGTTCTAATTTTTATCAAAACTTTAACAACATTTTTACACACACCACAACTATCTTTTTATTGGCAATATTATAAATTCAACTTTTACTATTATTCTGCCCCACTGGACCTGTCCCATCGAACGTCGGTTGCCCACATCTAGCAACTACCAGTTCCCCATACCCAGTAACGTCGGTTGCCCACATCCAGCAACTACCAGTTACTACGCTCAGAAACGTCGGTTGCCCACATCCAGCAACTACCAGTTTCTCATACTCGGTAACGTCGGTTGCCCACATCCAGCAACTACCAGTTACTACACCCAGAGACGTCGGTTGCCCACATCTAGCAACTACCAGTCTCTCATACTCAGTAACGTCGGTTGCCCACATCCAGCAACTACCAGTTACCATCTCTCATCCAGTAGGATGCCAAATAATCATCTAGGGTCGTCACCACAAGATGTTCACAAAGCTGAGTGATCGTCATCACTCCTATCAAACTGTACAGTTTCACACCCAGGCATCTTACCCTAACTGGCCTGTTGAGATTTACATCACGTTACCATTTCAAAAACATTTCTTTTCATTTATTGCCAATATTATCACATTCATTCACACCCCACACATTTTTTCTTTTAGTACCAGTTTTAACATATTTTCATTACTCATCACACCCCATCCGACCCATTGGAATCATTACCATCATGTAATGATTAACAATGCTCAGATGACTATCTTTTACACTCTACCTGACCCATGCAATCATTACTTATCATGTAATGATTAACAATGTTCATGTAATCAGTTATTACCCCCACTTTCCCTCTAACAGCTTTACAACTGTTAGAAACACATCACATTACTATCACAAATCTGGTACTAAAACATTCCATTCATTTATCATTATATGTGTGCTAGCCCGAATGTTAAAACCAATATTTAAAAAGGGCTTAGAACTCACCTTATCAATTTCCTCACCACAGTCTTCACAGTCCACGTACCCAAGATAACTAGTCCTTCCTCTAATCAAGGTATATCTAAAGCAATAAACCCTGATTCAATAAACTTATTCTCAAACAGACCCTCATGCGATTGAACACTTATGCGAATGAGCAATCATGCGACTGGTCCTATGCGAATGAACCATGCGACTGAACCTTCAGTCGTATGATTATCTGTTCATTTGCACGATTGAGTTCTCATTCGTATCCAGTGTTCACTCGTCTTTATTCGGTCTTCCAACCAGGCGACTGGGTTCCAATCGCACGACTAAACCTCCACTCGCACTCAGTCGCCCGATTAAACTCTCATTCGTGCGATTGACCCATGCGATTGAGCCCATTCGCCTGAAACGATCAACAGCTGTGTTCTTGACGTTTTTGATCCAATACTCACTCAAAAATTTGAGTTTTAGCCATCCAAATCATACCATATTCAAAACAGATCTTATACACATCATTTATAATGGTTTCGGATTATTATTTCATCAAAACTTCACAAAACTTAGATTTGAATTCCTGGATTTTAAATTCAGAAATAAACCGGACCAATTTACTGATTTAAACAGGTTATTGGATCAAATTCAATCATACACACAGCTTATAACATCTCCGGATTAATCCGTGATGTTCAAAACTTACCTAAACGGAGTGTCGCCTAATCAAATTCGTGAGAGCAGGGTTTCGGGTGTGAAGGGGACAAGAGAACAGAATAGGTGCAGATAGAAATCTGCCCTTAAACCCCCTGCACCGCCCTATTTATCCATACACTTAATCTTAACCGCCTCACCTTCAGTCGCACGATTGAACCATTCGCACGACTGAATCGTGCGACTGAAGCTCATACGCCTACGATTCATACGACTGAGTCTCAATCGCACGTAAGGAATGCGACTGAAGTTCATTCGTATATAACTTATGCGACTGAACACTTAAACACTTGAACACCTCAACTTAATTTAATTAATTATAACTATAATTTAATTTACAAGTCCGGATTTAGAAACAGGATGTTACAAAAGACCAGCAATGATAAGAAAGGTTATCCGTTGGAATTTAAGAATCCCAAACGTCCTCATATTAAACGACCTTAACGCATATCTTGTGAATATGTATTTCCCCTTTGACCAACCATCGGTTTAAGAATAATACGCTATACGAAGATCTTGGAATGGGTTCACAAGGATGGTTAAGAATATTGTTAAAACAGAAAATGAATCAATCATTTAGAATAACGATTGATGTTTTAACGTCATACCACGGTATACGGATATTTGAAACAGATGCAAGTTAATTTCTCGACGTTGTGAGATAATGTGTCGAATTGAATTTTTATAATGCACCAATTGTCATCATACAGTTAAGATAAGAGGCACTTAGTGAATGGAAAGTTAAACAGGAGATTCACGGAGGTTAGGTCAAAATATGAAGATTTGAGTTCCCTAAGAGTACGGATTAATATCTAGAACTAGCGCACTTATTCTGGCCAAGTTAAAACTAGAAAGTTTCCATGACCGGTAGGAATGAAGAAGATAGGTCACACACAACAGTCATTTCCTTTCCAACCTTCCTACTCTAAGGACAATACTGTATACAATAATCTCAGTCTTCGAGCAGTTCTATACATCTTAACTTACGCATGTCGAGAGTTTTCCTATCTCCACCGACTAACTAATTTCTAAGCAACTGGGGTTCATGACAAATGAAGGAGTGAATTTGAAGGAATCAATGTTATCCTCTACCAGTATCCAACAGATATGAATTGATTGATGATAAGATATGTGCCTATAATAACATCTGAGTCTTCTTGTCTATTTCACCACTAGTTTGCTTGCTCTAATCTCCAACTTCGTCCTACTATTCGCAGATCTTCCCAATGTCCTACTTAATTCTATTTGATCTAAATGTTACAAGGTATGACATTAGCTTTGTCAACTTATGGATTCTATCAGTATAAAGAGCATGATTCCAGTATTACAATTCTAACCTTTGCATTTCATTCCTTGGGTAATAGTACTCACTCACCAAAGATTATAAACTTATCTCAAGTCATGGCTATTGCAGCCTCACTACCTTATACTTGAGCTTAGGCATTCTACCATTTCAGTGCGGTACCCACTAGTGGACAAGCATCATTCTTCAAAGGCCATGTATATTCTAAACAACCATTCAATTTGCATAATTTTTGAAATGTAAAAGGAGTGACGTCTCACTAGGGATAATACTAGTGTCACCATGTGATTCCCATATAGACTCTAGGTAGATTAGAACTTATATAAGGGTAAATGTTATAAATGTTTCATTCCTATATATTCTGGCGCTCAAAACTTTATCTACAGCACGGTTAGTTAAAAGCAGGGTCAAAATAGTTCAACCTAAGTTTCGTGTGAAGATTGTCATTAGGTGACTAACGGTTGAAGATGTTTGAAAGATTTCACGAGCGTGGTTTTAAGGAAGGTGGTTATCAATCATAATCGGAGTTGATATTAAAATATTCCTCAAAGGCTTTGAGGTAATGATTCATGCCTATCTTGATAATAACAAGAAAACAATCTAAGGTTGACATTTGTCACCAAAATACGGGTTTCAATCCTATTTGGGTGAGATCATGTCATTTGTGAAATGTAATTTCCAATGAGAATAATTGAAGTCAATCCTTGTCACACCCTCGCTTAAAGCGGAAACACGAGGATGCGACGGACGGGATCGTCATAACACTTGGTATAAATACAGAGATATAATACATGCAAACTTCTCGTGTCATGACGTCCCCCGACACAATGGTGACTTGTGTCGTGGTTAGTCAGTTCCACGACTATCATAGTCTTATTGATTCTAAATCCAAAATACACATAGTTCACAAATAAATACAAATGATATACATTACAAATGCAAAACTAATGAAATCCTGAGGGTCTCTGCTAAGGCATCAGCACTAGCTATCCTCTTTGATTATATTCACCTGAAAAGATATGCTCAAAATGTCAACAATAATGTTGGTGAGTTCCGCAGGTTTAAATTTAAAACATGTAACTGATGCTGTATAGATTTTTAATGTGGAATCAAACTGTAAGCACAAACCACATAACATGTGTTTAAGACAACCAAACCTAATGACGTTATGCATATAAATCTAACGGAATATATTCACCCATGGCCGGTTTGCTGGCAGCTGTAGTCGGTAACTCACAAGTTAAACCGATCTGTCGAGGGTGGGGTGTCAACCCAGTAGTACTACCAATACCTAACCGTTGGTTCCCAAACCCGGAAATTAATGGTTGTTTGAGTTTTCCATAGATTAACACCATGTATGCATGCAAAACAGTATCACATTGATTCCAAGAATGAAAACAGAATATACAGTGTACAGCATTGAAAACGGGTGAGCATACTTTTCCCCCAATTTGATTGGAAACATTGAAAACTTGTATAAGCATAAAAAGGGGCCACGAAACTCACCTTGTATGTTGTAATGCACAAAGACTTCACAGAACCAAGCAATGCACGATCAAACACGATCAATACCTATTATTGATTATAACTAAGCCTTCAAAACGTATACAACGCGAATAGATATATTGGTTGGATTCGAGTCGGTTCGGTTTGACGCATACGATTAGATATATATATGTTGAACTTTGATTATATACCTAGTGATGATAGGATTTTTAAGTTGAATTGTGAGGTTTTGAACAAGTAATGAAATTACTTAGTTTGATCTATTCGAAATAAATATATGTATGTATCCTTCGTAATCGTAATTCAATATAATTTATTAATAAAAATATAACCTATAATTATATTTGTAAATATTTTATGAAGTTATAAAATTCGTAATTTCTATAATTTTCGTGATTAATTCATGATTAAACGCGATTTAGAGTTCATTTTTATAAAAATATTGTTTAAAATATTTATAAATAATATTTTATAAAGATTATTTAAGGTTTTTAATTAAAATAAATTTTCAGAAAATAATTTTATGAGATTTAAAATAAAGGATGTTCATAAAATTTATTTTATAATTTTTAGGTATTTTTGTAGAATTTTTTAGATGCTTAAAAAGGTGTTTTAAAAATAATAGCAGAGGCTCGGGTTCGAACCCGTGACCTCAAACCAGACTCCCACACACAAACCAGTAAACCAAAGGCCTCAGCCGCGGTGGTATTCCGTTTCAATTCTTTTTAAACATGGTTTTCCCTATTCCCCACTTGGATATAAACCCTAATTCGATTTTGGTCAAACTGACCTTCGATTCGATTCTGATAATGAACAATTTCATGGGGCTTTTGTTCCCCATAATTAAACGAGTGTGTAGGTAGGTTAAATTACCTGTTTTGAATCGATTTGATGCCAAGAACAGCGAAGAACAAATCGCGGCTGTCTCGAATTCGAAAAGGAATCAATCACTGACGAACATCAAATTAACTGCACAGGAAGCTTCGAATGGTGCTAAGGATTGAATGCCCTTTATCAATTTGGGTTTAGAAAGCTCGGAGATGGGTGTTCGATAGAGTTGCAGGTCGCGGGTGGAGATGGTGATCGATTTCAGTGTTTGTGTGTGTTTCAGGTGCGAGTTTTGATTATATTCGATTGGGGATTTATATAGGATTGCTCATGACGCGTTAATTCGATTAAAGTAGTGTTGAGTGGGTGATTGAACCGTGAACGTTCGGAAAAATAAAGTGAAAAAGTTTATAGCCGTTAATCGACCGTTTCTACGCGTTTTAAGGGTGTATAGGGTTCGAATCTTGTCCACGAACGTATTGGAACCGATTTTGTGTTTCAAAATGGAGTATTGTGAGTGATTTGGCCTTCGTCGAAGCTCGCGGAGCTTCGGCCGGAACAGTTGCGCCGGAAACAGGGTTTGGGCGGGGGTTGGGTTTGAAAATTTATAATTACTGATTTGGTCCCTGAGGTTTATGTTGTTGTTATTTTAGGTTTAAAACTTCTTTTGAAGTTTTAGAAATTACAAAATACCCCCTGAACTTATTTATTTTATTATTGTTATTATTATGATTATTATTATTATTAGATTATCATTATTATTATTATGATTATCGTTATTATTGTTATTATCATTATATTATAATAATTATTACTATTTTTGTAATTATTGGAATTAATGACGCATTAACATTTAATTGTTTATAATAATACGGGATGTTACAGTCTCCCCTGCTTTAGGAAATTTCGTCCCGAAATTAAGAATGAAACTTAAACGAAAAGATGAGGATACTGGGGTTTCATTTTTGGTCCTCACGTTCCCAGGTGAACTCTGGGCCACGTTTAGATTCCCGGGGGACTTGACAATAGTTATTCGGCTTTGTTTCATTGTATAGAATCTTTTACAAGATTCTTGACATAATGTATGCCAATTGAACTCTTCCAGAGAATCGTGAGATTCTCTTTGAGATTTGGCATATGGAACGTTAGAACACGATGACGAGTTACCATGGTGTGTTAGACTTATAATCACAACTTCCAGAATATAATTTCGTGGTAAGGTGAAGTCTAGAAATCATTAAAAGACCAGTAATGGTAAGAAAGGTTATCCGTTGGAATTAAGAATCCCAAACGTCACCATATGAAACGACCTTAACGCATATCTTGTGAATATGTATTTCTTCTTTGACTAACCATCGGTCTAAGAATAATACGCTATGCGAAGATCTTGGAATGGGTTCACAATGATGGTTATGAATATATTAAAACAGAAAATGAATAAATCATTCAGAATAACGATTGATATTTTAACGTCATACCACGGTATACGAATATTTGAAATGGATGCAGGTTAATTTTTCGACGTTATGAGATAATGAGTTTGCTATTACGTAAAGATTACTCTGAACCTTTCCTTGGTGGGTAAACTTGACAGCATTGCTGATCAAGTGGTGAGAATTTGTCTAATCCGTAAGACATCACCAATAACATCCACGGGGACATCACCTCTTTTTGGCCTAAATTTTATGGCCTCCAACCTCATAACTCCTGACTCAACTTTGCAAAGGTCGAGGATACACTAATAAGTTAAAGGACTAGATCACCAGAAGACAACATGACACTCAAAAATTGTTTCTGATCTTTATTAAGTTTATGTTGATAGAATTTCTGCTATGCTAACAACCCCTGATAATGGAGATCTTATCTCGTGTGACATGGTTGCTAGCATTGTTTTGCTCTCATCATTTCCTCTGTAATATGAACAGTTTTATTAAGTTCTGTCTCTTTGGCCTTCTGCACAGCAATTTCTTCCCTTAGTTTTGCCATCTTTTCTCTCTTTTTCACCTGATCAGTGATTTCCATGCCCATGTACTTAACACCAATTTTCTCCCCATCTTTGCTGAACACGGGTTCAATATATATTAAGAATGTTTTGGCTCCAAATAACTCAGTCTCAAAAGTAATTCCTCTCTTTGCTGGTACTCTCTCCAGAACTTCTCTTTTAAGGTTTTGTTGTTCAAATCCAAGATAGAATTTTAATGATTTTCAAGGTTAAGGATTCAAAAGCGAATCTAGAAGTGACGCAAACAATAGGAGAAGTATTTGTAAACATGTTTTGCAAGGTAGCAATATCCAAATAAGTTTACATACGCATTTCAACAAACCATGAGTTCAGCTGAGAATATTTACATGACTAGAAAGTCATGTTCATAAGTTGATAATATCTTCAGCAGAGGGATTGTTTAGGAAGACTATCATCGCATAATCACGTTGTGATGATAACTCAAAAATGTATGTCGATAGATAAGGAATAAAGTTTCCATATTGCTAGGTCAAGATATGAGGATAAAGGAAAGGAAGTCGATTTAAGAATTTTAAGTGCTCCAAGCTTGGAATCAGAATCAACTTAACACGATCGGGTCTTCTTTCAGGTTCAGGGATCATGCTTGGCTTGATAGATCGAATCACCAACATTGGTTCACCCTTCAAGTTACTTCATGCTTCTTGTCACTTGATTACAACCATGGTAAGTTGATGACCAAGAATTGAGATTAGTCATCAAGGTGTGGAATTCATGCCTAGCTTGCTAATAACAAGAAAATAACCGAAGGTTGACATTTGTCACCAAAATACGGGTTTCGATCCTATTTTGGTGAGATAATGTCATTTGTGAAATGTAAGTTCCAATGAGAATAACTGAAGTCAATCCTCAAGATAAGGAAGTCACCCTAATCCAGAGGATGAAATTTCACAAAACAAACAAATGAGAAACCATTTAGCAAAATAGAGATTCATCAAAGTAAGGGAATCTCCCCTGCTTTAATGAGATAGAATCATTTAGAAGATACAGGTGTTCTTAGTCATAGGTTGACTTGCAAACTCTTGCATTTCCCACGGTGCAAGCAGTATGAAGCTTGACTTAACAACAAAAGGAAATTAATATCAATTAGGAATTCGGAAAAATTTCAAGTTACATCAGTGTAACGAAGGGAAAATCGTGCTTACAAGCTTAAGATCGAAATTCGAGATAGCAGTATTTGTTATGATGGTGTTCAAATCTTGAATAATTTAAATCAGGAAGACGAAATCAGGACAAGTATGATCCAACATTACAATGAGATGTGAACATTTGATTCACAATCGAAGGGAATACATGGACTTCAAGATATGAGGTCAGCCATAACCTTATTGAAGACATGCGTACTCATAGGTGGTAATAAGGTTATAACTAGTTTATTCGATTATTGAGGTGAGTGACCACTTAGTATAAGATATTCAATTAACAAAGTATCCCAAGGTGTATGAATACACCTACAGCTTGCATGTTCTTAGTTATAGGACACATTCTTAGGAGGATTTAAGAACCGTAAATAACGGTTTAAAGTTTGAAGACCATTCGGTGTTTAGGAAAGGGTCCTCGATGCTTTCGAACCACTATAGTAATCCGGTAGCTCCTTTGGTTCCACTGAACTTAGTGGGGTTGCAAGAACTGAAATGCTTGTAGGTACAAGCACGTGGATGGTTAGGACAAACAGAGATTTGAGCAGGGTTCGCGCCTTGATTCAGATAAGTTAGGAGAGTTGGTATGACCGCAGCAATCTCACGTGCTACAATAGCAGTAATCTTTCGGCCAGAGTTTCCAGATCGGGATCGGTTTTGACGAGTAGACATTTTGAAATATCATTAAGACATTTTATGAGAATTAGGAAATATGAGCTATACGACATGAAAACGACAATCAGGAATTTGGCATAATAGCAATGAGATGTTCCAAGTGCAATCGTTTGATTTGTAAATCAAGTGAGTACGTTGACTAACCAAAGTTTTAAGTCAACTACATCTTTGTTAGAAACATGCGTACCTATAAGCAGATACTCATCCCACTCTTCCAACATTGCAGGTATTTATTGGTGAGGCACAGACTTTGATGAGATTTTGAAAACCACGGATAACGATTCAAAGTTTACTTTGATAACCATTTGATTTAGGCACACAATGCCTTAGAATATGATTTAAGATTTTTGTGTGCTTTGATAGGAATCAAAGTATAAAAATAATCACATATGGTTCCACTCATCAAGTTTCAATAATCCATGCTTTGGTCCATCAAGATCATTATGTAGCCTAGTTTAAGCACATTCTTAATATACCGGTGATGTTTATATATAGGGTTCCCGCAGCGTTCCCACCACATCCACGATATACTTTGAATAATACTTAAACTAGTTACATAACATCTTAATTTTCCTTAGCATCATTCCAAAGAATAACGTAATATAAGTTTGCTGTGAGCTACCGTAACTTATGTATAGGCGGTTTTACTAGTATATAAATGGCTACAGACAAACCTATACCTCGGTTCCACATGGGAATTGATGACTGTAGAGAAAACATTTCCAAAGTGTAAATAGTTTAATGTGACGTAGCAAGATCCACAAAGCGTATACGTATAGTTTACAACCAAACCAATCCATGCCTCAGTCAATCACGTAACCCAGTTTAAACACATTCTTGGTATACCAAGGATGCTTATATATAGGGTTCCCCGCAGCATTCCCACCACATCCGTGGCATACCTAGAACGATGCCTAAACTAGTTACGTGACATCCGTTTATCCTTAGCATGATCTTAAAGAATAACGTATTGTATGTGTAGAGAGTATCATTACTCCTCTACATTGATGTATTCCACTTTCATTCTAAGCATTATTCAGTAGTTACTGAAACGTTAAGTGGAGAAATGTCTCATAAGGTCAATATTATGATTGGAAATACTATGAAGGCTCTAAATAGGACAGGACTTGAGTAAATGTTAATAATGTTTGATTGCCTTCAACAAGGACTTATAATGTTTGATTGCCTTCAGCAAGGACTTACAATGTTTGATTGCCTTCAACAAGGACTTACTAGAATTATGACCCTAGCACCCTAGGGTATAGAATAGAAACATGTGATACTCATGATTGTTACCTCATGGTAAGATTAACCAGACTTCTCATGCATGGGGAATTGCGATTACGTGTGCACCCGTAATGGTAATTTACCTTGCATGATCACCCTTAGCTTCACTTACCCCAAGCTAACATCATAGTATTATTTAGATTCATCAAGCACAAATAATGTATTGTCCTTATGTCCATGAGCCAGTATTCCAATAATAGCATGTAATAGCAAATAAGCACATAAGCACATTATGTATAATGATAACTGCATATTCGTCACATTTTCAAAATTTCAGTCATAACCATGATAGGGTCGGATTCAATATCAGAGATCGACGCTACGCGTGATCACCGAAGTTTCCTAATAATATGATGTTGTACAAGCGTCTAGTTTGTACTTTTCCTTTTCAGTAGTTTGTACAATAGCTGAAGAGTTTGTTCTTCAGTTGTTATAGTTTCAGTAGTTTGTAAACGACTGGAGAGTTTGTTCTTCAGTCGTTGTACCTTTTCAGTACTTGTAACAGTTAGAACACTTAACATTTTGTAAGAGGGTGTCAGCTGTTTGACATCTAGTATCAAAGTATCCCATGCAGAAAGATTAGGAGTAATAATGTCTTCCTCGGGATGTTCAGATAACACGTGTATATGTATAAAATCAAGTATGTAGGAACATACTCGTAGATTATTAGGTATATAGGAATATACCTGTATATTAAGTTCATAGTGTTATATACTTAACCCATTTGCCTTGTAGACTTGTGTATTAACCATAGTTTATCACTCATCCCAGAAATCCCAAGTAGCGTAACGGGGCTCGCAATGAGATTTATACGAATACGCTTGCCTTAGCCCGAAGGCCTTTTGCCAGGAAATCCAGAATACAAGTGTCTATGTGTCACACAAATCATGAAGAACATTTAGGTAAAATCAAATGCACACAGTCCCTAGCATGCATTCTATATGAAGGTTCTTAGGTTATAGTCTAGGTCGAATTTTCCACCTAAATCTCTATAACCAAGGCTCTCATACCAATCTGTCACACCCTCGCTTAAAGCGGAAACACGAGGATGCGACGGACGGGATCGTCATAACACTTGGTATAAATACAGAGATATAATACATGCAAACTTCTCGTGTCATGACGTCCCCCGACACAATGGTGACTTGTGTCGTGGTTAGTCAGTTCCACGACTATCATAGTCTTATTGATTCTAAATCCAAAATACACATAGTTCACAAATAAATACAAATGATATACATTACAAATGCAAAACTAATGAAATCCTGAGGGTCTCTGCTAAGGCATCAGCACTAGCTATCCTCTTTGATTATATTCACCTGAAAAGATATGCTCAAAATGTCAACAATAATGTTGGTGAGTTCCGCAGGTTTAAATTTAAAACATGTAACTGATGCGTATAGATTTTTAATGTGGAATCAAACTGTAAGCACAAACCACATAACATGTGTTTAAGACAACCAAACCTAATGACGTTATGCATATAAATCTGACGGAATATATTCACCCATGGCAGGTTTGCTGGCAGCTGTAGTCGGTAACTCACAAGTTAAACCGATCTGTCGAGGGTGGGGGTGTCAACCCAGTAGTACTACCAATATCTAACCGTTGGTTCCCAAACCCGGGAATTAATGGTTGTTTGAGTTTTCCATAGATTAACACCATGTATGCATGCAAAACAGTATCACATTGATTCCAAGAATGAAAAGAATATACAGTGTACAGCATTGAAAACGGGTGAGCATACTTTTCCCTAATTGATTGGAAACATTGAAAACTTGTATAAGCATAAAAGGGGCCACGAAACTCACCTTGTATTGTTGTAATGCACAAAGACTTCACAGAACCAAGCAATGCACGATCAAACACGATCAATACCTATTATTGATTATAACTAAGCCTTCAAAACGTATACAACGCGAATAGATATATTTGGTTGGATTCGAGTCGGTTCGGTTTGACGCATACGATTAGATATAGTTGAACTTTGATTATATACCTAGTGATGATAGGATTTTTAAGTTGAATTGTGAGGTTTTGAACAAGTAATGAAATTACTTAGTTTGATCTATTCGAAATAAATATATGTATGTATCCTTCGTAATCGTAATTCAATAATAATTTATTAATAAAAATATAACCTATAATTAATTTGTAAATATTTATGAAGTTATAAAATCGTAATTTCTATAATTTTCGTGATTAATTCATAATTAAACGCGATTTAGAGTTCATTTTTATAAAATAATTGTTTAAAATATTATAAATAATATTTTATAAAGATTATTTAAGGTTTTTAATTAAAATAAATTTCAGAAAATAATTTTATGAGATTTAAAATAAAGGATGTTCATAAAATTTATTTTATAATTTTTAGGTATTTTTGTAGAATTTTTTTAGAAGCTTAAAAAGGTGTTTTAAAAATAATAGCAGAGGCTCGGGTTCGAACCCGTGACCTCAAACCCAGACTCCCACACACAAACCAGTAAACCAAAGGCCTCAGTCGCGGTGGTATTCCGTTTCAATTCTTTTTAAACATGGTTTTCCCTATTCCCCCACTTGGATATAACCCTAATTCGATTTTGGTCAAATTGACCTTCGATTCGATTCTGATAATGAACAATTTCATGGGGCTTTTGTTCCCCATAATTAAACGAGTGTGTAGGTAGGTTAAATTACCTGTTTTGAATCGATTTGATGCCAAGAACAGCGAAGAACAAATCGCGGCTGTCTCGAATTCGAAAAGGAATCAATCACTGACGAACATCAAATTAACTGCACAGGAAGCTTCGAATGGTGCTAAGGATTGAATGCCCTTTATCAATTTGGGTTAGAAAGCTCGGAGATGGGTGTTCGTAGAGTTGCAGGTCGCGGGTGGAGATGGGATCGATTTCAGTTTTGTGTGTGTTTCAGGTGCGAGTTTTGATTATATTCGATTGGGGATTTATATAGGATTGCTCATGACGCGTTAATTCGATTAAAGTAGTGTTGAGTGGGTGATTGAACCGTTGAACGTTCGGAAAAATAAAGTGAAAAAGTTTGTAGCCGTTAATCGACCGTTTCTACGCGTTTTAAGGGTGTATAGGGTTCGAATCTTGTCCACGAACGTATTGGAACCGATTTGTGTTTCAAAATGGAGTATTGTGAGTGATTTGGCCTTCGCCGGAGCTCGCCGGAGCTTCGGCCGGAACAGTTGCGCCGGAAACACGGGTTTTGGGCGGGGGTTGGGTTTGAAAATTTATAATTACTGATTTGGTCCCTGAGGTTTATGTTGTTGTTATTTTAGGTTTAAAACTTCTTTTGAAGTTTCAGAAATTACAAAATACCCCCCCGTGAACTTATTTATTTTTATTATTTGTTATTATTATGATTATTATTATTATTAGATTATCATTATTATTATTATGATTATCGTATTATTGTTATTATCATTATTATTATAATAATTATTACTATTTTTGTAATTATTGGAATTAATGACGCATTAACATTAATTGTTTATAAAAATACGGGATGTTTCGTGGCCCCTTTTTATGCTTATACAAGTTTTCAATGTTTCCAATCAAATTGGGGAAAAATTATGCTTACCCGTTTTCAATGCTGTACACTGTATATTCTATTTCATTCTTGGAATCAATGTGATACTGTTTTGCATGCATACATGGTGTTAATCTATGGAAAACTCAAACAACCATTATTTCCCGGGTTTGGGAACCAACGGTTAGGTATTGGTAGTACTACTGGGTTGACACCCCCACCCTCGACAGATCGGTTTAACTTGTGAGTTACCGACTACAGCTGCCAGCAAACCGGCCATGGGTGAATATATTCCGTCAGATTTATATGCATAACGTCATTAGGTTTGGTTGTCTTAAACACATGTTATGTGGTTTGTGCTTACAGTTTGATTCCACATTAAAAATCTATACAGCATCAGTTACATTTTTAAATTTAAACCTGCGGAACTCACCAACATTATTGTTGACATTTTGAGCATATCTTTTCAGGTGAATATAATCAAAGAGGATAGCTAGTGCTGATGCCTTAGCAGAGACCCTCAGGATTTCATTAGTTTTGCATTTATAATGTATATCATTTGTATTTATTTGTGAACTATGTGTATTTTGGATTTAGAATCAATAAGACTATGATAGTCGTGGAACTGACTAACCACGACACAAGTCACCATTGTGTCGGGGGACATCATGACACGAGAAGTTTGCATGTATTATATCTCTGTATTTATACCAAGTGTTATGACGATCCCGTCCGTCGCATCCTCGTGACAATCCTCAAGATAAGGAAGTCACCCTAATCCAGAGGATGAAATTTCACAGAACTAACAAATGGGAAACCATTTATCGAAATAGAGAATCATCAAAGTAAGGGAATCTCCCCTGCTTTGATGAAATAGAATCATTTAGGAGATACGAGTGTTCTTAGTCATAGGTTGACTTGCAAACTCTTGCATTTCCCACGGTGCAAGTAGTATAAAGTTTGACTTTACGACGAAAGGAAATTAATATGAATTAGGAATTAGGAAAAGTTCAAGTTACATCAGTGCAACAAAGGTAAAATCGTGCTTACAAGCTTAAGATCGAAGTTCGAGATAGCAGAATTTGTTATGATGGTGTTCAAATCTTGAATAATTTAAATCAGGAAGACGAAATCAAGGACAAGAATGATTTGACATTACAATGAGATGTGAACATTCGATTCACAATCGAAGGGAATTCATGGACTTCTCAAGATATGAGGTTAGCCATAACCTTATTGAAGACACGCGTACTTATCAGTGATCGCTTATCTCAAGGGTTTCGAGTTAAGTAAATGGATTCAATGATCGAATCAAATCAACATTTACACTTTGCCTAGACAAAGTACCCCGAGATGTAGGAATTCATCTATAGCACTGCCTGTTCTTCTATAGCACTACCTGTTCTTAGTTATGGGACACATCCTTAAGAGGATTTGAGAACCATAAGTAACAGTTTAAAGTTTTAAAGGCCATTCGGTGTTTAGGAAAGTGTTCTCGAAGCTTTCGAACCACTGTATTAATCCAGTAGCTCCTTTGGTTCCACTGAACTTAGTGGGGTTGCAAGATCTGAAATGCTTGTAGGTATAAGCATGTGGAGGGTTAGGACAAACAGAGATTTGAGCAGGGTTCACGTCTTGATTCAGATGAGTTAGGAGGGTTGGTATACCTCACGTGCTACAATAGTAACAATCTTACGGCTAGAGTTTCCAGATCGGGGTATGTTTTGACAAGTAGACATTTTGAAATATCATTAAGATATTTTATGAGATTTGGGTAATATGAGCTATACAACATGAAAACGATAATCGGAATTTGGCATAATAATAATGAGATGTTCCGTGTGTAATCGTTTGATTCGTAAATCAAAGCGAATATGTTGACTAACCAAAGTATTAAGTCAACCACATCTTTGTTGGAAACATGCGTACCTATAAACAGATACTCATCCCACTCTTCCAACATTGTATGTATTCAGCGGTGAGGCACAGACTTTGACGAGGTTTGGAAACCACGAATAACGATTTAAAGCTTATTTTGGTAACCATTTGATTTAGGCATATAATGCCTTAGAATATGATTTAAGATTTGTGTGCGCTTTGATAGGAATCAAAGTATAAAAAGAATCACATATGATTCCACTTATCAAGTTCCAATAACCCATGCTTCGGTCCATCAAGATCATCACGTAGCCCAGTTTAAGCACATTCTTAGTATACCGGTGATGTTTATATATAGGGTTCCCCGCAGCGTTCCCACCACATCCACGATATACCTTGAATGACGCTTAAACTGGTTACATAACATCCCAATTTTCCTTAGCATCATCCTAAAGAATAACGTAATGTAAGTTTAATAAGAGCTACCGCAACTATATTTATGTATAGGCGGTTTTACCAGTTATAAATAGCTACAGCCAAACCTATACATCGGTTCCACACAGGAATTGATGGCTGTATAAACATACCCACAGTGTAAATATTTTAATGTGACGTAACAAGATCCAAAAAGCACATACGTATAAGTTTATATGACGTAGCAACATAGCATAGAGTTAAGAGTCATAATAGTATCATGCCTCAGACAATCAGGATCATCACGTAGCCCAGCTTAAACACATTCTTAGTATACCAGGGATGCTTATATATAGGGTTCCCCGCAGCGTTCCCACCACATCCGTGGTATACCTAGAACGATGCCTAAGCCAGTTACGTGACATCTTAATTTTCCGTAGCACCTACCCACAGAATAAAGTTTCATAAGGTCAATATCGTGATTGGAAATACCATGAAGGCTCTAAGTAGGACAGGACTTGAGTAAATGTTTGATAATGTTTGATTGCCTTCAACAAGGACTTATGTTTGATTGCCTTCAACAAGGACTTATGTTTGATTGCCTTCAACAAGGACTTATTAGAATTATGACCCTAGCACCCTAGGGTATAGAATAAAAACATGTGATACTCATGATCGTTACCTCGTGGTAAGATTAGCAAGACTTTTCATGCATGGCGAATTGCAATTACGTGTGCACCCGTAATGGTAATCTACCTTGCATGATCACCCTTAACTTCACTTACCCCAAGTTAACATCATAGTATTTTTAGATTCATCAAGCACAAATAATGTAATGTCCTCCTGTCCATGAGCCGGTATGTAATAGCAAGTAAGCATATAAGCACATTGTGTCTAATGATAACTGCATATCCGTCATACTTTCAGGATTTCAGTCATAACCATGATAGGGTCGGATTTAATATCCGAGATCGACGCTACGCGTGATCACCGAAGTTCCCTAATAATATTGTACGCATACAAGCGTAAAGGTCTAGTATCAAAGTATCCCATGGAGAAAGACTAAGAGTAATAATGTCTTCCTCGGGATGTTCAGTTAACACGTGTATAAAATCAAGTATGTAGGAACATACTTGTATATTAAATTAGGTATATAGGAATATACCTGTATATTAAATTCATAGATTTAATATACTTGACCCATTTACCTTATAGACTTGTGTATTGACCATAGTTTATCACTCATCCCAGAAATCCCCAGGTAGCGTAACGGGTCTCGCAATAAGATTTATACGAATACGCTTGCCTTAGCTCGAAGGCCTTTTGCCAGGAAATCCAGAATACAGGTGTCTATGTGTCACACAAATCATGAAAGACATTTAGGTAAAATCAAATGCACACAATCCCTAGCATGCATTCTATATGAAGGTTCTTAGGTTATAGTCTAGGTCGAGTTCTCCACCTAATTCTCTATAACCAAGGCTCTGATACCAATCTGTCACACCCCCGCTTATAGCGGAAACACGAGGATGCGACGGACGGGATCGTCATAACACTTGTATGTTTACAGAGACTTACTATATGCAAAATCCTCGTGTCATGACGTCGCCCGACACAATGGTGACTTGTGTCGTGGTTAGTCAGTTCCACGGCTATCATAGTCTTATTAATTCTAAAATCCATATACACAGTATTCAAATACAACAGCAAATGATAAACAATGCAAATGCCATTTATTGAAAGCCTGAGGGTCTCTGCTAAGGCATCTGCTATAGCTATCCTCTTTGATTATGATCACCTGAAAAGATATGCTCAAAAATGTCAACACATAATGTTGGTGAGTTCCGTAGGTTTTAAATTTAAAACATGTAATTGATGCTGTATAGATTTTGATGTGGAATCAAACTGTAAGCACAAACCACATAACATGTGTTTTGAGACAACCAAACCCTATGACGTTATGCATATAAATTCGACGGAATATATTCACCCATGGACTGATTGCTGGCAGCTGTAGTCGGTAACTCACAAGTTAAACCGATCTGTCGAGGGTGGGGGTGTCACCCAGTAGTACTACCAATACTTATTCGTTGGTTCCTAACCCGGAATTAATGGTTGTAAGAATAGAATAACACCATGTATGTATTAGAATATAAGAATAGTATCACATTGATTCCAAGTATGAAAATTGTATGTAAGATTGTACAGCATCAAAACGGGTAAGCATACTTTTCCCCCATTGATTGAAAACATTGAAAATTTGTATAAACATAAAAAGGGGCCACGGAACTCACCTTGGATTGATGTAATGCACAAAGACTTCACAGAATAAGCAAACTTCACAGAATAAGGCAATGCACGATCAAACACGATCGATACCTATTATTGATTATAACTAAGCCTTTAAAACATATTCAGAGCGAATAGATATGTTTGGTTGTATTCGAGTCGGTTCAGTTTGACTTGTATACGATTATATATTGAGTTGATTATATACCTAGTGATATTAGGGTTTAAATTGAATTGTGAGATTTTGACAAGTATGTATATTTACTTGTATTTTGATTTATTCGAAAGAAATACATATTATTATGTATATATTTATTTTATATTGATTACGAAAAAAAATATAACTTATAATTACGTTTGTAAATAATTTATGTATAATTTCTATGATTTTCCATGATTATTTTGTAATTAATTACGATATAATGTCTATTTTTATAAAAATTGATTATTTATAATATTTATAAATAATATTTTATAAAGATTTTTAAGGTTTTAAATAAAATAAATTTTCAGAAAATGTTTACGTAACATTTTAAATAAGAAAAGTTTATAAAAATAATTTTTATGATTTTTAAGAATTTTTATATATTTTTCAGGGGCTTAAAAAGGGGTTTTAAAAAATATGGCTGGGGCTCGGGTTCGAACCCGGGACCCCTTGCCTATTCCTCTTACGCTTTAACCAGCAGGCTAGGGCGCCTGCACCTGCCTGAATTGGTTTCTATTTATTTTTAAACCGAATCTTCTAGTTTCCCTAATTCCCCGAAGAACCCTAATTCGATTTCCCCCAAATTGACCCGAATTCGATTATGTAAACAATTACATTCATGAGGATTTTGATCCCCATGTATAAACGAGTGTAATGATGCAATTAATTACCTGATTTGATTCTTATTGATGGTATGAGCAGATAAGAACAAGCCGCGACTAGGTTGAAATCGAATGTCAATCAAACATTGATGAAACTCAAATTAATTGTAGAGGAAGCTTAGAATGAGGCTTATGATCAAAAGCCCTATGTTAATTTCGAGTTATAAGGCTCGGAGGGTGGGGTTCGGTTAGTTGCAGGTCGCGGAAAAGGGAGGGATTCGAATTCAATGAATGTGTGTTTGTGATTTGCATCGAAGTTTGTATCATATTTATAGGTAGATAAAGTTTATGCAGATCGATTTAGTTAGATTATTAAAGTGTTTTAGTGCTCGATAATGGTTGAGCTTTCGGCCGAGTGGGTTTGGTGGATAGATCGCACCATTTCGATTGTAATATTCAATTTAAGGTAGGGTATAGTGTTCGAATCACCCACGAGAAGATGTCGGGAGCTTTTGATTTAGTTAAAACCGCGTGATTTTCGGTATTAGGTCTCGCCGGAGACTCGCCGGAGTTCGCCGGACCGGTGGTCGGGAAAACGAAGGGTGGGGGCTGGGTTTTAAATAATTTACACAAATGGTCCCTGGGGTTTAAGCTATTTGTTATTTTATGTTGTAAACTTCTTTTTATAGTTTCAGAAATGACAGAATGCCCCCTGGACTTTATTATTATTATTATTATTATGATTATTTTTATTATTATTATTATAATTATTATTATTATTTTTGTAATTATTGAAATTAATAACGCATTAAAATTTAATTGTTTAAAAAAAATACGGGATGTTACAGATAGGGTCCAATTGGTAAGTTCTACAAGATCTTGTTAAATAGATAATTTATATTACTCAAGATTAATCAGTTAGGAGATCTCGAGCTCAGTTTATTCCGAACTTTATATCTGGCGCTCGAGCACGGGTCTTGAGAAATTTTTGAGCTTGGCATGTTTATTATTTATTTATTTGTTTATTAAGATAGGTGGAAATGTTATACTTGTATCCATAATGGGTAAGAGAGATCAGCCAGCCATCCCTATGACAAATCTTCCCCCTTTTTGTTTCTGGTATCAAGTTGGTTTTCAAGTTTGACGTGTATTACTGGTCAAAGCAAGTTTAAAAGTTTGCTTAGGTTAGTTATTTTCCCTTCATTTGAATTTATATATTACTAGTGAATTAAACCGCTCGTGGTGTGACGGGGGTTAATTTTGTCAATATTTTCACGACCGGACCGGATTGGCCTGTTGGACCAGGAACACTTACCACCACCTGTCTGGCTATGCCTATTCGAATCGCTTTTGCAAGAACCGGCTGGTTCCAATGGTCAAAGGTTGAACCATTGGCTGGAAACCGCGATCGGATCAGGTGAGATGATTTGAACGACCAAGAAAGACAACAGATCGGATGGAAATCTGGCAGAATAATAATTTACTTTTAGGGAAAAATAGTGTTATTGCTAGAAGAACATCTCATTATCGGCATCAGATTTGTAAAACATTGCATATATATATATATATATATATATATATATATAATATATATATATATATATGTATCTATATATATGTATATATATATACATATGTATATATATATATATATATATATACATATGTATATATATATATAATATATATATATATATATATATATACATATGTATATATATATATATACATATGTATATATATACATATGTATATATATATATACATATATATAGATAGGGTAAGGTTCCTTTGTTAACCTTTGTTTATTGCGATAACCCGTTAACCCTGATTTAGCGAATACTTACACCACTGTAACTAACATTTACATGGCGTTACACCACTGATGTAACGATTTTCCCTCCATTTTTAAAAACTCTACCATTTTTTTATAACGTTTTTAACTTTTTTGTATGACGTTATTTTTTTAAACAAATTACACCATTAAATAGATCGTTTTAATATCTTTAATTTGAGTATAGTCTTGCTATATTTTTTTAAAAAAAATTTTAACATTCGTTTTGGACCACTAGTTTTACCACTGTAACTCTAAGTTACAATGGTGACGTGGCTTGCTGTGGACCACTAGTTGGGTTAATGGGTTATCGCAATAAACAAGGGTTAACATCTGATCCCTTCCCTATATATATATATATATATATGTATGTATATATATATATATATATATATATATATATATATATATATATATATATATATATATGTATGTATGTATTGTGACAACCCGAATTTTTTTTTCCGCTTTAATCTTATTAAACTAATTTTCTCCGTTTATCGTGAATTATTTATTTTACTATTTTGTAATAATAATAATAATAATAAGAATAATAATAATAATAATAATAATAAAGTGCAGGGGGTAATTGTGTAGTTTGAAACTTTAGAAATAAGTTCTTAACATAAAATGTTAACACTGAAAACCACAGGGACCATTTGTGTAACTTCGGAAGTTTCAAAACCAACCCCCGCCCTTTTCCCCTTCGATTTCCCGATGGCCGGCCGGCGAGGCTCCGGCGACCCTCCGGCGACCCCAAAACACGCTTAAAAACTTGGCTTTTGACCCCTAAACACACCGACCGTTTCCAAATCAAGATTCGAACCTGATAACACACTTTAATCATTCGGATACAGCTCACGAACCTACCAACCTAACCCACTCGTTTACAACTCACGGATCCGCTAAACTAACCCACTCAAATATTAATAATAATCAAATTAAACTCACCAAGACAATCATATAAGTATTCCTAATCGGTTGCAACTCACAATTCCATCTGTAACACAACACACACCACCATCGATTCCCTCCCTAACCCGCGACCTGCAACTTACTTAAAACCCCTCTTCCGAATGTTTTAAACCAAAATCAACATAGGGCTTTTTATGAAAATCATCATGCGAAGCTGTCCACGAAGTTAATTTGATTATCTTGCTCATTTGCACATCAATTGAACTCATTCTCAGTCGCGGTTTGTTCATAATCAAATCACCTTCAATCCATCATCAATTCGGGTAATTAAACACATCATAACATTCTTTTTACATGGGGATCAAAATCTCCATGAATTAATTCGTTAACAGAATCAAATTGATGATCAATTTGATCAAAGATTGAACTAGGGTTCTTGATTTGGGGGGGGAGGCTTTCGGGTGTGTTTAAAAGATTTGGAACCTGGGTTATGTCGCGGTTTAGGCCCTTGTTCCACTGGTTCCTGCGCTCTATGTCCAACAGAAGGTCCGGGTTCGAACCCGGGCACCTGCACTTATTTTTTTAAAAGCTTTTTAAGCTCCTAAAAAGTATGGAAAAATCCTTAAAAATTATAAAATAATTTTAATAAACTTTCCTTACATAAAATACTACATAAATATTTCTGTAAATTTATTTCATTTAAAAACCTAATAATCCTTATAAAATAATATATATAAATCATATAAATAACTACTTTTATAAAAATAAACATTTAATTATGTTTAAATATGAAACAATCACGGGAATCATAGAAATTACACAACATGTAATTTCACAAATTGTTTGCGAATATAATTATAAGTTATTTCTTATAAAATATATTTTAAATTAATTAAACTTAAATAAATAAATCATCAAATTTATAAACCCACTCAAATATATATAACTGATTGTGGATGCCAAACCCAAACCGACCCGAATCCGACCAAATGTATCCATTCGCGTTGAACACATTTTAAAGGCTTAATTACAATTAATAATAGGTATTGCTCGTGCTTGATCGTGCATTGACTTATTCTGTGAAGTTCTCGTTCATTTCATAACATCAATTTAAGGTGAGTTTACAGCCCCACTTTTACTTAAATACTCTTTTGGGGGAGAGAAACATGCTGATTTCAAAAACGTTACATTACATTGGATTTTTGTAATATTGCATATATTTGATACTATGGTGTATACTTGCCCAACGGACCGTTAATATGGACTTAACGAGGTAATTGTTAGTAGTACTACTGGGATTGACATACCCCACTCGGGCTAGTCGCGCTAGCTGGTCAAACGGGTGAACGGTTAGCCTAATTACAAGTGTTGTGGTGGGACCACATCCGGGGCTGGTTTATTATTTGCTTACATGTCAGTTCGGCCGCGCCTTCATACACATAGTGATCATTATGGACTAGCTACCCATTATATGCTTTAATTACTAATCCGGGAATTTCATTATACTTATTGGATTGATTAATCCGGGAATTTCATTATACTTATTGGATTGATTAATCCGGGAATTTCATTATACTTATTGGATTGATAAATCCGGGGATTTCATTATACTTATCGGATTGATAAATCCGGGGATTTCATTATACATGACGGATTACTAAATCCGGGATCATTACATATTTGACGGATTACATAATCTGGGATTTACATACTTGACGGATTACATAATCCGGGATTTTCATACTTGACGGATTTCATAATCCGGGAATTACATACTTGACGGATTACATAATCCGGGAATTTCATACTTGACGGATTACATAATCCGGGAATTACATATTTATCGGATTACACAATCCGGGGATTTTATTACTGATAAATACTGTTTTCTGATAAACCTGTGAACTCACCAGTCTTGTACTGAGATTTTTGCATGTTTTCTCTCAGGACATTGATGTGGCACGTCTAGGAGCACAGCATCCACTGCATGTCATTCCGCGTTCATCTCAAACTGTTTTCAAGATTAAAATGCATTACTTTACATAAATTGGATTGGACGCGTGATTGCGTGTTCCAAAACTATTGTTAAATGTTTTCCTGTTTTCGCTTCCGCACAACTTAAATATATTTGGTATGTTTCATTAAAATTAAACAACTTATATGATTTGTAATTATCGAGTCGTTTGGTGTAACTGATGCTTATCTGAGATCCTGGTTATGTCACACGCCTGACGGTAAAACCCCGTACGTGGAAAATGAGGGTGTGACAGATTGGTATCAGAGCATTAGTTATAGCGAACTAAAATGGACTTGCATCTCATTTGCATTGCATTTTAGACTATAGCTGGATTTGCATTAGTTACACACACATAGATTTCTAAGCTATGTTTACTTAATCTGGATGCTTGATAACTTTTACTTTAACATACGGGAGGGTTTGAGTGCCTAATTCAAGTGATTTCAAACTCCAAAACTCGATTGTTATTCCAAAATCTCGTCAAAGTCTGTGTCCCATCACTGAATACATGCAATGCTGGAAGAGTAAGATGCCTGTATCTCGAGGTGTTCTGTCTAGGCAAGGTATTTGCATATATCCAAATCAACCGATGGACCTGTTTACCTTACCTGGGAACCCTTGGGATGAGTATCTGCTTATAGGTACGCATGTTTTCAACAAAGTTGTGGTTGACTAAATACTTTGATTAGTCAACGTACTCGCTTTGATTCTCGAATCAAACGAATACACTCGGAACATCTCATTGTCGTGTTGAATAAATTCTGGTCCTTAATTTCGTTTTCCCAATATAATACATACATAGTTGGTACTTCTATCATTGATGACCACTGTACTTGACAAGATATGTTAGCCTGATAGGAGGAACCGGGGTGATCATGCAAAACAAATTACCATTACGGGTGCACACGAAATTGTAATTTGTCGTGCATGCTAAGTCCGGTGAATCTGGTCGGGTGGTAACATTGTAGTAAGTATAAGTCATCATTCCTACACCTTGAGCAAGAAAGTCTCGGTCTTCATAGAACAAAGCCATTAACTATCTATCAGTTCTACTTGTAGGAATGCTCACCCTTACCTTGAATTTGGACGAAATTCAAACCATGACATTTGTGTTAATCCCACGGATTCGGACTGATTCTCTAGCTTGTCTATTTCTTTAAATCCTTGAATTTCTCTTCCTTTTCATTTCAAGACAAAAGGTCTATTTTCATACGACTGATAGCTTTTGATATTTGGTAATTTAAAGAATGTCTGGAAGAGGACGTGGACGTGGGAGAAGTAACGGTCATGAGTATTACAAGTTTTCTATTCTATACCCTAGGGTGCTAGGATCATAATACTAGTAAGTCCTCGTTAAGGGTAACAAAACATTACTAACACTTGCTATTACTTAAGTCCTGTCCTACTTAGAGTCTTCATGATATTTCCAATCATGACATTAAATTTTATCTTCTAAGAGACATTTCTACACTTAGCATTTCAGTAACTAAGGAACTGATTGAATACTTTAAGTGCATTATTGGTTATGAGTACATAGCCTGCCCTACAAACTATCTATGGTATACTTATTTAAGAACGTTGTGGGTATTATATCACATATTAGTACTTTGAGAAGACCCTCGATAATCACACCCTATCATTATTTGTTTGACTTATATTTTGGATTAATAAGGGCTTTATAAGAACTCTCTTAAGGACTTATGTTGTTAACCCAACTTCTATTCCATACGTCTGTCGATGTCGCATTTGCTATATGCGCCCTTATTCACAACTTATTGGATTTAGTCTAGAAAGACAAAAACACCGGTTAATACGACATCAGTAGACAAGAGACGCGACATACTCTAATAATACTACTTCATCGGATTTTAGATCATTGTACATAGATTCCTTCGACCGCTCCTTGACCAAGTAAATTCCTTCTCAATCGTTTCCTTTGTACAACTCCGGTTAATTAACTCTTCGTTAATAACCATATCTTTGATACTCAAATCATGGATAACACTCTGTACTTGACAAGATTGTCAGGAATTGAATAATTTGACTGTTAAGAACCGATACCCCCTTCCAGGATCGACGATCTCTTCGATCAGTTGCAGAGATCAATGTACTCCTCAAAGAACGATCTTCGATCGGGCTATCATCAATTGAGGGTTCGTGAAGAGGACATACCGAAAATATTGTTTAGAACTCGATATGAACACTATGAGTTCTTGGTCATGCCGTTCGGGTTGACCAACGCACCAGCTGTCTTCATGGATTTGATGAATCAGGTATGCCACGTGTTCACTACGGGGCAAGGCACTAACCTGGTGGAACACCCAGGTTCAAGCTAAGTTAAGATAAGTCCAAACAGGATAAGTTCAATTGATGCAAATAACTTAAGATAAGCCTTGGTTATTGAGTACTATTACCTAAGGAATAAAATGCAAAAGTTAGAATGATAATTCTAAAATTGTGCAATAGTAGGGTTAGGTCGTGCTCCTTATACCAACGAACTCCCTGAATTGACAAAGCTGATGTCATACCTTATGACATTAGACCAAATAGAGTTAGGAAGGACACTGGGAAAATCTAGTGAGTAGTAGAAAGAAGTTGGAGGGTCGAACAAGCAATCTAGCGATAAGGTAGACAAGAATGCCAATATTGTAAACCTAGTTATGTTGGTTGATACGATTAAGCTAACATGCGTTAAACAGGATCATTAAGAAGGTTGGAGTCCGACCATTACCATAAATGTGCCCTAGGTCAATTAGGACCCCAGGACAAGCTAGAAACAATCAGAATTAGGAAATGGCTATAGCTAGAAAGTAAGAACAGTTAAATTATGGAAATTATTGACCGAGAGGTCAAGACACTCAAACACAGTCGTATCCCTATTGTCAAAGTCCGATGGAACTCAAAGCGTGGTCCTGAGTTCACTTGGGAACGAGAGGACGAAATGATGCGCAAGTATCCTAGCCTGTTCAAGGATGTTGCCAGAACATCTTAATTTTCGGGAAAAAAAAATTCCCTTCAACAAGGGGATGATGTCACAACTCTGTCAAAACCTTACAAATCGTTAAATCTCAAACTGAACCTAATGCTCTAATTTTCGGGACGAAAATTCCTTCAACAAGGGGATAATGTGACAACCCGAATTTTTTTTCCGCTTTAATCTTATTAAACTAATTTTCTCCGTTTATCGCGAATTAATTTATTTTACTATTTTGTAATAATAATAATAATAATAATAATAATAATAATAATAATAATAAAGTGCAGGGGGTAATTGTGTAGTTTTGAAACTTTAGAAATAAGTTCTTAACATAAAATGTTAACACTGAAAACCACAGGGACCATTTGTGTAACTTCGGAAGTTTCAAAACCAACCCCCGCCCCTTTTCCCCTTCGATTTCCCGATGGCCGGCCGGCGAGGCTCCGGCGACCCTCCGGCGACCCCAAAACACGCTTAAAAACTTGGCTTTTTGACCCCTAAACACACCGACCGTTTCCAAATCAAGATTCGAACCTGATAACACACTTTAATCATTCGGATACAGCTCACGAACCTACCAACCTAACCCACTCGTTTACAACTCACGGATCCGCTAAACTAACCCACTCAAATATTAATAATAATCAAATTAAACTCACCAAGACAATCATATAAGTATTCCTAATCGGTTGCAACTCACAATTCCATCTGTAACACAACACACACCACCATCGATTCCCTCCCTAACCCGCGACCTGCAACTTACTTAAAACCCCTCTTCCGAATGTTTTAAACCAAAATCAACATAGGGCTTTTTATCAAAATCATCATGCTAAGCTTTCCACGAAGTTAATTTGATTATCTTGCTCATTTGCACATCAATTGAACTCATTCTCAGTCGCGGTTTGTTCATAATCAAATCACCTTCAATCCATCATCAATTCGGGTAATTAAACACATCATAACATTCTTTTTACATGGGGATCAAAATATCCATGAATTCATTCGTTAACAGAATCAAATTGATGATCAATTTGATCAAAGATTGAACTAGGGTTCTTGATTTGGGGGGGGAGGCTTTCGGGTGTGTTTAAAAGATTTGGAACCTGGGTTATGTCGCGGTTTAGGCCCTTGTTCCACTGGTTCCTGCGCTCTATGTCCAACAGAAGGTCCGGGTTCGAACCCGGGCACCTGCACTTATTTTTTAAAAGCTTTTTAAGCTCCTAAAAGTATGGAAAAATCCTTAAAAATTATAAAAATAATTTTAATAAACTTTCCTTACATAAAATACTACATAAATATTTTCTGTAAATTTATTTCATTTAAAAACCTTAATAATCCTTATAAAATAATATATATAAATCATATAAATAACTACTTTTATAAAAATAAACATTTAATTATGTTTAAATATGAAACAATCACGGGAATCATAGAAATTACACAACATGTAATTTCACAAATTGTTTACGAATATAATTATAAGTTATTTCTTATAAAATATATTTTAAATTAATTAAACTTAAATAAATAAATCATCAAATTTATAAACCCACTCAAATATATATAACTGATTGTGGATGCCAAACCCAAACCGACCCGAATCCGACCAAATGTATCCATTCGCATTGAACACATTTTAAAGGCTTAATTACAATTAATAATAGGTATTGCTCGTGCTTGATCGTGCATTGACTTATTTTGTGAAGTTCTCGTTCATTTCATAACATCAATTTAAGGTGAGTTTACAGCCCCACTTTACTTAAATACTCTTTTGGGGGAGAGAAACATGCTGATTTCAAAAACGTTACATTACATTGGATTTTTGTAATATTGCATATATTTGATACTATGGTGTATACTTGCCCAACGGACCGTTAATATGGACTTAACGAGGTAATTGTTAGTAGTACTACTGGGATTGACATACCCCACTCGGGCTAGTCGCGCTAGCTGGTCAAACGGGTGAACGGTTAGCCTAATTACAAGTGTTGTGGTGGGACCACATCCGGGGCTGGTTTATTATTTGCTTACATGTCAGTTCGGCCGCGTCTTCATACACATAGTGATCATTATGGACTAGCTACCCATTATATGCTTTAATTACTAATCCGAGAATTTCATTATACTTATTGGATTGATTAATCCGGGAATTTCATTATACTTATTGGATTGATTAATCCGGGAATTTCATTATACTTATTGGATTGATAAATCCGGGGATTTCATTATACTTATCGGATTGATAAATCCGGGGATTTCATTATACATGACGGATTACTAAATCCGGGATCATTACATATTTGACGGATTACATAATCCGGGATTTACATACTTGACGGATTACATAATCCGGGATTTTCATACTTGACGGATTTCATAATCCGGGAATTACATACTTGACGGATTACATAATCCGGGAATTTCATACTTGACGGATTACATAATCCGGGAATTACATATTTATCGGATTACACAATCCGGGGATTTTATTACTGATAAATACTGTTTTCTGATAAACCTGTGAACTCACCAGTCTTGTACTGAGATTTTTGCATGTTTTCTCTCAGGACATTGATGTGGCACGTCTAGGAGCACAGCATCCACTGCATGTCATTCCGCGTTCATCTCAAACTGTTTTCAAGATTAAAATGCATTTACTTTACATAAATTGGATTGGACGCGTGATTGCGTGTTCCAAAACTATTGTTAAATGTTTTCCTGTTTTCGCTTCCGCACAACTTAAATATATTGGTATGTTTCATTAAAATTAAACAACTTATATGATTTGTAATTATCGAGTCGTTTGGTGTAACTGATGCTTATCTGAGATCCTGGTTATGTCACACGCCTGACGGTAAAACCCCGTACGTGGAAAATGAGGGTGTGACATGTATGTATGTATATATATATATATATATATATATATATATAAATATATATATATATATATGTATGTATGTATGTATGTATATATATACATATATATGTATGTATATATATATATATGTATGTATATATATATACATATATATGTATGTATATATATATATATATGTATATATATATATATATATATATATATATATTGCCTATATCTCATCATACAAATTTAGGTGATTTAAGTATCAAAACACTCCCTACGTATGAAGTAATAAATATAATTGTGTAGATAACATAAATTTAAGGATCCAAGACACTTGCATCATATTACTATTCTTATTAATGTATTTGGTCGGTGGGTGCAGTGAACTTTTTACTCTTCTTAATTTTGCCACAGAAGTTTTATGGATTTCAAGGTTTTGAATCCTATTTATTCAGACGCCCTTTCATTTCTTACATAGAGAGAGACAGTTGAGAGGGCGAAAGGCGGTGGCGGCAGGTGGGTGGTCGTTTCCGGCCGCCTTTGTCGCCGACGGATCAACGTCGGTCCTTAGATCGCGACACCGGTCCTCCCCGTTTCCATTTCTACGAGAGAAAGTAGAGAGAGAGGAGGCGGTGGCGGTAGGTGGGTGGTCGTTTCCGGCCGCCTTTGTCGCCGACGGATCAATGTCGATCCTTAGATCGCGACACCGGTGCTCCCGTTTCCATTTCTACGAGAGAAAGTAGAGAGAGAGGCGGTGGTGGCTGATGAGCGGTCGTTTCCGGCCGCCTTTGTCGTCGGCGGATCAACGTTGAACGGCCGTCCGACCTTGTGCCTCCCTGCCTCTATCTCTTTGATTATCTTCAGTCGTTGCTTTATTAGGGTGTTCTTTGCCATATGTCGATGATGGCTATCCTGAGACTGTCTGGTGGCCTATCGTTGCCGGCCGCCGCCTATCGTTGCCGGCCGCCGCCTATCGTTGCCGGCCGTCGCCTATCGTTGTCGGTGGTCGCCTTCCGAGCCTTTTTTTAGCAACGACCGTATAGGCTGTGCCTTGGTAGCATAGGCTCTACGTGTAACATCTCGTAATTTTTTTTTTAAAAGTTAATTTTATAAATAATTAAGTTTGATATGTGGATGTTAAAAAAATTATAAAAATACTAATAATAATAATAATAATAATAATAATAATAATAATAATAATAATAATAATAATAATAATAAAAATAATAATGAAAACAATAATACTAATAATATTATTATTAATAAAAATAATTTATAAAAATTATTAAACTTAATTTAAAAAGTTCAGGGTTAGTTTTGTAAATTTTGAAACTTGTTTTAAAAGATTAAAACATGAAATAAAAATGTTTGAAACTCCAGGGACCATTCTGTAAATATCCCAAACCAACCCCCCCTTCCCCGTCGATCCCACCGCCGGCCAAACATCCGGCCAAAATCCGGCGATCATCAAACCACCAAAACACACCATTTCAACCCGAATTAAACATACCAACCGGTTCTAGAACAAGATTCGAACATATCTCCTCTCTTAATTTGATTAATGGAGTGACCTAACTTTACCTAACCCACTCGTCGATTGTCGGCCAAGAAAATACCACTAGCGAGCACTAAAACAGTTAATTAATCGAATCTATCGTGTATATAAGATCACATAACCATTCCCAATCGAATGCACCATTCAATTTCATCTGAAAACATACAAATACATCAATTCGATCATCATCATCATTCGGACCTGCAACTCTTTCAAAATCCCGATTAAAACCATTATAAACCCAAATTTCCAGAGGGCTTTTGATCATTAGTATCATTCGAACCTTCCTGCGTAATTAATTGAATTATCATCAGCGTTTGATCGTCATTTGGATTCCACATTGTTCGCGGCCTGTTCTTCAATCGACCTTGACGATTTGAATATCAAAACAGGTAATTAAACCTATCATCAAACTCGATTCATCATGGGGAACAAAAGCCCCATGAATATAATCATTTACAGTTTCGAATTGGGCATCAATTTGGATCAAATCCGAAATTAGGGTTCTTGATTTGGGGATCGTTTGGTTAACTGAGTTTATATAAATTAAAAACCAATTCTTACCGCGGCTGCGGCCTTTAGTTCACTGGTTTGGGCTGTGTGTTTGTGTGTGTGAGGTCCCGGGTTCGAACCCGGCAACCTCCTTTTTCTTGTTTTATTTTTTAAAAGCTTATTAAATACAATAAAAATATGGAAAAATTCCTAAAAATTATAAAAATAAATTTTATAAGTTTCCCTTATTTTAAATCTTACAAAACAATTTTCTGTAAATTTATTTTATTTAAAAACTTTAATAGATTTTTATAAAATATTATTTAAAAATATTAAAAATACTTATTTTTATAAAATAAATTCTAAATCAAGTTAATCACAAAAATCATATAAATATTATTTATAAATATTATAAATAATTATTTTAATTAAAATGGACACTTTATTATCTTTAAATACAAATTAATATTTATAAATCCACAAATTATTTATGAAATTGTGGGTTATTTCTTATAAAATATATTTGAACCAAAGGTATAAATTAATACCTTATTACTAATCAAAATACTATAAGTGTGAATATTCTTATTTATAAATATTATTGGATAATTATAAATTATATAATTAGACCACATTATTTTTATATTTAATTCTAAAAATATTTAAATACAAATATGAAAACCCTTTTAATGGAATCAAAATATAAATAATTATTTAATAAGTTTAATACTTATTGATAACTATTTATTAATACAAATAGAAATCTATAAAAACATTGTAACATATTGCGTGTGTGACACGTGTTAAACCAAATCAACTCAAACCTTACCAAATATATTCATTCATATTAAAGACTCAGTTACAATCAATAATAGGTGGTGAACGTGTTTGATCGTGCTTTGCCTAATTCTTTGAAGTTCTTATTCATATACATTACATCAATCCAAGGTGAGTTCCGTGGCCCCTTTTTATGCTTTTATAAATGTTTCAATGTTTTATAACTTGGGGGAAAAGTATGCTCACCCGTTTTCGATGCTGTACAATCTTACATACAATTTTCATACTTAGAATCAATGTGATACTATTCTTATATTCTAATACATACATGGTGTTATTCTATTCTTACAACCATTAATTCCGGGTTAGGAACCAACGGATAGGTATTGGTAGTACTACTGGGTTGACACCCCCACCCTCGACAGATCGGTTTAACTTGTGAGTTACCGACTACAGCTGCCAGCAATCAGGCCATGGGTGAATATATTCCGTCGAACTTATATGCATAAACGTCATAGGGTTTGGTTGTAAAACACATGTTATGTGGGTTTTGCTTACAGTATGATTCCATATCAAATTCTATACAGCATCAACTACATGTTTTCAATTTAAACCTGCGGAACTCACCAACATTATGTGTTGACATTTTTGAGCATATCTTTTCAGGTGAACATAATCAAAGAGGATAGCTAGTGCAGATGCCTTAGCAGAGACCTCAGGATTTCAATAGTATTGCATATGTAATATTTGTCATTTGATTTCATATTTGAACATTGTGTGATTTGTATTGGAATCAATAAGATTATGATAGTCGTGAAACTGACTAACCACGACACAAGTCACTATTGTGTTGGGGGACGTCATGACACGAGAAGTTTGCATGTATTATATCTCTGTAATTATACCAAGTGTTATGACGATCCCGTCCGTCGCATCCTCGTGTTTCCGCTATAAGCGGGGGTGTGAAAGATTGGTATCAGAGCCTTGGTTATAGAGAGTTAGGTGGAGAATTCGACCTAGACTATAACCTAAGAACCTTCATATAGATTGCATGCTAGGGATTGTGTGCATTTGATTTTACCTAAATGTCTTTCATGATTGGTGTGACACATAGACACCTGTATTCTGGATTTCCTGGCAAAAGGCCCTCGGGCTAAGGCAAGCATATCGCATATATCTCATTGCGAGACCTGGTATGCTTACCTGGGGATTTCTGGGATGAGTGATAAACTATGGTCAATACACAAATCTACAAGGCAAATAGGTCAAATATATTAAGTCTATGAACTTAATATACAAGTATGTTCCTACATACCTGATTTTATACATATGTGCTTGTTACCTGATCATTACTCTTAGTCTTCCTCTATGGAATATCTAAACATAAGGGAACTTAGGTGATCACGCGGAGCGTTGATCTCGGATATTAAATCCGACCCTATCATGGTTACGACTGAAATCCTGAAAGTATGACGGATATACAGTTATCATTTAAATATATTGTGCTTGGAAATCTAGTTGTTATTACATGCTATTAATGGGATACTATGGGTTCATGGACATAAGGACATCACATAATCTATGCTCGATAATACTATGATGTTAACTTGGGGTAAGTAAAGCTAAGGGTAATCATGCAAGGCAATTACCATTACGGGTGCACACGTAATTGCAATTCGCCATGCATGAGAAGTCTGGCTAATCTTATCGTAAGGTAACGATCATGAGTATCACAAGTCTCTATTTTATACCCTAGGGTGCTAGAATCATAATTCTAGTAAGATCCTGTTAAGGGTAATCAAACATTATTACCATATACTCAAGTCCTGTCCTATTTAGAGCCTTTATGGTATTTCCAAATCATTAAATTGACCTTGTGAGACGTTTCTCCACTTAGCATTTCAATAACTATTAAATGCTAAAATAAAAGTGGGATACATAATACTCTCTACACATACAAAACATTATTATTTGAAGTAATGCTAAAGAAAATTGAGATGTTACGTAACTAGTTTAAGTGTCATTCAAGGTATATCGTGGATGTGGTGGGAACGCTGCGGGGAACCCTATATATAAACATCACCGGTATACCAAGAATGCGCTTAAACTGGGCTACATAATAATCTTAATGGACTGAAGCATAGATTATTAGGATTTAACAGTGAAATCATGCATATATCTCAAGATAACTAAAGTATTCATCTGTCTGTGTCTAGAAAATGGCACCTAAGAGAGCTAACCGTAGAACCAACCAAGAGGGTGAGGCCCCGCAGAACAGGCGTAGGGGCAGACCAACAAGGGCAGGTGCTGCTCCAACTGGCAATAATCAGGGAACCGACAACCCTGACATAGCTGCTATGATTGCCCAGCAGCTAGCCACTTTGATCCCAACCATTGTAACCCAAGTGAGTGACACCCTGCTAAACCAACCTCTCCACGATGATCACAACACCAATGGTCAACACAACCATGGAGTAGGGGATAACGCTGGGAACGAAGTTGGAATCAACCAGGTTAAACGGGGATGTTCCTACAAAGAATTTGTGGCCTGCAAACCCCGGGATTTCGATGGAAAAGGCGGAGCAATAGCCTTGACCAGATGGTTGGAAAAGATGGAGGCAGTCATTGACATTAGTGGATGCCTCGATAGTCAACGTATCAAATATGCCACATGCTCATTACAGGGCAAGGCATTAACCTGGTGGAACACCCAGGTTCAGGCCAGAGGAAGGGAGTCTGCAATGCAGCTAACCTGGGATGAATTCAAGGCGTTGATCACTGAGGAATACTGTCCTCTTAACGAAATGCAGAAACTGGAGCAGGAATTCTGGAACCATGCCATGATTGGAGCTGGACACGCAACATACACCGATCGTTTCCACGAATTGGCAAAATTGGTTCCACATTTAGTAACACCAGAGTCCAAGAGGATCGAGAGGTATATTTGGGGACTCGCGCCTCAAATCCGAGCACTGGTAACTGCAGCTGCTCCTTCTACGATCCAGAGCGCGATTATGAAAGCTGGCGCTCTTACTGACGAAATGGTGAGAACCGGAGTACTGGGGAAGGGAATCGAGAAAAGAAAGGAGTCCGGGTCTAATACTGGAAGATCCGATAAGAAGACTAAGACAGCCCGAAACTTTGTGGCTGTAACACAGGGAAGGAAGGAATACACGGGACCGTACCCCAAGTGCGACAAGTGTAATTGGCACCATCCCCCAGCAAGGCCGTGTCGGGAATGCACAAACTGTAGGCGCTTGGGTCATTGGGCGAAGGATTGTAGGATTGCGCCAAACCTGGTAACGCCTATCAACGCGGTTAACCCCGCCGGGAATACCAGGGCATGTTACGAATGTGGGGGCCTCGATCACTACAGGAACACGTGCCCCCGACTGAATAGAGCACCTGGACAACAGGGAATAATCAACAGCAAGTGCTGGCTATAGCTGGTAATCCGAACCAGGGAAACCAAGGAAATGCTGCAAGGGGACGTGCCTTCGTCATTGGAACTAATGATGCCCGTCAAGATCCAAATGTTGTCACGGGTACGTATCTTCTCAACAACCACTTTGCATCCATATTATTTGATACCGGGGCAGACAATAGTTTCATATCTTCTGATTTTGCACGCATGCTTGCCTTGAATCCTAGTAAGTTAGAAATCAGCTTTTCCGTAGAAATGGCCAATGGTAGATTCGTACCAGCAGATAAGATCATTAAACAGTGCTCTATAATATTAGAAGACCATGTTTTCGACATAGACTTAATACCTTTCGAGCTAGGGAGCTTCGACGTAATCGTGGGTATGGATTGGTTGTCAAAGCACGGAGCCGAGATCGTTTGTCGAGAGAAAGTAGTACGAATCCTTATGCCTAATGGGGAGGTACTCAAGATTCAAGGTGAACGACCAGGGAGAACTCTGAAGCTTATTTCCTGCATGAAGACGCGTCGATGTCTACGGAAGCAGTGCTACGCACTCCTGGCTCATGTGGTAGAAAAGAAGGAAGAAGGCATCAAGTTGGCAGATATTCCTGTGGTGCGAGATTACCCGGAAGTATTTCCTGATGATTTGTCGGGTTTACCTCCTTTACGACAGGTGGAATTTCGTATCGAGTTGGTTCCTGGAGCTACGCCGGTAGCAAAAGCACCATATCGTTTAGCACCATCTGAAATGCAGGAATTATCCAGTCAACTACAAGAGCTATTGGAAAAAGGATTCATTCGGCCGAGTCATTCACCATGGGGAGCACCGGTTCTATTTGTCAAGAAGAAAGACGGGTCATTTCGTATGTGTATCGATTATCGCGAGCTGAACAAGTTGACGGTGAAGAATCGATACCCTCTTCCCAGAATTGATGATTTGTTTGATCAACTACAAGGAGCTTCATATTTCTCCAAGATTGATCTTCGTTCTGGATATCATCAACTGAGAGTTTTTGAAGATGATATACCGAAGACAGCGTTCAGGACTCGTTATGGGCACTATGAGTTCTTAGTCATGCCATTCGGATTGACTAATGCACCAGCTGTGTTCATGGATCTGATGAATCGGGTGTGCAAACCATACTTGGATAAGTTCGTGATCGTGTTCATAGACGATATACTTATCTATTCTCGTTCGAAAGAAGATCACGAGAAACACCTCCGAGCAATTCTTGAACTATTGCGGGAAGAGAAACTTTTCGCTAAATTCTCGAAGTGTGAGTTCTGGCTCCAGGAAGTGAAGTTTTTGGGCCATGTGGTTAACAAAGATGGAATTCACGTGGACCCCGGCAAAATTGAAGCTGTGAAGAAATGGGATACACCCCAAACGCCATCAAAAATCCGACAATTTTTAGGATTGGCCGGGTATTATCGACGGTTTATTGCGAACTTTTCAAAAATCGCACAACCGTTGACTATGCTAACCCAGAAGGATAAGAAGTTTGATTGGGGACATGCACAAGAACAAGCTTTCCAGACGCTAAAGGAAAAACTGTGCAATGCTCCAATACTATCCCTTCCGGACGGAACTGATGACTTCGTGGTGTATTGCGATGCTTCGCATCAGGGATTGGGATGTGTGTTAATGCAAAGAGATAAGGTGATTGCTTACGCCTCACGACAACTAAAGGTGCACGAAAAGAACTACACGACTCATGATTTGGAGTTGGGCGCCGTAGTTTTTGCACTGAAGATATGGAGGCACTATCTGTATGGAACCAAATGCACATCTACACTGATCATAAGAGCCTTCAACACATCCTAAATCAGAAAGAGCTCAACATGCGACAACGACGATGGGTAGAACTACTTAGTGACTACGATTGCGAAATCCGGTATCATCCGGGGAAAGCAAATGTGGTGGCTGACGCCCTCAGTCGTAAAGAACGCGTAAAATCACTACGTGTTAGAGCTTTGGGATTGACTATACAAACGAACTTGAAAGCTCAAATTCAAAGCGCGCAAGGTGAGGCTCTAAAGGAAGAAAACCTTGCAGAAGAAGAATTCCGAGGATTGGATAAACAAATGAATCGCAAGGATGACGGCGCATATTATTTCATTGATCGCATGTGGGTTCCCAAATGGGGAGGCGTACGCACACTAGTCTTGGATGAAGCACACAAGACTCGATATTCTGTTCATCCCGGTGCAGACAAGATGTACCATGATCTGAAGGATCTATACTGGTGGCCGGGTATGAAGAAAGACATTGCTCTATATGTGAGCAAATGCTTGACGTGTTCCAAGGTAAAAGCTGAACATCAGAAGCCATCGGGACTATTGCAACAACCCGAAATACCCGAGTGGAAATGGGAGAACATCACCATGGATTTCATTACCAAACTCCCGAGAACGCCAAGCGGACACGACTCGATATGGGTCGTAGTGGATCGACTGACAAAATCTGCTCACTTCTTGCCTATCCGAGAAGATTATAAAATGGATAAACTGGCAAGATTGTACATCAAGGAGGTCGTGACACGGCATGGGGTGCCGGTGTCAATCATATCCGACCGAGACAGTCGATTTACTTCACGATTTTGGCAGACGTTGCAGAAAGCGATGGGCACTCGACTAGATATGAGTACCGCCTATCACCCACAAACGGATGGCCAAAGTGAACGAACGATACAAACGTTGGAAGACATGCTGAGAGCTTATGTAATCGATTTTGGTGGTAGCTGGGATACTCATTTACCATTGATTGAGTTCTCTTACAACAACAGTTACCACACAAGCATTGGATGCGCTCCATTTGAAGCATTATACGGGAGGAAATGTAGATCGCCAGTTTGTTGGGCTGAGATTGGTGAAAGCCAGCTAACAGGCCCAGAAATCATCCAAGAAACAACTGACAAGATTTTCCAAATTAAAGACAGACTAAAAGCTGCAAGAGATCGCCAAAAGAGCTATGCCGACAACCGTCGGAAGCCCTTAGAATTCAATGTTGGAGATCACGTCTTACTCAAAGTCTCTCCCTGGAAAGGTATTGTACGATTTGGAAAGAAAGGGAAGTTAGCCCCTCGATACGTAGGACCATTCGAGATTACAGAAAGAATCGGTCCGGTGGCTTACCGATTGAGGTTGCCACAAGAACTCAGCGGTGTACACGATACTTTTCACGTGTCAAACCTCAAGAAGTGTTTGGCGGACGAGTCCTTACATGTGCCACTTGAAGAAATCAAGATTGATGAGAAACTCCATTTTATGGAAGAACCAATAGAAATAATGGATAGGGAGGTCAAACAATTAAAACGCAGCAAAATCCCAATCGTCCGAGTGAGGTGGAACTCAAGGCGAGGTCCAGAGTTCACCTGGGAACGTGAGGACCAAATGAAGTTCAAGTACTCTCATCTTTTCGTTTCAGCCTCCTCGTAATAAATTTCGGGACGAAATTTCCTGAAGTAGGGGAGACTGTAACATCTCGTAATTTTTTTTTTAAAAGTTAATTTTATAAATAATTAAGTTTGATATGTGGATGTTAAAAAAATTATAAAAATACTAATAATAATAATAATAATAATAATATAATAATAATAATAATAATAATAATAATAATAATAATAAATAATAATAATGAAAACAATAATACTAATAATATTATTATTAATAAAAATAATTTATAAAAATTATTAAACTTAATTTAAAAAGTTCAGGGTTAGTTTTGTAAATTTTGAAACTTGTTTTAAAAGATTAAAACATGAAATAAAAATGTTTTGAAACTCCAGGGACCATTCTGTAAATATCCCAAACCAACCCCCCTTCCCCGTCGATCCCACCGCCGGCCAAACATCCGGCCAAAATCCGGCGATCATCAAACCACCAAAACACACCATTTCAACCCGAATTAAACATACCAACCGGTTCTAGAACAAGATTCGAACATATCTCCTCTCTTAATTGATTAATGGAGTGACCTAACTTTACCTAACCCACTCGTCGATTGTCGGCCAAGAAAATACCACTAGCGAGCACTAAAACAGTTAATTAATCGAATCTATCGTGTATATAAGATCACATAACCATTCCCAATCGAATGCACCATTCAATTTCATCTGAAAACATACAAATACATCAATTCGATCATCATCATCATTCGGACCTGCAACTCTTTCAAAATCCCGATTAAAACCATTATAAACCCAAATTTCCAGAGGGCTTTTGATCATTAGTATCATTCGAACCTTCCTGCGTAATTAATTGAATTATCATCAGCGTTTGATCGTCATTTGGATTCCACATTGTTCGCGGCCTGTTCTTCAATCGACCTTGACGATTTGAATATCAAAACAGGTAATTAAACCTATCATCAAACTCGATTCATCATGGGGAACAAAAGCCCCATGAATATAATCATTTACAGTTTCGAATTGGGCATCAATTTGGATCAAATCCGAAATTAGGGTTCTTGATTAGGGGATCGTTTGGTTAACTGAGTTTATATAAATTAAAAACCAATTCTTACCGCGGCTGCGGCCTTTAGTTCACTGGTTTGGGCTGTGTGTTTGTGTGTGTGAGGTCCCGGGTTCGAACCCGGCAACCTCCTTTTTTGTTTTATTTTTTTAAAAGCTTATTAAATACAATAAAAATATGGAAAATTCCTAAAAATTATAAAAATAAATTTTATAAGTTTCCCTTATTTTAAATCTTACAAAACAATTTTCTGTAAATTTATTTTATTTAAAAACTTTAACAGATTTTTATAAAATATTATTTAAAAATATTAAAAATACTTATTTTTATAAAATAAATTCTAAATCAAGTTAATCACAAAAATCATATAAATATTATTTATAAATATTATAAATAATTATTTTTATAAAAATGGACACTTTATTATCTTTAAATACAAATTAATATATTTTATAAATCCACAAATTATTTATGAAATTGTGGGTTATTTCTTATAAAATATATTTGAACCAAAGGTATAAATTAATACCTTATTACTAATCAAAATACTATAAGTGTGAATATTCTTATTTATAAATATTATTGGATAATTATAAATTATATAATTAGACCACATTATTTTTATATTTAATTCTAAAAATATTTAAACACAAATATGAAAACCCTTTTAATGGAATCAAAATATAAATAATTATTTAATAAGTTTAATACTTATTGATAACTATTTATTAATACAAATAGAAATCTATAAAAACATTGTAACATATTGCGTGTGTGACACGTGTTAAACCAAATCAACTCAAACCTTACCAAATATATTCATTCATATTAAAGACTCAGTTACAATCAATAATAGGTGGTGAACGTGTTTGATCGTGCTTTGCCTAATTCTTTGAAGTTCTTATTCATATACATTACATCAATCCAAGGTGAGTTCCGTGGCCCCTTTTTATGCTTTTATAAATATTTCAATGTTTTATAACTTGGGGGAAAAGTATGCTCACCCGTTTTCGATGCTGTACAATCTTACATACAATTTTCATACTTGGAATCAATGTGATACTATTCTTATATTCTAATACATACATGGTGTTATTCTATTCTTACAACCATTAATTCCGGGTTAGGAACCAACGGATAGGTATTGGTAGTACTACTGGGTTGACACCCCCACCCTCGACAGATCGGTTTAACTTGTGAGTTACCGACTACAGCTGCCAGCAATCAGGCCATGGGTGAATATATTCCGTCGAACTTATATGCATAAACGTCATAGGGTTTGGTTGTAAAACACATGTTATGTGGGTTTTGCTTACAGTATGATTCTATATCAAATTCTATACAGCATCAACTACATGTTTTCAATTTAAACCTGCGGAACTCACCAACATTATGTGTTGACATTTTTGAGCATATCTTTTCAGGTGAACATAATCAAAGAGGATAGCTAGTGCAGATGCCTTAGCAGAGACCTCAGGATTTCAATAGTATTGCATATGTAATATTTGTCATTTGATTTCATATTTGAACATTGTGTGATTTGTATTGGAATCAATAAGATTATGATAGTCGTGAAACTGACTAACCACGACACAAGTCACCATTGTGTTGGGGGACGTCATGACACGAGAAGTTTGCATGTATTATATCTCTGTAATTATACCAAGTGTTATGACGATCCCGTCCGTCGCATCCTCGTGTTTCCGCTATAAGCGGGGGTGTGAAACTACGGCCATTCGATTTGGAGGTCGATGTACTTTTGGTCTTGATTTCTTCAGTCGATGATGACTAGGCCGGCATGGTCTGAGACTGGATCGTGTTATCGACATCGATTTAGTTGTCTTTTTAACTAGCCATTGTTGATTTTCTATCAAAACCCTAGATCGGGTATTGTCTCTGCTTAGTTTGCTTAGTAATGTAAGGCTGATAAAACCTTTTGTTTTTGGGTTGTTTGGCTCGATGATGATGAGGTCTGACTCATCTGAGAGAATTTGGCTCGGTGATGATGAAACTTACCTCATTTGAGAGATGTTTGGTTAACACATTTGAAAGATCTGAAATGCAGTTTGAATAAAGTGGCTGTAGCGTTCTTTTGTTTCTTGAGGCAAAGAAGATGGTGTTGGTGCAATTGTAACAACAACAGCTTTTTCTGTATCAGAAACAGTATTTCTGTTCTTGAAGCTCAATTTTGTTAAAAGATTCTTCTTTAATGATTTTGTTTTGGTGTTTGATTAGCTGGTGATTGAACCTCTGTGAAGAGTTTGGTGTTAAATTAAAGTTAACTTTTTGGGTGTTGGAATTGATGTTTTAGGCATTTTTATTATAACTGATTCATTTGTGGAAGATAATCTTGATGGTATCTCCAATAAGAGATTTTGTTTCCTCCAGTGCCTATTGTTTTGTGCTTCTGTATTTAACTCAATAACATCTTCTTGAACCTGAAAAAACACAATAATTCATGGGAAATTAGAACTAAACAATAATTATAGGCTATGATGACGCAAAAAGATTATAGGCTATGATGACGCAAAAAATATTGCATGTTCGTTGTTTTGGCGTGGCAGTTATGATTTGCAGCCACAGCGACTAGCAATTCTGAGCCTACGTTAACATATAAGCGTAAATTGTTGTTTTTGGTTGCAAGTGTTGTGTTAGTGCATTTGTTATAATAAGTAAGTGCACAAAAAAATATCAACGGACGGTTTTTTTTATCTTCTTTATTTATCGTATAACGAGACTTTTGTCAAATAACACAACGAACACAAATAAAAGATAGGCCGCCGCAACGCGCGGCATAAATTTCTAGTTTTAATTATAGACGTTTGCCACATTGAACGTCAGATGGATATAATGTTGGGGAGATTATGCCATAAACATTTTATCTTTTGAAAGACATGGTAACAACTGTTTCATAATAATACCTAATGATGAAATTGTTTATGGGCAATTTGATCTATCGCAATAACACTAGCTAGTTGTATAGTAGTACGTTAAAATAATTATAATGTAGTAGCAACAATCACAACAAGAGAAGTACGTACTAGTATTAGTAATAATAAAATTATAGTAAAAGAAGAATATTTATTGTTTGATATCCTTGATTAAAGGTAAAATATGACTTTATGTTAACATTGATAATTTCCAGAGATGATAATAATATAATATACTGTTTATCTGTTTCCGTATGATGGATGATTTAGATTAAGTTTTATGATTATTTTTGGTATTTGAGACTCAAAAGTAGTGAATAAAGTAAATGGTTATCGACAATTGAAACTACATCTTATATATTTCTTCAGTCGAGTGATTTCCATTGTTAAATCAGTTTCGTCCTCATCCTTCAATAGAACAATATGCTTTGCGACATGGCTAATTAATCACTTCCTATGATACAAAGAACCAACATGTAGGTATTAGTATACGTTATATACATTACAAAAAACGACAGGATTTACTGTTCTTTTATGCTATTGGTGGGTTTTTATACTCCATTTTTATGTTTTGTTTTTTTGTTAATACAACACATGAAGCTTAATATTCTGAACTCTATGAACTTCAGGCCATTTGTACCACACATGGCAGCCTCCTTCGTGGTCCATTACCTCTATCTTTTCTTTACTCACCATTTTTTTCCTGGCGGCCCTTGCAAGGCTTCTCTCCTCCCGCAACCCTTACCCTGCACGACCGCGTTATTCAAGCTTTCGGTCGCTGATGATTCTTCATCCGACCTGTCACACCTTCGTATCCCTAATTTTGCAATATTAATTGATTTCTTTCGCCTCTCCCTTTTCGGCTGGTGTTCACATGTGATCTATGTAAGAACCATTCATATAAAATAAAAATTCAAACAATTTTATTAATATACTCAATACAAATGAACATAAATAAATAATTATCAATCTCTTTTACAACGGTAAATTTACAGAAATAGAAAAAACAGAAATGTAAAAGCTGAGGATCGTGTTCAACACGGGGCCCTTAAAACAAATTCCGAGTCTCCCAAGAGAACTCATTTTGTTTCCCAGAGAGTACAACAGCCGAAGCAGTTTGTACTGCCAAGATTGATCTAGAACCCGAACTTATTTGTAGAAGAGAATCCAGAGAGATAGAGAACATGTTTTGCTACAGGTTTCGAGTTGTGTTGGTGTATATTTCTTCTGAGCTACACTCAGTATTTATAGTGTCGAACCAGCCTTCAAAAATACTAAGGCGGCTCTCGGTGATTCGAGTGTGCGAAGTGCAAAGTGCGCCATCAAAGCGCCACATTGCGCACACCAAGTTCAAGTATTTCATGCAATTAAAAAGCATACCTTTTTTGAAGAGCAAATCTCAATTAAAAAGCATACCTGTTGCTCAATATAATCCTCTAATAGTCTCATTGTTGGAGCAAAGTTTTAGTGTGTAAAACTGGTTAATGCTTACTAATAATTGAGATTTATCACAAGCAATACTTGTGAATTGTCGCTAACTGCAACTTTTCGTCTAATTCACAATTGTGTTTCATAGTGATGTTTCAAAGACTTTCGCGATAACTGTGGTCTTTCAGGCATACACAACGGTCGGCAGCAGCAGTTGTTCCTCAAAAAATATTAGTTGGCTGCCACCGTGATGGTTGGTTGTTAATCGCAAGGTAGTTATTTCGCCCATTCAAGTTAACCATCAAACAATGATTTGACCTTTCGAAAGTTACATCTCCCTCTTTCTAACTCAACTCAAAACTGGTTAGATGATATGTTAAACCACCCTCCAATAATTTTTTTATCCTAACAGGATGACATAAATACCAACATGACACATATATTATAACACAATGGCCAAATGATTACGAATAAAAATATACTTACTAGTTTACGTAGCACATTAACATTTGAAAAACTTGATTAATAGTGGATGAAGTTTTTCAATAGAATAATATGACAACTAAAATTTAGGGTCTGTTTAGTATGGGGTAATGGAATGGACAAATTAAGAAATGGAATGACTGAGGGAATAGAATGAATGAGAGAATGAAATGAATCATTACATTCCATTATCTTGATTGGTTACCCTTTAGAAATAAATTAATCATTACTTTGTGTTGTTTGTTAGGTGTGAAAAAACGAATCAATGAAATGTAAAAGTGGTTATGATGGTGATGGCGATTGGTGGTGGTTTCCGGCGGCGGCGGCCGGCGGTGGTTTCCGGAGGCGGTTTCCGGCGGCCGGCGGTGGTTTTTGGAGGTGGTTTCCGGCGGCCGGCGGTGGTTTTTGGAGGCGGCGGTGGCCGGCGGTATGATGAATAAATGATAGATCGTTCCGAGATATCACCGTAGGCTACTCTTGTTAACCACCACCCACGAGGCAACGAACACTTTATTTTTTTTAATGGGCAAGTTATATTTTAAAAATTCAAATTATTATGTATTGGCTAATAATAATTCATACTATTAATTTGGCCGGTAATAATCTCAATTTCTATTTTTGTTAACAACAACAGTCTTATTGACTTAATTATTAAATATTTACGCTTGATTTGCACTCATTTTCGTTCACAATAATATGAATGAAATGAAAAAAACATACAAGCTAAATTGTGTCTAAAATAAATACAAAGTAAGTGTGAATGTATAATAATTATACTACTGGGATAAACATTGTTAACACAAGTGAAAGTTGAGATTAGTACCGGCGAAATTAATGGTATGTATTATTATCATTCAACGAATAATAGTTTGGATTATTAAAATTGAATTTGTCTTTTTAATTCAGTTAAAGTGTAAAATAAAATTAATCATTTCTTTTTGCCGAAAGATAAAACACTGCGTAAGGAGAAATTCGGTTCTCTTTAAACAAGTCAAAAATCCTTAAAAACGAACTTTAATAGCTTAAATTAACAAAACAATATATTAAATAGGGTTAAAAGGATATTTCCCCCTTTAAAACTCTTTAATTGCATATATACCAAAGCAAAAATTTTAAATGCTTATATCCTCTTACAAAACCTCATAATTGATAAATTTACTCATTTTCATTAAAAGTAGTTTATGTAATGACTAATTTGTCCTTATTTTTATTAAAACTTTATAATTAGCGAATTTTCCCTTACCAATCTTATAAATGACAAATAGATTAAAAGCATATTTTCTCTTTTAAAACTCTTTAGTGGCATATATACCCATGTGTAAGTTCTTATTAAATTTTTTTGAAAGGGTAATATTATCATTACAATAAATTGAGTTTATGCGATTATAGTTTTTATTTGGATATATATGTGTAAGTTTTACCTTAAGTTTATATCTTTAATTTTCTAACAGTTTTTCCATTCATATAATGAATAAATGATAGATCGTTCCGAGATATCATAAGCTGTTACGCATTACTATTCTTATTAAAGACGGATGTCGGTGCCAACAGTAACCTTTAGGATTTCATAAATTGGGCTCCTGCCCTCCCTCCGCCACTCCTCTTCACCGGCGCTTGGGTATATCCTCTCAAAACTCCTCTTCACCGGCGCTCTATTGGTCGGTGGGTATATCCTCTCAAAACCCTAATTCCGATCAAACAACACCCCCAATGGCAATCTCCACGGAAGTGAGCCCCTCTTTGCTTCACTTGGGTTGGGTGATGATGGTGTGGTGGTTGCGCCGCAGCCGCAGCCGGAGAACACGCCTGTGGTGGTGAAAAGGGGCTGTTTCACTTGGGTTGGGTGATGATGGTGTGGTGGTTGCGCCGCAGCCGCAGCCGCAGCCGGAGAACACGCCTGTGGTGGTGAAAAGGGGCCGTGGGCGTCCGCCGAAGTCTGCTGGTGGCTCTGGTGGTCAGGTGGTTGGTTCTGGTGGTGAAAATCAGGCTCTGGTGGTTGGTGGTGAGCTTCAGGGAGTTGAGGCGGGGTCTGGGCGGCGGGGGAGGAAGCCGAATGGGGTCTGGTGGTTGTATCTGTGTTTGTGGTGCGATCTCTCCGATTTCATCGATTTCCAGCATTGATTCTTAAAATCGTTGAGAAATAAAACTGAAGTCGGTGTCGTACGACTTCTGAGTTCACAAACGACTCCGATTTCCCCAATCATCCTCCCCAATTTGTTCATATTGCAGGTGCCCTAATTTCTGCAGCTTTAGAATTATTTATCTGGTAATAGGTTTGAAAACCTAGCTAATTATGGTTTGTATTTGAAATTTTTGTGTTAGATTGATCGTAAAGTTGTGGGAATCAGACGACCTGTTTTTATTCGCTTGATGGCTTTTGCTGGTGATTTGAGTTAGATAACGATGGATTTGGTAACGAGTTACAAGGTATTGTTTTAGTTACGTGTGTTCCTGATGCTTTATGTTAATTGTTATCACTTTGTTTGGTTCGTAACGCGAATGTGTGTTTTCTGTTATTGATGTTAAAGTTTGTGGACTTATGAGATTTTGAGTGGCTTTGGGAATATGATTCTAGGATTATGTTATGTAGGAGAACCATGATATGTTACTGATTTGGTTGGAAAGCAATTGGGCAGTCTCAGCTTTTGGCTCATGGATAGTTGGACTTTAAAAGGGTGGTTGTAAGTTGTAATTGTAACCACGTTTGTTAAAAATGTTGACATTTAGCTGTCCTATCTTGGAGCTTATATATGTTTTTTGTTTGTTAGTTTCTTTTAATCTTCTTATATTTTAAAGCCTGTAAAGTTTAAAGGACTTAGGAACTCATTTGTGCAGATGTATGCTGAATATTTAATTGTAAGTGATGAAAGCTCAACACTTACTGCAACGGGCTTACTGGAGCAAATTAATATTACAAGGGATACTAGTGATTATCTTTGGTATACAACTAGGTAAGACTGCTCAAGGTGTCATATTATCATTAATCGTGTAAATAACAAATATGGTTTTGATAAAATTATTATTATTTCGCAACTTTTTGCAGTGTTTATATTGATTCATCTGAATCATTTTTAAGTGGAGGGGAGCTCCCAAAGCTTCTGGTGCAGTCAATGGGTCATGCTCTTCATGTTATTGATACGCTGTTAAGGTTTGGGTTTTCCTTTTGTTTGCTTTTTTTTGGGGCTTTGATTTACGTCAGGTTTTCTATATAGGACTGTGTGGCGCTTTGATATTCGTCTATTTTGTTTATGGTGTTGGGCTTTGATTTAGTTTTGGGTTCTGAATGTTCTTGTGTGTTATGAATTTGGGGTTTTGGTGTGTTTTACTTTGTGTATTTTGCTGATTTTATGGTTTCAAACCTTCATTTTGATTTTGATTTAGGGTTACGTTAAAACTCGCATAGCCGCGGCAACGCGCGGGGCCCAAACCTAGTTACTAATTAAAGTAATTTGAGAAATATAATAATATATCGTAACTAGAAATTAAATAAATAAAAAGGGTATTGCAAGATTAGTACATTATATAAACAGACAACTATTCATGAAGGTTTTCATTTCATATATAGATAATTTGCTGCAAAATACAAAGAATAGTTGTTGTTTAATCTAAAAGGTTCATGATATTTAATCTTTTGTCACCGTTCAATAGTCAGTACTATTATATATATGTGGTCAATACAAATGAATTACATATATTTATAAAAAAACTTCACCCCCTGAAGATTTTGTTTTTATTTAATTTAACTGATTTTCATTTCCTTGGACTGAAATTAGGATTGTAAATATGGTATCCCTTAGTTTTAAATTGAAAATTAGTAGTTGCTAATTAGGATTGTAGTTTTGATCCATCTTCACTGATAATTCCTTTTTAAATCTTCATCTTCATACTCTAATAAAAAATATATTTGATGACACGTGTCAACACCAGAATCATTCTCATCAAAATTTTCCCGTCTCCTTTTCCTATTAAATAATTACCCTAATTACTAATAATATATATTTACACTTTTTTTTTATTTAATAAATTAAGAAAGAGATCTATTTATTAATGTTATTTCTAAAAATATAAACTTTTGTACAATAATAAATTTTTCTAAAGCATAATTTTTTTTAAAAATACGAAATATATTAAAATTGATATTTTTAAAAAGTTATTTTTTAAAACAAAAAATAATTAAATTTAGGAGTTATAATAAGAAAATTTTTAAAAATAAAATTTTTATACGATTTATTTTAGAACAAAATGTTTATTTATATACTTTTGGAAATAAAATTTTAAAAAGTTGATATCACTGTTTTATTATTTATAGTCATTTCTCATATATAATTTTAGTCATATCATATCTTATAATATCATTTTATAATTAATAAATTTTATTATATCAATTTTTTATTTTATTTAACCCCTGTAACACACGAATTTACTAAAGCTAGTAATTAAATATGTAGTGAAATTAAACTAGATCAAAGTATAAAGTCAGTCAACCGTGTCTTCATCGATAATTCTCTTTTAAGTCACCATGACATTAATTATTAGACATGCCCAACAAGAAAACTAGCTATCCTTTAAACACGGTTGACTGACTTTATACGTTGATTAGAAGGTCATTGTCAGATACTTTACTCAATGTGAGATTAAGTTTATTAATTTATTAATAATAAACTGATATTTAGCTGCAGGTTAAAATAATAATAATAATGATAATAACGATAATAATAAGCTGAAGATTAAAGATAACTAGTTAGATTCGTCCACGCACGTTGCGCGTGTTGTGGACAGGGCAAACCATGACTCAGATAAACCATAGCCATTGCATCGTAAACAAAACAATAGGTTCGAAACCAAAGTCTAGTCACATCTCGACACTACAACCGGCCACTTCAAAACCAAACCCACCAGAAGGGAATCCATAGGAGCTTCTTAACACCAAGTTTTAGATCAATACGAGAGTCTTCTTGACGAACATAAGAAATATTTTTAAGACACTTTTGGATGAGATGTGAATTCATAGGAGCTTCTCAAGTAAATAACTTCGACATGGTTCTTGTTTACTACGTCATTGAGGTTTCAAAGTTACATTATTCAAAATTGATACGGAAATCGTGTTTGTTAAGATTAATGGTTCAGTTCAGAATAAGAGTATCATTGAAATGAGATTTTAGAATAAGTGCGGGTTTGAGGGGAGGACATTCAAAAAGATTATTAAAAGTCGTTATGAGACATTGTGTTATTTTATTATTATTTTTAATGCTTAGATTAATTAGTTGTTAAATTATTATTATGTTTTACATACTAAAGAGTAGAGTTATATAATATTAATGTTATTCCACCTTATATTTTTTCTAGAATTTATTATTTTAGAAAAGCACAATAGTATTCATAAAAACATAATAAGTAACAAAAGAACACAATAAACTGCACAAAACATATAATGACGGATAGAAATCATATGAGCTTGAAAACATAATTTCTTTTTATCTTTTTATATAGCAATATTATGCTCTTTTTATGGTGTAATTTTTATAAAATATTTTATCATATATAAAGTTATAAACGTTTGAATAAATGAGGAAACTTGAAAAAGTCAACAAAATGGTTATATTTAAAATACCACTCTAACAAACTTATTAATTTCAAATAATTTGATCTCAACCATTAATTAAGGAGATCGAAAATTAAGATCACTTCTTACATTTTTTTAGTTTTAACGACCATTGTATTTAAACTCTTAATTATTAAGGTGAAGTGTGACGATATGTTCCATTAAATTCGTTGGGGGATGAATTGTGGTTCGTAGTGTTGCTTCAACGACTACTTAATTCAAAACTGATTAGATGATATGTTCCCTCCAATTACTATTTATTCTAACCGGATGACATAAATATCAACATGACCCATATATATCTCATAACATAATGGCTAAATGATAAATATATTACCAGTTTACGTAGCATATTTAATATTTGGAAAACTTAATTACTATTGTATATTTTTTATAATAAATAACAATAACAATTGATATTTTGAGTAGTTTCAAACTAAATACAATCATAATTTGCAAATAACACAAAGAGGAGAACAAAAGTAAAACAAACATTCTCAAATAATATAGCATATAGTAAGAATGCTTTAGAATATCACACAATACCTGAAGCTCGAGTAGATAAAATCATGCATGAAGCACTTGAATTCTTGAAACATTACCTAGTTTAAAAGAGGGATCCAATTAAGAAGCAAATTAAGATTACAGAAATATATATATATATATATATATATATATATATATATATACACACACAAACGAGGAATATTTTCCTTTCTTTTTTGGGGTTAGATAACGAAGTTAAAGAAACCTACCTTGACTTCATATGAAAGACCATGAATCCTAAGGTTGCTTCAAATGTAGACGCCACTCGTCAATAAAGGCCATCTTATCGGGGTCCATGTTGGGTAGTTCACGTTTTTCAAGTCTTTTTATTATCTCAGTTGTCCGTCCAAGAAGGTCGACTGCAACCACAACACTAGCCTCTCGTTTTTCTATTGCACTTTCATGGCATCTCATTGTAATGACTTGTGGTATGTTCGTGAGGCAAGCAGCTAATATGTCTGCAATCATATTAGATAGTCGTGTAAACAACTCATCTTCAGTAATCTCTAAGTTGCTAATTTCATACGTATGCAAGATTGTTTGTGCAATACGATACATCGAGTTTGCAGCCACTAACTTCAGAGGAAGGTTTTCATTCTCTAGCGATTCTCCATTCATACCTGTGTTCATTTTATTCACTATATCTTCCGCTATACGAGCAAATGATTGAATAATCTCTTTGGGCGTTTTCCCTTCATAAGCGCGTCTTTCCAAAGAATTCTCTAACCACTTGCATTTGTTTTCAACTTCATGCCACAATGTTAGGGTTGCCCTTCGAATATTCACATACACATCTCCCCCGTTAATGCTTTTCTCCACGAGATGAGTGTACACAAGACCTTGACCAACACTTTTTAGCAAGTTGTCAACTATGTTCTTACGAATATTTGGTAGAGCAATGGCGACGCATGTTAAACTTACTATTGGTAAGCTCCAACTATTAACATGTTCAACAGAAAGTAGAGATTGGACTTGATCGGTGTCAAACATCTCTACTCCATCAAAAGAAACTGAATTTTCAAGAAGCTTTAGAAGATTGTTATCTTGTTTCTTCTCGGCTTTCTGGATCAAGCGATTCATAGAATCTGCAATCCTTTTGGTTGTTCTTTCAGCAAGCTGCATATTATCTTCAAGTAACAAAACATAATTGCTAAGGTCTTCGTTTATGCCGTCACTGCTTGAGGCAATGGGTGGAGTAAACAACATTGCTTTGAGTGCTTTGAAATAATATGAACAATATACGACAAAGATTATAATCACAACAGGAATGAGCCTGGTTATTTTGCATGATACTATGATCACCTTCTGAAGTCCAATACAAAAGCTTAGAATGTGATTTTTTGAACTGTGGAGAAGAGCTCTTGATTTACAACCACTTGACAAAAAACTTATACCACTTTCTTTCCACTCACACAATTTTTTAGTCCAATACTTCTCTACTTTAAGCACAGAAAAATGATTTCGAATTTGTTCAGCATTGAAGCTCAAGATTGTAAAACATCTAAATATTGGGGCAATTGAACCCACTAAAATTCCAATGATTTGTATAATGAAAATGAATTCTATTGACCACTTATACACGGAATCGTAATGGTATCCATATTCACTATAGTATCCTATAAAGGCCCATATATAAAACAGCTTCCACGATAAACATATGTACATGCCCGTACTAATTGCACAAATGATGCCGGACGCATATGATAATGGATTACTAACCATAGCAAACTGAGGGCTACTTGTTTCTGCCATGATCCAACATCTTTTCACAAGTTGTGTTAGCTTCTCAACCGTAGATGCTAAGTTTTCTTGTGGATGTTGATCGTTTGAAGCTGTTTTGATAGTGGCTCGATACTTTAATTCCAAAATTTTCTTTGAGGTCGGCATTGTTATTGCAGAAGAGATCAAAATGAGTAGTAAGAGTAATAACATACAAATATAACTCCATGCTATGAATAAAAGGAAAGGAAAATCAGGAATTAACTGACTGTAAATCTGAATGAAAATATTCACAGTCAACGTGATAACAAGAACGGATAAACCTATTACGTTTTCAAGAAGTGACTTGTTGTCCATAGACGCCAAAGAAGGCATGAAGTTAGACATCATTGTGCACATAAAGGGCAAGCCTCCAATCTTGGCAACTTGTTCGATAGGACCCGGCATTGGACTAGTCAAATCCACTTGCAGTTTCATGGTCACAGCTATCACAGTGATTGACGCCGCATTGAGAGAAAAATATTTAGTTGGAAACCAATATTTTCTATTTCGAAAACCATTCAACAAATCAAGTGCCATGGCAAGAACGCAAAATAACGATGCTATTGAGATGTAAATCCCAATTGACACCATAGGTTGGCTATACCCATCCTCAATTTTTGAATTGCGTTCATATGTACCTATCAAGTCGCAGAAACTTCTCAAAGACTTGACCTCGAGGTTGGTGAGGTTAACATATGGTTTTTGATCATCATAGTCATCATAAGTCCTCGGTGGATAGAGGTATGTGTAACAATAATCAATGGCAGGATGTGAATCCATGTTTGAAGCTTTTGGCAAAGTAATATGTAAACTGATTCTAGTTAACGAAGTTGTGGATAAGGCGTTTTATATGTTAAGCGTAGACGTACTATAATAATAAGTAAATTATAAAGTAAAAATATAAAGTTTCGGAAATTTCCAACGTTTTTCCTCTAAAACTTCTGTCAAATTTCAGTCAACACTTTATTTTTTTTAAATTTAGCCAAAGTATAAAATAAAATTAATCATTTCTTTTAAACACGGTTGACTGACTTTATACGTTGATTAGAAGGTCATTGTCAGATACTTTGCTCAATGTGAGATTAAGTTTATTAATTTATTAATAATAAACTGATAGTTAGCTGTAGGTTAAAACAATAACAATAACAATAATATGACGATTCAAGATAATTGGAGGGCTCTAATTTTTAGAGTCCAAATTTATTTAGTTTTTAGGGGCTGTTAAATAGAGTGAAGGATGTGAAGAATCAACATAAGAGTTTTCTTTTTCAATTCCTAAATGAGCCTACAATATAATAGTAAGATTTGTCCTCGTTTGATCTATTCACACTCGGCCTGGTCTTACTTTACTAGTGGGATTTCTATTAGGTTATGTATTTGTTTTGTTTGTTTTCTTTTCATTAAAATTTACACCAAACTATACTATTATGTTTTTGTGTTTTATTTTAAAATTCATATAAAAAAATTGTGAGGCGCTTGCTATGATCCTAAACAAAAATAAATTTCTTTTAACGAAAAGGTCCGTGCTTTAGATTTTGATTTAGTCTCTCAAAAAAGTCAAGTTGACCCAAGACTTAGTTCCCAAGTCATTAGTTTAATTTACAGGGTTAAATAAAGGAAAATTGTCACAAAATAATAATAATAAAGTTTTAAAAGTATTCTAATTTAATCACCCATGCATATTTTTCTCAAATTAGACCACTAAACGATCAAATCAAGTCATCATTAAATTTTTTTATATCAAGAAAGTAATGGTGTAAAAGACGTGGTGGTCGGAATTTTTAATATATAAAATTATATTAAAAAAATAAAAAAACCATGTTAATTATGAAAAAAATAAAAAAGTACCTAAAATTTACGTCAACGTTTCATATTAGTATCAAAAGATAGAAAAAAATATTTTCTAGTTGAAACAAAAAGTATATAATGCTGGAAAACATGCTAAGACTTTTAATTTATATAAAATATAAAAATTGAATTACCTGATTGAAACACTTTTAAAACTTGAGTTGACTAATTGGAACACTTTTAAAAGTTAGTTACTATTTTACAAAGTTGTCCCTTAAATAAAAGTTGTGAGAACTTAAGCACTTATGTTTTATAGACATCTATGTGACACCCTACATAAATTCTACATCGGTCGTGGACAAAAGAGATTACTGGTTTATAAGGAATGGTCGTTCTTTAATATCAACAATGCATTTTGGGTGTATTGGCTATGGATGAGAGAAGAACTCAATAACTAAGCGTGCTCAGGTGTGGCAACAATCCAGAGATGGATGACCTTCCTAGGAAATTTTCATCTGGGCAATCAAAAACAAATCCGTGAGCTCCTTATGAGCAAAACAGACAATATTGGTGGTATAGGGGGCCGGGTGTTACAAACAGGAGGTCGAACAAGTGTTTAATTAACCTAGCCACTTGCCATTGTTCTGTGATAAGACATGGCGGAAGGCAAAGCAACTCACACACACTCAACATCGGTTCAAAACACTAAGTAACTCGATATATAGGCTAGCTACCTATTTGTTTACTTTTACCAAGCAAACGCTCAAACATATTTACTGTTTTACACATGTGAACTCACCAACATTGTGTTGACATACTTTAGCATGTCTTCTCAGGTTGCTGGCACGCTTAAGGCTAGGGTTGCATATTTGAGGCTCATGCATCATCTTTATCATTTGTAAGCAAGTTCATTTACATTTACTACTTTCATTGTGCGTCTTGTTTTGCGCATTTATTACTCATGATTTTACAAACGTCTATGCTTTCGCATCGATTACATTAAAAACCATGTTTTACTCTGATTTACGGACAAACACTTATTTTGAAAACGCATATAGTGTCGTTTGATATGACTGTATATGAGATCCTGGTTTGTCTCGTGCCTCGCAGTAGAACTCGGCCGGTGGATTTTGAGGGTATGATAGATTGGTATCAGAGGCACTCTTGTGCCGTTCGAGATGTGGGACATACCTCATCGAGGATGGTGACTTCTCAGGCTTATCAAGGATGATGAGTTTAAATGGGAGGGGGGGTGATAGTGACCTGACATAAATTGCACAACGGTTGTGGACAGTAGAGAGATCCTCGTTCACAAGGAATGTCTGGTCTCTAATATCACCAACGCGTTTTGCACGTATTGATTGTGGATAAGAGGAGAACTCCACAGTTAAGCGTGCTCAGGTGGCATCAATCCAGGGATGGGTGACATCCCTGTGAAGTTTTCACCCGATTAACTAAAAACAAACCCGTTAGCTGCTCGTGGACAAAACGGAAAATATTGGTGGCAAAAGGGACCAGGTGTTACACTGTTACAATCTAAAGAAAGAATGAAATATATTATTTAATAGAACTTAATGAATACAAAATTTAAAGAATTTAACTATGCTACATAATTAGGTGCTTTGATTTCAAAAGAATGGCTACCGCCTCATATAGACCTTTATTGTTGCAAATGGACGGCTTCTAATATATTTTTAATGCCATGAAAATTTTTATTGACTAACAAATATTATAAATCCGGCCACCATGATCAAATTTATTGGCAAAATATCACTGTTGTTCTGTGAACACAACCAGCGTTAGTCACCCGTCCCGTCCACTATTCCAGGGTAAACCAGCGTTAGTGACCCGACCGGTCACCTTTGCATTGAAAAACCATAAATTGTATTCTTCCAAACTAATTAATCTATTATTTGTTGACGTTTTACATATAGATGTGACCAACGTACTATTCAAACTCTATACTTTCGTGGAAAAAGCAACCGATTATTGATTGATAGTGGCGGTGGACCGTTTTTGTACATTAGTTCCATTATCATGCCAAGTTTATTTTTCTAAAAATATAATATTCATAAGATAAAATAAAAATGCATGCATGATAATAATTTAAACTTCCATTAATAATTAAAAAAACACTGAAAATAACAACTAAAAACCTGGCTTAATTATTGGGCTAGAGTTATAGTAAAAATAATATTTAATCTAAAACTTAAACTTAAGCAATGTTTTTAAAACCGGACCGGACAGTGAACCGGACGCCTTACCGGTTCACTGGTCGGACCGGTTCAACCGGTCGGACCGTATATAAGAACCGGACCGTATTTATGTAAAAATTACAAAAAAATAAAAATTTTTATAAAAAAAGCCGGTTCAACCGGTTCAACCACCGGTCCGACCGCCGGTTCAACCGGTTCAACCGGTCCGGTTACCGGTCCGACCGCCGGTTCGACCGGTTCAACCGGTCTGACCACCGGTTCACTGTTAAACCGGTTTTAAGCACCTAACCGGACCGGATTGGAGTCCGGTTCCCGGTCGAACCGGTCGGACCGGCCGGTCCGGTCCGGTTTTCAAAACATTGAACTTAAGATTGTGGATATAATAGGTGTTTTTCTATTGTTTCAAAGAGTAGTGCATTTGGTCATTATGTACCATAGGTTAATTGTATTAAAAATCAATTAATTGTGTCATATAATTTACGTTATTTGTAATATGTGTTAAACATTGTGTTTCACATACAGATGTGACCAACGTACTATTAAAACTCTATAGTTTCGGGGAAAGAGCAACCGATTATTGATTGATAGTGGCGGTGGACCGTTTTTGTATATTAGTTCCATTATCATGCCATGTTTATTTTTCTAAAAATATAATATTCATCAGATAAAATAAAAATGCATGCATGATAATAATTTAAACTTTCATTAATAATTAAAAAAACACTGAAAATAACAACTAAAAAACCTAGCTTAATTATTGGGCTAGAGTTATAGTAAAAATAATATTTAATCTAAAAAACTTAAACTTAAGATTGTGGACATAATAGGTGTTCTTCTATTGTTTCAAAGAGTAGTGCATTTTGGTCATTATGTACCATAGGTTAATTGTATTAAAAATCAATTAATTGTGTCATATAATTAACGTTATTTGTAATATGTGTTAAACATTGTGTTTCACATACAGATGTGACCAACGTACTATTAAAACTCTATAGTTTCGTGAAAAGAGCAACCGATTATTGATTGATAGTGGCGGTGGACCGTTTTTGTACATTAGTTCCAATATCATGCCATGTTTATTTTTCTAAAATTATAATATTCATCAGATAAAATAAAAATGCATGCATGATAATAATTTAAACTTCCATTAATAATTAAAAAACACTACAACTAAAAAACCTGGCTTAATTATTGGGCTAGAGATATAGTAAAAATAATATTTAATCTAAAAACTTAAACTTAAGATTGTGGACATAATAGGTGTTCTTCTATTGTTTCAAAGAGTAGTGCATTTTGATCATTATGTACCATACATTAATTGTATTAAAAATCAATTAATTGTGTCATATAATTTACGTTATTTGTAATCTGTGTTAAACATTGTGTTTCACATACAGATGTGACCAACGTACTATTAAAACTCTATAGTTTCGTGGAAAGAGCAACCGATTATTGATTGATAGTGGCGGTGGACCGTTTTTGTACATTAGTTACATTATCATGCCATGTTTATTTTTCTAAAATTATAATATTCATCAGATAAAATAAAAATGCATGCATGATAATAATTTAAACTTGTAACACCCGTATTTTTTGGAGGAAATAAAAGGATAAAAGAGAAACAAAAGGATGGAAATGAAAGTCAACTTAAAGTGAAAGGGTTAAAAGTGTAAAAAGGGGGCAAAAGGTGATAAAAGTTGGTGAAAAAGGTGGTATGGCCGCCCAGTTGTTCTGCACAACATTAATATTATTATTATACTTAGTAATAATAATATTGTCTGACTTTACGTGGTATGATCATGATTAAGACAAGAATTATTATCATTAGTAAAGTGAAAGATTAATGATAAAGAAAAGTGGAACGTAAATGAATGAACGAAAGTCTTGCAAGCAAATGTATGGAGGTGCACACCCCTGGCAGGTGTTAGCTCAACTGTGATGCGGGTTCGCTACCCGAAGGATGCACACAGGGTCAATCTTTGAGATTGACAATGAGGTGAGCGACTCTGTGTCGCAAAAGACTCGAAAGACGTGCAATCTTTGAGATTGCTAATGAGGTGAGCGACTCTGTGTCGCAAAAGACTCGGAGGACGTGCAATCTGTAAGATTGCTAATGAGGTGAGTGACTCTGTTGTCGCAAAAGACTCGAAAAGATAATGATAAAAGTACGAAATGAACGATGATGAAGATAATAAAAATATTACCTAAGTGTACGTACGATGTATGATCACCTATGAGAATGAGGAACGGTTTTTGAATGAAAAGTAAAGTATTTTAATTATAAAACTAGAACTCACTCAGCAACGCTGACTTTTATGTATTTTCCAGTTGGCAGGTAGAACGTTGCTGATGATGGCGCACGGGGATGGCTATTTGGCAGGCAAAACTGACATCCATTCTTCATAGATATCACTGTTGTTTTGTAATGCAGATAAACCATTCTTTTGTAATCTGATTAAACTAAGGTGTATTGCATAGCAACAGTGTTTATAATGAAATGAATGGCTTTTGTTAAATTAATTCCGCTGCTTAAATTTATAATATGTAATGTTTTATGCTGTGAATGACCAACTGTGAGCGTCCCGGGAACGGGGCCTTACAAGTTGGTATCAGAGCCAAAGTTTAAGTGAAACTGTTAAATTTTTCAAAATAAACCTTAACTTAAACTGAAAATGGGACAGGAAGAGGGATGTCAGCCCGAGTAGCCACGTGCCATCAGGTATTGTTTTTCTCAAAAGTTAATCAGTATTATGTGCATGTGCTATGTGATTTATGTGTTCTTAGTAGATTTAGATGCTGATGTAGTCAGGATAGGAAGTGCTTGGGGTGTGAAGAGTAAAGTAAGTGGCTAATCACAACTGGCCACTGTAATTAGGGAGTTACTATACTTGACATAAACTGAGCTGTTTCCTTGAATGACTGTTTTAGTGTTTGAATCTTATAGTGCATAGGAAATGGCTGGGAAAAGACCTTTTAAGGCTACTAGGGGTAGAGTCGACCGCGTACGACTAGGAGCAGTGCTAAAGCTCCTGAGACGACTCACGAGAACCCTGAGGTTCATGACCAGAATGAAGGAAACGAGAATGCCAGCCTGAATGCCTCAGCTAGGGAGGCGATTGCTGATAAGGTACACCAGGTCCTGCAGGCAGTTATGCCATCTGTAGTGACCGATGTTATTCGAACTGTAAGGAATGAGGAGAGGAAGGAGAAGGAGGATAGGAGAGGGTCGACTGGAAAGGAAAGCAAGGGAGAAGAGGAACGACCGGATCCTGAGATAGTAGTGTCTGATGAGGAAGAGGACGATGTAGTGGGGGTGACGATCAAGGGATGCAGCTATGGGGCATTCCATAGGTGCAAGCCCCCGACTTTTAATGGAAATGGCAATGCTGCTGCCGCCCACCGTTGGGTAAGGGAGATGGAAGCGGTACTCGAGATCAGCGAGTGCCGGGAGGATCAGAAGGTGAAGTTTGCCACCCACTCCTTTACTGACTCAGCACTATGCTGGTGGGACAATATTGTCCAAGTTGAAGGTTCCAGGGCCATCGGAAAAATGTGATGGAACGAGCTGAAGAAGCTGGTAATTGAGGAATTCTGTCCTCACAGGGAACTTGATAAGATCGAGAGGGAGTTCCTAGAACTCGAGGCAGGAACGATGACCCACCAGTAGTACACCACCAAATTCAATGAGATGGCGAGGCTGGTGCCAGATCAAGTGACGCCGGTGTCTCGAAAGATTAACCGGTACATTCAGGGACTACCAGCCGACATTCGTAGGCACTTGATTGCTGCCCGACCAAGCACTTTTAGGTGGGCAGTGGATTTGGCTGGGAGACTCTATGATGAGAGGGAGGTAGCAGATGCGGAGATGAAGAAGGCTAGTGGTGGTGACCGAAACTGGAATGGAAAACGGTTCGGGCGTGGTAGTTTTACCTCGAACAACAAGAGGATGAGAATGGATGACCGTAGGGTGGGGTCATCAAACTCGGGGCCCAAAAGGTGTGGCAAGTGCGGGAAGGAGCATACGGGTGAGTGCAGGTTGGGGCTCAACGTGTGCTTCAAGTGCGGGAAGACAGGCCACATCTTAAAAGACTGTAAGGCGCTGAGGTGTTACACCTGCGATGAGGTGGGCCATATGAGCAAAGACTGTAGGAGGCCGAGGGAGGAGAGTTCCGGGGCAAAGAAGACGGCCGGAACTGAAGGGAAGAAGGCGAGTGCCAGAGCTTTCACCATGACCAGGGAGGAGGCTAGGACGGACCCCGATGTTGTGTCAGGTACGTTTCTAGTAAATCAAACTCTTGCTTCCGTGTTATTTGATTCTGGTGCTAGTAGGAGTTTATCTCTGCTATTTTCTGTAATAAACTGCCTGTTAGTAGTAAATGCATTGATGAACCCTTTGAAGTAGAAACCGCTATTGGTAAGTCCACTAGAGTTACTGAGGCGATAGAGGACTGTACGATAGAGTTGGAAGGTCATAGGTTTGCTACTAAGTTGCATGTGATGCCCCTAGGTGGATTTGATGTAATACTAGGGATGGATTGGTTAGCAACCTATGAAGCGAATATCGTGTGCCGTAAGAAGATGATTACACTAACGGCGCTTGACGGGAGTACGGTGACAATATACGACGATCGGGTTACGACGATACCCAGAGTGATTTCGATGGCGGTGGCGGGAAAGTGCATGAGACGTGGATGTAGCGCTTATTTGGCGTATGTGAAGGATGTGGACACGTCAACACCCCAATTGTCCGGTGTACCGGTGGTGTGTGACTTTCCCGATGTGTTTCCAGAGGACCTATCAGGTGTGCCACCGGATCGTGAAATCGAATTTCAAATTGACTTGATACCGGGTGCCCAACCTGTCGCCAAGGCACCATATTGATTAGCTTCGACAGAGATGAAGGAGTTAATGGAGCAACTACAAGAGTTGCTTGATAAGGGTTTTATTAGGCCGAGTATCTCTCCTTGGGGTGCTCCGGTCTTGTTCGTGAAGAAGAAGGACGGTAGTATGAGAATGTGTATCGACTACCGCGAGTTAAACAAGCTGACAATAAAGAATCGGTACCCGTTACCGAGGATCGATGACTTGTTCGATCAGCTCCAAGGTGCCAGTTGGTTCTCGAGGATAGATCTTCGATCTGGCTACCATCAATTGAAGGTGAAGGAGCAAGACATTTCTAAAACAGCTTTTCATACGTGTTACGGACACTACGAGTTTCTCGTTATGTCCTTCGGTTTAACCAACGCGTCAGCTGCTTTTATGGATTTAATGAATCGAGTGTGTCGGCCAATGTTAGATAAATCAGTGATTGTGTTCATCGATGATATCCTGATTTATTCAAAGAGCAAAGAAGAGCATACCAGTCACATTCGGGAGGTGTTGGAGACTTTGAGAAGGGAGAAACTGTATGCTAAGTTCTCCAAGTGTGCTTTCCGGCTACGCGAGGTGCAATTTCTGGGTCATGTGGTAAATGCAGAGGGAATTATGGTGGACCCAGCAAAGGTTGAGGCCGTTATGCAATGGAAGTCTCCTAAGACGCCATCCGAAATTCGTAGCTTCTTGGGATTGGTGGGCTACTACAGGAGATTTATTCAAGACTTCTCCAAGATAGCCTCACCTTTGACTAAATTGACTCGCAAGGATGTAAAATTCGTGTGGGGTCGAGAACAGGAGGATGCCTTTGAGGAATTGAAGACGAGACTAACACAAGCCCCTGCCTTGACATTGCCAGAGGGAAATGATGACTTAGTGGTCTATTCGGATGCATCTTATTCTGGGCTAGGTTGCGTGTTGATGCAACGTGGAAGGGTAATAGCTTATGCATCCCGACAGCTGAAGACCCACGAAGTCAACTATCCCACGCACGATCTAGAACTAGCCGCAGCGGTTTTTGCGTTGAAGATTTGGCGGCACTATCTATACGGGACAAAGTGCACTATCTTCACAGACCACAAAAGCTTAAAGTACTTCTTCGAGCAGAAAGATTTAAACATGAGGCAAAGGCGATGGTTGGAGCTCATAAAGGATTACGATTGCGAAATCCATTACCATCCGGGCAAAGCCAACGTAGTGGCAGACGCCCTTAGCCGAAAGGAAAGGCCCGAGCCAATTCGGGTAAAGGCTTATCAGCTAATTATGACCTCCGACGTGATGACACAGGTTAAGGAGTTCCAAGATGAGGCTTTGAAAGAAGATCGTCTTAACTCCGAAAGGATGAGAGGTCTACTTACGGAATTGGGCGAGAACACTTTTGGTGTTAAGACCCGATTCGGACGAATGTGGATTCCTCGATACGGGAATCTACGTGGAAAGATTATGGACGAGGCCCATAAGACTCGATACTCCATTCATCCTGGCGCTACCAAGATGTATCACGACATGAAGAAAGATTACCGGTGGTCGGGTATGAAACGCGACGTGGTGGAGTATGTGAGTAAGTGCCTGACTTGTTTACAAGTAAAGGCAGAACACCAGAAACTGTACGGGAAAATCCGACCGTTAGATATACCCGAGTGGAAGTGGGAGCACATCACCATGGATTTCATCACGAAGTTGCCACGTACCCCGAAAGGGTATGATGCTATATGGGTGATAGTTGATCGCTTGACGAAGAGTGCTCACTTCCTACCGATCCGCGAAACGTACTCATCCGAAAGATTGGCGGATCTGTTCATCAAGGAAATCATAGCTCGTCATGGCGTGCCGGTGTCTATTGTGTCTGACCGCGACATCCGGTTTACCTCTAAATTTTGGAAGAGATTTCATGATGCAATGGGGACGAGACTACATATTAGTACAGCATATCACCCTCAGACGGATGGTCAGTCTGAGAGGACGATCCAGACACTCGAAGACATGCTTCGGGCGTGCATGATCGATTTTGGAGGAAGTTGGGATGATCACTTACCGTTAGCAGAATTCTCGTACAACAACAGTTATCATGCCAGTATTGGCATGCCACCCTACGAGATGCTATACGGTAGGAGGTGTAGGACACCCGTATGTTGGGGAGACATTGGGCAGAAGGAACTGGGAGGTGTCGAGGTAGTTGAAGCAACGACTGAGAAGTTAGAAAAGATCAAAGCCTTCATGAAGGCGGCGAAAGATAGAAAAAAGTCGTATGCTGACAAAAGGCGAAGACCGATAGAGTTCAAGGTTGGTGACAGAGTCATGTTAAAGGTCTCGCCTTGGAAAGGGATTATCAGATTCAGGAAACGAGGAAAGCTAAGCCCGAGATATATAGGACCTTTCTGAATCATCGCACGAGTAGGAGAGGTAGCCTACCGGCTTGAATTGCCAGATGAGTTAAGTGGAATTCATCCCACATTCCATGTATCTCATCTGAGAAAGTGCTTAGCTGATGAAGATATGGTTGTTCCACTGGAGGATATTGAAGTAGATGAACGACTTAATTATGTGGAGCAACCAGTGGCAATCATTGATTGTAAAGAGAAGAAGTTAAGGAATAAAGTGGTTCCTTTTGTGCGTGTACAGTGGAAGCACAGGAAGGGATCCGAGTCTACGTGGGAGACTGAAGAGGAGATGAGACAACATTACCCACATCTGTTTGAGGAATAACAGGTTTCGGGGACGAAACCTATATAAGGGGGGTGGACTTGTAACATCCATATTTTTTGGAGAAAATAAAAGGATAAAAGAGAAACAAAAGGATGGAAATGAAAGTCAACTTAAAGTGGAAGGGTTAAAAGTATAAAAAGGGGGCAAAAAGGTGATAAAAGTTGGTGAAAAGGGTGGTATGGCCGCCCATTGTTCTGTACAACATTTTCATTCGGTTTAAGAGAGAGAAAGAGCAGGGAATTCGAGTTTTAGAGAGAGAAAGAAGAAGAATTCGAAGTTTTAAGGTAAGATTATGTGTTTTAAGTTGTTTTTGGTCGATCTAGTCTCGGCTATGTGCTCATATGTGTTATTGCATGTTCGGGTTGTATGTTTTAGTGTGTTTTAGGTATTAGAAACGTTCGGGAAGTTCAAGGAAGAGTATAAAACCCGAAAACAACCAAGGTGAGTTTCTAGACCCCGTATTTTCACATGTTTTGTACGATTTTGGGGCTGGAAATACACGTAAAATGTTTTTAAAAGATTGAAAGTATGAACCCGTATGTGCCCGTGTATGTATGATGAGGTTTATGGATGTTTCATGTTATGTTCATGCTTAGTATAGTATGTATATGCTTAGAACAAGGCAATATGATGTTTGGGTCTGAAGTAGACTTAGGAATATGTTAAACAGGTTGATAATGCGCCCATATGAGGCTCATGCGCCTAAACAATGCCTTAGAATTTGAAGTGGGTGTTCATGCGCCCAAACAGGGCCCATGCGCCTAAAATTATGCCTTAGAAAAGATTTAAGTAGGGCCATGCGCCCAAACAGTCCCCATGCGCCTGAAATTTAGACCTAGAAATCTAAGTATGAGATGATGCGCCTGAACAGTACCTTCATGCGTCTAGAAATGCCTAGAAATTCTAAGTATGAGATGATGCGCCTGAACAGTGCCCATGCGCCTAGAATCAGTGAAAATGACTAAGTGTCCATGCGCCTGAAACCCCATGCGCCCAAATAGTGCCCATGCACCCATAAGGCTCATGCGCCTAAGTGTTGGTGCGCCTAAACAGTCCCCATGCGCCTGCATAGTGCTCATGTGCCTAGAAATTTTCTACTTAGAATTAAATGCAGAATTTTTGTGGGAGTCTGTGCATTTAGGGTTTTGATCAATTATTGACTATGGATTATTAAATGAATATGATTATGTTTGATGGTCATTATAACCCTTTATTCTTAATATTATAATTAATATTATGATTAGGGTTATTATTATTATTATGGTTATTATTATTATTATTATTATTATTATTATTATTATTATACTTAGTAATAATAATATTGTATGACTCTACGTGGTATGATCATGATCAAGACAAGAATTATTATCATTAATAAAGTGAAAGATTAATGATAAAGAAAAGTGGAACGTAAATGAATGAACGAAAGTCTTGCAAGCAAATGTATGGAGGTGCACACCCCTGGCAGGTGTTAGCTCAACTGTGATGCGGGTTCGCTATCCCGAAGGATGCACACAGGGTCAATCTTTGAGATTGACAATGAGGTGAGCGACTCTGTGTCGCAAAAGACTCGGAAGACGTGCAATCTTTGAGATTGCTAATGAGGTGAGCGACTCTGTGTCGCAAAAGACTCGGAGGACGTGCAATCTGTGAGATTGCTAATGAGGTGAGCGACTCTGTTGTCGCAAAAGACTCGGAAAGATAATGATAAAAGTACGGAATGAACGATGATGAAGATAATAAAAATATTACCTAAGTGTACGTACGATGTATGATCACATATGAGAATGAGGAACGGTTTTGAATGAAAAGTAAAGTATTTTAATTATAAAACTAGAACTCACTCAGCAACGCTGACTTTTATGTATTTTCCAGTTGGCAGGTAGAACGTTGCTGATGATGGCACACGGGGATGGCTATTTGGCGGGCAAGACTGACATCCATTCTTCATAGATATCACTGTTGTTTTGTAATGCAGATAAACCATTCTTTTGTAATCTGATTAAACTAAGGTGTATTGCATAGCAACAGTGTTATAATAAAATGAATTACTTTTGTTAAATTAATTCCGCTGCTTAAATTTATAATATGTAATGTTTTATGCTGTGAATGACCAACTGTAAGCGTCCCGGAAACGGGGGCCTTACAAAACTTCCATTAATAATTAAAAAAACACTGAAAATAACAACTAAAAAACCTGGCTTAATTATTGGGCTAGAGTTATAGTAAAAATAATATTTAATCTAAAAACTTAAACTTAAGGTTGTGGACATAATAGGTGTTCTTCTATTGTTTCAAAGAGTGGTGCTTTTTGGTCATTATGTACCATAGGTTAATTGTATTAAAAATCAATTAATTGTGTCATATAATTTACGTTATTTGTAATATGTGTTAAACATTGTGTTTCACATACAGATGTGACCAACGTACTATTAAAACTCTATAGTTTCATGGAAAGAGCAACCGATTATTGATTGATAGTGGCGGTGGACCGTTTTTGTACATTAGTTCCATTATCATGCCATGTTTATTTTTCTAAAAATAATATTCATCAGATAAAATAAAAATGCATGCATGATAATAATTTAAACTTCCATTAATAATTAAAAAAACACTGAAAATAACAACTAAAAAACCTAGCTTAATTATTGGGCTAGAGTTATAGTAAAAATAATATTTAATCTAAAAACTTAAACTTAAGATTGTGGACATAATAGGTGTTCTTCTATTGTTTCAAAGAGTAGTGTATTTTGGTCATTATGTACCATAGGTTAATTGTATTAAAAATCAATTAATTGTGTCATATAATTTACGTTATTTGTAATATGTGTTAAACATTGTGTTTCACATACAGATGTGACCAACGTACTATTAAAACTCTATAGTTTCGTGGAAAGAGCAACCGATTATTGATTGATAGTGGCGGTGGACCGTTTTTGTACATTACTTCCATTATCATGCCATGTTTATTTTTCTAAAAATATAATATTCATCAGATAAAATAAAAATGCATGCATGATAATAATTTAAACTTCCATTAATAATTAAAAAAACACTGAAAATAACAACTAAAAAACCTGGCTTAATTATTGGGCTAGAATTATAGTAAAAATAATATTAATCTAAGAACTTAAACTTAAGATTGTGGACATAATAAGTGTTCTTCTATTGTTTCAAAGAGTAGTGCATTTTGGTCATTATGTACCATAGGTTAATTGTATTAAAAATCAATTAATTGTGTCATATAATTTACGTTATTTGTAATATGTGTTAAACATTGTGTTTTACATGCAGATGTAACCAACGTACTATTAAAACTCTATAGTTTCGTGGAAAGAGCAACCGATTATTGATTGATAGTGGCGGTGGACCGTTTTTGTACATTAGTTCCATTATCATGCCATGTTTATTTTTCTAAAAATATAATATTCATGAGATAAAATAAAAATGCATGCATGATAATAATTTAAACTTCCATTAATAATTAAAAAAAATGAAAATAACAACTAGAAAACCTGGCTTAATTATTGGGCTAGAGTCATAGTAAAAATAATATTTAATCTAAAAACTTAAACTTAAGATTGTGGACATAATATGTGTTCTTTTATTGTTTCAAAGAGTAATGCATTTTGGTCATTATGTACCATAGGTTAATTGTATTAAAAATCAATTAATTGTGTCATATAATTTACGTTATTTGTAATATGTGTTAAACATTGTGTTTCACATTTTACAAATTATAAAAACTTGTATCATTGTTTTTTTATAATCAAAAGTACACAATAATATATTTTCACCATTTTCGAAACTCATAATGTTGAAGATGACATAATTTGTTAGTTTTGTTTTTATTTTCTATAAATTGTATAAAGTTGTTCTTATTTATCATTGTGTTTTCCAATTAAAAATACACAATAATGTTATCTTACCAATGTAATTTTCAAAATCATAGTGCTCAATATAACATAATGACGATAAAAACACAATGAGACATTGTGTTATTTTGTTATTGTTTTTAATGCTTAAATTAATTAGTTGTTAGATGTTATTATGTTTTACATACTAGAGAGTAGAGTTATATAATAATGTTATTCCACTGTTATAGTATTTAGAAAAACACAATAGTATTTAGTGAAACATAATAAGTAACAAAAAGACACAATAAACTGCACAAAAACACAATGACCAGCAGAAATCATATGAGCTTGAAAACATAATTTTTTTAATCTTTTTATATAATAATATTGTGCTCCCTTTATGGTGTAATTTTTATAAAAATAATATCTTATATAAAGTTATGAACGTTTAAAAAAATAAGAAAACTTGAACAAAATGGTTATACCTAAAATAATCCTATAATTAACATACTTATTAATTTCATACAATTTGATCTCAAGCATTAATTAAGTAGATTGATGGTTAAAATCACTTCTTATATATTTTTAGTTTTAGTGAACTTTTTATTTAAACTCTTCCCTAATTATTAAGGTAAAGTGTGACGATATGTTTCATCAAATTCGTTGGGGGATGAATTGTGGTTCGTAGTGTTGCTTCAACGACTTTCTCTTATAATTGTGTCTTTGAGATCTATATTGATTGACTGCCTCCATTATGTTGTTGCTAGCAAATACCACTATTTTTGGTTTTGGCTCTTCCAAATCATTCCCGCAGGCAATGATCGATTAGCGGCGAATGTTGCTACAAAATACTAGTCTCTAACGGATGGTTGGTAGTTAACCTCAAGGTAGTTATTTTCTCAATTCAAGTTAGCCATCATGCAAAGTTGTAAATCATGGTTTGACTATTGAAACTTATATCTCATTCTTTCTAATACTTAACTCAAAATTGATTAGATGATATGTTACCCTCCAATTACTATTTATTCTAACCGGATGACATAAATATCAACATGACACATATCTCATAACATAATGGCTAAGTGATAAATATACTTACCAGTTTACGTAGCATATCTAATATTTGAAAAACTTAATTACTATTGTATAATTTTTTTATAATTGTTAAAAATATATAGTGTCAATTCAATATCAAACATATATTTGTCATAAATATTTCTGGACTCATGATTATTGTTTTTCATGATTATTGTTTTTTATTGTTTACATGATATACTTGGACTTTGATACATGATTGGGCTTGCACATGAAATTGGGCTTGGAGCTGTTGGGCTTAGAGGTGCTCATATGTTATGAAGTTATCTGTAAGATTTTAACTATACAGGGGGGCTTCATCTTTGTAAAAAGTTTGATAGAAGACTCCTCATCTTGATACAAGAAAACATCAAAATGTAGCAGTGTGGTTTGCAGCAAAAACATCAGGCCTTTATCTTGTGATTCAAGCTGTTCATATCACAAGCTGATGGTTACAGTCTTTTTTTCTTCTCTCGGAATTGCTTGTTGCGGTCATCATCTTGTTGTTGTTCTAGGGTTCATTGTGTTGGTGAATCTGTTTGGGTCTGAGTTTAGGTTTGAATGTTATCTTGTATATGTCACACCCCAACCTTGACGGCGGAAACGTCGAGATGTGAGGGTTAAGATTGTTCACAGCCACATAACGCTATATTTAAAGGTAAATATTAATATTTTAAGTTTCAACAGGAAATACAAACATGAGTCTCAAACATGAAATAAGTTCAAACATAAATCAAAACATAACATTTTATTTATTTAACTAGGTCCACGTCCTAGTTTTATTGCAAGCTTCAAAAGACCACTTTAAACTTGAGGGTTACCTGAAACATGATAAAAATAAAAGGTCAACTAAAAATAGTTGGTGAGTTTCCAAGGTTTTCATACATAATAATTACAAGTAGCAATTCATGTCATAGGTTATAAGCTAGTAAGGTTATAGAACACATATCGTTACAACCAAACCTCGACTTGATTACAAGTATATAAGATTGGCTAAGTGTATTTGGTTCCCTAGTGCACAAGCATACGGCTCCTAGGAGTCGGCAATACGTCGACTTTAGCACCAAATAGGCTTGTCAGGCCCAAAGATCAAAGACGTCGCCAGGCTAGCAATAGTTAATGATTGTAAACAAACTATGTATCTCATATAATCACTTACAACACACAAATAACCATGACAAATATAAAGATGAATTGCAAGTGCTTTACAAGTCTCAAACGTTTATAAGTGTAAGTTGTATAAGTATCATGTTTCATCCCAAAATAGTGTGAAATAAAGTAAAAAGGGGCAAGAAAAACTCACATGTCACACAAGTATATAATGAAGATCAACAAGAATAATATATGTCGTTCCAAGATAAAACGTCACAAGGCACCTAAATATATAAATATTACAAGATTTAGGTTAATATAAGATTTACGAGTTAACGCGAACTAGGGTATTAGAATTTTTGGGGATTTTTTATAGAGTTAATAAATTCTTATAAACAGTCCATTTATGAAATTTATAAAATTTATTTTTAAGGAAATTGATCTTTTATAATTAACTTGTGATTTTATTTATAAGATTATATCTAAATTCTATAATTATCATGATAAATCCTTAAACATAAGGTCTAATATTAATTTAATACGTTTAAGTATTATATAACAATCTAGCTTTTATAAAAATATTTAATTATAACATTTGTAAATAATTTTTATATTAAAATATTAAAATGTTTTACAAGAACAAAATTTTTAAGAAATATTTAGATGACTTTAAAAATATTTGGGGTTTATAAAAGTTATTTTTATAATTATTATAAATTTTCTATAATTAATTTAAGGCCAAAAAGGTTTTAAAAAAATTACAAGAGGGTGCCCGGGTTCGAACCCGGGACCCCTTGCTTAACAAGGCAATGTCGTACCAGCGAACCAAGGCTCACCGCCGTGGTACATCTTGGTTTTAATTCTTTATAAACAAAATCCAAGCAGAACCCCAAATTGGATGAACCCTAGTTTAGATTCGAACCAAATTGATCATCTAAACGATGATGTTTATGAAAAACAAACTTAGGGCTTTCATTACCCATATAAAACCGAGTGTATAGGTGGTTTTAATTACCCGGTTTGATTTGACTTGGTGACTTGGAACAATCGAAGAACAGCCGCGACCGAGGGGGGAGTGGTTCAGGGTGCAAACGATGATTTCAGTCGAATTCCTTGTACAGGAAGCTTCCACTGGTCTCAATGATGCTAAGCCCTCTATCAATTTTGGTTTTTGATGTCCGGATGATGATGCTCGAATGGGGGATCGGTTCGCGAGATAGATGATGGTGGTATGAGAAGTATGAATGAATTTCAGTCAGGGTTTTGTTTATCAAGAGTTTAGGAATGATTTAACGGTCATTTTGGTTCGATTAATTAGACCATTAAGAGATTTTAATTGCCGAACGTTTGATGTTATGTGTAACCGGTTACTCGGCCCAATCGACCTCATTAACATTGTTTTTAACTCATTTAAGGTTCATCATTGAGTCCGAATCGCTTTCCCGAAGCATTTAGAACGGTTTTTGGTCATTAATTTGATGTTTTATGGCGTTTTGAAGCTTCGCCGGAGTTGCCGGAAGATGGCCGTAATTGGTCCGCCGGAAAAACGGGGGGGGAGAAAAGGTGGGGGCTGGGTTTTAATTATTTTCACAAATGGTCCCTGTAGTTTGACTTGTTATCATTTTATATTTAAACCTCCCTTTTAAAGTTTAATAAATGACAAAACAACCCCCCTAATTTTTGTTTAAGTTTTAAACACTTTTAAGTTAATAATTTTTTTTATACATTATTATTATTACTAGTATTATTATTATTAATAACATTATAGTTTATTACTATATTATTATTATTATTATTATTATTATTATTATTATTATTATTATTATTATTATTATTATTATTATTATATTATTATTATTATTATTAGTTAGTAGTAGTAGTAGTAGTAGTAGTAGTATTAATGTTATCATTATTATTATAATTAATATTACCATTTAATTGATTAGAACTTTAAGTAAACAAGGAATGAAACAAGAATAGCCCACAACGTTTCATAAATGGCATGAATGGTCCTTACAAGAATTTAACGAAGTTAACTTATATTTAACGAAAATACGAAATGTTACAGTCCCCCCAACTTAAAAGAATTTCGTCCCGAAATTAAAAATAAAACTATACAAATAGAAACGGGTATTTCTTCTTCATGTGCTCCTCGCGTTCCCAAGTAAATTCTGCGCCACGCTTATTCTCCCAGTGTACTTTGACGATTGGGGTGGTTGTGGTTCTAGTCTTCTTCATAATGCGATCCATAACTTCAATTCTCGACAAAGTTTAATGACTCGTCGATCTGGATGTCATCCAACGGGACATGCAGACCTTCGTCAGCCAGACACTTCCTCAAATTCGAGACATGGAACACAGGATGAACTCCACTAAGGTCGGATGGTAATTCCAGTTTGTAAGCCACTTTCCCAATCCTTTTTAGATTCTTAAAAGGTCCTACAAATCTCGGAGCCAGTTTACCCTTCTTCCCAAAGCGAACAACACCCTTCCACGGTGAAACCTTAAGAAGAACCATCTCCCCAACTTGGAATTCCAATGGCTTACGTTGCTTATCAGCATAGCTCTTTTGTCGACTTCTTGCCACTTCAAGGTTCTTTCGGATGATAGAAACTTTATCGGTCGTCTCTTGTATGAGTTCAGGCCCAGTGATAAAGTTTTCACCAATGTCGGTCCAGCAGATCGGTGAACGACATTTACGACCATAAAGTGCTTCGAATGGTGCCATCTTGATACTCGAGTGGTAACTATTGTTATACGAAAATTCCGCTAGCGGTAGATGCGTATCCCAATCACCACCAAAGTCAAGGACACAAAGGCGTAGCAAATCCTCCAAGGTTTGGATGGTTCGCTCGGTTTGACCATCAGTTTGGGGATGGTAAGCCGTGCTTAGATCCAATTGAGTTCCAAAGAGTTCTTGCATAGACGACCAAAAATGTGAAGTGAAACGAGCATCTCGGTCGGATATGATGTGTAGAGGTACCCCATGACGACTTACAATTTCATCAACGTATATACGAGCCAACCTTGATATCTTGTAAGTGTCACGTATGGGTATAAAATGCGCCGATTTGGTCAATCGGTCAACGATCACCCATATGCTATCATGCCCTCGAGAGGTTCGGGGTAGTTGGTAATGAAGTCCATGGATATGTGTTCCCACTTCCATATAGGAATCTCGGGTTGCTCAAGTAATCCACTTGGACGTTGGTGTTCGGCTTTAACCTTCGTACACGTGAGGCACTTAGCTACATAAGTCGCTATGTCTTTCTTCATTCCAGGCCACCAATATTGACCACGCAGATCCATGTACATCTTATCGGAGCCAGGATGAATAGAATAACGAGTTTGATGAGCTTTGTTCACGACAAGAGTACGAAGATTATCACGATTTGGAACCCAAATTCAGTTCGCGAAATACATCAACCCATTAGGTTTCGTCTCCAATTGAGTTAGAAGGTTATGCTCCAGTTCATCCTTCATTCTCCCTTCTCGTTGAACCAATTGTTGAGCCTCCAAGATACTAGACTCGATGTCACTATCTATTCTCAAGTTTTGTAGCAGTACAGTAGCTTCATTGACATCTAGTCGAATTTTAGTATCGAATCCTCTCAAGGTGTCAAACCATTGACGTCGATCGTGAATTTCTTGGAACGAAATCATCTTGTTATGAACCTTTCGACTTAGTGCATCGGCCATAACGTTGGATTTACCAGGATGGTAACGAATGTCACAGTCATAATCACTAATCAACTCAACCCAACGACGTTGTCTCATATTGAGATCTTTTTGATTAAAAACGTGTTGAAGGCTTTTGTGATCGGTGTAGACTATACATTGCGTTCCATAAAGGTAATGTCTCCAAATCTTCAAGGCAAAAACAACAACACCAAGCTCGAGGTCGTGTGTTGTGTAATTCGTCTCATGAACCTTCAGTTGTCTCGATGCATAAGCTATGACCTTTCCTCGTTGCATAAGAACACAACCAAGCCCTTGTTTTGATGCATCACAATATACGGTGAAATCATCGTTTCCATCGGGTAGGGTCAAGATAGGAGCATTGCACAGTTTGTGCTTTAACGCTTCAAAAGCTTCTTCTTGCTCGGGCCCCCACTCGAATGGTTTATTCTTTTGTGTCAAGGAAGTGAGCGGCTTCGCGATCCTTGAAAAGTTGGCGATGAATCGCCGGTAATAACCGGCAAGACCAAGGAAAAAACGAATCTCGGTTGGAGTCGTGAGAACACACCAATTCTTTACAGCTTCCACCTTTGCAGGGTCAACATGAATTCCTTGGCTATTCACCACGTAACCTAGAAATTGAACTTCCTCGAGCCAGAAGTCACACTTCGAGAACTTCGCGTACAATTGTTCTTTCTTCAACAGCTCAAGAACTTGTCGCAAATGCAGTTCATGCTCGGTGTTAGTCTTGGAGTAGATAAGTATGTCATCAATGAAGACGATCACAAACTTATCTAGATAAGGCTTGCATACTCGGTTCATGAGATCCATGAAGACAGCTGGAGCATTAGTTAAACCAAAAGGCATCACTATAAACTCGTAGTGCCCATAACGAGTACGAAATGTGGTCTTTGGAATGTCATCATCATGGACTCGTAATTGATGATATCCAGAACGTAGATCAATCTTCGAGAATAGAGCAACTCCTTGAAGTTGATCAAACAAGTTATCGATGCGAGGAAGAGGATAGCGGTTCTTGATGGTAAGCTTGTTAAGCTCACGATAGTCGATGCACATACGAAACGATCCATCTTTCTTCTTCACGAAGAGGACAGGTGCACCCCAAGTAGAAAAACTAGGACGAATGAAACCCTTCTCGGTTAGCTCTTGAAGTTGACTAGAGAGTTCTTGCATTTCCGATGGTGCCAGCCGATATGGTGGCTTAGCCACGGGGTTTGCTCCCGGTATCAAGTCAATTTTAAACTCAACTTCACGCACAATACTTCAGGAAAGTCTCGTACGATAGGGACATCCTTAAGTTCTTTCCCTTTGACTTTCGTGTTGACCACGTAAGCCAAGAAGGCCATATACTTCTTGGTTAAGCACTTTCGGGCTTGAGTGCAAGACATGAGTTTAACCCCTTTGGAAGATTTTTCGCCGAACACTTTCAAAGTATCCCTAGATGGTAAAGGTATACGGATGCACTTCTCGAAACAAACGATCTCGGCATGGTGTTTGGCTAACCAATCCATACCAATGATGACGTCAAAGCTACCAAGTTTCATAGGTATAAGATCGATAAGAAAATCGTGTGCGTCAAGACTTAGGATGCAATCACGGATAACGACATCCACGGTGATCGGCTCTCCGTCGGCAACTTCAACGGTGAGAGGTCTTTCTAGTTTCGTAGGTGACTTAGCAAGTATGGGTTCTAACTCTAACGAAACAAAACTCTTATCGGCTCCAGAATCAAATAGGATATAAGCATAAGTATTATTAATAAGAAACATACCGGTTCAATTTTTAAGGTATTTAACGATACAGGTAATGTATGAAAAGAATCGGATCACAAAAGTTAAAGGTAAGTTAACATACCATTCACCACATCGTTTTTTGCTTGTGCTTGGTTAGCATTGATGTTGAAAGCACGTCCTCGGGCTTGTGGAACATTACCCACAAGACGAGGGCATTGTGGGCGAAAATGACCAGGTTCCCCACAGTTGTAGCAAATACGGTTTGTGACCACGTCGACATTGTTAGGTGCACGGTGGCAAGTCGCCACCAAATGACCATATTTACCGCATAAGGTGCAGATACGGCATGGTTGATTCCCCGGATGATGATACCTACAAGTGTTGCACATCAGCTGAGGACCAGCATAGGCCCTAGCCCCAGGCACTTGTGCCACAGGTGTAGCCGCAGGTACAACTTGTCTTTGGGGTTGTTTGGGTGCAGCCACAGCATAGCTACGTGCCGGTGTAAACTTGCGCTTCTTGTTGTTGTTGTTGTTGTTGGACGGTTCAGCTTTGGTCTCCTTAACGGCCTCAGTAGCCATCTTTTCCACCTTCTTGGCACCCTTCACAGACATGGTGCCCGCTCGTATATGGTGCTCAGTGAGTTGAGCGGTGATAGTAATGGCTTCTTCTAAAGTTGTGGGTCGGCTACCCACCACAGCATCTTGAATTTGGGGTGGTACACCCTTAATGAACTTCTCGATGTTGCGGGGGACGATATCGACCATGTGAGGCAGCAATAAACTCAACTCATGATGCCTAGTTGAGTAGGCCAAATGATCACCATCGTTTTGCTTCAAATTCCAGAATTCCTCTTCTAACTTTTGTAACTCGCTTCTCGGGCAGAACTTCGCGATTGCGATGTTCTTGAACTCTTCCCAAGTAAGTGCCAAAATGGCATCAGCTCCTCGATTTCTCTTCTCGCTATTCCACCAGGTAAGAGCCCTTTGTTGGAGCATGCTAGTGGCATAACGAACTTTGAGTGCCTCGGGACACTCACAGTTGACAAAAGTGTTCTCCATGCTCTCGAACCACTCAAGGAGACCAGTGGCTCCTTCCTTGCCACTAAAACTAGTGGGCTTGCAAGAGCTAAAGTGCTTGAAAGTGCAAGTTTGGTTGTTGCGCCCTTGATTAGCACTATTTTCTCCTTGACCATTTCCATTGTTGCTAGAGTTGGTCATTAAGGTGCTATTGAGTTCAGCAACCATGGTCGGGATGACATCAGCCATTTGTCGAGCAATCATGGCGGCTAGCTTACGATCGGAACTTCCACGCTTTCCATGATAACGAGACATGCTGGAATATGCAAAATGAGTTAGACACGAGAAAAGAGAATAAAAAGGGTTATAATTTAAACAAGGATAAGTCAAGAGTTATAAGGTATATGGAATGATTCCATTTGGTAAGGCATTACCATTTGGAATCATTGACATGTCAAGGTAAATTGACCCATTCGCCTTAGAAACTTGTGTATGTTGACCATAGTTTATCACTCATCCTAGAAATCCCCAGGTAAGCGTAACTAGTCCCGTAGGATTTATGCGAAACGCTTACCTTAGCCCGAAGGCTTTTTCCAGGAAAACCAGAATACAGGTGTCTATGTGTCACACAATATTTCTTAGGTTCATGAAATCAAAACCTTGATGAGATTTATATAGATTAGACATATCGTCTAAAGATCCAAGTCATAAGCATAAGCATAAGATTCCACGTGTCGTCGAGAATAGATAAAGAGATTTCATGTTCGGGGAGAGTCAAAGAGTCAAAGTTAAGTTTAGGGAGATAAGTAACAATGTTTAGGCAATCCTATGCTAAGGCATCAAATTGCACGTAAGAAGGCATAGCATTATGTAGCATGCAAACCATATGATTTTACAAGATAGAAATACAATTCTATAAGGTTCATGCATATGCTATAGTCTAGGTCACCATTTCTAATAACCTAAATCCCTATAGTTATGGGCTCTGATACCAATCTGTCACACCCCAACCTTGACGGCGGAAACGTCGAGATGTGAGGGTTAAGATTGTTTACAGCCACATAACGCTATATTTAAAGGTAAATATTAATATTTTAAGTTTCAACAGGAAATACAAACATGAGTCTCAAACATGAATAAGTTCAAACATAAATCAAAACATAACATTTTATTTATTTAACTAGGTCCACGTCCTAGTTTTATTGCAAGCTTCAAAAGACCACTTTAAACTTGGGGGTTACCTGAAACATGATAAAAATAAAAGGTCAACTAAAAATAGTTGGTGAGTTTCCAAGGTTTTCATACATAATATTTACAAGTAGCAATTCATGTCATAGGTTATAAGCTAGTAAGGTTATAGAACACATATCGTTACAACCAAACCTCGATTTGATTACAAGTATATAAGATTGGCTAAGTGTATTTGGTTCCCTAGTGCACAAGCATACGGCTCCTAGGAGTCGGCAATACGTCGACTTTAGCACCAAATAGGCTTGTCAGTCCCAAAGATCAAAGACGTCACCAGGCTAGCAATAGTTAATGATTGTAAACAAACTATGTATCTCATATAATCACTTACAACACACAAATAACCATGACAAAATATAAAGATGAATTGCAAGTGCTTTACAAGTCTCAAACGTTTATAAGTGTAAGTTGTATAAGTATCATGTTTCGTTCAAAAATAGTGTGAAATAAAGTAAAAAGGAACAAGGAAACTCACATGTCACACAAGTATATAATGAAGATCAACAAGAATATATGTCGTTCCAAGATAAAACGTCACAAGGCACCTAAATATATAAATATTACAAGATTTAGGTTAATATAAGATTTACGAGTTAACGCGAACTAGGGTATTAGAATTTTTGGGGATTTTTTTATAGAGTTATAAATTCTTATAAACAGTCCATTTATGAAATTTATAAAATTTATTTTAAGGAAATTGATCTTTATAATTAACTTGTGATTTTATTATAAGATTATATCTAAATTCTATAATTATCATGATAAATCCTTAAACATAAGGTCTAATATTAATTTAATACGTTTAAGTATTATATAACAATCTAATTTTTATAAAAATATTTGATTATAACATTTGTAAATAAATTTTATATTAAAATATTAAAATGTTTACAAGAATAAAATTTTTAAAAAATATTTAGATGACTTTAAAAATATTTGGGGTTTATAAAAGTCATTTTTATAATTATTATAAATTTTCTATAATTAATTTAAGGCCAAAAAGGCTTTAAAAAAATTACAAGAGGGTGCCCGGGTTCGAACCCGGGACCCCTTGCTTAACAAGGCAATGTCGTACCAGCGAACCAAGGCTCACCGCCGTGGTACATCTTGGTTTAATTCTTTATAAACAAAATCCAAGCAGAACCCCCAAATTGGATGAACCCTAGTTTAGATTCGAACCAAATTGATCATCTAAACGATGATGTTTATGAAAACAAACTTAGGGCTTCATTACCCATATAAACCGAGTGTATAGGTGGTTTTAATTACCCGGTTTGATTTGACTTGGTGACTTGGAACAATCGAAGAACAGCTGCGACCGAGGGGGGAGTGGTTCAGGGTGCAAACGATGATTTCAGTCGAATTCCTTGTACAGGAAGCTTCCACTGGTCTCAATGATGCTAAGCCCTCTATCAATTTTGGTTTTTGATGTCCGGATGATGATGTTCGAATGGGGGATTGGTTCGCGAGATAGATGATGGTGGTATGAGAAGTATGAATGAATTTCAGACAGGGTTTTGTTTATCAAGAGTTTAGGAATGATTTAACGGTCATTTTGGTTCGAATAATTAGACCATTAAGAGATTTTAGTTGCCGAACGTTTGATGTTATGTGTAACCGGTTACTCGGCCCAATCGACCGCATTAACATTGTTTTTAACTCATTTAAGGTTCATCATTGAGTCCGAATCGCTTTCCCGAAGCATTTAGAACGGTTTTTGGTCATTAATTTGGTGTTTTATGGCGTTTTGAAGCTTCGCCGGAGTTGCCGGAAGATGGCCGGAATTGGTCCGCCGGAAAAACGGGGGGGAGAAAAGGTGGGGGCAGGGTTTTAATTATTTTCACAAATGGTCTCTGTAGTTTGACTTGTTATCATTTTATGTTTAAATCTCCCTTTTAAAGTTTAATAAATGACAAAACAACCCCCTAATTTAGTTTAAGTTTTAAACACTTTTAAGTTAATATTTATTTTGTATACATTATTATTACTACTAGTATTATTATTATTAATAACATTATAGTTATTACTATTATTATTATTATTATTATTATTATTATTATTATTATTATTATTATATTATTATTATTATTATTAGTATTAATGTTATCATTATTATTATAATTAATATTACCATTTAATTGATTAGAACTTTAAGTAAACAAGGAATGAAACAAGAATAGCCCACAACGTTTCATAAATGGCATGAATGGTCCTTACAAGAATTTAACGAAGTTAACTTATATTTAACGAAAATACGAAATGTTACAGTATACGTCATCTATGTCTTAGTATTTCTTGGTTTTGGTTTGTTATTGTTATCAGAATCGTATTGTTCTTCTTCTTCCTGGTTTGAGATTGTAAACAATTGGTTGGGTATCAATATTGGATTTCGCTGGAATTTGTAACAGTAATAAATAAAAATAACAATTGATAGTTTGAGTTGTTTCAAACTAAATACCAATCATAATTTGCAAATAACACAAAGAGGAGAAGAGAAGTAAAACAAACATTCTCAAATAATATAGCATATAGTAATAATGCTTTAGGATATCACACTGTTATATTAGTAGTTGAGATTAAAGATCAAGCATGATAAGTCTTTGTATGTTTACTTGTGTTAATGTCTAGTTAGCATAAGTTTAGGGTGTTAATTGTAATAAGTTCAGGGACTAATCCTGAACAATTGAAACTTAGTTTGTTAATGGTTGTTAGTCAATTTATAAGGCTGCAATCAGTGATGTTGATCATCTTGTTCAATTTGAGTATTCCTTCAATTCTAGTAATCCATGTTCATAATTCCATCTTAGTGAATCTTATTCTTGATTGTTGTTCATCGAGTATTGTTCCGCATTTGGTTTTTCGATTGATCCGCATTAACTTTCAATTGGTATCAGAGCCATCATCGGCTCGATCTCGATAGAAGGTTTCTGATTCATCGGAGAGTTTACAATGGTGACTGCGGCAAAGTTCAATATCAAGAAATTCAACGGGAAGAATGACTTCAGCCTGTGGAGGGTCAAAATGAGAGCGCTGTTAGTCCATCAAGGCTTGGTGGATGCGCTCGCAGGAGAAGCCAAGATTCCTGAAGGTGCAACCGATAAGGAGAAGAAGGATCTGCAAGATAAATGAAAGGATGTGATAGAGAAGGCACACAGTGCAATCATATTGAGTCTTGGTGATAGAGTTCTTCGGGAGGTGTCGAAAGAGACGACGGCAGCCGGAGTATGGAGCAAGCTTGAAGCCCTGTACATGACCAAGTCTCTGGCAAATCGGTTATACTTGAAAAAGCACCTGTATACATTTCAGATGTCGGCTGGAAAGACTTTGGAAGATCACATTGATGAGTTCAACAAGATCATACTTGATCTTGAGAACATAGAGGTGGAGATTGATGATGAGGATCGTGCAATCATCTTCTTATCATCTCTGCCTCATACCTATGTACATTTTGTTGACACATTGATGTTCGGAAGGGAAAGCCTGTCAATGGATGAAGTCACAGCCGCAATGAACTCCAAGGAATTACAAAAGAAGGGGGAATTGAAAGAGGAAAGCTCGAAAGGGCTGGTGATTTGAGGTAGATCTGATCAAAGAGGCAAGCCTAAGAATGGACAGACAAGATCAAAGTCAAGAACCAAACGCAGGTGTTTTGTATGTAACTCGGATAAGCATCTCAAAAGAGAGTGCCCGGAGTGGAAGAAGAAGAAGTCTGAATACAATAAAGGGAAATTCCAAAGCCCAAGTTCTCTTGACAACTCCACAGATGGCTATGAAAGCTCGGATGTGCTAATGGCCTCACATGGAGTCACATTGACCCAAGACTGGATCCTTGATTCTGGGTGTTCTTACCATATAACCCCAAATAAGGATTTCTTTAGTGATTTGAAAATGGAGAGACATGGAGTTGTGCAGCTAGGTGATGATAGACCATGTATATTAAAGGTGTTGGAAGGTCACCCTAATGCTACATAATGGTACCTCTATAGATCTTAGGGAAGTCAGATATATCCCTGATCTAAAGAGGAATCTGGTCTCATTGGGTGCACTAGAAGCTAGTGGTCACCATGTCAGCTTGAATGGGGGAAATCAAAGGTGATTAAGGGTCTTTGATTGTTCTTACTGGAACAAGAGGAAAGAACAACACCTATTTGCTAGATGGCAAAGCAGTTGTTGGTTCAATCAATGTTGCTCAATAAGATGATGTAAACAGTGATCGCAGGTGGCACCTTAGATTGGGTCACATGAGCAAGCATGGGCTATTGGAGCTCAAGAAGCAACAGGTGATCAAAGGTCTAGGAGATTGTAATTTTGATGACTGTGAAAATTGCGTACTAGGCAAGTTAAAGAGAGTTAAGTTTTCCAGAAGAAGTCAGGAGTCACAAGGTATCCTAGACTATGTTCATGCAGATCTCTGGGGGGGCTACAAAACATGTGTCATGGGAGGTGCTTCCTATTTTCTCTCTATTATAGATGACTATTCAAGAAGGTTCTGGGTGTATATCTTAAAGCATAAGCATGATGCCTTTAAGAATTTCAACGACTGGAAGAACTTGGTAGAAACACAGACTGAAAGAAAGGTTAAGAAACTTAGGATAGATAATGGTCTTGAGTTTTGTAGTGGGGAGTTTAACAACTTCTGTAAACAATGTGGTATTGCTAGGCATCTGACTGTGCCAGGTAATCCACAACAAAATGGTCTTGTTGAAAGAATGAATAGAACCTTATTGGAGAAAGTAAAATGCATGCTGTTTACGTCTGGTCTTCCGAAAAGCTTCTAGGCAGAAGCTGTTAAGACTGCTGCTTACTTGGTGAATAGATCACCATCATCTGCCATAGACATGATGGTGCCTATGGAGAAGTGGTCTGGGAGAAAATTATGAGAACCTTAGGGTGTTTGGGAGTTTAGCTTACTCTCATATCAGCCAAGGTAAACTAGAGCCAAGAGCACAAAGATGTGTTATGATTGAGTATCCAGATGGTGTCAAAGGATACAGTCTATGGAGGATTGATGGTGGTAGTCCCAGTGTTATAGTAAGTAGGAGTGTCACTTTCAAAGAAGGTATGATGTATAAAGATGTCATAGGAAACTTGTCTGCGAAGTCTAATAAAGAAACAGACTTGAAAAGTGAGAATAGAGTTCATTGTTGTCAGATTTTGCATGTAGGTTAACATGTACTGATGTTAATTTGATCTTTAGTCTCAAAGGTGGAGATTGTTATATTAGTAGTTGAGATTAAAGATCAAGCATGATAAGTCTTTGTATGTTTACTTGTGTTAATGTCTAGTTAGCATAAGTTTAGGGTGTTAATTGTAATAAGTTCAGGGACTAATCCTGGACAATTAAAACTTAGTTTGTTAATGGTTGTTAGTCGATTTATAAGGCTGCAATCAGTGATGTTGATTATCTTGTTCAATTTGAGTATTCTTTCAATTCAGTAATCCATGTTCATAATTCCATCTTAGTGAATCTTATCTTGATTGCTGTTCATCGAGTATTGTTCCGCATTTGGTTTTCGATTGATCCGCATTAACTTTCACACACAATGCCTGGAGCTCGAGTAGATAAAATCGTCCATGAAGCACTTGAATTCTTGAAACATCACCTAGTTTAAAAGAGGGATCTAATTAAGAAGCAAATTAAGATTACAGAAATATATATATATACACACACACACGAGGAATATTTTCCTTTCCTTTTGGGGGTTAGATAACGGAGTTAAAGAAACCTACCTTGACTTCATATGAAAGACCATGAATCCTAAGGTTGCTTCAAAGTATATGCCACTCGTCAATAAATGCCATCTTATCAGGGTCCATGTTGGGTAGTTCATGTTTTTCAAGTCTTTTTATTATCTCAGTGGTCCGTCCAAGAAGGTCGACTGCAACCACAACACTATAGCGGATTTGGTCACGGAGATGCATAAATAGTACTTTAAGACCCATTACGTGTACAAGGCCTTTTGTTCTTCTTCTCTAACCTCTCTTTTTTTTATTGCACTTTCATGGCATCTCATTGTAATGACTTGTGGTATGTTCATAAGGCAAGCAGCTAATATGTCTGCAATCATATTAGATAGTCATGTTAACAACTCATCTTTAATAATCTCTAAGTTGCAACTTTCGTACGTATGCAAGATCGTTTGTGCAATACGATACATTGAGTTTGCAGCCATTAACTTTAGAGGAAGGTTCTTCTTCTCTAAAAATTCTCCATTCATATTCGTGTTCATTTTATTCACAATTTCTTCCGCTATATGAGCAAACAAACAAACAAACAAATAAACAAACAAATCCAGTATATCCCACTCAAGAGCAGGGTCTGGGAGGGGTAGGTGGTGGCGAGTCTTTCATCTATCCAGGTAGGTAGAGAGACCGCTTCCAAGAGACCCCGACTCGATAACAAAAGCAATAACGCTAGCGAATCAGCATATAATCAAACATACGATATATGATACAGCACACAACATATAACAAACAGTAAAATATCATCAAAAGGAAATATAAATTAACAAGCATACATCAGAGAAGCAACAAATTTCCCCTAAAAAGACAGAAGCGTATTACATAAACATCAGGCCCCGTAACAAGTAATCAAAGTCCCTTCCTAGCTACAGGACCCACTAAAAGTCCTTAATTTTAATTCTACGCCTCCACTCACTCCTATCCTCGATCATGTGCTCAGAGAGGTGCAAGTGTACCATATCTCGCCTAATTATCTCTTCCCAAGTCAACCTAGATCTTCCTCTACTCTTCCTACCCTCTAGGATGATGTTCTCCACTGCTCTAACTGGTGCTGTCATTGGTCTCCTCTTGACATGGCTAAACTATCTTAATCTTCTCTCTCATATTTTATCTGCAATACAAGCCACTTCTAACTTCTGTCGAAACACTTCGTTTCTTATCCGATCCAGTCTTGTGTGTCCACACATCCACCTCAGCATTCGCATTTCTGCAACCTCTATTCCGCTATATGAGCAAACGATTTAATAATCTCTTTTGGTGTTTCCCTTCATAAGTGCTTCTTTCCAAAGTTTTCTTCAACCACTTGCATTTGTTTTCGACCTCATGGCACAATGTCAAGGTTGCCCTTCTTATATTCACATACACAGATTCCCTATTAAGGCTTCACCGACACTTTTAACAAGTTATCGACTATGTCCTTATGAATATTTGGTAGAGCAATGGCGATACATGTTAAGCTTACTATTGGTAAGCTCCAGCTATTAACGGGTTCAACATAAAGTAGAGATAGAACTTGATCGGTATCAAACGCCTCTACTCCATCAAAAGCAACAGATTTTTCAAGAAGCTTTAGAAGACTGTTATCTTGTTTCTTCTCAGCTTTCTGAATCAAGCGATTCATAGAATCTGCAATCCTTTGGTTGTTCTTTCAGCAAGCTGCATATTATTTTCAAGTAACAAAACATAACTGCTAAGGTCTTCGTTTGTGCCGTCACTGCTTGAGGCAATGGGTGGAGTAAACAACATTGCTTTGAGTGCTTTGAAATAATATGAACAATATATGACAAAGATTATAATCACAACAGGAATGAGCCTGGTTATTTTGCATGATACTATGATCACCTTCTGAAGTCCAATACTAAAGCTTAGAATGTGATTTTTGAACTGTGGAGAAGAGCTCTTGATTTACGACCACTTGACAAAAAACTTATACCACTTTCTTTCCACTCACACAACTTTTTAGTCCAATACTTCTCTACTGTAAGCACAAAAAAATGATTTAGATTTTGATCAGCATTGAAGCTCAAAGAGTGTAAAACATCTAAATATTGGGGCAATTGAACCCACTACAATTCCAATGGATTGTGTAATGAAAATGAATTCTATTAACCACTTATACACGGAATAGTATTCAGCTTCACTAGAGTATCCTATAAATACGCCCCATAGATCAACCTCCCACAATAAACATATGTGCATGCCCATACTAATTGCACAAATGATGCCGGATGAAGATGATAATGGATTACTAACCACCGCAAACTGGGGACTACCTGTTTCTGCCATGATCCAACATCTTTTCATAAGTTGTGTTAGTTTCTCAACTGTAGATGCTAAGTTTTCTTGTGGATGTTGATCATTTGAAGATGTTTTGATAGTAGATACTTTAATTCCAAAATTTTCTGAGGTCGGAATTGTTATTGCAGAAGAGATCAAAATTAGTAGTAAGAGTAATAGCATACATATATAAATCCATGCTATGATCACCATGGAGGAACGCATCCCATGCATGATAGAAGGGAAACCATAAGTATCAATTACGTGACTGTAAATCTGAATGAATATATTCACAATCAACGTGATAACAAGAATGGATAAACCTATGATGTTGCAAGAAGTGACTTGTTGTCCATAGACGCCAAAGAAGGCATAAAGTTAGACATTATTGTGCACATAAAGGCCAAGCCTCCAACCTTGGCAACTTGGTCCATATCACCTGGCATTGGACTAGTCAAATCCACAGGCAGTTTCACAGCCACGACGATCACTTTAATAGATGGGCGTAAGGGCGTACCTGGTGCTGCAAATAACTCCCGCGTTTTCGTAGGGTCCAGGGAGGGTTCGTCCCATTTAAGAGAAGATGTACGCGGTCTTTCCCTCACATTTTGTAGGGAGGCCGTTTCCACGGATCGAACCTGAGACCTTCGGTCCCTTAGGAACAGCTTTTACCGCTGCGCCAAGGCCCGTTGCATCGAAAAAAGAGTAATCCGCCATTGATTGTACCCCAAGCTTTAAAACATGTACAACTGTTGTTCATTACAATGCTTTTTTCATATATTAGATAATATATAATTTGTGTAACCTTTTCTTTTTCTTTTAAATTATGTTTACAACCTTTCTTTTTCTTTTAAATTACGTGTTTTGCTTTTTGTTAAACATGAACACAAATTAACCTACAAACCAATGTGTGGGAGCGTCGGTGTGCACGCGTACACATTCAAATTAACTTGATAGAAAATCATATTTTTTTACTATTTGAATTGTTTCAACGATCCCCACATAGTAACAAACTTCAATTAAGTTACTCAGTTTTTATTTTATATAAATTAAAAGTTTAAACATGTTTTTTAGCATGTTATACTTTTGGTTTCAATTAGAAAATATTTTTTTCTATCTTTTCGTTGATATGGACATTGACATAAATTTTATGAACTTTTTTTTTATTTTTTCATAATTAATATGTTTTTTTATCTTTTAATATAATTTATATATTGAAAATTCTGACCCCCGCGTTACTTTCTTGACATAAGAAAATTTAATGATAACTCGATTTGATCATTTGATGGTCTAATTTAAGAAAAACCTGTATGAGTAACTAATTAGAACACTTTTAAAAATTGATTACTATTCTGTGATATTTTTCCCACATAAAATGAAGACTAACTGAAAATACATTGAAGACTAACTAAAAATACGTGAAATTCCTAATGAAATTTCAACATTGAACCACACATAAGATACGTGTGTGTCACCCATTATGCCTTTCACTGTATAAAGGGCGTACCCGGTGCATGAAGCTCCCCCTTTGAGCAAGGTCCGGGGAGGGGCCGGATCGCGAAGCGATCTGATTTACGCATCCTTTCCTTGCACATTTTGTGCAATAGGCTGTTTCCACGGCTAGAACCCATGACTCAAGGTCACAAAACAGCAACCTTACCAGTTGCTTCAAGACCCGCCCTCATACCTTAACTGTATATATTCACCCAATTGTTAATGGCATGATGTACTTAAATGATTTGCTACATTTCTGACGTAAGTTATTATTAACATGGATAACTTTGACATTAAACCCTACCCCACCCCATTAGCGACCGATTCAGATCATTTAAACAAGACTCGCAGTTTTATAATATTTAAGTCTGCATCACCACAAAAATGAGCACAAAAATGTGGGATTTATGAAGAGTGCGAGTAACGAGTGTGGGTCCTCACCACGTACCAATGCGAAATCGAACGTCAATAACTGTATTATGCACTAAGACTTGATTCCGATTCGATAACATAAACAAATTAAACTACATTCCAATTTTATGATATAAGATAATATAACTGTTATTGCAAAATGATCAATGAACAGTCTTTCACTAAGTATTTGAAAACAAGTATAAACGAATTATACTATTAACTATAAATCAAACAAGAACAGTATAGTAAACATACTTGAATTGAAGAATTCACGAATTTATTTACAAGTAAACCACAGATTGAGGCCTGCGATGCAGTGTCCTAAAACAGAAATTTCCGGTGATCGGATCTGTTTTGAGGATACAACAATCAATCAAGATTAATGCTTGATTCTGACGAAAATCGCTATACTCCCTTCACGAATTACAAGAACGATTTTTTGTGTGTATGATTTCTGGTATATTTGATCTTCCAGAATATCTGTATATGTAGGTTGACAAAAAACAGTTAAACCGAATTAACTGTCAAAAACCAACTTCAACTGTCATTATTAAATATTATTAAAAAAATCAAAATTCGTATTTAAGATATAAAAACGAATTTATTGGTATTAGAGCCCCCAAGAGGCCCAAGGCCCTAATCTTTAACCATTAAGGCCCTAATCTTTAACCATTATTTATATATATATATATAACCCATTTAATTAATCCAACCATACACACACATAGCCCATCTACATTAGCCCAATTGGTGATCCATTGAATGGCTAAGTGGATTTTGCTTTATAAGTAAAGAAGTTTTCTTCCTTAGTTCTAATGTGGGACAAATGTCACACATGGTTTTAAAACAAAGTTTCAACAATAACAAGTAATAATAATTATGAGTTGTTTCGAACTAAATACCGTCATATCTGATATCTACGTAGTTCATATGAAATTTTACACACTAGAAATATAATACACATAATTTGCAAATAAAATAAAAAAGGAGAAAGAGAAACAAAACATACATTCGCAGTTTCGAACAAATACAAGAAATCCTCCAAGAGTCCAAGAAGCAGTTGAATTTTTGACCCGCATCACCTTACGAAGAGAAATAGGTAAGAATTAAGAAATATTAAAACATAAAGATACAAGGAAACTTTTTTCTTTTGCAAGATAACGAGTTGAAAAAACCTACCTTGGATTTGTAGGAATGAGCGTGAATTCTAAGGTTGATTTAAATAAAGACGCCACTCGTCGATAATCCCATCTTATCGATCAGGATCTATGTTTGGGAGTTCATGTGTTTCAAGTTTTTTTTTTATTATCTGAGTGGTTCATCCAAGAAGGTTGAGTGCACCTAAAACACTAGCCTCTTGTTTTTCTATTGCACTTTCATAACATCTCATTGCTACTACTTGTGGTATGTTAGTGAGACATGCAGCTAATATATCTGCAATCATGCAAGATAGTCTTGTAAATAACTCATATTCTTCAATCTCCTGCAAGTTGTTGCTTTCGTATGCATGAATGATCATTTGTACAATTCGATACATTGAGTTGGCAGCGATATGATTACATTCAAGGAAGGTTCTAATCTCCATCGTTTTTTTATCTGTACTTGTGTTAAATTTGTTTACTATTTCTTTCGCTTTGTGAGCAAATGATTTAAGTATCTCTCTTGGCTTTTTCCCCTCATAAGCACTTCTTAAAGTGGTCTCCAACCACTTGTTGTTTCTCTTCGACCTCATGCCACAATTCCATGGTTGCTCGTCAAATTTTAACATACTCAAATGCCTTATTTAGGGTTCCTCGACTAGACGAGTGTATAAAAGACCTTCAACAACACTTTTGAACATGTTATCAACCATGTTCTTATGAATATTTGGGAGAACAATGGCGATGCATGTTAAACTTACTACTGGTAAGCTCCAAATATTAATAGGTTCAACAGAAAGGAGAGATTGAACTTGATCCGTGTCAAACATTTGTACTCCGTTTAATGAAATATAATTTTCAAGAAACCTCAGAAGATTGCTATATCGTTTCTTCTCAACTTTTTGAATCAAGAAATGTTGATGATGCTAATCGCAGATAAAGAAGTCAACCGGAGTTTCTCCAATCTACTCCTTCTCTCTCAATATGTTCATCATATAAAATAAATCTTCCATGAAATAGCATACAGACCCCTCTAGATTTTATATGTGTGCCAAGAGTCCTTTAAGATATGGAATTTGCATACGCACCCTTTAACCATCTGACCTTGATCTTCTCAGCACCTCAACTTCTTAAACTTTCAATTCTACCTGAAATATTCATCATATTAAAATAAAATCTTGTACACCCAGTGGGTTATAAACTTACGGCATAAAAAATAAGCATCTCTTTTGGTCTTTGTATGAAGAAAGTGAGGATCTAGCAATGGGTGGCCTTACGCTATATAACATAAAAACTCCATATAACATTCATAAACTGTTTTGAAGATCTCAAAAATTTTTTAAGTGATTCTTTTTGGGGCTTTGGAGATGATCCGAAACTGTTTTTTTAGAATGGTATTTCATACATGTATGTAAAATACTAATAATTCTACGTCATAGCTAATGTACACTATCGTTATAGGCAGGTCTCAAACCTTAAGTAATTAAACTTCACCACTTATCTCAAAATGACTTCACCACTTGACCCCAAAATGACCTTGACCTCAAGTGAGCTTCATCGCTCTACCTCAAAATGACTTTGAAAGTTGAACCGGTCAGACCGCTTGAACCGAAAGCCGGTCAAGCTGTGTGCATTTGAACAATTTTCAGTTGAACCGGACCCGATGGTCGGACCGGACATTAAAACCTTTTTTATTTTATTTTCTTTCCAAAATCTTATTTTTTGACTAATTTATAATTTGTGATACATGTTTTAGTTATTTAAATGTTTATATTATATTAAAAGTGTAAATTCACCTTAAAACATGTAACATTTTTATATTTTGTTTTTAACAGTATATATATAGGAATAATGTTATTTTTCTCTTATATATGACATAATTCGGTTCTTAATAAATCCGATTTGATAGGCCTGATCGGTGAACCGCTATTGCAACCAGTTCGTTGTCTAGTCCGGTTTAATAACAATTGGATGCCACTTCTGTTTGGGAATTGATAATTTCCAAGAATTCAAAAAATACGCTCGCCCATAATTGAACCCAACCCCACCCGATCACCTGATCAATCACTTATTCGAATTATTCAATACAAGACTTGCAGGTTTTCTATATTTAAGTCACATCACCACAAAAATGAGCACCAAACTGTGGAATTTACAAAGAGTTTGAGTAACTAGCGTGGGTCCTCACCATGTAGCGAAACAAAAACCGAACGTCAATAGCTGCATTAACAACTATGGCGGTTGGTATTCTCTCAACATTCATCGTTGTTGAGTAAACGAGTTGGCGGTTGTAATGACGTGAATTTGGGATTTAAGTTGAGAGGTTATGAAAGAGGAATTTGTTGTTGAGAGAACGAGAGTTGAGTTTTTTGATGGTTTTTAAGGGTTGCTTCTGCTCCGGGGAAGGTTCTGATAACCGGTGGTTATTTATTTAATTTGGTTCTCGAGAGGCCTAATGCAGGAATAGTGTTGAGCACAAATGCTTATAGAATATCTCTTTCTAAACCGATTAATCGAGAGCTTATTAGCTTGTCTATTACTTAACTATGATAGATAAAACAATTATGTTACCTCATAATTTATAAGAGACCGCTTATTGGGACACCCCCTAATTATATATATATTAAAGATATAACGTTTAGCTACAGTACTACAGTAGCTCGGCGCTCTCCCTCTCGCTCTGCTCTCTCTCTCGCCCAACGGGCGACCACCGCACCATCGCCCCCCACCGGCGACATAGCTCGGCGCTCTCCCTCTCGCTCTGCTCTCTCTCTCGCCCAACGGGCGACCACCGCACCATCGCCCCCCACCGGCGACATAGCTCGGCGCTCTCCCTCTCGCTCTGCTCTCTCTCGCCCAACGGGCGACCACCGCACCGTCGCCCCCCCACCGGCGACCTTCGCACCGGCGACCGTCGCCACAACGGGTAAGCGACCCTCACACCGGCGTTTGTTGTTGCACGAGGTTGGTTCGTCTTCTTCCTTGGTTTTGGTCTTCAAACCCTGGATCTGTATTCTTCTTTGGTTTTCGTCTCTGGATCTGGTTTTGGTTTTGGTGTTTCACGAAGTTGGATTGGTGTGATCGTGGCTGTTATCTCGTGAGTTCCGATTGGTATTCCGATTGGTTTGGGGTTCCGATTGGTGTTCTCGATTGGTGCTCCGATCGTTTTGGTCTTGGTTTGTTGTGTCACGAAGTTGGTTCCCCGAGTGGTGTTCGAAGTATTGTGGTTTTGATTTTCATTGATATGTGTGATTCTGTGCAAAATTAGGGTTCTTTCCCCTCAAATTGGTGCTTTATTGAATGAAAATGAAAATTGTGTATTTACATAGTTTCATGTTTGTGTGATGCTCAAAAATATGGTTTAGAAATTGCTAATTGATGTATTTGGTGTTTAGAAATTGGTTGGTTGAATTAGGTGCTTAATTTTATGTTTAATTTGCTACATGAAGTTCTTTAGAAATTGGTTGGCTGGATTAGGTGCTTAATTTGCTGGTTTGATTAGAAGCTGAGTGAGGTTTAGAATTATATATTTTGTTAAAGGAAAAGGGATTTGAGGCTCTGAGGTTCTTGGGATTCTGATGTTCTCTGCATTCTTTGATTATTTCTTTTAATTTAATAAACATGCCTTGGCGGCAGAACAAAGTGGTTAGGAGAATTCTGTGAGGGTTTTATGCAGTCAATTGTTTAAGCTTATATGCAGTTTTTACTAGGTCATTTGGGTAATATTTTATGCAGTCAATTATGCAATGGGTTGAGTCATTTGGGTCAGTTTTTATGCAGTCAATTATGCAATGGGTTGAGTCATTTGGGTTAGTTATTATGCAAACTGAACTAGAACTGGGACTTGGACTGAACTAGAACTGGGACTGACAATGACCAATTCAAATACAAATAACACCAGTTTTGTGGCTTTTGCAGATGGAGTTTCCTCAAAATTATCCGAATTCATTATGGTGAGAACAAGAAAAAGATTTTATGGTGAAGGAGTCGTCTCACAATCTTCATCAAATGTAAGTCTTGCACTCATAATCTTCATCAAATGTAATATCTGTTGTTGTTCGATTAATCTACATTTCTTTCAAATAGTAATTGCTGTTGATTACTTGATTTTATTCGACTTTTCTTTGATTTTATTTGACTTTTCTTTCTACACTGTAGTATAGCCACACTAAGCCGTCACTATATGCAACCGACTTCTGTTTTTTGGTAGGAGTGAGGTTTAAAAGAGTAGAATAACAAACTTGGTAGTCATGCTTTTGGTATCAACTGATTTCATGTTGAATGATTTAAAAGTTATAAACTTTGTTGTCACGTTGAAACTATCAATGGGTCAATTTCTGTTGAAAACAGGAAATGGGTTTAAATTCCGCAGTCTATCTATGCTTGTGCTATAATGCTTTGTATTCTATGTATTAAAATAGAATTAAGGTATAAGTGAGGTCTATCTATGCTTCTGTTTTTTTGGTAGGAGTGAGATTTAAACGAGTAGAAGATGAATTACAAACTTGGTAGTCAAGCTTTTGGTATCAACTGATTTCATAGGGTGTTGAATGAGTTAAAAGATACATGTTGTCATGTTGAAACTATCAATGGGTCAATTTGCTAAGCTACTTTTGTAACGTTGGGTTACACTCTTTTAAGTACCTGATAATTTTTATTTTGTTTCCCTTTTACAGAGCCAGCACACCAAAAGAAGAAGACTACGAAAAAAGTAAGTCCATAGATTTCAATATAATATCCTATATCAATAGGACCATTATCTACCATAGGAGTACAAATATTTCGATAATTCCAAATTTGAGATCATAGGAGCACACATATTTTGGAGGAATGAATCTTTCTGTTGAATGAATATTTATGTTTTTAGTTTTGTTTAAATGTTTTTTTTGAAAGAGTGTCATAGTTTTGACTACAGTAACAATTCGTCTCATTCCTCTCTCTCTAGAGACTCCTTCTGTTTCTCTCTCAACGAAGACGAAGAAGAAGAAGACAACAACAAAGAGGCACAGGAGATATGGTCTCCACGCGTCGCAGTGGATCTATACCCAACAACAACAACAACAACAAGCGATCATCGTCCTCTGACCACAAGCCACCGTCTCCCAAACGCCACAAGGTATCATTATGCTATTTCCCCCTTCAATTTCATCTCGATTGGTTGAATATGTTTTCCATACCAATAAAATGATTTTTCAAGGCATATTGTAATTGTTGGTTCATCAAAAGCTTTTTCAAAATTTTCGTAACAATGATAATTTATTGAATAAAATTGCATATGCTATGAAATGGTGTACAAAAGCAAAGTAGAACCAGAGCCATTTGGGATGTAATCCAAATGTTAGAAGCAGCCATACGTAAATAATTTTTTTTTTGCGTAATAAACGATTCCCCCGCAGCATCGCGCGGGTGGAAAGTTACTAGTTATAAATTAAAATCTTAAGATTTTTAAATGGGTCTTATAGCCTTGTATTCGTCGTATCAGGGGGAAGGGGGATCATATAGCTCTATATGGCGTGTATGACCCCTCTAACATGCTCCTGAATTTTTCCTTGTAATCAGTGTTAATATTTGTTATACGCATCGTATAGGTCTATATGTGTCGTATATGAGGTCGTATAGGGTCATATGAGAAGTATAGCCCCAAACACCCTTTTAGAGTTTTCATCGTTTTCAATACATCGACCTTATATGCCGAGTATAAGATTATACGAGATGTATAAAAAGACCGTCGATTTAATAAAGACGGGTATCATGATATACAAATATCATTCGTATTATTTGATACGGTTGTATTCGACAGTCACCTCTATCCAATCTAAACTACACACATACAAAACGAAGCAAAACCACTGAACACATACAACAATGGAGACAACTCCGGCACCGTCGCCGGCGCCGGCGCCACTGAAACCTTTAACACCACAAGAATGGGAGTCCTTAATCGACGACCACCAGCACGGTGGATCCCGCCGTGACCGTTGGATCTCATCGAACTACACCGGTCAACCTCTTCTCGACCTCACTCTCACCTCAATCCTCCGCAAAGACCTCCCACTCAACCTCAAGCTCCTCATCATCGTCTTCCTCGAAGAACACCTCACCACTTTCCTCACATCCGATAGCGAAATCGAACAAACCCTGATTCGCCTCCTCGAAACCCTCCGCTCCGTCGTCAATTCTCCAAACGATGGCGTTTCAATCACTTTCTCACTCAAAGAACAGGTCCTAACATCTTTTACTTCTGTGTTCATCTTGTATACGATCGAAAACTTTGGTGATGGTAAAACGCCCAATTTGAGTTACGTGAGTTTACTCGAGGGGTTGATTGAGGTGTTGTTGACGGTGGTGAATCGACCTGGTTATGGGTTGGATCGGCAGCTACGTGGTGCTGCGTGTGAGTGTTTGCGTGAGTTGGAGAGTGAATGCCCTAGCTTGTTGTCGGAAACCGCTGGGCATTTGTGGGAGTTGTGTCAGAGTGAGAAGACTCATGTGGGGCAAAGCTATGTGTTGATGCTGGCGAATGTGGTTCGTGGTATAGTTGTTTCGAAGGTTAGTGTTTCGGTTCTTGGTACTTCTATTCCGTTGGTACCGTTTAGTGTGCCTCAGTCTGTGATTGGTGGGAATTTGGGGAGGGAGGGGTCGGGTTTGGCGGTTAAAGAGTTGAGGAGGGTGATGTCTTTCTTGCTTGAATGGCCTCAGTATTTGACTCCTTTTGGGTTGTTTGAGTTTATGTCGATTGTAATGCCGGTTGCAGTGGCATTAGAGTTGCAGGCTTCTTTGTTGAAGGTGCAGTTTTCAGGGTTGCTGTATACATCGAATGTGCTGCTTTTTCATGCGTATCTTGGGATGTATTTACAGTTTCCTGAAGCGTTTAGTGGACATGAAAATGAAGTTGTTAGACGCGTTTTGTTAATTTCAAGAGAAGCTCAGATTGTTTTAGTTTTTAGATTGCTTGCACTTCACTGGTTAGTGGGTTTCATGGGACTGGTGATGTCAAAGAGAAAGATGATTAATGAGAAAATTTATGGAATGGCTTTACGGTTTTACCCAACTGTATTTGATCCGCTTGCTTTGAAAGCATTAAAGCTTGATTTGATTGTGTATTGCTCAGTTATGCTTGATAAGCCTAGATTGGCGGATGCGAATGGTGAAATGGATTCAAATGGAGGCGGCTCTGAAAGGTCTGTTGTGAAGCTATTTGAAGATGCTCTTGAGTCTGTATCTGGTTTCAAATGGTTGCCGTCATGGAGTACAGAAACATCTGTTGCTTTTCGCACCTTTCATAAACTTTTGATAGGCGCATCTTCTCATTCTGATGATGGTTCTTCTACTAGAGCTCTTGTGGAATCTGCAATCTTCCATGCTACAGAGGTACAATGTAAGACCTTTCATAGCTATTTTCACTTTTATAGTAGGTAATAATTTAAAAGATGTATACATATATCTACCATTGTACAATATAAGACCTTTAATTGCTACATTCTTCCACTTTTTAAACTAAAGAAATGCGCTTTGTAAGTTAGACACCCTAGTATGTAGAACAAGTAACCAAACATTTAAATGCCTAAAGTTTAAAGAACTTAAACAAAGTAGTAAGCTAATAAAATAAACTAATAATTCTTATCATCTCTCTATTTTTGCAAGACTAGTGGTTTATATTTCACTAATAATATCATTAGTTGCATGTTTTTGCAGCCTCCTTGTTACACACATGCACACAAATTCTAGTATATGATGCATGGTCATGATGATCAAACCACCTGAAGGTTTATAAGAGGATCTAAACATTGGACTAATAAAGTAGATTAAGATTATAGCAAGAAATATACTAGTTTGTGTTTGTTTTTGTAATGCAGATCAGTTAATTTATGTTTTTGAAGCCGATTCTTTATAAACAATGCAAAGCTGGTTCCAAAAATTTGAAACTCTTTGCGGCAACCAATTTTGTATTGTTTATGAGAATATCCACTCAAAAAATAATTAACCTATTTGTATTATTAATATCAAAATTAAAACGAATACAATCTCCATACTATCCTTGATACGCAATGGGAGGCTGGTCTCTAGAAAAGACTATTATCTTCGCAAACTCTGAAAGGCGGTCATTTAAATTTCAAAAGAGACAGCTAGGGTGTTTTCATGACATTTCGTATTCTATGGAAGATTATAATTTTTGTCTTGTATTATTATATTTATGCATTGATCTTTCATTATGCTAGAGGATGCTAGTGACTATGACATTAGAGTCTCGGGAATTAATTCCTGTTATGGCAGCTTTCATCAACCGCTTGCTAATGTGTCAAAAGCACCACTTTTTAGGAGAGCAACTGCTTCAGACATTTGACCATCATTTGCTTCCTAAAGTGAAAGTTGACTATCGACTGGGCTCTTATTTTCCACTTTTTGGAAAAATTGCTGAAAATGATAAAGTTCCACCAGGTGGACTGTTAGATCTACTTGGTAATTACATGAGTATTTTAGTTGAAAAACATGGGCTTGATACAGGATTAAGATCATGGTCTCAGGGAAGTAAAGTCCTTGTTCTGTGTCGCACCATATTGATGCACCACCAAAGCTCTAGAATCTTCCTTGGACTATCTCGTCTCCTTGCATTCACTTGCCTTCATTTTCCAGATCTTGAGGTTCGTGACAATGCAAGGTACCCAGAACCAAATATCTTCTCTAATCTGTAGACTGTAGAGGTAATGTTTTATTACTTGCTGAAACGGGTTGGTTGACCCATGACCACTTTTCTGTACAGTCTTTATAAGCTTTTAAATAATCAATGTGATAGTTGATACTACAGAAACATTGTTATTACTATAAACTATAAAGATCTGAATTAGTGAAAGAGAAACATTAAGGTGCTTGTATAGTTGTATGCATTAAAAACATACTTTGGTCAATTTAACTTCTTCATAGTTGTATGGTTTAGATTTGGCCTACTTGATTTGTATTCTATTTATTGTGCCAGTTTGACCCACTAGAGATAAGAACATATCCTGAATTTTCCCATTCATATAAGAACAGGGTCGGGATTGCCCCTTCTACGCTGATTATTGGGTTTATGGGTTACACTGAACTTTTAAGACTCTCTGATCTGAAATAACTTTTCTGCACCATCTTTTCAAAACTGATTTATTTTTTTCTTTTTCCAGAATATACTTGCGAATGCTGCTCTGTGTACCAGGAAATAAGCTTAGACACTTGCTGGGCACTGAGGATCAGCTTCCATCTGCTCACTCCACCCCATACTTCACTGTTCAATCTCCTAGGTTTTCTTATGATTCTAAAAAATCAAAAGAAATTTCATCATATATCCACCTTGAACGAGTAATACCATTGTTGGTCAAACAATCTTGGTCCTTGTCTTTGGCTTCCTTCAACATTAGTGGTGAAAAGCCCTATTATATGGAAGTCATCACCGACAATAATACCCCATCATGGCAACCGGAGACACTCGATGACAATGCCGAAATCCTAAATATTCCAGCACTTGAAGGACCCAATCAATCACAGGAACCCTTACGTGTAACTGATTCTAAAGTTTCAGAAATTGTTGAAATATTGAGGAAACATTTTTCATTAATTCCTGATTTCAGACACATGTCGGGTATTAAAATTGGAATACCTTGTACCTTGAGGTTTCAATCTGAACCATTCAATCGAGTATGGGGAAAAAATGGATCTTCTGAGGTGGATTTGCTTCATCCTGCATTGTATGCTACTGTGCTCAAGTTTTCTTCTTCAGCACCATTCGGGTCAATTCCACCTTATCGCATACCGTTTCTTCTTGGGGAACCCACTAAAAACAATATACCTTCCGGTGAAAGTCGATCTGATTCACTAGATGTTGTTCCTGTGAGCAATGGTGTTGTAGGAGAAGAAGAAATAGAAAGCTACGATGCCCGTGTTTTGATTGAATTGCAACCGAGAGAACCAACACCGGGGCTTGTCGATGTGACCATAGAAGCAAATACAGAAAATGGTCAGATCATTAGTGGTCACCTCCAGAGTATTACCGTAGGTATAGAGGACATGTTTCTTAAAGCTTTAGTTCCAGACGACGTTCATGATGAGGAAGTACCTAGATATTATGCAAATTTGTTTAATGCTTTATGGGAAGCATGTAGTAGTTCATCTAGCACTGGGAGAGAGACATTTCCTTTAAAAGGAGGTAAAGGTTCTATAGCTGTCAATGGAACACGATCTGTCAAGTTTCTAGAAGTTTCAGCAACATCTTTAATTCAAGCTGTTGAGAAGAATCTATCAGCTTTTGTTGTCAATGTCATTGGTGATTCACTTGTTAACATTGTTAAGGATGGAGGGATCATAAGTAACATTATTTGGAATGATGGTGATGCTTCAGATTCTGGTCTTGATGTTGTTGCTGTGGACCCGTATATAACTGAGGGCCCACTTTATCTCAAGTACGATGAAGAAGAAGATGAAAAGGGAGCAATCTTCAAATTAATAAAAGAAACACGGGTCGATTTCACATTTTGATATTCCTTCCTCCAACGTCTCATCTTCTTTTTCAAATGGAAGTTGGAGTGAACTCAACCCTAGTTAGGATCCGAACAGATCATTGGCCATGCCTTGCTTATATTGATGATTATTTGGAAGCTTTGTTTCTTGCTTAGAGGTACTTTTGCTGGTACTTTTGTAGAATTTGCAAGATGAGCGGGTTGGGTAATGGGTCAAAACAGGTGCATGCTAAAAACGTAAATTTTTAGTACGTTTTGAAATGGGCCTGCACGTTAGGTTAACCTGCAAACTCTGCTTGCCCATTTTTATAAATAAATAGCTTGTTAGTTATAAATACAAATATAGTATTAGTATTGTGATAATCTAAATCTTCGAATATAAACGATTTGGTGGTAGTATGCAACAAAAATGAACTTTCAGCAACATGCAACCCATTTTACACATTCATTTTAGCCAAAAGTGATAAAACAACCCAAATTGGTTTGCCTCAATGTTATCATCACTAATAAGTAACGATTATCATCTAAATAGCTACTGAATCGTTATTGAATGAGAATGAATTACTGCTTACACGTTCAGGAATGAGGTGAATAGACCAGCAAGGTTACTTGTTTGTGGACTGAAAGTATGACATTGGATAATGGATGATTTGTAAAGCCGAAAGACAAGTGTAAAAAGAACAGAAGAGTCGGGATTTTGGTGCTTCGTGCGCTCGTATATAGGTTGGCTTTTGGCTTCCCAGTCCTTTAAAGTTTCGTGCCGGTTCTTGAAAAGTATTTTGAGGGGATTTTTTGGATGAATATGGAAGCTTTTGCTGGTAGGATTCAATGCTTGATAAGCAGGTGGAGAAAAGTTGTCAGCCATTATTCATTTGTTTGCTCCACAAAATACAGTTTTCTTTGGGACTTCTACATGAGGCTTGTAAGTTTTGATTTTTAAGTAAAGCCATTTTTTGTATATTGTTGTTATTGTTGAGAGTGTTAATTTTAGGGTTTTAAACAATGGCTTAAGTAAACCAAAACGTTAATCGAAACTATAACTTATTGCTGCTAATGGTTTCTAATTTTTGCAATTTTGTCTCACCGAACAATGTGTTTTGAATTTGTGGGGAAACGCTTCTTAAGATACAACGGAATTGTGTCTCAAATTTGTGGGTAATCGCTTCTTAAGATACAACGAAGCAACAAGGAGTATGCACTATTTACACTGCAAAGATGTTATAAGCTGATTGAACCTACCGAGGTATCAAGGACTTTAAGTAACTAGTAATTATGCTTGCTATGAAACATAATTATCTGGTAATGGTTTAAGAGACGAATTTCCGGTATGCAAAAGATTTTCTCTGTGAGAGTTGGTTAGTGTGTATTGGCAAAATGGTGGTGGTTCATAACAGGCACTATGGCATTTGATTTGTAACACCACACAATGGCCTGATGGTGTGATGGTCCAACGGTAAAAGCAAGGTAGTTATTGCGCCGGTTCAAGCCACCAAACCATGGTATGACTGTTTGAACTTATTTCTCACACAGTCACACTTACTAAGACTTCACCAACATATATTTTAAAAAAGTTCTTAACAAAATAACATCTCAAAATTTCTCAATGAATTAGTAGGAGATTTTATTACCCGTTCGGCTTGGAGGGCATGTAGATAGCTGAGGCAACATACCCGCAAAGAAGGACATCTGGGTTCATACACAAAGTATGAAATGATAAGTTATTAGAGAAGTTGCATGACAACCGCAATGCACAAAGATGAAAGAACCAAACACGAGGGTGCTTTGATTCAACACCACCACATGGAAGAAGACATTGTTTTCGCCAATCTATAAACCTCCAACATGGAGTAAGTCAAGGTTTAACTACATTGGCGAACCAACAAAGGATATTTAACCCCAAGTTAAGTATTAACATGTCGATTCGTGACAAACCCAGTGATCAAGACTCTAAGTGAGATTTTAGAATATGAAGAATATTTGATTTTCTACTTCCTCCACCAATCAAGCATATATCAGTAGTAAGAAAGTTAGAGCAAGAACTGTGAGAATCACAGGGACAAAAGTTACATACTACCTATATATAATCAGGATAAAAAACTTAATGTAATACTGTAATCGTTTTGAAACATATAAGTTTTAAAGGCAAAATACTTAAATTTTGTACAACTTTACCGACAGAAGACTAATTTAAAATTTGTATAATGTACCAATAAAAGAATATAAAATTATAATAGATATATAAGAATCAAAATATAATTAAGGTGATATATTTACTCAAAATTTTGAAGTAAAGAAATTTAACAATCAAAATGTCCCAATATATCAACTTGAAATTAAACCAGCAACAACTATGTTATGAGAGCTAATTTACTCATAGAAATTACCAAAACTATCATAAGAGGTTCATGCTAAATGTCTTATTTTATAATGACCTTTTTAATTAAAAACAATTTCTTTTATCTTTTTTATTAATCACATATACCCATAAAATTTAAAACCTAATTAATAAAATAAAATTTAAAACCCAATTAATAAAAAAGTTTGTTATTAGTACACCAATTTATTTTCATTCTCTCTATCTCTTTATACATACATATAAACACATGAAAAAAGATAAAAATAAAACAATGTCTTAATAATAAAATTAAGTGTTTATGTAACCCAACCTTTGATAAAACAAAGACATCTTACCATGGTATATTTACTTATATTTTTCTTGTAAAGTAAGAATTTTTTTTTATTAATGGGGCTAATTTTAAAATTTAGTTGACTTGTGGGGTAAACAAAAAAAAATAAACATAAGGGGTACCCGCCGGTGTGACCGGCGAGGTCTCCCTTTTTAAAATCCGTGCTCTGCCAAGATTCCAGGGCTTTTGTCTTTTTCCTCAAAACCCGCCAATGCCACCTGCGAGTTCTGGGATGTTGACTGACCAGTCTACGGTCTGTGAGTGTGTGACAGTGACAAGACATAAAGCCCAAGAACCTGCCAATGGGATGGGCGAGTTCTTGGGTAAATTAGGGTTTTGGTCGGATATAAACCCCTCAAACCCATCAACCATCTCATTATCCTGAATCCTCAAATAAAAAACCAAAACCTTCTCAAACCATACTATCTTCACCTAAAAAAAAACTCATCCTCAAACAACTTAAACGAAAACCTCTTCAAACCAACAAATTTCATCATGTCTAGACCTTATTTATCCAAATATACTGGGGTGGTGATGTTTTCTTTGTGAACGAAATGTTATGTGTGATGCTTCTACCAGAAGTGAAGCGTTTGTTGATTTCATTAACGATCATCTTCAACTTTCACGAGAATATTATAATCTGAAGTTCAAACTATTTTACACGTACGACGGTTTTCTCAAACATCCGAAATTTTTAATGACTCGAGTCTTGAAGTATTGTATCAATTGGCAGATTATGTGGAAAATTTCATTGGAAATATTCACGTAATTTTGGATCCCATAATGTCACTCCAACAATCAAATTGTATGGATCTCCTACGAGGGTTTTCTGTATCCGAATCACCTGAACAAACAGTTACTACCTTTCCAGGTAATGCAAGTTCACGTGATCATCAAGCCGATCCGTCAATCAATTTTAACGTGGGGTATATTTCAAATCATCAATCAAATGTTGATCTACATGACGATGAATACGGAGGGTTTGATAACTCGGATAATGATGGTTCACAAAGAAGTGAAGATACTGAATCCGTTCCGTCACGTGATGAATCAACCGACAATGAAGATGGCTACAAGATTAGTGAGCACCGTAATTTTATGGTTAGTCAAGGAATCTCTTATGGGGAGGTGACATTTTCTGAAGATCCTCGAGAATTAAGAGATTATGAAGCTGCTGATTTGATGATGAAGACTACATGGATGTAGGAATGAAGAAACAAAAGAAATCCATGTGGGCATGTTCTTTAAATCAAAATATGATCTGACGCATGTGGTGCGATTATGGAATGTTGCACGTAACGGGAAATGTTTGTTGTTGAAAGTAAAAGTGATGCGTATAGAGCAAAATGCTACACAACTAGCCCCAATTATAGCAGTGATCTTCCCATTGGTCCTGAATGTAGTTGGTTTGTGTATGCTACCAAGCCTAAACATCACAACATGTGGAGAATATCTAGATGGGTCAATGCACACAACTGCTTTGGTAGTGTTGTTGGCAACAACAACAGAGGTTTAAAATCTAGAGATATTGTAAATCGCATCATCCACTTTATTCGCCAAGACCTTACTTTTCACCTCAAGCAAATTCAGGCACACATAAAAGACACGTTGAATGTTGATGTTTCATATTATAAGGCGTGGAGAGCTCGAAAGGCTGCTATTGAGATAATATACAGTACTTGGGATAGTAATTTTGAAGAACTTCCAAGATACATCAATGCTCTACAAGAAACAAACCAAGTTATTATGGAATGGTTACATCATCCGATTAGTTCATCTCTATATCATATGTTTAAATATGTGTTTTGGGCATTTGGTCCGGTAATCAACACATTCAAGTATAGTCAGCCTGTGATATCTATTGATGGTACTTTTTTAAAGGGATCCTATCATGCTAAGATGTTAATTGCAGTTTTTAAAAATGCAAACAACTACGTAGTGGCGGTAGCTTATGCCATCGTTGACGAAGAAACGACAGATAGTTGGAGTTGGTTTTTGCAGCACTTATGGTCCCATGTTGGATTTCGTCATGATTTTGTTGGAAGGGGGAAAAAATTATGTGTTATTTCTGATAGACATAAAGAAATTATCGCCGCTATGCAGAATGTTGAAGATATGGTAAACAATGCGGTTCATCGATTTTGTCTTCGACACGTGCGTAGTAACATGATGCACAAGTTCAAGGTGTCTACTTTAAAAAAGATCTGTTGGTTGATTGGATGCACCTCCCAACAAAGGAAGTATGATTTATTTGTAGCTGAAATGCAAAGTCTCAAGCCTGAAGCTTGGGAATATTTAAAAGCTATCAAAGAAATAAAATGGACGATTGTACATGATAAAAGTCAGCGTCATTGGGGTAACCTAACGACAAACATTTCTGAAAGTTTTAACAACACATTGCGGGGAGTAAGGCTTATGCCAATTAAAGCCATTATTAATTGCACGTTGAGAAAACAGTTAAGCAATATAAAAAACACCAGGAAATTGCAACAACTTGCAACACAGCTTTACCCCCCTGCTTATGGCGTTTGTTTGAATCTCATGATCTTATTGGGCAGCAACATATCATAATAGATTTGATCACCACGAGGCAAGATACAGGGTTTTGTCAAAGATAAATAATAATCAAGCTGGTGGAAATGTTTATACTGTGGAGTTCAATGATAGAACATGCACTTGTGGTAAATAGCAAATGCTAAGATTCTCGTGCTCACATGCGATTGCTGTTTGCCGACACAGGGGTGTGTCACCTTTTTACACTGTGCATGAGGTGTACACTACTACAGTTTATCAAAAGCAGTATAGTGGTCATACTGATTACTGGACAGACCCAGGTTGGAGGATTAGAGCAGACCCATCAAAGGTTACAACAAAACGAGGTAGGAGACACACCCGCAGGATACATAACGAGATGGATGTTCGTCATCATCCAGATGAACCGGTTGTACGTAAATGTTCCATATGTAGACAACCGGGTCATAACATGAGTACGTGTCGTACGTGTCGTAACTCACAACCATGAGTACGTGGAATGATTATTTCTCTGTTGTTGTTTTAGTAATTTTGTGCTTGTGATGTTTGAACTTTTTTATTAACTACTTCGTGTTATTGTGTTTATTAACTACTTCTGTTTATTGTGTTTGTCCTTATATAACACATGAGTAATTAAATAAAATATTTGATAGATAAAACTTGCATAACATTTATATAATAATTAAAGCATCCAAACAATAATTATAACATTAACACAATAATTAAAATCGTTGTGAAGGCTGAGTAGGATTAGGTGCATCGGAATATTCATCTGTCTCGGTTGCTTCATCATTTAAGTCGAATCGGTTTGACGGATTATTTGAAAACCGAGCAACAACATCAGCAGTCTCTTGGAAATGAGGGTAATATGGTAATGGACTATCAAAAAGGTTAAAAAAAATGTTTGCGGGGATGAGTAATTAGATGAGGGACCAGCCTCATCAAAATTTTGGGTGCCCATTTGAAAGGGAGGGGTAAATTATGGTAATCCAAAGTCTTGTCCTATGTGAAAGTTTCGGTTTCCTATATTTGTTGGCTCATATTTTGTTGTTCCTCTATATTTCTTCTCCAACCATTCCTCGTCCTCGTCCTCTACCCCTCCTACGTAAACGTTGAGTGACAGGTGGAAGTTGAACATGAACTGGATTTTCCATCACATGACCTGGTAGATAACCTCCATAATCAGCATGTGAAAAATCCAAATAGTGCCTCGCCAAGTTGCTAACCGTTTTATTGTCAGCCATTTGACAAAACTAGCTCATTCCTTGCATCTACAATAACAATAACAATAACAATAAGAACAACAACAACAACAACAACAACAATAATAATAATAATAATGGCAACCAAGTTTATTTTAGAATGGCAACCAAGTTTATTTTTAAACCTTCTATATGATGGGATCAAGAAAACAACCTGTCAGACTCCCGAATAAATCTATTATTTCAGTTTGTTCAACACCACATCAGTGCCAGTAATTGCATCACCATCAACTTGCAAACCCATAAGACTTGAACATCTTGAAGCGTTACCGTGCATTCTCCCACAGATAAATGAAACGTGTGGGTTTCAGGCCGCCATCTCTCCACCAAAGCCGTAATCAAACCACCATCAAGCTTACGATAACCGCAATCAATAATACCACCAAAAACCCGCCATCCTTATATAAAACATAACATTACTGGGTATAGGCTTGTGTTTGATGAGTCTCCAAAAATTGATATCCCCCCGTCTAGGACGCAAGACACCGGCATCGCTCGTTGGATTCTGAAAATAGCGAGCAACTCTATGCTCACCAACCAAAAATAACAACTCCGTATTCAAAGGACTATATGTAACACCCCAATTCACTATGGAATCAATATGTGAGTTTATTGGGAAATCTAGAATGTGGAATGTTTAATGAGAATGTGGAAGATGTTTGTATTGGGAAGAATGGTTAGATGGTTTATATAATAGAAAAGTAAAAAAAAAAATTTTAATAAAAGCCTTCAATCCGGTCAAAACCCTACCAACTACCCGCCCTCTCCATTGGCGGGTTCTTGGGCGCATTAATGGGGCTGCAGAACTCGCCCTTGTGACCGGCGGGTTTTGGGAACATGACAAACGAAAGCAGGGCAGCCAGGGGAATCTTGTCAGCTTTGGGGAGAACTCGCCAGTTCAGCTTTGGGGAGAACCCGCCGGTGTCACCGGCGGGTACCCCTTATGTTTATTTTTTTTGTTTACCCCACAAGTCAACTAAATTTAAAATTAACCCCGTTAATAAAAAAAATTATGTAAAGTACTTGTAGAAATAATATTAATTAGGTTTGAATCTCGCGCTTCGCAGCGGGGGTTTTGTTGGTTCGTTGGAGGTTAAGTAGTTTTAACTCTTGGCTAAATTGCAAGAAATAATACCTAAAAAGTTGGCAAAGCCGCTATCAAGTTTTTTGCAATAATGGACAAATAATCTTCTGATTTATCTTGAAAACTATATTTAACACCAAATGTGTACTCGGGTAAGTATAGAATAATAATTAATTTACCTCGAGATTTAGGTTATCAACTATGTGTACAATGGAACCACCACCTTCACAAGGCCGAATAAGGTAGCCACTTGGTAGCATTCCCCTCTTACAAACTGAGTAGCAGCAGCCGGATTTGGGCCGGCACCAGAGCCTGATAAGGATCTCTCACACACCTTACATGCAGGAAACTCGCATCAAATCTAGACATAGACAAATTGATAAAAGCAGAGTAAAATGGAATTATAAACATACCACAAGACTTCCATTTTCTAAACTTGTAGTGTATCTTAAGGTCTAGAAATCCCTTGCTGGAGCTAGTGTGGTTGGAGCAAAAATCTAAGATGCAAAATTAATACATTATTTTTTTGAAAATACAGAATTGCTGCTTCAAATGAGTGTATACCAACTGAATTCGGACCAGGCTGCAAAAAAGATTCGATTTGGATTAACTAATCATAATCAATTTAGACATTTCAATCAAGATTGTTACAGATTAGTCCATAAAGATACAAATTTGATAACCAAATTAAAGACGTTAATCATGATTACTATTGTATAATTTAGCCCCAAAAAAAAGTGTAGACTTGGATGCCAATTTCGACATTTTGATCAAGATTATTATTATTAATTAATACAATTAGAGGTAAGGAGATTATAGAAACCTTCATCCCAGGCATCTAGACCCAATCAACAGCAGTTCCTCTGGCCTTTGAAAGGAACTCCGCCAAGGTCTCTTCTGCAATCGAGAGAAGTCTGCCAAAATCGCAAACAATTATCAATTAGAATTAACAAATAAAGTAAAAATAAAGTTTAAAGATAACTGTCATCTATGGAAGCCCGATCTCACTATCACATTAATGATTTACAAAAAGCATGTATGAGAACAAAAATAATACTTCCAACTGTTGTCTCCCAATTGTAGAGATTTTTCATTGTGGTTCTAGATTTCTTTCTTCCCCCATCTCTGGTAATTACACGTTGTTTTTTTTAAAATGTTCGGGTTAGAATTGGTCATCTTGCAATTGTCATCATTACAACTTATCTAGGCCATGGAACTTGGTCCACCTACCTGGTTTATCTTGTTTTCTGACTTTGTTGCCGTTTCAAGTAAACTTTGCAATGCAAATGATTCAACATGTTTTATTTTGACATTTTATAATGTAAAACGGTTCAAGAAAACCACACACTAAAACTTTGTAAGTAACCAATCTGTATAACTTCTTTTATAAGAAAATGGGTAAAAAAACTAAATCCGTTGAACTTTCAAACTTGTCTTTTATGTTGTAGCAGAACACAATCCTTGTTAATCAGATAAGCAATCCCAAACACCTTCAGAACATGTATAAACGCAATAAGCAAATAGGCACTTAACAATGAGATCCCAAAGACGCACGCCCAATTTGATGCAGTCCAATTACCAGTACGTATATATGATTTAGGCATTCAATTCGTCACAAAATACCAAACAATGGGCGAGCAAAACCACAGTCCAAATGCTAAAAGATCTAAAATTTAAAGCAACAATCACTTGAGCAGTTGATGGTGAACAGATTCACGATGGTATTGCATCCTCTTGTCCAAATAAAAATTTCCAAAGTCGATTATCATGGTGGTCAACATCAGTGATCGTGGATGATGTGGAGAAGGCGTACCTGATGATTATGATGATGAGGTCTTCACTTTTTAGGATTTTTGTCCGGATTTCAAATCTTTTTATGTCAGGTCAAGCGATGTAGAAAATTTGTCTGAGAGGAAATCCCTTCTTGATTCATTTTTCATTTTAGATCCTATTAATTTAAGGCATTATTCGATCAAGATTGCTTAACATACAAACAGGAAACAAACCTACCTTGGAATACCAAGATTTGAGGCTGAATATGTAAGAATCAATGCTCCAACACAAGTAAGCATTATTGTCCACCCTGCAATTTTTCTCCTCTTTTTCTCACTGAATATGGCTACAAAATTCACAAAAACTCCATAACCCTTAGAATTTTGTGATGGAAGATCGTGTAAATGAACGCTAAGGAGCCAGATTATAAACCTTGAGCTGCTACTTTAGCAATTAAAGGATATTTAGCTGAAATCTCTCCCTTTTGCGGTAAAAGCTCATTTTTCTCCCCAGAAACACCAGTTTGACCCTTGCTGACCTCAACATCGGTTTCCTGAGTACTAACGATACTGCTATAGCATAAAGAAACCGAATGTATAGCCGCCTGAAGTGAGGATGGGAGTTGGACCTCATCTGGTGGGACATATCGAAGTATCAAAACCGAAATTGCCACCATTGTGAATGCAAGAAGTGACCTACACTAACCTTTTAACACAAAGAAGCAACTATCATACACCCTTAGAGAAAGATATTAGTGGTGGAAAGATGTGCGGTCTAAAGAAAGATGCCACATACCATCCCCGCCAACTGCTCGACGTCCATTAAAAATGCCAGGGTGGCAGCAATCAAACCAGTCAGAATTGTGCTCTTGACAGGAACTTGGGTGCGTGAATTTACTTCTGAAAAAAATGATGGGAGCAAACCGTCTCTAGCCATAGCCATCAAGATACGTGGCTTTAAGACAAAATCTCAGTTAGCAAACAAAATTGGAAAAAACATCGAACAATTGCACTACTATGAGTTGAGTGACATCTGGTATAAAATAACCATGTCTAGACTTTAGACAATTAAGTTGTATTTCATAATCAAGAAAATGTGTTCACCTGAGGCAAAAGTGAACCCATTAATGTTGAGCAGAGAGCAGTTACAGCACCTATAGTTATAATATACCTGTGAATAATCAAAGAACATTAATCTTTATGAGTGTGTGTAGAACTATAAATAAGACACGGGAAATTGTTAAATGAACTTATCTACTTACGCGGCCCATTGAATACCATGGCTTGCAAATGCGGAAGAAATAGGGGTGTCGGGATCCATTGCATAATAAGGTACTAAACCAACAATAACCGCAGAGACCAACATATATAACATGCAACAAATAGATAATGCTGCCCCAATTCCTAAAGGCAGATCCCTTTGAGGATTTTTCACCTGTAAAATTCATGAATTTAAGTTCCATAAGGTTCAATTCATTCATCTTTAATTAAAAGTATTTCAAATATCTGACAAAAAGTCAAATATTTAGTTAAACTACCTCTTCCGCTATACTGGCAACCGAATCAAACCAATGTATGAGAAAAAGACCGTAGAAGCACTGCAAGCATTCCATCTACTCCGTATGGAAAGTATCTATCAAACAACAAAATAAATAAATAAATAGATATATAAACAAATAAGAACATAAATTTGGTTGATAGTAATTGTATAAAAATGATGCTAATTACCCGGTAGAAAGCTTATAGCCAACCCATCCGCTCTTGAATCCTAAATATCCACCGGTTATGATCACAAAAATCATGGCACATATGTTTGCAGTTGTCACAACGGATTGCACAAAAGTGCTCTGCCACATAAAACAAACAATTTAAAAACTATGAAAGAAAAAACGAAAAAGACATATACAACACTCTGATGACTACCTCCTTGATTCCCACAACAAACACCAAAATGGCTGCACATGGGTCAACCACAATACCAAAAACACTATGTCGGGCTAGAAAGGCTGGAAGACTATCTGGGCCTCCGAAAAGCAACGCCTAAAGGAAGAACAAATATATGGTTTTAGAAACAGAAGTTATTTAAGAATTTAGCATGCTTGCATATAATGTAAGATGTAAAATGCATGCACCAGATTAGGAGAAATGCCACGAGCGACTGCAGATCCACCAATTGTATATTCCAAAATGGCGTTTTACGGATGTTGTGGATACACTTCTTCAAGGTCAACGCACAAGAAACTTTGCTACTTAGATTGGTGGTGAAAATTCAATGTACTGAGAATAACATATGTAAATTATAAATATTAATGTACAAGGCTAAATAAAGTCCACTTGCCTTGCAAATAGAAATGCAATTCATCAAGTTACACAGCAGCGATGTCAAAAACCTTGTTGATAAAGATACAACCAACAATGGGTGGATTACCTTCAGCAACCATCCGATGAAGAAAGCTTGACTTCTTAAGGGGATAGACTACTTTATACTCGATCTACCCATATACCCCAGGCCGGAACTCAAGAAGCACAAAAATCCAATCTTCAACCAAAACATAAATCCTATGAACGAACGAACCAAATTGGGTTTAAAAGCGCCGATTGTAACCACACGACAACCAATCCAACACAAAAGGTGCTGAAATCACCAAAGAACTCCCGAAATCAAAGATGCATAAGAAACCTAAAACACACCTGAATCGCAGCAGGAGCAGAAACCATCCAGCAGAGGTGAAGAAGACAGCCGGAGAAGAAGCGAAATGCAGCGGTAGGTGAATCGCAGCAGGAACAGAAAGGGATGTCAAAGGGCGCCGGTGCTACTCCACACGAGCGGCAGGCTGATTAGGGATGTCAAAGGGCGCCGGTGCCGCCCACTTCGGGGGAGTCGAATCGGCGTGGGTGGCTGGTCCTGAAGCGACGATGTCGGCCGGATGAGGCTGATTAGGGATGTCAAAGGCGAAGAGATAAGGAACGGATGTCAAAGGCGAAAGGCTGATTAGGGTTTGAGATAAGGAACGGTGACAATGTGGCCACCGACATAAGAGAATAATATGTATATATAATATGATTATTTTGCGGTTAAAAAATAATATGATTATTTTAATATGGGGGTTGCGGTTTGGGATTGTGAACATGATCCTCCTGAATCTCAATTCGTGATGATGCTTCCTCATCAACTTGCACAATTTCCAGTGGACCATTCACCTTTTGGCTTTTACTTCTCAAAAGCGTCTCAAAAACATTCTTTCTTCAACCCCTCGACCTCAAATTTTCATGGAAGTTCTTACATTTACCAACTTCAATCCCATCTGTCTGCTCCCCAAACTATCAAGGTTATGTTTTCTTGAAACTTTCTGCAATCTTTACTTCAAATTATCGAACTTTAATCGATAAATCCATCTGGGTGTTGGTTAAATTAGGTTTCTTGAACGTATGTATCTCATTTCAATTCCTGTATGTGTCAAATATTGGGCACATGTTAATGATTCCCTATCATCGTCTGCAACCTGTGAATTTGCACAGATTTTATGGTTGTCATCACCATCATCTTCATCATCGGTTTGCCCATGTAAGAGATTAAGCCAATTGAGTTTTAGTAGCGTTATTAGTAAGTATAGGTTTTCTGGGAGAAGAAAGTTTTCCCTAATTTGGGCTTGTGGGGTTCAAAGTGATGGAAGGAAGCATAATCTGAACTTAGAGTTTGTGAATTCCACTAAAAAAGGCGCGAAAAGCTTTGTGAAAAGGCGAATTTCGAGCGAATTGGTTGAAGAGGATGATGATTCATTGTCTGAAAGTTCAATTCCATTGGGTTCTTCAAGTAATTTTGCTAACTTTAGAGAAGACCCTATTGTAGATAAGCTTAGAACTCAACTTGGAGTCATACACCCTATCCCTTCTCCCCCTATTAATCGAAACATTGTGGGATTGTTTGTGTTCTTTTTCTTTGTTGGGGTTGTGTTTGATAAGCTATGGACATCACGAAAAAGGAACAAATCAAGGGATGAGGGGACGCCTGGGGGGACATGGCCGCAGGTTCCCACGAGTTTTTCTTTGTTTCTTGAGAAAGATTTGCAGAGGAAAGAGTCGGTGGAATGGGTTAACATGGTGTTAGGGAAGTTGTGGAAGGTTTATAGAGGTGGCTTGAGAATTGGGTAATTGGGTTGCTTCAACCGGTTATTGATAACCTAAAGAACCTGATTATGTGGAGAGAGTTGAAATAAAGCAGTTCTCACTAGGAGAAGAGCCTCTGTCAGTTAGAAATGTTGAACGACGAACTTCTCGCCGTGTTAATGATTTGCAGTAAGTTTTTTTTTTCTGATCATGTTACTGTTTTTTTCATTGTTGTAGTGCACTGTTAATGATTTAAAGTAGAAGTAAACAAGCAGCTTTTATATATCAAACTAGATGATACATGTTGTCCGTCTGTTTCCTGATATTAGGGGTATTTTTTCATGTTTTTGGGTTGTTCTGGATGTGAAGATGAGATAAATACGTCATAAAATGTATGGTTTTGAACTTTGGGCATATGTTTCATTTATTTTGTACCTTAACTAATATTTAAGTATCTTTTCAATGAACTATGAAGCCAGCTAATTGTACTGTTTGATAGTTAATCTATTCTTTTTGGCTGACTTCTAATGTCTGACTTGTTTTGATGTTATTATCAAGGTACCAAATAGGACTCCGTTACACTGGTGGTGCCCGTATGCTTTTGATGTTGTCACTAAAATTTGGCATCATTCCAATTAAGGTGCCGGTGGGTGTTAGAGATTTTGACATTGATGGAGAACTTTGGGTTAAACTTCGGTTAATTCCAACAGAGCCATGGGTGGGAGCTGTTTCATGGGCTTTTGTGTCACTTCCAAAAATAAAATTTGAACTGTCACCATTTCGCTTGTTTAATTTAATGGGTATGCTTTTTCTGTATGCATTGAATAACTGTTATTTCATAAGCTAAACGAAAACTATTGATTATAACTTGTTTCTTTCATGCATGTATTGATGCCACACCAGCCATTCCTGTGCTCTCCATGTAAGTGATGTTTCTTCTTGTTATAATTTTCATCATAATATCCTGTATCTTAGTTATTTATTCAATGAATCAAAATGCTGCTATTTACACAGGAAATTCTAGAAATAACAAATCTGTGCTTTTATGGGATGATGGGAGAACTTAATTTCATGTGACAACGTTAATGCACCCCATTATCTAATATGATTTCAAGCTCGTGACCGAACATGATTTCATTTTTTCAATTTACGAAGTTGGTTTCTTCTGTGTTGTCTATCAGTTTCTAATTCAACGTTTCATGAAATTTAAGGTTTTTGACAAAACTTTTGACGGAGGATCTACCACGGTTATTTGTTCGTCCAAGAAGATTGTATTAGATTTTCAAAAGGGAAAAGCAGTTGGCCCAGTCAGAAATGATTTTAAGACAGGAGAAATGCAAGAAGGAAATAAAGATTTTGTTGGTGAATTATCAGTCACTCTTGTTGATGCTCGCAAGCTCTCTTATGCATTCTTTGGTATATTTTGCTTGAGCTCATGCATATTCACATGCAAAATGTGCACGATTTCAACTACAATTGACCAAATTTGCAGGTCCTCTTGTAGTTTCATACCTCTTTTATATATACAACCTATAATTTTCTACAAAGAAGTAATTCTTGTCCTCTTCGAAGTTAAAGTTAACCTTTTTTGTGATTGAGAAACCAATTTGGAGTTTGTCTATTATATGATAATATATGATATTTGTATATCTTATAGTCCTTTTTATATAATCCTTTTAATGATTTACAACCACAAAGACTAGAGAGATCATATGCATTTCTTTAATTTACAAATTTCCCTCCTTTCTATTTAGGAAAAACGGATCCTTATGTGATACTTAGGCTGGGAGATCAAGTAATACGTAGCAAAAAGAACAGTCAAACAACTGTTATTGGGCCTCCCGGTGAGCCAATATGGAATCAGGTAAGCACCTGCTGACACCTTTCGAGACACTTTCTAGTGTGCGCTTTTAGTTTTCGAATATCTCGTTCAGCGTCACAAGTCTACAAGCCTTTCTCATTTCAGTGCTCGCCCTTTGAATCTTCAGTAGGAGCCTTTAGTCTTTTGATTAGAGTAGGGGTCGCGAGAGAGCAGAGCGTACCGCCCAGCCATAGTCTCGAGTCTGTTTATAGTCGCGACTGCTGTCATAGTCAACAAGGTTTCGACTAAGTGACTTCGTACCGAAACCATGTTCCTTTGCCTCCTTTAGCTGGCTTTCAGGCATGGGGGCCCCTTCCTCCGTTTTTGGCTGCGGAAATCGCCTTTTATTTAAGACGAATTAAAATTTAATAAGCAATATAAATGTGTCTTTCCTTTATGGCAGGATTTTTACATGCTAGTTACAAACCCAAGAAAACAGAAATTGTCCATTCAAGTGAGAGACAATCTTGGATTTGCAGATATAACTGTTGGCACAGGAGAGGTAACCTCTTTCGTGGCTTTGTTTTGGCATAGATCAGTGCTTCATGTATGCAATCATGAATTCAACACTTTAATGAACTTATTTGCTAATATTAGGAATGAAATGGACCTCATAAGGAATGTGATTCATTCATTTTTAAGGATTTGCATTCCTTGGGAAGGTTTGTCTTTTCTCATTCCTTCAAGGAAAGGAATCAAAGTGCACAAATTTAAATTTAATTATTTTCAGATAAATATAACAACAATTACTCCTACTTTTTAATGAAAATATTTTTATAATTTCAAAATAAACTCATTTTTTATTGAGATTTCTTATGCTTTTTAGGTTCAACTTTTTTTAATTTTGCAATATGACTTCATTTTTTTATTAAATGTGAACGTGTTTTTCCAGGTTGATCTAGGATCGTTGAAAGACACAGTACCAACTGACAAAATTGTGGCCCTTCGAGGAGGTTGGGGGCTATACAGAAAAGGTTATGCAGGAGAGATTCTACTTCGACTCACATATAAAGCATACGTGGAAGATGAAGAAGATGAAAAAGCAGAGACAGTAATGACAGATATTGATGCATCAGATGATGAATTAGCTGATGACTTGGAACAAGCCGCAGTTACATACGGGCAACGTGTAGAGGATTTCTCAAGTGGCACGAGCAAAGAAGCTTTCATGGATGTTTTAGCAGCATTACTTGTTAGTGAAGAATTTCAAGGCATAGTTGCTTCCGAAACAAGTTATGCTAAATACCCTACTGATGTTAAGAGTTCAGAGTCAACAGACACTTCCCCGGGTGTAATCTCATCACCTGATATTTCAACTTCCGAGAGTGGTTCTAGAGTATTGGTATATATTCTCTTGACAAACAATAAAAGTGTGTCAGGTGGTAACAGGTCAAAACAAGTAACTATTGTACTGGCTAATATGTTTTCCCCCGTTTTTATTTGTTATTTTTACAAACACTTTTGTGGTATATATGACTTCACAAACATCTTCATTTTATTCAAAATGCATAAAACCTCCTAAACCTTTTTATTTCAGTAATTAGATAACTATTATGATCTTATGGTTTTTTATCAAATTCAACACGCCACTAATTCAAAAGAATCAAAGAAAACAAGAAAAGTGTTCTTGCAGCTTGGCAATCCGACCCATCTCGACCTGTACAAAAAAAACCTGCTTTAACCGGAGCCCATTACCCACCAGCCTGACCCGATCTGTTTTGCCAATCTAGTCAACATGCACTGGTTATTTGACTTGTTTTATGTTGACCAACCATGTATGTGTATGTGTTTGCAGGTCAAGTCTTGTTTTGGCTTGCTGTGATCACAACTATTTCAATACTTATCACGTTTGATGTTGGTGGCTCGAGTATCTTCAATCCCTGATGCAATGCAACAAGTATTGTTATTCAAGTAAGTTTCCTTCATCTTTTTGGCTACTTTATTGATCAAGTCAAGTTTTGATTTTCAAAGGTCAACCTGTACTTTCCAAACTAAATCAACGTTCTTTCACAGGGCATCTCCACCCGCTTTTCTACCACGTGGGATTTTGTTATTTGATCATCTCATCAAGAAGAGAATGTTAGGCTCGCGGCTTGAACTATCTAATTTCTTGAGAGTGTAAAGCGATTATTTTTGCTATACTTGTGTCTATATTCTTATACATACAGTATTTGGTGCTTTGGTTGAGAAGTTATGCCAAAATGAAAGCATGATAGAAACTGTCTTTGTTATATGTTTCCGTATGCATTGGATCGAGGAGCGAACTACATCATTGGATAGACTGCTTATATGGTCTATTAAACATAAATTATAAGAAATAAAACATGTTTTGAACTGGTTATGATAATTGATAACCTTGAAGTCAGCGGATTCAAAGGTATGCAAAAAGAACAACTTTTGCAACCTTGGGCCAACAATCGATTAAACGGGGTAGGGTTGTGAATTTTAATTTCTAACGTGACACAAAAGTTTCAGGTTGAACCCACGGACATATGCACACCTTGATCCATTAAACCTGTTTGTTTCTACATTTTTTTTTTGTAAAAAAAAGAGTGTTTTATGCTAAAGCTAAAAGTGAGGAAGGTGTTATTCTCAAGTAGTTGAGAGTAAGGAAGGTGTTATTCTCAAGTAGTTGAGAGTATGGATAAAAAAACATTGCTTTGATAGTAGAATTAGAGCATGTAAGTTTATTGTTCTAAAAACGCAACCACAATGTTTAAACAAATTACCTTGTGCGCGTGACATTTTATGTAAACAATAAGTTAGTTGCGTTATGATATTACGTTAGTACATTATTAAAGAGTTTGTAAACTCTCAATGTAATCAAGCAAAGTATTGAATTTAGAGAATTTTATAGAATAGCATAAACTTTTTTGTACAAGTGATATAAGTCAATTATACATTTATACACGATATCACCCTTTTATATATAGTTGGTATGAGTATTTGTAAAAACCTTAATCTAACAAACTGATGTTAACATCTCTTTTCTATTGGCCAAGTCTTTCACATATTCATCATGCTTGCCAGATGTCTCTGGTGATTCATTTTATTATAATCGCCTCTCTTCGAGAAGATCTTTTCATGTCACTTTTATTTCTATCGGTTGATATGAGTTATATTAACATGTACTAATGCCCATACATCTTAAATTACTTTAATTAAAAAGAGACATAAGCGATCAAATTTTAACACGTGTTATATTAATTAAACAAATTAAAAATAAACTAAGTTTAAACAAAACACATGCATTTGCCCAATTGTTTACGTTGATAACCAGTAAATGTTTATCATCCTCTATAAGTGCGATACTTCACTACTATTTTTCATAAAATTAACACAAATCGTTAGGCTTTTCTTTATATAAAAAAATGATATAAAAAAATGAGTACTACAAATTCATTAACTGGCTTTTAACACTATTGATTCAAAAATTTACAAAAGCAAATACGGTTTACAGAGTGGTTTAGTTTTTCTTTACATAAAATTTCGAACTATATAAACAAAATATATAAAACATATGTTTTCTCATGAATATGTGGCTGTTTGGGAGTGCTTTGTTTACTTACTTTTTAACTTATTAACTTTTAAAATTTTAAAAAGTTATTTTATAAACAAACAACAACCCAGTATATCCCACTCAAGAGCAGGGTCTGGGGAGGGTAAGTGTAGGCGAGTCTTTCCTCTATCTTGTTAGATAGAGAGACCGCTTCCAAAGAGACCCCCGACTCGATAGCAAACGCCGTACTGATATCAAACCACATACAATAAATCTTTCAACACATAGCATACAGTATACAAAAAATCATACAACACATAGCATACCGTACACAATAAATCATACAACACATAGCATACATATATCCTAGGTGCATGTAGAATCACCGTTAAAGGGCAGATATGGGCTACTTAGACATCATGCCCCGCAACCAGACTTCAAATACCCTTCCTGTCTATAGGTCGAACTAGAAGTCCTTAATTTTTATTCTACGCCTCCACTCTGTCCTATCCTCGATCATGTGCTCAGAGAGGTACAAGTGTATCATATCTCGCCTAATTACCTCATCCCAAGTCAATCTAGGTCTTCCTCTACTCCTCCTACCCTCTAATATGATGTTCTCTACTGCTCTAACTGGTGCCACCATTGGTCTCCTCTTGACATGCCCAAACCATCTTAATCTTCCCTCTCGTATTTTATCTGCAATACGTGCCACTTCTAACTTCTGTCTAAATACTTCATTTCTTATCCGATCAAGTCTTGTGTGACCGCACATCCACCTCAGCATTCGCATTTCCGCTACCTCTATTTGTTTCTCGTGCGATTTCTTTATGGCCCAGCTTTCTGTTCCATATAACATAGCTGGACGTACTGCCACTCGATATAGCTTTCCCTTTAGTTTTGCTGGAAACCTCTTATCACATAGGATCCCTGATGCTGCTCTCCACTTGCACCAACCTGCTTGAACACGGTGCGCTACATCGCTGTGTATCTCTCCGTCCTCCTGCAAGTACGAGCCCAGGTATTTGAACCTAGCCGTTTGTGGGACCGCCATACCCTGAATACTGATTTGGGTGTCCTCTTCCGCCTCGCCACTAAAGTTACAATGCATGTATTCTGTCTTAGAGCGACTTATCCTTAACCTTTGCGCTCTAGTGCTGCTCTCCACTGTTCTAGCTTGTCGTTTAGCACCCTTTTAGATTCCGATATTAAGACAATATCATCCGCAAAGAGCATGCACCACGGAACTGGCTGCTGTATAGACTTGGTCATCTCATCCAACACTACTGTGAAGAGGAATGGGCTCAGTGCCGATCCTTGGTGGAGTCCCACTTCCACTGTGAATGGGTCTGTGTCTCCGATCGGGGCTCGCACACACGTTTTTGCCCCATCATACATATCCTTGATTATTTTGATATACCTCTCTGGTACCCTTCTAAGTCGTAGACTTTCCCAAATTAGTTGACGCGGAATGCTGTCATAGGCCTTTTCTAGATCGATGAATACCATATGGAGGTCTCTTTTCTTTTCTCTGTATTCTCCATTAACCTCCTTATGGCGTGTATTGCTTCTGTCGTAGAGCGTCCTGGCATAAATCCAAATTGGTTTGACGCTATCTGAGTTTCTCGTCTAATTCTCGTGTCGATAACTCTTTCCCATAATTTCATCGTGTGACTCAATAGCTTTATTCCTCTGTAATTTTCGCAACTTTGTACATCTCCTTTTTTCTTATATATGGGGACTATAACACTGGTTCTCCACTGGTCCGGCATCTTCCCTGTCGTAAAGATAGTGTTGAATAAATCTGTTAGCCATTTGAGCCCCTCATCTCCCAGGCATTTCCACACTTCAATCGGTATGTTGTCTCGCCTCACCGCTTTAGCCCTTCCCATTTTCTTCATAGCTCTCGTAACTTCGTCTACTGTGATGCAACTACAATAGCAATTGTTTTGTTGTGTTGTTTGGGTTGTATTATATATCTCAGCTTGTTGGTTTGGGTTCTTTATGTTGTAAAGGTTATCGAAGTAAGTTTTCCATCTCCCCTTGATGTCATTGTCGTTCACCAAAACTTTTCCATCCGCAGCCTTTATAAACTTCACAATTCTCAGGTCTTGTCTTCTGCTGTCTCTTGCCTTGGCTAACTTAACATGTCATGCTCTCCTTCTTTCGTCTCTAGTCGTTTATACATCATCTCATACGCCGCATTCTTTGCCTCTGACACCGATTTCTTCGCCTCTCTCTTAGCCTCCTTGTATTTATCTTTTAGCTTTGGGCGTTCTTCCTCATTGTTACAGCGTATAAGCTCTCTGAAACTTTGTTGTTTAATTCGTATCTTTTCTTGTACATTTTCGTTCCACCACCAAGATTCCTTATGGTCGACTGTCCTCTTTGTTGTAACTCCAAGAGTTTCTTTAGCTGCTTGGATGAGCGTATTTGCCATGGCCTCCCACTTTTGGTTTGCGTCTTCCTGTGGTCCAGGATGGTTCATTGGTATGACCTTATCCCTAAAAATGGTAATGTTTTCGTCCTTAAGCTGGCTCCATTTGATCGTATGTCTAATTCTCTTGTTTTGTCGGACAATTGGTCTCTTCACGCGTATATCCGCAACTAACATATGATGTTGTGTCACAACTGTCTCTCCTGGGATTGTCTTACAGTCCTTCCACGAGCTACGATCTTCTCTCCTCGTCAACAAATAGTCTATCTGCGTGTGTCTCCCGCGCGCTGCTAAACGTGATTAGATGCGATTCTCTTTTCTTAAAAAACGAATTTATGATTCCTAAGTCATGCGCTACTGCAAAGTCAAGAAGCTCCTTACCGCCTTCATTCCTAAGGCCATACCCGAAGCCTCCATGCACCAACTGGAAGTGGTCATTATCCTTACCGATATGCCCATTAAAATCTCCTCCTACGTATATTTTTCGTCTGTAGGTATGTCACCAATAACGTGATCTAGACTCTCCCAGAACTTTTTTCTTTCTGTTTCTCCTAGTCCAACGTGTGGAGCGTACGTACTAACTACTGCCACTACTTCATCCCCTATTACTATTCTTAACAGCATAATTCTATCATCGTATCTTCTTACCTCCACAACATTATCTTGGAGTTCCTTAGCAACTAGAAACCCTACTCCATTTTTCGTTCCGTCAGACCCTGAATACCATAGTTTATAACTATTGCACTCTGTTGCTCTCCCACCCCGCCATCTAGTCTCCTGGAGACACGCTATCTGGACTCTACGTTTCCTTAGCACATCAATTACTCTAGTAACTTACTAGTTAGGGTTCCTACATTCCACGATGCTACTCTTAATCTAAAATCATTTTTCCTTGTATTCGCACCTCTCGTCACTGAACATGATCTCGGGCAGCATAATGACCCCTGCTAGCCGTCACACGCGGTCAACTATACACGATGGACCAGAACTTAATCAAAAATAGCAACAATAATCACCACTTCACACAATGACACACTATCCTGAGTATAGATTCAAATAAGCCAATGAAACCTATGTAGCGAACAGTTCTAAGATTGACCAGTAATGCAGACAACAACCCACAAATGCTCAACACGCCAACTCAACCAACAATATACAACTTACTCAGCAATTAATATCAAAACACTAACAATTATACAAGTAATCAGCAAGTTATATCCACTAATCAATTAGGCACAAACCACAGAACTAAACGGTCAGCAGAAAATAGACAAGAATATATCAGACTCAAGAAGAGTCAAGGGTTAAAGTCACACAAACCAGTAAAGAACAACAAAAACAGATCACACAAATGATGCACCAGTAAACCAGTAACCAGTAAAGAGCAACAGAAAGCTACACAGAATATCTCAACCGCTGCTGGTACTCCTAACCCAGCCAATATCAGCCTAAACTAGAAACTAAAAGAGAGAGATGGAACAATCTCACCAGATGTGCGGTTCTTCAGATGTGCCCTAGATTTAGCAACCTTCACTTAGGGTTGCGAATCCAAGGCAGAAGAAGGCTAACAGCGGTAAACCAGCAGCAGAGGTCGATCGGGATCGAGAGAGATGCCCTCGGATGAGAAGCCGAGATCGATCGAGCAGGGTCGATCAAGCAGGTCGATCGAGCAGGGGTCGCCGGTGAGGGGTCGCCGGTGAGGGGTCGATCGGGATCGGGTGAAATATATCTTGGGGCGAGATGCTCTTTGATGCTCAAAACCAACAATACACCACCAGAAAGATCGATTTTAAGCACGATTCACCTCGACACCAACAATACGCCGCTGGAAATCTCGATTTCAAGCACCACTCACCTCAGCAGCAACAATACACCACCGGAAAGTTCGATTTCAACTCGGTTCACCTCAATAACAACAACACACCACTGCAAAAGTTCGATTCTAAGCACGATTCCCCTCAGAAACAACGATACACCACCGGAGAGTTCGAATTTTAAGCACGATGCACCTCAAACACCAACAATACACCGCCTGAAAGTTTGATTTCAAGCAGATTCACCTCAACGTCACCAATACAACACCGGAGAGTTCGATTTCAACTCCGATTTACCTCAACACCAGCAAAACACCACCACAAACTTCAAAGTAAAGCACGATTCACCTCAGCAACAACAGCTGAATGCTAGATCTTACCTCTACTAAACCGATTTCAGCCAATAGGACACAGATCTGCAACGATAAGTTGCAGATTTGAACCAAAACCCTAGAACAATGTAGAAGACGATATGAGCGTTCGAGAACGTTTGAGAGCCAAGTTTAAAAAAAGTTATTTTATAATGTTTGATAATGTTTGATAATATGATAGTTTGATAATATGATAGTTATGAAAAAATCTATAGTATCTAATAAAAGAAGGTTTATTTTGCCACTTGTCGCTCATTTGACCTACCTTGTTGCCACATGTCATTATTTTAGGCATTCTCATATTAATTTTCCCTCCAAAAATGTATTATAATAATTTAAACTTCAAACTAATTTGTCTCTCTTATTAAATATCAATTTTATTAATTGAAATATTTCTCTCTCATATAGATTTTTTAAAATCAATATAACATTTAAAATTAGATTTTATTAAGAAAATAAAAAATAACATCTTTTTATTAAAATAGAACTAATAATGTATTTTTTTATATAATATGAAAGTTCTAAAAACACTAAACCTTTTTGAAACAAAATATTTTAAATCGGTCCTTTTTTTAAAATTATAAAAAAGGTCAACGTTTCTAAAAATAATCTTATTAAAACAACCAAAATAATTACAGACCGGAGTTTTTATTAAACAAGATTTTTATTATAATTTTTTTATAAAAGAATTTTAAAACGAAAGTTTAAAAATTAAACTATTTAGATAAGAGAGTTAAAAAAGATAATATAATTGTTTTTTTTTTTTTTTTTTTAGTAATATAATTGTTTTATTTTCTTGAACTATTATGTATATATAATTCATATCTTATATCAAAATTTCGTAGTATAAATCTTTATTTTTATTACTAACTATAATTCGTTAAAAGAATGAGTTTCTAGTCTATCTTTCTATATATGTATTTGTCTATTTGTCTATCTATCTATCTATAGTAAAGAAAAAATAAGATAAGACGTGATATAATTGTAAGCCTAATCATACTGACTTTCTCATTTCTCTCTATTATTAAAACTAATATTGAATACTAATAATATTACTCATACCATTTTCAAATTAAAATTTGTATAGTTTAATAAAATGAAAATCTATTTTTTTAAAATTAAAACACATTTTTAAAACAAAAAAGCAACAAAGTTTAAAAAAATCATTTTAATTAAAAGAAAATATTTAAAAACCACATATTTTTTAAAATAAAAGTTTAAGAAAAATACATTATTGTTTATTACTTAAAGTAGCAATTATACGTAATTATAATCATATTTATCTTCAAGTATAGTTTTATAATTCATAAATTTTTTTATTAATTATTTAATATTTTATTTATTCAACTCGTGTATTACACGGGTACTAACCAAGTAAATTAATAATTCAATCCTTACTAACTTATTAACTTAGAATCTCAAACGTACACTGTAGCTTCAACGTTTAAACTGTATCACGATTAACCGGACGGCGCCACGGCGGCATCACCACCGTCGGCAACCGCCTCCGGCGATTCAATCGTCGTCCAATAGCCAAACAACCACCACCGGAGATATCATGCGCCACCGTCTCTCAACCCCACAACTCCCCTTCAAACACCACCACCACCACCTCGCAACCCTCTTCTCCACCACCACCACCGCAAAATGCACCTCCATAACCGCCGTCAAGCTCCTCCACCAACAACTAACAGTAAAGGGCCTCACACTCTCACACCCACCACTCCTACAACAGCTCATAAGCATGTACATCTCCTCCAACGCCCCATCACACGCACTTCAAACCCTCAAACGCATCCCACCGTCACCATCTTCTGTCTTCTGGTGGAACTTATTAATCCAACGTGCAGTTCGTATGCAATCACTCAATCATTCCCTTGAGCTTTACAACAGCATGAAATCCCTTGGGTGGACTCCCGATGGCTACACTTTCCCCTTTGTCCTCAAGGCCTGTGGTGAGCTACAGTCGATTTTACATGGTGTTTCGTTACATGGGAATGTTTGTGTTCTAGGGTTTGAGAGGAATGTGTTTGTGGGTAATGCGTTGATCGCGATGTATAGTCGTTGTGGTGAATTGGGGTGTGCACACCAGATGTTTGATGAAATGCTTGAGAGGAAGTTTGCTGATGTTGTCTCATGGAACTCGATTGTCGCGGGGTATATGCAGAGTGGTGAAGTGAATAAAGCGGTTCGGATGTTTTATCGGATGACTGCGTGTGGTGTAGACGCGAATCAGGGGCGAGATAGGGTGTGTCCTGATGCTGTTAGTCTTGTGAATATTCTTCCTGCGTTTGCGTCTTTTCGTGCGTCTATGCAAGGGAAGGAAGCTCATGGTTATGCGGTGAGAACTCGGCTCGTTGAGGATTTGTTTGTGGGTAATGCTGTTGTGGACATGTATGCGAAATGTGGGTTGATGGATGATGCGCGTAATGTGTTTGAGCGAATGGAGGTTAAAGATGTGGTTTCTTGGAATGCAATGGTTACGGGATATTCACAAATAGGTAGGTTTGAAGATGCTCTTGGTTTGTTTGAGAAAATGCGCCGAGAGAAGATTGAATTGAATGTGGTAACATGGTCTGCTGTCATTGCTGGTTATGCTCAAAGAGGGCATGGGCATGAAGCACTTGATGTTTTTAGGCAAATGGTCGTTTCTGGCGCCGAACCAAATGTTGTCACTCTAGTTTCATTACTATCTGGTTGTGCTTGTGCGGGAACTTTGCTTCAAGGGAAGGAGATTCACTGTTATGCCATTAAAGAGGTTCTGAACATAAACAAGAATGACCCTGGTGATGAACAGATGGTGATCAATTCTTTGATTGACATGTATGCAAAGTGCAAGGCAGACACTCATGCGCGTAAGATTTTTGATTGTGTTGCTCTAGAAAGTAGAAATGTAGTCACATGGACCGCGATGATAGGTGGGTATTCTCAACGTGGTGAGGCCAATGAGGCCTTAGAACTGTTTTCACGTATGCTTAAACAAAACACACCCACAAAGCCAAATGCTTTTACGATATCTTGTGCACTAATGGCTTGTGCTCATCTTGGTGCTTTAAGACTTGGTAGGCAGATTCATGGTTATGTACTCCGTAACAGATATGAAAAATCTGATGTGTTATTTGTTGACAACTGTCTCATTGACATGTATGTTAAGTCGGGCGATGTTGATGTGGGTCGTGTTGTGTTTAATAACATGAACCAAACAAATGTTGTCTCGTGGACGTCTCTATTGACTGGGTATGGAATGCACGGTCGTGGTTTAGAGGCTCTTGATCTTTTTAATGGGATGAGAAAGGCGGGTCTTCCTATTGATGGTGTCACATTTGTGTTGTGCTCTATGCGTGTAGCCACTCTGGTTTGGTTGACAAGGGGTTGGAATATTTTGAGATCATGACCCGGGAATTCGGTATTGAACCCGGGGTCGAACATTATGCATGTATTGTTGATCTTTTCGGCCGGGCTGGTCAGTTGGCGAAAGCTATGGAGATCATTAGAGAGATGCCAATGGAACCCAGCCCAATAGTGTGGGTGGCGTTGCTTGGTTCATGCAGGGTTCATACAAATGTAGAGTTAGCCGAATATGCTTCTAGTAAGTTGTTAGAGTTAGGATGCGAGAATGATGGAACATATACACTGCTCTCCAACATATATGCAAACGCTAAGCGGTGGAAAGATGTCGCTAAAGTTCGGTTTTTGATGAAAGACACAGGGATAAGAAAGAGGCCCGGGTGTAGTTGGGTCCAGGGAAAAACAGGCACTGCCACATTCTATGTCGGGGATAAAACTCACCCACTTACCAAAGAGATATATGATCTTCTTGGTGACCTGATGCATCAATTAAAGCCCTTGGGTATGTTCCTGATACGAATTTTGCTCTCCATGATGTAGATGATGAGGAGAAAGGTGATTTTCTTGTTGAACACAGTGAGAAGCTGGCGCTTGCGTATGGGATTTTGACGACGCCTCCTTGTGTGCCAATAAGGATCACGAAAAACTTGAGAGTCTGTGGTGACTGTCATGTTGCCATCACCTACATATCCAACATCATTGACCATGAGATAATATTGAGGGATTCGAGTCGTTTCCATCATTTTAAGAAGGGATGTTGCTCCTGCAAAGGTTACTGGTAAAGGAAATGCACGAGTATATAACTCTAAATTCACACTTCATTCATCTCCATGCTCCTTGAATGGGTAGTAACTATTTTATTACTCCTTAAAAGATTCAGAATCTAGATTTCGTTATTATTAAGATTAACATGAAACTTACTAGTCCTTCGGAAATAGTTACCTGTCTGTTCAGCTTATCTACATTTGTTGCATGTACAACCCAAAGCCAGATATTTATATATTAGAAATCATATATGTATTCAATGAAGATTTTTAAAATCTCAACACAGATAGAAACTTATTTGGATTCGAGGATTGATCAATTGTATACAATCAATTGGCTCTTTATAGGCCGGGGGTCGTCTTGGAAGTTGCCTCTCTATCAGTCTATCCCATAGGATAGAGGTAAGTGATGTTTCACACTTTTTATGTTTCATTTATGAAGTTGATTTCTTCTGCTCTAACTATCCACTTTTAGTTCAATGTTGCATGAGATTTAAAGGTCCAACCATGGATGAGTTAGCGAAGCGAGGAATCCAGACCAACTCCACTGTGTGGTTCATGTGTGGTTCTAAAATGGAGTCAGGCATCCCATATGTCTGCGTTCATGCTCTTACGTGATGGATGTCTAGGCAAGGATTTGTGCATGGTGTGGAATTTCCTCCTCCCCTGCAGCTCAGTGAAACAAGCGATCAAAGTTCTAAACATACTCCATATGTCAAATGCAAGGAAGAAATGGATTCACGCAATAATCCTCGCAGCGATGCAGTTTATTTGGCGTGCGTGAAATGATGAAGTGTTCAACAGCTAATCAAAGGCGTATCCAATAGTTTCTTGAGAAAATCAAGACAAACACGTTTACTTGGGTTAAATAGAGTGTACGTCAGATCGTGAAGTGATCCAGCCCCTCCTTGGACCCTACGCAAAGCGGGAGTTAAATCAAGCACCGGATACATCTTTAAGAGGTCGAATATTCACTCCCAGAATCATGGTGTAACTGGAGTGTACCTCTAGTTTGATCACATGTACTGTTCTTTGCTGTTAGCATCTTGCTTGGAGCATTATTTCAGTTAATAAAATCTCCCTGTTTTACAAGCAATATTTCAGTTAATAAAATCTTTCTGTTGCTTAAAAAGTATGGTAAATTCTTAGATCAGCAACAAATAAATTTACCAAGATAGACTATTAGAGTAATAGATAAATTTTTCATACTTATCAAACTAAGTGGGTGTATATGTTTTCATTTTTATAAACGTATATGAAATAGTTATGTACTTATTCTTTTTATGATTGATACCACGAACAAGCATTTACTATCATTTTTATAGTTCACTACTTAATTTGTTGTGCACCTACAGTATTAATATGACCTAGTCTTGTTTTTAATAATATCTACTTAATTTGTTGTGCACCTACATTATAGGTGTTTAAATATTATAGTGTATTTCTCAGTATTATAGGTCTCAGGTTCGATCCATGGAAACGGCCTCCCCACAAAATGTGGGGGAAAGACCGCGTACATCTTCCCTTAAATGGGGCGGACCCTCCCTGGACCCTGCGAAAACGCGGGAGCTCTTTGTAGCACCAGATACGCCTTAAAGGTGTTTGAATCTTGCTATGTCTCATTTTGATGATTTTAAAAGGAGAGTGAAGGATAAAAATTTGTCCGCTGATTTGTTTGATTGTTGTTAGTAAAAAAATAATTCTTACCTAGTGCTACTTTACAGTTCATGACTTTATAGCCTAATGATATTGGTAATATTATCAGTTGTTCCGGATGGGTCGGTTTAATCACGAACTGAAGAGTCTGTTCAATATTAGCAACTTGATTGCTCATGGGTTTATCGGAAGGTTTTTCATTAAACCGGGTCTGGCCGGCAACCGGATCAAACCAAGAACCGTGATTAATAATTAATGGCCTTTCTTTTCCTTTTAATAGGTCAAGAGGGAAAGAATATTATATCACTAGCTATAGTAACCCGTGTGTTACACGAGTTGAATAAATAAAAATTAATATAACAAAATTTATTAATTATAAAATATATTTTAAGATATAATATCATTAAAATTATGTATTAGAATGACTGTAAGTTATAAAATAGTGATATCAACTTTTTAAAATTTTATTTTTTTTTCAAAAAAAAATAAACGTTTTGTTTTAAAACAAACCGTATAAAAATGTCATTTTTAAAATTTTCTTATTATAACCCTTAAATTTAATTATTTTTGGTTTTAAAAAATAACTTTTTAAAAATACCAATTTTAAATAGTTTGTATTTTTTTAAAAGTCTTATGCTTTAAATAAATTTATTATTTTATAAGAAAATGTTTATTTAGAAATAATATTAATAAATAGATCTCTTTATTAATTTATTAAATTTAAAAAAGTGTTAAATAGTATTATTAGTAATTAAGGTAATTATTTAATAGGAGAGAGAGGCGGGAAAATTTTGATGAGAATGATTGTGGTGTTGACACGTGTCATCCAAGATACCTTTTTATTAGAGTAGGAAGATGAGTCGATGTGTGATCAAGTAAAGATGACACATAATTTATATTGAGAGTATAAAAGCTAGAAAGAGTGAGGTGGACTATGTGAGATTAGTAGCTACTCAAACAAAGAACTAAACTAAATAATATATATATATATATATATATATATAGGGGAGGGATCAAATGAAAACCATGTTTATAATTAAAAACCGTGAAAACAAGGGGTTACATATATGTAAGTGTGTATTACAAAGTGTATAACTAATGGTTACATATATGTAAGGGTTATGTATTTGTAAGTACGTGTTACCAAGTGTACAACTAAGAGTTACGTACATCTAACTCATAAAAGGTACGTATACGTACCTCAATTCGTTATCATCGTCAACCTTGGAGTTTAAATTAAAAAATAAATAATGACCTCAAAAAATAATGTTAAAATTCACTCAATATACTTTAAACAATTAAAAATTATATCAATTATAAATTATGTGATTGGATAGTGGTGGTTTCATGGTTTTTAATTATAAACATGGTTTTCATTTGATCCCCCCTATATATATATATATATATATATATATATATATATATATATATATATATATATATATATAGAGGGAGGTTCCCCTAAAAAATAATTTTTCCCTAAGTAGGCTAAGAAGTAATCTTAGCCTTCTAATTATCTAATTAAGGACTAAGATCAAAGTGTAGAAAAAATAAGTAATCAAGGGTAATTTGGGTATTTTATTATATTACCCACAATTGTTGACTTTTTAAAATTTCCCCCTATTTTTTTAAATGCTAATAACTTTTTCATACGACATTATTTTTTTAAATAAATTACACCATAAAATCAAGCATTTTTTTCTCTTTAATTTGAGTATAGTATTACTATAGTTTTTTACAAAAAAAATCAAATTATGTGAAATTATGCTACATTTTTAACGTTTTTGTACTGCATTTTATAAAACAGCACAAAGCTGTGCTGTATTTCATAAAACAGCACAAAGCTGTGCTGTATTTCATAAAACAGCACAAAGCTGTGCTGTATTTCATAAAACAGCACAAAGCTGTGCTGTATTTCATAAAACAGCACAAAGCTGTGCTGTATTTCATAAAACAGCACAAAGCTGTGCTGTATTTCATAAAACAGCACAAAGCTGTGCTGTATTTCATAAAACAGCACAAAGCTGTGCTGTATTTCATAAAACAGCACAAAGCTGTGCTGTATTTCATAAAACAGCACAAAGCTGTGCTGTATTTCATAAAACAGCACAAAGCTGTGCTGTATTTCATAAAACAGCACAAAGTTGTGCTGTATTTCATAAAACAGCACAAAGCTGTGCTTTAACCCTAATTTGAAGAGTGCCACATATAATCTAGGGTTTGGAATAACTTTCCCATTTGTTTCATACTGAATTAACAAAATGCAAGCTTATCAATCCATAAATTACAACTAGACGCACTGAAAGTAATAAATTTGGACTGCATACCTGCTTTATGCAGTATGCAAGAACTGCCCATGACATCATCCCAAATCGGCAGTTTGCACCCAATAGAAATCGAAGATTATGTTCCCTGAAGAACCAGAATCTGTCGAAGAGGGTGCCACATGACCCTGTTCATCAGCTACATGACCCTGTTAATAAAACAGCACTTTGAAGATGCATGCTAGGGTAAAAGACGAACAGAAAGCAAACGAGATAAGGGTAAAAGAAAGGTAATCTGACCGGTGGTGAGTGCTTTGATCATTCCGGCACGGCGACCTTTGAAATCCCTAAAAACCTCTTCCACCGTGCGAGGATTGTACTGTGCTGCTGCTCCTCCTCCTTCCATGTGAAGCTTTTGAGAAATGGAGGAGGTGATCGTTGTTCAGTAGCGAATTACAGAGAGAGATGGAAATGGCGGATTTGAATGTGATGATAAATGCAGGGGTTTAACTACAATTGATTTACGGGTGGGTGATGAGTCCGAGACTGAAATCAAAATCCCAATTTTGGAATTTATCTTCCTCTTTCAGTAACTCTTGTTGTGTACCAAGAGCTTTGATTTCTGCATATCCATCATGATCAAGTATGATAATATGATGTATTTAATAAAACAGCACATTGCATTCGAATTTGTGCTGCATTTTGATAAAATACAAACGGGACTAATGAGTATGTTTTAGGACCATAATGCCCTTTAACCCTAATTTGAAGAGTGCCACATGTAATCTCCTTATTCCTTCTTAGCCTACTTAGGCAAAACTTATTTTTTATTAGAACCTCTACCTATATATATATATATATATATATATATATATATATATATATATATATATATATATATATATATATATATATATATATATATATATATGGGGGGATCCAATGAAAACCTAGTTATAAATGAAAACCTTGCAAACTAAATCTTAACCATTGATTATGTAGATCAATGGTCATTAATTACTAGTGGCAAGATTGTAATTCTTGTGAAGTTTTTAAGACAAGTTTTAATATAAAAGGGCATTTTAGGAAAAACAAAAAATAAATCTATTTAACTTTTCATAATTTCGTTTCTCTTTCCTCTCTCTTAATTACTCTTTACTTTCCTAATTTTTATTTCTCTCTCTTCTCTCCTAATACAACGATGGTACATATGTGTACTAAATAATGTGAACGGTTGAGTGATGTATGATGAATATTTTTTTACAGTAATAGAAGTTTATTAAGAGTCTAAAGACTTAATTAAGTTGAAAAATTTGGATAATACAAAGACGGTACATATGTGTACATAGGATAATTGTTCAAAAATATTAAAATGTTTTAAAACTTCAATGATACATACCAGTTAATATGCTAAAGAAGCTTTGGTACATATATGTAACAGTTAATATGCTAAAGAAGTTTTGGTACATATATGTAACAGTTAATATGCTAAAGAAGCTTTGGTACATATATGTAACATTTAATAAGTCTTTGTTTGTGTAATGGTGCGATTAGGATTTTGGTTATATGCTAAAGAAGCTTTGGTACATATATGTAACAGTTAATAAACATACGTAAATCATTCATCAAACAACTAATACTAAGGTACATATACGTCATAGTTAAACAAATCATTCATCAACAACTAATACTAAGGTACATATATGTACTTTAGGTTGAAAAACAACAATCTTAACACAAATCATTCATTCCTTCTCTCTAGCTTTCTCTTCTTCCTTCTTTTTCTGTCAATAAAAAAGAACCCATAATCAATTATCATAACAACCGAAATCAATCAATCAATCAATCAACTTTGAAAGAACCCTAACAAAATCCAATACCTTGGTCTACGAAGGACCTCTCGATCTCTCGCCTCTCGGTCTGCGAAGGACCTCTCGATCTCTCGCCTCTCGATCTGCAGCCAGCGACCACCAGCCACCACCACACAACCGTCGACCACCAGCCACCACCACACCACCGTCGACCACTAGCCACCACCACATAACCGTCGACCACTAGCCACCACCACACCTCCGTCGTCTCATCCACTTCCTCGCACTCTGTTTTGAACTCAAGAGGAAAATATATGATGATTTGATATAACAAACTGAAATTGAAAGTGAGAAAAGGAAGGGATTTAGTCAAATATATAAATACCATAAATATGTTAATTGCAAGATTATAAAAATACCCTTTTTTAATAAAATAAAAATATATATATTAAAAATCTATGATTGGTTGAAAGTGATTTTCATGGTTTTCAATTATAAATGTGGTTTTTATTTGATCCCTCCTCTCTATATATATATATATGCTAAAAGTTCTATTGTAATATGTTATGATTGAAACAACAAGTTTACGTACATGTTCGGTTCTGTTATAAAAACACTAGACATTGGTGATCGCCTCCTAGAAAATTTATGCGTGTTTAAAATGTTACGAGTGTAAGTTTAAATAACATTAGGAGTAAAAATCGTTGTTTAAGAGAAAAGATAATTAATAAATTTAAGAGTATTAATTATAAAATATAAAAAAAATTAAGAGTCATGGTCCCAATTCCCAACCGTTATGACCCCAAATCTCCAAATCATCAAACACGTATCTTCAACATGCAAAAACAATCTTCAACAACATTTCAGAAAATTCTGAACCAAAATTATCCCATTGATCACACAATCACCACCACCATCTTCATCAATCATCATCATCATCATCAACAACAACAACAATTCGCTAATTATTAACAGTGAATCAAAATGACCATCGCGCGATCTGACCCAATTGCTCAACAACGCAAAGGAATCCAATTTTCGGATTTCCCAGATGTCGCCAAGTTTCTGCTTCCTTCTCGAACAGAAACAGATAACCCCATGACAGCCTCTATCAAGCTTGATGATTCGCCCATGTTCCAAAAGCAGGTGCCCATTGTTTGTGTTATTGTGTATTTGTGCGGTTAGGCTTCTGTTTTTGCATAATTAATACGAAAGCACATGTCTTGTTGTGAATGCGGGAACCTTAGATTGAGTTGAATTTGGTTATTAATGCTAGTGATTGATTTAGGGAACCCTAGATTGACGATGTGTCTTTATGCGGATAGGTTTCTGTTTTTGATTGTTGACATAATCATGAGCATTATCATACATTGCAAAGTCTTTTTAATCTGGGATGGCCTGAGATGTTTCATAAAATGTTGTAAAAACTTGAAATTCTTTCTTTCCTTAACTGATACGGGGACACCGGTTGTATGGGGAACAAGTGTGAGGTTTATTGACCTGGTGAACTCGCTCACCCATCAGCCTAGTCTTTTGGTTGACTTTTCTTGTTTGATCTGTAACTGTGGTATCAGAGTCAAACTTGGAGTGGTGGCCGGGAGAGAATCAGTCGTGACCAACGAGAAAGTTGCCCTTTAAGGAGGGTCGAATGATATGGACCAAAACCATCTCAAGATATGAGATTTGTCCAACATTGGCCGTATGATCAACAAATATGGAGTTTATAGACTAAATGGGCTCCCTCACCATAAGACTTGTCTTTTGGGTTGAGTTCTCTTGTTTAGTACGTAACATTAACTGTGATGTGAAGCTATTTATGGGTAATCAACTTTTAAGTAGAGAGTGTGAGAACCTCATAAGCACTTGTAAGTAGTGCATGGAAGATTACCAAATTTAAAGCAATATGTATTATGTATTGAGACTTGTCTATCTCTTAGATGATATAGTTTGTTCAACATTATGTATTATAAAAAACTCATCATTCAACAAGCATTCTTGTAAAGATGGAACAAATTCATGTAATTAGGGATTGAGTTATGTTTCTAATTATATATAGAAGTTAAAACTACATGTATTGTTTGTTTTGTTGAACGTTGCCCTTTTTGGACAGGTGCATTATACTGAACAGATAACAGATGAGCTAAAAATGCGTTGTCATAAACTAAACAAAGGGAGCAAAAATATATGTAAGTTATGAGTCAATTTTTTGGATTAAATTTTCCAATGGAATTTAATGTTTGATGCACTGTTTAGAATAATAAAAACATGTATTATTCATGACAGGGATGGTCTTGGAGAAGCATGCAATATAGATTTACATTTGCAGATGCATTAGAGGCATTTGGTGGTGGCCAAGATGACCCTGTCAGTTCATCTATCGGAGGTTTGTCAATAGACCTGCTTTGCTTTAAGTGGGTTCTTTTACCAAATACATTGTTGCTAAATCATAAGGGATTTTTGGTCTGATATTTACGGGTCAAATAATTGTTTTCATAGTGGCTGCAACAGAACTGATTATCTAAGAGTGATATAATTATCTATTTACCTCTCACATCTATATTTAAAAGAAAATGCCATTTTGGTATTTCATCTATTAATTTCATATATAATCAGTATTTGCCAAGCATACAAATATTTTATTATCTGGGTATATCAACTTGAGCCAACAGAAGCACATTCTACAACCTGTTTATTCACAACTGGCTATTTGATTCTAATTATTCAATATCACTAATTTACCTTCAAAATACGGAGTTCTGCTTGATAACCTATTTGTTACAATATTACCGCTTGAGCTAACAAATGCACATGAGAAGTTATTCCTTTTTTATCTGTACTTTGATAGGTCCAATAATGTCAAAGTTTGTTAGTGCTTTTCGCGAGATTGAAACGTTTAAGGAGCTTCTTCGTTCCCAAGTAAGTGTACGAGTTGCATTTAAAGCTAGTGATCATCAATGACTATCTGAACTCCATGCCACGATAATTACTTGTTCTTTTTATGTTAATACCCTCTAAAGAATATTGATTGTCTACACCATCTGTAATTAATGCGGGTGAAGGAGAGTTAGATTTATAGTTAGAGGTGTCAGATGATGCCTAAGTATTTGTTAGAAAAGAGGAGTAAGTTTCCAACCAAATTTAGCATTGTGGATAGATACTTTACATTTTAATATCCAACCAACTTAGCATTTTGAATTTAAAAAGACTAGTGTGATTTTTTCATCACCGTCTCCTTACTAATTAAATTTTGACAACTGATGTAGAATGCACCAAACTTGAATTTTTTGAAATTTCTTCAGCAATGATTGTTTATCTCTGTATAAACATTGTGGATATGTTTATAATCTAAAGCATCAAGGACTGACTTACATCTCTTGACTATGGAAAGCAACATCCTATTATATTTGCAGGTTGAACATTTGCTTGTTGATCGTTTGACTGAGTTTTTATCCGAGGATCTTCAGGCCACAAAGGTAATATTATTAACCAATCTTTTGATATTTGTTCTATAAATATTAAAGGCTAATAACCTTAATCAACATCTTTACCAATCACTTTAAATAGTAGTTCAGTTTTAAAGAATTAATTCATTATTGTATCTTTTCCTTAATTTTAATTGAATGCTTAGTAAAAGGTATTTAGGTACTCGGTAGAATTATCAGGGGCACAGAAAGTTATTCCATCATGAAAAGCTAGCGCTTATTATCAAATAAGATAATAATACCTATCATAATCCTTTTTTTCAATACCCTGGTACATTATTAATTCTAGTTCTCCATCTATTCCATCTTGTTTTGCTCAGGACGCACGTAAACGATTGGACAAAGCTGCATATACATATGATCAGGTATATCTGCTTTGAGTTTTTATTATTTTGTTCCTGTTTGATCTTCAATTCAGGTAAATCTTTTGTGTATACAAGTAGCTTCAAACATTTATCTGTTGTTAACAAACAAATTCATAGTGAGCTTTTCGATTATGTGATAGCTTATAAATGTTAAAAGCTACTAATGTTCTACGATTGCTCAAGATTCGAATTGTATAGAACACAATTTAATAACCAAACTCCACTCTTTGATTAATAATCGGGAACTCACTCAAAACCGATTATGATTATACAATATATCTTATGTTTAACATTTCCTAAACACCCATATTTATAACCTTTAGGAACCAACATGTTCCTGGTTTTAGTTGAGAAAGTAATAGCCACTAATTAATGTTTCCCATTAACCTCAACCACTATGCTTTCCCATTAACCTTTTGATTGTATGGACCCCCTGTGACTTAGGATTCCAACAATCACCCCCGAATCTCTAAGTCCTTCTAGAGATGTCTTTGATCTCGATCAAACTCCGCATTTCCTTGAACTTGGTTCGAGCCAATGGTTTTGTAAGAATGTCTGCCTTTTGTTTTTCACCGGAATGAACTCCACCTCCACTTGTTCGTTTTCAACACAATTGCGAATGAAGTGAAACCTTGTGTGAATGTGTTTACTCCTTCCATGAAAAACGGGGTTTTTTGTTAGTTCGATTGCCGACTTGTTATCAATTCTTAGAACCACCTTCTCTTGTGCTTTGTTCATGATTTCTCCTAGCAAATCTTGAAGCCATATTGCTTGACATGCAGCCACAGTGGCTGCCATGAACTCTGCCTCGCAAGATGATAAAGCAACGGTATCTTGCTTTTGCGAACACCACGTTATCGGAGATGACCCATAGTAGAAAATGTGACCGGTTGTGCTTCTTCCGTCATCCGGATCAACATTGTGACTACTATCACTATAACCAATGAGTCGTTTTTGTCCCATCCTCTCGTACTTAATTCCGTATCCCATTGTTCCCCGTAAGTATCTTAAAATGTGTTTGATTGCAACCCCATGTGATTTTCTTGGACTTTGCATGTATCGGCTAATAACTCCAACTGCGTATGCCATATCGGGTCTTGTTTGCAAGAGATATCTAAGGCATCCTACCACCTTTCGATACTGTGTCGGGTCGATTTCGGGTTCATCTTCGGCCTTCGACAATTTGATTCCCGGGTCCATGGGAATGTGAGTCGGATTGCAGTCGTGTAAACCGGATTCCTTCAGAATGCGTCGAGCATATGCTTCTTGGTTTATCGTAATCCCCGATTCTTCTTGTTTGACTTCAATGCCCAGGTAGTAAGTCAATCTTCCAAGATCTGACATTTCGAAGTTTTTGGACATCTCAAATTTGAACCTTTTGATCATGTTCAAATTTGTACCTGTGACAAATAAATCATCAACATAAATTGCTACAATTAGCAAGTTAGTTCCTTCGTTCTTCCGGTACACCGATGGTTCTTTCATGCACTTGTGAAATTTCATGTCCTTCAAAATTCCATCAAGTTTCGTGTTCCAAGCTCGAGGTGCTTGTCTAAGACCATATAGTGCTTTGGTAAGGCGATACACTTTGTGTTCGTTGCCTCTCTTTATATAGCCTTCCGGTTGTGACACATAAACGGTTTCTTTCAACTCTCCATGTAAGAAAGCCGTTTTGACATCCAGGTGGTGAATCTCCCATCCATTGGTAGCGGCTAAGGCAATGAGAAACCTGATGGTTTCAATTCGAGCTACCGGAGCAAATACCTCTTGGAAATCAATACCAGGTTGTTGCACGTACCCTTTAGCAACCAACCTTGCCTTGTGTTTGTTAATGGTGCCATCTGCATTTTTCTTCAGTTTGAAGACCCATTTGAGCCCAATTGCCTTTACCCCCATAGGCTTGTTCACGAGAGACCAAGTATTGTTCTTGTTGATCGAATTGATCTCCGTATTCATGGCTTCTACCCATTCCGGTTCTTTCTTCGCCTCTTCAAACGATACTGGTTCGTCATTGGTTGTCAGAAGAAGTTCATCAAGATTATCAAGGTCTAACACATAATCTTGCAGTCGAGTCGGAGGTCTCCTTGTTCTCGTAGGCCTCTGGTTTTGGACATTGTTCACGTTATTATTGACTAGACTTGGTTGCTCGTTTTCTTGAACCTGCGCTCCGACTTCAATCTCGTGATCCGATTCAATCGGTTCAGTTTGATCATTGTTTACATTATCTTCTTGGTTGTTCGCCTCATCTTCTAGATAGTTCCAAGGAACTATGAATGACCCCGGTTCTTCATTGTCGGTACTTGCTTCTTTGACCCAGTCCCACCATTTGGTCTCGCAAAAAATAACGTCTCGACTCACGATTATTTTTTGTGTAGCCGGGTTAAAAAGCCGATAGGCTTTCGTACCTGGTTCGGAACCAAGATGCACCAGCGGTCTTGTTCTTGCATCCAACTTTTTGAGATTTACCGGTTCAATTTTCGCATACGCTAGACACCCAAAGATGCGAACGTTCTCCAAATTCGGTTTTCTTTTATACAACTTCTCATACGGAGTTGTATCGCCAAGAACTCTTGTGTAAACTCGGTTGATCAAATTTGTAGAGTGTTTTACTGCTTCTCCCCATAAATAATTTGGAACATGCATCGCCTTCATGATACTTCGTGTCATGTCCATAAGAGTTCGATTTCTTCTTTCCACAATGCCGTTTTGTTGTGGTGAATATGGGGCGGTAAGATGGCGTTTGATTCCATTTATATCACAAAAGGAATTGAACTCAAGTGAAGTAAACTCGCCTCCTCGATCACTTCGAAACACCTTCAAAGATTTTCCGAGCTCATTCTCCGTCAAAGCTTTGAATTTCTTGAAGTGTAAAAGCGCTTCACTTTTCTCTTTCAAGAGAAAAATCCACATATACCGTGAAAAATCATCAATTAGTGTGAAAATGTACCGATTTTGACCCTTCGTTGATGGTGTGATCGGACCGCATAAGTCACCGTGAACGAGCTCCAAAGGTTGTGTTGCTTTGTACGTCGTCATTAAAGGAAATGACTTTCTTGTTTGCTTTCCCACCAAGCAAGATTCACACAATTGATTCTCACTGTCAAAATGGGGTATTCCTTTGACTAGACCTTTCTTGGACATCTTTTTCATCGACTCGAAATTGATGTGCCCAAGTCTTGCATGCCAACGCCACGTGTCTTCACTCAGTCTCGAATGAAGGCAAATTGGTTCTCCATTAGTCAACTTTATTTTATAAAGGCGGTTTGGAGTTCTTTGTACCTTCATTAATAAGCAGTTGTCGGCATTATGCATTGTTAAATAGTCGCTTTTCATTCGAATATCGCACCCGGCTTCGGTTGCTTGTCCAAGACTGAAAATATTGTTTTTCAACTCCGGTATGAAATAAATCTCCGTCATCAATTGTTGTTGCCCCGATTTTCCTTGGAAAAGAATAGATCCTTTCCCTTTAATTTCGACACACGAATTATCACCGAATTTGACCTTTCCGGTTATTCCTTCGTCGAGTTCCGAAAAAAATGATCGATTTCCTGTCATGTGATTACTCGCCCCGTTGTCCAAATACCACACATTGTTTTCCTGTGACTTGTATCGAGACGGTATCACCTTCTCTTCGTTCAAAAACACTGTTTCGTGAAAAAATACAGCTTCATTGGCGTCGTCTTGCTCGGTAAACTTGCTTTCTTGGAATTTTTTGATTCGGTCTGGACATTTGGACGCGAAGTGTCCCGATTTATCGCAACGGTAACATATAATTTTAGATAAATCCTTTTTTCGGTTCTGGTCCGAATTAGGATTCGGCTTTTCTTCATTCTGTTTTGGGCCTTTCTTATTTTTAACCCACGTTTTCTGCCCACTGGATCCGCCTGACCCACCTGGTCCATTATACCCATTCGAGCCACTTTGATTAAACCCACCAGAAGTTCTTGCCTGCTGCTTCCCCTTCGCGTGAGACGCCGATCCACCAGCACCCGATGACGAGCCACCACCGGACATCCTCATGAGCATCACCCGCGTCTGCCCTTCTCCGCCATCCACTTCCCTAATTCTTTCTTCATATGCCTTTAATCGACCCACAACATCTTCGAAACCCACTGTCTTCAGGTCCAAGAGCTGCTCAAGAGATGCGACAATATGGATAAAATTTCTTGGTAAACTTTTCAAGAATTTCTTCACAAGTTTCGATTCTCCCATAGTTTCTCCTAAGGCGGCCGATTTCGAGGCTAATCCGGACAATTTTCCCGCAAAATTGTCAATTGAATCTGAGTCAGACATCTTCAATCGGTCGAATTCGGCGTTTAGGGTTTGCAATCGGGCCTCTTTCACACGATCAGCGCCTACGTACCTTGCTTTGATCGCTTCCCAAAGTGCCTTCGAAGAATTCACATCACCGATTTGCATTATCAAACTCTCCGGGATTGCTTGATACAAGAGTCCCATTGCTAGATAATCTTTTTCTTCATTGGCTTCTGTGCCTGGATCGATTACAGTCCAAGCCTTATGAATTCTGATCACAACCTTCATACGTAGGGCCCAGACTGTATAATTAGTGGACGAGAGCATAGGACAAGCAACAGAGGTTGAGCCGATCATCTTCTCCCTCACCGGAGGAGGTCTACCTTCGCCCTCATGATCAGACATGTCAACCTTCTCGTCAGCTTGTTAGAAAATTGATTTCACAGCCCCTTAAACTCGAGCTCTGATACCAATTCAAGATTCGAATTGTATAGAACACAATTTAATAACCAAACTCCACTCTTTGATTAATAATCGGGAACTCACTCAAAACCGATTATGATTATACAATATATCTTATGTTTAACATTTCCTAAACACCCATATTTATAACCTTTAGGAACCAACATGTTCCTGGTTTTAGTTGAGAAAGTAATAGCCACTAATTAATGTTTCCCATTAACCTCAACCACTATGCTTTCCCATTAACCTTTTGATTGTATGGACCCCCTGTGACTTAGGATTCCAACAATTGCAGGCTCGTGAAAAGGTTGCATCTTTGAAAAAGAGTACACGGGATGAAGTTGTTGCTGAATTGGAGGAGGTATATATGCATGAAGTGTCATGTCGTGCATTTTTCTGTAAAAGTACATGTGATGCAGCCAGCTTATTTGTACCCTTTTTTTGTAGGCCCTACAAAACTCAAAATCTTCATTTGAAAGGAGTAGATTCGATCTAGTATGGCTAATTAATATGCAGTCCCTCCTATATATATCTGCCAAATATTGTTCATAGTTAAGGTTTAAGATTTCTTCCTTGGTGTTTTTAAGGAATGCAGGTGCATTCTCTAATGAATATAGAAGCAAAAAAGAAGTACACGTTTTTGGAATCTCTTAGTGCAATAATGGATGCTCATTTACGATATTTTAAACTGGTGTGTTTTTTTTTTCTAAAGTTGCGATTATTTTTTGTATATGATGTGCTGACCCTGTACTACCTACAATGTTTTGACTTCCTAGGGCTATGAATTGTTGAGTCAAATGGAACCTTTCATTCATCAGGTTATTCTTTCACCAGTAACATATATTGTTTTCCTTCTTTAATCTTTTGTAAATAAAGGGACTGGTGTGATATCAGGTGTTGACGTATGCACAACAATTTAAAGAACAAGCGACTATTGAACAAGATAGACTTGCAAAGAGGATTCAAGAATTTATGGCACAAGTGGAAACAAAAGAAGCAGTGCCTAATAATTTGGTACATGTCAGTGCTAATGGTGTTGGAATGAGTGTAGATAAAGATATTGATGCAATAATGCAATCCACGACGAAAGAAACGGCAAGTAAAGTTTGCAAAAAGTTGTAATTTGTTTTCCATAAGTTATTGATGCATTACATGCAATTTACTAGTTTTTAGTAGGAGGTGTTTGGATTTGTGTATTTAGAACACAAATCCAAACAACCCTTATGTCTTTATATTTTTTTAGGTACAAACCATCAAGGAAGGGTATCTTCTAAAACGATCTACAAGTTTAAGAGCAGATTGGAAAAGACGATTCTTTGTACTTGATAGCCGTGGGAACTTATATTATCACAGGATTTTGCCTAACAAACCTGTGGTAGGTTAACTTGCAGTTTTATTTACACTTCATTCTTCTTATGACAATATTCTTTTTCTAGTTTTTTATAATAGGGATCCTTTTATATCTTGTTTTAGGGTTCACAATCAACCAATTCACTTACATCTACTGAGCAAAATAGCCGTGTGTTTGGGAGGTTTAGATCAAGGCACAGCAGGGCAGCATCACATGATGATGATGACAACTTAGAATGTCATACTGTTGATCTTCGTACTTCAACGGTAAAAGCTGATGCCGAGGATTCAGATTTGCGTTTGTGTTTCAGAATTGTTTCCCCCTTCAAGACCTACACATTGCAGGTGAGATTGGTTTTTGGATTTGTGTTTTGCTACTGATTATCTGATCAATAAGTATTTAGTGTTTTAATAAACAGAATCCATTTCTGAGTATTTAGAACATCTCTAGCTCATGCACCAAATTCCATATCTGATTATTTAAATATTTATTAGGTAATTAACATAAAGAGTAAGTTGTTAAATTCTTAGCTGTTAAAATAGTTAAGTAGATTTAAGATTAAAATAAAATCATTTCTTTTGCATTTGGGATGATTTAGTGGAAACAAGTTAGTATTAGAAATTAGGGTTTATTAGTATAAGCCCACGGGCCCAGTTAGGTTTCTAGGGTTACTTGTTATCTCTATATACTGTAACCTAACTATTCAATAAGACTATTCAGTCTTTTACCATCTACAGTTAGTGTGTAAATCTTGATTGCCTAGTGTAAATATTGATGTATAGCTTTAATGCATATACTGGAGTTGAATTAAATATGGCGTAAGCATATTCCAAGAACAATGCTCTTTTAATCTTTTTACACCACAATGATGTTAATGTTTTATTCATACATTGGTGTTGCTCTTAGGGGGTGAAATAATCAGTTTTGGATAGTCAGTTTCATGTCAATTGCCATAAAACTGACAATCTATAGATAAAATAAAACAGCATATTTACCTATGTTTGTAACTTAATTTGAGATCCTTTCATTCCTATTTAACAGAATGTCTCTCCTTTTTTTCATGATAATATCCTTTTAGTCAGTTTTTATATATACATTCCTTATATGATTAGATTTGCTACACTCAAAACATCTAATTATCTGATTATGAAAACCTCAAACAGCAAAAGAATATCTAAATACTATTTCTCCAGCCCAATATAATCATTGTAAAACACAAAATCAAAACTCCCTCCTCCTAGTGGAGCAGGCTGAAAATGAAGGTGATAGGATTGAGCAAAAGCTTTTCTTCTTATATTGTTAGTCTTGAGTTGCCCAAATTTTTTCTACTTTAATGCCAACTTTTTCTTTATGTGGGTTGAGCAGGCTGAAAATGAAGGTGATAGGATTGACTGGATGAACAAAATCACAGGAGTGATTGCCTCTCTCTTAAACTCTCACCTGAAACAGGTAAAAACCTTTATAATTTCATTTTATTACAAGAGGTGGCAATGGGCAGGTCAGGTAGTGGGTTAAAACGGGCTAGAGTCAAATGGTTATTTTTTGTGGCTTGACTCACCACGTTCTCCCAATTTTTTAAACAGAACCTGTAACAATTTTTGTGTTAAATATTATTAAAAAAGTATAGCTTTACACTGTCCTGTTTTTGGGCAACTTCCAATTCGTTTGTCTCATTTTCTTTTTAGCTTAACATTTTGATTTACCCATCTGACCCCGTTAAAGATATAACATAACCCAAATCAACAAATTCTCTAGTAAAAGGACCAAATTTGCCATATCACTTTGAGGGGGCTACATGCAATACATGTCTTCTTATTCTACTGTAATTTCTACAGACACATTTCAACAGAAATCACTTGGGAAGTACACTAGAAGCAGTTGGTGAAGAATTTTCTGTTTCACAAGTTGACAACATGGGATCTATACTTGATAAGATGGATATTAATCCAGAATATTGTGTTTCTAGCATTCTTCGAGAGATTCCTGGAAATGATAAATGTGCAGAATGCCGTGCACCTGAACCTAATTGGGCATCTCTTAATTTAGGCATATTAATGTGCATTGAATGCTCTGGGGTCCACCGAAATCTAGGGGTTCACATATCAAAGGTGCATTTCTTTATTACACTGCATAGTAGAGGTGGCATGATGAGCGGGTTAGACGGGCTAACCCTTTTATGTATCAAAAATACACTCTGTGCGCCCTGCGACCGCTTCCTTTACATCTATTTTTATAATTTATTTTAATTCTACTGTATAATATAATCATCAAGTACTGGATTAAGAAAAGCATTCTTTTATATCAAGCTAATGTGATTTTGTTTTAACTACTGCAGGTCCGATCAATTAATCTTGATGTTAAAGTTTGGGAACCTACTGTAATGGATTTGTTTAGAAATTTGGGCAATACATACTGCAATTCCATATGGGAAAATCTACTTCAAACTAATAGGTGAGCATAACTTACATTTCAAAAAAGGAATGTGACGTAATAGAGCTATACATGGTTTATCACCCCACTAACTTCAACTGTCTGATATAAACTATGTTTAGTAAAGACAGATCAAACGCTTTAGAAGTTAACAAGCCTAGTCCTATAGATGCAAATCAAAAGAGGGAGAAGTACATCCTTGCAAAGGTATATGTTGTAGTTATTTTGTTGTATGCAATCCAGAGGTGATTGGGCTGGTCAGTAACAAGTCAATATGGGTAAATTCAAGTATGAGTCAAAACGGGCCGGGCCTTTTATAAATAACTAATGCATTCAACATGGTTACAAAAGTCATAATTCAACAATATCTGTTCTCAAGTAAAAGTGTAAAACTATATAGGTGGTTGTATCATGCATGAACTCAAATTACAATATGGTTAACTTTTGACCCGATCAACCTATTTGACATTTTTCCTTTTTAACTCCTTGGTTTTGACCGGTCCACCTTTACTGCTACCATGATAGCTTGTTGCGCTAATTATGTTTCTTCATATGTAACTTTGTTTCAATACAGTACGTGGAGAAACGGTTAATTTCTCAAGAAGAAATCACCAGTGGCACCGCTTCCTATGCCACCAGAATCTGGAAAGCAACTGAAAGTAACAATATACGAGAGGTGTACCGCCTAATTGCTACATCAGATACAAATATCATCAACACCGCATACGATGAGGTTGCTGGTGCCAATTTATTTCACAATCTTCAAGAACATGATCCATCCAAAGGTTCTGAAAAACCCAGTCCATTAGCATGTAAAAAAATGAAAGATTCCAAGAAGCCGGAAAGCTGTCTTCAAGGCTGCACATTACTGCATTTAGCATGTGACTTAGGTCATGAGGTGATGCTTGAACTATTGCTACAGTGTGGTGCTGATGTAAACAGATCTGATTACCATGGTAGGACCCCACTTCACCATTGTATCTTCTCGGGAAATAACAAACTGGCTAAGTATATGATCAGAAGGTAGTTATAATATTTTAACCGTTATTTGCTTTCAATGTTGTTTTAAGATTCATGTTGAAACATGTATGTTATTTGCTTTCAATGTTGTTTTAAGATTCATGTTGAAACATGTATCTTGTTTCAGAGGGGCGGTTGTATCGATCAAAGATGGTGGTGGAAAGTGTGCCTTAGAACGAGCTATGGAGATGGGAGCAATTACTGATGACGAGTTATTGATCTTGCTTTCGGAGGGTTAGTGAAGGTTGCTCAAGAAAGGATGAAACCCATTGGCGAGACGTCCAAATATGATCTATTTGCTTGGCATAAGTTAAATGTAGAGGTGCGACAAGTAAAAACAGAGGTGGTGTACGTTTAGTACAACTCTTTGTATCTAGTTTTGTTGATAGGTGTTTCTTATTAGTATGTTAAATTAGGATCTGATCTTATATGTGTTGATTAATGCATGAAGCGATTGATGTTTGTATGTTGTACACTTGTTTACATATAACATGGATGGTGCTTTTGTTGTTTATAAATAATATTGACTAACAGTGTGATCAATTATGTATATTTTACTTGTACTATGACCATAGAAAACTAATATTGCCTTCAATGACCAAATTAGAACTTTGATGAAAACTGATCCTTACTAATAACATTTTAACGTGTAACACAAGTCATCAACTCTTATTAGGTGTAAGCAATTTGTGCTACTTGATATCGTCTTGTGAAGATCTTAACCTTAACTGTAGTTTAACTTAAACAAAGCTTGTCTATTTTTGAGCTTGAGCTCCAATTTCATGCATTGAACTCGATTAGGTTTTTGAGTCAAGAGAGTCTTATTACTTATATAAATATAAAAATATTTGTAATTATTTTCTACATACACATGTCAAGTATATCATCAAATACAAAAATAAAATAAAATTGAATAATGTTGATTATAAATAACTTAAATTAGTTAGACTATAACTTAAATTTTATAGTTATTACAATTAATAACAAATTTCGTTTAGCAATCTAATCATGTAAACAATCATTTTTCTGTTTAACTAAATTCTTAAATCATCTAATTTATATAATTTCATATTTACTATGTTTTATAAACTTTTAAATCTATATGATATTTTACTAATCAATTTTGCAAGCGTTTTACCTTTGCGTTTATCTGTGTGTTCTGTTTCCGTCACATCACGCGAGCATCTTTTAATATATATAAATGAAGCATGTTATTATATATATAATTATGATAAAAAAGAATAAATATTATACGAGGGTATATTGTGTTCTATAAAAATATGTATATAATAATAAATAAATAAATAATGATAAACAAACTCAACTGAAATACGTAAACCACCCATACAAAGGATAATTCTGTATTAAATATTTTAGACCACAATAATTTCTTTGTGGCTCAAACATTATTACATCAAAAAAATATTAATGGTAACAATTACTTAATTATGATTTGCTTTTTTTCTCTCAAGAAGGTTGATTCACGTTATTTTATGCGTCTTTGTGATGTAACGTTCGATTTTCTTTTTAGAAAAAGCTGGGGTATATCAATAGAGGATTGAAAAACGAAAATCTTCTAAAGGAGTTTATTTTTATAAAAAGAATTCACATTAAATAGTTCACTCTTCTATTCATCAACGTACACCTAGTAATCTAGCATCATATGCAAAAGCATATACATATCGATTGGATTCTGGATTATATACAAGTGTTTATACAAAAAATACAATCTTTTAAATCACAAGCCTTTTAAATATGTATATCTGTTTATTAACTAAAACTAACTAAATTATATTTTAATAGATTCTTAAACTAAAAAAATACCAGTTATATACATATATGCTAATAATCTTTTATATTTTCATTTATTAGGTCTGCTTCGCTTGAAATTAATAAATTATCAATCATAAATTAACTTTAGTAGTTAGAAAACTTTAAGAAAATTATTTCCATCTTATTCTCTTATAGTAAATCATAATTAGTAAATACTTTTATTCAAACATTTATACAACAATGTTTAACGTAACTCCTTTTTTTAACAACTCTTGATTTATTTTCAGTTTTACATAAAATCTAAAAAGAATAAATTAGATCATTTACCGATCTACCGATCTGATGTATACAGTTTTATCATACACTTTATGCATAATGCTATTATATTTTTACAAACAAACTTTTATTAACATAAAAGTATAAAACTAAACTTCCCGTATAAACTTTTATCAACATAAAACCAAACATGTCACATTGTCATAGACTCGTAGTAAATACTGACCGTCCAACATTTTAAATTACTTTAATATAAATTTTGAATATAAAACTAATTATTATTAAACATATAAAAAAAAGTGACCTCTAATCTACTTGATGTGAAGGTCTTCGTTTATGGTAGCCACAATTTTCTTTAAAAGGGGCTACCAACAAAATCCAATACAATCACACAACAATTAACAATTTCATTCACATTTCTCTTCTTACAAGCAAAATCTTTGCTGTTATCAGAGGATACCATCAATGGCGGTAGTGAATCCACCTTCATCTCTACCTCTAACAGCTATCAATCATCACTCACAAACTCCAAAATCTCCAATTGTATCGTGTTCAATCAGAACATCATCATCTTCAGTTTTGATTTCGAATTCAAATGGGTCTTTCAAAGCTCGATTTGGGTCTTCGAGGGGAGGGGCTAATGTGCTGGAAAGACCCTCTTTTGATCAATCTCAGTTCGACCCTGCAACCCAAGTTCAAGAAGGTTTTATTTCTTTCAATTTTGTTTTTTTTTGGTGAAATTAGGGTTTACTAGTGCTTGGGTGATGATTTTGTTGTGAATTTGAGTTATTAGTTTTTACACAATTTGTTGAGGATCAGATTCAATGGTGTGTTTGTTTACTTTTGTTCTTTTGTAAGTGATATTTATAGTAGTTGTATGATGGGTTCATTATTTTATGTTGGTTATGGTCTTTTGATCTCATATCATATAGATTTTGATTATTGGTTTACTGAACTAATAAAGCATTAATATATTGGCTATAGAGCTTAATTAAGAACCCATATGGAGTCAGATTCAAAGGAAGGAAGAAACTTATGAACTTAAATGCCTTGATAAACTTGTATTCTTTTGAGGAGATTAAATACGGTTGTCCTGTTTTGAATTTGGTATGATGTGGTGTTTAGAGTTGAATTTGTATGTTGATGATCTTTTTCGCTTTGTAGGTGGAGATATTGGTCGGGTAAGAGACAAGAAGAACACTGGTAGTGGAGATAGTTACAGGGTGCTTTTGATTGATGATGCTCGTCATACCGAGCAGCTAGGTGATTATGATACAAGATTGTGTGCATCAACTAATAATTTTTAACTTTCCTTCATGTTATACTTTTCATGGAGCCTGGTCTTTTCACATAAGAAGTTTATTGACATAATCTATGCTATGGTCATGTCGACACAAAAGATACTTTTCTTCTATAGAAGTAGTATGCACTTAACCTTTGACATGTTTTAAGGAAGAGCATACTTTTTATACAAATGAATCTCTTTGTCATTGGGTTCTCAAATTTCATACAAAGCTATACGCAGCTGCTATGTCATCATGTAATTACAATGGTAGAAAGATAAAAGAAGTGGAGGAATAGTGACATAATTAACATAGTGTGTTATACGGACTCCTTTAACTTTAGTGGCTAGTAATATTTTGGTATTTGTGATTGTAGTTGTAAAAGCATTGCCTCAGGCTGTTCCAGCTGTTACACCTGATGATGCAAGAAAACTCTTCAATTTATCACGAGAAAATGGTGTTGCAGTTGTTCTAGTTACAGTCAAGGTATGATTTTTATTACCTGTGATTATATATACATGTAAAAAGGGGTGTATTTCCCCTCTCCAGAGGTGGCAACTGATAAAATGGGTTGGTCAGGCAGGTTCGTTAGTCAATAATGGTTCGGGTTGAAACATATGATTTTTCAAGCACAGTTGACACAGGTCAGGTCTTGATGGGCTGAGACGTGAGCCCTTTTTCCATTTTGTGTCTATTAATTACCATATGGTTACAAAAACTATATTAGTGTATTAAGAAGCTCAAAATTTGGGATAAAGAATTCTTTTAAGAATACAACAACACGCAAGGAGTTGAATTTAGGATGTTATCTGCATAAAACACTTTTGAGAGACAAGGCACAATCCAACTCAGTCCATTTGGTAAGTAGCACCTCTATATAAGCGGTTTTGTGTATATGAATACACTTTGGATGACGTCGACCCATTCTACCCCTTTCCCTTTTTAGTTAAATCTTGTAAATTAATCCATGAAAAAGTGCATGTCGATTGGCCTAACCGGAGCTGACAACACTAAGTTACATGTTTTGACATTTTGCCTAACCTGCACGTCAAGTCCATTTTGCCACCTCTAAACTATTAGGTTCATGTCATAATTCATAGAAGTGCATTGGTACCCCCATCATCATTGCCCTTTGTTATTATGCTTAATAAGACTCAAACCAATGACTTAAAAGTCCCCTTTTGTATTGTGAACAGGAACATGCAGAATTCTATGCGCAGATGATGATGCGTAAAGGACTACGATCAACAATAGAGCCAGATTCAACTACCGTATGATATTCATATGCAGTTACAGTTTTTGAGGTTTAGTTCGTTGGTGGAGCATTTGAACTTGATGAAATAATCTCAAAAATACCAATTTTGATGGAGCAAGTAGAGGTATGAGTATGCATTGTATAATTAGATTATATAGTCATGCACAATGAGTGTCAACTTGTATTCTTTCTTCGGTCTGTATACGAGCCAAGAGGCTTGTCATGAACATGAGTAGTGATGGATCGATAGATTTATATCATGAAATCTTTGTCGTGATCTTGCTAATGGTCATGTTGCCTTCATGTCTAACCATGAGATTTACCACTGCTTGAACACAAGTAGTAACAAATTATTTGCCACAAGCTCAATAACTTATGCCTAGTCAATCTTTTCATCAAAGTTGTACACCAATAACCACTCACTTGAAGTCCTGATAATAAGCATATTTACATGAGCTAAGTTTTTTAGCTAATCAAGTTCTTTTTGTTGTGAGGCATACGGCAAACCATTTTAACCATCAGGATATCCTTATTAAATACTACCAAAATAACATAGATAAGTGGATTTAAGTACTACAAAAAAGCGCTTATAAACGAGATCACCTTCATAAATAGGCACGCATGAGTTACTCAAATCGATGATTCACATGATATTACATATAAGAGGAAATAAACAGAATAAGATCTTTGGCTTGAGAAGGCACATTTGGTAGATGGACAAAGCTTTTTGGACACCATCGGTTTGTGAAGCTTGAGAAGAATGTACCTTCAATATAATGAAGCTTAAAGTGCCTTTGGGGAGGGAAGCTACTTTTAATATCTTTAATTCTTTTTATTAAAAAATATATTTTACCTTTTAAAAAAAAAGTTTCAATCATTTTAACCCCATTCAAGGTATTTTTAAACCCTCGTATAAGAGTTTCACTTTTAAACCCTTATATTAATGATTGTATCATATTAATGTTCGTCCGTTTAAAAAAAATTTCGCTTCTTTATGCCTTCATTTAACACGTGTTTAACACAACTCTATAAGAATTACTTTAAGCATCAAAGGGCTTTGACATAACGTTATTGATGCCTGATGCCCCTTTTGTCTTAGGGGATGAAGGTTCGATCCTCTATACTAAAGTATAAGATTGATTTTATATGCTTAGTTCTAAAGAACTAATTTAAAACCTTCAACCTTATCAAAAGGGTATTGTTTTACACACTTTGATACCAACAATTACTGCGGCAATTAATATTTTAGAATGAAGACTATTTTACGTTATATCTGGGCTTGAACACCGCTCATCTAAAAGACAATAGTCTATCAAGTGAAATACTAAAAACGGTTCTTGGTGATGGAGCGTGCAAAGTGCGCCCTTAGCCCCGGCTTTGGCTCGTTGGATGTTTCAAGTCCATCTAACTATCACTAGATGTCTCTCGTCGTACCGGACAAAGTAAAAAATAAAACCTACTTGAATTTAGTCTTATTAAACCTTCTTGAATTTTATTAAACTAAAATCAATAAAAACTTCTTGAATTTACCCAAACCTAACTTCGAAACACCCATTTGAACTGGAAATAGAATCTACCCATTGTTTAATTTTGCTGATACAACAAGACGAAGACGAAGATGTCATGATCTGTAAAATTAAGGGTTAAATAGTTAAAAAGTTCTTCATATGCACCCACAATATCAGTTGCAAGTCGTAAGGATCAAATAATCGGGCCCTAATTCATCGAAAGATTTTGAATTTCAGAGATCTTACCCCGTTGTGATTATTGATCTCCATTGCAACCACCATATCTCGGATCAATCGATTGATTAGCTGATTGTTACGGAGAATTGAGCCCTAAATTCCGGTAATTTACCCAAGTTGCATACTTATCTGTTTTGAATTCATAATTAGTTGTATTATCTAATCTGAACTGTAATTGAATAATCGTTTGCTGTTACATATAGAGATTTTCTTTTTTCTCTTATTGTGTTCCATTGTTCTCTTCTGTTGCAGTTTATTATTTATCTCCAAGCAATTAATTACCATATGATAATTGATGAGGTTTATGGATCTTGTTGTCTCTTTAGCTTCTTGATACCAATTTTTTAGAGATTTGTTTCATTTCCATCTGTTATTTTGTGATTTAGTATTGGTTATTGAGTAAAGTTCATTCTTTTTTCTGCATAGATGAACTGTATTTATGATGAGTATGATAAATGATTAGCTATAGATTTGCTCACAATGTTAATCTTTTGCATGTTCTTGTGTCATCCTGCAGTATGATTGTTCAACTTGTTGGAGGATTTCTTAGATGATGTGAATTCAAGTGAGAGAATGGAAGAAAAGAGGAGATTACCATCATGGATGGTAGGGGCATCAATGAGTAATAAAGTGAGCAAATCGCTCGAAGCAGATGCTAACTGTGTCATAACCAGCAATGAAGGCAGTGTTCTGAACAAATCGACAAAGCCTAAGGTGAAAGGTGTAACTCGGAATCACAAAAAAGAGGTCTGCAAGAGTTTGCTTGTCAGATGTGAAACAAAGAGAAAGAAAAGAAGAATTGTTGAGAAAGAGGTGATTGAGTCTCATGATTCTGATCAAGAAGTAGTTGTCGAGAAGAGAAAGCGTGGAAGGGTTAAAAGGAAGGCCGAAGAATACGTCCGTTCACGAAGGAAAAATGAGAAAATATATGAATGTGATAGTGGTAATGAACATCTAGCTTTATCTTGTGATGAAGAGGATGATGATCTGACCATGGATGATGTATTAAGCATTGCAAAAGAGGTAATTTTTTTCCATATCTACATGTTTACAGTGGGATATAGTCATTTCTAAGGATCTATATTAGAATGTAAGTTATATGGAACAACGAGAATCTTATAATCAGGTGTAAGAAATTGGGCTATCGTATATTAGAGGGTGTTTGGTAGCCTCTCTGAATCGATCAGAGTTGAAGCGTGTTTGTTTTACTTAAACACACCTTTTAATCGTTCATGGGGCCTCTTAATGGTAAGTTTTAGAACCAAACTGATTGGTTCAGAGGCTATCACTTATTCAATCAGACCTTTTAATGGCTAAGCACAAAGTTACCAAACAACCCCTTGATATATTGGCAAAAACTGGTTATTATTATGATTTTTTGATAATTTAAGGTCAAATAATCTGATAGGAGGAAGTTGGTTAGGAGTTGTACTGGGGCATTTGGGATTGCTTATTAGAACAGCTTATCTATTTATTGCCTATATGATTTAAGCAATTTGTAATAACCAACTTCAAACTGCTTACTTGATACAACTTATTGTACTCAAACAATTAGATAAGCAGCTTGGATAAGCAATTGATTTTATTAGGGTAATTATAAAGTTACTTAACTATCCCTGTCTTCAATCAACCAACCATCAGATTTCTGATTTTTCAAGCCTTGGTAATCTCTTTAAAAAACCACATCCAAACACCCCTTTAAACAGGGATAGGTAATAAAGCGTGTTTCTTTGTAACTTTTATTACAGTTTGTTGAAAACGAAAACAATGATGCGGGTCAACAGAAGCCATCAGAAGTACAATGTGAATTGAGAAGTAAATCTCTGCGTGCCAAATCACCCATGTGCGGAGAAATAGTTTCTCATCGTGAACCTGCTGAAACTACAAATAAAATTACATTAGCAGATTCCAACAATATGACTTGGGATCCAGCCCAAGACATGCTGGATGTGTTTCTGGGACCGTTGCTAAAGAAACCAATGGTGAAAGAAGATACCAGGTCAACTAATGATATTATAATTCCCCATGAAACTAAGAATCAACAACATGCTGCTGTGATTTCGAATAAACCAATCACCTCGACAAAGAAAAAAAGCAGCCTCCGGGATGCAGTCGCTATGCTTCTTGACTGAGAACGACAATCAGATTTGCTCACATAGACTAGATGTGCAACAGGTACAAAATATTATAGTGGATTTGTATAGAATTTTAGAATTTACATATATACACAACTTTGTGCCTTTAATATTTGTTGATTACCAAATTGAAAATATATACTCTCCCCTATTAAGTGCAGGGTCTATGTCATTTACTGAAATGTATATATGTTAATATCTTCATTAAGAGTTATAGACCATGCCAAGTACTTCAAATTTGAGTAAATAGAGATCGCTAGCGGCATGTGTCAATAACTCTTGTTCTTTCTGTTAAAATGCATATGTTAATGAGTAATGAATTACCTAGATCATGTTCTTGTTTTCCATTTCTCATCTATAAAGTCTTCATCGCGGATTACAATTTTTTTAACGGCCATGTGATTTGATTACTAAGGACTAGCAACGAGCTAGATAGAAATCCTTCAAATCAACCAAGTACAGTTACAATAGCAAACAATCAAATTATGAAATTGGAAAAGTTTTGGTCAAAACCGATTGCCCAAGTTCACCGCTAAAGCAACAGGAGTTAAAAAGATATAATATCAATCTTGTGATTGTCCTAGCATGTTGTACACTAGTACAAATTTAAATTTAATAGTAGTAAACTATAAAAAAAACTTTTAAGGTTTTTTATTAAACGTCTAAAATGCTCTTTCTATTAAAAAAAAGTAGTAATAAAGATTTCTAACTTTTAATCGTTCTTCTTGACAAGTGTCTCGTTGCACTAAAGGTGGTCCTCTCGATCAATGTATCGTTTATATTTACATTGCTATAGTACATCTCTCATCACTGTTATTGGAAAAATATAAAAACGAATCTAATTATAACGAAATGAATGGAATGGGCTAATCACAACAAATTAAATGGGTATATGTTTTAAATTTGTACCAAGTTCGGTATTTAGCCTAATGAAGTACAACTGAATTCCATATGATTAACGACCCGTTTGGTTCACAAAATTATCAGGGATTGGAATTGAAATTGGAAAATTTTTCATCTAAAATCTTGTTTGATTGGTCAACGGATGAAATTGAAATTGGAAATTCACTGTACGTGGCACCCACGTGAGAACAATGCCCCCTACAGTACGAACTCAACTTGGTGTTTTCAACACAAGAATGTCGAAAAGTATTAATGATATTATTGTTGTTATTTTATTCGGTAACTCACATAACCAACAATTCAATTTCTTAGTATGATTTGTAATATTTAAATATAAATGTGACATCCAAAAGTTCAATATTAATTTATTTAATTAGGATTAGTGTTCAGTCGCACGCCATACGTGCGAATGTGGCTCATCCGCACGAATGAGGGGCGAATGGGCTCAGTCGCACGATTGAATCGTGCGAATGAGTCCAGTCGTGCGACTGAGTATGGCGGCTAAAATAGGCATGTAGGATAAGTAGGGCGGTTAAGGGTGTTCAAAAGCAGATTTTATCTGCAGTAATCTCATCCCCTTGTTCCTTTCGAACCCAAACACCCTGTTCTTGCCAAATCGACTCAGCTAACTCCGTTTCGGTAAGTTTCGCTTGGTATGGATCGATTCTTGAATATGTTAAGCTGTGTATGTGGTTGAAATTGATCCAAAAACATGTTTTAAATCTAGGCTTTTGTTCAATCTTTCTGTTAAACTGAAAAGTGAAGGTTCGGATCCTAGTTTTTGGGAAGTTTGATGAAATAAGGACCCGAAACGGTTGTAAATGAAGTGTATATGTTCTGTTGTGAATATGGTATAATCCAAATGGTTAAACCTTGAGTTTTTGGATCAAATATGTCAAGAACACAGCTGCTGATCCGTTTCAGGCGAATGAGCCCAGTCACATGACCCATTCGTGCGACTGAGTCAATCGCATTGTTCAATCGTGCGACTGAAGTTCAATCGCATGAACCAATCGCACGAATGGAGGTCATTCGCACAAACCCTGTTATAGCTCATCCGCACCTCTGTCGTATGGTCCATTCGTACGACTAAGCTCAGTCGCATGTTCAGTCGTACGAATGAGTCCAGTCGTATAACCTTAGTCGTGGGAAGTGATCAGCTAGTGGTGATTTGACTAAGTTAGGGTTGTTGTTTTAGATTTGCTTTGAGAAGGAGAAGTTTTAGCTGCCCTAGTGTATTTGGATTGATAACCACTTGCTGAAAACATTAAGGTGAGTTCTAATTGCCCTTTTTATGTGTTAATGTCGTTTGATAAATGTTGTTTGACAAAATCAGGCACTGGCATGCATATAAATAAATAGAAAATGTGAATAAGAGTTGAAAGTGGTAAATTGTGGCGAATGGCGAGGTGGAGGTTTGACCCACTAACTATAGACGGAGGTTTGACCCGTCTACGCCAACTATAGACGGAGGTTTGACCCATCAATGCGCGAGGTGGAGGTTTGACCCACCAAACTATAGACGGAGGTTTGACCCGTCAACGCGCGAGGTGGAGGTTTGACCCACCAAATTAAAATCGATAAAAAGATGTCCATAAATACCTTGTGGGTATTCGATATGCATATCAATACTGAGACGAATAAATGGACTGATGATTGTTTATGAATCATTCGGTGTTGTAACAGTTAATGAGTTGTTATTATTGAAATGTGGTGTACGTTAGAACTCACCAGTTTATCTGATTTTGTGTTTGTTTTCTTATGCATGCCAGGTATTAATAGAAGTGTTCTTGGAGGCGCCCCATCGAGTTAAATTTCGGTTATGGTGTATGATACTGGCTAAATGTTGGGTTTTTGGGAAAGATGTATATGAAGTTTGACAAAGTTTTGAGATGTCAGTTGAAGTGTTTTAATGATTGTTAATGATGAAAAAAGTTTTTAATATATAAAAATTTCCGCTGTGTTTGTAGTCTCTGAATTATTATTATAACCCAACTCGTAGCACCCTCCTTGTTATATTATTATGAAATTGAGGGTGTTACAAGTTGGTATCAGAGCCTTAGTTAAAGAGATTTGAACAATTGATTGTTTCAAACTTTAACTGAATATATAGGAAGTGCCAGTATCTACAACCGGAAGTGGGGTGAAGTATTGTGTGGATGAGTACTTAATTATTAGTGATAATTCAGTCAATTGTTGAATGAAAGTAATTGTTTAAATTGAAGATTAGTATTATGTGTATGCATGATTTTGTGGTTTAGATGGGGTTAGAAATAAACTGTGAAAGGATAATGAGAAGAGGCAGGATGGTGTGAATAAGTAAATAATTGATAACACCTGGTCAATGTTATGAGCAATTTACATTATATGCAGCATCCTGGTATCACTCATTATTTGATAATGGTTTATTTCTTATCGTATATGGAGGAAACTGGTAATACAAACCCTAGACTTGAAGCTAGGATCTCAGGTGATGAACTTAAGGCGGCTATAGGTGATGAAGTCACCCGAGTGTTACGTACTACTTTACCTGAAATGTTAAGTGACCTTAGGAAAGATGGTGAATCGTCGTCCCAACCAACTCCTCCACCTGTTGTTATTGAGCCGCTAGTGGATAAACCAGTGTCATATAAACATTTTAAAGAATGTGACCCGCCTAAGTTTGAAGGCCAGAAGGATGTAGTAGTAACTTATAAGTGGTTACGGAGATGGAAGCAGCGTTTAAACTTAGTAGATGCAAGGAAGACCAGAAAGTGGGCTTTGCAGTGCATTCTTTTCAAGCAGAAGCCTTGTATTGGTGGGATACAGTAGAACAGGCCATGGGTGAGACCGCCGTGAGCCAGATGACGTGGGAAACTTTTAAAGCGTTAGTGATAGAAAAGTTCTGTCCGAAAGGCGAGATGGACAGAATTGAGATTAAGTTTTTGCAGCTTCAGGCAGACAGTTTAAGTCATAAAGAGTATACTTCCAGGTTTGAAGAAATGGCTCGTTTGGTACCTCATTTAGTAACTCCTGAGGCGAAGAGGATTACTAGGTATATTCAGGGATTACCCCCTAAGGTGAGAATGCTAGTAAAGTCTAATTCTCCTTCTACATACCAAGCCATGGTAAATTTGGCTGTGGACATGTATGAGGAAGTCGCTGAGTACGAGAAACCTGTGGTGAAAGAAGAAGTGGTTAGTCGTCAGGAAACTTCACTGAGTTTTAGGCCTATGTATGGACATAGTGGGCCGCAGAAGAGAAAGTTTAATGCTAGGGGCTTTATAGGTCCCCCTCCTCAGTGTAATAGATGTGGGAAGTTTCATAAAGGAGAATGTAGATTGAATCACCCGGCATGTCGTAAATGCGGGAAGCCTGGACATTTCGTTTCCAGATGTCCAGAACTTCGGTGTTATAAATGCGGGGAGATGGGACATATGAAATCTGAATGTCCAAAGTTTAGACCTGGACCGGTCCCTATTCGTGCAGTGGGAGGACCGAGTAAAGTTAGTGCGAGTGGTAGTAGCGGTACTGCGGGGAGAGCATTTACAATAACTATGGAGGAGGCTAAGGTATTACCAGATGTCGTGTCGGGTACGTTTCTTGTTAATGATGTACCAGCTAGAATTTTATTTGATTCGGGGGCTAATAGAAGTTTTATATCAATAAAATTCCATGCCTTAATAAAAGTTAAACCATCAAAGCTAGATGTTGCCTTTTCAGTAGAAACTGCCTCTAATGAATTTATAGTTGTTAGTGAGGTAATAGATGATTGTTTCGTCAAACTAGAAGGTGTAAAATTTCCTGCTAGGTTACATATGATGAAATTAGGAGGTTTTGATGTAGTATTAGGAATGGACTGGTTATCTACATTTGAGGCTCAGATAATATGCAAAAGAAAGATGATTGTGTTGCGAGCACCAGATGGTAATTTGGTAACGGTTTTTGGTGATGAACATGATAGTGTGGTGAAAGTTATATCTATGATTAAGGCTGAGAAATTATTGAGTAGGGGTTGCGAGTCATTTTTGGCATATGTAGTTGATACTGGTAAGAAGACGAAGAAATTAGAAGATGTTCCAGTGGTTTGTGATTTCTCCGATGTATTTCCTGAGGATCTACCCGGTATACCTCCTGATAGAGAAATTGAGTTTAGAATTGACTTAGTACCTGAAGTAAAACCTGTCGCTAAAACCCCTTATAGACTTGCACCGGCTGAGCTGAAGGAACTTCTGAAACAATTACAGGAATTATTAGACAAAGGTTTTATTCGACCAAGCACTTCGCCGTGGGGTGCTCCAGTTCTGTTTGTAAAGAAGAAGGATAGCAGTTTGAGGATGTGCATACATTATAGAGAACTAAACAAGCTAACTGTTAAGAATAAATACCCATTACCTCGTATAGACGATTCGTTTGATCAACTCCAAGATGCTAATTGGTTTTCAAAGATAGATCTTAGATCCGGGTATCATTAGTTAAAGGTAAAAGAAGAAGACATACCAAAAACAGCTTTTCGTACGCGATATGGGCATTATGAATTTTTGGTGATGTCATTCGTATTAACGAATGCTCCTGCTGCATTCATGGATTTGATGAACCGGGTATGTAGGCCGATGCTGGATAAATCGGTAATTATGTTTATAGATGATATTTTGATCTATTCTAAGAACGAAGGAGATCATACTTGTCACATTCGAAAAGTATTGGAAACCTTGAGAAAGAATAAGTTGTATGTAAAATTCTCGAAATGTGAATTTTGGTTAAGAGAAGTGCAATTTTTGGGCCATGTGGTGAATGCGAATGGAATACTGGTGGATCCTGCGAAGATTGAGGCCGTAATGAATTGGGAGATTCCTAAAAGTCCTTCAGAAATTCATAGTTTCTTAGGACTGGCAGGATACCATAGGAGATTCATTCAGGATTTTGCTAAAATTGCTTCTCCATTGACGAAATTAACTCGAAAAGACGTTAAGTATGAATCGAATAAAGAACAGGAAGTTGCTTTTCAGGAACTGAAGAACCGATTAACACAAGCTCCAGTATTGGCCATACCAGAAGGTGTAGATGATTTAGTGAAATATTCTGATGCATCATATCAGGGATTGGGGTGTGTTTTGATGCAACGTGGGAGAGTTATTGCTTATGCTTTTAGACAATTGAAGACCCATGAAGTTAATTACCCAACCCACGATTTAGAACTAGCAGCTGTAGTTTTTGCTCTTAAGATATGGCGACATTACTTATATGGAGTGAGGTGTACCATCTTTACTGATCATAAGAGCCTAAAGTATTTCTTTGAGCAGAAAGATTTGAATATGAGACAAAGACGATGGTTGGAATTAATCAAAGATTATGATTGTGAAATTCTGTATCATCCTGGGAAAGCAAATGTGGTTGCTGATGCGTTGAGCAGAAAGGAGAAATATGAACCGATTAAGGTTAAGGCGTATAAACTTGTAATTACTCCTGATTTTATGCAACAGCTGAAAGAAGCCCAATTGGAAGCATTAAAAGAAGAAAATATTAAAAGAGAAAGGATGGTTGGTCAAGAAAGATATTTAGAAGAAAATAGTCATGGTGTTAAAATCAGATTTGGTCGAATGTGGGTTCCGTTGGCTTTACGCGATAGGGTACTAGATGAAGCTCACAAATCTAGGTATTCCATTCACCCAGGCATGACTAAAATGTATCAAGATTTAAAGCATGATTATTGGTGGCCAGGGATGAAATTTAATGTGATGCAGTATGTAAATAGATGTTTGACTTGCGCCCAAGTGAAAGCTGAACATCAGAAACCTTATGGATTATTGCAGCCATTAGCCATTCCAGTTTGGAAGTGGGACGATCTGACTATGGATTTTATAACGAAGTTGCCCCGTACACCAAAAGGTTATGATACTATTTGGGTAGTGGTAGATCAGCTAACCAAGAGTGCTTTATTTCTACCAATACGAGAAACTTATTCGGTAGAAAAGTTAGCTGATATCTTTACTAAAGGAATAGTTAGATTGCATGGAGTTCCGAAAAGTATCACGTCTGATAGAGATGCCAGATTTACCTTCAGGTATTGGAGAAAATTTCACGAAGCCATGGGAACCAAACTTTACTTTAGTACAGCCTATCATCCCCAGACAGATGGTCAAAGTGAAAGAACTATTCAGACATTGGAGGATATGCTACGGGCATGTAGTATAGATTTTGGAGGTAGCTGGGATAGTCATCTTCCTTTAGCTGAATTGGCATACAACAACAGTTATCAAGCTACTCTTCAAATGTCTTCGTTTGAGATGTTGTATGGAAGAAAGTGCAGAACTCCACTTTATTGGGGAGATATAGGGCAACGTGAATTGGGGAATAGTGAAATAGTTGAGGAAACAATGTCAAAATTTGAAGTAGTTAAGAATCGTATTAGAGAGGCGAAAAGCAGGCAGAAGTCATATGCAGAACGTAGAAAGAAACCATTAGAATTTAAAGTTGGGGATTTTGTTTTGTTGAAAGTTTCTCCATGGAAGGGCATTATTCGATTTAGAAAGAGGGCAAACTAAGTCCACGTTTTATTGGACCATTTCGAATAATGGAAAAAGTAGGATATGTAGCATATAAATTGGACTTGCCAGAAGAATTAAGTGCTATTCATCCAACCTTCCACGTCTCCCAGTTATGAAAGTGTCTAGCTAATAAAACTCAATATGTACCATTAGATGATATTGAGGTTGATGAGAAACTCAATTACACTGAACAACATGTGGCTATTATAGATCGTAAGGAGATGAAACTTAGAAATAAGAGCATTAACTAAGTCCGGGTGCAGTGGGCACATCGCCAGGGATCTGAATCAACCTGGGAGCCAGAAGAGGAGATGAGACGAAACTACCCTCAGTTGTTTTAGCCAGGTTTCGAGGACGAAACCCTAAATAAGGTGGGTAGACTTGTGTGACATCCGTCACCAAAGGTCCGTCGTTTAAACGTGATTTACTTAACCTTGTTAACAGCCATTCCTCATTTTGACGAACCAATTACGTGAACACCCTATTTATTTTGCGTAATTGCCCTTATATGCGTGTTAAGGTTGTTCAACTTGTAGTTATCTTAAGACATTTCTCCAAGAATTGCCCCGTTAACACTAAACACGTCATTTTATAATAAAATAATTTTCACGAATAAAATCATTTTTAACTTACAAATAACATAAATAAACATTTTATCATCAATAAAACAAGACTAAATTATAACGTTTTCAACCGAAACAAAATTTAGGAACTCGGGACAAAGTGCGGGGACTAAACTTGAAACTTTGCGAAACTAGGCTGGGTATAAATACCCACCTTCCAGCCATTTCTCCCCTTTTCTTCCTCTCACTTCACCTTCTTCTCCACCATTTTCTCTCTACTCTCTCTCTCTAGACTACACCAAAAACCAACCCGTTTCTCACATTTTCGTCTTCAAATCTCGAGTACCATCGTGAATACTAGTTCCTAGCAGGTAGATAACCTCACTACCTCGTTTTTAACTCGTTTTTACAGCTGCGTTTCGAGAGTTTCGGGTGCTCGGGTTCATCCGAGCACATGAGGTCGTGTGGACTTGCATGTCTTGTTTCTGAGTGTGTTTCTTGTCTAGATAGGTTAGAATATGAGTTCTGGAGGTTTTGGTTGGGTAACACTCGTAATCGGGCAGCCGAAGGCCGACCTGCAACTCGCTGCCGTCGCGACTCCCGATGGCGCGAATGGAGTTGTCGCGCGCGAAAGGGGCGTGTGACTGCATGTGTGTGCGACTTGAGACGTAAGCGAATAGGTAAGTCGCGCGGTTGTGTCGCGCGACTGTCGGTGGGTGCGAAACAGAGGTTGTCACGCGAAACAGAGGTTGTCACGCGATTAGTAATGTCACGCGATTGGAGATGTCACGTGACAGGGGTTGTCGCGTGACTGGGCTATGCGAATGTGGAATGTGTGCGAGTGTGTGAAATCGCACGGTCAGATGCCTGTCGCGCGAAAGAGGGTCCTCTCATGCGAATGAAGCTGATTCGCGCGGAGGGACTTTGAGTCGCGCGGTTGGCTGTTAGGTCGTGCGACTGGTATTGCATGGTACGACTGAAGGCTTAGTCACACGAATGGAGGATCAATTGTACGAAAGTAGCTAATTCGTACGACTGAAAGTCCACTCGTGTGAATGGGGTGTCAGTCGTGCGTCCGGTCCTACTGCATGACTTAATGGTGTGTGAGTGTGTGGATCCCCTCTTCGGAGACCTCACGACGATAATAAAATATAATAAAGTGTCATAGCTTGATCACAAAGATTAAAATCAACGCCATTAACAGGCACGTACTATTTAAAACAATCTAGTCTAAGATGTGTGTGACTGCTTGTGTGTACTACGCACGACCGAACCGAAACGACCCGACTCAATTAAACAATATTATTAACAATAGTCCACAAGATTAATTCTTAACATAACTGTCAATAGGTGATTGACTGTTCATATATACATACAAGTTTGGGAAGTTTCATCAGACATACATACCACTTAACAAGTGAGTTTCGTGGCCCCTTTTACGCTTATACATTGTTTCAATCTTTTACAAACATGGGGGAAGAGTATGCTCACACATTTTCAATGCTGTACACTATACATACAATTTTTTTTATACTTGGAATCAACGTGATACTGTCTTGTGAGTACTTATCTGATACATACATGATGTTACTGTGTGGACTGTCTTACAACCATTAATTCCGGTGTTGGAACCAACAGATAGGTATTAGTAGTACTACTGGGTTGACACCCCCACCCTTGACAGATGGTTACTTGTGAGTACCATCACACTGCCAGGAACGGGCCTAGGGTGAATATATTCTGACAAGTTTCTTTGTGTACGTTATTAGGTTTGGTTGTATAAAACTCATGGTATGTGATTTTGCTTACTTATAACTGTATGCACGGTATTCCACTACAAACAATATACAACATCAATTACAAGTTTACAATTCAAACCTGCGGAGCTCACCAACATTATTGTTGACCATTTTGAGCATATTTTTCAGGTAACAATGAGAACTGAAGATCTAGGAGTGCTGCCTTGTAGAGGAGACCCTAGGATGCAATTGTGTTTATTCCTTTGTAAAGCTTGAACATGAATATGATCTTTTGTACACTTATTCCCATGTTGTGGGAATATTACATTACAAGCTGTAATCAATGTTTTTGTGATCATTTGTGTTGTGCTTATGACTATGCTGTCGTGAACATTGATTATACACGACACAAGTCTCCATTTGTGTTCGGGTGTCGTCATGACACGCTTGTCATCATCTTTTTATTGCTACTCTATCATATACCATGTGTTATGACGATCCCGTCTAGCTCGCATTCCCCGTGTTTCCGCTTCAGCGGGGGTGTGACAGACTGGTATCAGAGCCATTGGTTATAGAGAATTAGGCAATTACACTTGACCTAGACTATAACCTAGGAACCTTCATGTAGATTTGCATGCTTAAGCTTGTGTGCATTTATATATCTCGTGTATGTGTTCCTCCTACATGATTGATTATCCTTCTGTTATGTTATCCTTCACCTTGTGCTTGAGCCTTGTGCTCGTCACTGATGAGGTGCTTCCTATTGGATCTTCCGTTCCCTCTGTGCGCCAAGTTATCATAACCAAATTCGGGAATCGAGACCCGAACAGATCGTCGCAGATCTTACATTGCGCTTGACCTCGGATATTAAGACCGACCCAGGAGGCTATGTCTGAGTCCTTTCAAGGACGCGAGATAGACAACCTCCGCAAGACTATACGTGACTACATGTTTGGTTCTCAGTTGACTTGATGGATTATTATGGATATGATGTGAAGGAAGGTCGGATGTCATGTAACCGGATTAGGCATCATTCTCGGTACATCGTGGGTGTGGTGGGAACGCTGCGGGGAACCCTATATATAAGCATCACCGGTATACCGAGAATATGCTTGAAATGGGCTACATGGTGGTCTCGACTGACCGGAGCATCGAACGTTGGAACTTGATGAGTGGATTACTTGTGTATCTTAAGGTAACTAAAGCTTATACGTTACCTCTTTTATGAATAGAAAATGCCGCCTCGAAGATCTAACCGCAGAAGTAGTAGCGGAAGTGAAGCCCCGAGGGGCAGAGGCAGAGGCAGAGGCAGATCTTCAGGAGCAAATGAAGGTCCTATTGGCAATACTCAAGGGACTGGAAGCCCTGATATGGCAACCCTGATTGCTCAACAACTGACTGCCTTGATTCCCACTATTGTAGCTCAAGTGAGCGATGCTTTGCAACAGCAAAACCACTCCCACGGGGATGGTGGTAACGAGAACGAGGGTAATGGGAACCCGACTGGGAATGAAAGCAACCAGGAGACCGGAAATGGTGGTACAGCCGGTAACGAAACTGGGGTTGCTAATACCAAACGGGGCTGTTCTTACAAGGAGTTTGTGGCCTGTAAGCCCCGGGATTTCGATGGTAAAGGTGGGGCGATAGCCCTGATCAGATGGCTCGAGAAAATGGAGGCTGTGATCGACATCAGCGAATGCCTCGACAGCCAACGCATCAAGTATGTTACGTGCTCACTGCAGGGCCGAGCACTAACCTGGTGGAACACCCAGGTTCAAGCTAGGGGAGGGAATCTGCGATGCAGATGACCTGGGATGAATTTAAAGCTTTGATTACCGAGGAGTACTGCCCTCACAATGAGATGCAAAAGCTTGAGCATGAGTTCTGGAATCATGCCATGGTGGGGCGGGCATGCAGCTTACACTGACCGATTCCACGAGTTGGCTAGACTAGTCCTACACCTGGTCACTCCGGAATCTAAGAGGATTGAGAGGTACATTTGGGGACTCGCGCCTCAAATACGGGCAATGGTGACTGCAGCTGCTCCTCCTACGATTCAGAGCGCAATTCTGAAGGCTGGCGCTCTGACCGATGAGATGGTACGAACAGGGGTATTGGGAAAGGGAGCAGAGAAGCGAAAGGATGTTGGGGAAACTAGCCGGTCGAGTACCGGGAAATCTGATAAAAGGGCCAAGATCACCAGAAACTTTGCGGCTGTGACTCGAGGGAAAAGGGAGTATGTTGGGCCATATCCCAAGTGTGACAGATGCAGCTATCATCATCCCCCAGAGACGCAGTGCCGGGTGTGTGCAAACTGTAGGCGCTCGGGGCACCTAGCAAGAGATTGTAGAGTGGCACCGAATCTGGTTGCACCCGTCAACGCGGTTAACCCCGCCGGGAATGCCAGAGTCTGTTACGAATGTGGAAATCCGGGTCATTTCAGAAACATGTGCCCCCGACTGAACAGGGCACCGGTCAACAGGGGGATAACCAACAGCAAGTGATGGCCATAGCAGGCACTCAAGGTCATGGAAACCAAGGAAATGCTGCACGGGGACGCGCCTTCGTCATTGGAGCTAATGATGCCCGTCAGGACCCGAACGTTGTTACTGGCACGTATCTGCTCAATTACCATTTTGCATCCATACTATTTGATACTGGAGCAGACAACAGCTTTATATCTTCTGAGTTCGTGCATATGCTTGATTTAAGTGCTAGTAGGCTAGAAACTAGTTACTCTGTAGAAATGGCCAATGGTAGGGTTGAACAAGCAGACGAGATTATTAAGAATTGCACCTTAATGTTAGAAGACCAGGCCTTTAGCATAGACTTGATACCATTCGAGTTAGGCAGCTTCGATGTGATAGTGGGTATGGATTGGTTGTCAAATCATGGAGCCGAGATTGTTTGCCGGGAGAAAGTAGTACGAATCCCCATGCCAAACGGGGAGGTACTCAAGATTCAAGGAGAACGATCGGGAATAACACTAAAGCTCATTTCTTGCATGAAAGCCCGCCGAAGTCTACGGAAGCAGTGTTACACTTTTGTGGCTCACATCGTAGAAAAGAAAGAAGAAGAGACAAAATTGGCAGACATTCCATTGTACGGGACTATCCGGAGGTGTTCCCTGATGATTTGTCTGGATTGCCTCCTCCACGACAGGTGGAATTCCACATAGAGCTGGTTCTGGAGCTACACCGGTAGCAAAGACACCTTATCGGTTAGCACCCTCAGAGATGCAAGAGTTATCCGGCCAACTACAGGAACTACTGGAGAAGGGTTTCATCTGACCGAGTCAATCACCGTGGGGAGCACCGGTGTTATTTGTCAAGAAGAAGGATGGGTCGTTCCGTATGTGTATCGACTACAGGGAGCTGAACAAACTGACTGTGAAGAATCGGTATCCTCTCCCCAGAATCGACGACCTGTTCGATCAATTGCAAGGAGCCTCGTATTTCTCTAAAATCGACCTTCGATCTGGTTATCATCAACTCAGAGTATTCGAGGACGATATTCCAAAGACAGCATTCAGAACTCGTTACGGGCACTATGAGTTCTTGGTCATGCCGTTCGGATTGACCAACGCACCAGCTGTCTTTATGGATCTGATGAATCGGGTGTGTAAGCCTTATCTTGATAAGTTCGTGATCGTATTCATAGATGACATACTTATCTACTCCCGCTCAAAGGAGGACCACGAAAAACACCTCCAAGCAATTCTGGAGCTGTTGAAGGAAGGGAAACTTTTCGCCAAGTTCTCGAAGTGTGAATTCTGGCTTCGAGAAGTGAAATTCTTGGGTCATGTAGTTAACGAAAACGGAATTCATGTGGACCCCGGTAAGATTGAAGCTGTGAAGAAGTGGGATACTCCCCAAACACCCTCAGAAATACGGCAATTTTTGGGATTGGCCGGATACTATCGTCGCTTCATTGCCAATTTCTCCAAGATTGCCCAACCGTTGACTCTGTTGACTCAGAAAGACAAGAAGTTCGATTGGGGGAAAGCACAAGAACAGGCGTTCCAAACATTAAAAGAGAAGTTATGCAACGCACCAATATTGTCCCTTCCAGAAGGAACCGATGACTTTGTGGTGTACTGTGATGCTTCACATCAAGGTTTGGGCTGCGTGCTAATGCAGAAAGATAAAGTGATTGCCTACGCTTCGCGACAACTCAAGGTGCATGAAAAGAACTACACAACTCACGACTTGGAGTTGGGTGCCGTAGTGTTTGCACTCAAGATATGGAGGCGTTATCTATATGGAACCAAATGCATCATCTACACAGACCATAAGAGCCTTCAACACATCATGAACCAGAAAGAACTTAACATGCGGCAGTGACGCTGGGTAGAACTGCTTAGCGACTACGATTGTGAAATCCGGTATCATCCGGGAAAGCTAACGTGGTGGTTGATGCATTAAGCCGCAAAGAACGTGTGAAACCATTACGAGCTCGAGCACTAGGTTTGACTATTCAAACCAATTTAAAGGCTCAGATTCAATTAGCACAAAACGAGGCGTTAAAGAAGAGAACCTTGCGGGGGAAGAGTTCCGAGGGTTGGATAAACAAATGACTTGCAAGGATGACGGCGTTCATTACTTCATAGATCGTATATGGGTCCCCAAATAGGGAGGTGTACGTACACTAGTCTTGGATGAAGCACACAAGACTCGATACTCTATTCACCCTGGTGCGGACAAGATGTACCACGATCTGAAAGAGCTATACTGGTGGCCAGGTATGAAGAAAGATGTTGCTATATACGTGAGCAAATGTTTGACTTGTTCAAAGGTCAAGGCTGAACACCAGAAACCATCGGGATTATTGCAACAACCTGAAATTCCCAAGTGGAAATGGGAGAACATCACTATGGATTTTATTACCAAACTCCCAAGAACGCCAAGTGGGCACGACTCGATATGGGTCGTGGTGGATCGAATGACGAAATCTGCTCACTTCTTGCCTATCCGAGAAGACTACAAGATGGATAAGTTGGCAAGGTTGTACATCAAAGAGGTCGTGACACGGCACGGGGTGCCGGTGTCAATCATATCCGACCGAGACAGTCGATTTACTTCACGCTTTTGGCAGACGTTACAGAAAGCGATGGGCACTCGGTTAGACATGAGTACAGCCTATCACCCCCAGACCGACGGCCAAAGCGAACGAACGATACAGACGCTGGAGGATATGCTGAGGGCATGTGCCATTGATTTTGGTGGCAGTTGGGATACTCATCTACCGTTGATTGAGTTCTCCTACAACAACAGCTATCACACAAGCATTGGATGCGCAATATTCGAAGCGTTGTATGGACGGAAATGTAGATCACCAGTTTGTTGGGCTGAAGTTGGTGAAAGCCAGCTTACGGGCCCAGAGATCATCCAAGAAACCACTGATAAAATCTTCCAAATCAAAGACCGACTCAAAGCTGCTAGAGACCGCCAAAAGAGCTATGCCGACAACCGTCGGAAGCCTCTCGAATTCAATGTTGGGGATCATGTCTTACTCAAAGTCTCTCCTTGGAAAGGGATCGTACGATTTGGTAAGAAAGGGAAGTTAGCCCCTCGATACGTAGGACCATTCGAGATTACAGAAAGAATCGGTCCGGTGGCTTATCGATTGAGGTTGCCACAAGAACTCAGCGGTGTGCATGATACTTTTCATGTGTCGAACCTCAAAAAGTGTTTGGCAGACGAGTCCTTACACGTACCAATTGAGGAAATCAAGATCGACGAAAAGCTTCATTTTATTAAGGAACCTATTGAGGTCATGGACCGAAAGGTCAAAAGATTAAGGCGCAGCAAGATACGTATCGTCCGTGTGAGATGGAATTCCAAACGAGGGCCAGAGTTTACATGGCAATGTGAAGATCAGATGAGACTCAAATATCCACATTTATTCGCGGATGACGTTCTAGGGCCTAGCACCAGTTGAATTTCGGGACGAAATTCCCTCAACTGGGGGATACTGTGACATCCGTCACCAAAGGTCCGTCGTTTAAACATGATTTACTTAACCTTGTTAACAGCCATTCCTCATTTGACGAACCAATTACGTGAACACCCTATTTATTTTGCTTAATTGCCCTTATATGCGTGTTAAGGTTGTTCAACTTGTAGTTATCTTAAGACATTTCTCCAAGAATTACCCCGTTAACACTAAACACGTCATTTTATAATAAAATAATTTTCACGAATAAAATCATTTTTAACTTACAAATAACATAAATAAACATTTTATCATCAATAAAACAAGACTAAATTATAACGTTTTCAACCGAAACAAAATTTAGGAACTCGGGGCAAAGTGCGGGGACTAAACTTGAAACTTTGCGAAACTAGGCTGGGTATAAATACCCACCTTCCAGCCATTTCTCCCCTTTTCTTCCTCTCACTTCACCTTCTTCTCCACCATTTTCTCTCTACTCTCTCTCTCTAGACTACACCAAAAACCAACCCGTTTCTCACATTTTCGTCTTCAAATCTCGAGTACCATCGTGAATACTAGTTCCTAGCAGGTAGATAACCTCACTACCTCGTTTTTAACTCGATTTTACAGCTGCGTTTCGAGAGTTTCGGGTGCTCGGGTTCATCCGAGCACATGAGGTCGTGTGGACTTGCATGTCTTGTTTCTGAGTGTGTTTCTTGTCTAGATAGGTTAGAATATGAGTTCTGGAGGTTTTGGTTGGGTAACACTCGTAATCGGGCAGCCGAAGGCCGACCTGCAACTCGCTGCCGTCGTGACTCCCGATGGCGCGAATGGGGTTGTCGCGCGCGAAAGGGGCGTGCGACTGCATGTGTGTGCGACTTGAGACGTAAGCGAATAGGTAAGTCGCGCGGTTGTGTCGTGCGACTGTCGGTGGGTGCGAAACAGAGGTTGTCACGTGAAACAGAGGTTGTCACGCGATTAGTAATGTCACGCGATTGGAGATGTCACGCGACAGGGGTTGTCGCGTGACTGGGCTATGCGAATGTGGAATATGTGCGAGTGTGTGAAATCGCACGGTCAGATGCCTGTCGCGCGAATGAAGCTGATTCGCGCGGAGGGACTTTGAGTCGCGCGGTTGGCTGTTAGGTCGTGCGACTGGTATTGCATGGTACGACTGAAGGCTTAGTCACACGAATGGAGGATCAATTGTACGAAAGTAGCTAATTCGTACGACTGAAAGTCCACTCGTGTGAATGGGGTGTCAGTCGTGCGTCCGGTCCTACTGCATGACTTAATGGTGTGTGAGTGTGGGATCCCCTCTTCGGAGACCTCACGACGATAATAAAATATAATTAAGTGTCATAGCTTGATCACAAAGATTAAAATCAAAGCCATTAACAGGCACGTACTATTTAAAACAATCTAGTCTAAGATGTGTGTGACTGCTTGTGTGTACTACGCACGACCGAACCGAAACGACCCGACTCAATTAAACAATATTATTAACAATAGTCCACAAGATTAATTCTTAACATAACTGTCAATAGGTGATTGACTGTTCATACATACATACAAGTTTGGGAAGTTTCATCAGACATACATACCACTTAACAAGTGAGTTTCGTGGCCCCTTTTACGCTTATACATTGTTTCAATCTTTTACAAACATGGGGGAAGAGTATGCTCACACATTTTCAATGCTGTACACTATACATACAATTTTTTTTTATACTTGGAATCAACGTGATACTGTCTTGTGAGTACTTATCTGATACATACATGATGTTACTGTGTGGACTGTCTTACAACCATTAATTCCGGTGTTGGAACCAACAGATAGGTATTAGTAGTACTACTGGGTTGACACCCCCACCCTTGACAGATGGTTACTTGTGAGTACCATCACACTGCCAGGAACGGGCCTGGGGTGAATATATTCTGACAAGTTTCTTTGTGTACGTCATTAGGTTTGGTTGTATAAAACTCATGGTATGTGATTTTGCTTACTTATAACTGTATGCACGGTATTCCACTACAAACAATATACAACATCAATTACAAGTTTACAATTCAAACCTGCGGAGCTCACCAACATTATTGTTGACCATTTTGAGCATATTTTTCAGGTAACAATGAGAACTGAAGATCTAGGAGTGCTGCCTTGTAGAGGAGACCCTAGGATGCAATTGTGTTTATTCCTTTGTAAAGCTTGAACATGAATATGATCTTTTGTACACTTATTCCCATGTTGTGGGAATATTACATTACAAGCTGTAATCAATGTTTTTGTGATCATTTGTGTTGTGCTTATGACTATGCTGTCGTGAACATTGATTATACACGACACAAGTCTCCATTTGTGTTCAGGTGTCGTCATGACACGCTTGTCATCATCTTTTTATTGCTACTCTATCATATACCATGTGTTATGACGATCCCGTCTAGCTCGCATTCCCCGTGTTTCCGCTTCAGCGGGGGGTGTGACAACTTGTAACATCCAAAAGTTCAATATTAATTTATTTAATTAGGATTAGTGTTCAGTCGCACGCCATACGTACGAATGGGGCTCAGCCGCACGAATGAGGGGCGAATGGGCTCAGTCGCACGATTGAATCGTGCGAATGAGTCCAGTCGTGCGACTGAGTATGGCGGCTAAAATAGGCATGTAGGATAAGTAGGGCGGTTAAGGGTGTTCAAAAGCAGATTTTATCTGCAGTAATCTCATCCCCTTGTTCCTTTCGAACCCAAACACCCTGTTCTTGCCAAATCGACTCAGCTAACTCTGTTTCGGTAAGTTTCGCTTGGTACGGATCGATTCTTGAATATGTTAAGCTGTGTATGTGGTTGAAATTGATCCAAAAACATGTTTTAAATCTAGACTTTTGTTCAATCTTTCTGTTAAACTGAAAAGTGAAGGTTCGGATCCTAATTTTTGGGAAGTTTGATGAAATAAGGACCCGAAACGGTTGTAAATGAAATGTATATGTTCTGTTGTGAATATGATATAATCCAAATGGTTAAAACTTGAGTTTTTGGATCAAATATGTCAAGAACACAGCTGCTGATCCGTTTCAGGCGAATGAGCCCAGTCACATGACCCATTCGTGCGACTGAGTCAATCGCATTGTTCAATCGTGCGACTGAAGTTCCGTCGTATGAACCAATCGCACGAATGGAGGTCATTCGCACAAACCCTGTTATAGCTCATTCATACCTCTGTCGTATGGTCAATTCGTACGACTAAGCTCAGTCGCATGTTCAGTCGTACGAATGAGTCCAGTCGTATAACCTTAGTCGTGGGAAGTGATCAGCTAGTGGTGATTTGACTAAGTTAGGGTTGTTGTTTTAGATTTGCTTTGAGAAGGAGAAGTTTTAGCTACCCTAGTGTATTTGGATTGATAACCACTTGCTGAAAACATTAAGGTGAGTTCTAATGCCATTTGATAAATGTTGTTTGACAAAATCAGTAACTGGCGTGCATATAAATAAATAGAAAATGTGAATAAGAGTTGAAAGTTGTAAATTGTGGTGAATGGCGAGGTGGAGGTTTGACCCACTAACTATAGACGGAGGTTTGACCCGTCAACGCCAACTATAGACGGAGGTTTGACCCGTCAACGCGCGAGATGGAGGTTTGACCCACCAAACTATAGACGGAGGTTTGACCCGTCAACGCGCGAGGTGGAGGTTTGACCCACCAAATTAAAATCGATAAAAGATGTCCATAAATACCTTGTGGGTATTCGATATGCATATCAATACTGAGACGAATAAATGGACTGATGAATGTTTATGAATCATTCGGTGTTGTAACAGTTAATGAGTTGTTATTATTGAAATGTGGTGTACGTTAGAACTCACCAGTTTATCTGATTTTATGTTTGTTTTATTATGCATGCTAGGTATTATAGAAGTGTTCGTGGAGATGTTGGGTTTTTGGGAAAGATGTATATGAAGTTTGACAAAGTTTTGAGATCTCAGTTGAAGTGTTGTAATGATTGTTAATGATGAAAAAAGTTTTTAATATATAAAAATTTCCGCTGCGTTTGTAGTCTCTGAATTATTATTATAACCCAACTCGTAGCACCCTCCTTATTATATTATTATGAAATTGAGAGTGTTACAATAAAAAACCCTAATACACTATTTTTTTTAATATTCCAATGTAAATTTTATTGAAAATCACCTTGTTTCCAAAATAAATTATTTTTTTTGTCCGTAAGCTACTCAATTACCTAATGTAGAACACATTTACACAACTCACTGCTCGACCACCCAATCAATGCTAATGAAACGAGTTTGCATGTGTACAAATTTTATGTAACTAGAAGGGTGCACGCGCAATGCAGCGGGACGATATTTTACATTTGACACGTGCATTTAATATTTGTTATTCTTATAATAGTTTTATAAAAGTTTATTATGTTTTTTTCTAAGCTAAAATTTAAAACAACAGATAAATGAGTTCTGCATGACGACTTGTATATACGTATTAACTTATTGTACCTCATAAAATACAGACCGTTTCAGCAAAAAGTTTACACCAAAATGTTTAAAAATAAAAACAGATTAAATTGTAGTCTCAAAACGTTTTTTAATGTGATATATTAAAAGATAGAGCTGAAATCTTAAAATATATTAAGTTTTTTGGGTGTATGGGTAGATAATATAAAATTTTATGCAAATATTAGTAAGTGTAAGGTTATTGTGTAACTAATTATAAGGGGTAATGTGTAAATAATGTTATAAATACTATTTTACCCTTAAAAGTGGTTGTATCTTATGTATTGAATATAGTAAGTGTTCTTAATTTTTTGGTATCTTAAAATACCCCTCTCATATGCTTTATATATAATATAGATATGCACTTTTTTCAGTTCGCATGTGCAAGTTATTTTTAGTTGCTTTGTTATATCTAAATGCTACTTTAATTACCTTTTATGAAAAAAATGACTCGGTGTATGTATTTATTAATGGTATTGCTCTTGCATATTGTGATGTTAAGGGAGTAAATTAATAAACTAGAATGTGGATGTTGGATGTAATAGTTTATAGCATTTAATATTTACTTTTAAACTTATTAAGGATTTGAAATTTTATTAAGTAGTTTAGTTCCGTCAATACCAATAGATTAATGTGTTACATGACACTTAGCTTTATTTTGCTTGAGGTTTAGAATAATTGCATAACTATCTTTTTGTTTTAAACTAGGTATTTTTCCCGCGCGTTGCCGCGGGGGATTTATAGAATTGCTATTAGGCATCATTTCGAGATTTGGTTTAGGCTCAACGCTAAACCCCGGAGCATATCGGCTGCAACTCAGGTTGTAAGTACACAAAAGTGCACTCACCGTCAACAGGAATGCCACGCCAAAGCCCGGTTTACGCCAAAGTCATCATCACCAAATGAATTGAGATTTGTCAATATTAATCCACTTGGACAGTCACAATAATAACCGACATTCGTAACCAAATTGCAGGTAGGTTGTAGTTTCATCAACCGCAACCAACAAATATAATGTATGGATACGAAAACTTAAATTAAAACTTAGGGTCCAACATTAGCAATGTAGGATCCATCACAAACATTCCACCAATCTATACTTCACAAGACAAATCTCAAGAACAGATTTAAACTTCTAAACCAAAATCAAAGCTCAGAATAAACATATTCTTAGAAGTCTCATAACAACCCTATCTGGGGTTTCAACAGAAAACCAGCTATAACCTGTTAATAAGACAAAAAAATCAATGTCGGTAACATGATCAAGTCTCAGACCAGAGGCCCCAATCATCATCGACTGAAAAAATAGAAAGCCCCAACATAATCGAGTACCAGATCGAGCGGTTGTAGATCTGACGCCACCAAGGCAAAGCCGACGCCGCCACAAAAGGCAAAGCCGACGCCGCCACAAAAGGCGTAGTAGTCAGCTACCGACAATGACAGGCCACCATAGAGTCTCAGGCTAGTAGTCATAACCGTCATCGACAGGTGCAAAGAGATAATCAAAGTCTCAGACCAGGCGGACCCAATCATCATCGACAAAAGAAACGAAAAGCAACAATGTAATCGAGCACCAAATCGAGATGTTGTAGAGCCTACGCTACCAAGGCAAAGGCCGTCGGCCGCCGCCACAAAAGACACGGTGGTCAGCGACCGGCAACGACAGGCCACCACAGAGTCTCAGGCTAGCAATCATAACCATCATCGACTGATGCAGAGTGATAATCGAAGAGGCCAAGACACGGAGGCACCGGATGTCACAATGCAAGGTCGGACTACCGTTCATTGGCCGGAAACGCCGTCCGAAACGGTGGTTCCTCCGCCTCTTTCTACATTCTCTCTATAAAATAGCGTAGAAATCGAGAGGGGGAGGCAACGTCAAACGACCAGACGATGGTTGGCCGGCGAAAACACCACCGGAAATTCCGGTGCATCCTCCGCTCTCTCTCTACTCTTTCTCTCTACTATCTTCAAAAATGAAAAAGTAGATGGAAAGCCCTTGAAGACCACAAAATAGAGATTATGCAAAGAGAGAGAGAGAGCATGTGTCATCTATACAAAGATAGAGAGAGCAATGTGTCATCATATAAATAAAAGAAATCCTGCAACCACCCACGTGGATTCAGTAAATGTGTCGCACCTTTTTGTAAAGTTTGGTGGCTGATTTGGAAACTCAAAAAAAGCTCTGTAGTAACCGACCAAGACTATTAATATATATTATATATAATGACACATTACACTAAATTAAAATAACACAATCTATAATATTATTTTATCTTTCTTTATTAGGAAATAACAAAAAGGAGTTTCAAAGTTGAGGGGGAACATGTAATGATCACTAACACCAAACATAGTATTATATTATCTTTAAGTCTAATGAGTTCGTTATTTGATATAAGTAAAAGCTTGTGTTACAAGTTTGAGGTGTCAAAAATCTATTTGTTGATGTGATGCATGGTTATCATAGTATTCATGTAGACATGTAGTTGAACACGAAGTGACTAAAGAGAATAATTACCAACGAGGATGGTTGAAGTCTGACTTGTTCAAAACGATAAACTAACATAGATAACGAATATATACGAACATCATATATATAGTCTGACAAAGAATACTTTAAAAACATATAATATTCGTAATCTTATAATATTTGTGGAAAGTTTTTTTTATTTTCTGGGGGTTATGAGTTTAATTTCTGATACAAACGAATAATTAATTCCTGATATAAATAAATAATTACTAACTTACTAATCATTAACATATTATTAAAAAAATTTAAGTATTATCCATACTATATTATAATACTAGTCTAACCATCCGTGTGTTACACGGATTGGAAAACTTAAATTTAAAATAGAGTAAATTACACATACGATCCTTATGTTATGTTAAAATTTTGAATTTGGTACTTAAAGTTTAATATTTTTTTAATATGATTCCTATTTTTTTTTCTTTTTCATCTATGGTCTGAAATTCTGTTATTCAACAATTAATAATATTAAAAATTATAAAAATGTCATTTTACTCGCATCGACTATCCATTTAATTTACTTTCTAAACTATAGTATTATTTTTATTAAGGAAAGCTTTATATTCTTGTTTTTTAAAGTTTTATTATTAAATATTTTATTATTTCATTATTAATATATTTATTATATAATAAAATACGTTTTAAGTACATGAATAAATATTTTATAATAACATAATTTATAAAATATTTGCTTTTAACATGTTTAAACTGTCCATTTTTAAATGTTGTTCTTAAAACCGTTTAAAATTTAAAAGTTTTTATAAAACTATTTGTTTTCTAAAGAATTTTTACTTAAACCATTATTTTAAATCATATTTAAAAAACAATCACTATTTTAAACATCTTTTTCAAAAACAATTCATTTTCAAATGACATTTTTAGTATTTTTTTAAGCGTTCAATAAACAAATAATTTAAAAACAATATTTAGAAAATTGATAATTATAAAAATTACATTTAAAAAATCAAATGGTTTTAATAAAGAGGATAATGCTTTTAAAAGTACCTTTAAAAATCAAAAAGTTTTAAGTGAGATATTAAAAAATAAAAATTTTTAGAGAAACATTTAAAAACCTGAACATTCTAAAAATAACATTTATTAAAATATTTTATTTAAATAAAAAGTAAATTACATTAATGATCTTTATAGGTAAAATAGTCATTTTAATAAAAACTTAACATTAGTAACTGAACTAACAAAATAAAGACCATTGATAAAAGATAAATATAACATTTAGGACTATATTTGAAATTTTAAAAGTTTAAGAAACAAATCTAAAATTTTGACCAAATTACAAGAACCATCCATGTAATTTACTTTTTAAAATAAATAGAAACATAAATTATCAGTTATTCTTAATAAGCTTGTAATATTATGCATGTGAAGGTCGATTAAATAAATATATACATGTAAATTAAATAAAAGAATCAAATACATAGTAAAACAATATTAATGTTTATAAATATCTAAAAATTTTATTGTATATAAATCTTTAACCATATTGAGTGACTAACTTCTCAAACTTATTAAATCATCTATTTAGAATATTCTCATGTATTATAATATTTTGTAATTAAAAATATAAAAAATTAAGGATATATAGCAAATATGTTTTATAAAATAAATATTATAGGAATAAGATAACAATTCTATTAGTTGAATAATATCTCATCCTCAACCACAATAAATCTAATAAAGTAAGTTTATACCTTATTATTATACATTGGCTGTCTTCATATACGAATCATAGCGTGATATGTCAAGATCTCTTAATAAATTTACTTTTGATACTGATAATGTCCTGTTGAGTAAGATAATTTGATAGTTATTTCGTATATTTTTGAAAGATCTTTGATAGTGGAATAACAATAAACAGAAAATATTTGTTATATATATATATAATAAATAATGGTATTATGTTATATAGATATATAATAAATAATGATATTATGTTATATAATGCAGACAAATATATACGATATTGTTAAAATATAGAAGATTTTCAAATTTTGAAACTATTAACCCAAAATACTCGAATTGATTGTTACCATTAGAATTTAAAATTTATGAACTACTTATGCTCCATTTGAATATTCAAAATGTTAGTTTTAAATTTTAAATTTTAACTAATTAAGTTAGTTATTTTTAGATAAAATATTGGATTGAATTGGATATTGAATTTGAATTTTAAGGTTTTTAAATTTCCGTTTCTAATATTAATTTTTAAAATCTAATTATGGAAGTTGTTTAATTAGAAACTAAATGATATTTAAACATTTTCATTTAGAAGCATATTGCTAATAAACACCACGTGGCAATTGTATGATGTGAAGATGCCATGTGACAATGTATTCTTAAAATCTTGCCATGTGGCCAAAGCTCTTTTCATTTATTATATATAGGGATTAGTTTTAGTAAACCCGTGTATTACTCGGATTTAATAAATAAGATATTAATGTAATAAAATTTATTATTTATAAATGATATTATAAGATACGATATGACTGACTAAATAAAACAGTGATATCAACATTTTAAAATTTTAATTTTAATTTTTTCCAAAAAAATAAACGTTTTGTTCTAAAACAAACCGTATAAAAATGTCATTTTTAAAAATTTTCTTATCATAACTCCCAAATGTAATTATTTTTTATTTAAAAAATTGAATTTTAAAAATACCAATTTTAAATATTTAATATTTTTAAAAAAGTTTTATGCTTTAGAAAAATTAATTATTTATAAAAGTTTTGTTTATTTAGAAATAATATTAATAAATAGATCTCTTTTTTTAATTTATTAAATGTCAAAGAATGTTAAATAATATTATTAGTAATAAGGTAATTATTTAAGAGGAGAGAGAGGCGGGAAAATTTTGATGATGATGATTGTGATGCTGCCACGTGACATCTCGATGATTATGGTGCTGGCACGTGGCATCTCAAGTTACTCTTTTATTAGAGTAAGAAGATTCTACTTACGTTTGTTAGTTTATTTTGACCTAACATAAAATATAATTCACATACGCTCATTCAATTATTAACATGTAGTGAACTTGGTTATTATATCTAGTGATTCTTCTTTTTAAGTTTATTTTAAAATAAAAGAAAATTGTTAAAAGATAGAATATATTATAGCAAACTTTTATAATCATTAACATGATTTATAAAAGTAAAAAAATAAATAAAAGATACGTAAAAGTTTGGTTACATTCAGTGAGCTTTTTTCTTGACAATAATCTCCCATATCACGTTATTTGAAGAAAATAACCACAAAATATTAACCAACATTCATATATTACAATTTTTTTGAATAGCCCAACAAAAATCTAGCAATAGAGAAAGAGGTACAAGAGCATAAAATTAAAAGCATACATTACACCATAACTTTGGATCAAGGTTACATAGTGTTCTTCATATCTTAATTCCTAAGAAGGAATGAGACTTGATCTCATCTAACACCCGCGTCTAGTCCATAAATTTGCTGTTAAAACTTCCTCGTTTGTATATTATATGTCCCACTTAGAAGCTGTTTTGTAGCCATTAAAAACTGCCTTTAAATCAATTAGAGATAGAAGATGCTTGTTTAACCTAAAAAACATCTTTTAATGGTTCACAAAACATCTTAACAGGTAAGTTTAAATGACATGTTTAAAATGATTCGGAGATTGTCTCTTATTCGGTCAGTCTTTTTAATAGTTCAGCACAAAATTACCAAACAACCCATTACTTTAAAAAAAATTAACATTTATAAAAAAAGTTATAAAAGATCCCAATATCTAATAAAACTGAGCAGACTTTAAAAAACTTCCGTAATTTAATAAAACATTTAAAAACTTATTACTATTTGTATAAAATTTAAAAAAATATATATATTATAAATTACAAAAAACTAAATGTGATATAACCAACACCAACAATGGTACTCCTATCACCATCAATCATCATCACCATGCCCCTTGGGTGGAATTGTGACATTATGGCATCAAATGCTTACTGTAATTCGCACTTTCTTCACCTCCAAGATCTTCGCGACAAAAAATCTTTAAAAAGCTTCAACTTTATTCAACTCCCACCTCTGTTTCCCTTTGTCCTCTGTTTTCCCATTGGCCAAACCCCTGTATTTTACTACAACCAAAGTACATCATCTCTGTGCTCAAAGCACCCAAAAAGACCCAATTTTGCACCAGTGTGTGTGGTGATCAACTCATGATTGAAAAAAAGCAACACATAAACAACCAATGAGAGCCCCCATCTCCAAAAGTTGGCAGCTTTTATCAATCTATGTGTAAATTGGTACGTTAATCGTCATAATTGGAGTTGATTGATGGGAATTTGACGAGATCAGTAATGTGATTTGAAGATTTGGTGTGGGATAGTGTTTATTTGGGTGTTTTCAGTGGTTATTTGGTCATTTGACGCTTGATTTTGATGGGTTTTAAAGGGTGTTTGTGATTTCAATGGAAGTCTCGATTTGAGCTTTGTGGAAGAATCTAGGGTTTTAACTTTTGGGGTCACAATAGTTTCAAGATTCTATAAATTTGGAGACTCAACGCCACCCTTTTGGATTCCATATTATATATACACACACACTGTTTTTGCACATAAAGGCTATACAAAGTTATGGATTCAGGTTTTCACCATGATCAAACCTTGAGCTATGGTCCAAATCAGCATGCCATATCGTTCCAATCGCGTGCCATCTATAGCACGAGTGAGATGATCATGATGGGGGATTACTACGGGATGAACAGTAGTAGTAATAGTAATAATAATACATCAGGCATGATGTTTTCTGGGAATTCTAGTATGGTAAGCAATAGTTCAGGATATGCACGAATTGGGAACTCGGGTGCTTCTGTTCTACCGGATTCGGGGTCTGTGATGAAGCATGATGCAGGCTTTGCTGTGGAGTGGTCTGTTGAAGAACAGTGTAAGTTGGAAGAAGGAATCTCCAAGTAGGTATCTTGTTCCATGTTTATGATTCTGTTTGACTTGTGCATATATTCATTTGGCATATGTTCTTGTTAATTCTCCATCACTTGTTCTCTGTGGCTCCTTTTTTAATAGGGGATGTTTATACTTTATACGCACTTAATAGTAGTGAGCATGTGTTATTGATATTCAATCTCAGTGGTAACAAAGCAGGCTTATCAATCTAATGTTTGTTTATGCTTTTTTGTTGTTTGAAGTTGTAATAATCATATTAGAAGTCTGAGTGTTTAACAAATTCTAATTGTTTAAGGACCAAATAGATAAAAAGACCAAAAAATGATTTTTTTTTTCTTTTTTTGAGAAAAATGGGAGCAACTTCTTGTAAAACATAATGAGTTTTTTTTTGGCAGCCATCAAAGCTAACTATAATAGTTAGACAATAAGAAGCCTACTTGTTCGCACATATTATTTAAAACTATTTATCGCGACGTCAAGTATCAGAACTCAGACAATCAATTCGAATACACAAATCCAAAGCTGCTGCAACACTAGTATTTGTGAATATGCTGAGAAGGGGTTCTGGAAGCAGAGGTCCTACATGCTCTCTTTTCTGTAATATTAGATTTTTAGATTGATTTTCAATGATTGCATCCTTTAACTAACGTTTATATGTGTATTATCCATGGTTCTGATACATTGTTTCTGGATTTCATTTGGGTACCTATTAGACTTGCTGTAGGTTTATCTTTATTAGTGTTTCAATTTTCTTACCCACGATGCTTGATTACTGGTTTTTTCATATATATGCCTATGACTTATTGAATATATGTAGATATGCACATGAACCTGGCATTATGAAGTGTATCAAGATCGCTGCTACATTGCGTGACAAAACTGTGCGTGATGTTGCCCTGAGGTGTAGGTGGTTGACGGTGAGCTTGTTACTCAATTTTCTTGATATTTTGGTGTCTTTTGTTCAAGATAAGAACATGAAATCTTGATTATCAAGGACACATGACTTGTGCACTTTATTTTGCCGTAGACATCCTGCTTTATTAATATTATGAATCTTAGTAGATTTTGTAAACATTTTATTATGTAATGATTTATCTCACTACATCTAGATTTAGGAAATGCAAACTTGCAAACTGTTTACTTGAAATTGGGTTGATTCGTCTTAATACTTTAACTAATGGCTCAAGTTTAAAACTTCGCAAAACGTGAGTAAGGTCAATGGGGCGAGCGGTCAAACAGGCTGAAGTTGGCCAAAGTGTTACCTTTTAACCAGCTAAATCGGTTTATTCAAATAAAGACATTATAAAGAAAGTACTGTTTCACAATTATATGTGAACTCATTGTAGCAATAGATAGAGTTCATTAAAGTAGAATAATATATTAGGAAGATAAATGATAATCCTTGTTAACAAAAAGAATAACAGGAACATGAGGTACATTGACTTGATAGGTGCTTTGCTCAAACTATCACGGCCTAAAGATATCCTTTTCCTTTAAATTTATCAACACCGAGGCAGCAATTTAGATATTGTGAAACATGTAGAGATGTATTTGACCAGTTATTGAATTCCTCGGTTGGATGCTTATCAAAATGAAATATTTGTCAGAGTAAACGAAGGAAACATGATGAGCTGAAGTTGGGGAGGAAGTTAAGAGATAAGAAGGTATGAGTATACAATCCCCTCTCCCCTAACATTTGACCAAAGCCACTAACCAAGTGTCTACTGAGTCGAACCTAGTTAAAAACCAATGGTGGCAAATGGGCGGGTCGGGTCAAAAGTCAACGGGTAACACTGGTAAAATCCCAGGCCAGGTTGTTTCGAAACACTTTTTCTCCCAAATATTATATTTTATAAAATTAGTGTCGAATATGACTGCAAAATTAATGTTATATCAAATGATGCTCTAGTGTTTTTATTAAAATGGTTTAGGAGGTTTTATGCTTATAAAATGCAGTTTGAATGATTTTCTACTCGTTTCATCTTCAGCTACTTTTTTTATTAATCTGTTTGACCCGTTGGAGATGAAACGTACACCGAATCCACACATTCGTGAGTAAATTGGTCAAAATTGCCACCCATATCGAAGATGTTACAGTATGGCTTTACAAGGTATTGTGTTAACCAAATTGCATCATGATGTCAGCAAATTTATGTTCCTTCATAATTCCCTTTTTTAGTGGTGACTTTATCTTCTTAGTCTGTACAAAATTGGACAATACTTAACAAGGTTTACAGTGTAGTTCAATCTGCTCCACACCTTATTATTAGCCAAATGTAACGTTGTGCATGCCTTTAAATCGGGGGTAGTTTCATACTTTAAGTTCCCATGTCATAAAGCCAAGGCTTTAGATATTATATATACGACTGCACTTAACTTATATTCATCCTTGGAATAAATTGTCGTCCTTAGATTAGCATTCTGATAATGTGTTTCAACAGGATAAACTGGTGGAATTCTCATCAAAGCCAAATATATCATCAAATTCAACTATGAATGTGGCTCCATTTTCTGTTACCATGAATAATCGATTCCAGAGTGGTGGTGTTCCTTTGGAAGGTTAGTATATTGTGTTTTTGTTTCACATTGATTATAGTATAAGAAATTTTAAGAACTCAAGGGATCAATTGTTTGGTAATTTTTTAAAACATGCATTGACATGTCCTATAATTAAAGGTCTTGAGGACTTTAATAACTCGCTGATTTTCTTTTGATCGATGTAGCATTAAGTGTCTCCATAAGGCGACTTTTGGAACAAAACAACCAAGTTCTTGGACAGATTTCGGCTAATATTTCTGCATTAAAAGTAAGTGTTTTGAATTTATTATGTTTGGTCAACATATTCTTGGAAACTAACACTTTGTGTTGTAATATCTAACCACAGCTGCAGGACAATGTCAACCTTTTTAGTCACGCGAAGAACAATATAACTGCTATCTTAAAGGAGTAAGTGAGAAATTGGTTAAACTTGTACACAATCCATCCTGAAAGAGAGTCAAATTTTCATTTAATCTTGAGATCCTTCTTCTGTTTTCTTTAATCACCACAATGTTTCTATTATAGTTTCCTATACTCAATATAATTATCAAAACCAGTGCTAAGCGTCTGACTCCCTTTAGTTAGGTTCGAATCCAACTTCCACTGGTTTCCGCCTTTAAAGCTGCATGTCTACAAAAGTTTTGTTTTACCTGGTCCCATTTTTTTACCCTGGAAGCATATTTTGACTTCGTTTTTAAAATGTCTTGCAGCATGAGATACATCCCAGGACCGCAACTCCCTGTATCGTTAAACACATATCTTGTTAACATCATTATGCCCACTACAAGCCAGGTAACTAACACAATCATAAGCCAACCATCTGACAGTTGACTTTGAGTTCTGTAAATTCAGTAGTCTTTGGAAAATCAACTGATTAAACAGCTGTTGCTTCTTGATGATGACAGACGATGACATTTGGCTCACAAAGCAGAATGCATCTGAAGCAAGAGCCACGTTATTGAGTCAGAGAGTTTGTTTTGTAAGTATAGGATTAAGTCTTCTGTAAATTATATATCGGTTGACCCGTTTGGACATTTTCTATATACTTGTATTGGTTGACATAAGCTGCTATGTGACCTGGAATTCACGGGTTCGAGTCGTAAAAACATCCTCTTGCTAAATGCAGAGTAATGATGCATACATCAGACCTAAGTGACCTGATAACCCCAGACCCCGCTTATGTCGGAGCCTGTGCATCAGGTTTGCAATTGTGTCCATTGACAATTTATGTCAAAGTCAACTATACAAAACTTATAGAATGATGCCATTTTTGGAAAGTCAAGAATATTGATTGGCCTACTAGATTTCATCATCTTGATAGATTGACTTTTGATCCATTTTATGTTTCATTTGACTTTAAGTAAGTCAAACCTACTTACACTTTGAAGTACTTGATTTACTAGTTTGATGAAAAGATAACCTAAAGTATGATAAAGATTATCACACAACTATACCAACAAACAATCAATTAACATTTAAAAAAAAATCCCTTCACAAATAGACGAATCAAGATTCATTAAATCAAGATTCATTAACAGAATTAACAACCAACCACCAAATCATATGCTCAAATGTTCATCTCTGGGCAAGCTCTGGACCGTATCCGACCACCTCCCCGGTGAATGATCACTACTATTCGACGACACATGAGCCCCTTCGGCTCTCGTCTCCCTAACCATCCTCAACACCTCCTTCATACCCGGCCTATTCTCCGGGACAAGTGCAATGCACGCCATTGCAATGTTCAAAAGCGCGTTAAGCTTCTCCTCGGACGCCTCATTCCCAGACGACGTGGGCTCGTCCCCAGACTCCGTTTCCTCCTCCCTCACAGATTTCACCCATTTGGGATATCTGACCCGTGTTCCAGGACCAGGTCCTGGAACGGGGTCTTTCCTGTGAGGAGCTCCAGGAGGAGGACCCCGAAGCTGTAAACGTCTGCTTGTTGAGTAAGCGGTTTTCGTGGGTCCCGACATTCGGGGGCGCGGTAGAAGAGGGACGAGGCGCTTGACTCCTCGGGGAACTCGGGGTTTCTAAATGACATTAAGCCGTAGTCGGTTAGGCATGACTCGAAGTCGGAGCCTAAGAGAACGTTGGAGGATTTTAAGTTTCCGTGGGTTAGCCCCGGGGTCTGGTGGACGTATAGGAGCCCGGTCGCCAAGTCCTCGGCGATCTTCAGGCATGATGTCCAGTGAAGAGGCTTCCCACCTGCAGATGTTCTTGATCCTGCAAGTTCATTACATATAAATAGATTTTAGTGTAGTTTCGTTTACCTGTTGTTTTATAATAGCATATATAAGAATTTAAACTCGTATCACTTCTAATACGTTAATCATCAATGTCACTACTCACTAGGATCGACTAAAAAATGATGACTTAGATTTTAGTTCAGTGATCGCTATTTTAAATTAAACAATCCTTGACTGGAGCCGTTTTATAATTTTGGTGACCTTTTTTACAAAATAAAGGGTATGAAGTTCTAATAATATGAAATTTATGTGTTTAGATTTATTATAAGTCTAGCAGACACATTTAATTAAACGTGTGATGTTTAAGGTTCATTAGTCTGTTTACTTATATTAGCTTTTTTTGTGTTATATGTCATATATAAAGCTGATTAGTTTTTTATGTTAAAATTAAAAAGATATAAGAGAATTCGACATAAGATTTATAACTAAAATGTAATTGTATGTACTATTATATTTTTGTTGCAGATTAATAATTTTAAAGTATTAGTATGCATAAGACATTTTCTTCTTTATGCCACATATATAGGCATGCACCGACATAATTTTCAAGATCGTATAATATTCAAGCCTATGTCAAAATTTTGGGCTCGCATGACACTATAACACAACCACTTTAGCACTCCTATTTAAAATAAAATAGAATACTTTTAAATGTAAATACTTAAATAATACTTATAAAATGATTGTTGTTATCTTTTCAAGTTCTTTACTTCCGCATCACATTAGTTTCTCTTTTCTTTTATAAAATAACAAACCCACACCATAACCATATGACATTAGCTAACTATTTATTATTATTAGAATTAAATAAAAACAAACTTACTTTATAATATAATTAAAAAAAAAAAACATGTTGAGCAACTTACCGTGTATGAGAGAGAAAAGGCTCCCATTGGGGAAATAATCATACACCAGCAACCGTTCCTCTTTCGCTTGAAAATACGCCCTCACAGGCACCAAATTGGGGTGCCTCAGCCGTCCGATGACCTCCACGTGTCTCCGAAACTCCTCCACCGTCGGATACCTCGCGTCCTTCAGGCGTTTCACCGTAACTATAAACCCTGACTCCATCACCGCCTTGTACGTACTACCCACCGTCCCTCTTCCCAATGTCTCCGCCGATGCCTTCAACAGATCCTCCAAACTGTAACTCATCTCCGGCGTATCTCCGCCGGAGAAGAACACCAGCTTCCCCATCCCTCCGCCGTCTCCGCCGCCGCTGCCGCTTGCGACTTCACCACCGCCACTCGCCGCCGCTGGTGGTGGTGGTTCTCCGCCTTTTGCACCCACCTCCGGCGACTTCTTTCGAGTCTTTTAACGCAGATGAGCAAGAATGCTATTACAATACATAATAAGAAAAACCCACCAAGGGAACTTGCTATTATCACGATTTTCTTGATTTTCCGGTGATGACGTGGATTTCCGGTGGGTGGGGTTGGGGTCTCCGGTGGGGAAGATGGGGGTGGGGGTAAAGTGCAGGGGATGTTGAATGCGTTACTGCATAGGCCCACATTGCCGGAGAATGAGGTGGAGTTGAATCGGAGTAACGCCGGAGTCGCCGGAATGTCGCCGGAGAGGTGGTTGTTTGATAAATTGAGGTACTTTAGGGTTGATTGATTCAACGGTGGGATTTCGCCTGTGAAGCTGTTGTTATCTAGATAAAGGGTGTATAATCTTTGTACATTGAGGAGTGACGCCGGAATGTCGCCGGAGAGGTTGTTGCCGGAGAGGACGATGGTTTTGAGGCGGTGGAGGGTGGTGATTGACGCCGGAAATTCGCCGGAGAAGTTGTTGTAGGAAAGATAGAGTGATTTGAGGTTTAATAAGCCGGAAAGATGGGGATTTCGCCGGAGATTGAATTTTGTTTGAAGCTCAAAACACGAATCTGATCTAATTGATTGATGTTGTTTGAATCTAGTGTACCTGTGAGCTTTAAATCTTCAAGAACAAGCTTTGATACTCTGCCATTTAAGCATTCTTTAACACCTTCCCATTTGCAGTAATCATCTCCACTCCATTGAAGTGAGTTTAATGGATCAATTGATGATTTCAGCCCCAAAAGTGCTTCTTTATCGCCACTTATTGCACATTCACATTCAAACCATAAGATAACCAAATTAAGAAGCAAAAGACCCCAATTTCGACCCATCTCATCTGGGTAAGATCTTGAAAGCAGATCAAATTTAGGGCTCTAAAGATTCCCCAAATTCAAATCGAGTGTCATAGTGAAAAGGGTTTTGAATCTTGAGTGATAAAGTCACCATCTTTTCATCTTCAAGAGTGATTCTTGAGCTGCAGAGAGGTGGATGATGGATATGTTGTATAATGTATGTGTGTTTGTGTGTGTTTCTTGAAGTTGTTGTTTGCAAAGACTCACGGACAGATGAATGAGTATACACGTGAAGTTAATCAGAGCTTTGCAACTTCAAGAAATACCATATACTGATTCTCTCTCTCCAAATACACAGTTTAATTAAGAAATATGGGATTCAAATCTTGGGTTATTTTAATCGAATCTGTACACTTATCATTGAAGGCTTTTAAGCATTTAATTCATTTGTTTATTGTTAATAAAAAATTGAGTAATAATGTCAAGAAAGATGATGAAAACAGGTGAAGAAATAAAGACTGTTGGCAGTAAATACACTTGACCATTTAAGTGGTTCAAAGATCATTAATCTGTACATTGAGGAGCCAACCATGACAAGCCCCTTCTGGTTTAACATCAGGACCAGAATGGATGTGTCTTTTATGTGTTTTTATTTATTGCCTTTATAACTTAACGTAGTTCAATGTTATCAACGTGTTTAGAAAATGTGTTGTTTCTTAAGTGATTAAAAGTTCAAGTCACATCATAAACGTAACTTATAAGTTTGGGAGTAGGATTAGAAGACGTGTAAGGCATTCACGCTCAAAAAATTTATTGCCCTTTAAAATTGTTTTGTTGTGAAGAATCAAAGAAGGATGTAATATGCACTCGAAGAACATGTTTTTTGGCTCATATTCATATAACTTCTATCGTTCTCGTTAACTATTAAGTTAAAAATATGTCTGGATGAGAGTAACGAGAGGAGAATTATAAGGATACAACACGTGTACGAGTTGTAACCATTCAATGCCAAGCGTTTTGATGGTTTTCTTTCTTTTAGTTGTGATCTTTGTTTTGGTCCCTACATTTACTGTTATAAAGCTCTATAATTTTGATGTCATCTTAATTTCCTATACATGAGTGGTCATTATCGTGTGTCTTTTATCAAGTGTTGGACCATATGGTCACACTTTGTCTAACAACTCTTGACTGTCAGATCTTGTATCTAATCTATGTTTCATCTGCACTGTAAGCTTGTACTATAGAACATCATATATCTAAGATAAAGGTCAAGTTAATAAGATTTATACAAGAATATGGTGATGATCAAGATCTAGCATGAAGCGAGTATCCCATCCCATTTGATCTAAAGTTGAGGCGTTCGGTTTTCAAAGTGACAGATATAATAGTGGTTCTCGCATGTACGCGTATTATTTCTTTTCGTGTGGAATGTATATTAGAGATGATAGGTTAAGATTTTAAATCGATATCATATACGATTTAAACTCTCTTGTGATGTGTATGTGGACCTACGCATGCAAGTAACAAACATTATTTAAAATTGTTTAAAGCGAATTATAAAGGTATTAAACATTATGCCATTTTAGGTATAAATTGTTGGCAATAATGTGTCGGTAGTGAATGGCAACTTGGCAAGTGATTGGATAGTCTTTTGGTTTGTTATGTGCTGGTCTTTTAACTTTTTGTACACTTATGTTGATGTTATATATGTGTGCGAATATATTTTATTTAACATAATGTAATCATAAAAGCTTAAAGTAATTAAATAAACGGTTTAAACCGGATTGGTGAAATGTAAAAGGCTCGCATACGTACATCACACATTGCCGAATGAGAAGCATGGACGTTGTGTGGCTACGTCCATGGCCGTTTCAAACGGTCAAGAAGCCTGAGTTCATGATGAAAGACGCCAACGGATGGGGAGGGGTGGACCATGGTTTGGTTTCTAATTTTTATATTTTATTAAATATATGTACACTTAACTTTTATAAAATAAATTTTCTTAAAAGTACGTAAAAACACATGAACTTTAATAATATTACCGGATAAAATAAATAGTAAAAACTCAGATTTAATAAACTTTTGTTACACTTTGTATTTTTAATTATGATATATTTAAATGTAATTTAATTTATATAATATCAACTTAAGAAACAATTAATAATTCATTATAATGGGTCCGGTGATCAAAAACATCTCAATGCCATATCTATCATAAACCGTGAATATTTTTAAAGTAATACCATACTTGAATATTGTCTTGAATATTTTAGAGTTCGTTTGCTATCCTTGGTTATCTATACAATACGGCAATAATAATAGAAACTTAACAAAAGTATTTGCAGGAGATGCAACAAATTAATACTATAACATCGAGGATGTTCTGTCATTATTCCTTGAACTCTTATAAGAATTATAATGAATGCATATTATTTTTGTTGAATCGATTAAAAAAAGAACGAAGATAAAGTGAAAGTTATGTAGCAAAGGGCAACATAGAGTTGGGTTCACGTTAAGATGATGTGGGCAACATGTTAGGCCAGTTGTCACTCACTATTAATGTTGCATTCCTACTTCCATCTAACCACATTTACTATTTTTTTATTTTTTATTTTTTGTAACATATTGCATAAGAATTTATTTCTTTAGTATAATACCCTATTTAGATTTAAGATTTCCAAATACAGAAGTTTGAAAACAATTATTAAAACTCAAATAAACATTGATCTGAGGTGAAAAGAAGGGATATAATAAACTTGTAAGTTGATTTATTTATTAATTAAAAAAGAATACGGTTGAAAATAGTAACTGATAATAATAAGAACTAATAACAAATTAGCAACCATGTGATTCTTTCAAAACAAACCATCAAGCCTAATTACTCTAGAGGTTACTAGTTCTGCCTATTATTAAAAATTATATTTTAATTTTTTGTGGAACTGCTAAAGTGTCATTGACGATTCACTGACCCAACCAATCATTTTCATTACTCGAGTATGAAACCCGAGACCACTCTCTGGAGAAAACTCACCTTAGTTGAGAAGACTTCTTGGCCCAACCTGAACCATCATTTTTTTTATCATACGTGGGACTTAAACTCAAGACCCCCTGATTTATTTTAGTGGAAAAATTAAAAATATAACAGATATAATTATTGGTACGCGGTAAATATTTTGTTATTAAACGTCTAAATTTAGTAATGACTAATTAATACTAAAAGATAAAAAGTAGTAATTATAGTCGGGCGTTAAATTTGAAGGAAAGTGACGAGACATAATCTCAGTATCCAGAAAGCTTGGTTCGGTTATTTCTTGAAATGGTATGTAAATTTAAATAAAATGGTGATTTTCATTACGTAAAGGTACCAATATTTACCAAACTTGTGTTAAATAGGAGTTAAACTATTAATTAGAAACTAAAATGCTAATATCATAACAGTAGCATGGTATGCATTGATAAAATTTGTTTTCAAGTTGTTTTTCAACAACAATGCGTATATTTTATAAAATAAATACATAACAAGTTAACAACATGCACCCTACACGATTTGAGTATCCAAACATTTTGTATTTCTTTTCATTGATATCAAGTGACGGTAGGAACCATTAGGAATCCATCGGTGAAGCCGTAAAGGACTGTGAGGAAAACCGAGTCTTTGTAATAAGTTCTCTAACGGATCAATGACTGATTATAACAGGTAATTATTAAAGACGTATTCACTGACGGATCACAGCTAACCTGTACTAATGGAACTTTGACGATATAACCGCATGATCAGCAATGACATTATCACTGATGGATCGACAAGACCTTCGGATCTACAACAGACCTTTTACTCACATATTAAAATCGAAAAGAAGCCAAAATTGAGTGTGTGGCTTTGAATTTGTCTTTGCACGCATCATCACGTGTCCCTTGGCTTCCCCATCATTAGGATATCATTGTTTTTTTTTTTTTTTTTGGCTATTTCGGCTTTGTTGAGCCTTTTATGTCTTTGAGCATCATTGTATTATCATTTTGTTTTTCTAATTGATTTAGTTGTATAATAAAATTAATTTAGTGTTGACTTTTTATTACCGCAATATATAAAATATAAAAGGTTAGTGGATTTTAATAATCCCAACTTTTATATATTGGCCGGGACTAATCCAACTCAGTAAATGTTCACGGACACTTCTAACTTTAAGCTTATTTTCCTGCAATGATCCCTTACTAACTGAGAGTTAACACCGTTAGTTTTTGATAACGTGGACTACGTATATGACCAAAACACTAAATAGAAAGTTGAAATCAGCTGTTGGGTTCGTCAATCTAAAAATTCTACAACCTAAAACCCGTTAATCTTCACATTCATATTTGAACCACTTGACTCGTTAAAATTAGATTTCAAGTGATGAGCTAGACACTGAAAAAATGACCTAATAGAGGTTGAGCAGCGGTGGAGTTAAAAAATGGCTCAAAGTTATCCCCGTTTAATAAAAAAAACTAACTACCGTTAACTCTCATGTAAGTGATTATTGAAGAAAAATAAGCTAAAAAGTTAAGAGTGTCTGTAAATATTTTCTGAGTTGGGATTAATCTCAACAAATAAATGAAAGTTGAAATTATTAAAATCCAATAACCCAATATAAAATGACAAATTTAAGCTTATAAAACAAATATAGCGAGTTCGTGACATGTCTAGGCTAAACTTAGAGTACATCTAAAGCCACCCGAATCGTTCAGGAATCACTAATGACATAAAGCTTGACGTCTCAATTGAGTTAGTTTTGAAATTGTTACATATATGTAACGTTTGATTTGGTAGCGTTTTTAGATAAAAAAAATCTTTTAACATTGTTGTGTCTTTTGGCAACATGGGAAGGAGAAACGTAGTTTATGAACAAATTTTTATAACACTTTCTTCCTTAATCAATACGAGACGAAAGACTTTCTTTTAAAAATTTCTTTAGAGTTCACATATGTTTTAAATATATTGATTAGTATGAGATAATATTTTGTAAATTTATTAGTATAATGAAGAAACTAATATTGAAAGTTTTTTAGAAACAAATATCATCTAACCAGTTTATCAATAACACCCAGAATAAAAAAAATCTATTGAAGCCCCATAATAGTGCCAAACCAAAGAAACTTGATGTTGTCTCTTATTGAGTTTTATAAGTTTCACATACATGCTAATATCATCAATGGGACATCGTGATAGTAAGTGATTTACTATTGAGTTATTGGATTTTAATAATCCTAATTTTCACTTATTGGCCGGGATTAATCCCAAATCAGTAAATGTTTACAGATACTCTCCACTTTAAGTTTATTTTCCTCTAACGATTTCTTACTAACTAAGAGTTAACCTCGTTAGTTTTTTGATGAAGTAGACTGTTTTTGTAGCCAAAACACTAAACAAAAACTTGAAATCTATCATTAGGTCCGTCAATTGAAACTTCCGCACCCAAAAACCCGTCAATCTCCATCTCCTGATTTGAACCACCGAACTCGTTGGAGGTAGATTTCAGGTGACGACGGAGGTTAGACAATGGAAAACGAACCTAATTAAGACTAGACCGCGCTGGAGTTGAAAAATGACTCAAAGTTGACATCATTTTATCAAACTAACTAATGATGGTTAACTCTCAGTTAGTAAGAGATCATTGTAGGAAAATAAGTTCAAAGTTAAAAGTGTTTGTAAACATTCCCTGAGTTGGTATTGATCTCGGTCAATAAATGAAAATTGAGATTATTAAAATCCAATAACCCTTTACTATTTAATCAAAATTAGTTTTAATCTTGCAGGTTGCATGAACTAGTGATTTTATCCTCTAGAAACTTATAGATGTTTCTATTAAAAAAACCTATGTGTTCATGTTTTGGGTTTTAATCAAAGTTTGTTGCGTAGTAATTGTTCTTTGTTTGTTTAACAGAATTTTATAATTATTTTTCATGCCTATTAATTTTCTAACATTTGTTTGAATTTCTAAACCTGTGTATACATTACATCATAACCCTAGGTTTTCTTTGCAATATCATTTAAAAGTATTGATGAAAAGCATTATTCTTGCATGAGTTCATGGACACATATTACAATCCCACTTGAAAGTCAACTGTATCCATGGACACATATCACAAATTTATTTATTTCATAAAAATTATTAAACAAAAGTAGATACACCTATATCTTTACCTAATATACCATTAGGTGTAAATAAACCGAGCCTAAACTCAAGTAAGGTTGAGTTTCGTTAGTTTAGCATTTGAGTTCGAACCCAATCTGGCGATCTTAACCTGTTTCGAGCTCTAGACGGTGGGGGTGTGCTCGGTTCGGTTCGGTTCGGTTCGGTTCGGTTTTTACCATTCACCGAAACCGAAACCGACTTTATCGGTTATTAAAATTTTCCCACCGATCGGTTTTCGGTTATTCGGTTTTCGGTTATTCGGTTTTATGACGGTCTCGGTTAGGTTTTCAGTTTTTCGGTTTTTTTTTTTCGACCGAACATTAATCGAAAGAGCTAAAACAATAAGTATAGTGATTAAATTGTAAAAAGAAACACATTCGTTACAAAATTAAATAGTTTATGACTAAAAAATAAAAAAGTTTGTTTTTCAAGAGTTTGTTCGAGAACAGCGACCACATAACAGTAGCTAGAGAACTTAAGTTTACAAAACATTATTTTATGTTTATTATTATTATATTAGGTTTTTGTTTATCTAGTTCTTGTTTAGAAACTTAAATTTAGTTTGTCATTTTTTGTTTTTTTATTTTGATTCAAAACATATAACTAACTAAACTAAATATTATCATATATATAAATAATTAAAATTTCATACAAGTAAAAGAAAATCGGTTCGGTTCGGTTATTTTCGGTGATAGGAAATTGAAAAACCGAAACCGAACCGAAAAAGTCGGTTTCGGTTATTTTCGGTTCGGTTGTCTTCGGTTATGTGTTCGGTTCGGTTATTCCGGTTCGGTTTTTTCGGTTAGTTCTGTTCCGGTTCGGTTAGTTCGTTTTTTTGCTCACCCCTACTAGACGGTAATTCAAGTTTAGCTCGCGAGTAATTTTATTAATTTCATATTTTCGGTATAAAGTAAAGAATATAATGACAAATCGTTTTAATGACCTCTTTGTTTGTCATTGTCGTTGGAAGCATGTCGTCAGTAAAGGGAAAGAATGGAATATTTGAATTTGAATGGGTCAATGTAATGATGTTATTCTATCATCTTTCTAGTTCATGATACAGAGTAAGTTAACAGCAACACAATCATTATTATGGTTATTATTCTGATTTTTTGATTTTGTCACGTACACAACTAAATAGAACTTGTGACTTTTTGTCTAGTGTATTGATAATTAGTTCTGATAATATAAGAGTTTAAATTTTTAGAAGTGGAAAATAATATGATGTTTAGTGGTAAAAAAAATGTTGTTAAGAAAACTATGTGAAAATGGAGGGTTAGATATAATGGTAAATGATGTTCTTACCCTAACCAAAGATATACAATATTTGTTACCCGTTAGTATTATGACCCTCGCATTACGCCACAACTAAAGCCATAAAAAAACTAACATCATGACTTCCTCACGTGTTGAAGGAGACATTAATAATCTACGTTACTACGTAACCTTATATAAGAAAAAAGAAACAAGTTGTTCTTACAATTTATATTAATTGTAACTAACGTCGTCGAGAAACCATGCCTATTAAAAGACGTTGATGAGGTACGTAACTTTATATAACAAAAACGAATATAACATGATCATTCTTAAAGCCTAAGAATATGTAAACTGTGAGTAGTATCCAAAGTGCGGGAAAGCTATGTTGTCTTTTATTAAATATATACAACGGTACTGATATTATTCGGTTCATTGCCGATTTTATCTTTCACGTTACCAACATGCTACTACCAGTCGATGTGATTTACGATGCCCAAGAAGTATACTATTTTAAAGGCAACTTTATTTTTTTCTAAAGTTTATATCATAATGTTGAGAAAAACAAAATTAAACATAGCCACATATTATTATTTTTTATAACAAACAAAAGTTATAGAAGAAAATCAAATTAAAAGATTAGATTAAAAGTGTATATTATATATACTAAAAGGTGATAACTGAAAATTTAGAAAATATGTTGGATACTTGGATGAGAATGGTGTGATAACTGAAAGTTATAAAAAAAATCTGTTTGTAAACCAGTTTTGATTACAAAAAAACGGTTGGGATAAAAAAACGGTTTTTTTTTTTTTAAAAAAGCGGTTTACAAACAAGTCCAAACCGATCTGAGCGATTTGAGTATTCTTGATGAAAAACTGGTATAAAACCGATCGGTTTGTACATATTCAAAAAAACCAGTCTGTACACCTCTAGCTTGATCGAAACATTACCACACATGGTGATTCCTCTAAACACATTGCGTATTTGCATGCATATCTCTCTTTCGACAAGCTTTTGTTATAGCGAAGATTTACAAGTGCCGCAATAGTCATTGTTCTATACAATCAAACATTAATAATCATGATTGACGAGTGATAAATCGTTTGTATATTAGTGATTAATTTTTAAAACATTAGATCATCTCCAATCAAAGGTGGGAGACGGGCGTATTGCCCGTTTGACCGACTTTTTTTTCTAGGACGGTCTCACAAACTCCCCTTTTCTCTCTCACACGTACGCCCATGATCACATATGAACCTTAATCTCTTTCTCTCCTAATGACGTCTACAAAGTGTTATATCTTTCACATCATCTATCAGGCATCCTGTTGGCTAAAAGGTTGTGTAATTTACAATGAAATATTTATGGTCCTTTTAAATTTTTTGAAAAATAAGATGGTAATCCGTTTAAAAAGCATGTGGTGGTGGACCTAAAAGAGTAAAAGGTCATCTCCTTTTCAGAAAAAGCATCATGTTTGTGTTTTAGTTTTTTGCCACGTTGTACTGACACATGGTAAACAGGCGATTATTGTTTATTAAACTTTATAACTTTTTTAGTTAAATATTAATTCGATAAAGATAAAATTCCGGATTAATTTTAGCGAGTTTATACTTTTTGTTTCCTTTTTAATAATTGATTGTTTTATGATTTTGCTAACTTTCAATCCGTTTTCAAGAACATTAAACTAGTAAGTTCTGCTTTTTATCTTTATTTGCGATGAATTTTGGCTTCTATGAGTTCTATAATTAAATTCAAGCAATTTTACATCTCAAGAGATTCTACATTTTTTTATCATTGTCCAACACCGCAAAGCAACACCAAAAAAATCCTAAAATCAAAAATTTAGTACCCAACGTCACCTATAACCACCACCACCCGCTGATAACCTTTTAAGTGTTCTCATCACTACCACCATCAACTACCACCAACTACCAAACTCAGATTGAAATTAGGGTGGACAATGTCAACACGACTTCAGCTTGAACAAGGCTGAGATGGCCAAATTTGCCGTTCGGGAACACCACCCAACTCCTAAGCTTCAGCTCAGGAAGGGTGAACTTGAGTGATACTCGCCAAAAAAACCGTTTGTATATGTGTATGTAGGGTGAGGTCGAGGTAGGTCGAGGAGGCTAAAGTAGAAGCCGACCGTGAACACCTCCCCATCCATCAACTTTGGCTTGGCAAGTCAATGGAGGCAGACGCCATCTGTGAATTTATACGCTTTGCAAAATATCTAAAAACACATGTAACAGTTTAATCTTAACACTAACTCACTGACTCCTCAAATGTAATTTTAAAAGTTACACCAATGTCATCACACCACTAAAATCCTCAATAAGTTAAAACAGTTTTACTACATACAGCTAGGTTAATTAAATTTGTAAGCCCTTAATTGAATTAAAGTTTATACATATGCATAAGTGGATAACTTAGGGTTCCAAAAAAACAACCAAAAAACCAAGTTAACATAACTATGTAGGCTTAAAAACGACTAAAAGTTGAATATTAATAATTACGTTGCCTGAGATTCCAGAGCCCGCTTACGAGCAGCAGCTCTCTCCAAAGCCTTTAGCCTGTTTGATTCTATGCGTGCCTTTACTTCTTCTGACATTTCAACATCATTTGTTGTCTGTGGCAATTCTTTTGCTACACATGTATCACCACTTGTAGCCTCTTTATTCAATGGACCCGATTGTTCCTACAGACGTTTAAAATCAATATCTATTTTTGTTTTCTAAAGAAACAGATACTTGTTGTAACGGGTTAGATCGACTCAACACACTTCTTATTCAAATATAAAAGGTTCTATGGGTGAGATTATGATTGCAACCAAAAAAGAAGCAAAAAGTGTGTTCCATGAGCCGTGGGTCTCTCCCCAGGAGAGGCCTAGGTATGTTTGTTTGTTTGTTTGTAACTAAAGTTAGATATCATTAAAAACTATATTATTGCAATAACAATGTAATTAGAGTTTTTATTAACTTTCAACCGACTTGACCGGTGACTTGAAGTCATGATCAATTAAGTCTAGCTGCTAGTAGATTAAAAACTGCAGAATTCCATCTGGTTAGGTCTTTATTTAAAAATCAAAGAAGTTAAACTAATAACTGGGTATTAAATTTAGGCAAATTGGATTGAATAACCCAAACTATGACACATTGACGCATACTAATTCATACCAATTACTTGAACACATGTAACTTTTATTTATGCGATCAGAGGCAATCTCACTCGCATGATCATCATAGATTATACTCAACTGAAAATCAAGTGTAAATATATAATAATTATACGAGTGGGATTGGCCTTAAGTGAAAGTTGAAAGTGTCATTAGTCAAATTATGTATACAATATAAGCAACCAAGGTCATAGTTTGGATTATTAAAATCTCATTTACCATAAATTCATAGTTAAAATAGGCATTATATGCTGATAATTTAGCTATAAATAATGGGGACTGGAATTATGCTTACTTCAGTGGTGTTTTCAAAGATCTCATCAAACATATTGTGTTGGAAATCATCGGGGTCATTATTCGGCAAAGTATTTTCCTCATCAAACCCTTTATCTGCAATAAGTGTATTATCAAGTAATTTACATAATTAGTCACTCAGTAATAGTGGCCACTTTAATAGATTAAATGTTACAACAAAATACTGGAAGATGAGTGTAAAACAATCATTTATAATATAAGAATATAAATAAAGAAAATAAAGAACACCATGTGAAAACCTGAAAAGCATCAGTGTTTCAAGTCCCTCTACTTGCTAGTACACAACATGTTATATGTACAGAAAACCAATGGCTTTTACATTTAGTTGACCAGCTTGTACTCCAATGTTTAAATGTATGACTTTTTCAATGATGATGCTACTAGAAATCTACTTCTAAAGTTATACTTAAATAGTTAAATGTAATAATAGCTTCCCCGTGAAAAACCCAGATTTGGCAATTAAAGAGGCATGAATTCAAACAAAACATGAGCCTAACATGACATTCGCGTGTTTCGGTTTAGTCTAAATGGATTCGGGTCAATTTCAGTTAATTCACAAACACGTCTGGCTAAATGATTCAAGTCAACCTGACAGGTTTACGAGTTGACCTTTATAGTTATATAAACTAAAAATATATATTTCATGTCATAACCTGAATTAATTGGGTACATTTAAAGGCAAAATATAAAGAATAAAAGAGAAACTAGCATCAAATTTCACAAGTTCCAGCTGTTTTAGATACATTTGCACTTTTGGTTATAATATTGTAGTTTTAGAGTATGATATGAAAAAAAAACATAGATTAAATGGGTCGTGTTGTGTCAATCTGCATCTGCAAATAGAAGTATCATGTTGAGTTTATGTGTCTAGCATGATTTTCAGTTTTGGGTTCATGTCTGGTTGACCAGCCAACCCACAAACTCGATCATTAACACCTCTATAATCTATATGATATGCATGAAGCAAGACACCAGGAGATAAAAACAAGATAAAGTACAAAGTAAACAAAATTTATTGGACAACAATACCCTCTGAAATAATTAGGGAGGTACCTTGTTCAGGATTTGAATTTTCATGTGGCTCAGGTGTTTCAAGTAGCTTGGTTGGGTCTCCCCCATTTGCAATTCTTTCTCTCAGATCGTTCAGGCACATCTGGTTAAGCAGATAGTTGAATATAACCACAATTAATTTAGAATGCATATATGCTACAAGGAGTAAGAATGAAAATTATAAAAGTTAATCAATAACAGAATGACACTATTGAGAGAAATTATACCAACGAATAAAAGATTATTCACTAAGACAAATTGATGTGGTGGATAAAAAGTGATTGGTTTAAGAACATGAAAACTACTGAAATATGTAACATAATACTTCATGTGTTTTGCAAAATAACTTGGGTGAGACCAAATACAAAATGCCAGTAACATAATATTGTTGTGTCCAGAATTATCTGAAATATGTGACCATGGGTTTTGCAAAATACTTGCTTGAAATAACATTCTTGTAAATCCTTAAGTTTTATACAAATAAGTCACAGAATATAAGGAGGTTGCAAACTCTAGCTCCTTGTGCTATTCCAGAGCATATGGGACTTATCTGATGAGACTAGATCCTCCAGAGGATCAGTTTCTAGAAACTTCATCTGGTTCGATATGAACCTTCATTAAAACTTGACCAGCAATTGAAGAATCTTATAAATCTAAAGTTATGTGAAATTTGGCTACTGCCTTTTTTTGATGCAACTGTGGATTCTCGATTTTGTTGAACCACATAAACACACGCTCTATGTCTCCTCAAATGGCAGAACAGATGTTCTTTCGCACATTTATTTCCTAAGCCCTTTTATATGTTTTCAAGCGTGTTTTTCTCCACAAAGAAACCATGTCCTTACTTATTCTACCTCTGACAAATTCCCCTATGTTTACCATTTAGACAACAATGTATACGAAATCTAGAACAATAAATATGCACTATACATGAATATCCATAACTGTCAAGACTTTCGAAGTCGCTGCAAGTATCAATGCTTCTATATTCTTTGACCTAACTTTTTTCCATAGCACTGAATGATCATAAAAGAGCAAACTTCCGGAATGTATACATGTTAACAAATGACCATGCAAAGATTTAAATTTCCACAAAAAAATCATTTATAAGTTGACTATACTTCAAATATTGAATTTACTGAAGCACAATACCAACATGATGGAACTAAAGTAGAAAATGATATACTTTGAACATAACGGTAGGAAGTTTTATTGAAAAGGGTGTTAACCCAATTACATGCAAAGCCACATATTTATAGCAGTTAGAAGCTCTAAATAACTAATTCATATTTTCACTTTCAGTCCCTACACTATGAACTAATACAATCTAAACACAAAGTACAAAATACAAAATACTAAACAATACAATGAATTAACCAACATTCACCCTCTTAATTCTTGTATTGTTCCAACTCCTAGCTTTAATTTCATTTCTGCAAACTTGATTCTTGACAAAGCTTTAGTCAACACATCTGCCTTTTGTTCCTCTCCACTGACATGCTTTACCACCACTAGGTTCTTTTCAACACATCCCCTAATATAGTGGTACCTCACATCTATGTGCTTAGACCTGCCATGGAACACAGGATTCTTCATCAACTGAATAGCTGATTTGTTATCTATACATAACAGAATAGGACCCATTTCTTGATTTGTCAAATCTTCTAGCAAGCCTTTAAGCCACACAGCCTGCTGAGCTGTGGCTGTAGCTGCAATGAACTCTGCTTCACAGGAAGACAGAGCCACTGTGGCCTGCTTTTGGCTCACCCAACTCACAGGACCACCACCAAAATAGAATACCATCCCTGTAGTACTCCTTCCATCAGATTTAGTGGGAGCATGTGAGCTATCATTGTATCCAATCAGCTCCCCTACACCCCCATACTTATACCATATACCATCTTCCACAGTCCCTTTCAAGTATCTAAGAATGGTCTTGATAGCTTGCCAGTGTGATGCCTTAGGATCTGCCATAAACCTACTAGCAATCCCTACTGAGTAACACAAATCAGGTCTATAATCCTCATATATTGGGTCACATTCACAGACTCACCTTCTTCATCTTTGCCCAACTTTAGACCCGGATCCATGGGGATCTTTGTTGAGTTACACTCCCACATCTTTTGGTCTTCAAGAATCTTCTTAGCATACCCAGATTGGGTTAGAAAGATCCCCTCATCTGTCTGCTTAACCTCTATACCCAGATAGTAGTTGAGTAGACCCAAATCAGTCATCTCAAAACAAGACATCATCATAGACTTAAACTCTTTGATCACATCATCATTAGATCCTGTAGCTATGATATCATCCACATAAACACCAATGATTATAGTACCCATTTCTGTGTTTCTCTTATACACTGCATGCTCTCTAGGACACCTTTCAAAACCAAACTTAATCAATGTATCATGCAGTTTTTCATTCCAAGCCCTGGGTGCCTGTTTCAGTCCATACAGGGCTTTCATGAGCTTGTAGACCTTCATCTCCTTTCCAGGTTTTATGAAACCTTCAGGCTGAACAATATACACCTCTTCTTTCAATTCCCCATTGAGGAATGTTGTCTTTACATCAAGATGATGTACCTTCCACTTGTTCACTGCTGACATAGCTAGTATCAATCTCACAGTTTCCAATCTGGCCACAGTAGGGCTGTAAACGAGCCGAGCCGAGCCGAGCCGAGCCAGGATGGGCTCGAGTTCGAGCTCGAAGCTTATCGAGCCGAGCCGAGCCGGCTCGAAAATTTCTAACGAGCTCAAAACACCGACTCGAGTTCGGCTCGTGAAAAGCTCGAGCCAGCTCGTGGCTCGTTCGAGCCGGCTCGGTTTATTTTTTTTATTTTATTTTTTCACATTAATTTATATAAAAACACAAAAAATATATATTAGAGTTTTTATCTTTTGTTGGGTACTCCGTACTAAGGGAAACAAAGATCATTATTTTGAATATAAACAATTTACTGTTAAGTTATATATTTTTTAAATAAAATACTTAATGTTTATAAAAATAATCCATTTTTATTTTAAGAAAACCTTTTTAAAATCCTAATATAAAAATAATAATAATAGTAGTAGTAGTAATAATAATGATTATTATTATTATACAATATAAATATATATATACACATATATTATATGCACCGAGTCACGAGCCGAGCCAACGAACCGAGCCACGAGCCGAGCTCGAACCGAGCTAACCCTGGCTCGAGTTCGGCTCGCTTAGAATTCGAGCCGAGCCGAGCCGGCTCGTTTAGATTCGAGCTTTTTTCGAGCCGAGCTTTTTTCGAGCTTTTCTCGAGCGAACTTCGAGCCACGAACTTTTTGTACAGCCCTAGGCCACAGGGGCAAAAACCTCTTCATAATCGATTCCATACTGTTGTACATACCCCTTTACTACCAGCCTAGCCTTGTGTCTAGTCACATTACCCTCTGCATCCTTCTTAAGCTTGAATAGCCACTTCAAGCCTATAGGTTTCACACCTTTAGGACAGTCAACCAACTTCTAGGTGCCATTCTTCTCTATGCTTTCCATTTCACTCCTCATGGCTTTCATCCATTCTGGATTTTCTTTGGCTTGTTCAAATCTGACAGGCTCTTCCACATGCAACAACTCTGATTCATCATAGTTTGGAGGTGCAAAGGATATTTTCTCCAATATGTCTGTTCTGCTGAACACATCATCCAAAGAAGCAAAACCCTTTAGGAGGGGTATCATCATATGTTGATCTAAGAACATGATCACCATTTGATGTCTGTTCCCCTTCATCACCCCCTGAGCCTTGTTCTATACCATGAGACTGACCTGCTTCATTCCAATCACCTGCCTCAGAGGAGGAATGCATAGAATCATGATTTGCTTCACTGGTAGATCCTCTTTCTTGTTCTGGAACACACACTCTCCCACCAAAGCTTGCATAGCTTTGGTTGAAATGATCCACAGCAGTTGTGTCCCACTTCCAAGATTCACCCTCTTCAAAATGTACATCCCTGCTGACTACTATTCTCCCAGTCACAGGATTGTACATCCTGTAAGTTTTTGTGCCAGGCTCTACCCCCAGATGCACCATTGGTGTACTTCTATCATCTAGCTTCCATAGTTGATTGCTAACCTTTACATGTGCCTTACACCCAAACACTCTCAAGTGTTTTACCATTGGTTTCTTATCAAACAGCCTTTCATAGGGGTCATATTGACTAAGGCCTTAGTGGGACTTCTATTTTGCAAATAGACTGAGTGTCTCACTGCTTCTGCCCACAACCACAAGGGCATATTCATTGCTTTAAGAATTGATCTCACCATCCCCATTATAGTTTGGTTTCTCCTCTCCACAACCCCATTCTGTTGTGGAGAGTAAGGTGCAGTAAGGTACCTTTTGATGCCATCTAAGCTGCACAACTGCTCAAACTTTTGGGATGTGAACTCTCCTCCCCTATCTGTTCTTAGTGCTTTAAGCTTGAAGTTTGTCTCCACGTCAGTGTGAGAGATGAATGCCTGAAAAGCTTTAGGGGCCTCGTCTTTTGACTTCAGGAAATACACCCACATGTACCTGGAGTAGTCATCCACCAACAGCATGAAGTATCTGTTCCCAGCCGGAGTAGGTGGATCTAATGGTCCACACAGATCTGCATGCACAAGCTCCAAGGGTTGTTCAGCCCTATAGACACTTGTAGTAGGGTAAGATTGGCTCCTCTGCTTCCCTACTAGGCAGCTTCCACACAGCTGTGACTTGTGGTTTATCCTAGGCAACCCTCTTGCCATGCTGTGCTTGGACATGCTATTGATTGAGTCAAAGTTCAAGTGACCCAATCTAGCATGCCATTTCCAGGCCACATCTTGGATCTCTCCTAACAGACATTTGGGGAGGGTTACTTCCAAACTGACCCTATAGAGCCTGTTTTGTCCCTTCTTGACTCTTAGAAGGGTCCTTCCACCCTTCTCAAACACCCACAGAAGTCCATTTTTCATCAGGATTTTGCAGCCTATTTCATCCAATTGGCCTAGGCTCAATATGTTGATCATGAGGGCAGGGATGTAGTACACATTTGTAACTACTCTGTGCTCCCCATTCTTGCACTGAAAACATATTGATCCTCTACCTTTTATGGCTACAACCAAGCCATCTCCAAACTTCACCCTCCAATTAACAGTCTCATCCAAGTCAGTGAAGTGAGATTTGACCCCTGTCATATGGTTACTAGCACCATTGTCTAGGTACCATATGCAGGAATCTACTTCAGTAGTCATTGTCTTTGGGTAGACACTGTTTTCTTCAAGTAAACCCAGGTCTTGTATGACTTTCACCATCAACAGGGAGGGTTCTTGATCTTCTTAGGTCTGAGTCAAATGGGCTTCATCACTTCTTGTCTTAGGGGCTCTGCACTCACTTGAGAAGTGCCCCAGACGGTCACAATTGAAACATCTCATGTTTCTTTTGTCTTTCTTGGGAGGAGCACCCCTGTCACTACCCTCAGGGTTGGGTCTGGTGATCCTACCTTTTCCAGTCCTCCCACGACCTCTACCTTTCCCTCTTGACTCCCCAGAACTTGACTGCTTGTGGCTATCATTCTTGGATTCACATTTGACCCTTTCTTGCCATTCAGCCTTGGTTAGAAGCAGTTGACCCGAGGTGTTCTTGATTTGGGAGGTTGGCTTGAGCCTTTCTTCATAGGCTTTCAACCTTCCCACCAGCTCCTCAAATGTCATGGCCTCAAGGTCTGAAAATTGCTCTATGGCAGCCACAATTAGGAGAAACCTCTCAGGTGCAGCCTTCAAGGTTCTCCTCACCTGTTTAGTGGCTTCAATTGTGGTTCCAAGAGCTCGATATTTCGACACCAGTTCTCCCATCCTAGCAGCGAAGTCATCAATTGACTCAGTCTCTGCCATTGTCATCATCTCAAACTCATGATCTAGAGTTTGGATTCTTGCCTGCTTCACTCGATCTTCACCAACGTACCTCTTTTTCAGGGCTCCCCAGATATCTTTCGCACTCTTGAATGCAGCAACCTGCATTAATACGTCCTCAGGCAATGCCTAAAAGATGAATGCTCTGGCCTTCTTGCCGAGCTTCGCTTTGACCTTTGCGATCGTCGAAGGTTCAATTGCATCCCAGAGTCCCTGGGCATCCATGAACGCTTCCATTTTGATTGCCCAGGAGGTATACGTGGTCGGCGTTAGAATCGGAATCTTGAACGAAATCGAGTCGTTCAGGTCTCTCAGGGCTACTTGTCGGTTGTTGTCCGCCATGGGATCGAGTTACAACTCTTCGATTGAGGCAAGATTCAGTCAATTGATCGTGTGTGGGCTCAATTGCAATCCGTCGTGGTTGCAATTGCTGATCTGTCTCGTCGGCGTCTTCAATTTCAGGCGGCAATGGGTTCGGAAGATCAAGAAGGTGATCGGAAGGATTTTCACAGAATTCCCCTGATTGGATCGAGAGCCTCTATCGCTCTGATACCAATTGATATACTTTGAACATAACGGTAGGAAGTTTTATTGAAAAGGGTGTTAACCCAATTACATGCAAAGCCACATATTTATAGCAGTTAGAAGCTCTAACTAACTAATTCATATTTTCACTTTCAGTCCCTACACTATGAACTAATACAATCTAAACACAAAGTACAAAATACAAAATACTAAACAATACAATGAATTAACCAACAGAAAATCACTGAAATACAAAATTTGATAGTTATTTTAGCAGTGTCAACCGCTAGCGCCAGTGAGCAAGTGGCATTCAATTTATTGAAGCATCATCAATACTGGTTAAATAACAATACCAGCATTTGCTGAAATGAAATTCAAAAATCAACGTGTGGCGGTTTAAAATTAATATGAAAGGGATCAGTCAGCAAATGATATTCAGTTAATATTAGCAGTGAAAACTACCAACTACCAACATTCAATCAACAACGATTAACATTAGCAGCATGCTGTCTGCCAGCATTCAACAATTAAGTTGTAATAGATAATGGACCTGACACAACAGATCATATGTTGTGCTTTATAAGTTGTAAATGCAATAGATAATGGAAATAAATGTTTTACCTTGACACGTTTTGAGCTGCCGACTTGTTCTACCTTATGAACAAAGTGGTCGAATGAGTAGTAAGGAATCAGATGTGAGTGCCATTCTGCATACAAGCTTATGAGATTCCCCAGATCCTCTATCTGCATATGGTTTCATGCAGTTGAATAAAACTTATTTCTTTTAGCTTAATATTTAAATTTAGTATATTAAACTGAACAACTAATATAGAACACAAGCTCCATCATCTTGCATCTTAGTTGCTAGTTTACAGCTTTCTAAATTGCTTTGATAATCCAAACAACATAAATAAAGTTAACTCGTTACCAAGTTTTTGAGTTTTCGTAACTATGCATGGCAAAAGACATTGCCGTGAAGATAAAATTATGGGATGAAATGGCTAGTGAGTAGTGACTACTGTTTCATTTGAGCCTCTCTTAAAATTAAAACAATGTTAATTAAATTAGCAATTAATATAGAACCAAATCAAAATAATAAATATTAAATCCTAAGAATCATGCATAAACATTAGTGTTCAGCATTGATCTTAGATAAATCATAAATCCATAATTTCTGTGATGCGATTTGATAATGACTTAATGAGCACCACAAATAAATCCTCCTACAAGACACTCAGCAATAGTCTATGCAAGTGGGAAAAAGAAAGCACATTTCTAGGTGTAAAGATTATCACATGTAACATTTAACAGTTTTGTAACCAAGTGGAATCAACAATATGTGGGCCATTTTATATAATTAACACATGTCACTAAATACTCAACCAATTTCATACACCTAATCATGTGAAACAAAACAAACCACATGACCTTAGTTCATTATCCTCGCAAGAGGATGTTGCCCTGATGCAATTTGGCGTAGGAAGCATGAGAAAACCATGGACAATAAAAACACATTGTACACCAATAGGCAATGGAAGCCTACTGTTAAATAAAAGCCTGTTTAACAGTACACCATCTAGGGATAGAAGCCTATTGTCATGCACTAGTTGCATAATGTACCACTTGTCGGCAAGAACATTGATGTGTAGTATTATGTGATAAAATGACTTATATGAGTTGGGATAAGAGATTGTTTTAGAACATTTAATCATCATCTTTATGCTTTCTAAATCATAAAATAAACTTGTATTAGCATAAGAGATCAACTAAGGGAACAACTCATGGTAGTTTAAAACAAAATGCCTATGGACATTGCCCCTTTAGCCTTGTGGCGTTACTAGTTCAGTGGCTTTTCTTGATAATTCATTAAGGACTAGCACAATGAGTTGTGTTAATTTGATAAAGGATATCATCATATATGTGATGCCCTCAGTTGTTATCATTATCTCTTACTATGAATTCAAGTCCTGATAAAAATGTATTTGTCAATTGGCATCTTCTGCTTGCATATTCATACATGTAAAAATCGATCTTAATTTCATCCACAAACCAGAGCATAACAATAATCACCTATTAAAGCATCATTTACGCTCCATGAGGTTAACAAGTATCCTTTTTAACAATCTGCGTCCTTGTTCCCCAATTTGAGGCTAAATTTCACCAACTTATCTCATTTAGGAACACCTAAGCAAACGTATAAAATAACAACAAACGAAGATCAAAAGGAACTGCAAAATCAACATACCTCGTGACCACGGCCGCGGTGCTTAAACGCTTTAGGAAAATGCCGAAGAACGAATCCAATACCGTCATCAGATAACAGCAACTCCGGAGTGAGCTTAGGTCTCGTCTTCGGAGCCTTCTTCGGCTTTTCAACCGGCTGTTTTTGCGACGTAAACGAAGCTCCACCTACACCACCGCTTTCCTTAAAAGGATGCGATGATGCTGCAGGTTTATTACTAAATCGATCATTGTTAGGGTTAGGGTTAGCGTTAGCGTTGGGGTTTGACGGACAATCACGAGACCAATGTCCAGGGCGGCCGCACTTGTAACAACCGGTCGGAGCTGCACCGCCGGTGGTGTCCATTTCTCCGATCAAAGGTTTAGGGTTTTGGATCTACGATCTGTTGATCATAGAATGTGATTGAGTGATTTTGGCGGGAATTCAAAGGGTATTTAGCATATTGGCGGGAAGTCGAGAAGTTGCGTTAAGGTCCTTCGAGTTTATAGCTATTGAGTTGTTCACCTTTAAATTATGAAATAATGTCATTTTTACGAGCAAATGTTTTTCTTTTGCAAGCTTGAGATCTTGTGGAGAAATTTAACGACTATTTGTTCAATAAAGGAGCTGCTCGTTTTTTTTTACTCGTATGATTTGTATATTTCCGCATTTTGGGCGACTGGACGTTCAATAAATCATTCATGAGTTGTTTGACATTGAGTGTTCGTTTACTTTTGTTTATTTTTAATAAATGAATGGATGTAGTCATGTGTGCAACTTTTTACTCATTTAATTAAACGTGTGTGTGTGAACACATGTTCTATTCATTTATTTATGTTTGTGAACGTTATTCGTGTATGGTTACATTTGTCAACTTTTAGAGTGAGAATTATGGTTAACACAACTTAATTGTTCTCCCGTCTGCAGTTTGGTTATATGTATAATTGTGTCTGTCAATCAAACTAAATCTACAGGATGTTAACAAATCTTAATATGAATAATGTTTATTTGTTTTATATACTTACGTTTGTCCAATCATTGTACATACATAAGGATCACTACCACTCGTAATTAGGGGGCGGGCAGTATATGGTTCATAAGTGTTGTAGTTAATCACGATCAGTCACTAATGTTTAGGTATGTTATAAATTACATAAGACAAGGTGATGCATACTTAAAATGTTAAGTTGTCTATTCTCTTGCTACATTTTATGTCTATTTTAGGTTTTCTTTAGTAGGATAGTTAATGAGTCGACGTCACGTATCCAGTGGTATCCATTTATATTATATGTCACAAAATATAGTGTAATGAACGGTTGCGTGTATTTGGAAAAGGAAATATGAGCTAAAAATTTTTACTTGCATACGATGTGGACCCATTGATTTTTTCTTGACAGTAAGATCATATCTTCGTGGAACTCGTGATGTAGGTTTGTTTTACGATAAAAACATGGAGTCCCAAAGTAGTTTATTATATTATGTAGTTAGACCCGCACTTAACTCAAGATCAATCTATGTATTTTTTTTATTTATAGAGGTCAATGGTTTAACACGCGCACACCTCTTGTGTCAAGTAGAACAATGTTTGGGAAAAGTACGAGGTTGATATGATCAGATAGCCCTGACAACAATGCAAACTAATCAAAGAAGACCACGTCAAATATCATGTAAAGCAACTGGCACCGAAGATCGCACTCCGTCACTCTTTTCATAGGACGAAGCTTTGTTTTATTGAGTTTTCTTAGTAAGATTTATAATGGTGCAACATAATTAATGTTGAGATATCATCTTATTTGTAGGTCCTAGTGTGTCAATTCAACATCATCATGAAATATGTTGTTAGTATTATACAATGACTCGTGACAAGTCAAAAAGGGAGTCTTAAAAATCGACAAGGGAGCGTTAAAAAAATTATCGCTGAATGCAAACGTTTTTCTCGTCGTTATATCATTTATTAGAAAATTAAAACATGCTTATTGTGTTATATGCTACATGATGTTTTTTAGATGATAATTGCATGACCATGATTTTTGGATAGATGTTATTTTCATCGGCACATTTATTTGTTTTATAGTCGACATTGCACCCTAAGTAGGAAAACTTCATGGCTTAATCCAGATCATTTTTGTCTCGAGCGACACTCAAATTAGGAAAACCTCTGATATGAGAAGCTAGAAGATTACCACTATGTCAGAAAGATTCGTGATAAATCGACATGGGGTTACACGTTGCATCGAATACCAATAATTTATTACATTTATGGCATGTGTCATCAACATATATTTTAGGGTCCTGCTGGGGACACTGAAGGGGTTTTTAGGGAGAAACCGGATCAAAAGGTCACGGTTTGGTCAAACCGTGACACTTTGGGGAGAAACCGGATCAAAAGGTCACGGTTTGATCAAACCGTGACCTTTTGAGATATTTTTTTGAATCAAAAGGTCACGGTTTGGCCTCCATGTGACCTCTTACACACACGGTGCTCGAGGGGCATGTGCACTAATCGAGGGGAAATCAGATTTAAAAAATTTCTCAAAAGGTCACATTTTGGCCTTCATGTGACCTCTTGCTTTTTTTTGTATTATTATTATTATTATTATTATTATTGTTATTATTATTATTATTATTATTATTATTATTATTATTAACCGTAACCTTTTATTTTCTGGATACACAAAATAATACTATTATTATTATTATTATTAACTTTAAAATTATTACTTGAAAGCTAAAATACATTAATTCATATTTCTTGAAAATTAAAATACACTAAAAGTTACTTCTTTAAAGTTAAAATACATTAATTCATATACACTTAATAAAAATTGACGTTTATAAGTTATATATGTACGTAATTTTAATATGTACGTAATACTAAAAATTTTAATAAAAGAAATTTTGAATCCTATAAAAATATTATAAGTTACAAATTGAATAAAATATCTTACATTTTTATTATAAAGAAATTAAAAAAATTAAAAATTATACCTAATATGTCACGGTTTGGCCAAACCGTGACATATACACTTAATAAAATTTGACGTTTATAAGTTAGTTTTTAAGTGTTAGTTTGTTTGTTATATATGTACGTAATACTAAAAATTTTAATAAAAGAAATTTTTAATCCTATAAAAATATTATAAGTTACAAATTGAACAAAATATCTTACATTTTTATTATAAAAAAATTAAAAAAATTAAAAATTATACCCAATATGTCACGGTTTGGCCAAACCGTGACATATACACCACAAGAAACTCACTCCCAATAAGTAACCCAATCCGAGGTGCAGAACTTTTTCTTAAGCCTAATATGTCACGGTTTGGCCAAACCGTGACCTTTAGCCTTCAATATGTCACGGTTTGACCTCCATGTCACGGTTTGAATCGGTTTTTCTCAAATTTTTTACGGTGCGTCTAAAATTCCCCATATTTTATCAAATTCACTCTACCGCCGAAATTATTTAAGTATTTGTAAAAGTCAGATAACTAATTTTCAAATTTTGTTCTTTTACTCTCATGTATTATAAATCTAAGCCCTTTTTAAATCAATATCTGTAAAAAATAATTTTAATTAAATAAAAGCTATGTATGTTGATTACAAAAAAGATTGTTTCAAAAACAAACTTTCAAAAAACTATGATTTTTTTATAAAACAACATAACTTTTCTAAATCATACAATATTTTAAAATCCATATTTTCAATAAATAACTTTTTTAAATCAAAACAACTTTTTACAAACAAAAAGAAAATCAAAATCTGAAGTTTAAACAACAAGATATTAATAAAAAAATTAAAATAATAAATTTTTAGAATAAAAGTTTTAAAAATAATAAAAACGTTTTATCAACTAACCAAAATAATTATTCATACGTAATTTGAATAATATCTTATATCAAAACAATGTTTTAAAAATCATAACTTTTCATTGATAAATATTTAGCATCTCTTTTATTCAACCCGTACACGGGGTTATTACCTATTTCTTCTATATAAATTGACATATGTAATGAAATGATATATAACTGTTCTTACTTTGATAGCTTTTAAAATAAAATATACATGTGAATTTTATTCTTAGTTAATTGTATAACCACCTTAAAATTTACATTTAAAAAATAAAAAAAAATATATTCATTATTCATAACCATCTCGACATTTAATTAGCTATTAAAAAAACATATAAAACATGGAAGATGCGCTCCACTACACTCTCCCGGCTCCCACGTTGCAATTTATTTCAATCAATTTATTTATTTCCTTGCATCACGCCACCAATATCCACCCACTCGGCACCCTATTTACATTTAATGTGTTTTTTTTAGAAAAATATTGAAATACAAAGTGTGTTTATGCTATAAATTGTGAGGAGATACAATGAGTAAAAAACAGTCATAAAAAAAATTATATTTCACAATCTAAACTGAATTTCAAAAAAGTAATTTCGAGCTTTTATTCCCCTAGCCATCCTTACTAAGAAAAAAAATAAAAAAAGTTAACGTTTTTTTATTGTGTCATTTATGAAAAACACAATGACGTCATTGTGTCATTATGAAATTGTGTCATATAAAGACACAGTGAATTTTTTTTTATTTTTTTATTTTTTTAATTTTTTCTGAAAGAGGACGACGAGAGGAACAGAAACTTCGAAGTACTTTTTTGAAATTCGATTTAAATAATGAGATATATTTTTTTTATTTTTTTAGCCTCATTGTATCTTCTCATACTTTTTAGCAAAAATACACTTTGTAGAATAGCCTCACCCTTTTTTATACATTTCAATTTCAAATACATGTTTATAACTTGCATGATTAACATTCTACGTAATCGTCTTTAATAGGTAGCTCGATTAAAATAACACCTATCTTTCAAAATAGGGTAGCACTGTCGTTAAAAAAAAATATCAAATAACTTGAGTAGTTATTTTTATAAGTTGAATCAATTACTATACGTTATCATACACATAAGTTGAGTAATTATACATGATTTACATGATTATCAAATCGCTCGAGTAATTGTGTATGTTCAATTCGAAATTATGACGCCACTTAAGTTACCCCTCTTCGCTAATAACACGTCGAATCCGTGTGACTTTGCATTTTGTATAATAACCTCCCACTATTCACATAACGTGTGCCTTACAAAAACTATAACTAACTAGTATTACACCCCTTGCGTTGCAGCGGGGGCGTAAAACCATGATAAGTAGCACCAATTTAACGTCATCAACAGCGATCATCAACACTAGAAAAACTCGTATTAAAAACGGGAAAATAGATCTCAATGGAAAGTAAACTTAAAAACGTTGAACCCCGCATGTGAAACGTAAAACATAAAAATAATAACTAAGTCGATCTAAGACTCACGCATTGTAAAGGGGTCATTAAATGAGAAAAAGGTAGTCGTAAACACGTTGAAACACACGCGCACGATGTGGTGTGTTAACTCGTAAAATTTGAACCGCAACGTAAAACAAAAATTTTCTAAAAGATAAAAAGGTATATGGAACCAAAATGGAAAGTAAAAATATATGGTTAAATTATAAAATATGTAAAAATATTGAGTAAAACTTAAAAGTTAAAAAATTATTAAAGAAAAGAAAAAATAAAAGCGGGCACAACCCATTAATGGTTATATACAAATCATAATGCGTAAATAAGTCGATAATTAGTAATATATATAATAAATAAAGCCGAGAACAATTATGAGTATAACATTTAAACCCAATGTACCATTACAAAGTCTAGATCAATTATAGATACATCTATTTAATTACAATGTACCGCTCTAATATATATACAAACTTAATAATTAATTAGTATAATATAAATTGGTAGTTATATAAATTGGTAGTATAATTAATTAGTATAATAATATATAAACTTAAAAAAAAAATTCACTGTTCACACCGACCAAGGGAAATTATATATATATAATAAAAACAACAAGATTAATATTATATAAAAAATATATTTATATCTATTAATTTCTACGCTTTTAGCTGTTTCTCCACACGTTAATGATAAATGGTCGGTAAAAACACATTACAGAAATGGACGGATTCAAACCACGACTAGTTTACTCGATCAAACATCAAAACTCTACGTAATATAAATCAAATTTAATATATATTTAATAGGTTGAAATGTTCATCAGTTCATGTAACATATAAATGGTAAACTTATATTCTAATATTTCATTAAAAAATATTTTTCTTTTATCTGAAAAGAATATAATAAAATAAGTCTAAATCAAAATTAAAAAAAATGCGTGGTCTTTATTATTTATTTCGTGGACATGGTTTTCTACCAACAATTAGCTATAAACCAACCATAAACTTAAAGACCAAAGTCAGCCTCAAAAGTGCGACATAATCAAACCTTTTAACTCTTGCTTGTATGGTTTTGACCTTTTAATATTACATGTTTACACGTAATTGTATAAATACACATACGTATATGATAGAGATGGATCAAACATAAAGTGGAATTTTAATGTGAAATGTAGGATTCGATTTATCATGGTATTTAAATGATCAAGATTGAGTCTGTAGCAGTAGCGGAATCAATAATATTTTTTTAGGGGCTCACTATTTTTGGTGATTACATTTCTAACAACACAAAATCGAATTTTTTAGATTGACAAATCGGGTCGGGCCGGGTCAGGTAGAGTCAGAATAGATTGAACCGCTTTTCAAATCATTATTACAACCCTAAATATGATAATATGAATGGATGAGGAATCTGTTGATAGATTGAACCAGCTTTCAAGTCAGGTAGGGTCGCTTCAATTTTCATCTACAACTACTAGAATTAATAACCAAAATTAACGACTATAATCACTAAAGTTTTTATTAATTCATATAATACTAATTATCAACTTGGTTATGTATCATGGATTATACAATTTGCATAGTAGGTTGTACCCACCTCTTTTTTTTATCTTTAGCTTTCTTATTTTAACCCGATACTTCTACATCTTTTGCAATTTAACCCCAAGACTTTTTTACTTTCATGTTTTAAACATTTTTTTGTTTTTCGGTCAAAATTTTACGAGTTAACACGCTTAAACGTGCATGTGTATTTCAACGCTTTTACGATTATTTTTTCCTATTAAATTGTCTCATCGCACGTGGTGGTTTTATTTTTTTATTTTTCTTTTTTTAATACGAGCTTTGTCAGCATTGGTGATCGCTGATGGTGGTGTGTTATTGATGCTGCTTGACATGATTTTACGCCCTCTGCTGTAATGCGGGGGTCTTAGTACTAGTTAAGATTACTAATAACAATCAAAGATTGAACCAATTAAAGTAAATATCTTAGAATCAAATCTTTTTGACATAGTGATATGTGAGGATGAGAAATCTTTTGAAAATTGAAATAAATAAAGGCAAATATCTTAGAATTATTATTACAGTTTTAAGGGGATGTTTGCCAGCTTATTAATCAGCCTCTAAATGGTTCAGATGTCTGAATGGTTCAGCACTTAATGATTCAGACTGTTTGTTTCGCGAGCAAATGTCTGAATGGTTAAGACATTTGCCTCTGAATGGTTAAGCATTATACTAAGGCTGAATGGTTAAGAGGTCTAATGCTAAATGGTTAAGACCTCTTATCTGAATTCGTCTGACATTTGTCTTTGAATGGTTAACCGATATACTGGCTCTTAATGGTTTATACCTTTTAGTGGTTCAGCACTTAATAGTTCAGACCTCTTATTGGTTTATCACTTAATCATTAAGATATTTTCAAACAGCCCCTAAATATGATCATATCCAACCCTAATTACATCAAATAATAATAAAGAAAATCACACTTAGGGCTGTTTGGTGATTTCTAAATGATTAAGTGCTGAATTAATAAGATGTCTGAACCATTAAGTGCTAAACAATTAAGAGGTCTGATCTATTAAGAACTAGTATATCGCTTAACTAGTCAAATGCAAATGCCTGACCAATTTAGATAAGAGGTATTAACCATTCATCATTAGACCTCTTAATCATTCATCACTAGTATAATGCTTAACCATTCAGAGGCAAATGTTTGAACCATTTAAACATTTGCTCATGAAATAAACAGTCTCAACCATTAAATGTTGAAACATTGAGACGTCTAAATCATTAAGAGCCTGATTCAAGTGCTGTCAAACAACCCCTTAGCTAATTTTATTTACATCTTTAATAATCCAAAATGGGAAAGAAATCAAGAATCATCTTCAATCTCCTTCTTAAATGTAATAAAATCAACACAAGGAACCTTCAAGGGGGAGCGGGGGACTCTCATTTATAAACTTGAAAACTATAACTTTAAATAAAAAAATATTATTTCCTATTCTTGTTTTCTCAATCCCAAATCCTCAATCAAACACTCCTAAATAATTAAAAATAAACTACACATGTTTTTTTACTCCTTATGTTTTATGAGATTGAAACATCTAATTTGATTGGAAAAAAACATAGCCGTTATAGGAACTTTAATAAGGTAAAATTCATATGAATGTTTCAACATGTTAAAACGAAATATGAAATTGAATAACTTCTAATAGAACTCCAAAAACAATATAAGATTGATATATACTTACAGGTCAAGGAAACAAACTTGAATGGTTGTCGGAGTTCCGGTCACCGGAGCCCGAAGAAATGGTCGTCGGCTGCAGGCTATCGACCAGTGTCAAGGACTCAAGGAGGAGTGTCGATGGCGGCTAGAGGTGTGAACTTTCAGCCCAATTGCAAGATAGAAAGCTATAACGATGGGGGTGTAGGTTTGGGTTAGGGTTAAAGCGTATTTTTGATATAATTTTATGAAACATGCATTTTTTAAACATTTTTTTTTTGCAAAATGACATTGTTTAAAAGTTAGTTTTTTTCTGGAATGTTTAAAAACAGTTTCTTAAAAGTTGTTTTGAATACGGAAGTTTAAAAAAACGGCATTAGGGATCTATTACCTATGGTGATTAATCATACACAATTTTAATAATGGTACCTTATCTTAAATGTATCTACAATTTATAAATAAAAATTACTAACGATAATTTAGTATTTTCATTCGATCTGTGTAGCACATGAGTTGTTAAACTAATATCGTATATGTTGAAATGCTGGCGTATTGATTACAATTGTATTGAAACTAGTACTTTCGTCGAGGCTTCTAGCTAGATTATAATGGTGTATCCAAATTGTTTAGACTCGTGCATGAATAAATTGTATGAGTATAATGATGTATTCAAATCATTAGAATAGTATGTCTAATTCCACTTATAATCAAATCACTAGAATAATATGTCTAAAACCACGTATAGTCTAATGAAGGTATTTACATTTTACCATGTCCCTAAATTATACGCATTGCATCCTGAATTATTTCCATGCTCCCTATATAAATATCAGTTTATACATTAATCAATTTATGTGTGTGTAATTATCGACACGTATGGTGAATATAATTAATAAGTTATATATGTTCATCACATCAAAACCAATCTTAAACTCAAATAAAAATTACCATAAAATATAAACACATTTAACCGTACTTCTAACAAATCTATAATTTTGATAATTCAAATTGTCTAACAACCTTTACATACCGTATATTGTACCTTGTAAGGTCAAGTAATATATTAATAGTTTTAGTGTAGGTAAAGAATATGGGTATTGAATGAGTCTCGCCTAATATTTTACTGGGATGACACTTCAAAATGGAGAAAGTCTAAGAAAAAATTATGAAAATAAAAAAAAATGACATAACGTTGATATTTTAATTGAGAAAAACTAAAAAAAAAATGTTCTCTCCCATTGTTATACTTGTTTTAAAACAATTACCAACCAAAAAGTTAAAATAAAAGTGCGTGTGATGAAAACAATAAGGTCTTTAAAGACAGTTTTTTGAAAACACAATATCCAAAGTTGTTTAGCTTTTTAATGCGGGATTCTTTGTGTTATCTCATCCAAACAACGGTTTTCTATTTTCTAACACAAGTTGTGACATGCGTGCGTCTTTTCACATCCAACCCATTCACGCATATGTTTCTTGTTATTACGTTAGAAAGTATATTGTCATGCGGTGTACAGACGTGTTTGTGTTATTCAAACAAAAAGTAGAATCATGCACTGAAAATACACGTGTCTAGTGTTTTAACATTAGGATGGTTCGTAGATATTCGTGACTTGTATGACAAGTAAATTTGACCCCTAAAAGTATAAAATGTAAGTACATACATATAAACAAAGTTTATTGATACTATGATAATTACTATAACAAGAAACACAAATAAAGATAACAAGTTGACTGATATTTGATGTACGGGGTTTGGAATGAGGTTTATCATGGTTAATTGGTTAACTTTAATGTATTTAATGTGTTTAAGTGTAAGAGATTGTGTTGAACAAGTTAGCTACGATGATTTGATGTTTTGTAGGTTAAACACAATCATTTGAGGGATTTTGAAGAATGCATATGGATGATAAGTGAAGACCATGATAGATGAGATGAAAGGGAATTCAATTACAAGAACGTGACCACAAACAGAGAGGAAAGCTGAGTTCGAATGAAGAAGTTACGAAGAAAACAATAATAGGACAAAGCTAATTGGCCATGACCTACGGCGGAAACATGACCTACGGTGCATCAGTTCAAAACAAAACAGAATGGCCCTAACCTGACTTACGACAGAAAGCTGACATACGGTACAGGACGCGCTGAAATCACTTATAAGTCGCAAAAATTAGGGTTTCAAGGATATCTTTCATTTTAAGTCGTCCCAAAGTGTTAGATTCTTCCCCAAGGCTTCCCGAAGGCTCTCGAAGACGATTTCAAGGCTTTTCAAGCGTTTCTAATCATTCAGTTTGATTCTTTAATGTTAGATACAATGTTTACCTTTGTTTTTGATTTGTTTTTTGTTGCTATGTCCGGCTAATCCACCCGTGATCTTCTCCGGGTGATTAGGGTTTATACTATGATTTGTTCTTGATGTTTTTTTGTTGATTTAATGTTTGAACACGGCAAGTTAAGTCGAGTAGTATTATTTATTGTTTAAAGATTCTAAAATATGTGTGTTACTTTCAATTCAATTGTCCTGGTTTTGATTGTTTTAAACTTCTTTTCATCCGTAAACGTCAATTTTGGATGGGATTGGGTAATACAAACGTAGAATATGATTCGAGTAGTTCTTTAACAACGGTCTCATTCAATCTATTGTCTTTAATCAAATCAACCCGGTTATGTCTATGTAACCGGTTTTAACAATAAAAGCAAATTTAAGTTGTAAACCTTAACCCGGAGGGGATTCCTCTTGTTCATCATTGTTTGCAATCAAATTACTTATCAAGTTCGCTACTTTTTACAATTAGTCATTTTTACTAAGCTTCTTGTAATCAAGCAATAATCTTTTGAATTTAAACTACACTTTACACATATTCCCTATGAATCGACCCGACTTACCCTAGCTATCTTAGGTGAGTTTGGAACCTTATAAATTGTTTTTGATTAGGCCTGACAAACCGATATCAATATTACGCAGTTACATAAACCGTAAGGCTCTATATTGAAAATAATTTTTGCTAACCAAATCTTCACAGTCACCATGTAATGGTTCGTTCTAATTGGAAATCATTATGAAACCATTTTTTATTCATCAAAATTGTACAATTAAGAATAATCAATAGTTGTAGATGTGATGCAATTTTGATACACCTCTGGATACTATGCAACTCAATTTTGTGTCGGCGCTTTGACTTTTACAATGGGTTGGGTTATACAAACATTCATTTATGTTATTGAGACACCCTATTGCCTCTATCTCTCTCTATGTATCTATATGTATGTATAGAAAAAGATAGAGAATACTAAATAAATTAGATGTACCAATAACATACCCCTTTACAATTCTTCCTTGTTTTTCTTTTACATATTCAACCTGCTTATCCGCTATACACCCATACAAACAAAACTAGTATCATTCAACATGACTTTTTTAAGCCAATAAGCAGATATTATAAGCAATTAACATGAATTAAAACCTTCTGATCACGTGCAGATCAGTCATGAACGGTTATTTGTATCGACCAAACATAATGAAATCAATTTATTTTCTTTTGAAGATATGATATTTCATTAATTCCATCATAAAGAAAAGAATGTTTATTATCCAAGACAAATGAGTGAGTTGGTTGGTTACAAAGCCTCACAAAGAAGATATTTGTTTTCAAGTCACTGTCGCATTTGTGTTTCTGTTATTACTTTCAAACAATGTGCATATATTTTCCATTAATAATCCATAAACTATATATCATGTCGTTATGTTCTCAACTTCTTATAACTATTTTTAACAAATATCTGCAACTAAATATAACTTTTACACATATTCGCATTTTTTATTTGTAGGCACATATTATACTTTCCATTGTTATAAAAGATTTCATCAATTTCATCATATATTCGCAAATTTATTTTGTAGGCTCACATGCAAACTTTACTTAATTGAAAAATGTTAAAGAAAAATTGAATGACGAATAACAGTTTTCCTTAATAAAATGATAAAGAGACACTAAAAGGCAACCAAGTGGCATAAAACATACCGTTTTAACTCAAGTGATTAAAATTAGATATTATAAAACTTCAATAAAATAGAAGGTTTTCAGGTTTAATTTATACACGTGACAGCAAACGAGAAAATCCAAGTTGGGCCAATGAGTTTTCTGACATAAGGTTTGGGACCGATGTACGAGCTTTTCTTCGGCTACATACCAACCTAACACCCAGTACTCAATTAATAAAAATGATCGTGTGGGTTAGTGAATTGTTAGTAGGGATGAGCCCAATGCTAGTACCATACGAAACCGATGTTGAACCGAAAGTACAGATCATGAAAATCGTCAAATTCGGGCACCGCTACCGAAAATGCTCGGTACGGTACGGTGCGATTTACAATATTTAAAGTTAAAATTAGTAAAATACCTGTACCAATACCGTAACGACCGATCCAGAAAACACCAAAGAGTGAGTACCAAATTCGTACCGAAAATAAATCAATACCAGTTCAATTTTGTTATTTGATACCATTTACTCATCCATACTTATCAGTAATCCAATTAGCCGGTTGAAACAAATAATATAAAAAAAAATAAACTAAACTAAACTAAACTAAACTAAACCCTCGTTATAAAAAATTAAAGCTAAAATAATAACATATATGGTCCCGTTGGTCCTTAGTAGTATTAATATTTATTCCTCAGTCTTTTCCACATAGCAATTGTATACAACGTATCCAATCCAAGTACCGTCGCCGGACCCCGCCGGTCACGTTTGTCAGTTTCCACCCACTTCACCCCTCACACCTTCATATTAATATACCCTTTCATCAGATATCAATCCCCCCGTTCATATCATTCATCAACAAATTATCAATATCACCCATGGGGTTACCTAACGGAACCACCGCCGTTGATACCATTGAGCCTTTTGACGCTGAAAACAACAAGAACGCGTCAAACGCCGATGATTACGGCGAACACAAACCAGAAGAGGCTGATTTGAACGATTCGTCTGCTGATGATTCGAGTGACGGAAGGTGTGATGATGATGATGATGAAGAATCGTTAGGAAATAACGGGAATTGCGGTGAGGTTGAACCGACGGCGGTGTTTCCGTTGAATCCTCAGCTGCCACGGCCGGAAGCTCCGCCGGGAGTTCTCGTCGTTTACACGGAGCCGGAGGAAACAGAGGAAACAGAGAAAATAGTAAAAATTGATTCGCCTTCGTTGATTCAGTCGATTCAACGAACGAAGTCATCGCCGGGGAGTGACGTACAGATCCCGGCGATCGGGAAGTTCTTCCGTGAGAAGAGTAACAGCTTATCGGCGGCGATCACGAGGCGATTATCGCTGTTGACGGAGGATTCCGACGGTGATCATCATTCCGGTAATCGGAAGGTTTCAAACGTAACGGAGTTTCATCTCTCGGGACTCAAGGTTACAGTAAAGCTTAAGAACGAAAACAACGATACACAACAGTTCAAAGGACGAATCACCTTCTTCTCTCGATCAAACTGCAGAGACTCCACCGCTGTCAGATCGTACTTCCGTGATCGTAACCTACGCTACGTCGAGATCAACATCGATGTGTATCCAACCAGAGAGAAGGAGTTAATCGACCGTACAGGAACCTCCGCCGTGCCTCAGATCTTCTTCAACGAGAAGCTCTTCGGCGGACTCGTGACGCTAAACTCTCTCCGAAACTGCGGTTTGTTGGAGGAGAGGATGAAGGAGCTTCTCAGCCGGAAGTGCTCCGACGACGCTCCGGCGCCTCCGGTGTACGGATTCGACGATCCGGAGGAGGAGACGGCGGACGCGATGGTGGATGCCGTTAGAGTGCTGCGGCAACGGTTGCCGATACAGGATCGGTTGATGAAGATGAAGATCGTGAAGAATTGCTTCTCGGCGTCGGAGATGGTGGAGGTTTTGATCCAGCAGTTTGACTGTGGGAGGAAGAAGGTACCGTGATTATTTTGACTTTTAGTTTGACTTTTGTTTTCTATGGTGAATTGGTGATTACGTGCGTCGCGGTGTATCGTATGTGGTGGGGCTTTTTCCTATATGTCGTTGATTTGTTTGCGATGGTGATGATGATGGGTGGTTTGGAATAGTATATAATAATTTGAATTTGAATTGGAATCATTAAAGCTTCCGCGGTTGTAGGAGTAAGTTAATATGGTAGGGTGCGAAGTAGGGGATATTGTCTACCTAGTGTCGAACTCCAGATCCATATATCCCAAATAGAGTTGACTTTACACAAGTTCATTTTAGCTTGTTAGTGCTTACGTTAGTCATTTTCAATGGGTCTAAGAGCATCCACCGTGGATTTCTTATATTTATTCATATAATTACACTAAAAATCACTATATTTTTCTCATATTTTCAGTTAAATAATACTTTTTATACCCTTATCATTACTTTTTTCTCTCTCATTAACTCACAACCACTTTAAAAAATATTTAAAAATTTATAAGGATTGTACAGTGATTCTTCAAATATAACAATCCACAATAACATTTTCTCTCTACTTCACTTACAACCACTCAAAATCATTCCATATAATATACCAAACACACACACATATTTTTAAAGACTCCACTATGAATGCTCTAATACATAACGTGAACAGTATGATAGGATGAAAAATAATCATACGAGTTATATAATTTTGTCGAAGTGGTCGTATCAGTCAGTTCTTTATCAATCAAATATGTTGTACACATTGTATAATTTCACACTCATATGACTTGGATGAGCATTTTCTTTAATCTTATAGTTTGTGTGACACGTAAGTTGTATTTATCAACACTGATTAAATAAAAACAAAGCAACAACAAAATCATGGAAAATATGTTTTTAACTTCAAATTGATGTTAGAATTGATACTCACTCTTGACGGGTTATCAGTTTAATCACTTGATTAAGTTTTAAAAGTGACTTTGATGGTTTTGCTATCGGTTTTACTTAGTTTTTATCATTTTTGTTTAATCTATTAGTTTATAACCAAACAACCATGCAGATGGTTTTCGGTTTATATGGTCAATCTAATCCGATTTTTACAAGCAAATCAAATCGTAATTGAAGTATAAGTTATAGTGCCGTTGCATATGTAACTATTGGGATTTAGTAACTATTTCTACATAATGTAGATGTTTTGGGATTTAGGGATCTTTTTTACTCGGGGTAAATGTTTTGGTTTTTTTGAAGGACATTAAAGTCATCATTGATGACACATGGTCCACCACCTAATTGATTCTTTATTGGTAACATGAATCATGACTTCTTTTGCTGCATGCTGCTGGATCATATGCTATCTTGAGAATCGTACAAAACCATAAAAATAGTATGAATTCTGTGCATCTTGTCTTCAATGTATTAACTGCAAACAAACTCACAAATACATCATGTAATTCTTGGTATTAGGCTGTGGAGATGGGCAAACAGCTAGCAAGAAGGCACTTCATCCATCATGTTTTCGGGTAACATCATAATATTATAACTTATATGTCTTAACTATTTTTTAACTAAATTTTTGGGTAACAGCATAATATAATTGTGTAGCATCCTGAATTTTGAGCAATATCACGTTCAACCATCGTTTGACAAGATAGTCTCGTTTTGCCAAAAGTTATATTGCAAAATAATATGGAAATAAATTTAGGACTGTTACACAATAGTTAAAAATCAAGGTAACTAAAAGTTTCAAGTTATTCTATTAAAAACATTGGATTATTATTGAACTAAGCACTCTTATTCCATCACCTCTAGTTAGAAATAAATAGTCAATATTTAAGGTTACTCTCTTCTACCCAAAAGGTTGAGGGTTTAAGTTTTAAAAGATACAGATATAAGACTTGTAATTTATTAAAAGGTGGGGCAGGAGACCCCTGTAATTATTTAATGTATGTAAAACTCTCGAGCGCCCCATTAAAATTATGTAATCGTCCCACTTTTACTCCCTATGAAAAAATTTTCTATATTCGCCAAAAAGTGGTTAATTGGAAGATGTAGATATAAGTGGTTAACTAGATTATGAAATGTTAGAAAGAAGTTAGAAACAAAAGATACTAATCATGAGCAAAGTACTGATCATGTTGCTTATGCATACAGGGAAAACGCATTCGAGGATGGAAACCATTTTTATCGGTTTCTTGAACACGAGCCTTTCATTCCTCGATGCTACAACTTTCGGGGTTCCACCAACGATCTTGAGCCAAAAGCTGCTACTTTAATAAGCCAGAAACTTGCCAAAATAATGTCAGCAATACTTGAATCATATGCATCTGAAGATGGCTGCCATCTTGATTATTTGGGTATCAGCAACAGTGAGGAATTCCGGAGGTATAAATTTCTAACTAAGTACAAATTATTATATTTCTAATCTCACAGTCACATAATTAAACCATTAGAATTATTCACAGATATGTAAATCTGATGCAAGATCTTCAAAGGGTGGATATATTTACACTTTCAGTTCCTGAAAGGCTTGCTTTTTTTCTTAACCTACACAATGCCATGGTCATCCATGGTGTCATTAGTGTTGGACATCCAGGGTCAGCTGTAATTGATAGGAGATCCTTCAATTCTGATTTTTTATACATCATTGGCGGCTCCCCGTATTCCCTTACAACAATTGTTAATGGCGTTCTTAGAAATAACCGCAGAGCGCCTTACTCGTTTACCAGACCTTTTGCTTCTGATGACAAGCGTTTAGAGGTACATATGCAACAAATCATTCCCATTGTATGGCAGGTGTTAGATGTAGCGAAAATGAACGGGTCAATACGGGTTCCTGTCAAATGGCTCCTTTTATAGGAGGGCTACTTTTATATGAGGGGTTAACCTGAAACAAACAAACAAACAAACATACACAGTATGTCCCACTAGAAGTAGGGTCTGGGAGGGGTAGGTGATGACCTGTCTTTCCTCTATTTTGGGAGACGGAGAGACCGCTTACAAAGAGACCCCCGGCTCGACATCGATACAACCAAATCTTAGGTTCATAAAAGATGTTAGGTTCATAAAAAAATGTTACTCCTCTTTATGGGTTTTTTTAATGCATATGCATATTCATATGCAAAATAACCATATTATATTGCATACATCACACATCACATTATTTTGTTAACCTGAAACATGTTTGTGAAAAAAATTATTTTGTTTTGTGAAACAATATTAGTATGTCAAGGGGTAAGGGTCAAAATGACTAGTTTTTGGTGAAGGGTTTAACACTATGTGCAAAACATTTATTTTTATTTTCATAAAAAGTTGGGGTGTATTATAATCAAAAACAGGGTTGGGTCAGCATGGCTGCTAAATTTATTTCATATTGTGAAAAGTTAGTATGTTGATAAAAATATTGTTTTGAATAAAAAGATTTTTATGCACTTTGGTCAACTTTTGGCCGTTTCTTTTCAGTTATGTTTGTTGGTATTTAAACCCGTTTGACATAACATTTTAATCTCAATCGATGAATTTATGAATTAATGGGTCAAAAATTCATGAATAAACGGGTCAAAATTGCAGTATGGTCTCATTTGCTAATACAGTTTCTTTTTGTCTTTTGTAATACTGCAGTTGGCATTCCCACAATTTAATCCATTGATTCACTTTGGTCTATGCAACGGGTCCAAATCAAGCCCACCCGTGAGATTCTTCACTCCCCAATGCGTTGAATCGGAACTCCGATTTGCTGCACGAGAGTTTCTGCAAAGGGATGGAATCCAAGTGGATCTAGCCAAGAGAACAGTGCACCTCACTCGCATCTTCAAGTGGTGAGTCCGCTAGCTAACCACACGAACCCCTTAAGTCGTTACTCCAATTCACACACTCGAGACTAAAATCATGTTTCTTGTTTCAGGTATAGTGCTGATTTTGGGCAGGAGAAAGAGATCTTAAAGTGGATCACCGGCTACTTGGACGCGACCAAGGCGGGCCTGTTGTCGCATCTTTCTAGTGACGGTGGTGCGGTGCATGTTGTTTACCAGGACTATGACTGGTCCATCAACTGCTAATGAGCTGTTATTGCTGGCTCAAACAGTTTGTAAATACCATGAACTTGAGAGTAACTGTCTCATGCTACAAGTACTTTTGTTTGATTAAAGAACCCATTTCTAAAGGAATGGAGTGCTCATGTATAATTTGTATTTGGTTTTAACATTTTTTGCTTATGATATTGGTTTTATTGTCATGTCAAGTATATTCTTAGTAAGATTAGTTATATTTCATGTCCCTCTAAACTAAAATGGTATGGATAGAAGTTGTGGATAACAGGTGTGGTCCGGTTTAGGACCACGCATGATCCTAGATCGGCTCGTATATCAAAAAAATTTAAGAAAAATTTGGAAATAGTTTGGGTCGGACTAAACTTATTTGATGTACTAAACAAATATTGTCCTTTTAAAATTCTAGAACATAAACGAGTCTACCTGTGGCTTTTGGTTGTGGCCTTGGTTTAATTCTTCATAGTCGAATCTACATCTACATGATCCTAAACGGAAATCTTTAGGTAGAACTTCATATCAGTCGTGGCGGATCTAGTAATTTATTCCTATGAATTTATTATTTTTAAAAAATGCTCCAATTTTATATATGTGAACATAAAAATTTTCAGGTCAATTTGAGTCGAGTCATATAATATAAGTACGATTCAATAATAAAAATATAATCATCTAAATGTAAAAAAAGCATGATATTTCTTTGAGATTTTGAGTTGTAAAAAATCTTTAGCTCCGCCTATTATCTCTTTTGTCCAAATATCACCATGAATTGCCCTTCAAGTTCAAGACTTCAAAATATTAAATACGAGAGTATTTTTGGTTTTATCTTTATTGGGTATATAATGGGTATTAAGAGTGGGCTCTGTTGGGTATCGAATCCAGTAAATCAAATATTAAAAATATGAACTTACCGTGCACACACTAAGAATAGTATGAGCGGAAGTAGGGTTCGTGTCTTCAGGTATACGTGTCAACTGTTTTATACAAAAATCGTTTTTAATACAGTTACGTTGATTGATTACGAGTTAAAGAAAACGGGGGTTTAATTAAAAACTAAAACTAAATGCAAACTGCAAAAAGTAGAAAATTTCCAGCAAGCTAACACAGCCATGTCAAAACTGTAAAGAAAATTCTACGCGACTGTGTTAAGATCATCTCAGAAAAATAAAAATTGACATTTTTTTATATTTTTTAATTATGAAAAAAGAATTACTAAAAACATTAATTAAATTGTGAAGTAAACTCAAACATGAAAACTAATTATAACACTAAGGTAATTTATTGATTCGATTCGGCTTACTATCATTTACGATTAAGGTGCAATGACTATTTTTAATTAATGATTTATATCGATACTAGATATCATTATGTTCGGATGTCCACTCTATTTAATGTCTAATCAAGCGCGGTTCGTGATAAGAGTCAAACCGCTACTCTAAGCTCACGCGCGTTCGTATCTTAGTGTGTGGGTTACAACGATAGAAGTATCAATTATAATTAAATACACACGTCGTTCGGTATGTTTAACTAAATTGTGTGATTGTATAATGAGAATGAATTCATAGATAAACTCAAACCGTTAATTGTTTCTTATATAAAAAATAAAAACTTGATTAGAGTTTTAAAACTTGAATAACTTTATTAGAAAAATTCATAAAGTGACCAATTTTACTAAACAACCAATATGTACTGGAGTAGATGTGAGTTTAAGATCAAAAATCAAACAAACAAACTATTAAAATAAAAAAATCTCATAAAAATTTCACATAAGTTCAAACCAAATCAAAGAAATTAAACTTTAATGGTGAAATAAAAATTGATCAATCAAAACTAAAAGAAAACTTACTAACTATAATCAAAATAATCAAAGTATCTTCCAAAAAATTAGAAATCACGAAAGATTCCCTTTTTCTTTAAGTAGTGGTTTGTCGATCAAGGTGTCTCAATTCCCAACCCTCTTTTTTTAAGATGTCTTTTCTTTTATTTTGCAGCCCCTATTTATGCTTATTTCCTCCAATTAACTTTAAAATCTACATTTTAGGATTTCTTGTTCCCTATCTTAAAAATCTATGGATAATCATATTCAATAAAATTTCATAAACTTTATAAATTTTTCTGCACCCTTTAAAATTCAGGATTCTTCTTTAATAATATTTTCTTTTAATTATTTTCCTTTTCTGTCAATTAAATGAACCTACAAAATCAACAATAACACACCAAAGTAGATTCAATACCAAAAACTACTATTATATGAAATAAATAAAAAATACATGCAAGAAATGCAAAATAAATGCCCAAATATACTCTATAATTATAATAATTAACGTCTAAAAATATAACTAACAGACCCAATTTGTTAATTATAACCTAGGCTTTACGAGTATTGGGTAGTTTAGTTGAGGGTTTTTTTAGTTATTTAATTAATTAACTTGTGGATTTTTAATGTTTGAGTTAATTTTTTTATAACTAATGGAGTCACCATTTAAAAAAACATTATTGTCACTTGAAAACCTTATACATATATTTAGATATGCATGAGAAAATCTACTGTATTCAAGTGACTCCGATAAATACATACTAAGTCCGCCTGTGCTTCATGACCTAACAGGGTAACTTAAGGTGTTAAAAAAAAGCAACACCACGATAATAATGCCCTATAACAATAATGTAATTGGATTATTGATATATTAGAGCATGATTGATGTGTTTTCTTTGATTTTTTGTAAAGTTTGTCTAACGAAAATTAAAATCATAATATTAGGGTTTTAACTCTTAAGGAAAAAATGTTTAAAAAATTCATATCTTTTGACATAAATGATAGTGTGCCACGGTTAGAAGAAGTAACTTAGCCGGTAGTGGCATGCATTTATCGTTCTCATTAATTTTATAATACCTTAAATCCTATAGAACAGGTAAGATGTAGGTCTGTAAGTAAAACAAAAGCACATGTTTTCCGTTCAAAAACGAAATACAATAAAATATTTGGGTACCAAAAAGCACGTACATTATTAAAGAGTATCAAGACTTGTTAAAAATATGTATTTGTCGGTAGAGAGTTCAAGACCCATGGTGAACACGTGTAGATCTACGACTAAAATTAAATGATATATCCACCAGCAATTGAAACTTTAACCATACACGAGAAAACACATTTCCTACACATATTTGTACGTTTTGACTACGAGTCATTCGTGTGTGATTCATTCGACGTATTCATAAACTTGATCCGTGTAAGTTTTATTATACTATAGCAGCCGAGAGAGTTGTAAACTAATTGAGATCTATTATTTGATTTACAACCAAGTGTATCGTAACATACACATGTTTAGTTATATAAATACGAATAACTATCTGTCTATATTTTCAATGATAAAAAAGAACACATTAACATCTAAAAAAAGTCGAAGGGCTTTAATATATTTAAACGATTACTTTTATAACTTAAAAAGATTTTAATATATCCAAATTGGATTGGAAGTTTTTTTTTTTAATACAGATAACTTAAAATCTTGATAGTATGGGCGTGTTTGGGATTGCTTCTGAAAACAACTTATTGACTTATTGACTTTTTCAATAAGTTAATAAGTTAGTATGCAGTGAATTATTAACTTATTTTTCTCACAATCATCAAATTGACAAACACTATAAAATAACTTTTTAACTTTTTAAAAATTAATAAATTAAAAAGCAACTAAAAAAAGCAAGTAAAAAAAACACTTTCAAACACCCACTATATATTAATTTAAAAAAGTTCAAAGTATTTACCCTAAAACTAAAACTTCGTTGTAACCTTAATGGATAAAATCATCATATTCAAACCCATATCAGCGATGCATTTGATTTCAAAGGTACATCAACCTTAATGGATAAAATCATCATATTCAAACCCATATCCGCGATGCATTTGATTTCAAAGGTACATCGATTCATGTTCTTACCCTATTACCTCTAATTTCATCGATTTCTTATGGATTAACATCTGCTTTGTATTACCAATCTTCCAAACTCGATTAGGGTTTTGTATGTTTGTTTTAATTGTAACATTATCTATTGACTTGCAAGATAGCTTGAAGTTTAAACTCCATTATATGTGAATTTTGATTTTCACTTGTGATTTGAGCAGTTGCTTGAGCTGGAAGTTTGTACTTGCAGGTTCGAATGAATCCATACTGATTGTTTCGTGTTGTACAAGTTGTTACATTACAGAGCTAGTATTTTCATAAATAGGAGAATATTGAAAAGAAATATTAGATTATTAATATCTTCAACATATTGTTGAGGAAGATTATTTGGATTTTTACGTTTATTACCATATTTCTTGTATTTTTTACAGGATTTGAGAGGTGACAGATGCTTGATTCTATAACTCAAAATGGGAAGGAACAGAAAGAATTCATGTCAAGGTGCATATATAAAGTGTTTCGAATATAAAATCTCTAATAAGGAAACTTTAATGTTAATGTTGCTTGAATATCTTGAATCTTCATATTTCCATAATTATGATTTTAATGATATTATTTGAATTTGTTTGATCTTCTGCTACAGACTCTCGAAAAAGTGGAAAACTTGCTACCGATTTTGATAGTGATACTGATACATGTATCGAAGAATCTACAAGTGCAAGTGCTCAACTGGGATCAAAGAGTTTGAACCATTTATTAGAACAGTTATACGAGAGAAGGTGCTTTTTGTAAATGACACTGCTGTTTCAGTCTTAAACTTTTGGTTTTGATGCTCAAATATTGTGTTCAATGAGTTTATTTTTTTTATTAATTATCCAACTATATAGGGGGTCGACAAGGGAGTCTGCACTTTCTTCAATTATCCAGAGATCTAGCCTTGGCTGTCAATACCAATTTTATGAAAAGAAGTAGGTATTTCTCTTTATCATCACATGCTTCCTGTAATTTGGGTTGTACTTGTTCATTGAGAACTATAAGTACGCCTATAGTACAAAATAGTTTATATATGAGATTAAGGTTCTTTGAATGAACCTTCGAGGGAATGATGGTCTGGAAAATGCGTGAGTCCCTCTGGCATGGTTTCATGTTTGAACCCAACTTCCACTAGTTACACTTTTATGCCTTTAACTCCTTGATGGTTGTGTTTACTCGATCCCATTGATTAGCATATTATTGTGGGTCTCATGAGTTTCCAGTAACTAGTTCTCACGATTAGAAGAAAAAAAGTTTTTTTAATGAAATTTTTTTTTGTTCATGCAGCTTCACAGAGTTACTTTACCGGTGCTTGAAATCTTTTAAAAGGGGTTCAACTAAAGAGAGTTGTTTGGCGGTTGAGGCCCTTGGTTGGTAGCTTCTATAACTCTAATGTTTTATATTCACTTTATGAATGTTCATAAACTTAATTCATTATCTGGTTTTCTCCCTTTTCACAGGATTATTGGCTATCACCATTGGCTGTGGGGAAAAAAGTCATGAACTGTATAAAGAATCAGCCCCTATCCTTTCGGAAGCTCTCAAAACCGAGTCTCAATCAAAGAAGTTAAAATTAGTATGTCCTTATATCAAGTTTTATATTGAAATGATTGCTAATTTATTTTGAAGTCTTTTGATTTTTCTACTATTGTTACTAATTCAAGACTTTTTTGGTAGATCTTGGATAGTTTGGCTATTATCACTTTTGTTGGCGGAAATGAATTAGACGAGACTGAAAGATCTATGCAAAGTATATGGAATTTCATGCACTCAAGAGCAGATTGTAAGGCATGTTAGATCATATCATTAAAATATATGTTCTTTCAAACATACTCAAAGTTCAAACATTAAATGGTATTGTATAATAAAAAAAGGAAATAAGAGATATAAGTGTTTGTGGGTCATTTTAACCCAGTTTTGACACGTTCGACAGTTGCATGTCTTGAACCGAGCCAGTCTTGACCCGCCCATTAGCCAACATCTAGAAGTTATTGTCAAATGACATTAATATCATTCTATCATTGTATTGCGGGGAGACATATTTCCTTAATTATTTGGAAACTACTTAACTGTATTTTGTGCTTGTAAACAGGAATCTCAAAGTGCAGCTGTTTTTTCTTGGTCACTTCTTCTGAGTACCATGGACAGTTGGAGCATAAGTTACAAACATTGGCAAGGGTAATCATAAAACACTATTATACCTATAATTTTGTAGTTAGAGGTTGCAAAATGGTTGGGCCAAAAAGGGTTCGAGTCAAAACAGAGATCTTTTATTACCAATTCAAAAGGGTTTGTTGGGTTGGTTTAAATGCTTTTTTGTTAAAATATGATTACAAAATGTAAATTATGACTATTAGTTTTATTTTTAATTTATTTTTTAATAAAAGTGATTTAGGTTTTTATTCGTTTGAATACACTTTGGGAATCTTTCAACCTGTTTTTATTTTAGCCACCTCTTTCATTTTATTTATTTAATCTGTTTGAGATAAATAACAACCCCCAAACTGACCCGTTTACCTATAGAAGGGTCAAAATTTCCACCTCTATCAGCCCTATTTTATAGATAACAAAGTTTTTTCTAAATTGCACAGAGCGATTCCTTTCTTCAAGAATTTACTAGCACTAGACCATGAACCTACTCTCTATGGAGCTAGGCAAGCACTAGCCCTAATACTTGAACTAGGGTGCCTTGAAAAATTTAAAGGTGACACCTTAGCAACTGAAGAGATTAATGTAGAAAACATACTGAAGGTAAAATCTTCCATTCTTAATTCTACCTTATGCTTCACTTGTGCGCGAGGTTTCATGGTCATATCATAAGCAATATGCATGTCACTTTTAGGATGGTCGTGTCCCAGAGATTTCTGTAAAAGTTGGTAAACAAATACTAAAAGTCGACACATTACCTCAGCAGATTCAGGTATATCCTATTTCACTAGGTCTTTGTAAACAATATTCTTGAAGTTTTTTCCGGAACAGTTTTTTATATCTTATGCAGCTCAATTTTCTGAAGCGGTTACTTGGTTCGGGTTTTGGTGTGCACATGAAGGTGGGGTTTCCTTCATCTTCTATATTCCATCTGTTTTATTATTCATTTATTATTAACTGGTATAACTAACGGAATTTGTGACACAGGAAAATGAACTTTTACATGATGTGTTCAAGTTCAAACCCCAAAAACAACAATCAGGCAGAGAACTATATGTAGCGGAGCGTGATGAGGTTAGTTCTTGTTTTTTTTCCATAGTTTACAATTTCGTACTTAGCTCCTCCAAATTTTATAATGTCATGTTTACTCTATCGAAACACTAAAGTTCTCCTATATACCCGCTCTGTAGTAATTAAAATAACATTACTTACATATTACTTGTTTCACTGAATAAACAAAGAGAAGATTATGTTCTATCCATTTATTCAGTGACACAAGTTGTTGTTAGGTACTTATTTGTTCACTATGGATCGAGTAAATATATTATATGAAACTGGGAGGGGTAAATACGCAACTTTAAGCTCTTAGAAGAGTACATGTGAAATTTATTCTTTACGATACACGATTAACTAATAAAGTTAACCATTAACAGGCTGCTATTAAACTTTTTGTTCCGGATGTAAGAAGAGAAGACAGCTATCGGGTATACAATTTTCTTTACTTATTATAAGTATCAAGGGAGACGACTTTTCTCCTTAAATGTTTTGTGATTTTGTTTTCTGTTTATGCTAACATTTTATGTTCAACTGCAGCGTATTCACAAGTCACAAAACTCGATATTCGTGAAGGCAAGAACACAGATTCGAAACAAGAATCGTGATATTAAAGGTAGTTTTTGTTCCAAGTAATTTCATTTAGCTAACAAATACTCGACATAGGTAGAATAATATCTGGAACGGATTTTTTGCACAAACTAAATTCAAGGGATGACACAGTGGTAAGCTCATGATTCCTCTCTAGTAGATGTCATAGGTTTGAATCCAGCTTGCACTGGTCTCTAGCCTCAGCCCCTTGAAAGCCATCTGTCTTGCATTTACCTCACGCCACCGGTTACTCCGGTTAGCAGGGTATTGGTGTGGTCGTATGAGTTTTCCTACTACCAGTTATGGGCTTGTGAGTAACGGCTCGTGGTTTCCAAAAAAAGGTTTTCAATTTAGGATCTTGCATTGCTAGTGAATACCTGAAACTTCCTTTAATTGCTAAGAAGTCAGATTGTTCGTATATACTGATCAACCATGTATTACTGTGTAGGGGAGGAGCAATTTTGTTCTGAAAATTGATGTTTAAATGTGAACTACACTGCTTGCTGCTTTATTTTTTTATTCTTTGTTTGATTGTGGGACGCTGCAAACATTTGATTACCTTTAAGTTTTTTTCAAACAGTTGTATTTATTTGATCTGTTTAATTATAGCTATTTTTTTAGGTGTATTAAGTAGCTTGTAGCAGTAGATAGTTTATTAGGCTTTATTGTTCTTGCTTTTGATCTTACTTATTCTATTAGTTGGTTATTTATTATTGGGGTTAATTATTGTCTTTAATTCATAATAGGGAGTTTATTAGTATTTGTACAGACATGTTGCAAAAAATAGGATATAAACATGTGGTTGGCACACAGTCATTAACATGTTAATGTTAATTATCACATACCAAACATTCATTACAGGATGGAAATACATAAAAGGAGTTTATCATTAACGCTTCATACATAGCTCACCTACCATTTTGAACAGACCGAAAAATTTCATGATATATCATTAATGCATAAGAAAATCATGTATGGCATCTAGTCTTCATGGTACAGGTATAAGCCAAGTCCAAAACGCGCACATGCTTTGCAAAAAGCAATTTCTTCAGCTGCAGCAACAGGGTCAACACTTGGATCATTGGTGGCAGACGATACTGTTCCAGTTGATTCACGGTGCGCCTGCATCAGTAAGTTTCACCATTATCAACCCTCTAGAATACAACAATTACAAGATTACACAAGTTTTTACTTATACAGGGCTCAATTTGACTTATGTATGCCTGGCACAATGGTCAGGCCGGGTCGAAGAACAGGTCAACAGGCCCAAACTTGACAAGAGTGACCCTTTTGACCCATTGTGTAATTTGGGTAGACCCAAATCAACCCACATATTGAAGAAGAATGGGTCATGACTATCGGGTGTCTACTTATGTCTTGGCATCTAGTTCTGTTAAATTATGTGTGAAAATAAGGGCCCTAATCTTAAACTTTAGCAGAGTTACTAGTTAGAAATAAGAACCAAGTAAATTAAGTGCACCTGTAGCAATATAAGATGAGGATAAAAAAGATCCATAATATACCATAAATTGAGAGTCTTTTTAGAACGATATGAGCTGGTAATCTGGTTTTGGTACTTTGATTCAATGCCACATACAGTGGTAGAGACTTATGATTAGTTCACAAGCAATAGATTCGTTTAATCCTTTTAACATAGTGACTAATCACACTCCTATAAGCTTGGACTTCAAGGTTGGACTTCATAGTTGAGTTTGATTACAATTGTGTGAAAAATGATATGATTGATATGCTTGAGAGAGCATAAGAATGTCAGTGATCATAAACAAGAAATTCCATTCTCAAAATCCATAATTATAAGTCTACATTCAAGAAACTTAAATCAAATTTAACAAACAACACTACACTAAAGTTAACCCTATAGAAATCAGAACTTCTAAGGGTATCTGAACTTGCCTTTAAGACCAAGGCAACAAAATGATTACTAGATTGTTATTTCATCTGGTCTAAGTAGACTGTTTTTGGGATCTCGTAACAAACAATGTGTTTCTTAAAAGGAATCCTTTTGTATACATGTACTACATACACCTTAGAACTTGGAAGGCAATCAAGACCTCACTGTAGACCCCATGAACAAGTAATATAATGGTTGGGGCATACCTCTCCATCAGAACCACGTACTGTGACACGGTAAACCACAGTCACACTTCCATTATCTGAAAAGATTACATCACGTATTTCTCCACACCAACCTGAAGAAAGTATTGCAAGGCAATAATAGGAAATATGAGACTAAGTATTGATTCTAAAGTAGAAATCTAACAGCTAGCATCTGTGACTATGTACAGATTAAATTAAACATAACAACTGCAGATAGAAGAGAACAATCCTTGAATACATACATAGCAACTGCAGTTTAACAAACTTGAATACATTAGAAAGGAACAATCCTTGGCTATTCCTTAAACACTCTTAAGACGCAGATAGAAGCTTTGGTTAAATTCCTGATACAAAAATGTCATATGTGGGCCAAATGTGCAGGTCACAGTATCTCTGTAAAACTTCTAAACACTGCATATGTTAGAAGTTAAATTCTGTTTTGTACTCCTTGTTTCTCCCTAATCTGTAGGCATCCCTTCTTCACATAGCTCCCAATCTATATACTATGAAACATGTATAAGGTCATCTTACTTTCGTGTCCACCTTATAATCAGTTGTCTAGACTTCGCCTATATTTGTTTCGTTTTTCGGTCTATGTTCATGACCAGATCCTTCAAATTTCACCAAATATATATAGGCTCCCAAATCAAACAATTCACAAGATATGAGTCACTAAATCTGCTAATGCACCATGCATTTCCATATAACACCATAACTTTTCTCACAAACTTGTTAAGGTAGACTGAAATGACAAACAGTTGGTATATACTCGCACGAACCTAACTATAAGGAATATCCCTCATACACCTAGGTTTCCTCACTTCCCCTTCATCTATATTTTCCTATCATCAGTATCAGGTACACAGCAGGTTTATAAAGACATTTAAACTAAAAAATTTGAAGAGCGATACAACTTCCAGCATAAATTCGATGTTCAAAGGAGTCAGAAATTGTTTAAATTACAAATGTGGTAATTGATTAAATTCACCTGGGGCATAGAAACTCAACATCCTGTTCGCATGGTACCTATAACCAACAATTCAATCACCAATCGATCAGATCAATCAATTCACCTAAAAAAACAGTTTATGAGTGCATATATCGAACAATAGTACAATACCAAGGGATGAAGGACGATCGAGCACTATCATCATGCTTAACAATGATATTATCAGGGATCCGCTTATTGAGGTCCCGAAGGATCTCAATGAGGGGCCTAGTGATGCACGAAGACGAAGTGTCCAACGGCACCATGTAATTCGAGTTCGGCACCGCGGCTCCCGCTTTCCCCTTGCTGTTGCTGTTGGAATCGCCGCCGATGCTGCAGCTGATGACACGAGTTCTTCTGCTGGCGGTTTTTCTAACGGTTAATTTGAGGGGATTTGGGAGACGTGGTGATCTGATGGTGGAATTGAATGTGACCGCCGCCGGAGAGCGGAGATCCTCCGTCGCCGGAGCCGCCGTGGGGCATGCAATGAAGGTGTTGGTGCTATGGGTGGCCATTTTCTCCGGCCAGTGCGACGGTGGTGGTGATGGTGGTGGTTTGACTTGAAGAAAAGGGTTGAGGTTTGTTTGCAGATGGGGTGGGTAGGTGGGAGATTTAATAGCATACAGGTGCTCCGTCGTATAAAAGTGTTGTTAACGTCACGTCGTCACCTTCATTTTTTTTTTCTTTATGCGGACGCGCGCTTTTTAGTTAATATTTATTCTGTTTTTTTTGTTATATTTATATTTTTTTGAACGGTGACTTTTTTATGAGTGACTCAATGTCACATCGCCCTCCTGGGCGACCCTAGCCAAGATCTATCCCAGACTATGTTGTCTGAACCGGGTCCACGCTGGATTGTCAGAATTGGTTACGGCGTTCCCCCGGAAACCGTACTGCCTCCACAAGGGTTGCCCCTCTGGAGTAACAGCCGGATGAAACCGGGGTCGAGCTCTGAGAATCGGCCTCCGCAACCACTGGCTTAAATGAAAATTCTCTTCATTGCTCTAAATGTCCCCAAATTATGACCAAAGAGGTTCGAACCCCTGACCTCCACTTTGGGAGAGGGTGATTCTTACCACTAGGCACAAGTTAATTATTAAAATAACACAAAAATATAAATAAAAATAAATGTATTACACGGGTTGAAAAAATAACATTGATTAGTTGTTGATCGTTATTAATATGATACTAATTTTAGTAAACCCATGCATTACACAAGTTAAAAAATAAAATATTAATTATGATAAAAGTTTATGAAGTATAAAATGATATTTTAAAATAAGAAATGATTAAAATTATATATGGATAATAATTATAAGTAATAATTTTAATTTTTATTTCTAAAAAAATTTAACCATTTTCTCCAAACAAACCGTATTAAAAATATCATTTTTAAAAGTTTCTTATTATAACTCCTAATTTTAATTATTTGTAGTTTATAAAGAAGTTTAATTTTAAAAACATTAATTTTAAGATATTTCATATTTTTAAAAATGTTTGATGCTTTAGAAAAACTCTTATTTTATAAAAATTTATTTTCTAGAAATAACATTAATAAAAAGACATTAAGAAATATTTTTAAACTTAAAAAGAACTAAAATCATTTAGTCTTTAATTTAGGTAATTATTTAAGAGGAGAGAGATGTCACACCCCGACCGACGACGGAATCATCGGAGCGGACGAGGGAATGATTGATTGTTCATAACACATGGTTGTCTAATAGTGAAGATAATATTAAAATCAGATTACAAGATAACATACGTTTAACATACACAAATACATCAATTGAAACCACAAATAGTAATTGTCTTTTATTTTGACTAAGTCCGGGTCTTAAATCAGCACGTAAAAGTCCACTATCTTGCTTAACCTGAAATCATGTGAAAAGTAACGGGTCAGCTAAAAATTAGCCGGTGAGTATACATAGTTTTGAATATACATATAGATTGATTGAGAATAATCCAATTCACAAGGTAACGTTAAGACTTATATTGCAATAGTAAAGCATATAGATAAACCGACACAATATAAACCCCTTGACTTGACACTTGCATATAATAGACTCCACACATACACCATAGATTGACTCTTGACTCTGGCACAATCACCACTTGACTATTCATATGGGGTGGGTTATCCAAACCAGTAGATCTACCATTGATACCAGGATTGATTGATTGAATTAGGGTTTTACTGTCGTCCAGTTTATCATAATACGTTCACATAGTTGCAAGTATTAACATAACCTGTTTTGAATTGAATTTAGAATGAAATAACAATAAAATATCATGATTGAATATTGTATCACATGATTTCCCCCAAATAGGAAATGATATAAAAAGGGGATATGAATACTCACTTGATTGCTGAGATTAGAATTTGGACGTGATAGATTAGACACCAACGATTTCTTTATGATTAACCTAAGGAACGGTGTCTCGAGTTAGAATATTAATAATATGAGAATTGGGATTAGATTAGGGTTTCCATTGGATTTTGAATGGTAGTTTAAATAAACTAATTTCATTTAGTATGAATGTCTTGAATTATAATAAATTTATTTCAAGTAATTATATAGAAATAAATCTACCAATACACTTGACCATTTGATTGATTGTTAAAATGCAGGAGGAATAAATAATTAAATTTATTAATTAATTTATGATAATTAATTAAATTTTTAATTATTTAAGTGAAAAAGAGATAAAAATGATTTGGTAAGATTTATATATAAAACTTTTATGTTTGATTGAGATAATCATGTTTTAAATAATATTACATAAATATTATTTAATCCAATAATTATTTAGTGATTTCAATCATAATTTAATGTTTATTTTTTTTATAAAAATTTAAACTAGTTATGTTATGTTATTTAAAACAATTAATAAAATAAATAAATAAAATGTCAAGATAAATTTCAGAAAATGATTAGGTTGTTTTAAAAATTTTAATGTTTGTAAAAACATTTTTATAATTTTTACAAATTTTTTTGAATTTTTTTAAAGCTTAAAAAGGCTTAAAAAATGTGTGAGGTGGCTCGGGGTCGAACCCGGGACCTCTCGGATGACATGGTACATGGGAACCGGTGAACCAAAGGTCGTGGCCGCGGTAATGATCCGGTTTTTATTGTTTTAAACACAACTTCCATTACACCCCAATTTCCCGAATGAGCCCTAGATCGAATCCCAGCCAAATTGAACACGAATTCGATTTCGATAGTATCTGCGATCATGGGGCTTTTGTTCCCCATGAAAAATCGAGTGTGTGTGTGTGTCGAATTACCTATATGGTGTTCGATTGAAGTTAAACCTGATGAAGAACAGGTCGCGGCCGTGGTACTTGATGGATTACTGGGTAAATATTGATGATAATCAAATTAAACTCGAGGGAAACTTTGAATGATGGTCGAGACCAATAGCCCCTTATCAAATTTAGTTAAAATCGATCGAAAATTGGGTTTTGATAGTGTTGCAGGTCCGCGACTTAAGAGGATGTCGAGTGTGGTGTTTGTGCTTGTTTGGGATGAAATTGATAGTGGTAATCGATTAGTGATACTTATATGAGTGTTTAGGTTTGATCAATTTGATTATTTTCGGGATTTTGGTACTCAATAATGGCCGATAACCGGCCGAGAAAGAGGGAAAAGAGAAACGGGGAAGAAGGGGGGTGGGGCTGGGATGTTTTTCGCAATTTACACAATTGGTCCCCGAACTTTCTAACTTTTATCAGTTAAATCTAAAGTTTTGTTTGAGTTTTAAATTATTTTCAATTTAATCCCCATAGTTTGAAAGGTTACTATTTTATGTAAAAAGGTTATTAATTATGGACTTTAATATAATTAAACTTATATTTTCATTATTATTCTTATTATTATTATCATTATTACTAACATTATTATTATTAATATTATTATTAACATATTGAATTTAATTTTTTTTACAAAATTAACTTTTTATCAATAAAAATTCGAGATGTTACAGTCTCCTCTGCTTTAGGAAATTTTGTCTCGAAATTTTAATCACGAGTAGGCTGAAACGAAAAGATGAGGATACTGAGATTTCATTTGGTCCTCACGTTCCCAGGTGAATTCTGGGCCACGTTTAGATTCCCAGCGGACTTTGACAATGGGTATCCGACTGCGTTTGAGTTGTTTGACTTCCCGATCCATAATTTCCACAGGTTTCTCAATAAAGTGCATAGATTCATCAATCTGGACTTCGTCGAGTGGAATGTGGAGATTTTCATCGGCAAGACATTTCTTGAGGTTTGAAACATGAAACGTCGGATGCATATTGCTGAGCTCTTGAGGTAGTTCAAGCTTGTAGGCCACTTTCCCAATTCGCTCGAGCACTTTGAATGGACCCACGTAACGAGGTGCTAGCTTCCCTTTCTTTTCAAAGCGATTTACTCCTTTCCAAGGTGATACCTTAAGAAGTACGAGATCACCGACATTGTATTCCATGGGCTTACGTCTTTTATCAGCATAATGCTTTTGACGATTTCTAGCAGCGACCAAGTTATCACGGATCTTATGAATTTTGTCTGTTGTTTCTTGTATCAATTCCGGACCAGTAATCTGTGTTTCACCAACTTCAGACCAACAGATGGGAGATCGACACTTTCGGCCATACAAGGCCTCAAATGGTGCCATCTAGATGCTGGTATGGTAACTGTTGTTATATGAAAATTCGATTAACGGTAGATGAGAATCCCAAGCCACTGAAGTCAATGACACACGCTCGAAGCATATCCTCAAGCGTCTGTATCGTTCTTTCAGTTTGACCATCGGTTTGGGGGTGATAGGCTGTGCTGAGATTCAGTTGAGTTCCCAAAGACGATTGAAGACTTTGCCAGAAATGAGAGATGAATCGACCATCACGATCGAAGATAATATTTAATGGTACACCGTGACGGCTGACTATTTCATTGATATAGATACGAGCCAATTTTTCAACTCGATAATCTTCACGAATCGGTATAAAGTGTGTCGATTTAGTCAATCGATCTATGATGACCCAAATACTATCATAACCGCTAGAGGTTCGAGGCAATTTGGTAATGAAGTCCATGGATATGTCTTCCCACTTCCACACGGGAATATCAGGTTGAACAAGTAGTCCAGAAGGACGTTGATGTTCGGCCTTCACTTTTGAACAGGTGAGGCATTTGGACACATACAGAGCTATATCCTTTTTCATGCCGGGCCACCAATATTGATTCTGAAGATTCATGAACATCTTATCTGCTCCTAGATGAATAGAATAACGAGCCTTATGAGCCTCATCCATGATAGTTACTCGAAGATTATCGCGATTCGGAATCCAAAGTCGATCTAGAAAATACAGGAGTCCGTCCGACTTGGTTTCCAATTGGAGTTCAGCACCGCATGACATTTCCTCATACATGTTGCCCTCGGTGACTGATTTGTGTTGAGCTTCGAGTATACTGGTCAGAAGGTCGGTTTGAATGGTAACACTTTGAAGCATAATCTGGCCCTTTCGACTTAATGCATCGGATACGACATTCGCTTTTCCTGGGTGGTAGCGAATTTCACAATCGTAGTCATTAAGTAACTCAACCCATCGTCCTTGCCTCATGTTTAATTCTTTCTGATTGAATATGTGCTGAAGACTCTTGTGATCAGTAAATACAACACACTTGGTGCCGTAAAGATAGTGCCTCCAGATTTTGAGTGCGAAAACCACAGCTCCTAGTTCAAGATCATGGGTTGTGTAATTTTTCTCATGAATTTTGAGTTGTCTTGAGGCATAGGTTATGACTTTCCCTCGTTGCATGAGGACACAACCAAGACCTTGTTTGGAAGCATCGTAGTAGACGACAAAAGCATCATTTCCATCAGGGAGGGTCAAGATTGGAGCATTACATAACTTTTGCTTAAGTGTTTGAAATGCTTTTTCTTGATCTGGTCCCCACTGGAAAGGTTTATCCTTGTGGGTCAAGGCAGTAAGAGGCACAGCGATCTTTGAGAAATTTGGGATGAAACGCCGATAGTAGCCGGCCAAGCCAAGGAATGAACGGATCTCAGTGGGAGTTTTAGGTTCTACCCAATTCTTTACCGCCTCTATCTTTGCAATATCCACATGAATTCCTTTATCATTTACGATGTGACCAAGGAATTGTACCTCTTTTAACCAAAATTCACACTTGAAAAACTTAGCATATAGTTTCTCTTCTTTCAGAAGCTCAAGAATCAAACGAAGGTGATGTTCATGCTCGGATCTTGATTTTGAATAAATCAAAATGTCGTCGATGAAGACGATCACGAACTTGTCCAAGTATGGCTTACACACGCGGTTCATTAAATCCATGAACACAGCTGGTGCGTTGGTCAAACCAAATGGCATAACCAGAAATTCGTAATGACCATATCTTGTACGGAAGGCTGTTTTGGGAATGTCGTCATCATGCACTCGTAGCTGATGATAACCAGAACGAAGGTCAATCTTGGAAAAGTATGAAGCGCCTTGAAGCTGGTCAAACAAGTCATCGATTCTTGGTAGAGGATACCGGTTCTTGACAGTAAGCTTGTTGAGCTCCCGATAATCGATACACATACGGAATGAGCCATCTTTCTTCTTCACGAATAAGACTGGAGCTCCCCATGGTGATGAGCTCGGGCGAATGAATCCTTTGTCTGATAACTCTTGGAGTTGGCTTGCAAGCTCTTGCATCTCAGATGGTGCAAGTCGATAAGGAGATTTTGCCACTGGAGTTGCTCCAGGTACAAGGTCGATCCGGAATTCAACTTGACGAACGGGGGGAAGACCGGTTAAGTCTTTGGGAAAGACTTCGGGAAATTCTCGAATAACCGGAATGTCTTCAATCTTCCTAGGTTTCTTATCCGCTTTCACGATATGGGCTAAGAAAGCCACGTAATGCTTGCGGATATACTTTTGGGCTTTGGTAAAAGACATGAGTTTAAGCCCTTTGGAAGGCTTTTCCCCGTTAATATTTAACACATTTTCGGGCGTAAGAGGGATTCGGATGATTTTCTCAAAACAAACAACTTCAGCATGGTTCTTAGATAACCATACCATGCCGATAATGACATCAAAATTTCCAAGTTGCATCGGTGTAAGGTCGATAGAAAAATCATGTTCGCTAAGACTAAGGGTACAGTTTGGAATAATTGAATCGATTGTGATAGGTTTCCCGTCGGCTATTTCTACCGTAAACGGTTTCTCCAACTTAGTTCTCGCACTAGCAAGCAAAGGCTCAAATTCTAAGGATACAAAACTTTTGTCGGCGCCGGTATCAAACAATACTGAAGCATGATGATTATTGATTAGAAACATACCGTTCACCACATCGTTATTGGTTTGAGCTTGATGAGCATTGATGTTGAATGCTCGACCTTGAGCTGCACGGACCGCCTTGAGGAGTTTCGGACATTGGTTGCGGAAGTGGTTAGGATTCCCGCATTGGTAGCAAGCTCTTGCTTGCGTGATTGTCGGGGTATGCTGAACAGTCGGTGTGGTAACTGGAACCCTTGCAGTATTCTTGCACAAGTTGAATGTATGGCCGAAACGACCACAGTTTGTGCATTGACGACATTGAACGTTAGCGGGATGGTGATACTTGCAGTTGTTACACTGCGGAAAGGGTCCAGCGTATGGCTTTTTCATCAACGGTTGGTTGTTTACTGCTGGTTGACGAGTTGGAGGGACTTGATTAATTGGCACAGGGGGGATAACTACAGTGAAGTTTTGAGAATTAGCCTTCCTCTTCCTGTTCTTGGAAGGCTCCAAGTTGGTCGGTTTTGACGGTTTCGTTAGGAAGTTTATCGGTATTCTTCTTTGACCATTTTCTGGTTAAGGAACCAGCTTTCACATGATTATCGGTTAATTGCGCAGCCAGTCTAATAGCATCTTCTAGTGTCGAAGGATTCCTTCCTAACACCGTATCCTGAATCTGCATAGGTAATCCACCAATGTATTTCTCGATGGCTCGGGAGGTAGGGGTAGCAAGTTGTGGTACTAGAAGGCTCAGTTCGTGAAATCGGTTAGTGTATGCGAGGTTCTCGCCACTGTCTTGGGTTAACTCCCAGAACTCAGCTTCCAGTCTCTCTTTAGTCATGAGCTTCTTAACTTCAGCCCATGTTAATGCTAGGGCAGTTTCGGTGCCACGAGTTCTTTTCTCTCCATTCCACCAAGTAAGTGCGCGTTTCTGGAAAACACTTGTGGCATACCAGACTTTTAGATTTTCAGGGCATTCGCTGTTTAGGAAAGTGTTTTCGATACTTTCGAACCACTGTAGTAATCCGATAGCACCTTCGGTTCCACTGAACTTAGGGGAATTGCAAGAACTTAAATGCTTATAAGTACAAGGTTGGGGAGGGTTTGGTAAAGTTAGGTTTTGAACAGCATTGTTGCCTTGGTTCAAATGGGTAAGCAGAGTTGGGATGACCGCAACAACTTCACGTGCTACAATAGCAGCAATCTTACGGCCAGAGTTTCCAGATCGTGAACGGATTCGACGAGAAGACATTCTGAAATATCATTAAGATATTTTATGAGAATTGGGTAATATGAGTTATACAAAATGAAAACGAAAATCGAGAATTTGGCATAGTAACAATGAGATGTTCCAAGTGTAATCGTTTGATTAGTAAATCAAAGCGAGTACGTTGACTAACCAAAGTATTAGGTCAACCACAACTTTGTTGAAGACATGCGTACCTATAAGCAGATACTCATCCCGAGGGTTCCCAGGTAAGGTAGACAGATCCATCGTCTGATTTAGATTTATACGAATACCTTGCCTAGATAGAGCACCTCGAGATACTGGCATCCCACTCTTCCAGCATTGCATGTTTCAAGTTGTAAGACACAGACTTTGATGAATTTGAAAATCACGAATAACGATTCAAAGCTCATTTTGAAAACCATTTGATTTAGGCACACAATGCCTTGAATATGATTTAAGATTTGTGTGTGCATTGATAGGATTCAAAGTATAAGTGGAATCACATAAGGCATATAATCACATAATCAAGTATAAACATATAAAACACATAAAGTCTTTTCTAAGCATATAAAATACATGAGATGACTCATGTGTAAATGTACTTAGTTATAGTCTAGGTCATTCCATTTCTAATAACTTAATTCCCTATAACCATGGCTCTGATACCAATCTGTCACACCCTGACCGACGGCGGAATCATCGGAGCGGACGAGGGAATGATTGATTGTTCATAACACAAGGTTGTCTAATAGTGAAGATAATATTAAAATCAGATTACAAGATAACATACGTTTAACATACACAAATACATCAATTGAAACCACAAATAGTAATTGTCTTTTATTTTGACTAAGTCCGGGTCTTAAATGAGCACGTAGAAGTCCACTATCTTGCTTAACCTGAAATCATGTGAAAAGTAACGGGTCAGCTAAAAATTAGCCGGTGAGTATACATAGTTTTGAATATACATATAGATTGATTGAGAATAATCCAATTCACAAGGTAACGTTAAGACTTATATTGCAATAGTAAAGCATATAGATAAACCGACACAATATAAACCCCTTGACTTGACACTTGCATATAATAGACTCCACACATACACCATAGATTGACTCTTGCCTCTGGCACAATCACCACTCGACTATTCATATGGGGTGGGTTATCCAAACCAGTAGATCTACCATTGATACCAGGATTGATTGATTGAATTAGGGTTTTACTGTCGTCCAGTTTATCATAATACGTTCACATAGTTGCAAGTATTAACATAACCTGTTTTGAATTGAATTTAGAATGAAATAACAATAAAATATCATGATTGAATATTGTATCACATGATTTCCCCCAAATAGGAAATGATATAAAAAGGGGATATGAATACTCACTTGATTGCTGAGATTAGAATTTGGACGTGATAGATTAGACACCAACGATTTCTTTATGATTAACCTAAGGAACGGTGTCTCGAGTTAGAATATTAATAATATGAGAATTGGGATTAGATTAGGGTTTCCATTGGATTTTGAATGGTAGTTTAAATAAACTAATTTCATTTTGTATGAATGTCTTGAATTATAATAAATTTATTTCAAGTAATTATATAGAAATAAATCTACCAATACACTTGACCATTTGATTGATTGTTAAAATGCAGGAGGAATAAATAATTAAATTTATTAATTAATTTATGATAATTAATTAAATTTTTAATTATTTAAGTGAAAAAGAGATAAAAATGATTTGGTAAGATTTATATATAAAACTTTTATGTTTGATTGAGATAATCATGTTTTAAATAATATTACATAAATATTATTTAATCCAATAATTATTTAGTGATTTCAATCATAATTTAATGTTTATTTTTTTTATAAAATTTAAACTAGTTATGTTATGTTATTTAAAACAATTAATAAAATAAATAAATAAAATGTCAAGATAAATTTCAGAAAATAATTAGGTTGTTTTAAAAATTTTAATGTTTGTAAAAACATTTTTATAATTTTTACAAAATTTTTTGAATTTTTTTAAAGCTTAAAAAGGCTTAAAAAATGTGTGAGGTGGCCCGGGGTCGAACCCGGGACCTCTCGGATGACATGGGACATGGGAACCGGTGAACGAAAGGCCGTGGCCGCGGTAATGATCCGGTTTTTATTGTTTTAAACACAACTTCCATTACACCCCAAATTCCCGAATGAGCCTTAGATCGAATTCCAGCCAAATTGAACACGAATTCGATTTCGATATTATCTGCGATCATGGGGCTTTTGTTCCCCATGAAAAATCGAGTGTGTGTGTGTGTCGAATTACCTATATGGTGTTCGATTGAAGTTAAACCTGATGAAGAACAGGTCGCGGCCGTGGTACTTGATGGATTACTGGGTAAATGTTGATGATAATCAAATTAAACTCGAGGGAAACTTTGAATGATGGTCGAGACCAATAGCCCCTTATCAAATTTAGTTAAAATCGATCGAAAATTGGATTTTGATAGTGTTGCAGGTCCGCGACTTAGGAGGATGTCGAGTGTGGTGTTTGTGCTTGTTTGGGATGAAATTGATAGTGGTAATCGATTAGTGATACTTATATGAGTGTTTAGGTTTGATCAATTTGATTATTTTGGGATTTTGGTGCTCAATAATGGCCGATAACCGACCGAGAAAGGGGGAAAAGAGAAACGGGGAAGAAGGGGGGTGGGGCTGGGATGTTTTTTGCAATTTACACAATTGTTCCCCAAACTTTCTAACTTTTATCAGTTAAATCTAAAGTTTTGTTTGAGTTTTAAATTATTTTCAGTTTAACCCCCGTAGTTTGAAAGGTTACTATTTTATGTAAAAAGGTTATTAATTATGGACTTTAATATAATTAAACTTATATTTTCATTATTATTCTTATTATTATTATCATTATTACTAACATTATTATTATTAATATTATTATTAACATGTTGAATTTAATTTTTTTTACAAAATTAACTTTTTATCAATAAAAATTCGAGATGTTACAAGAGAGGCGGGAAATACAAACTTAGGGGGTCTAAGAATGTGACAAGTGTCCCCCAAATTACTCTTTTAGTATTATATATAGATGTTTTTGAAAGTGGTTGTTTGTGTGTGAAGTAAAGAGAAATATAATTATAAAGATATAATAAAGTATGATTTAATTAAAAAGAATAGAGAAAAATTAGTGTTTTTGATGTAAATACAAAGATTGGGAAGCTGGTGTGAATGCTCTTCATAGCATCAGCAATAAAAAACTTAAGAAAACATCTAAAAACATGATTTGTCAGCTGACATTTCAGAGAAGCATCTTTAATTTTTTTTTAAATCTTCCCAATAAAAAGTCCCTTGGGCCCCACCCACCTTCAAAAACCGTCACTTCGGTGGCTTTTCCAAATTCACACGCATGAACGTTTGCCTAAAAAACAAAGCACTTCAATAGAGGCAAAGCAAAAAAACAATCATATGGACATGAAAAAATACTCACAAACTTGCTATTAGAGATGGTCTAAGATTTTATTAGAAGGTGAATCATTAACATTACACAAAGATTGTGTAGTGAAGAGTGACCACCTACATGGATGTGATAAGGTGTAGTGATGGAAGAGGATATGAGTATGATCATAGTGAAAGGGCGAGAGAAATTGCATGAGAGTGAGAGAGTCTAATCCTATAAGTACTATACAAACTTATATATTTTTTCCCAATAATTTTATACTACTCTTTAGGGATGTTTAACAACCGGTAAAACTGAGTAAACTAGAACCGAGAAAACCATTTTATGTAGTGATGTTATAGGTTTTGGATCTTGAAATTCCGCTTAATCGGTCTCTGGTTGGTTTCAAATCCGAACTTGGGTAATTACCCAACACATATAGAATGGATAGTGTTTAGCTAATAGTAAAATAGATTTTAGGAGATATCAATCGTTGATAATCCCTATCGACATTTCTTCTATTATGCCTGTAATTGTATCGGTAGTTGTTGAAGAAAAATCGTAGGGTTATCATCACTGAAGAATGTATCATCACTGAAGTTCATAATCATCATATCAAACAATCCTATTCCAAGCAGGTTCGTCTAAATCCTACACTGTTTGCTTCCGTTAGTGTTTAATTGGTTCATAATCATCGTTCCTCATTTTCATTATGTTTTATGATCACGGTTATAATCATTTGTTTATCTTAACTGGTTCATGATTATCGGTCATCTTCACCTTCATCTTGTTTTATTAATTGGTTTACAAATTATGATTGTATAAGTGTGTGCATGTGTGTTTTGTAAAAATGTGTTTTAATGTGTATAGTATTTTGTGTTAATCTTGTTTTGGCGTTCATCTTCATCTTGTTCCGTTTTGTGTTTGTATATGTGTGTTTCGTGTTTCTAAAGTATGTATGTTTGAGTTTATATAATCTTTAATAAGTGTTTTTAATAAGTTAGTTGATAAGAGTACCCTTTCGTTTAATCTTCTTTGCATATACCAATTTGATCTTTGCCTCTTTGTGATATAAACAAATCAAGGTTCGACCTTAGACTTCATTTATTACATATGTTGTCATAATTCTTTTTAGATTGTGTTATCATTCATTTAAGTAAAGATGACAAGGGTTGACCCCGTCATGCAAGTTATTCTCAACTCTCTTTGACTCTTTCCATCTACTACCGCAATCGTCAAAGTTTCATCTTCATGACGATGTAAACTTTCTTATCATCACCATGGTGCTGACAACAAACTGTTTACTTTTGACAACGATGATTTAACGATGATTTTTGTTATTGCTAACATAAAAATTACAATAAATCTATTTTCACTCTAAATTTGAAAAAAATCAATACCACGGCCTTCTAGTAATTATTTTTGTTTTTTGTTTTTTATGAATATTTTAACTGCACAATTACGTGACTGTATCAATTTATCAATAGGTTTGATCAAATTGCATTAACATAATTAATGATTTATGTGGATGCTAACAGTTATTATATCCTAATAAGTCACGTTCTTGACTTTTGAATATAGTTTTAAATATCTCTTGCGTAGAATTTTGAATTAACCGGTTTTTTTTATTAGAAGGATTAGGTTATTGAGTTGATTCAGATGGCACTTACTTTTGCATTTTAATCAACATAACTACGAGCCCATAGTATTAAAATAACATAGATAAAATAAATTAGAAAAATGTTCAAATACAAAGTGTATTTTTCCTACAAAGTGTGAGAAGACACAATGAGTTAAAAAAAGACACAAAAAATTATATCTCACAATCTAAACCGAATTTCAAAAAACTAACTCGGAGCTTTTGTTCCCCTAGTCGCCCCACTAAGAAAAAAATAAACGAAACATTAAAAAAATAAAAAATTAATTTTTTTACTGTGTCATTTATGAAAGACACAATGACTTCATTGTGTCATTATAAAAGACACAATGTCGTCATTGTGTCAATATAAAAGATACAATGACGTCATGTGTCATATAAAGACACAATGAAAAAAAAATTATTTTTTTTTATTTTTTTTTTCTGAAAGAGGACAACGAAATGAACAGAGGCTCCAAAGTACTTTTTTAAAATTCGATTTAGATAGTGAGATATTAGATTTTTTTGTGACTTTTTAGCCTCGTTGTGTCTTCTCACACTTTGTAGCAAAAATGCACTTTGTAGAATAACATCACCCAATAAATTATATCAGACTTTGGTTACAACTTACAAGGGCTTCTCAATCGTCCTGCAAGCTCAAGACGAACGAAAAATTTGGGGCTATTTTTTATATTCAAGGTTTGATATTAGCAACTAATAAGGTAATCAACTAATCAATCAATAAGGTAATTAACTAAACAACTAATAAGATAACCCAAGTTTTGAATACACAAACATTTTTATAAAATCTTTAAACACTTCGATTATCTATTATTGCATATGTATATGAATCGTAAGGTACGTAAAAAGTCACTTTGAAACGGTTAAAATTATATAAGATAACAAGTCAATAATATATTTTATTTTTAAGATATAATTATAAACAACTTAAAACACATTTAAGAAGGTATTTTAACAATAAGTTCAAAAATCATTTTCACTTTTTATTTATTGTGTTTAATTTGTCTTATGTAATAAACTTGATTAGTTAAAGCATGTCTAAGTTTAAAGAGATTTTTAATCAAATTAGTTTAAGCAATAAATTTTAGGCTGGAGCCGCTAAACCAATAGAGATGGGTCATGTTTAAAAAACACAACAAAAAGATGGATCATGTTTAAAAAACACAACAAAAATTAAGTGAGGCTTATCACTAACTGGATTAGAATATAATATCTTAAGTTTGAAAAGGGATGCATCTAACCAAATTATCTATAGTAACTTTTTTGTTTCACAATCTGAATTGATTGTACATTATGTACAATTAGGTTATAAAATTGGGGGCCTTATAACCTTTGGGGGCATAAAGCTCGTGCCTATTTAATTACATTCCAGAGACGTTTCTGCTTGGTTAGAATTCAAACAAGATGTACTATTGGACTAGGTCATAACATACCACAAATCAAGAACTACAAAAATAATCGATCAACGAATATACTGAAATATATAAAAATTGACCAAAATAATTGTTTGTACAGACATTGATTTATGAAACCAGTCAAAACAAGACGCACTATGTGAATATCATACTTGCCGCTAGGCAAAACTACTGCTTCAGTCCTTTGTATGAAGTATGAACATTGATTTATGGAATCAATCAAAGCGAAACACCCTGATAAACAGAGTGACACTATATGAAATTACGCCTTTATGGTGGACTAATCACATGGTGATGTCGAATGTTCTATTACGAAGTTGGCTGCCATAACCATTTATTGGTTTCTACCATGTGGTTGAACAAATTCGTTTTGATCGAATTTAGTACGCACGACCTTGTTCGACCACTTGGTTAACACATTTCACATGTTTGTTTTGATGTTAAATTTGATCAGAACGTTTTGATCGAATTCAAACAATTTCTTAACTACAAAGTAGTCTTCTTGATATTAGAAAGATGTGGCCATGGGAAAGCACGTCCTTGCTTGATACTTTACTTTTAAATAACCTCTCGTCTTCCAGCTCTTCTATTAATTGTATAGAAAGCATGTTAGGTTTTAGCAAATTCATACAACCTACTTTTATAATTACACCCACACCATCCCCTCTCCAATATAAACATGCAATGTTTTTTTAATTTTAACTTATGTCGGCGTCACCTACCCCGCTTTTATTGCATTTTTTAAGTTTAAAATGAATATTTAATATCTTAACTGAACTTTAAGTATTATTAACCATGCATTAATTATTGATGACGTAAGTAGGTTTACAACTAATTAAAAACAAGTACATTTGGCTCCTTAGTTTGGTATGGTCTTACATGACTTTGCCATGCTTTTTGGCTACTTAGTCTTTTCTGCTCTTACTAGACGTACATATTATAATTATCTGGTCTAGCTTGATCTTAACTTTGCATTTCATTGTACTAACCCACCTTAGGCGCTGCATGGGCTTGCCATTGTCTCACCTTACCAAAGATCACCACCTCACATTGACATGGTTGCATAGTGTGCATCACTTTTTAACCTCATGCCTCGTGCTACTTTAGCATAGCCTCTCCCAACCTTGCCTTAGTATGTGTTGTCTCTCCTCAAGCCATTTGGGTTGACCTTGCACTTCTTTGGGCCAACTAGCTTGATACAGCCAACGTCGCATTGTCTCGTCTGACCTTAGCCTAGCTCACCTAAAGGTGATGTTACCTCACATCAATTTCAAATCCAGATAGGATGACGGGACAAGTGATAACTCGCATGGAATAAACTACGGTGCAAGGTTGCTATTATCAAAAAAGACTTAATCCAATAAAGATGTCACAATGCTTCATAATATTTGTTTGGATACCACACGATAACCAACAACGGACACTATAAGAGTATGCATGCATGATTTGAATTATAAAGTACCACTCACTCGTTTTTTTTCCAGTAAACGATACACATCAATCCGGTGGGTGTTAACGATTGAAATGAAATGCTACATATAGAATGAGCAAGCGCAAATGAGTCAATTAATAGACACATGTCCTACACTTTCAGCAATCCATTTCAAAGACATAATTTCACCTACAATTCTCATACAGCACCATATACAAATTTTGTTAAATATATATCAAATGACTTGTAGTATAGCAATATCAAAATATATAAATACCATTTCATCCAACAAGTTAAAAGTTCAGATCCCACACTAAACAATGTTTAGTTTAAAAGTAGGATTAAATGTAAAGTGAGTTAACATGCAAATAAAATAAAGAGTAAAATATCATTTTTATCCCCAACGTTTGGTTGAATTTGCCATTTCAACCCAGACTTTTTTTTTTCATTTCAGTCACTGTAGTTTACCAATGTTGTCATTTTCATCCACTTCACTAACTCCATTAATATATTCGTTAAATATGAGGGTCTTTAGTCTTTTTAACATCCTAATTATTCAATTAAAATAAATTAATCAATTAATATTTAATTAAAACTAAAAAAAATATGAAGCGACTAGTGAGATCGGACGCTTCGATTTAAAAGTTCGGATTAACTCTAATTCATGCTGTTCAATTGAGATCTGCTGTAAGATTTTAAATTTTTAATTAATCTTCACTGTCACACCCCGACCGACGGCGGAATCATCGGGGCGGACGAATGGGAGACGATTGCTCATAGCATATGGAATTAATTAAGTTGAAATAATATTAAATGTCATTATTCAATAAACTTTACAAGACAAATAAGTAGTTATAAAACAATCAAGATGCAACAAATAACATAAGACTTTCATTTAATCTAGGTCCAAGTCCTATATGAGCACATGAAGATCTTCAAGTAGGAATCTAAAACATGTTAAAAATAAAAGGGTCAACTATAAAGTTGGTGAGTTCCCATAGTTTAAACACACGCATACATATATATATGTAAAAAGGGTTACAAGTAGTAATTCATGTCCATGGTTACGAGTTAGCAAGCTTATAGAACACATACAGTTACAACCAAACCTCGACTTGATTACAAGTATATAAGATTGGCTAAGTGTTGGTTCCCATGATGAACAAGCATACGTCATCAGGAGTCGGCAATACATCGACTTTAGCACCAAATAGGCTTGTCAGGCCCAAAGATCTAAGACGTCGCCAGGCTAGCAATAGTTAATGATTGTAAACAAAATATGTATATCATATAAGACTTATAACAACACAAATAACCATGACAAAAAGGTAAATATGAATTGCATGTGCATTTACAAGTATCAAGATATTTACAAGTGTAAGTTTATAAAGTTAACATGTTTCACCCCAAAAGGTGTGAAATAAAGTAAAAAGGGGCAAGGAAACTCACATGGAAAACTCACTTGATATATATAAGATGATGATAAGAATTTAAACGAGGCTCCAACGATTTCTTTTACAAGTTGCCTAAACGTATAGACTTCAAGATTAAGTTCGATAATAAGATTACCAATTAGACATGAACTAGGGTTTCAATTGGGATTTGGGGGTTTAAATAATTAAATAAAATAATGAATCGTTTAAGTTTTGGTTTAATAAAGATAATATAAATCAATTAACTCCAAGAATGATTAAAAAGGTCTCAACAATTTAAGTTATTTATTTAATATAAATTAAGTATAATATGTGAAAAGAAATAATTAATTTAATAATTAATTATTTAAAACTTGTTAAAGGTGATTAATTGAATACTTATTAAATGAATTTAAAATTATTTAAAATCATTTTATAGTAATTGAAATTTTTAAATGATTTATTATGAAGATCTTATAATAATTTATAGTAATGATTTATAGTAATTTTATAATAGAACTTAAAAATTTGAGTTTTAACTTGGAAAAATGACAGATGTTACATTCACATTTTGTTTTGACGTGTATTTTTATCCGATCAAGGTTGGCTTTGGGATTGATGACTGTTGTTTGTCAGGCTTTGTTTGATTGAAATCTTCTATTGTCGCGTTTGTTCGAACGTGACAACAACAGACCTCAATGAAACAAAATGTGATAACAGTATATCTCAATCGAATAACAGTGCACGTTCGAACAAAACGTGAAGATTCATAAAAATCTCACAACAGACCTCAATCGAACAACATGAATTTGCATTAATCAAAGCTTTTAAATTGAAGCGTCCGGTCTCACTAGTTGCTTCACATTTTTCTTTTAGTTTTAATTGTATATTAATTGATTAATTTGTTTTAATTGTATAATTAGTGTGTTGAAAAAGATTAAAATAATATCATATTTAACGGAGATATTAACGGAGTTAGTGAAGTGGATAAAAATTATAATATTTGGTAAACTACCTAACTGAAATAGTAAAAAAAAAATTTAAATTAAAATAACAAATTCAATAAAACTGTATGAAAATATTATTTTATTTTAAGATAAAATAAAATAAATAACATTAATTGATTCTATTTTAACGACTTTCTCTCTCAGATCAGGGTTCTGTGGGACAAAAACCCTCGTAAAACCTACCACCTGCAACCACCACCACTAAGAAAGAAAACACCCATGGAGACGACGGCGACGGCAACCGCGGCGGTCGGAGTGACGGAGATACAAGGAAGAGGAAGAGCAATGGTGGCACTCCGCCCTTTAAAAGGAGGCGAAATCATCCTCCAAGACTCCCCTCTCCTCCTCTACTCCGCCCTCCCTTTCCACTCCGACGACCACCTCACCACCCACAGCTACTGCACCAACTGCTTCACCACCATCACACAACCACCGCAAAACACCTCATGCTCCACCTGCACTTCACACTTCTGCACCATAAACTGCCGATCCACCGCCTCCACCACCTCCCACACCCCCTGGGTATGTCAATCCCTCCTCCGCCTCCGTGAATACTTCTCCGGCCACCGTCCCCCACTGGATTCCGATTCCGTCAACCTCCAGATTCAATCTCGATTCATCGTCTCTGCTTACAATCTCGCGATTGTCTCTCGATCGAAGTTTCAGACGCTGTTGTCTCTTCAAGGATCTGTTAATCCTCATGATTCAGATTCGGATTCGTCGGCTAATTTTGTTCATTCGATTGTTTCTTCTGTTTGCCCTCCACTACCGATTGAGCTAGGGTTTAGTTTGGAGTTAACTAGGGTTTTGCTAGCGATAGATAAGCTCAATGCGTTTGGATTAATGGAGCCTTTTGTTGAACAGAGGGAGGATAGATCTGTTAGAGCATATGGAATCTATCCTTTAGCTTCGTTGTTTAACCATGATTGTCTTCCGAATGCTTGTAGGTTTGATTATGTTGATGCTGCTAAATCATCATCATCGTTATCATCATCATCACCAGCAGTATGTAATAATACTGAGATTACGATTAGGATGATTCATGATGTTCCACAAGGGAGAGAGATCTGTTTGAGTTATTTTCCGGTTAATTTGAAGTATCGTGAGAGGCAGAAGCGGCTCAGAGATGATTACGGGTTTGTTTGTGATTGCGATCGGTGTAAAGTGGAGGCGAACTGGTCTGAGAGTGATGAAGATGGGGTGGAAATGGATGATGATGATGGGGACAATGGACAGGGGATTCAAGAAACCACCATGGATGAGGACCTCGATGAAGAGATGGAGGGTGAAGATGGTGATGCGATGAAGGAAGAAGATGACTTTCCTCACGCGTATTTCTTTCTGAATTACATGTGTGATCGGAAGAATTGTTGGGGAACGCTTGCTCCTCTGCCTCCGTCTGCTGCTACAACTGCTGGTGTGATGGAATGCAATGTTTGTGGCAGTTTCAAACATCTTGATCAGGTATGATGCTTGCCTGTGAACTAATTTCGGGTTAGCCTTAGTTATCTTATACTGTCACACCATATCATGTTGAATCTTGCTTGTAGGAACTTATGATTTTAAGTTTTATATGATACAAATTTTGATTTAAAGATTGAAGCAGTCTGACTTGATATTTTTGAAGACTTAAAGCGAACCAAATAGAAATGGGCCTCTTTTCTGGAACATGTAACTTTTTTGATTCATACTTCAAATTTCAATTTGATATGGAAATATGATCAATTAAGAATAAGCAATCAACTCTAAAAGGTTCTTGAAACCGATAACGTATAAGAGCATCTCCAATGCTAAATGCTTCAAATGCACCGGTTAGTTGTCATATTAGATTTACGCATCCTTCAAAAACAATCATTTATTCTCCAACGCTACATTCTTTTTCAAACACACTTTTTTAAGAACTCTTACTGTAACATCTTGCGTATTTCAAACATACGCCCTATGAGACAAACTCCTCCATCGGTGATCCTTGAAATTCAAACGCCACATCACCTGTTAGTTTCATGCGTTGTAGGTGCTCTAATCGATTTAAGAAGTTAAATTAACATAAGCAAAAAAAAGTGAAAAAGGTTAAGCAATGAAGATATACCTGGACCTTCGTAAAATGGTATGATCTATGGGATCTGATTCTGAACCATTGATAATCAATAGAACCTGTGAGTTCCAGCCTGTGATTTTGGTTCTGCTAGCTCATTTAGGCGGGGTTGAATTTGTAGCATCAAGTGACCTGCGTACACAGATAGATCATATAGTTCAAGCAAATCTTGTAGATTTCTCACAGAATTACAGAAATCTCTATTTTAGTAAATAGAGATGAAAATTTTCTGCAACTGAATGAGTTTTTCAGAAGGGTGGTGTCTAGAAACTAATTTAAAGCTCAAACACACATCTTGATTTATGTGATCAAACTTGACACCTAGATTAATTTCCTAGCAGTGCTCGAGATAAACAAAATTAAGGATATATCCTTGGATATGTAATCATATATGCATGTATTTAAAAGGTTAAAGCCAAAATGATGTGATAGCTAACATTTCCAAACTCAACAGTTAAGTGTTTGCATCAATATACACAGTTGTATCTGTATGAACATGTAAATCTCACAATGCGTATACAAGCATGTTTGTAAAACAATCCATCAGAAAAGCATTAGATAGAAGTATAAAATGTTGAAAAATGTAACAATATTAATTGCATTTCTTTTATTTTTTAACGTAAGCAAGAAGAGTAGATCAAGAACTCTAAAATTGACTGACAAGGATACATTCAATTGTTTAATCCAACTATAGTTGATTCCCTGTCTTAAATCGACCGTCGAATAAACATAGCAGAATAGTGTGTGTGGCTCAGAACCAACTGTCGGTTGACGGTGACTGACGCCATTTATATTGTATCATCACAGCCACAAATCAATAAAATAGTACGTCTCAAACGAACATACGTTCGTCATCACTGAAGAAATGCACCACGCGTATGCAAACCCAACAACAATTCAGAAGTATCAAAGAGCAACCAAGAAAAACAGAAAACCCAAAACAAATTTCGTATATGATATTGTTTCACAAAGGAAATCGCCACCAACACCAGATCTATGATAAAAATGGCTCTCAGATGTGGCCTGCACATCATCATTGAGCAACATAGAACCATTAAACGATAGGTAACAAAGATGGCATGTAGAGGCCACTGGCGGTGAATCTCAAGACGGAGGTAAGCAGCGCTGGTCGATGGAATCGTTGGGTGACGATTGGCCCTCACCGCGACATAGACTCCACCTAAGGCGGCACAAACAGGCCACCGGCGGCGTCTATCGCGACATTCTTAGATGGTCGGGCGGCGAGAACAACCTGCCACACCACCGTCGCCACATACCCTAACCGAGAACAAAAAAATCGTTTGCTATCACGTCAAACGGCAAGGAAAGTCGAAACATCAACGTCACCGCCTCCCATCACCACGGCCACCGCCTACCATCACCACGGCCACCGCCATCTGCACAGAATCCAAGAATAAAGAAATAAGGGACCTGTTCGCGATGCAAACGAAGGGGCAAATGTGTAGCCGGAGACGACAGGCGAGGATACCACCCGATGACATCGCACAACCACCATCACATTTCTCTCTGTCGAAAGTAATGAGGTGATGTGGGCATGTTAAAGAAAGAATGGTAAAGACGCTGGTAGGTGGACCCAAAAACGAACGGCTGAGATCGGGAGGAAAAAAATGAACGGCGCAGATGGAATTTGCTACTGTTCATCAACTTCTGTTTTTCATAATAGAGTAATATTGAAATGCACTAAAGTAGCAGAACTATGTTTTTGGTAAATATCAAAAGGGAAGATGGTACAGTCAATTTCATACATAATTCTATAATATTAATAAAGGAATGGAATGAATAGTGGATTTTCATTTCTTTAAATTTGGCCACAAGGGTTTTGATGTTTGCATATTACCCCCTTGCCCTCATTTTGTTTATAAAGGCCTGAAAATAGGGTTTGAGGGTTTAACCCTCCCATTTGATTCGAGCGAGAGAGAGAGGGCGACGGCTGTGGTTTCCGCCCACCGCCGACAGCCCACCGCTGACCGCCAAGTACGAGGGGTCTATGTCGTCGGTGGCGTCTGCGGTGGAGTCGTATTGCCGCTACTGTGGATGGCCGTTCGTATCTAAATCGGCCCAGATCTGCCGCCTTCGACGCCGTCGGTGGTCGAACGACCGCCTTTGGTGGCGTCAACACTTCCATCAGGTCTCTTTTGGTGTTGATGGCGTTGGTTCGACAACGGTTGTTGCCTTCTTCTCTCCTTGTCTCTCCAAAACCTGTTTAGGGTTTTCAGAACTCTGTTTTGTTGTTTTTTTGTTTTTGTTGTTTTTGTTTTTTGTTGTTTTTGTTGTTTTTGTTGTTTTTGTTGTTTTTGTTGTTTTTGTTGTTTTTGTTGTTCGTTATCAGTGTTGATGATTTGGTCTCCTTGCAGCGTGGAACCTCGGTCATCATCACCGGGAGCTGCTGAATCTGAAACTCTGGTCTCGGCCGGTTTGTCCTTTATTTGGGTAAATTAAGGTCGTTTGGTCGGTGATGACGAGGGGTCCCTCATCTGAGACTTGCTATTCTTTGGTTGGTGAAAAGTCGATGATGATGCCGGTTTTCGCATCTGAGACTTCGTTGGTTTTTATGCGGTTGGGCTGGTTTTTTGAAAGATTCATGTCGATGATGATGACCTGGCTCGTCGGAGACCGAGCTTGAGCTCTTGTCACTTGATAGTCTGTTCTAAGTTTGTATTTGATTAATGGTTTTACTAGCCAGTGGAACATACATACGTCGATGATTGTGATATCTCTTATGAAACTGACTATGAGTTTGGTTGTTGTTGGAAAATACGCATGTCGATCTCATCTGAAACTGAGCTTGAGCTCATTTCAGTCGATGGTTTGTTCTGACAGCCAACTTTTGTTACAATGACGATGACATTTTGGTCTTCTGGGGTAGGGCATGTGTTCATATGAGATGATGATTCTGTTGGGTATATTGTTTGGTGCATCATGTGTTCTTTGACATGTTGATATGCTTATTCAGATGACCTATATACCGAAAACAAACTGCACAAAAAAAAACTTGGTCTGCAGTTTGTTTTCTTCGGTTTGTTATTTGACTATAAAGGTTTTGATGTGCGCATATTACCTCACCCTCATTCTTTCTATAATATTAATAAATGAATAGAATTTGACTGCAAGCGTTTTGATGTTTGCAGTAGAAAAAGAGGGTGACTTGTTTCGCCTCTAATCAGTTACAATTTTTCATGACGGTTTAAAGGCGATGATGATAAATAAGTAGGCGTGACTTCGTTGTTCTGCCGCGGCAAATGACAATTTGCAGCCACAACGAGCCGCACATTCAGAGCCTTATGATCACCACTGTGTGGTAAGAGGCGCAACGCGCCGTTGGTTATATACCTAGTTATAGATGATATCAAATGGCACACATAAACAATGTAGGAAAAAATATTGTCAGTTTCTAGAAATATGTAGGCAGAAGATTAATAGATTATGTTAACAATTTAATGAATAATCACAGAGACACGTCAAGAAAAATAATAGACTTTTGTAAAACTACTATAAAAATAACAAAATATTAAGTGCACGTGCCGGATGTAAAATGGCATCCCGTCGCATTGTGAGGACACCATTATAGTGTTATACTATTTATTATATTTATAAACTTAATTTTCATCTAATAGCAACACACGAGCATATGAAGCCTCATTGTCATCAAACATAGATGATGTGGAAGGTGAGAGATGATGACACGGGTGGTGAATCGGGTGTTGGTGTCGGAAGGGAGAAGAAAAAAAGAATGAAAAAGAGGAAGCAATACGGAGGATCGGGATGGTAGTTGATGTGGCGAGCCAGGACGAACGGGACACTATCCCACCCTCTTCGATACATCCCAAATATTTAAGTCAGAGTAGGTCTATGAAAAGAAAAAGAACATATAGGATTTTGTGTTGATTGTTGTAGAAATTAAATTCATAAAAAGTGATATAATTTAAAAAAATATATAATATTCTCTCATTTATAAAAGTTTACAAAATTTTTTTAACTAGAAAAATTCTCAACAAGACAACTTTAGACTATAAGATGGGTAAAAATACCGGATTGAACCCTAACGAGTAACGACAGCGCAACTAGATTGTCAAACCCCTCTCACCCCAACCAGGTTCAAATCCACAGTTTTGAAATCGGTTCATAACCTTATTTGATGAAACCAGTTTTAACATGATCATTTACATCTCCAACCGATTTAAAACGAAACAATATTTGACTTTTCTTGACTCAACCAAAACTTCCTCTTGTGGACTAGCCCAAGCGTTTGGGCCACGTACCCAAATAACATCAACCTTTTGGCCCATATCTGCTAGGGTACGTCTCCATCAAATGGCGCGAAAATTTCCCGCCAAAACACACCGATGATCTGAAACCTAAAAGGGCGAGAGATGCAATGAAGGTGCAATCACTCACTCACCTCACCAACGCATAACAGAAATGGCGGGAAGAAACTCCGGTGGAGACAACGGCCGTATCGAGTCACCGTCATCGTCAGATCATGATGGAAACCTAAACTCCAGTCAATTCAACGGCAATCCACCGTCGACACCAGATTCTCCCACCTCCGCAGGGTTTAACACCGATCAGCTTCCTTTCAACAGCCGTACGTCGGAGAACTACTCCGATTACGACGACGATGAGGCCGCCGTCGATCCGGATATCGTCCATGATGATGTTGAAGAAGCCGGTGAGGATGAAGAAGGAGAGGGCGAAGATCTGTACGGAGATAATTACATTAAGTAAGTCGTTAGTTAGTATATCTGTTTTACGTCTAATTGTTTGTTGTATTTTTTTTTTGATTTATGTAAAAACATTTGCGATGGACTGTTTTTTGTGGTTTAGTGATTACCGGAGAATGGATGAGCATGATCAGTATGAATCGGCTGGGCTGGATGAATCACTTGAGGACGAGAGAGATTTGGATCAAATTATGGCGGATCGTAGGGCTGCAGAGATGGAGCTTGATGTAAGAGACGGTGTTGCTTCTCAACGGAAACTCCCTCGGCTACTTCATGACCAAGGTCAGTTAGTTATCTACTTTTGAATCGATTTTTTTTAGTTCCTTCGTTATTGAAGTGTATGCTGATTTATAGATCCGTGAGTTTACTTGATTAATTTGTGGAAATTGGAGCAATTAGGCTTATTTTGATTAATAATCGATGTTTGTTTTGGTGGCACCTGATTTTGTTTTAGAGTTTTGTGTTCCTTGTGCACATAAACTCCATTTTCATGTGGATTTGTATTTCTTATGATTATTGCGAAGTACCGATGGTCTATGATTATTGTATTTTTGGTTTAGGATTGCATGATTAAACCTTGAGTGGTCACAGATGTGTTAGTAAGTATATGATCAAGATGTGTTTTTGTATATGGTCACAGATACGGATGATGAAAGCTACCGCCCTTCAAAAAGAACCAGAGCTGATTTTAGACCCCCTTCTAGTCCAGCATTTAGCAGTGGTGGTGGCGGTGGTGGCGGTGGAGGCGGTGGTGGTGGAGGTGGCGGTGATGACCCACCCACGACTGATCAAACAGATGATGATCCATTAGAGGTATGGATTTTATATTGTTTCTGATCGTGTACTTCATTTATCAAGCAGCAAATCTCATCATATGAATTGTGTTTGGGCATGTTTTTGTAGGATGATGATAATGATGAAGGTGAGTTTGAGATGTACCGTGTTCAGGGAACACTAAGGGAGTGGGTAACTAGAGATGAAGTGCGTCGTTTTATTGCTAAGAAGTTCAAGGAATTCATTGTTACCTATGAAAACCCAAAGACCCATGATCATGTATATCTTAGACAGATAAATGAGATGGTTTCAGGTGAAGTGTCTGTGCTATATATACAAGTTCTCTTTTTTTGGATAATAGGTCATGTGATTGAGGTGATTGTTATATTGATTAAATTATCCATCTTTGCAGTCAACAAGTGCAGTCTGGAGATTGATTATAAACAGTTTATCTATACCCACCCAAATATTGCTATCTGGCTGGCAGATGCACCTCAGTCTGTTCTTGAGGTTATGGAGGAAGTTGCAAATAAAGTTGTGTTTAATTTACATCCAAACTACAAAAGAATTCACCAAAAAATCTATGTTAGAGTTACCAACTTACCTGTTTATGACCAAATTCGCAACATAAGGTACACCTTTTTTCTTTATTGCTTGGAAGCTGCTATGTAGTTGACTTGAATGTTTGCATTTTGACCACTTAGCATTTTTTTTGTTTCAGGCAAATTCATTTGAACACAATGATCCGTATAGGAGGTGTCGTGACCCGAAGGTCTGGAGTTTTTCCTCAGTTGCAGCAAGTGAAATACGATTGTAACAAATGTGGGGCCATTTTGGGACCTTTTATCCAAAATTCATATTCAGAGGTGAAAGTTGGTTCCTGCCCGGAGTGCCAGTCAAAGGGACCATTTACAGTCAATATTGAGCAGGTAACGTATATTTAATGTTTCTTTTTCGGTAACATGGAAAATGACCTTATACATGTATTATACTCTTCTCGCGTAGACTGTGTATAGGAATTATCAGAAGCTTACCCTTCAAGAAAGCCCTGGAATTGTTCCAGCAGGTCGATTGCCACGGTACAAGGAGGTGATACTTCTGAATGATCTGATTGACTGTGCCCGCCCTGGGGAAGAGATTGTAATATTCTTTTCACAATATTCTTTTCACTCAATCGATATTTTAGTGTTTTTCTCACATATCATCAAACATTTTAATTTTGTTCTTTTCTTTTTCCTTTACATTTTCAGGAGGTTACAGGAATCTACACAAACAACTTTGATTTATCATTGAATACAAAAAATGGATTCCCTGTTTTTGCCACAGTGATTGAAGCAAACCATGTTACAAAGAAACAAGACTTATTTTCAGCCTATAAACTTACCCAAGAGGACAGAGAAGAAATTGAGCAGTTGGCTAAGGACCCACGAATTGGAGAAAGGGTATATTTTTATAAACTCATTTAGAAATAAGCTGTTGAGTATACATATTCATGTCTGTTGCATACCATCTCATTTTAGTATGGATTATGTTTGAAAATGATCAGATTATCAAGTCAATTGCTCCATCAATCTATGGTCACGAAGATATAAAGACTGCAATAGCTCTTGCAATGTTTGGAGGTCAAGAGAAAAATGTGGAAGGGAAACATAGGTTGCGTGGAGATATAAATGTGCTGCTGTTAGGTGATCCTGGAACCGCAAAATCCCAGTTTCTTAAGTAAGCTTTGGTTTATTTTTTTTCAATATTGTACTGAAATAAGGTAACTTTAGTTTTAATTTTATTGTCAATTATGTTTTTAAAGATATGTTGAAAAGACTGGTCAAAGGGCAGTTTACACAACTGGAAAAGGAGCTTCTGCTGTAGGTCTTACAGCAGCAGTGCACAAGGATCCAGTCACAAGGGAGTGGACCCTTGAAGGTGGGGCCCTTGTTCTAGCTGATAAAGGGATATGTCTAATAGATGAATTTGACAAAATGAATGATCAAGACAGGTAATTGGTTCTGTTACTTGTTTATGGATTTAGTTTTAATAGTATTTTATATCTAAAATGTTTTTGACCCTCATCAGGGTGAGTATCCATGAGGCTATGGAACAACAAAGTATAAGCATATCTAAAGCTGGAATTGTAACTTCCCTTCAAGCTCGATGCTCTGTTATTGCTGCAGCTAATCCAATTGGAGGAAGGTGGGTAGAATTGTAAATCCGCGTAGTTATTTTAAGCATCTTATCATTGCTATTTGTATTCATCAATGTGAACGAATCTAATGATTGGTAAATGTTAACTCTTTGCAGATATGATTCCTCTAAAAACTTCTCACAAAATGTTGAATTGACAGATCCAATTGTCTCCAGATTTGACGTTCTTTGTGTTGTGAAGGTTATACATCTACACCACCTAAGCATCTTTTTCAGGTTTTGAGTATTATTGTAGCCTTGTAGCTAACATGCATGAAAAATGTTTTAATGCAGGATGTGGTGGACCCTGTCATGGATGAGATGCTTGCAAAGTTTGTGGTGGATAGTCATTCCAAATCCCAACCAAAAGGTGCTAACTTGGATGACAAGTCTCAGGAAGATGGTCAAAACCCAGACAAGTTACCAGATCCTGAGGTATCTGTCTTCACAACAGTCACCATTAGTTCTGTTGCTAATCCTTTCTATCTTTTTATAAATATTTTTGTTTAGATGTGATTATGAAGGTTACATTATTTCAATACTAATCTAACATGTATCATAAAATATACGAATTTCATGTATTGGAAATACATTTTGGTTGATTCTTGACCTGTTAGTTATAACATCTAAGTAAATGGATTTCAACTGTCAACTGATTATTTACTTCTGTTGACTGATAAATTTTTGTTTTTCAGATACTTACTCAAGACATGCTAAAGAAGTACATCACATATGCAAAGTTAAATGTATTTCCAAGGTTACATGATGCTGATCTAGACAAACTCACACAAGTCTATGCTGAATTAAGAAGAGAATCATCAGTGAGTTTTATAGTAATAAAACATTATAGCTTAAGATTTTAAGGTTGCACTATGTTTTAATCAAGTGATGCATGTGTAGCATGGACAAGGAGTTCCAATAGCTGTACGGCACATAGAGTCGATGATCCGAATGTCAGAAGCTCATGCCAGAATGCATCTCAGGCAACACGTTACTCAAGAAGATGTTGACATGGCCATTCGTGTTCTGCTTGACTCGTTTATTTCCACTCAAAAGTTTGGAGTGCAGAAGGCCCTTCAAAAGGTGTTACTGAGTGCCTACTCTTAAAAAATCCATGTTTTTAAGGCTTAAAACTTACAAAAAAAGTGTTTTATGGTGCAGAGCTTTAAAAAGTATATGACATTCAAGAAGGATTTCAATGCTATTGTGTTGTACATGCTGAAACAACTGGTGAAAGACGCACTACATTTTGAAGAGATAATTTCCGGTTCTAAGAAAGATATTACACATATTGATGTGAAGGTGGATGACTTGCAAACAAGGTACTCAATTTTGTTTTAAAACTTCCCCTGAATATATGGGAAGCAGTTGAATGAGTGCTTATGGTTGTTGGGTCTGTGTGTGCAGGTGTTGGATTATGGAATAACAGATTTGAATGCGTTCTTTACAAGTGGGGATTTCGGGCGTGGTAACTTTGAACTGGATGAAGAAAGAGGTGTGATAAGGCACTATTTTGTAAGATGATGAACCAAGTGATGTTTGTTTGGAGCTTATGTTAATTTTGTCGTTAGAATTAGAAGAACCAGTTTTACATTATTGAAAACTGATGGTGTTCATGACATTTGTTTCTTTTATATTGCACCCAACTGCTTACATAACATTGTTGCATTTGTTTGTTGTCTCTGGTGAAAAGGTCAATACACAGTCAAAACCAAACCCAATTTGAACTTTAACAAGATTGTCATGTTTTGCTTTAAATTAGACAATTTTAAGTTTGTTACATTTTAATGATAATGATATTTTCTATAAATAATTATAATTACACACTTAATTTTTTACTGGTGGAATTGATACACAAGTAACTCTTGTTTGATTGGTGAATTACTGCACCATAAAACCCAAAAAACAACTGTTACTAAACTCAAGAAACAATGCATGGATAATTGTACAGTGCATACTCAGTTAGCTGTCTAACCAGTACATTAGAATCTCAAACTGGTGCACAGTTAACTTCAATGCATCAGAATCTCAAAATGGTACACAGTCATATTCAATGCACTAGAAATTTAAAATAACACATATATATTTTGTTTATTTTAGCTCTATTTTGGATGTTTAGTTCGTTGTGATCCTCATATATATACTATATATAAAACATATAAGAGAGGTATTTTAAGATATCATAAAATTAAAAACAATTATTTTAACTTAATACATAAGATACAATAATTTTTGGGATACAACTATTTTTAGGGTAAAATAGTATTTTTAATATTATTTACAGATTATCACCTATAATTAGTTACATAATAATCTTATACTTACTGTAACTTACATAAAATTTTACATTATCTACCTATAAACCAAAAAAACTTAATTTGTTTTAAGATTTTAGTTATATCTTTTAATCTATCATATTTAGAAACTGTTGGAGACTATAATTGTAACTTGTGTATTTTTTTAACGTTTTGATGTAAATAGTTTGCTAAACCAATCTGTATTTGGTGATGTAAAATAAGTTAATGCGTAAATGTGCAAGGTATCATGCAAAACCCATTTATTTGATGGTTAAAATTTTAGCTTATATAAAATATATAGACTTTTGTAAAATTATTACAAGAATAACAAAAATTAGAAACACGTGCCGGATGTAAAATGTTGCACCGCCGCATTGCACGGGCACCCTTCTCGTATAGTAGAACACACAATGTTAAGTAATAATTATATTAATAACAGATACTTGTGTCCAAAATAAGAAAAAAAACATATTTTACTAAAATCTCCAACATAAAAAAACATATTTTTTACTAAAATTTCCAACACTATCAAGTTTTTAAAATTGAAATATAAATTACATATAATACTAATAAAGCAATGAAATGAATTGGAAACTTTGGATATATTCAATGTGCCAAAAATACTTTTCAAAATTTTATTTGGGGGTTTAAATACGTGGAGCATAATCTATTGTTTTAGAGAGAGTTTGTGTTTGTGGGAGAGTATGACAGGTAGAGGCAATTGGCAAAGCCGACCTCGGCTATTGCGGCCTGAGGCGCTGTAACATCACCATCACCGGTGGCGGCTATTCGTTTTTGTCACCGTCAGTCGTGGTGACCATTGCCCCCCCTGTTGCTGTTAATGTTGGCGATGCTGATGTTGGTCATTGCAATGGCATGTGGAGATGGTGTTGGCGTCAAATGTCACTTTACTTTAGCATGATATAATAATGTTTGTAGTCACAAAGAACAACTGTTTCCAAGCCGATACCGATGGATATTGATAGTGTGAGGGTAATGATGATATAAAAACACATGATGTGTTGTCGTTTTGACGTGACAATAGACCTTTTGCAGTCAGGATACACAATTTCTAATCCTTTTAATCCGGATTTATACCGTCATACAGTGTCGTGACCCTTTTACACCCGCCACAACACGCAAGCGTATGCCACCGAGTTAGAGATAAAAATGATTATATGTTAATAAATTGACCAAATAAATAAGAATATAAATAGATTGGTAGGGGTACGTTGGAGGTGTGGAGTTTTGGGCAAACTAAAAAACCAGTCAGCCAGCCTTAATTACCGGCCAAAATAATCTATTTTGGGTAGACATTTGGCAATTCTTACTATCATAAGTTCTTGTCTACAAAGTTTAAAAGTTTAATTTTCTTAGTATAAATATATGGTTAGTCATTTAAAATTTCTTGAGCAACTAAATACTAATTTGAACTCTAGTTGCAGTCTGTGAATATAAGTACACCAACTGAATCATGTTAAATATCCGTGTTCCATTTTTTTAATTGTATATACGTGAGATAGTATTCGATTACTTCTAGACCTAACAGAGATTGTGTCCGATAACAGAGTGTTTTTGCAGTTAAAGTGATTAAGCTTCTCCTTAAGTCAATATTTTCAAGCTTTGTGGTCTATAGAAAGAAGTAGGTTAGATGGATACATAAGTTTTCATTCAAAAAACAATTAAATAAGTGTATTAGGGGCACAAACCAAACTACTCAAATTAAATTAACCAATAATTTAGTGTCATCTAGCTTTTATTCAACTTTTACTCAAAATCATTCAATTGATAGTGACACAATCCAAACAATCAGATTATTTTTACCCAACCTTACAACAATCAAAAAATGAGAAAAGACTCCGGTTGTAGTTGTCAAGATTGAAACCCGATTGGTGTTGCCAATCAAACTACCGAGGCCCGTTGCCAAGGGCGTCCGGGCCTCGGGTAGCCTAAGAATAGATAATACAATTGGGCCCGTTTAGCCAACACAAACAGGGGCCCATTGGGCTGCTGATTCAATCACCTTCTTCCTACATGTATCAGCAATTCAACAGAAGCTCCAACAGAGTCCACTTCTTTCAACGGAGATGCTAGGTGGTCGGAAGTCACAACTCTCGGCGGCGATAGCGGTGGTGGTGGTGGTGGTTGCTGCAGCTACACTATCGAAGATCAAAGGCTCATCACCATGGGACAAAGAGTCGCTGGTGGAATTCTTCAAACACATGTCCGATCGCATGGGTAATTGGGCGATTCCGGTGTATGTTGCGATCCACACCGTATCACTTGCTCTGTGCCTTCCGTACGCAGTGTTCTTCGAGGCTGGTGCTTCACTGTTGTTTGGATTCTTTCCAGCTTTGATTTGTGTGTTTTCCGCCAAAGTGCTTGGTGCTTCTCTCTCGTTTTGGATCGGAAGGTATCGGTTGTTCATGATTAAGTGTTTATATTTGTTGTTTTGTTGGAATTGTTGAGAATAGGTGTTGATTGAAGGTTAATTTTGTGTGAGATTTGAGTTTCGGTTTGTTGCCCTAGGATTTTGCTGCTTTGGTTGCATTAGATCGATAATAAGTTAGTAAACTGGATGTGTATGTGCTTTGAGGTTGTTGTTATTCCTCAAGGCGCGAGGATCTGGTTCACGATTTATGTTGACTAAACATAAATACTTGTTTAGGTTAGTTAAAGAGAAAGTACTGATTTTCAGTTGAAACACAGATCCTTGTTGTTTAACAGCTTTTTCTGAACCATTTATTTTGTCTTGAACCTCGGTGGAGTAGTGGACCGGCCTTGCCGCGTGCAATTGGTTAACTGCTTACCACCCTACCCTTGAGCTACCGAGGAACATAGGTAGATTCGATCTTATAGATTTCCATTTCTGTTCTAAATTATGACCGATATGTTCTCGAAGCTTCCTTTGTAACTCCTGGAACTTCTTCATAGTGGCTCCCCTCCATGCTTCATTTCCCTGGGAACCTCAAAGTGGCTTTATTTAATTACATTCTATTCATATCTTAGTGTAATTCATTTGATACCATTTCCGTGTTGTTAACATAAATGTATTATTTCTAGACACAACTAACTTTGACCTTCACGTGGACACAATATGAGGTTGTTTATATGCCTTACACTTGAAGGGTGTATAGCAGTATAGGCGATTAGGCGGTTCAACTATCTTTCTTTTCCATTTGCTAATAAACACGTTGTAGCAGGCCTAGTAGCAAATTAGGCAATAAAAATACACAATAAATAAAATTTTGTATTGGAGATATGACCTAACACAAACATATTTATTGTCAATAAAATGTTTTCCTATGGCCACTTCTTGAGATTTTCATACACCAAATAATGCTCCTTATGGTCAAAATTTTTTTACAATGGACCGATGTTTTGAATAGTGAAGTCATGTTACTGAAAGATCAAATTGCTACGAAAGTTCAGATTCCCAAGATTATTTCAGTAAGCATCTAGTGATCCTAAAGGATCTTGTGTATGAATTTTGTACATTTTTGCTTCTAGAGTAAGTGTACAAGATAAATAAATAACCTGGGAGCTAAATTTCTATTGTTGTGTTCATGAAGAGATTTTGGAAATTTAATTAATTTTTAAATGATTAATAACTCTTTCATGCTTTGAAATATTGAGCTAAAGTTCCACCGGTCCAATAAGACCCATCAAACATGTGGAATGAGTATTTCATGCTTCTGAAACAATAGCATGTACATTTGAGGTAATTATCTTATAAGTGCAATCTAATACATTTACAGGCTTCAGCTGGATATTGATTTCTTATGATCTCTACCTTGACTTGATCTTTGCTTTGTTTACTAATAAAGGTTCAATCATATATGTGGTTTTTCCATGCACATGACTACATGAGCATACATAGGACTTACTTAAATAATAAAGAGGAGGTTTCTGCCCCAACAAAACTCGACTCTCTTGGTACTTGCATTTTTTTCCCTCAAGCGTGAAGTGTCCGTGTGAAGTTTGTAAGATATATTAGTAGTATTTTGTTGTTGTATTAATTTTTTAATATTGCATAGTTAAAGTATGGACTATGAAACACATTACTTATTTTGCTGTTTCTATATTCAAGTGGTATATTTACAGAAATATACACATGCGTGTATATATAAACGGCCCTGTTCTCTTCACCTTTTTTTCAAATCTTTGACTGTCGTTATCCATGTATCATGCATCTGTATCCTTGCAACATGGCTGCAATGCCAACATGCCGTCATGTATGTCTTGGTGGTGTAAAGTCAATCAGCCCAGAATTTGCCTTTATCCTGAGTGTTGTATGTTGCTTTGAGGATCTTTCCTCGACAAATCATTGGAAGCACACTCATATGTCTTAACTCACTAGACTGTTGACTCATGTCTTTTCAGCATGGTTTTAAATTAATATCTGGATTTTAAATCCATGTTAGGACATTTAAGGGTTTTTTTAGATGGTCTTTCCCAACTTGGATTTATTTGATAACATCTAGATGTGTGATCCCTTTATTTTCTGATTTCTACTAATTCATTATTAGAGGTGGCAATTTCCACATGTTAACTTATAAGGAACAAACATGTTGCAAGTAACCTCATAAATCAATCCTATTAAATAAATACTATAGTGTTGTGATATTAGTTTTGTTAACATAATTAACACATTACTTATGTACGAAAAGTGAAAAAAAAATGGACGAACAGAAGCATGTGGGCCAACCGGATCCGGCCATGTCCATTTTACATTGTACCAATATTTGACCTGTTTCAACCTGAGCCCCTACCCATTTTACCACCTCTAATCGAAATACTCGGAAGTGATAGTAGTATAGAATATTTTACACATGCTCTCATATTATATCAGAAGGTGGGATAGTAAATGAATATTCACATGCATACATTTCTAGCAAGAATGGAATTTCTTGGATGCAAGAACCATGGCAACATTTATGCTTTATGATAATTATATTACCTGATTCTTATAAATTTTTTTCCATATTTCTTGTAATGATTCTGATGATCTTAAACTCTTATGTGATATATACCTATGTATTGTATGTTCTATAATCTGCTTGCTATCGTTTTCGAGTCGGAGGTCTCTTTGGAAGTGATCTCTCTATCTCTCAAGATAGAGGAAAGACTCGCCACCACCTACCTTTTTCAGACCTTGCTTTTTAATGGGATATACTGAACAATTTTTTTTTTTTTTTATTCTGATGATCTTAAAATATTTTCCAGGCTTGTTTTTAGGAGTTCTAGTTCCGCAACACGGTGGGCACACGAAAACAAATATTTCCATGTGCTTTCAAGGGGAGTCGAACGTGATGGTTGGAAATTCGTTCTTCTCGCTCGTTTCTCTCCCATACCGTCATACATAATCAATTATGCTTTGGCTGCTACAAATGTCAAGTTTTTTAAGGATTTTCTGGTCCCAACCGTCCTCGGCTGCTTGCCTATGATCTTACAGAACACATCCATCGGTAGTCTTGCCGGTGCAGCCGTGGCTACCTCGGCCGGGTCCCAGTCAAGCAAATCAAAGATCTGGTCATATGTGTTTCCTATGATTGGCATTTCTTCTAGCATTCTTATTTCCTTCAGAATCAAAAGGTACTCTTCCAGTCTTTCAATTGATGATAACAAAGAACCTGTTGAGAAGACCAGATGACAGTTAGCTAGCAACTAAATTTCTGTACTTTGTTGTTCTTAATTCCTTTAAAGCAGTTAAAATTGTGGCAACTGTGTTTGTAATTGCTAAATTTTAGGATTGCTGACTGTATCGTTACATGCATCTGAACTTTTAGAAACTCTTGCTGAACTTTTAAAGAAAATGATATTATACAACACAAACACAATAGTTACATTGCACACAGAGCTCATTTTTATTTTGAGGATTATACCCTTAAAAAGACATGATAGAGGGTACGCTAGAAACAAGTGTTTTTTTTTTCTTTTTTGTTTATCTTACGGGTGGTAGTTTCTGAAACGACACGGAAATACCATTTTTGGGTTGTTACTTTTAAAATTTCTTTATATATAGGTCGTATTTAGGTTGACTTGATTAACTCGTTTAATTAAGCAGGTTATGTGAACTGTTTAAGTAAACATGTTGACTCATCAACCCGTTTAATACGTATGTATTATAATGTAAGTCCATCAACCCATTTAACTTATTTATTATAATTTGTTAACATGATGATAATTCATTTAACTCGTTTACAATTTGATCATAGATCATTTATAATCCACAACCTACAACTGTCTAAACCGCTTAATCTGTGTGATTTGTTTAGATAAATAAATTGTATAGATCGTGTTAAGATTAAATGAATTTAAGTGTTTGAGTTGGGGTGGTGGGGGTGTAGCTTTTTTATACCCTCATAGGCTACTAAAAAAAATAGGTCACCTAACAGCTCAAGTATCTAACTGGTGTCACAACTACCTCCGCAGTGGGTTTCCTATCTTTATCCATATAATTACACTAAAAATCACTATATTTTCTCTCTTATTTTCAATTAAATAATACTTTTTATACCCTTATTATTACTTTTTTCTCTCTCATTCACTCACAATCACTTTAAAAAATATTAAAAAATTTATAAGGATTGTACAGTAATTCTTTAAATATACCAATCCACAATAACATTTTCTCTCTCATTCACTCACAATCACTCAAAATCATTCCATATAATATACCAAACACACACATATTTTTAAGGACTCCACTGTAAATGCTCTAATACAGGTATATGGTAGTGAGTATTTGAATTGTTAAATAAATGAGTTAATGGGTACTTAATAGAAGATGCGAACTTAGGGAATATGCGATTGATGTTTTTTTTGTTATCGTAATTGTTTAAAGCTTTAACAATTGTGTTTTGTATTTTGATATATAACTTTAATTATCGGTGATTGTTGTTTTAAAATGAAGTTTTAAACTTTTATGATTGAAGCTGTAATTTTATTATTTTTATTTATATAGAAGATGCGAACTTGAGGGAATATACGATTGATGTTCTTAGGAAAGGAAATATGTAAAAATAACTTAGTAATGGTATGGATACAATATCATTTAATAATTAATTTTAATAAAATGGATAAATATGTAATATATGTGTTTTAGAAAAAAAATATGTATTAATTTATAGTTTTAGTAAATATGTAATTAATGAGTTTAGAAAGGAGAAATATATAAATTCTTTTTTAGTTTTTATCAGACTTAGAACGTTTGACCTCTACCTATTTAAATAAGATATTTTTATTGAATATGAGATTTGAATCCAAAACATTCTTACCATTTAAGTAAAAAAAACATTGGTAAAAACATTAATTAGGTTGATGTATTTAATACCAATAAATAAATATGAAAACATGAGTTTAGGTTCACCAATTTAAAACAAAACCTGTCAAAACCACCAACTCGAAACGCACTTGCCAATAGCTTTCGGACAGGTTGTAGACATTTGATTGTGGCTTCTGAAGTTTTGCAGAAAGTGTGTGAAAATATTTGTCTTACTATAAAAAAGTATTAATTAAATGATATTGTAAGAAAAAAAGTTTATGAGAATAATAGATGTCGGCAAGAAGAGGTTAAAGAAATGAGATTTGATTGAAGATACCGAGACAGACAGAGTAAAGGCAATATCATGCTATGTGGGTTGGGTTGGGTGCATGAATCTTTAAAAAATAGAAGTTTGTTTATGGCGGGAAAACATAATATTATTCATATAAACATTAATTTTTATTTATTTAAGGAAGCTTGGTGAATTTTATTTCATTTTATTAAAGATAAGGTCAGTTTTCGGAAATACCAGGTTCGAAACTCGCGATCAATAGTTATTAACACTAGCCAATAAGTTGTACATCAACTGGTTTAAGAGTGACTCCTATGACTTTCTAAAGTGGAGATCATGAGTTGGAGTCTCACTATGTGCAATATGCTTTGAGTGGACCAAGGGTTTTATCACATTGGGCCTTTGGATGGATGGTTTCTTTTGAAACGGTGGGCGAGCCGGGTCACCGGCGCTGTCTGTGTTCGAGGGCGTGAGTGGCCCTTCGCCAATCGATTTACCCGGGTGACCGGCTTAAAAATTATTCGTTGACTGTTACAAAAAATAGTTATTAACACTTAAGATTATTACAACATGGTTATATAGCATGCATTATAAGAAAAACGACAGTTGCATTATTCGTTAACCGTTCAAAAAATATTTCATATATGCATATAATTATTGGAATATCTATATGGTTCTTTTATGATCGATTTGGTGTGCTGTATCGACATATCGTGTGCATTATAAGAAAAACGACAGTTGCACATGATTTGATAATATGAAAACAATAAAATACTCAATCTATGTCATAATACCGTTTTCTGTTAAATACACATGAAATAAATTAAGAGATGAGTAAATTACCATTTGTATCCTTGAGGTTTGGTGATTTTGATCATTTGCATCCTTACAGTTTAAAAATCCTCATATACCCCCTAACGTTTCATTTTTGTTCCCATTTGAATCCAAAACACTAACACCGTTAAATTAATCTGTTATCTCTATTGGGAAAAGACTAAACTACCCTTCATTTATCCACACCCCATCCTTTTCATCTTCTCTCTATGTCTCTTTCTCTTCTCCCTTTTTATGTCCACCACCACTGCCACCGCAACCATCACGATCCCTGCACCATCGCGGTTGCCGCACCGCCACCGTCGCCGCACCGCCGTTGTCGCCGTACCACCATCGCACCTTAATCCTCATTACAAACTTCTGGATCCAAATCGTAACTTCCGTTGAAGATCAGTTGTTTTTCGGTGAATCTGAATGTTCCGTTTTTCACAAAGAGAATCGTTCCGATGATGTTCTGATTCGGAACGATTGTGTTCGTAGGGTGTTGGAAGCTACTCCAGTTACCGTACAACAGGTTTCCGTCGTCGGAGAGACGGAGGATTTGAGAACTGTTACCAGAGGACGTCGGAGCTTCGGGGAGGCTGGCTCCGGCGAGGCGGAGCTCGCTGGAGGCGGTGATTGAGTGGGAGGATGATCAATTGACCGGAGAATCGGCGTTGACCGATCAGACGGCGTTGACCGATCAGACGGCGTTGACCGGCGAAGACGGAGGATATGAGATTGTGGTAGTTTGGGTGATGTTGGCGTAGTATATGGAGAAGATGAAGCCGTCGGTGGTGTTTGGTGGCCGGAGGAAGCCGACGGCGAAGATGGCGTTGACCGGCTAAGACGGCGTTGACCGGCGAAGACGGTAGTGGTGGCGGAGTAAGCCTCGAATCCCAAGTATCCAACCGCGTCCTCTCACCACCATACACACATGCCTCGAATCTTCCTTTTCCTTCCATTTTAATCCAGCGTTTACAAGTCTTCTTCATCAATTTGTCTTCCAAACCAGTTTGGTTTTTGTTTCTTCTCCTTCCATTCACAGAGCTTTTAGTATAAATTAACCCCTCCATCGCCCCTTTTAATGGCTTGTACAAGGAGCTGGGTGGTGGTGTGGCTCCGGCGGTTTACGCCGACTGGTGGCCGCCGCGGCGGAGGATGTGGGTCGACGGTGACGGTGTCGCCGGTGAGAAGGAGGAGTGAGGTGGTGATTGTTTGGAGATGTGGTTGAAGAGGTGAAGAGGGGTTAAAGAAGATGATGATTTTGGGATTTTCGGGGGTAATTTCGTCATTTTATAAAAAGTTAACTGACTTATTTAACGTCGTTAGTCATTTGGATGCAAACGAAACAAAAATAAAACGTTAGGGGCTATATGGGGATTTTTAAACTGTAGGGATGCAAATGGTTAAAATCACCAAACCTCAGGGATGCAAACGGTAATTTACTCTTAAGAGATTTATCTCAGTGAGATTTTTAATTCTAGAGTAAATTACCATTTGCATACCTGAGGTTTGGTGATTTTAACCATTTGCATCCCTACAGTTTAAAAATCCTCATATACCCCCTAACGTTTCATTTTTGTTCCCATTTGAATCCAAAACACTAACACCGTTAACTTATTCTGTTAACTTTTTGTAAAAAGACTAAATTGCCCTTTCTCTCTTTATCTATTTCTCCCTCTATCTCTTAACCCTTAACCCACAACCCCCACCCACTCCACCACCACAACCACCGTCACCACTTCCACCGCCGTCACCACCGTCATCCACCACCACCACTGTCACACCCCAACCTTGACGGCGGAATCGTCGAGGCGTGAGAGTTACGATTGTTCACAGCCACATAACGCTATTGCCTGAAACATGTTAAAAATAAAAGGTCAACATATTGTTGGTGAGCATTCTATAGTTTTAAATACATAAGTATATAAAAGATGGCAATTCATGTTGTAAATTAGAGAACAAGGTAACTAGGGATGTAAGACAGAATGCACAATCAAACCTTGACAATGTTTTACAAGTATCAAACGACGTTAATATTCTATTAACGTTAAAAGTATATACGATTAGCTAAGTGTACTTGGATCAACCAAGCAGGCTTGTCAGGCCCATAGATCTATGACGTCGCCAGGCTAGCAATAGTTAATGATTGTACATATATTCGACATTACATGGTAGCTACAAGATTCAACTAATCACAACACACAAGTAAATTGCCATAAGTTTACAAGAATCAAACGTGTTTACAAGTGTAACGTTTATATGGTAACATGTTTCACCCAAAAGTGTGTGAAATAATAAAATGGGTATAGAAATACTCACTTTGACGTATAGGTGTACAAAGTGATAATACGGATTAAGCGGCGTTCCAACAATTTCTTTTACAAGGCACCTAATTATAAATAAGACAACGCGTTATAATTTGTTTGATAATTAGTTATGTTTTAGGGTTGTAGGTCTATTAGGATTTATTAATTACTCGTATTCATTACATGTTAATAATGTGATCGGTTTGATGGAACGAATGAATTTTTATACTTGGTATAATTAATTGTTTGTGCGAAAAAGAAAAGAATATAAGAATGACTTGATTTAATTGTTCATTAAATCGATTTATAAAGATTGTATATAATAATTTTAATAAGTGATTTTAGTCATTAAAAGGAATATATATATATATATTTATAAGTAATTAAACAATTTAATTATTTGAATATATATATATATATAAGAACATATATACTAAGCAGTTATAATATTATATGTAATAATTATAATAAGTGATTTAGGTAGTAAACGAAGTATTTATAAAATATATATAAAATATATACCCAAATATTATATTCACATATTTCTTTTGTATTTTTAAATATACAATAATGCATTAATAAATACAAAAGTAGTTTATAAAAATTTACTTAGTCACTAATTAGTTAAACAATAATTTAAATAAATTCTGCAATTTTTAAAATAATTTTAGAAATTTTTCAGAATTTAAAAGGGTTAAATATGTAAATAAAAAAAAAAGAAAAGAAAAAGAAGGAAAAAAGGGGGGGGTTGCCGGGTCGAACCCGGACCTCCCCTAGCATATGGGGCGCAGGAACCGGTGAACCAAGGCAACTGCCGCGGTTAATAACCCGGTTTCATTTATTTTAAACCCAAATAAGCAAAACCCAATTTCCCAATTCGAGCCCTAGTTCGAATCCCGGTCGATTGGGCTCGAATTCGACCTCGATGATGTATGATATCATAGGGCTTTTGACCCTCGTGTAAAACCGACTGTGTTTGTGTGTCGAATTACCTATGTGGTGTTCGATTTGGTGCTGAACTCGTCAAGAACAGTCCGCGACAAAGGTGTCAATCGAATGGTGCTCAAACGACCATTATAATCGAATTAAACTGAGGGGAAGCTTAGTATGATATTCCTGATCGAAAGCCCCTTATTCAATTTGATTAAAATTGCTCGGATATGGGTCTAAATTCGAGTTGCAGGTCCGCGGCCATGGGTGTTCGAGTGATGGTGTTTGAGTTTGTTTTTCACAAAATTAAGTTCGATGGTTGCTTATAAATGGTTCCTAATTCGTTAGTACGGAGTTCTTTTGAGTATTAAAGTCCGTAGTGCTCGATTTAGTGGGTAAAGTTGCCGACAACCGCGGGTGGATATCGTGGAAAGGAAAAAGGGATCGAAGTGGGTTGTGAGCTGTTATATGAATGATTAAAGTATACGGGTAGATTCGAATCTGACCCACGAGCGTATTGGAACCGGTTTGGAGCAAAATGATTGAGGTTTGAAGTGGTTTTGGGGTTCGCCGGCCTTCGGCCGGAGTTTGGCCGGAAATATGGCCGGAAAATCGGGCGGTGGAAGGGGGAATTGGTTTAAAAAAAATTTACATTTCCAGTCCCTGTGGTTTTGTTTCTTTTATTTTATGCTCAAAACATTCATTTGAAGTTTCAAAATGACAAAAAGACCCCTTCAACTTATAATTTGACTTTTACATTTTACAATCTATTATTATTATTATTATTACTATTATTATTATTATTATTATTATTATTATTATTATTATTATTATTATTATTATTATTATTATTATTATTATCATTATCGTAGAATACGAGATGTTACAGTCTCCCCTACTTTAGGAAATTTCGTCCCGAAATTTGTTTACGAGGAGGCTGAGACGAAACGATGAGGACGCTTGGATTTCACTTGGTCCTCACGTTCTCAGGTGAATCCGAAAGTGAGCATGAAGCCACAGATAGATCATAGTGATTCTCTTTTTCTTTCTTGATGCAGTTTGTGTTTCCATTTTCTGAGATACACTTTGAAGAACTTTCGGGTTTTGATAAGGTATCAAAAGAAGAAAATTCATCATCGATTTAGCTGACCGCTTAAGTGTTTACTTTATGTGTAATGGCAGAGCCATTAGAGGTAAAAAGAGAGTCTAAAGTGTGTGGCTTCTAGTTAACATTATAAGCTCTCTCGTTGATTAAGAATGAACATTGATACAAGATGTTACCGTCTCCCCTACTTTAAAGAATTTCGTTTTGAAATTAAGAATGGACTTAAATGAGCTAAAGAGTTAAAATGAAAGTTAAGTGTTCAAACTAACAGTGATTGACGTTTAATTACAGATGAAACGCTTCACTTGATGGAATCTTACAAGATTCTTGGCATAATGCATGCCAATTTGAACCATATCAGTGAAATGTGAGACGTTTTGAGATGAAATGTTGGAAAGCGATGCCGAGTTACCATCGTATATTATAATTATAAATCACAACTTCCAGAATATAATTTCATGGTAAGGTGATGTTTAGATATCAATAAAAGACCAATAATGGTAAGCAAGGTTAACCGTCAGAATTTAAGAATCCCAAACGTCGTCATATGAAACGATCTTAACGCATATCTTGTGACTATGTATTTCTCCTTTGACCAAACATCGGTCTAAGAATAACACGCTATGCGAAGATCTTGGAATAAGTTCATGACGATAGTTAAGAATATTATTAAAAACAGAAAATGAATCAATCGTTCAAATAACGATCGACGTTTTAACATCATACCACGGTATACGAATAGTTGAAACAGATACAGGTCAATATCTTGACGTTGTGAGATAATGGGTCGAATTGAATTTTTAGCCCATCGGTCTATAATGCACCAATTGTCATCATGACCTCCAAGATAAGAGGCATTCAGTGATGAGAAAAATTAAACAGAAGATTTACGGGAACACGGAGATTTGGTTTTGTCATATGTAAAGGTAAGACACTTGGACACATGCCAAGTTATGTCTTTTCTTTGATGCCAAACCCATGATTACAAGTTACGAAGGTTTATGAACCATTATATCCACATCGCAGTGAGGATACTAACGAGTCTTGTTGTTCAAAACCAAGTTAGAATTTCAATGATTTTCAAGGTTAAAGATTCAAAACGATTCAAGAATGACGCAAATAATAAGAAAGGTATTTGTAACCATGTTTTGCAAGGTAACAAATTTCCAAATGTAAATCACATACGTAATTCATCAAACAATAAGGGAGGTATTCGATAATATCTTTATTTGACAAAGGATTGTTTAGGAAGATTATACTTATGCAATCAGGTTTCAATGACAACTCTAAAAATGAAAGTTGATAAGTAAGGAATAAATGGTTTGATGTAGCTAGATCGAGTCAAAATATGAAGATAAGGGAAAGAATTTGATTTAAGAATTTACATGCTTCAAGCTTGGAATCAAAATCAACCTAAAACAATCGGGTCTCCTTTCAAGTTCAGAGATCATGCTTTGGCGTAATAGGTCAAAACACTAACATTGTTTCACCCGTCAAGTTACTACATGTTTCTCGTCACTTGATTACAACCTTGGTAAGTTGAAGATCAAGAAATGAGAATAGTCATCAAGGTGTGGTTTTCACTCCTAACTTGATGGTGTATTCCCAAGTTATGACTTCTAACTTACCAATCAAAAAGCTTGATCCCAACTCATTGTTGAGGATCCACAGAAATAAGACGAGGTAACTCACCATTAGGGTAAGGGACGTCTCCCCTATCTTAACGGTGAAGTTTTACAAAAACAAAATATAATAGGATGAACTTCTTCATCAAGATCCAGAATTTACTCCTACTCTGATGAGGTCGTTTAATTTGAGAAAATACAATCCATGAAAATGAAATTATCATCGAGGTATGGAATTCACGCCTATCTTGATGATTGAATTTCATAACAAGAAAACAATCAGAAATTGACAATTGTCACCAAGTACGGGTTTCAATCCTATTTTGGTGATATCATGTCATTTGGGAAATCCCATTTCAAAGAAAATAATTGAAGTCAATCCTCAAGATAAGGAAATCACCTTAATCCAAAGGATGAAATTTCATAAAACACACGATTGGAAACCATTTATCGAAACAAATAGAGAACCATCAAAGTAAGGGAATCACCCCTGTTTTGATGAGTTAGAATCATTTAGGAGATACGAATGTTCTTAGTCATAGGTTGACTTACAAACTCTTGCATCTCCCACGATACAAATGGTACGAAGTTTGATATCACAGCGAAAAGAAAAGAATATCAATTAGAAATTCAGAAAATTTCAAGTTACATCAATGTAACAAAAGAGAAAATCATTCTTATAAGCTTAAGATCAAGGTTCGAGATAACAGAATTTGTTATGGTGTTCTAATCTTGGATGGTTTAAATCGGAAAAACGAAATCAAGGACAGAAATTATTCAACACCACAATAAGATGTGAACATTCGATTCACAATCGAAGGGAATACATGGACTTCTCAAGACATGAGGTCAGTCATAACCGTATTGCAGACACACGTATTTATAAGTGATGACTCATCTTAAGGGTTTCGAGTCAAGTAAATGGATTCAATGATCGAATCAAATCACCATTTACACTTTGTTTAGACAAAGTATCCCGAGATGTAGAAATTCCACTCACAGCATTGCATGTTCTTAGTTATGGGACACATCCTTAAGAGGATTTTGGAATCATAAGTAACGGTTTAAAGTTTTAAAGACCATACGGTTTAGATTCTCAATATCTTTGGGTATATTGAAATCCATGTTCTCGTTGGTCAAGGTATAGAATTGGTTACATGAAACGCTGAGTTCAATACCGTTACACGTTACACGTTGAGCGTTTAAATGTAAGAGTTGAAATGTAGGATGAGTTCAATATTAACAGGTACATTATTTAGGTTAAGAATGAGAAGGTATTTAAACTTTGGTAATAAACCAGTTTAAGGATTCAAGCATTTTTAAGATACAAAAGGATGGTTCCATTTGGTAACGCATTACCATTTGGAATCGTTGACACGTCAAGGTAAATTGACTCATTTGCCTTAGAGATTTGTGTATTTTGACCATAGTTTATCACTCATCCCTGAAATCCCCAGGTAGCGTAACGGTTCCCTCAATGAGATTTATACGAATACGCTTGCCTTAGCCCGAAGGCCTTTTGCCAGGAAATCCAGAATACAGGTGTCTATGTGCCACACAAATTTCTTTGGTTTATGAAATCAAAACCTTGATGAGATTTTCACAGATTAGACATAGAGTCTAAGGAATTAAATCCACGATGGTAAGTGTAGATTCCACATGTCGTTGAGAATAGGTTTAGGAAGTTCATTTGTCGGGGAGAGTCAAAAGTCAAAGTTAAGTTTAAGGAGTCAAGTAACTAAGTTTTAAGCATACATAAGGCATTCCTATGCTAAGGCATCAAGTTGCACAAAAGGCATAGCATTATGTAGCATTTAAACAATATGTAAGCATAAAAGTATAAGGATCTTTCTATGTGGTTCATGCAACTATAGTCTAGGCCACCATTTCTAATAACCTAAATCCCTATAGTTATGGGCTCTGATACCAATCTGTCACACCCCAACCTTGACGGCGGAATCGTCGAGGCGTGAGAGTTACGATTGTTCACAGCCACATAACGCTATTGCCTGAAACATGTTAAAAATAAAAGGTCAACATATTGTTGGTGAGCATTCTATAGTTTTAAATACATAAGTATATAAAAGATGGCAATTCATGTTGTAAATTAGAGAACAAGGTAACTAGGGATGTAAGACAGAATGCACAATCAAACCTTGACAATGTTTTACAAGTATCAAACGACGTTAATATTCTATTAACGTTAAAAGTATATACGATTAGCTAAGTGTACTTGGATCAACCAAGCAGGCTTGTCAGGCCCATAGATCTATGACGTCGCCAGGCTAGCAATAGTTAATGATTGTACATATATTCGACATTACATGGTAGCTACAAGATTCAACTAATCACAACACACAAGTAAATTGCCATAAGTTTACAAGAATCAAACGTGTTTACAAGTGTAACGTTTATACGGTAACATGTTTCACCCAAAAGTGTGTGAAATAATAAAATGGGTATAGAAATACTCACTTTGACGTATAGGTGTACAAAGTGATAATACGGATTAAGCGGCGTTCCAACAATTTATTTTACAAGGCACCTAATTATAAATAAGACAACGCGTTATAATTTGTTTGATGATTAGTTATGTTTTAGGGTTGTAGGTCTATTAGGATTTATTAATTACTCGTATTCATTACATGTTAATAATGTGATCGGTTTGATGGAACGAATGAATTTTTATACTTGGTATAATTAATTGTTTGTGCGAAAAAGAAAAGAATATAAGAATGACTTGATTTAATTGTTCATTAAATCGATTTATAAAGATTGTATATAATAATTTTAATAAGTGATTTTAGTCATTAAAAGGAATATATATATATTTATAAGTAATTAAACAATTTAATTGTTTGAATATATATATATAAGAACATATATACTAAGCAGTTATAATATTATATGTAATAATTATAATAAGTGATTTAGGTAGTAAAGGAAGTATTTATAAAATATATATATAAATATATACCCAAATATTATATTCACATATTTCTTTTGTATTTTTAAATATACAATAATGCATTAATAAATACAAAAGTAGTTTATAAAAATTTACTTAGTCACTAATTAGTTAAACAATAATTTAAATAAATTCTGCAATTTTTAAAATAATTTTAGAAATTTTTCAGAATTTAAAAGGGTTAAATATGTAAATAAAAAAAAATAAGAAAAGAAAAAGAAGGAAAAAAGGGGGGGTTGCCGGGGTCGAACCCGGGACCTCCCCTAGCATATGGGGCGCAGGAACCGGTGAACCAAGGCAACTGCCGCGGTTAATAACCCGGTTTCATTTATTTTAAACCCAAATAAGCAAAACCCAATTTCCCAATTCGAGCCCTAGTTCGAATCCCGGTCGATTGGGCTCGAATTCGACCTCGATGATGTATGATATCATAGGGCTTTTGACCCTCGTGTAAAACCGACTGTGTTTGTGTGTCGAATTACCTATGTGGTGTTCGATTTGGTGCTGAACTCGTCAAGAACAGTCCGCGACAAAGGTGTCAATCGAATGGTGCTCAAACGACCATTATAATCGAATTAAACTGAGGGGAAGCTTAGTATGATATTCCTGATCGAAAGCCCCTTATTCAATTTGATTAAAATTGCTCGGATATGGGTCTAAATTCGAGTTGCAGGTCCGCGGCCATGGGTGTTCGAGTGATGGTGTTTGAGTTTGTTTTTCACAAAATTAAGTTCGATGGTTGCTTATAAATGGTTCCTAATTCGTTAGTGCGGAGTTCTTTTGAGTATTAAAGTCCGTAGTGCTCGATTTAGTGGGTAAAGTTGCCGACAACCGCGGGTGGATATCGTGGAAAGGAAAAAGGGATCGAAGTGGGTTGTGAGCTGTTATATGAATGATTAAAGTATACGGGTAGATTCGAATCTAACCCACGAGCGTATTGGAACCGGTTTGGAGCAAAATGATTGAGGTTTGAAGTGGTTTTGGGGTTCGCCGGCCTTCGGCCGGAGTTTGGCCGGAAATATGGCCGGAAATCGGGCGGTGGAAGGGGGAATTGGTTTAAAAAAAATTACATTTCCAGTCCCTGTGGTTTTGTTTCTTTTTATTTTATGCTCAAAACATTCATTTGAAGTTTCAAAAATGACAAAAAGACCCCTTCAACTTATAATTTGACTTTTACATTTTACAATCTATTATTATTATTATTATTACTATTATTATTATTATTATTATTATTATTATTATTATTATTATTATTATCATTATCGTAGAATACGAGATGTTACAACCACCACCGTCACCACCGCCGGAATTTCATGGGACGACGGTGAACTCTGTGAGTGCGGTTAGTTTTCTGATGAATAGAATTTAAGGGATTATTCAGAATGAACAGAGAAGATGAAGAAGGACCTGATTTGTGAGATCTTGAAAGGCAAAAAGCATAATCAATCATTTGAAGAGGAACTGGGTTAGGGTTAAATTGGTGATGGAGTTTGGTGGAGCATAATCGGATGGTTGAGGGTGAGGGGGGATACCCTCTGGTTCGTCGTGAAAAAGATGAACAACAATGAGCAATCGAATCGGGCCCAAATCCCACATTTTGTTCATCGTAACGAAATAGTCACAACTGCCCATCATCATCTTCACCACCCTCATATAACCTCACCTCAACCCCATCATCATTATCACCCACCGTCCCCCCATCCCCCAATCCCCCATTTATTCACCCCACCACCCACACCCACACCCACACCCACACCACCACCACCATATCGCCACCGCAATCACCACCGATGGTAGCGGAGATCCACCACCAACCGTCGTTGCTCAATATCACCACCGATGTCTTCTGTCGGAGAACAAAAGCCTAAAAGAAGGGCCTGCCTCGGGATCTCCCTCGTCGCTATCGGCATCTATCTCATCAGTGAAACCGCTTACAACAATATCTATGCTCCTTCCCATCACTCACCCTTAAAATCTCACTGAAATCCCTCTTTCTCATACCCTCCATCAGGTCAATTTCTAGATTTTTGTTGTTGATGTTGTTTGCACTCTACTGTGTTTTGTTTTTTTGTGTAAGAAAAAGAGAGATTGAAAGCTTTAATGGTGGAGACAGTTAGCTTTGAGAATATTATAGAGAGAGATGATGATGAGGGTGGTGACGGTGGTGGTGGTGGTGGATGACGGTGGTGACGGCGGTGGAAGTGGTGACGGTGGTTGTGGTGGTGGAGTGGGTGGGGGTTGTGGGTTAAGGGTTAAGAGATAGAGAGAGAAATAGATAATAGAGAAAGGGCAATTTAGTCTTTTTACAAAAAGTTAACAGAATAAGTTAACGGTGTTAGTGTTTTAGATTCAAATGAGAACAAAAATGAAACGTTAGGGTGTATATGAGGATTTTTAAACTGTAGGGATGCAAATGGTCAAAATCACCAAACCTCAAGGATGCAAATGGTAATTTACTCTTAATTCTATAAAACTAAGGGCCTTGCGTAGCAAGTCAAAGAATAACGTTTTTTTTAAAGAAACTTAAAAAATAACAAACTTATAAAAGGGTATGTTTTTTGGAATCATAGAATAAATGAATGTTCCTAATATACAGACATCCCACATTATAAATCAAAACTTCCTATACGTCTTTTATGACATAATGACGTATAGGGTCGAAAACACTGAAACGATAAAAATTCAGTGGTGGTTGTCAGAGAGATATATGCCCCGTATAACCCTATACGACACATTAGAGCTATACGACGCGTATAACAAATTTCGACACTGATTACGATAAAAAATTCAAGGGGGGTGTCAGAGGGGTTATACGCCCTGATTAGGACATGATTGGCAATATATTAATAGAGTTATGTTTTTTAATAAATATAACAACTTTTTAAGACATCCAGTAGCCAAATGTCAAAAGAAAAAGAAAAAGAAAACCTTTCAATAACAAATTTAATCATAAAAATAAAAAGATCAATTCACTCTTGCGTTTATGTTGAACTCCAAAATTTCGTCTCTACGTTACATGTCAACCTGCTAATTCACTCAATAAACAATTTTATTTGTATTATTGGTCTAAAATTATTGAACATTTAATGTTTGAGACATGATTGTATTTTTGGCTTTTTTGAAGTTCATAATTTCTTTCATAAAAAATGAAAATAATGTCGCATAATGGTAACGTTCTTATCCTTAATCGGTAAAGCCACTTAAGACAAATTCGTCTAGAAATATTTCAAGACATTGGTGTTAAAAAAACAAGAATTTCATGAACAATAATTTCATTACAATGATTATTGTTGCTGTTTTGTTATTATATGATTTTGATGATGAAAACCTCATTTAACCTCATCTACTGATCTACCTTTCACTGGAATAGCAAACTCTATACCAATTTTTATTACCATATTTTTTAAACATGTTATACCTCTTTTTGGCTACACAAGACCCCTTCTGTTTACCTAATCTTAATATTACTTCAAATAAACTTTTTTATGTTGTAATATCATATGAATAGTAATTTCCCAAAGTCAACGTAGATAACAGTAATTATATACATTTTGTTTGGGAGAATGCCAAACTGAAGGCAGAGGAGCTAATTATGAATTGTTACTATCTTTATAATTATTTTTTCTCATTATTAAATTACAAGTATTACATTAGTTGTTGTTGCTACTATTGTTGTTGTTGTTTCATTTTCTTAGCTTTGGACGATTATCAAACCAAAAATAGACCCTTACTACTTTAACATGTCAATCAAACGACAACGTCAACACTCATACTCATATCAAGGTAATACACGACTTATCTTTTAATCATACAAAGACACCACTTATATAAATTAATTTAATACTATTGTTGTAGATTTTTCGACACGCCAAACCAAAATTATTATACTCGAGTTACAGAACAAAAATAAATCAACATCATAGTTGCCGCTATGAATGCAAATCTTTGCTGCTTAGTTTTAAAATTCATGATCGATGCATGTTCTGAAACACAAAAGATTTGAAACTAAAGCATAAATAGTTTAATTACCATAATCATTCTAATTTTATTGAAAAAATTAGATCTAGATCAAGCTAATCTTAGGGGTATAATTGAAATGTATTTGCTTTTCCGGCCCAAACTGTATATATAGAAAATGAAAGCTTACTATACATAAGTGCATATCTATGTATAATAAACTATAACGACTAGGATAACAACCTATTACCCTTAACATATTTCTTTTGGTTTAGTAATGCACACTTTTAAATATCCCACCTATAATCCATCCTTTGTCATTTTCTTAAACAACGTTCTAAATATGAAATATAGTTAACATTGATTATAATCTTTTCATGTATGATGCATTTGCCAATAAGATTACACTCTTTTAAATATGATTATTTCTAGAACTATAACGTGTATAAATTTTAGAGTAAATTGCCATTTTCGTCCCTGTGGTTTGGTGAAAATTGCCGCTTTCATCCAATAGTTTATTTTTTCGCATCTGGGTCCCTGTGGTTTACAAATCTTGTCATATTCATCCAGTTCGTTAACTCCATCTAACATTCTCCGTTAAATGAAGGGTATATTGGTCATTTTACATATATGTTTTATTTTTCTATTTTTTTAAACCCCATTTAATATATCCCCTTTAAATAAATTGATATTTTAGTCCCTGTGGTTTGGACATTTTTGCCAATTCAGTCCAAAAATCCCACCACCTTGGCATAAAACACCATATCACCACCACCCGTGATGGAACCACCATGTAGATGTAGGGTACAAATAACCCACACAAGACCGGGTACCCGAACCCGAAAGCCCGGCCCATGTGGGCGGAACGTGTAAGCCAGCAGGACATGTGCCCCACATTTAATTACATCGGAATCACCCCAATCATAACCAATAATTCAGTAACGGACGGAGAATATAAAAGGTAATGGATTTGTCGGGGAATAATCCCTGTAAATCAGCACACGATTGCAGCAGGCAAACACTATTAATACCAGGTAAGGAGGATCGAGATCCTCACAAAAGAATACACACAAAAGCTCCCCCTTAATTATCCCTATCACATATTTTCATTCAACCAATACTTACTCTCACGCCGGAGGGTCGTTCCAGGGATATTTCCCCCTTGGAACGCCTTAACTGGTGTTGTTTTCATTGTGCGTAGGTGTGAAGCTTCAGAGAGCATCGGTAAATCGAAGTTCAAAAAGACCAGAACCATCTAGAGTTGGACCTCGTATTTACACACCACACCACCACCACGCCGCAAAACCACCACCACTCCATCAGAACCACCAAATCATCACCACCACCCTATCATAAAACCACCAACACCACACCAGACGGGCACCACCACACATTAGATCTCCACCACCACACATTAGATCTCCGCCATCACACACTAAATCACCACCACCATGTAGACCCTAGAAACAAACCGTTAATCTCGAACTTATAACAAACCCCTTCGAAAACTTATATGGAACCCTTGAAAACAAGTATTGTAGAGGTATTAGTAGGGTTTGATATGCATTTTCGAAGTAGTATGTTACAAGTCCAATATTGATTGTCGATTTTTAGGGTTTATATGGTAGCGACGATCCAATGTGCGTGGTGGTGGTGGGCGCTCTGGTGTGGTGTTGGTGGCTTTATGATGGGGCGGTGGTGGTGGTTCGGTGGTTCTTGTGACGGGCAGTGGTGTGGTGGTTATTTTTGGACTAAATTGGCAAATACGCTCAAACCACAGGGACTAAAATAGCAATGTATTTAAAGAGTATATATTAAATCAGGTTAAAAAAAAGAAAAATAAAAACATATATGTAAAATGACCAATATACCCCTCATTTAACGGAAATTTTGGATGGAGTTAACGGACTGGATGAATATGACAAGATTTGTAAACCACAGGGACCCAGATGCGAAAAAACAAACTATTGGATTAAAGGGGCAATTTTCACCAAACCACAGGGACGAAAATGACAATTTACTCTAAATTTTAATACATTACGAAAAACAACACTGTTACTTTATTTAGAGTCCAAACCAGACACGAGATAATACATGGATATGTAGTAGACACCTAAAAGTTTATTGATTTAAATTTCATCTCAATTCGAGCCATGGACAGTTTTTAAAAACTTTTACAACCAACAGGTCTTGATTGCAAATCTTAAATTTCATGTTTTATATTTATGTTTCATTTTAACGTTGTTAAAAAGTCCTCTAAATATTAACATAACTAAATCTCATAGATACATATATAATTACATCCTCTTTCATCATTGTTATTCTAAAAGGCACCAGCTAATTGAACACCGTGTCAGGTGCTATCTGGACGCCCTTTGACTTTTTTCACGGCCCGTGAAGGGACTTACGGGCCGTAAGGTGTTCGAAATTTAAATTTCGCAGCTTTATCCGCACACGGCTGTGAAACACATCACGGCCCGTAAGCGTCTAACATCACGGCCCGTGAACAAGTGCCATAACGGCTCGTGAGTTATCTCACGGCCGTAGTAGTCCTTCTGAGAATTTATTTTCCTTAATTTGCGTGCATTTTTAAATTTTATAATTATGTGACGTGACGTATTATTCCTTGATTTGATTTAATATTCTGTATAAAACGTTATATATATTACTTGTTATATACGGTTAGTGAGAAACGAAACAGTTAAAATGTCTTCTCGTAGAGGTAATAGAAGACGTCAAAATAAGTCCTCTTCAAACTCACGAGATATTGTGGAAAGTATTCCAGATACAATAGATAACCATAATTGGTAGAATGGGAGGAACTGGTCTGAAAATGTTATTCAGTTTATACGTAACGGTGATTCCCAAACATGTAGGGTGTATTACATTGGTAATTCCGATATTCAGTTAGAATATTGGCGTGAATTACTCGGAAACGTGTCTTTAGGTACAGAGGTATGATTTAAAATTTTTTTATAAATTTTATTTTATTTTAAAATTCTAACAATTAAAAAAGTTGTTATTTTATAGCATGTTCGGGCGTGGACAAATAGACTCACAATATGGAGATACGAAGAAATACGTAGAACATAAGAGTTGCCGGGTAGTGATCGTTGGACGATTCTCTCATTTGAGTGGTTTAACTTAATATACTCGGGGTCCGTTAAGGGTAACGAATATGGTGATGGGAGTGACTATCTATATCTCGCGTTATGGAAAGTTGATACGGTAATACTGTTTTCATGTTTACAATAAAAATCATGAATTTATAACCGTGAATTAAATTGTTTTATAGGTTTACGTACCAATGACTGATGATGAAGAAAATTGGTATCTTTTTAAGATTTCTATGGACCCACTACAAGTTCGTATATATTCTCCATACGAATGCCGACCAAATACGTGTGATGATTCATGGTGCATTCATCGTAATGCCCGAACGATTTTCGTACAATTCGAATCGTACTTTTTATATTTTCTGTCACGTATACAATATTTGCAGCACTCCGGACAAGAAGAAATCGAAGAACTGGTTGTATCCGTGAAACCGTGTGGCCTCCTAATACCGGTCATATTGGTCGATATTCGAGAGTTGTAATTTGTATGTTATTACGTAGGTTGGTTCAAAATAGATCTTTAGAGTGGCGAGAGGTTAGCTTACAGGATGCTTGCTTTAGATTTCGAAAATTTATGGCAGACGAACTGTATTCTAGACGTATAATATAGAACAGTAATGAACTGCATTGGGGTCACCAATTCTGGTGGACTTTTTAATTTTTGCCCGAGCGTTATATATAGTTCGTAACACAGACACGTTATTGGGATTTTGTTCCCTCAACGTGCCTAGAATGTTTCGAGGGTCAATATTTTGCTCGGTCAGATTCTTTACAGTAGAAAACTCATTTTCGGTGAGCCTCATTAGGGGTGTTCATCGGTTCGGTTATCGGTTTGTTCGGTTTATTCGGTTCGGTTTATTCGGTTTTCAAAATTTAATATGCATAACCGAAAACCGAATCGAACCGAATTGAGAAAATGCTTAACCGAACCGAATTCAACCGAATTCAATTTGGTTCGGTTTCGGTTAAAAACCGAAAAAACCCGAATTCAACCGAGGTTACCGAATTCACACTTTCACAGCTATTGCGCGATCGTATGAGGGTAAAGGGTTAAGAGTCGCTTGAGCCTGATGTATGCAAGTGTTCTTTAGGGTTTGAAAAAGTGGAAAAGGCAAGGTGTCTGAGATTTTAAATAGTCGATGTACTCAAGGCAAGCATATATTTGGGCCAAAAGTAAAAAGGTTTGTTCTTGGGCTCAAGTAATTTCACTTTGAATAGTTTTTGGGTTGAGATAGTTGGGCTAAACTATACACCTATAAAATTTATATAAATTATAACACATTGAATTCGGTTAGTTCGGTTAAACCGAACAAACCGAACAACCCGATTTCAACATTATCCAGAACCGAAAACCGAACCGAAACCGAATTCCCAATTCGGTTTCGGTTGTGAACCGAACCGAAAACCAAATTCATAATTCGGTTCGGTTTTTTACGGTTACGAATACGGATCGGTGTTCGGTTTTTTTTGGTTTTCGATTTTTTTGCACACCCCTAAGCCTCATTGCGTAAGCATGTCCTTCCAGTTGTTCAGCAGGTTCATGGTTATGAGTATCGTCCACAACAACTATAATCCACTCATCTTTCTTCATCTCGTACTTACCCTGCAATTCAAATTGACAGTTTGTTTTTTGGTGCCACTTTTTCTTAGAGTGGATGTTCCCTTATATACACCACCCCGATCATATTTCAGCCAAATTTTAACCACCACACCATTCAAATTTCTTTTTGAACGTTTGGTGACAATAACAAACCCATTTTTTCACCCTACGTTACTTGCCCAATCAACTAATTCTTCACGAGATGAGAAAACCTAATAAATTTTATATTTTTAGTTAGTTATTACTAAATGAAAGTAAAATTAAATATGATATATCTTATAACCTAATTCGTGTCGTATAAACCTCTTTAACCGGAACCAGAACCGTCATTATCACCGCTGCTATCGCCACCGTTATCACCCCCGTCATCGCCGCCGTCATTCCCGCCGTAATTGGACGCGAACAGTCCTAAATAGTTTGAAGCACCCTCATCGTAATAAGCGTAACCCTTCTCAGGGTAATAGTTAGATTCCGAACCGAATAAATAGTTGCTATTCCAGAAAGACATCGTAACGTTAAATATTATTTCAAATTTATCGTAGAAATTTGTATTATGAAATGAATTTATAAATTAACGTTTATATAGTAGTTCACATGGAATATTGTATCTCGTCACATAATTAACACGAATATCGAGGAATATTACGTCATATCAAATAACGTAATAAATACAAAATTACACGACTATCGAGGAATATTACGTTATATCAAATAACGTAATAAATACAAAATTACACAAAAAACGAGGAATAATATATATCTCGACAAATTATTAAAGGTGAAAATAGGACCCGTAAAGCGGTTCACGGGCCGTAAGTGAAAGGGCTAACGAGCCGTGAAAGGCTTGACGGGCCGTGAAAAATTAACACCGTGAACACCTTCACGGGCCGTTACGTTTTTGAATGACTGATTTGATTGCCCGACAGTCATTACGGCCCGTGAAGGACCTTACGACCCGTAAAGAGGGCGTCCAGATATCCGTCTGGGCGTCTTTTTAGTAGGCCCTTCTAAAATAATGAAGCCTATACTCTACTTGTAATTTTGGAAAGATTATTGTTGATGTCATGTTTCAAGTATACTTTCTAGGAATGAGATTAAAATATAGCAACGAGTATTTCTTTACAATGTAGGTTCTTATATTAATTTCTGTTTCCAAAACACAATACTTGACCTCCCCATGAAAATGGTCACCATAGTTTTGAAATAGGAGATGGTCCCTACGCCATGAACATGAGTAAATATATATTCAAGTTAAAGTCTTCTTATTGGTGTGTACTTGTTTTAAATAGTTTGCTCCTAGCACTTAATAATAATACACAAATACATTCTGGTTTTTCATTTTTGTACTCGAGAAACAATTAAACACACATGCACACATTACACACATATAATACACAAATATATAGAATTATATATATGCACTCATAGTTTTTTAAGAGAATTGTTCTTATTTAATTTATATATGAATGTATTTATTTAAGGGATTAATCTATGCAAAACACAAATTATTATGAGAACATGTTGAATGAAATAAACTATGCATTTTCCGATCTTAAGAAATTTAAGAACAAAAGAATATGGTATAAATATAATGTTTAGGTCTATCACTCTTATTTCAAAGGAAAAATACAAACAAAATTTTAATTTATGTATATAATCATACATATATATAGGTCATGTGTATGTTATATTAATTATATATACGTATGTATATGATGCAGAATTAAGATAATTTAAGAGAAGAAGGGTAGATTGATATAGTTTAGGTACCTAACTATATATATGCAAGAAGCATGACATTTAACAGATATGAACTATTGATAAAATAGATCAAACGATCTATATATTTGTTTTTAATCTTGTAATAATTTAGTGTTATTATATGATTTTTCAAAATATAATTAATGCCTAAATAACAAGAAATTTTCTTATGGAATCCATAAACTCACAACTTAATTTTTTACTTTTTTTCCCATTTGAAAAAGATATGAAGAATTGAAGATGTTTGATGAATATACTAGTAATTTTTGCTTAGTAATTAATAGTAAAAGTATAAGGATAGCATAAACGAATAATAAGGAATCGTTATGGGGAAGGGTGTTTAAGACTGCTAAAGAATCTAAGATTAGAAGGTCACGTGCATAGAACAAGGTTAAAGGAACATGTCATGTGCACATGAACACAATTTAAATAGTTAATACCAAACAAAAGAGGATAGATATTTCCCAAAATAGTAAAATTTTAATTTATTTTTATATTCAATATTTGCTTTTTATAATTTCGTGCTTGATATGATAACATAATTTCTTCAGCAAGATGAAAAGGTAATTGAAAATAGTATTTAAACTTAAGAGTAAGAAATTATAGTAGCTAGAAAAGTTTGTTGGAAAACCGAATATATATATATATATATATATAGGATCAGGATGATTACTGAACCATTTTTTATTTTCGGAATCAAAAGAACCATTGATTTACGTAAATGTAAATTATAAACCATTGATTTACATATATGTAAGTTAAACCTGATGATATTTAGTTGTTTTTTATAGTTTATTGTTCATGTCTGATATACACATATGTAAAACAGGTCAATTATTATCAGACTTAATATACATTTATGTAAATCAATGGTTCTGTAGTTCTGAAAATAAAAAGTGGTTCTGTAATGATCCTAACCCTATATATATATATATATATATATATATAGGTAGAGGTTCTAATAAGAAATAATTTTTGCCTAAGTATGCTAAGAAGGAATAAGAACATGACATGTGGCACTCTTAAAATTAGGGTTAAAGGGCATTATGGTCCTAAAACACAGTTATTAGTCCCGTTTGTATTTTACCAAAATGCAGCACAATCTGTAACCAACCACCATCTCCCCCAACCATCTCCCCCAAATCAACAATCACCCTTTTCACCCTCAACAATCAAACACAAATTCCTCAGGAGGATCATCAAACGCAACAGCATACGTCTTCAATTCACCCTCAACAATCACCCTTTTCACCACACCAACCCACCACCCATCTCTATGATACGCATCCACAACATCACCCACCTCAAAATCACCACCACCGCCACCGTCACCCTCCTCCGCCACCTCCGCCTCCGCATTGCCGCCGTAACGGCGGCGAATGTTACGAGGAGGCGACGGTCGTACGAGCGAAGGGTCTACAACCTCCGCCAACGGCTCAGAGCCCCCCATCTTCTTTCAACAACCTCCGCCGTGATCCTCCGTCCAAATTTGAAACTTCCCCCAACCAGATCTGTCGAACACCAAATTCGTAAGTTTCAAATGATATACGCTGAAATTTGGGGTGGTGATCTGTCCGAGAAATGATTGTTCATACGCATTAGTTTTATGCTTGTAACAGTACAAATGTTTGTGCTATTTGTTAAGCTTCTTACTTTGTAGTTGCAGTTCATATTCAGTTTGGCTTGGTTTAATTGAGAAATCTCTGATCATAACCTATGATGCTACTGTTTCAGATTTCTGCTATTGCGCGTATTCGTAATGCTACTGGTTCATAGGCATTAGTCAATCTGTGCTGTATTGTGCTGTATTCTTGATTTGTGCTGTATTGTGCTGTATTCTTGATTTGTGCTGTATTGTGCTGTATTCTTGATTTGTGCTGTATTGTGCTTTATTCTTGATTTGTGCTGTATTGTGCTGTATTCTTGATTTGTGCTGTATTTGTGATTCGTGCGTTTTTGTGCTGTTTTATGAAATACAGCACAGCCTTGTGCTGTTTTATGAAATACAGCACGGCCTTGTGTTGTTTTATAAAATGCAGCACGGCCTTGTGCTGTTTTATGAAATACAGCACAGCCTTGTGCTGTTTTATAAAATACAGCACAGCCTTGTGCTGTTTTATAAAATGCAGCACAGCCTTGTGCTGTTTTATGAAATACAGCACAGACTTGTGCTGTTTTATAAAATGCAGCACAGCTTTTTGCTGTTTTATGAAATACAGCACAGCCTTGTGCTGTTTTATGAAACACAGCACAGCCTTGTGCTGTTTTATAAAATGCAGCACAGCCTTGTGCTGTTTTATGAAATACAACACAAAAACGTTAAAAATGCAGCACAACGTCACATAATTTGATTTTTTTTTTAAAAAAAACTATAGTAATACTATACTCAAATTAAAGAGAAAAAAATGCTTGATTTTATGGTGTAATTTTTTTAAAAAAATAATATCGTATGAAAAAGTTATTAGCATTTAAAAAAATAAGGGGGAAATTTTAAAAAGTCAACAATTGTGGGTAATGTAATAAAATACCCAAATTACCCTTGATTAGTTATTTTTTCTACACTTTGATCTTAGCCCTTAATTAGATAATTAGAAGGCTAAGATTACTTCTTAGCATACTTAGGCAAACATTAATTTGTAGGGGAACCTCCCTCTATATATATATATATATAGGTAGAGGTTCTAATAAGAAATGATTTTTGCTTAAGTATGCTAAGAAGGAATAAGATGATGACACGTGGCACTATTCAAATTAGGGTTAAAGGGCATTATGGTCCTAAAACACACTAATTAATCCCGTTTGTATTTTATCAAAATGCAGCACAACCAAACACAGCTTCCCTACCACATATCACTGTTTGAACCAACAACCATATTTTCAGCCACCACCAGCACTCCCACTGACAATACCCACGACCAACAAGCACAATCGTCGCTGTTGTACCCCATCCCCACCGCCGTCACGCACCCATCTGAACCCCATCGTCGCCTTCGACTTGCACCATAGTCGCAGCCAACAACCAGCATCATCACCATCCCTTTGTAACCTCCATCTTCACCATCACCATTCATGACCATCATAACCGTCGCCTTTACGACCCAGATCCACCAGAACAACCACTAAAACTATCACCATCGACCGCAATATCATCCCTGTCAGCCTGGTATCATCCCATCGACCGCAATACCATCGACAGCAATACCATCACCACCGAATCCAGCACACCCCTCGGCTATCATCATCTTCGGTCGATCCCTTCATCAACATTCGAACATCATCATCGTGCTTTGGCTTGTGAGTCGATTGGGGGTCTGATTTGTTGAAAGAAGTTGAAAGAAGCCCTCATTCAATTTGCGCATTCAAACCCTAGTTTCTTCCCAAATGATGCTGCTAATTCGTATCCAGCGTTAATCGAACAGTGTTTTCCTCAATTCTTTCCAGATTTTCAGACCCCTGATCATCCGCCTTACGCAGCTGTAAGTATAATTGTTCGTATTTCAAGTTTGGTGTCGGGTGAATTGCGATTTTAGGGCTTTTTTGGTGTTGAATTGGGGTATATGTGATCTACTAGTTGTATGAAGAAATTGTGGAGTAATCTTGTTGCTTTTGACGATGTTTGAATGATTAGGATTGCAGGAGTTGTTTATTGTTCTTGTTTATGGGTTTGAGATGTTTAAACGTTCAATGAATCTTGTTTATGGGTTTGTGCTGTATTGTGCTGTATTGTGCTGTATTGTGCTGTATTGTGCTGTATTGTGCTGTATTGTGCTGTATTGTGCTGTATTGTGCTGTATTCATTTCGATTGGAATCGTTTTGTGCTGTTTTATGAAATACAGCACAGACTTGTGCTGTTTTATAAAATGCAGCACAACCTTGTGCTGTTTTATGAAACACAGCACAGCCTTGTGCTGTTTTATATAATACAGCACAGCCTTGTGCTGTTTTATGAAACACAGCACAGCCTTGTGCTGTTTTATAAAACACAGCACAGCCTTGTGCTGTTTTATGAAACACAGCACAGCCTTGTGCTGTTTTATAAAATGCAGCACAGCCTTGTGCTGTTTTATGAAATACAGCACAGCCTTGTGCTGTTTTATGAAACACAGCACAGCCTTGTGCTGTTTTATATAATACAGCACCGCCTTGTGCTGTTTTATAAAATGCAGCACAGCCTTGTGCTGTTTTATGAAACACAGCACAGCCTTGTGCTGTTTTATGAAACACAGCACAGCCTTGTGCTGTTTTATGAAATACAGCACAGCCTTGTGCTGTTTTATGAAATGCAGCACAGCCTTTTGCTGTTTTATGAAATACAGCACAGCCTTGTGCTGTTTTATGAAATGCAGCACAAAAACGTTAAAAATGCAGCACAACGTCACATAATTTGATTTTTTTTTTAAAAAAAAACTATAGTAATACTATACTCAAATTAAAGAGAAAAAAATGCTTGATTTTATGGTGTAATTTTTTTAAAAAAATAATGTCGTATGAAAAAGTTATTAGCATTTAAAAAAATAGGGGGGAATTTTAAAAAGTCAACAATTGTGGGTAATGTAATAAAATACCCAAATTACCCTTGATTAGTTATTTTTTCTACACTTTGATCTTAGCCCTTAATTAGATAATTAGAAGGCTAAGATTACTTCTTAGCATACTTAGGCAAACATTAATTTGTAGGGGAACCTCCCTCTATATATATATATATATATATATATATATATATATATATATATATATATATATATATATATATATATATATATATATATACTTCAAATGAATGTATCAAACTTTACATGGGTAGCTTGAAACATATGCATTAATTGGTTTTAAGTTGATAACATGCGTTAGAACTAAATAAGGTGTATAAAAGTATTAAATAAAGATTTGAATCATTTTCATGGTCCTCCACTCTTATTCACTTTAAGCTCGATACATGAATCTTAGGTTCTAGCTCGTTTACAAAATAAGTGCTAATTTAGGCACAAGTTTGAGCTTCATGTTGTTTAATTTCGTTTGTTCAAGTTTCTAATGGGCCAATCTTAAAAGGTTGATAAACGGTTTACCTAGCATGTTTAGTTTACACTCTAGAGTACTTAGGTTAATAATTTTGTTTTATTATTTAGGGTGCTATACGAAAAGGAGAAATGTTCTATAAAAACCCAAAGTAAACATTGAAAAAATCCATAAACTAGAAACATCAACTTGTATATTAAAGTTTTAAACTAGTCTAAAATGCATGTGTTTGTGTGTTTCTTTTTAATAATATTTAATTTCAATTTTGCTCCGTAAAATCTAATAAAAGTAACCATTTTTCTCCAAATTGTTAAAACATCAATTTACTTCAAAAAGTTTCGTTATTTTAATTTTAGATCAAAAGTTTCATTATTTGGATTCAAGTTGAAACATTGATGAAACTTTTGGACTAAATTGAAACAACTTAAAAAACTTTTGAAGTTAAATTGATGTTAATCTTTTAAAAAAAATAGTTATTTTTGTCAAACTTTAAGGAATAAAACCGAATTTAACTATTTAAATAATGAATAGTTAACTTTTAAAATGGTCAATATTTGATAGACTGATGTCCAAAATTTTCGTAAAAGGAGTTATATCATCTTATTTTGGCAAACTCAAGAGCTAAAAACTTATTATTTAGAAAAATTTAAAGACAAATACTATAAGTTTAGATTTTTTTATATATAAATTTAATTTGATGAGCTTTTTTAATGTATTATATCTCACATATTAAAAGAATTTAATACATCAAAAGTAAGATGAAAATTTGTCGTAAGAAATTAAGCAAAGCACGTAGTGATTTTATGATATCAACACTAACAACTTGTGGATATGATTTTTTATTCATTTTATGTAATATATGTTAGCTTTTCGATAGTAACAAATAATATGACAAGATGCATTATTTAAAAAGGCTATAAATAAATAATAACATCTAAAATTAAATTATTTGAGCAACTCAAACATTTTTATTTAAATAAGAAGTGATATCAAAATACATCCAAGTGACAAGTCAAAGTTTCTGACTCTTAAGTCAAATTTGTTTCCTTTCTTTTCTTTACCAAACAAACTACCTACTCTCTTTCCTCTATCTTTTTATTATTTATAAAATTCTAATCCACGTTTAATAGTTGAATATTGAATATTTTAAACATTTTCCATAATCTGTTTACTATGTTATATTATAAAATATTTGATCAATAATAAGCTTTACAAAATTTCGAGTAAAGTGGCCATAAAGTTGGTCTTTCCCCTAATGACGGATGGAGTAAAGCTACAATTCACGCATGTGATTATGACATATAAAGGGATAATACATAACCAATTTAAGCATATAATTATCAAAATCAAATAAACATATATCATTTTAATTTTGATATATAACACGGCTTTATTAGCTGGTCTTTCTTTTTCTTTCACTATATCGTGACTATATATAAAAGTTTTTCTAGAAAGAATTTTATATATTGTACGAACTTATAAAGCTTGTTTCTTTTTTTTTTAACATAAGCTTTTAATATGTAAAGTCCAAAATGCTTTGATATTTTACAAATTTTAAGGGGGATGCATGAAATTTCTTTAAGTTTATAAGATTCATATAGTTGAGCTTACGCAATACTTAACTTAATTTTTGCTTTGCTAATGGTTGTGGAAAGGGTTAAATCATTTTACGATCTGATGTAAGCAATCTTGCTTTACATTTTAGACATGAGTTTATTTCCCACCAAACACCAACCTTGCCTGTTTCTCTAAGACTTTGCCTCATGATTCGTATAGTTTCATATTTATATAACATTTTGCCTGAAATTCACTCGTTCAAATCATAAAAACAACCTCTTAAAGACAATATATGATAAAACCACGTAAGACAAAACTCAAAACAAACCGACACCACACCACACGTGTGGTGAAGTCTTGTACACCGGCTTGTATTTTAAATCAAGATTTTCTTTATTTTTATCAAACAAAAGACACGTTACTATTATTATTGGTAAAAGAAGTAAAAGCTATTTCCTACTTACAAATCAATAAATCACATCACCCCCTATATATATATATATCTATATCCATATGCATATCAAGAAACAGCTAATCACATAAACAGGGTTTCTGATCCTCATAGCTGGCTCTAATCTGTATCCTCCTGTTTCATTATTGCTTTCCAATAATATATATTCACACACCCCCTCCCCCTACATTCATCCAAACACACACCCCTACTTCCATCTTCATCAAATCTTCAAAGGTAAATTAATTAATCCTCCACACTTCAAACAACTCAACAAATCTTCAAATCCCACTTACAAACTTCCTAACAACAATATTATTATTATTATCACTTCTTGCAGCATAACAACAACAATGCATAGGAATATTCAACAATGGGGTGGAGGACATGTGGTGTTCATATGCCTGTGTGTGTTATCAAGGGTGAGTTTCACCGCCGGAGCTCCGCCGCGACGGCCGGTGGATGTGCCGTTTGGTCGGAACTACGTACCCACATGGGCTTTTGACCATATCAAGTACTTTAATGGTGGTTCGGAGATCCAGTTGTCGCTCGATAAGTACACCGGAACAGGGTTCCAGTCCAAAGGCTCATATCTTTTTGGGCATTTTAGTATGCAGATTAAGATGGTTCCCGGAGACTCTGCTGGCACCGTCACCGCATTTTATGTATGAATATGTTGTTTTAACCTGCAATTCATCTTACCAGAAAAATAATAATCAAACCTGCAGACCGCAGGATTTGAACTCATAACCATTTGTCGCTCCGTTTTACTAAAATGTGGGTTTTTGTTTTTAAATTGATAGTTGTCGTCGCAAAACTCCGAGCACGATGAGATCGACTTCGAGTTCTTGGGGAATAGATCGGGGCAGCCGTATATTTTACAGACGAATGTGTTCACCGGAGGCAAGGGTGACCGTGAGCAACGGATTTACCTCTGGTTTGATCCCACGAAAGCTTATCATTCCTACTCCGTCCTCTGGAATATGTACCAGATTGTGTAAGTTAATTTGTATCATTTTTTCAAGTGAAAATCTAACTTGTTTCTAACCTAGGCGACCCTTAAACCAACGAATATCACCTGCGTGATAAATCTTAGCATAATCTAAAGTAGAGAGGCCAAAAAACACTTGTCATCTAACGCCACACTAACGGATGTGACTAGTGTGTATTGTACACACTACTCACATCTGCTAGTGTTTGTAGAGATGATAAGTGTTTTTTGTCCTCTCCGCTTTAGATTATGCTAAGATTTATCGCGTAGGTGATATTCGTTGGTTTGAGGGTCGCCTAGGTTAAAAACAAGTTAGATTTTTGAACTGATGTTAAACTCTCTTTACAGGAACAGATAACTGAAATGAAAGTTTTTGCAGGTTTCTTGTGGACGATGTGCCAATTAGGGTTTTCAAGAACAGTAAAGATTTGGGTGTCAGGTTCCCCTTCAACCAACCTATGAAAATCTACTCAAGTTTATGGAATGCTGACGATTGGGCAACAAGAGGTGGGTTGGAGAAGACCGATTGGTCAAAGGCACCCTTTGTAGCTGCATACAAAGGGTTCCATATTGACGGCTGTGAGTCGTCAGTAAATGCAAAATACTGTGCGACTCAAGGCAAACGGTGGTGGGACCAGAAGGAGTTTCAAGACCTTGATGGTCTCCAATGGCGTCGTCTACGATGGGTGCGACAAAAGTACACAATTTATAACTATTGTACCGATCGGAAACGGTTTCCGACGATGGCGCCCGAGTGTAAGAGAGACCGTGATGTTTGAGGGCATATTGGGTTCGATATATTCGCATTTGTTCTGCATCTCTTATTGTTTCTTATGATATGTATGTATTTTTATTAAGCGTGGATGGGATTTTATGATGTATGACTATATATGTATCCTTTGTTGTCAATGTATTCTTTTTTCCATATTGTTAAGTTGCATTTTTATATTATGTGATTTGGGCGTAACGTAGTTGTATAGTAAGATTTGTTTATGTTTACGGGTTTAGTCAAACTTAATATGTGAAGCTTTAGCTTAGGTTTTAATACGGATCTATACTTAAGCTTGTTGAGTTAAACTATTAAAAGTAGTTTATAAGTTGATTTGTTTACATGTGATGAGTTTGATTTCTATTGCTTTGTTATTTATGAGTTAAATAAAACAATTGATAAAGATAATCAATTTAAGAGAATCTTGTGTAAGACAAAGAAAAATGCTATTTGCATTGCATGTTAGATCTTTGTCTTGTGGATTGCATTATAAGATTTTGTTGTTTAAGGTATCATTATACTTTATGTTGGATACCCTACGCATGTCAACTCCATATTATTATGGTTCAAAATGAAAACGACTTTTTTCTTTTCTCTAACATTTCCAGGTTTATTATTTTATTTTATGTGATACATACAAATGTCTTATGTAATTCTTAGGAAAGATCATGGATCAATTACTGAACCAAACCATCCCGAGACCAAAACCAAATAAGATGAAACTAGTTTTATGTTTTTCGGATCAGTCTCAAGCTGGACCTGGTTGGTTCATCCTTTTTTTCGGATGGCTTGCGAGATGCTCGACTCTTAGGTCACCATGGAGCAAGGACCGGTCTCTGTATAAATCAAACTAAAACCCAATAACATAAAAGATTTAGGACCCATAACTAGACCAACTTTATGTGCTTCAGGTCGGTCTCATGACCGTCCAGGTTTTTCCACAGTTTTCTTGATCGGCCTGCGAGATGCTCACTCTTTTTCCGTTAGGAAAAGAAAAATAAAAATAAAAAAAGAACCCAATGATAATAAAACAAGAAAAAAGTTCAAATACAATGTGTATTTTGGGTACAAAGTGTGAGAAGACACAATGAGTCAAGAAAACACAAAAAATTATATCTCACAATCTAAATCGAATTTCAAAAAAGTAATTCGAAGCTTTTGCTCCCCTAGTCGTTCTCATTAAGAAAAAAAATAAACGAAAAATTTTAAAAAATAAAAAAAAATTAACGTTTTTTTATTGTGTCATTTATGAAAGACACAATGACTTCATTGAAAGACACAATGACGTCATTGTGTCAATATAAAAGACACAATGACGTTATTGTGTCATATAAAAACACAATGAAAATTTTATTTATTTATTTTTTATTTTTTTTGAAAGAGCACAACGAGATGAACAGAGGATCCGAAGTAATTTTTTAAAATTCGATTTAGATCGTGAGATATTAATTTTTTATGATATTTTTAGACTCATTGTATCTTCACACTTTGTAACAAAAATACGCTTTTTAACAAAATACACTTTACAAAATAACATCGCCCTAAAACAAAACAAAATCAAATAAGCATACATGCATCACGCATACAAGGGGGAAACAAGGATAACTGAGAGAGCACTATCGTCGATTACATTGCAGGGGGTGAAGGGGCTTCAATCGCTCAACCAAATGAATCCCCTTTTCAACATCAATTTCATCTGTTAATTTCATCATTCTTGCGTTGCTTTGTTTCCTTGGCCCCATTTCCCTTTCTTCCCATAAGAAAAGGTCCGCAATTCTCCAATTCATTATCATCATCATCATCATTATCTTCATAATAATCATGAATTGCAATTCGATCGGATGTTTGTTTGATTGTTTTGATTGCAGGATATTTGGGGCCGTTTTTGAGGAAGCATTGCAACGGGCATGAAAAGAAACAGTCTTCCTCCTCAAGGATTATCAGATAGGCAGATCAGCACCAATCATGACGCCCCTTCACTCCGTCTATATCAAGTCTGGAAAGGAAACAATGTATGATTTCATATGATTATGACCCCATTGATTGATTGGTTTAAGGCATCGTAATAAATTGAATCTAAAAGTTTATGAATCGTAATCTGAATATCGACAGAACCCACTTTCCGTTTGTAATTTGGTGGTGAATCATCAAGTTGATGCATGTTTAGGAGGTAGATGTTTGACATTTTGCATTTTGAATTGATTATATTATATGGGTAATCTGAATTTGGGAGACAAATTGGGTTGCATGATATAGTGTTTGGATTCTGAGTTTTGAAGTTGTGATGATCAAGATAATCAGTTGTCGCGAGTTTAGCGAATTCTGATAATTACATGTAAAATGAGCCTGAATAATCAGAACTAGTTTGTTACCCTATATTGATTTTGAAGTCGGATGCTTTTGGTCCTTAGATGATCAGATGGAGTTAAGTATGCTCAAACTGTCAAATATGTGACTTTGAAAATGGAATGCAGACGATCCCTTATGTTTTTGTTTTGTTTGTTGTTTTCTTGCAGATCTTTGCGTTTAGGGGCAGATTAATATTTGGGCCTGATGCAAGGTCCCTTAATCTTACAATCTGCCTCATTGTTGTTCCAGTAATCTTGTTTTGCTCTCTGGTTTCTCAAAGTCTTGTGAAATACTTTCCTGATAATACAGGATTGGTTTTGGTAGCTATTCCTGCTGTCTTCACTTTATATGTGAGTTTTTTCTGGTTTTTTATGTGATTTTGGTTTATTTTAACCCTCCTTTTTCATCATTATAAAACAAATATATCAAACAAGTACCCTTATGTTATTGAAATGACTTTGGTTACATTGTTCATAACCGTTGAAACTAAAAAGTACACATCTTTGTGAAGAAAATGTGGTATGGAGCACTATGAACAATGAAAACCAATTATTGATTACCTTCATAGCCAAGCATATAAATTTGTTTAGGGGGTGTTTGATTGTGCATTTGAAATCGCGATAATCACATTGCACAACTAGGCAACAAACACTATAAATTTCATTGCTAATCTATACAATCTAAGAAGGTTTAATTCAGATGCTTAAATTTTATAGTAATAATATTATTCTTTATCTTAAATAGTCACATTAATTATTTATAGTTCTTTTTAAACCGAATAAAAAATGTTTGTGGTTCAATCCAATCCAACCAAAGACTGATTTGATGTTTTCAAAAAATGACTTGTTTTATCCTACACCCATTTTGATATGTTACCGACCAATCAATATTACCAAGTCTAGCTACAAGCCCATATACCGTTAAGTTTGATCCGAATGTTTTGGTGGAAAATACTCCAAAACCAACTTCATTGCTTACCTAATATTTATGCAAATTTATTGATCTTTGTTAATTACTGCAGATTCTTGTCCTTATCTTCCTTGTTGCTGGAAGAGATCCTGGAATTATTCCTCGAAATCCACCTTCTCCGGACCTAGATGATGATTGGGATGCATCTAGCATGTCTAGTGACTGGGCTGTAGGGCAAAGTGGTAAATATCTAGCACCTATAAAAAGTGTTAATGTCAATGGAACAGTGGTCAGGGTCAAGTTTTGTCAAACTTGCTTGATTTATCGCCCACCAAGATGCTCACATTGCTCCGTATGCAACAACTGTGTGGACCGCTTTGACCATCATTGCCCATGGGTTGGACAATGCATCGGCAAGGTATGCTCTTTACTAGTCATGTTTTTCTACTCACTTATTTAGTAATGATAATTTTGATCATATTTACATAGTAGTACATACACCCTACATGAAAAGAGTTGCATCCAAACACCCTAGTGTAATCACAGTGAATAATCAGTTTCAAAACGCACATCAAAGCAACTTTTTACATGTTAATATTGCCTTTATTTCTTGTGTCCAAATATTCATGTAAACAAACAAACAAACAAACAAACCCAGTATATCCCACTTAAGAGTAGGGTCTGGGGGTAGGTGGTGGCAAGTCTTTCCTCTATCCAGATAGGTAGAGAGACCGCTTCCAAAGAGACCCCCGGCTCGCAAATATTCATGTAGTAACTGCTTATTTTCTATAATGCACTGTTCCTTCTTATATTCATATTCTTACTATCACTGGACAGTTACTCGTCTAACTTATACCAACCTGTGAATTTCAGAGGAATTACCGGTCCTTTTTCATGTTTGTATCCTCAACAGCACTCTTGTGCCTTTATGTTTTCTCCATTTGTTGTCTAAACATCATCATGGTTATGAAAGAAAACGGTTCTAGTTTCTGGGAAGCTATATTGAAGTCCCCAGTATCTGGGATTCTTATATCCTACACTTTTACAGTTCAATGGTTTGTAGGAGGCCTGTCTGCATTTCATCTTTATTTGGTCATCACAAACCAGGTACCCTTTTCATTTTTCACATCATCAGAACAAGAATTTATGAATTTTTTTATTCATTTAATTCATTCTTTTCCGTATCGCGATATAAATTCTAAAACACAGATCCAAACACTCACTAAAGCTGTTATTTTTATGCAGACTACTTATGAAAATTTCAGAAACCGATACGAGAGAAGGAAGAACCCATTCAACCGTGGATGTGCTCTGAATGTAAAAGAAGCCCTCTTTTCTAGAACACCCCGTTCACAAAATAATTTTCGCGCATTTATAAAACCTGAAGTGTATTCCCAGTATAATAGTTCAAGATACTTTGGGTATGCGTTTAGCATTAATTTCTCTAAAAAAAGCTATGAAACAGAGAGTTCTGTTGATGGAAACGAGCTTGATCTTGAACGATGTGAATCAAATCCAGTTGATCGTTCAAATAAATGGAGGGCTGCACCTGATTTGCATAGGTTGGCATCAAAGTTTATGACAGAAAATGCAGCCAGAGATAAGGAAAAGAGGAACCCAGGAGTATGAAACCAATTGCTGTCAATAGAGAGGGAAAGAAATAGAATAGGTGTGTGAGGATGGATTGTGTTTGTTTTTACTGTTTTTATTTTATTTAGTTGGGTGTTGCAAAATGGTGTCCAACACTTGCTCATGAAAATAATTCTGAAAAGTTGGTAATCTTTATTTATGTATATTAAATATATATATATAAAATCTGCATTACTCTATAACTCATTTTATCTCAAGAGAAGGTTTAGGATGGTAAAATTGGTGTTTGCATTCGTCAATTAAAACTTCACAAAGATAATGATGTTTATATGCTCACTAGATGACATCCGCCGCAGGGTAAACCACCGCCTCTCATGTCCCTCGACTGATTCTATCATAGGCCAACGATAGACAATAACACCCGAACCAGGGGCGGATATAGCATATTGAGAGGGGGTGCAGAGACTCCCCATAGTACAGTCACGTTTTCTGATTAACTTTTTAAAGTTTTTTCAAATTTTGCTTACTAAAGGAACCATTGCCCCCATTGGTTTATTTGTAGAAGGGGCACATTCACAGTTTTCAATTTGTTTAAATTAAATTTAAATAATACAAAACTTATTTTGAATTCACAGTTTTAATTCGTTTTTTATTAATAACGATTTCCAATAGTCTTTATTTTATGTTTTACATAAAACTCTAATTGAGTATTTAGTTGGCACTTTTACTTTTCTTGGTTGATTTTGTTTCTTATTGTACTAAATATAGTACTAATTTGATTAATAGAAGTGTTTAGTTTGGTGTAGTAATAAATAGATAGTAGTTAAAATGTTGTTCTCACCCCAACCAAAGGTCGTGCGTTCAAGTTTTGAGGTGGTAATTTATCATGTATAATCTAGACGTTGGCCATTATATTATAGATGATCTAGATGATGTTAAAAAAACAAATTGCTTAATTAATTAGAAATAATTATTGGTTATACTTATGTTAGGAGCTATGAAGTTTGTTCAAAAGGATTCTTTACACGAATCATGAATATTTTTTTAATGTTTGTACAATTAATTTGTATCATACAAAAAAACGGAGTAGGTGATGTTACTAACAAATATGTAATGAACCATCTTTAAAAAATTTAAAAGAACACATACAAAGTAAGTGTAAAGTACTTTGTTTTATCATATTTGTTGAATTATGTTGTTTAAACTATATTAAATCGTTTTATGTTATTTTATCAGTATTTACTTGACCCGACGTGTTCATGATCCAACCCGTATCTTGCCCCTCTTAATATAAATTTCTGGATCCGCCACTATCCCGAACACAACTTACTAACTTTCAATGTACTGTGCTCTCGAAATAGCAACTCTTCTCAAATCTCATTCAAAAGCTGCTGAATTGGAATCCTATCCCATTCTAATTATAACCAGGAATTCTTATGTTTTCGAAGGATCCAACTATAGGAGAACCAGGAACAAAGAGTTTTTCCCTATTTCTCGCCGACTCTTTGGCCTTAAGAACGTTGGTTTTAAAAATTAGTGGTTTGTTCTTTCCCGACTCTTACTGCCCAATCTGAGAACGGACAGCTAATCCCTGGATGCAAAAGACGTCCGTAGGGCAATCTCGTAGTTTCCATGGGATGAAAAAATATATATTTTTTATGATGTAAATAACAAAAATGACCAACCTGTAGTAAAAAAAAGACAACTCACTCAAATTATTATTTTAATAGTATATAAAATATAAGATTTCAACCTCTTAAAGCTTGAATAAAATCAAGCTCTTTTACACTAAAAAAGAGTGCCCAAGGGTGTGTAACTCTGTAACCGTCTTAAGTCTTAACACAATCACACAAGTACGCAACATTATCATACGATCATATCAAATCCCCAATTCATAATCGAACACACAAACCCTAGATTCATCGTCTTCTTCGATCCCCTTCTCCACTTCACCATCTCCTGCCCTGCAATCACCCAAGCGAACCCACAATTCAACCACCACAACCCTCAACCGCACCATGAAACGCTCAACCGACGACCTCGGCGACAAACTACAAGCCAAAAAGCCCGTATTCCTCACCAAAGCAGAGCGCGAACAACTCGCACTCAAACGTCGTCAGGAAGAATTCGAAGAACAAAAACGCCGATCCGAACACCTTCTCCACAACAGCAACCCTAATTCATCGTCCTCCAAACCCCCGCCGTCGTCCGACGACAACTCCTCCCGTCACCGCCGTGACCACGACCGTGACCGTGATCGCCGTGACCGTGACCGTGACCGTCGTGACAGAGATAGAGATAGAGAACGTGAGAGGGAGAGGGAGAGGGAACGTGAACGGGACTCTGAGCGACGGAATCGTGATCGAGAGCGTGATGAAGAGCATAAGGCTAGAGAAAGAGCGAGATTAGAGAAGCTTGCGGAGCGAGAGCGTGAGAAGGAGCTTGAAGCGATTAAAGAGCAGTATTTGGGATCGAAGAAGCCCAAGAAACGAGTGATTAAACCTAGTGAGAAGTTTAGGTTTTCGTTTGATTGGGAGAATACAGAGGATACTTCTCGTGACATGAATGTTCTGTACCAAAACCCTCACGAAGCTCGGCTTTTGTTCGGAAGAGGGTTTCGGGCTGGTATGGATCGTCGGGAGCAGAAGAAGTTAGCTGCGAAGAATGAGAAGGAGCTGAGAGATGAGATTAGGAAGAAGGATGGGATCGAAGAACGGCCCGAAGAGGCTGCTGCGCAGCGGCTTAAGGATGAGGCTGCAGATTTGTACGATACGTTCGATATGAGGGTTGATCGGCATTGGTCGGAGAAGAAGCTTGAGGAGATGACTGAGAGGGATTGGAGGATATTTAGGGAAGATTTTAATATTTCGTACAAGGGTTCGAAAATTCCTAGGCCTATGAGGAGTTGGGCTGAGAGTAAGTTGAGTTCTGAGCTTTTGAAAGCTGTGGATAGAGCTGGGTACAAGACACCATCACCCATTCAAATGGCTGCGATTCCTCTTGGGCTCCAACAGCGCGATGTTATTGGGATTGCGGAAACTGGTTCAGGTAAAACAGCTGCTTTTGTTCTTCCTATGTTAACTTACATAACTAGGCTCCCTCCTATTAGTGAGGAGAATGAGGCGGAGGGTCCTTATGCGGTTGTAATGGCGCCTACTAGAGAACTTGCACAACAAATTGAGGAAGAGACTGTTAAATTCGCGCATTATTTAGGTATCAAAGTTGTTTCCATTGTTGGTGGGCAGTCGATTGAGGAGCAAGGGTTTAAGATTAGACAGGGATGTGAGGTTGTCATTGCTACTCCTGGGCGTCTTATTGATTGTTTAGAAAGACGTTATGCTGTTTTGAACCAGTGTAACTATGTTGTTCTTGATGAAGCTGATCGCATGATTGATATGGGTTTTGAGCCACAAGTTGTGGGTGTTCTTGATGCAATGCCGTCTAGTAACTTTAAGCCCGAAAATGAAGATGAGGAACTTGATGAGAAAAGGATATATAGAACCACTTATATGTTTAGTGCAACTATGCCTCCAGCTGTTGAGAGATTAGCTAGAAAGTACTTGAGAAACCCTGTTGTTGTGACAATTGGAACAGCAGGAAAAGCGACTGATCTCATTACACAACATGTTATCATGGTGAAAGAATCTGAAAAAATGCCTAGGCTGCAGAAACTGCTTGATGATCTGGTGGAAAAAACCGCGATTGTGTTCATAAACACTAAAAAATCTGCTGATCATGTGTCTAAAACATTGGAAAAAGCAGGTTACCGAGTGACAACTTTACACGGTGGCAAGTCACAGGAACAAAGAGAAATCAGCCTTGAAGGTTTTAGGACCAAAAGATTCAATGTTCTAGTTGCCACTGATGTTGCAGGTCGTGGGATTGACATACCTGATGTGGCTCATGTTATAAACTATGATATGCCTGGAAACATTGAAATGTACACGCATCGTATAGGACGTACAGGGCGTGCAGGGAAGACAGGTACAGCTACTACATTCTTGACTTTACATGACACTGAAGTTTTTATGATCTTAAACAGATGCTTACACAAAGCAATAGTCCTGTTCCACCTGAGCTTGCTAGACATGAGGCTTCTAAGTTCAAACCTGGTTCGATTCCTGATAGACCACCGAGACGAAATGATACAGTTTTTGCACATTGATTATGGTGTGTATGATGATGTATTACATTAGGTGTTTAATGTTGTTGGGTTCAATTGTTACAATGGTTTTGAAGATGCAGTAGCAGGAGTTGAGAATTTCAGTCTTTCGCAGATTTTACAAACTCTAGGTTGGTGTTTGTTCTTAATCATTTATGAATTTGCATGCATGTTTAATTCAATTTGCTTCTTCATGTGTGTGGATGAAGCTCTTTACTAATCTTTCTCCCTGTTTTATTATTAGTTTTTATTTCTCAGCAACGAATAGATCGTTATAAGTTATGTGAATAGATCCTTATTCGTTATGTGAATAGATCCTTATAAGTTATGTGGGCGATCAACGAATAGCCTACAAGAGTATCAGTCTTCTTAAAATCATAAAATGTATGCAAAAATGAGTTTGACATCAGTATGGTAAAACATATGATTTGAACGATCACAAATTGTTTGGTAAATAAACACATAAGTGATTGATACATATAGAAGAACTTTATCTTGTTTTGTTTTCTTGTTCGAGTAATAGGTATGTAGACTTTTGAAACACATGAAGAACTAATGGAGACAAATGATAGGTGGAGCGAAAAGAGCATCAAAACTCGATAAATATTAAACTGGAGAGCGTGAAATTGTAGATAGGAAGTATCTGTCGCATGTAACCATGGTTCTATTATTCTGCACTGGTGAAAATGTGATATGTGATAAGGGTTGTGCAAATAGGTCCGGGAAGATGGGATGTAGGTAAACTTTACATTTGTCTTAAGAAGAGGAGATGTGGCTTCAGAGATGCCCCCGACTTTAAAGAATCCTAAGCTAAGTATCTTGATTCAAATCAGGCTCCAAGGATTTCAGCATAATATGATGCAACATAGTTCTTTATTTTTCATTTTTCAATAGATCCATGCGGGTAAAGTTGGAAATTTTGATGAAAAATTGATTGTGATTTTGGGGCTTAGTTTACAAAACTTACTTTATATTTTTTACGTTTTTAAATCACTCATACTCACATCAAATGTTTGATAAAATGTCGAAGAGAAATTCGGTATAGTAATGTGGAGGTTTTTTGCATGCATTTGTGTTGAAGTAATTTCTCATCATGTAGATTATATTTAGTTGCTACTTCGCAACATATTAGCTTGATTAAAGTTCAAACTTAAATTATTGATCCCCTTACTTATGTTTATACATAAAAAACATACTCTTATATTTAATATTAAAAAAAAACTGACAATTATGGATTCAAATCTTGTAGAATGCAAATAGTAAATTTATAAAGTAAAATAAATATAGAGTAGAAAGAGTGTTTTATCCGATCAAAAGAAATTAAAATTTTAGATGCCCATCTTATGTTTATACATGTGTTATATTTTTGTTACCAGTTGAACTATATAGGTTTGGGTTTTGTTTTAAGTGTTTAAGCAAATAATTTGTAAGGGGAAAGTATAAATTATGTAATCAGAAATGCATTTTCTGTATAAACAGAAACAGTTGCATCATGCAGTAAAATGTTGTCCTAGATGAGTGCCACAACATAAGTATGCGTGTTGAACTATGAAGCAATTCTATGGTGTAACTGTGTAAGTAGTTTGCAGACTTCTGCTTGCCATTCAGTCTTATTTAAGCGGAAAAAATAGTGAATAATAAAAAATTGGTCTCCGAAAATTTCGTTGTCCTTTTAGGAGACAGTGACACACCAAACTAATCATTACTAACTACCTATGTACTTGATTGTTTATACATCAAGCAATCTATCGACCTCAAAGCAAGACTTGGTTTTAACTCTGATTTTTTATGTATAATGTTTCCAAACACCATCATGGCGCCTTCGTCAAACCTTAGGCAGATGATCAAGATAGTGAAAAATGATTTGAGATGCAAAGGTGTAGAAATTATGATGCAATACAATTTAATTAGTAGAGTGGTTCTAAGTTGATGTTACCAAATAAAAGCGTTACAATATATGAGATTTGTTTCAAATAGATGTATGGGCAACAATAGAAGTTTATAAACCCGATTGACTGTATTTGAGATGTGTTTTCATGTTTGGACTATAATAGTAGGATCAAAGCCAACTTGGAGTGGTGGCTTGGTGGACCCAGTGATGACCGACGAGGACGTAAGCTTTTAAGAATGGTCGAATGCTACGTAGCAAAACCATTACAAGACATGAGAGTTGTTTAACTTCGATTGTATGAACAAGTGATAATGTTTTATAGGCCAAATGGATTATCTCACGTAAAATTCTTTTTAGATAAATTGCTTTAAAACAGCTGAAGCATGCAAAACCCCATCTGACCGCTAAGCCAATGTGTGTTTTGGGTTAGGACCAAGCACATAAACAACGAGCGCATTTATCTATTTACAAAAAAAATCATGTAATTTGAATAAACATTTTACTTTTATAAGATCACTAACTATGTTTTTTTAATAAATACTTCTTATCTGAAAAAAAACAAAGATCAAATCTACGCATCACAATATATACACTCACAACCATCTAATATATTAGATCATTTATAATTATCCCTTTGAGATGGTCCACATTAAGTAGAGAAATGAGGTGTCAATCGAGTATTGTATCAAGGAGAAAATAAGTCAGAAAAATATGTTTTCTATAAAACCTCATTGAAAGTGACTAAACATACTACCTATGTTCCCAACATATAATTTTTATAAAAAGAGATGTGACTAACTTAATTAAAAAAGACCCACAAATTATGAATAATCAATCCAGTAAGACAAATGATACGCACACTACAACCCTATTACAAATAACATTAAACGGTAAAAAATATGCTAAGTAACATAAATATCAACCATTTAAAATGGTAAATTATGCAAAAGTATAATCGATAAATCCAAAGCATAAAATAATATTATATTTTTTAACGCATATATATTTTTTCAAATAGTTAAAACGAAAACTGCCAAAGGTATTATAGTCCAGCGGCATCTTGGTGGTGAGATAAGACTTAGGGTGTATTTGGTCATGAGTTCGAATCTCACAAAGGGGGTTTTCTCATAATTATGAGTTTCCTCCTGAATTGGTGACTTGGTGGTGCAAGATGATCGCGTGGTAACGCTGGAGGCACGATGATAATCCAGTCCAGTGATCCGTGAGTGATTCCAATTTAGCCGTTAAAAAAAAAAAGTTAAAACGAAAACTTGTAAGTTTAAACTTTAAAGGTAAAGAAGTTATTAACACATTTGTCATTTGGAATCCAATGTTATTTAATACCCCTTTACTACGCTAGGGTTGTAACAGTTGACACCGTACACCACAACACACGATACCAATCATACACCATAACACACATGATCCCCCCCTCTCGATAAAGACGACCGGTTTTGGCGGTAAAAAATGTCCAAATCCACGTGTCACCATCCCATTGGCCACCCATGTATGTATGACACACATAACATGCCATCATGTCATGCCACATTTGTTGTTTTTCCCGCGCTACCGTACCGCCGGATCCCCAAAAGGGGAGGGAAAAAGCAAACTCACAGAGATAGAGATAGAGTGAGATATACAGCTACTGTGTGTTTGTGTGCGTGTGTGTTCAGAAGCTAGGGTTTTTTCATACAGTATTGATTCATCAAGATCTGTTCGATTGTTGTGGTGATTCAGCGTTCAATTTGGTAATTAGGGTTTCGGTGAATCGTAGATCTGATTCGTTTCTTGTGGCCGAGATTCGCGTGGGTCGATTGAACGATTCGTTAAGTGTCTTGACGGAAGATCGGAAGGCGATTGTTGGAGAAAGAGTTAGGAATTGTGTACTTGTGTGTGTTTGATTTTGAAAGAGGGGTTTTTTTTGTGACGTTGGGATTTGTTAGATCTGTTCGATCGTTGGGTTTGTTTGGTTGATCGGAGATCTTGTTTGTTTCGTGCGGGCGAGATTCGCGTGAATCGATTGACTACTTCGATTTTGTCTCGATGGAAGATTTGAAACCGATAAATCCTACCGTTGATGGTTCTGTGGAAACTGGAGCTACCATTGAAGCTAGATTTAGAGACTTCTGCAAGGTTTTTGTTTGATTTTTGTTTCTTTTTAGTTTTGTTCTTGTAATTTGTGTTTTTATTGCTAAATTTGATTTGTTTGGTTTGGTGTTTTCACAGGGTAAATTAACGATGGATGATAAGGAATTAGAGGAAGCGATGAAGCTGTTCGATAAAAGCAAGCATCTGTTATTGACTAATGCATCTGCTCTCGGAAGTGGGACGGTATTGCTCTTAAGTTTTATACTAAAGATTTTATGAAGATAAATGTTTTAGAGACTTGTAATTTGTTGTGCTTATGAAAGGGTACTATCTTTTTTTCTATTAGTATTCAAAGAATTAAACTAGCACTTTGAATCTCATCTGTAAAATCATGTTTTACATGTTTCTATTTCATTGAAATTGTATCTGACATTAGCCAATACTTTATTACGGCCAATATCATGTTTCTACTTTATTGAAATTATTACATGTGACATTAGTCAAGGCTTTATTACGGGCTTACGGCCAATATCATGCTCAGAACTGAGTTTATTTAGTGAAAAGATTAAATATACGTTTATATCTAAGTATCTAACTTAGAATCAAGGGAACTGAGATCTTTTTGAGGTTGTGAAGATTTATAAAAGCTTTTTTCAATCAGCCTGAGGAAGCAGAGCACTACTGGTTCGCGTTTATTTTGTTCTCCATGAAAAGATTAAGCCAGACAGATGCTGCAGAAGATGCTGCTGATATCAATGATAATGGCTTCAACCTGTGTCAAATACTGAGAGTGGCAAAACTGAAGTATGTTGTGAATTAACTGAGGGTAGCTTTTTTGTCAATTTTGTTATTTGCTGATTTATATATATTTTTTTGTCGCAGTTATGTGGATTTTTTCAAGGAGCTACCTCAATATGTAGTCAAGACTGGTCCTATTTTAAGCAATCTTTATGGTTCTGATTGGGAAACTAGACTTCAGGTACAAACATAACAGATAAACAAGATTGTGTAACTTGAGGAGCTTGCAAGTGGCTTCTCTATGTCTACTTGGCTATATAGTTCTTGAACTTGTTTTAAGTTTTCTTTTTTATTTCTTTAATCAGGCAAAAGAGTTGCAAGCGAATTTTGTGCATCTCAGCCTTTTAAGCAAGTGGGTACCTTCATCCTTTTGTCGTATGTCTTTATTTGTTAATGTAAATTTTTTAATGCTACACAGTTTGTAGTATATCGTTATTTTCTACTTTCTATTTATGTATATGAAGGTGTTGACTCAGATTACTGTTAGAAATTATTGAAGTTTTTTTATCACTCCAAATAAAGAAACGACAATATTGTTATTTTTTTGTTATATATATTTGACCTCAAGAAATCTTGTAGCTTTCATGGCACATGTGAGTGCGTTGCTGCTTAGTTTGCTAAATTTTATCCATGTATCATTGAGCTGTTAAAGTGGTATTTTTTGAAACCTTTTCACTGAATTTTTTTTTGTCACCTCTTTCTTAACATATCATTTGAGCAGGATTGGTAAAACTGTCTTTAATAATATTTCTTACGTCCCAATAATTGCAAACTTTGCTATCCTGGAAAGACACTTCTGTAAATAATCTGTTAGTTAATTAGACATCTTTACAACATGCCAGTAGTATTGTTTTTGGTTCACATGTTTCTAAGCTTTGTCTATTATAGGTACTTAGCCATATTTAAAACATTAATTAAGTGCCAAGTCAAGCATGGATCTTGTCTTTTCTTTTTGTAGGGGCATCTTCATCTATTAACATATCGTGCATTTTAATAAATTGTTAATTGGTATTATATCAAACACTCTTTTGTTTATGTATTCTGTAAACTGGTATCTGATATAAACAGTTTATTCGCACTCTTCACTGAAACTTCATCAGTTTTCTAGTGCAATATATTGGTGATTCTTTTGAAGTTATTTATCTAAATATTTATCAATGATAGGTACTACAAACGTGCATTTCGGGGACTTTTTCTAGTAAGACATGATGATGCTGATGACCAGTCAGTTGTTGCCAACTCATCAGATTACATATCTAGCTGTCATCGTTTTGGATGGCTACTATTTTTGGCTCTTCGAGTCCATGCATTCAGTCGTTTTAAAGACTTGGTCACTTGCACTAATGGATTGGTTTCTATTCTGGTAAGTGACACATAACTGTAACATATTAATAATCTCTACTAGTCACTTATATAATCAGAATTAAATTTCCAGTATGAAGATTTTTAGTTTAGCTTAGATTTCTTTTTGACATTTCTGAAACCTGTGGCAGGCCATTTTGATTATTCATATTCCAGCTCGCTTCAGAAACTTTTCGATTGATGACTCCTCACGCTTTGGTAATTTTCATCATCTACCCCGATTTTTATATTATAAGTAGTGCTTTTATCTTACGTTACTTGGAAATTAACTTTGTAAAAACATTGATAACTTGCAGTTAAAAAAGAAGACAAAGGTGTTGACCTACTTGCATCACTTTGTAACATGTATGAGACCTCAGAAGAAGAATTAAGAAAAATAATGGTCAAAACCAACACTGTAGTAGCAGAAATTCTGAAGAAAAAACCTTGCTTGGCTTCAGAATGTAAAATGGAAACTTGGACAATATTGACACAGGTTTGTTTTATACACTTCGAAAGGTTTTACTTATTGTATAATATATGTAGTTAAAAAGGGTATGCAATTACAAATGCAGATGGTCTGACTTATTTTGAAGATTTATTGGAGGAATCATCTTTGCCTTCCATTTTGAATGTTCTAGAAGAAGATTACAATAATGCAATATGTCAAGGTGAATTAGATGAAAAACTGTTCATCAATGATGATGAAAGCCTACTTGGTTCAAGCAGCTTATCAGGTGGTGCAATTAATATGAGTGGAAATAAGGTATATATTACTAATATTAGTAAAACTACTAATGCCAACATTGAAACCTTGAATGTACTTATTGATGGTTTAACATTATTTGCTCTGTAGAGGAAATTTGACTTAATGGCCTCCCCAACAAAGACAATTACAAGCCCACTGTCTCCTTACCGGTCTCCATCAAAGATTAAAGGTACACCTGTCAGTACAGCAATGAGCACTGCAAAATGGTTGCGGTCAATTATTTCTCCTCTCCCATCAAAACCATCAGTAGAGCTTGAACGATTTATGTCATCATGTGACAAGGATGTAACTGCTGATGTCATCAAGCGGGCTCGTATAATTCTGGAAGCTATTTTTCCCAGCAGTGGTCTTGGGGATCGTAATGCAATTTCAAACATGCAGAGTACTAACTTGATGGATAATATTTGGGCAGAGCAACGTAGATTGGAAGCATTAAAGTTATACTATCGCGTTTTACAAGCAATGTGTACAGCAGAATCCCAAATACTAAATGGGAACAATTTAACCTCATTATTAACAAATGAGCGATTTCATAGGTGTATGCTTGCATGTTCAGCTGAACTGGTTCTTGCCACCCATAAGACAGTTACGATGTTGTTTCCAGCTGTTTTGGAAAGAACAGGAATCACAGCTTTTGATCTTAGTAAAGTTATAGAAAGTTTCATCAGACATGAAGAATCTCTTCCAGGGAATTAAGGCGACATTTGAATTCTTTAGAAGAACGACTTCTAGAAAGTATGGTGTGGGAAAAAGGTTCTTCGATGTACAACTCTTTGATAGTTGCAAGACCCATGCTTTCTTCAGAAATTAACCGTCGTGGGTTGTTGGCGGACCCCATGCCTTCTTTGGATGCAATTGCACTGCAAACTAATATGTCTTGTGCAGGGTTGCCACCTGTCCCTTCATTGCATAAGCGTGACAGCTCACCAGGTATACTGTTTGGTACACTTTAACACAACAAATGTAGTTATAATCTAGTAAGCTAATGCATTCAAAAACATATTTTCAGGTAAGAATAACATACTCTTGTCACCAAAAAGAGTTTGCTCCGAATATCGAAGTGTTTTGGTAGAACGAAATTCCTTCACCTCACCAGTTAAAGATCGTCTTTTGGGTATTAATAATCTCAAATCAAAGCTACTATCACCAGCATTGCAGTCCGCGTTTGCCAGGTAAGAATTGATATATTCATTTATGATTAGATGTTAGTTTTGAATTGTTTACATGGAGAAATAACTCTAATGGGTCAAATTGTAAGAAAAATTCTTGAAAAAGAATCCGGTTAAAGATTGGCCAAAATGTATTTGTACAGGTAAAGCCTTATAACTCCTAACCATAACCATAATCAAACCTAGTAAATCCCATACATAGCAAAGCTATTGAGGGGGGCTGGGAAGGGTGGGATGGAAGCAATCGATACCTCTATTTTAGGGGATAGAAATGTTGCTTCCAGCGAGACCCTCGACTCTAACGCACACAATTGGCCCAAAGCACCGAATAAGAAGAGAACATAATGCTCGGTAGGCAATCAACATAAAGCCTAATAACTTAATTTTAATAAAAGCTAAGATTATTATTGAAATAAAGTAATTCTTAAAATAATGTTTGGCACTAACGGATTTCTCTTGTTTTAGTGACCCTTTGCACAACTCACCTGTTACACTGGCTTTACTTTCGAATAGATCGGGTTATCTAATTGAGACTTTTTTTTGCAGTCCAACGAGGCCCAATCCAACTGGTAGGGGAGAAACATGCGCAGAGACATCTGTTAATTTGTTCTTTAGCAAGGTGACAAACTTTTTAACTTTGTAAAGAAGCTATCTTTTTACCAACCCTTAGTACTCGTGTTTTTTTCCGGTTTTTTGTGACCAGATTGTGAAGTTAGCTGCTGTTAGAATCAATGGAATGGTTGAAAGACTACAGTTGTCACAAGAAATAAGAGAAAGGGTATACTGTCTTTTTCAGCAGATTTTGAATCAGAGAACGTCTCTGTTTTTCAATCGCCATATTGACCAGATCATCTTATGTTGCTTCTATGGAGTTGCAAAGGTTTGCTGTTACACGCATGTCACAATTCAGTGCTACAGTAATTAATTATTACTAATCGATGTTAGTCATAAAACTACAGATTTCCCAACTGAGCTTAACTTTCAAGGAAATCATATTCAACTACAGAAAGCAACCACATTGTAAACCTCAAGTTTTCCGTGCTGTTTATGTTGATGACAGGTCATCTTCTCGGTCTAATGGGGTATTGCCACCTGTCTTAATATCTTCCTTACAGTTCTTGGATGTTTTTATCACTTATTGACTCAACAATTTACATCTTCCGGATGATTTGGCTACAGAAAACAGGGCAGGATCATGTTGATATAATTATGTTTTACAATGAAATATTCATTCCTGCTGTGAAACCATTGTTGGTAGAGCTTGCTCCGGCAGGAGTTGCTAAAACCACTAATCAGGTTTCAGAAACAAACAATAATGATGAAGGTAGTATGTTTGTACCAGTTATCTGCTTTTTCTTCTTGATTCATATTGTGTTTGTAACATGTGCTTGACTGGGAATTCTTAGGTCAATGCCCTGGCTCACCTAAGGTATCACTATTCCCGAGCCTACCTGATATGTCTCCAAAGAAGGTATCTGCAGTACACAATGTGTACGTGTCTCCATTGCGGTCAACAAAGGTATATATGCTTTTACTCTATTTACATAAGGTGTAGCTTTCGTCAGCGTCTTGATAACTAGTCTGGTCATCAAACCGACCATGCTACTGGATCACTGGTTAACCTGACTTAAAAAACAAAGACCTCGTTATTAATTTTAGAAGATATTTATTTATTACATTAAATTAAAATTTTATATTGTCATGTTGGTATAATCAAAGAATAAAAGAAAATGTTGTTTTTAAAGTAAAAACAAAATAATGGGAACAATTGTTTGGCCTGGTTCTAAACAAACAAACAAACATACCCAGTATATCCCATTCAAAAGTAGGGTCTGGGAGGGGTAGGTGGTGGCGAGTCTTTCCTCTACCTCGGGGGTAGAGAGATCGCTTCCAAAGAGACCCCCGACTCGAAAGCGAAAGCAATAGCAATAGCAGACAAAAGCAGGCACATTATATAGCATACAACCTGGTTCTAACATTAGTTTAAATGTTTAATATCATAATATCATGATTTGTGTTTAGATGGATGCTTTAATCTCTCATGGATCTAAAAGCTATTACGCCTGTGTTGGGGAGAGCACTCATGCATACCAGAGCCCATCAAAGGACCTCACCGCCATCAACGATCGCTTGAACGGGTATGTAACCAACAATACAATAATTCTGTTTGTTAAAACCATCTTTCTAATTTTCTTTTCTTTTTTAAATTAGCAATTGTGTTTTCAGCACACGGAAGGTGAGAGGGACCCTTAACTTTGATGATGTTGATGTTGGGTTGGTGAGTGACTCATTGGTGGCTAACAGTCTGTATCTTCAAAATGGGAAAGGCCCGACTTCATCAAGTGGTCAAATGAAGACAGAATGATACCCGAGGGTGATGGTAGTTTGTATGTATATAGAGGGGGCATCAGCAGACTGGATTTGATTTGGGAATGGGGATGGGGATGGGGATGGAATGAGCGGTGAAGTTATTGTACAGTAGCCGCCACTAACCTCAGTCGTCGTGTTTCTTGGATTTGTAGTTGGCTCAACTCTAATAATTTGTTTTTCCAATGATTCTGTTGCACACTAAGCTGTTCCAATTGCGATGAGAAAACGTAAGCAAAACCCAAATTTTCCAATGATTCTGTTGCGCACTAAGCTGTCCCAATTGTGATGAGAGAACGTAAGCAAAACCCAAAGACATAAACTTGAATCCGATTGTAAACGTGGGATCAAACCATTGAACCCTGCTATGGAGTGAGATTTTATCACTCTTTCAACCTTTTCTTTCATTATTCCTCCATACATCATCAAATTGCATAATATCGTTCAGTTATATTTCTGTTGAAAAATTGTGTCAATTGTGGTTATGTAAGATGATGTATGAGCTTGTAGTTTTAGTACGTGGTTTCATAAATTTTTATCAAACTGAAATCTTAGTCGGCGATTCATGATGCAGGTAACTGAAATCTTAGTCGGCGATTCATGATGCAGGTGTTATCAGGCGATTCATGATACAGGTGTTTCATAAAATTTTAGAAAGAAGAGAAACTCAAAAAAGGGATAATCCTAATCAAACATTAGCTTTCATCCCAGGATAATAATATAACTACTAACCACTATTGTTCTGAATCTTTTTTCTCAAACCTTACAAACATTTTATCAAACACCTTGGTGCATGCTTACTTCAGAAAATCAATAACAGTGTGAATAATCAACCCAAGACAAATATATCAGTGTAGCTCCACAGTTTAATATATGGTTTTGATGACACTCTTAAGCATCACCCCTCAAGATGTTAAATCACATATGATAATTTGAGGCGTTCTGTTGTCTCCTCAGTCAAGAAAAACCAGCTGATCGCATCGTCGTATCCATTCCTTGGAATTTTCTCCATAAAAACAAGCAAATTCTAGTCTCCTAGAACTTGGTGGATTCCAATTTGAGGGTAAGGAAACTAACCTTTAGATCAACTGCAATTTGTGTTGGACTTCAGAAAACATTGGTGCACTCTTTACTGCCGTTAAACTTTGTTTTTTTTTAATGGCAAATGAACGACCATGTTTCGGATGATAGTTGTTATCTTAATCGGGTCCATCTAGCCGTTTCATAGCCGGGACCGCACCCCCAACCCCTTAGTAGGAAACACATCGCTGAAAAAACCTACTGGCTCAAAACTAAACATTTTACTCAGAGTAAGACTTAAACCCATGATCTCCTAATAGTTACTCTAAACATTGGTACTTGCAATTGTTTAGTATCATACTATTGACGTAGATGTTTAGGAGAAATTCAGAGAAAGAATAATCCCAATCAGACATTACTTGTCATTTTAATGCTTTATAGTTGTATTTATGATATATATTTGAATTTATTTATGTTGATATGATTTGTAATTTAGCTTAAGGTTATTTATAATAGGCAAATTGGATTTTAATAATCCAAACTATTACCTGTTCTCCGATAATAATCCTTACTATTATTTTGGCCGTTAACTCTCAACTTTCATTTTTATTACCAACAATTGTCCCAGTAACATAATAATCTATGTTTTTTTAGTTCGTTCATAGTCATTATTGCGAAAAGAATCGAGTCTGAATCAAATGTAAAAAAATAGAAAAATATGTTATTGGAACTGTTGTAAGTAATAAAAGTAATTAAAACTTAATTTGCTTCTATAATATAGGCATTTTTTCTCTTTTCAGATGTAACTAGTGAACTCGATAAATTTTGCATATTAGATTATGGCTTTCCAAGTGAATTTAGATTTTGAAGGCTTTTACCTCCCCACTTTGAAAAAAAAACATTTTTTCCATGTGCACATTTGAAAATTAGTTGGTCACAGATTGCTTAACAGATTATAAATTATAAATTAAAATAACAAGTTTCTGCCTTTAAGGTTCCATTTTGGTGAAAAACTATACAATCTGCAGTTTAGCCAGTGAAAAACTTTCTTTTAATCTGTTCTGAGTAGCTTTTATTTACTTCTGGATGTTCCTAAATAGTGATATGAAGGTGCTTCAACAATGTTTCTAATGTAGACAACTACACGAAATCAAAACCAAAAAAGCACAGAATGGGGTAAAATAACAATCTATAACTAATGCTAACATAATGGTATAGAAACGAATCATGAATCCATAGATAATATCAAATATCCAAAACTTTAACGATTACATTATCACAATCAACCATATCAATCTAACATGCTTGTGCTCCCACCAAAAGAGAACAAAAAGCTAGCACAAAGACTAAACTCATAATTCAATGGCTCAAATCAAACAAAATACCGTAACGTATAATCGAAACAGCTTCATCGATCAATCGCCTTTCCTCCTGAACGAACATCCTTCAGTGAGTCTAGCACGACCACCAGTCGGTTGGCACAAAACCGTCTGACAGTTTCCACACACCACCACCGTTTGCGAGTGACTGAATACAGTTGTTCTGTTACAACAAACAAGTTAACAAAATCGGTTAACACAACGAATTAATCAAAGTAGATGCAATGATAATGAATGACTCAATGATTCAATACAAACACTCACATGTTGAAGCAGCCTTGGCATTTAACGTCCTGCAGATATCAAATCACACGATGTTAGAAGATCATGTTGTGGAATTACTGAATAACCATCAGATTGATAAAAACACGAAAAAACTGATCGAATACCATGAAGAAAGAGTTTGGAGACTGCACGAGACGTTTAAGCTTGTGCTTCCTCTTCTCCAACTCAGCTGGTGGATTCAGCAGATCAACATCGTTAGGCAAAACCTGCAATTTCATCAGATCGATCGAATTACTCAGCAAACACTATAACGTAATCGATGTAAATACGTATAGTAATCAAAATATCAAATCATAGGATGTTGAATTACCATCTTGATTCGAGATTTGTCGAAGGATGATGGTCTTGAAGAACGACGATGGAGCTGCGAGTGAAAACCCTAGGTAAACTTGAAATCGGCTGAAGATGGAAACTATATATATCGCTGTGGAGGTGTGACAACCGTTGGATGTTTATGCTTTACTATTGGTCGTTGGATCTAGGGCAAGGTAACTTTTTCTAATGGTCTTCAAAGGTCTAAAGGTTGGGCCAAACCGACTCTAGTAGCCCAGTCATACCAATACAAGCCCATTAATATTTTACATTCTAATTGTTTCGAGCAGAGGAATTTTTTTTTAAACTAATGAAATTGCCATAAACGTTATTTATGATTAAATTTTATAACAATTTACGTCTGATCTCTTAACAGATGTTAATTTTATCCATTAAATTTGGTCACATGTCTCGTACATGAGGGTAGTTTGGTAATTTGGTCAACATGTTTTTATTTCATTGGCTTTTAATACCTTTGGTTTTCTAGCCCTGGAGGCTGTGAACTTCTTGAATTGGGTTCAACGGGTCATCCATAGCAATGTTTCGACCCCTAAGGGTCAAGGTTTTGTTTTTAGTAGGCTAGGTTTCGCTATTTAAAAAGAGGTTGTGGCGCAACTTGTTGCCCGTTTACCTGTCTCTTTATTGTAAGTACTTGTGTTTCAAATTAATCTTATTATATATATATATATTAAGTCATTCCATTGAAAAAAGTATTAATTAGAATATAATATTAGATATAAACATACTTCATTAAACCCCAAACCCACCCTACCCTCCCCCAATACACAATCTCACACACACGTAAAACTTCTCTCTCTACACTCTCTCTCTAATCTTTCTCTCTAAACACATAAATATCTCCATCAACCACCACCACTCGTCACCACCGTCATCGACATCTCTATTTTGTCATCAATGAATGCAAAAAATGAAAAGGGGGACACGGGATGAAGAAGCGACATGGTTGGCACAAGACGAGCAGGAACACCACCCCCAACTTTTAGCACGCCTAAAACCTCTATGATGAGCATGACACCCTACAACCACCCCTTCCCCCCTAAAAGTAAGAAATACATGATAAAAAGAACATAATACATAAGTGAAATAAGAAGTTGCAAAGGGACAAAGCGAGGACGAGTCAAATCTTAAATAAAACAAAAAAAAAAAAACGAGACTCAAGCCTTTCATCCGGAGCTATAAACCGGCACCTTCTTGTGAGTTCCACTCCGCGTGGTCTTTAAAAGGTTTGATTCCGGACCAACGCATCGAGTGATAGTAAATTAGTAATTACTGATTCCTAGCTTTCTAGTTTCTATATCTAATCGTAATCCACCTGTTAAAGTCAACGCAATAATAACTTTCTAGTCGCCGGTGCTAATAAATAAAGTAATAACTAAAATAACCAAACGCCAGTGTAATAGTTTTTCGTGATCCAACGGTGGTGCGTCTCGCAAACACGTCACTCGATCCCCTCGGATCAAACCCACAAAACAAAACTCCTCACACTTTCCGACTCAGCTCACCACCACACCGCACCCAGATCCCACCGGTTCCACCACCGCCGGCCACCATGCTTCCGCCGGAGCTCCAACCTCGCTCCTACCGCCCCTACATCACCCCCTCCGTCAGCGCCCCCACCTTCCCCACCACCTACTCTCCTCATCGGAACCCTAGCCCTATCTACACCAACGGCAGCAACATCAACAACAGCAGCAGCAGCAGCAGCAGCAGTAATCGTAGATCGCTGAAGAACTCTCGCTTCGCTCCGTCATCCTTCATCCACAACGCTAGAATCGCCGTTGCTCTTGTGCCGACCGCTGCGTTTCTCCTCGACCTCGGTGGTATTCCAGTCGTTGCGGTTCTAACTCTAGGGCTTATGATCGCTTACATTCTCGATTCGTTGAACTTTAAGTCCGGTTCGTTCTTCGCCGTTTGGTTTTCGCTCATTTCTGCACAGATCGCTTTCTTCTTCAGCTCGTTTCTGTTCGTGACGTTTAATTCGGTTGCTCTAGGGCTTATTGCGTGTTGCGTGTGTGGGTTGGGGAATTTCTTGATTGGTGTTTGGGCGTCTCTGCAGTTTAAGTGGATTCAGATTGAGTATCCGACTATTGTGCTTGCTCTCGAGCGTATTTTGTTTGCTTGTACTCCTTTTATAGCTTCGGTTGTTTTTAGCTGGGCTACTGTTTCTGCTGTTGGGATGATTAATGCTTCGTATTATCATATGGTCTTTAATTGTGTGTTCTACTGGTTGTACTCTGTTCCTCGTGTTTCGTCGTTTAAAATGAAGCAAGAGGTGAGTTACCATGGTGGGGAGGTGCCTGATGATAATTTAATCCTTGGTCAGCTTGAGAGTTGCTTGCACACTTTGAATTTACTCTTTTTTCCTCTGATGTTTCACGTTGCGTCTCACTATTCGATTATGTTTTCGTCGGCTTCTACAGTTTGTGACTTGTTTCTTCTTTTTTTCGTTCCCTTTTTGTTTCAACTGTATGCCTCCACCAGGGGGGCTCTCTGGTGGGTCACCAAGAATGAACATCAGTTGCGGAGTATTCGAGTTGTGAATGGTGCTGTTGCTTTGGTGGTGGTTGTTATTTGCTTGGAGGTCAGGGTTGTTTTCCATTCGTTTGCGCGGTACATTCAGGTTCCATGGCCGTTGAATTATCTTCTGGTCACAGTCACGATGCTAGGAGGGGCTGCTGGTGCTGGCGCTTATGAAATGGGCATGATTACTGATGCTTCTAGCTCATTGGCTTTCACTGGTTTGGCTGTCTTTGTGAGTGCTGCTGGAGCAATTGTTGTGGGATTTCCTGTGCTGGTATGCCATTTACAGTCGAATGCTATTTTTTAAGTCGCAGGGTTATGTTTCTTGTGTTCGCATGCCTCTGTCATTCAACTGCCATTTTACATTGTAAATGTTATGGCCTATTTTATAAATTTGCATCCGTCATCAACCAAATTATGAGAAGTAATATAATTTTATTTTCTTTTTCTCAACCAGTAATGTACATTGCCTAATTGAAAACCTGAGCCACCAGCCCTCCAATTTTTTTAGTTAGCTAGCTAAGCCATAGGCATCCAACTATATAGACTGACAATGAAGTGGGATTAGTGAAATTAAGCCTAATTAAATTAAATGGACTATAACTTGTTTACTATTTAAGTGGCTAAGTGACCTAGTGGCGTAGGTGATTGCTCCCTACAAAGTGGTGTTGGTTGAAAGTTGAAACCCTTGCAAGTGCAAGCTGATAGGTGTTATTTAGGATTAAAAAATTGCTTACAGAAAAATACAAGTAGCGAAGTGAATTACATGTCTAAACAACTTTTTTCCCACCCTTATTATTTTATGGCCAAGGGACAAATATAAGCCAAATTGTCAATAGCCCAATCAATTTTCTTAGACTAGTTCTAAATTTCCATATGTTAATGTTTCCAGCTAATGCAACTTAAACTAGGTTACCCAGGAAACTGTGCTGTTATATAAGCAGTTAGTTGATTATTGGATTTTTCATAACAGTAACAATGACACAATACTATTATCTGATAGCACTGGTCAGTTTGTCATACATAAAATTAAAATCAGCGATGCGGTCAAATTTTGGTCTAGAATTTAGTAGTCATTCAAATATTTTCTATCTTTTTGCTCTTGCATGCCCTCTTCCTTTTTATTACTTTACACTCCATGTGATGTATTTCAGTTTAGATACTTCCATCTGCATGTGTGGGTTTGATCAATGTATTCGTGATGCATGTCATTTTACTCAAGCAAATGCTCTAGAATGAAGGACTTGCATGGGTTTTGGAGAGTTAAGCAATGTTATCAATACATGAAACTTAGTTTCAAGGCTAAAAGTTTATATATTTTTTAGAAGTTGTGTTTGATTATTGGGAATTATTGGAGATCCATTTTTCCAGGGTGGTTGTTTTCTTTTCAGTTTTTTTAATTTCTTTCAAGCCCATACTTAGTGTAGACAGGTGCATAAAACATGTCACCACATGCTGTTTTGATTAATGTCATTTTATGCTATCGATCATTAATTTACTTCCAATAAATGTCCAATAGGGCAATAGGTAATATCGACTTCCAAGGGATGTCCAATAGCTATGCTGGGTGTCATGCTCAAGAGATCCTAGGCAATCTAGTCGTGAACCTTAGAATACCTAGTCTTTTTATTTATTTATGTCAAACACTCCAACTCTGTCTTTTGGTTTGTTGTAATTTATCAGAAGGGCTGCTGGAATCATTAGTTCCTGCCATCATGTTTTCTGGACCTTCATTTGGTGTCTTATTGCTTGTGATAAGGGACACATTTACAGTTCAATGGTTAAGTGTGCAGTATATAGAGAAGTATAGACTAGCCAACATGGAAGCTAAGAAGATCACAAAAGAAACTAGTGTAAAATCATATGAGTAATTTCACAACGAATAGGGAATAAGGCTGGGAAAGAGGGCATGCGTTGGTTTGCTAGGATAAGAATATTGAAAAATTAAGATTTAGGACTTAAGCCATGTAAATACAGGAAGGCAAGGAACCAAATACTTCTTACTAAAAGTTAACGTGATTGAAGAATGTTAAAGGGGTTATTTTGATTACTTTAATGTGGATAATCATGAGATTGCAAGGGAGCTTGATGACTCTCCTGTTGATACCAGTAGAAATTATATATGCTGTATGCTTATAGCAAGGGCTGAAGGTTGCACTAAGAAAGAATGAAGTAAGTACCGCGTAGGGGTCAAATTGTACACGTTAAACATGACATCCAAATAAATACATCGAGTGTAGAAAGAAGTTGCAACTCAATGGGTCAAGAACCATACTTGATCATCTGCATGTTATTTTACTAGATCCTAGATCAAGTATACATAACTTCAGTACCTATAGATTACAACTAGACATGTCGTCAAATCGTATACCATTTGGTCTGATGGATTGAAGTTCAACACCCCCGCCCTCAACTGCATAAAGAACAAGCAAGCAGCTGGAAAGAAGAGGAATAACAAAAGGCAAACTGAAACCCCTAATTATTAAGTAATTCTTCGAAACCTTTACAAATACTTGGATTCTAGAACTTTTGAAGTTTTTGGATATTACAGGTACAGAAACTATTGATTTAATGGTTAGAACCCAGTTTTGTTCAACAACTGTTGAAACCACTACAACTACTTCAATGAATCATATCTAGACTTTAAAAGTTTTTAGATATTACAGGTTACAGAAACTATTGATTTACAGATTTAAAGATACCAATAAGACTTTACTTGGGTGTTTTAGGTTGATTTTGACTTTGTGTTCTTTAAAAGCGCTATGTGCAAAAAAGGGTACACAACAATCTATTGTTATTCTTTGTTTGCTTGGCATAGATTGCGTGATTTTTTTTCTATATGCACATGTGCTTATTTTCTTCTATATTTTGAGTTATATATATTATGTATTGTACTCTATTTGAACCCTTTTTGCCACTTGTAGTTTTTCTTCTACATATTATGAAGTATGAACCACGTAAGAATATATTTACTTTATTGGTTTGCTTTTAAATTACTTATAGTACATATATGGATGTTCCTGCTGCGTTCTTATTTTTTAAAAATTTGTTGGGTAATGTACCCAGTTCTTGTGACACACACACATATAGTAATATATATAGTTTATGTTGAACCGGGTGATGATTGTTGACATTACACATACTCTTAGATCATGTTAGATACAATTCATCAACAAGCCTTTTGTCCCAAATAGTTGTGTAGTCTAAATTTGAAACCCAAGTTTGATAGTGCATGAGAAGTCTATGTAGTTCTTAAAAAAGTATTATTCTAATATCAATTTTTAAATCACCCTGTTGCAGTTCATTCCGCTCCCTGCAGTAGCTGGATTCTATTTGGCTCGTTTTTTACAAAGAAAAACCTGTCATCATATTTTGCATTTGTTGTGCTTGGAAGCTTAATGGTGACATGGTTTGTAGTGCATAACTTTTGGGATCTCAATATCTGGCTGGCAGGCATGTCATTAAAATCCTTCTGTAAACTTATAGTTGCTGATGTCATATTAGCAATGGCTGTTCCTGGTCTAGCTCTTCTCCCACAAAAGCTTCATTATTTAACAGAAATTGGTTTAATTGGTCATGCCTTACTTCTATGCTACATCGAGAATCGTTTTTATACATATTCTGGCATTTATTACTATAGTTTTGATGATGAGGTCATGTACCCAAGTTATATGGTTGTTCTAACAACTTTTGTGGGATTGGCTCTTGTGAGAAGACTTTCTGCTGACCACCGAATTGGACCAAAAGCCGTTTGGGTGCTAACTTGCTTGTTTTCATCAAAGCTGGTCATGTTGTTTATGACATCGAAATCTGCTTTATGGGCATCAGCCATTCTTTTATTGGCTGTTTCTCCCCCATTGCTTCTATACAAGTATTTGCTTCACCTTAATCCTCCATAATTTAGATGTTAGTTTTTACATATTTTAAACTTATTTTAATTTGCAGAGATCGATCAAGAACAGCATCAAAGATGAAACCGTGGCAAGGATATTCACATGCTGTGGTTTTTGCTTTGTCCGTCTGGTTTTGTCGTGAAACAATCTTTGAAGCTTTGCAATGGTGGAATGGTAGATCACCTTCTGGAGGGTTACTTTTGGGATTTTGTATACTTTTGACAGGATTAGCTTGTGTTCCCATTGTTGCTCTTCACTTTTCTCATGTCATGGTAAATATAATCTCTTTATTCTTTCTCATGTCCAGGTGGAAAGATGAACCACACACATTTTCACCATTTTGTCAGTTTGTTTAATGTTAGAAACAGTTAATGCTTTAAGTACTGTTTACAAAAACTTTTACTGCAATAACATCTATATAATGAAACAGTCTACAAGGCTGTAAGTGTTAAAAATTCACTTAGGACAACCTTCAACTCATTTGAGCCGTTAGGAATCTTAACCCATTTATGGTAGATGGGTAATAATCACAAGGCTGTAAGTGTTAAAAATTCACTTAGGACAACCATCAACTCATTTGACCCGTTAGGGGCAAAAAAACCACCTCAAGGTTCTGTTTCTGGCCACTTTCTTTTGAGGGGCTAATTATATATATCCTCCTGGAGTTTGAATTTCTTTTTTATATCCTAGATTTCATAATATCATACTGCCCTTATAAAACACTAAAACGTCTTATTTAGGCATTCCATAGTAAATTATATAACAACCTACTTCATGGAATAAAGAAAACGAAGTTAAGAACATTACAAGCTGAACTGATTCACAGTATGATGTTTTTCTGCATGCCGTAAGACAGAATGTTTTAAGAAATTTAATATTTCTTAGTATTTCAAAAGGGTAAATATGTCATTAAAGAATCTAGAAGGAGTATATGTAATCAAGTAATCTGGTAAAACAGATTGTTTTGAGAAATTTGGTATTTTTTAGTATTCCAAAAGGGTGAATATGACATTAAGGAATATGGAAGTTTATATATACGTGATTTATCCTTCTTGTAATGCTGTCTTTAAGCTGTTTAATGTTTTTAATCCCTATTTGACTTATTAAGTTATTATTAATCTTTTTTCTGTATGCAGTCTGCTAAAAGAAGCTTGGTATTAGTTATAGCAACAGGCATACTTCTTATAGTTATGCAACCGCCAGTTCCATCTTCATGGACATACCATTCTGAATTAATCAAAGCCGCCCGTCAATCATCTGATGACATCTCAATTTACGGTTTCATCACATCAAAGCCTACATGGCCATCCTGGCTGCTTATGTCAGCAATTCTGCTCTCACTTGCAGCATTCACCTCCATTATCCCCATCAAATACATAGTTGAATTAAGATTGATTTTTTCAATTGTAATGGGATTTGCTCTTGGTGTTTACATATCAGCAGAATATTTCCTTCAAGCAGCCATTTTACACATCCTCATAGTCACAACCATGGTTTGCACCTCCGTATTTGTGGTCTTTACCCACCTCCCATCTGCATCAAGTACAAAGGTCCTACCGTGGGTGTTTGCTTTACTGGTGGCTCTATTTCCCGTCACATATTTGTTAGAGGGTCAGGTCAGGGTCAAGACCATCCTAGCAGAAAGCGGGGTCGGTGACTTGGGTGAGGAAGACAGTAAGCTAACCGCCTTGCTGGCGGTCGAGGGTGCAAGAACGTCTCTCTTAGGGTTGTATGCTGCAATTTTCATGCTTATAGCACTTGAGATCAAGTTTGAGCTGGCATCACTTATGCGTGAAAAAGTTAATGAGAAGGGTGGTGGCCTTAGACATAGTCATTCAGGTCAAAGCAGCAATTCTAGTTCCACCTTCCCACCTAAAATGAGATTCATGCAGCAACGCCGGGTGTCTACCGTACCTGCTTTTACCATCAAACGGATGGCTGCAGAGGGTGCATGGATGCCAGCTGTCGGCAACGTGGCAACCATCATGTGTTTTGCCATATGTCTTATACTGAATGTCAATCTCACAGGTGGGTCAAACCGTGCAATATTCTTTTTGGCGCCTATACTCTTACTGCTCAATCAAGATTCAGATTTTGTCGCGGGTTTTGGTGACAAACAGAGATATTTCCCTGTTACAATTGTTATATCCGGTTATTTGGTCTTGACTTCAGTTTACACCATCTGGGAAGAGATCTGGCAAGGGAACGTCGGTTGGGGGATGCAAATCGGTGGGCCAAATTGGTTTTTTGCAGTGAAAAATCTCGCGTTACTGATCTTAACATTCCCGAGTCATATAATGTTTAATCAGTTTGTGTGGAGTTACAGTAAGAAGAACGACTGGACGCCGTTGCTTGCAATACCGCTTAATTTGGCTGCATCTATAATCACTGATGTAGTGAAGGTAAGGATATTGGGGTTGTTGGGGATCATATATTCATTGACCCAGTATCTAATATCTAGACAACAATATGTATCAGGATTGAAGTATATCTAGATGTTAGAATATAAAGAGAGAACATTTGTACAATTAATGTTTTTCGGATTCAGGCAAGTAAGGTGGTGTTTTTACCTCTTTGTGTTGCATGTTTGTTAGAATGTAATCATAGGTCTTCATTTTGATTTTGAGATAGGTTTTATAATGAGTTATAATTACTTTCTTAATTCCAATTGTCATCATTGTTGTAATCACATCTCTAGGTTAATCACCTTTTTAGGCAACTGGTAACTTTATGGTGTGGGTAATTACCAATGGATCTCATCCAAGGATCACAAACGGAAGCATCATCGGTGAATTAGAGACGAGCGTTAATTGATTTATAGAAAAACTAATGTCATGCATCGACGAAACCTATAACAATGTTGGAACATACTTCCCACTGTTACATGTGTCATGCTATGAACACATGTGAAGCCAAACAAACCCATAAACATGTCAAAAGGTAACATTTGCAGATAAGCTTACGTCATGTGTAAGTTAGTTTCAATGTCTAGCGCATCGTAATCTAGAGGACGTGGAAACTAAGTGACTTATTAGGTAACGTCATAGCTCCGTCTTACTCGAGGAACTTGTCAGCATATGATCGCATTCAAACTAGGTAGAAAATTACGCCAATCAATCACCTATTCCCAATATGTTAAAACAAAGTGACCATTTGCAAAACCTGACATACATTGCCGCGTTCCATTTTAATTTTGAAACCATCAATCCAATGTGTTTGTTACCATCACATTAGCTCAGACAAACGATTCAACGCCATATTTTTCATGGTTGACTTTTGAAACCATCAACTAGTATTTGAGGAGTTATTCTATATAGATATCTAACACGTGAGAACTAGACAAATTCGATGTGTATCAATGTATTTATAATAACTCATTCCCATAGATCACCCGCTAACAAACAAATGTGAAGCGTGGCAAACAATCTTATGTTTAGCATTTTTTACTATCTAGTGATAAATATGTAAGAAGGCAAACCATTGTGATAAATATGAAAAAAGCTTTAAAGTTCCTTGTAACTAAAGATGTCTTATATATATAGTATAATAATAGATGGAATATATATCACAAATAGATTTTCACTAACAACGTCTAAAAACCTGTAAATGAAATCTTATCCTGAAATCTTGTTGGTAGAATTTGAGTTCGTGTCAGCTCAAACCAACCTTCAGTAACAACTGAGTTCCTACTAACTCAAGCCAACTATTGTAGTAAAGAATATTTATAATTTTTTATTTATTATTGAAGTTTTTCCAATTAGAGCAACTAATATTTCTATAATTATTTGCCATGATTTTTTACCGTCCTTCATACTGTTGCTTTTATTGTTGAGCATATACAACAAATACTTAGATCCTGTTCTATCGAAACCTCTAAATCACCCCAAACATCCCCCACTTGTTTGGTTGTTATTGAACAATTTTTTTATTAAATGAACCTCCCTAAAAAGTAATTTAATGTGATTGATTTCATTGATGATCAACAAGGATATGAAGCTAACAACATAATAGTGGATCTCTATATTTTAAGAACAATTATTTATTTATAAAATTTAAATGTGAAATATGGATATGAAAATTCTCATAGCGATACAAAATAGAATAGATCTTCAAATCTTAAACGTGAAGATAAAAATAGAGATTTTGTGTGAATGTCTTATCAAAATAGCATCCTAAAATTCTTTTTTATAAAGATATTAAATATACATTCAAAGGTTATACTGACACCCTCTATACGACTTGTATAGGGATACATGAGTCATGTAGGATTAGGGTTCCCGACAAAGCCTTGCCATTCACACTAGTCAATCATGTCCCCATACGAGTCTAGTAGCGTACAGGGTTTCACCCAAATTGTTAAGTCGGAACCCTCTGTATGAGTTGTATATCATATGGTAAACGAACACCCACTAAATGACTTGTTTAGGGTAATACTGATCGTATAGAATTAGGGCTTTCTTTCAGAGCTAGTTAACCTCACATCAGTCAATCTTGTCTCTTCACAACCTGGATGAAGCTACACAAGACACCTATACGAGTCATATAACCCTATACAACTCGCATAGAGGTTTCAAACCAATTAATCCTTGATATGCCTGAGAATTATTTGACGCAATGTTATTACGGTGGTTTAGCAGAAGCAAATGATTTGAACGAACATTGATATGCATGCGGATAATTTCGTCAACGAAAGATTTTCTTGTTATGTGTGCCAATTATGCAATACACTAGTGAATTAGGTTTACACGACATACCTTGATACGCATGTGAATATCTCTATAACAACTATTCAAGATTAAAAAAAACATAAACACTAACCTCACACAACTCATGTAGCCATCAAACATGATATAACAACCCTAACACCCATACGACTCGTATACATGTCAGAGCGTTGAGAAAAAGGTTGGGCGTCCAAATAACACCACCCTTTTTTATTCACAAATCACAAGGGCTAAAAGAGTCCTTTCCAACCTTTCAACAACAAAATCTGTCGGTATCCCAACTAAAGCAGTAACCCAACCCAGGTTGATTATGATCAAGACAACATCACCCATTTCTCTCTTATTCTCTCGAAACTTCCCTCGTTAATACATCAATCATCATCTTCTTTCTTCAAATTTCAAGATTCTCTGCAACCCCACCGCCAGTGGTTGTTGCCGGAGGCGATTTTTCGATGATCCACTGGTAACTTTACTGAAAACCCTACCGTCGTCTTCTTAAATTTCTTGATTTTGATCGTTTGTTTGTGGGTTATCTTTTGAATCTTTCTTTACATATTATTCTTTCATATCTCCTGCATTTTGTTGCACCGATCATTCGCATGTACCCAATTGGCAAATCGAATTAAAAATGTCTTTTTTATGATCATAGAATGTTTGGATGTGAAATTAGTTTTTGATACATACTTACAGTTGTCTAAATTTAGTCAAGATTGTAGCGATTCAGCTGCCAATGGTTAAGTGTTCATCAGATTGGAGTGTGTTTGGCATTTATTTATTGATTGATCATACCAATTGTGTTGAATTTGTTGTTCAATTGCAGTTTTAAACGATCTGATTGCACAAGAGGCTTTAGAGTTCAGTGTTTGATAGTGTGATTCATAGTTGAAGATGGGTTCTTTATGCTGCTGTCAATGTGATGATGACTTTGAAGAATTTCCTGCTAATACTTTATACAGACACTGCATCTGCTTAAGGTTCTTTTTCCATCAATTGTTTACTGGGGTGAGTATGATTTTCACAAGCTTTACATTGATCCTCTTTCTTCTTCATAGTGGGGCTAATTTATTAAAAAGAAGTTTTTAAGTTCCTAGATTAATAACTTTATTATATCTCTTCGATAAAGGTACAAACTTTCAAAAGTTTTTATTTAGGGTGAGCGAGGCAGTTGAATAAATAATGAGATCTAAGAAGGGAATCACAAGAACCGTATGAACACTTGTATCTATTGATCTTATTGATGCATAAGGCGGTTATGTTATCGCATAACCACCTCTCTTTTACTTTTCCATCATATGTGGTTAGCACTACGTATAGGTACTTATGTGGTTCTCACTTTTCCTTACTTAAAATGGGTTCTTGTATTGAAACGCCCCTAGGGTAAGGAGCATTATTGTTTTATATTTGGGGTAATCAACTTTCAGTTGTTTTCTATTCTGGTTTGGTTGAAGATGATCATTTCCACGTCTACGTCTAGTTTACTATTTAGCTTAGAGGGTATTTTTTTAACGAAAATAGAAAAAAACTTAAAGTTCGTATCTTTTTGGAGAGAAAAGATGCCATAGGTCTAACCGTAAGAAATAGAAATGAACTTAATAATTTTTTTCTCATTTCTAGCAACCAAATTGAATTAGATGCAAATAGGAACCTACTTATATTTCATTACTAGTTTTAGCAACCATTTTACATTTTATTACCACTTGCATTTTTTTTTAGTTAAGCATTTTTCCACATGTGGTATCTAATATTGGGGGCAGGCAAGACATCAATGAGTGCCATATAATTGATTTACATGTAAAATCAGTTAAAATGAGGTTGGTTGCTAAAATCAGTAATAAACAGTAAGCTGTTTTCCCTTTTGTGTGTAAGCAAAAGTTGATTGCTGAAAGCGGTAAAAAAGATGCAATTTATTTTTTAGTTAAGCATTCATTTGCATATGTGGTATCTAATATGGCGGCTAGCACGTCATCTATCAGTGTCGCGATGTAAAATCTGTTAAAAGGAGATTGGTTGCTAAAATCAGTAATAAACAGTAAGCTGTTTTCCCTTTTGTGTGTAAGCAAAAGTTGATTGCTGAAAGCGGTAAAAAAGATGCAATTTATTTTTAGTTAAGCATTCATTTGCATATGTGGTATCTAATATGGCGGCTAGCACGTCATCTATCAGTGTCGCGATGTAAAATCTGTTAAAAGGAGATTGGTTGCTAAAATCATTAAGAAATTGTAAGATGTTTCTCCTTTTGCAATGTAATTAAATTTGATTGCCAAACGATGAAAAAGAAGGTACAACTCGTTTCTATTTAGTGCGGTTTGCCCATTATTATATCAGCCATGATAGAAATTCGATTAAAGTTGGTTACTTTTTATACAATTAGCCCATTGTTGTATGGCTAATGATTCTCAAAACACAGTATGGTGCGTTGTTTCAAAGGATTGAAGGACTACCCGTCTCCTCACCTACTCAAGGAACTGCTTCATCTTCGGGTGTTGGTTTTTCACTACCAACTTCTTTAAATGATGAAAACCATTCGGCTACAAGACCGCTGCCTTATGATTCTGACCACAGATTCACACATCTGCCACGTGGCCTAGTTTCTCGGCGCGAGAAATCAATGACTCATTTTCAAGAAGATTCACAATCTAGTATGGAATTCGCAAAGAGAAAATCTGGTATTGAATCTACAGATCAAGATTCTAAAAGAGGTAATTTAGAGTCTTTAGAGAAGTCTTTGAAAGTCAAAGCCTCAGAAGGGTTACTCTATGAACAATTTTCAGACAATGAAGATGTTTGTCCTACATGCCTTGATGGTAAATTCTTTAATATAATATTCATTCACACCACTTGTTAAATGGTAAATTGTTTGTATAACAAAGCTATGAAAAAGTGCAGAGTATACTTTGGAGAATCCTAAAATAGTGACACAATGCTCCCATCATTTTCACCTCGGTTGTATATACGAATGGATGGAAAGAAGCGACACTTGTCCTATGTGTGGCAAGGTACTGCTGATATACGCGCTTTGTGCATTTTAATCGTTTTGTTAATCGCTCATCGTCTTAGTTTTTGGTATTTCTTTGTTGTTTTTCAGGTGATGGAGTTTTGTGAGAGCCCGTAGTCATTCGGGGATTTGGTTATAAGGTATAAGAGGTTACAGTTATAGCAGATTGTATTGTTAATAATGCAAATCAAGTTTACTTAAAAGCTAACTGAAGTATGTTTGTCAATCTTATGGTATCTTTATTTTCAACTGGAAGTGTTCTTATTATATGTGTGATGATAGATAGAATGTGTTTAACTTCCTTAATGATAGGTTTTTATTTGTTGGGTTAAAAATGAAATGATGTTACTGTTGGTACCATGAATGGGTAATGCAGTAATACAAAGGTGCATACTATGCTGACAGCTATAGACTTAAAGTCTGCAACAATAACATGTTATATACTTATATGAAAGACCACTATTTTTTTACATTTCTTGTGATTAAGTGGTAAATTATTTTCATCTTTTGATCATTGATAAAACACTTATATATTAGTTTAAGTTAAGAACTTTGAGAATTGTACGCATAATCAGTGTTATGTATAGTTGTGGACCTATGATCTCTTGTGATGGGGTAACACCCCTTAAACGACACCTAAATAGACCCGGCCGCGACACCCAGAGGCTCCGTGGAGCCAGCCGCGGCTCACGCAGAAAAGGTGACATCCATCGATCAGCCGCGGCTCCGAAGGGTGCAAGCCAGCCGCGGCACACCCCGGGAAAGAGCAAAGGGTCGAAATACAAGGCCCAAGCCGCGCACCGTCCAGAAGTTAAGCCGCAATAGTCGCGGCCCTCAGATAGCGCAAAGGGAAGGCCGCGACACAATCAAATCCCAGAACCTGAACGCCCAAATAACACAAGGGAGATAAGCGTTCAACACTTGGAAGGTTCAAAGTATTAAAAGACACGTCACAAGCAAGACAGACGCTTATTGGTTAATCAACGAACATTGTCAGGACAAAAGACAACAAAACGAATAGAGACAAACCCTAACTAAACTGGAGAACAGAGGAGGTCAAAGTCAACTATGAAGACAAAGGGTATTAATGTTAAGTGAGAAACCCTTTGCAACAAAAGGAAGAAGAATCTCCTGTCCAGAGAAGTATAGAAGCAGATCCTTAGACTTTGACATTCCCAAAATAACAATAAGCTGAGAAACAGCCAAGATCAACAAACATTATAAATAGAGACCATCAACATTGAAGATGGACACACAAGAAAACACACACACAAAAGTCATAAGATAATACACTTACGCTCAGTTCATATAACCTCATCATAATCCTGGTGATCGTTAAGCACTGCTTCCCGTGTCTTGGTCACTCGACTAAGATCCGTGTAGCAATATTTGGCGCCATCCGTGGGACCTAACCAGTGTTGTAAAAATCGCGACTAGCCTCCGATTAGTCGCCGATTAATCGCTAATCGGAGGTTGGCCGCTTCGATTTCATCAAATCGCAGGTCCTAGGCGCTAATCGGTCAAATTTGGTCAAAGCCGGACCAAATCGTCCTAATCGACGGTGTTCCGACGATGAGAACAGCCGGATTTGTCTATTCTGGTGACTGATTAGTCGATTCCGGCGCCGGATTTGCCGATTCCGGCGCCGAACTCCGACGCCAGGGACTGAAACGGGAGAAGACGAACGACGGGGATGATGAGCTTTGAAATTATTTAATAAAGTTTAGTTATTTTGATATTTAACCCCCTCCATATTTATCAATTTACAATTTATCCCCCTAACTTGTAAATTAATACATAATTAAGTATAAAATTAATGTTATAGCTACATAAATTCATAAAATTATACACAAAGTCCGATCCGATTAATCCCGATTAATCCCGATTAATCCCTAGTCGGTACCCCACCGCCCGACTAGCGCTAGCGATTTTTACAACATTGGACCTAACGATCCTAAAACCCATCACCATGGATTCAAACCAAGTTACTCCTTGTCACAACAACGCCGACGACGTCGAAAATCCAAATGTTAACTCCCCTCCCCCTAATACAAATGCCACCCCTGAGGGAGGCAACGCCCGCAGTACCGTTATAACCCCAGAGTTCCTCAATCAGAACCGAGAGCAGATTCTTTTGCTGCTTCAGCAAGAAGAAAAGGAAAGACGGTTGAAGGACCTCCGGATGCGGTTAGAATACGAGGAGCCACCGAGGAATGAGGAGGAATAAAACTATCACGACGGATCAGGATCATCCAAAGAGAAAGGAGCCAAGAAGACCGTTCAGCAGGGTGCGGACATTGTGGTAAAAAGGCTAGATTTCGAGGACGATTTTAGTAAACCATACCGTCCCTCGACAGCGAAATCCCGGTCCAAGTTTATCCCGAAAATTGCAGAATTCACATTCCCGCCGAGACTAAAAATGCCATCTAATGTGGGGAAGTATAATAGGTTGGGAGATCCTGAAGATCACCTGGCGATCTTTGTGGGAGCCGCAGAAGTAGAGCAGTGGTCGGTACCAGTATGGTGCCACATGTTTGCCCAGACACTCACCGGGGTAGCTAGAGTATGGTTCGATAGTCTCCCCGCTGGTGGGATAAGCAATTTCGAAGAATTAGAAAATGGGTTCCTAAGAAATTTTAGCCAGCAGAGGTTGTCCGCAAAAGATCCCACAGAACTACACAACATCAAGAGAGGAGACCACGAATCCATCGAGAATTTCATAGTCAGATTTTCTAAGGAAAGCATGCAGGTAAGGGGGCTGACGAAACTATCACGATCTCGGCTTTCATCCACTGAGTAAAAAACGATCAACTTGTCGAAAGGTTCCACGAGAGCCTCCCGAAAACCGTGGACGAAATGTTGGAACGAGCTAAGGCGTTCGTTCGAGGTAAAAGGGCATGTGAGCAATTACGAGAAAGGACATTGAAAAAACCGACGCCGCCAACATGGGATCCGCAGAGAAGGCCGGGAGCGAAAGTGTGGGAAAGACAACGTTTCCAGCCACGTCCTCTGCAGTCAAGCCCGCCTTTCCAGTCCCGATTCACTCCTCCACTGAGGAACTCACCCAGTCCCCAGATAGCACTACCACCCTTAACAAAAACCCCCAGCGAAATTCTGGCCACAGAAAATGTCACACCCGACCGACGGCGGAATCATCGGAGCGGACGAGGGAATGATTGATTGTTCATAACTCATGATTGTCTAATAGTGAAAATAATATTAAAATCAGATTATAGGATAACATGAATTTAACAGATACAAATACAACAGTTAAAGTCACAAATAGTAATTGTCTTTTGATTTGACTAAGTCCAGGTCTTATATGATCAAGTAGAAGTCCACTAGCTTGCTTAACCTGAAATCATGTGAGAAAATAAAGTCAGCTAACGAATTAGCTGGTGAGTAATCATAGTTTTGAGTATACATATAGATTGATTGATTGATTGAGAATAATTCAATTCACCAGGTAACATTAAGACTTATATTGCAATAGTAAAGCATATAGATAACCGACACAATAGAAACCCCTTGACTTGACACTTGCATATAATAGACTCCACACATACACCATAGATTGACTCTTGCCTCTGGCACAATCACCACTCGACTATTCATATGGGGTGGGTTTGTATAATCACCACTCGTAAGCCATGTGGGGTGGATTATCCCAAACCAGTAGATCTACCATTGATACCAGGATTGATTGATTGAATTAGGGTTTTACTGTCGTCCAGTTTATCACAGTATGTTCACATAATTGCAAGTAATAACCTAACCTGTCTTGAATTGAATTTAGAATGAAATAACAATAGAATATCATGATTGAATATATTGTATCACATGATTTCCCCCAAATAAGAAATGATATAAAAAGGGGATATGAATACTCACTTGATTGATGAGATTAGAATCTGGATGTGATAGATTAGACACCAACGATTTCCTTATGATTAACCTAAGGATCGGTGTCTCGAATTAGAATAATAATGATTTGAAAAATTGGGAATAAATTAGGGTTTCCATATGATTTTGAATATAAACTAATTTATTTAGTTAAAAATGTTTGAAATAATTAAAGTGAATTTATTGAAAATGATTTTGTTTAAAAATTTAAAATAACCGTATCAGTTCACGTATCTGTTTGATTTATTGTGGCAATGTGGAAAAATAAATAATTAATCTTATTATTAATTATGTGATAATTAACTAATATGTTTAATTATTTAATTTATTAAAAGAAATGAAATTGTTATTTAAAATGATTTAAATATAATAAATTTATATATTTAATCATTATTTAAACAATAATAAATATGTGTGAAATTATTACAAATAATATTGTGTCAAATAATAATTCAATAAATTAAATTATTATTAGGAGTTCATTTTTATTTAAATAATTTTGTATTATTTATAACTTTATTTATTTAAAACATTTATTAAAAATAGATAAAATATTGAAATAAATTCCAGAAAAATAATTTAGTTGTTTAAATATTTTTAATGTCTTAAAAATATTTTATGATTTTTATGAATTTTTTTAGAATTTTTAGAGGCTTAAAATGTCTAAAAAAAAATGAGTGCAGGTGCCCGGGGTCGAACCCGGGACCTTCTGTTTGACATGGGAGCTCGTGACCAGCGAACCAAAGCCTAATTCGCGAAAGGATTCTGTTCCCTTTGTTTTTAAATAACAACAGCAAACATCCCCAATTTGAGGATGAACCCTAGATCAAATCAACCCAATTCGATCCCCAATTCGATGATGTTTACTGTAATAATCATAGGGCTTTGATTGCCCGTGTATAATCGAGTATGTAGGTACGTTCAATTACCTATATGGTGTTCGATTGAAGTTGATCCCAACGAAGAACAGGTCGCGGCACAGTGGGTGTCGTTTGATGCTCAAATCTTGTTTATAATCCAATTAAATTTGTGGGAAGCTTCGTATGATGATAAGTATCATAATCCCGTTGTCAATTTCAGTAAAATGGATCGGAGATGGGGTCTCGAGGTTGTTGCAGGTCCGACGGGTTGGTGGTTCGAATGGGGATTGTTTTTGTTTGTTTTAAACGAAATTGAGAATGTTAAAAGCTTATAAACAGATAAAGGGTCCTTCCACTTCGATTAATTTGATTATAAAAATGTGTTAGTGCGATTGTGGTTGGAAAAGTCGACCGACAACGCGTGGGAGGGTGAAGCACACTATCTGACTTCCAACTTTTCAATTCAAAGTGGGGCATGGTTCGAATCACGCGTGCGAGGCTGTCAGGAGTTTCAAATTTGATTGAAATCGAGTGTTTGGAGGGTTGTGGCTTGCCGGAAAAACGGCCGGAGATGTGGCCGTGTACAGTGACCGGTGTACAGTGGGTGGGCTGTGATTTTTTAAAAAAATTACACATTTGGCCCCTGTAGTTTGTGGTGTTTATTATTTTGTGTTAAGAGTTTCATAAACAGGTTTTAAAGTTTACATTTTCAACCCAAACTTTTAGGGTTTAGGTTTTTAATAATAACTATCATTATTAGTTTTTATTATTATTATTATTATATTATTATTATTATTATTATTATTATTATTATTTATTATTATTATTATTATTTTTATTATTATTATTATTTTTAATTTGATAACTAGGCTTCATAATTACTAATATAATTTTATAAAATCATATTAATAACTATATGGTTATAATGTGAATTAAATGATAATATTACTGTGCTCTCCTTGAAATAAGATAAATTCCCTTGGTTAACTTTTGTTTAACGAAAATTCGCGATGTTACAGTCTCCCCTGCTTTAGGAAATTTCGTCCCGAAATTGTTCCAAGGAGGCTGAAACGAAAAGATGAGGATACTGGGTTTCATTTGGTCCTCACGTTCCCAGGTGAACTCCAGGCCACGTTTAGATTCCAGCGGACTTTGACAATCGGTATTCGACTACGTTTGAGTTGTTTGACTTCCCGATCCATAATTTCCACAGGTTTCTCAATAAAGTGCATAGATTCATCAATCTGGACTTCGTTGAGTGGAATGTGGAAATTTTTATCGGCAAGACATTTCTTGAGATTTGAAACATGAAACGTTGGTTGTATATTGCTGAGCTCTTGGGGTAGTTCAAGCTTGTAGGCCACTTTCCCAATTTGCTCGTGTACTTTGAGTGGACTCGCGTAACGAGGTGCTAGCTTCCCTTTCTTTCCAAAGCGAATCACTCCCTTCCAAGGTGATACCTTAAGAAGTACGAGATCACCTACATTGTATTCCATGGGTTTACGTCTTTTATCAGCATTAAGCTTTTGACGATTTCTAGCAGTGAGCAGACTATCACGGATCTTGTGTGTTTTGTCGTTTGTTTCTTGTATCAATTCCGGACCAGTAATTTGTGATTCACCAACTTCAGACCATACAAGGCCGCAAATGGTGTCATCTGTTGGTCTTGTAACTGTTATTGTAAGAGAATTCAATTAACGAAAAATGAGAATCCCACGATCCACTGAAATCAATGACACAAGCCCGGAGTATATCCTAGAGGGTCTGTATCGTTCTTTCAGTCTGATCGTCGGTTTGTGGGTGATAGTCCGTGCTAAGATTCAGTTGAGTTTTGAGAGATGATTGGAGACTTTTCCAGAAACGAGAGATGAAGCGACCATCACGATCAGAGATAATATCTTTACTTGACAATAGATTGTTTAAGAAGACTACCATCACGTAATCAGGTTTTGATGATAACTCACAATGAAAATCGATAGATAAGGAATAAATGGTTTGATGTAGCTAGATCGAGTCAAAACATGAGGATAAAGGAAAAGAAATTGATTTAAGAATTTAAATGTTCCAAGCTTAGAATCAATAATTAACCTAAAACGATCGGGTCTCTTTTCAAGTTCAGAGATCATGCTTTGGCTTGATAGGTCGAAACACTAACATTATTTCATCCTTCAAGTTACTACATGAGTCTCGTCACTCGATTACAACCATGGTAAGTTGATGATCAAGAAATGAGAATAGTCATCAAGGTATGGTTTTCACCCTAACTTGATGGTGTACCCTCAAGGTATGACCACTAGCTTACCAATCCAAAAAGTTTGATCCCAACTCATTGTTGAGGATCCATAAAAATAAGACGAGGTAACTCATCATTAAGGTGAGGGATTCACTCCTATCTTAACGATGAATTTTTTTTTTCAAACAAAATATAATAGATAGACTTCCTCATCAAAATCCAGAATTCACTCCTACTTTGACGAGGTCGTTTCATTTGAGAAATACAATCCATGAAAATGAAATTATCATCAAGGTATGAATTTCACGAGTATCTTGATGATCGAGCTTTAAGAAAACAATCGAAGATTGACATTTGTCACCAAAGTACGGGTTTCAATCCTATTTTGGTGAGATCATGTCATTTGTGAAATGCAAATTCCAAAGTGAATAATTGAAGTCAGTCCTCGAGATAAGGAAATCACCCTAATCCAGAGGATGAAATTTCATAAAACACATCATTGAAGAACATTTATTGAAATGAATAAAGATTCATCACCAAAGTAAGGGAATCACCCATGTTTTGATGAGTTAGAATCATTTAGGAGATTCGAGTGTCCTTAGTCATAGGTTGACTTACAAACTCTTTCATCTCCCACGGTGCAAACGGTTCAAAGTTAGACTTAAGAGGAAAAATATCTCAATTAGAAATTTAGAAATTTTCAAATTACATCAATGTAACAAAAGGAAAATCACGATTACAAATCTTGAATTACATCATGAAGACGAAATCAAGGACAAGAATTATTCAACACCACATCATTGGTGGCTTGAGCTTGTTGGGTATTGATGTTGAAAGCACGTCCTTGAGCCGTAGGAACTGGGATGACAAGTTGAGAGCATCGATTGCGAAAATGGTTCGGATCACCACATTGATAGCATGCACGACCCTGGGTAATTGCAGGAAGATGTTGGTGAACTGGTGCATTGGTCGGAGCTTTAGCAGCACTCCTGCACACGTTGAATGTATGACCCAAACGACCACAGTTTGTGCATTGACGACACTGAGTGTTAGCGGGATGATGGTAATTGCAGATGTTACACAGTGGATGGGGTCCGACGTATGGCTTTCTCATCAGCGATTGGTTGTTTACCACTTGTTGATGTGTTGGAGGGACTTGAGTAATTGGCACAGCAGGGGTAATTACAGCAAAGTTTTGAGATTGAGCCTTCCTCTTCTTGTTCTTGGAAAACTCGGGTTGGTCGGTTTTGACGGTCTCGTTAGAAAGTTTATCGGTATTCTTCTTCGATCCTTTCCGGGTTAAGGAACCCGCTTTCACATGATTATCCGTTAACTGTGCAGCCAGCCTGATAGCATCTTCTAGTGTTGAAGGATTCCTCCCTAGCACCGTATCCTGAATCTGCATAGGTAGTCCACCAATGTATTTCTCGATGGCACGAGAGGTAGGGGTAGCAAGATGCGGTACTAAAAGGCTCAGTTCGTGGAATCGGTTAGTGTATGCTAGGTTCTCGCCATTGTCTTGGGTTAACTCCCAGAATTCAGCTTCCAGTTTTCGGACTTCGTTTCTTGGGCAGAACTCTTTAGTCATGAGCTCTTTAACTTCAGTCCATGTTAAAGCTAGAGCAGTTTCAGTTCCACGGGTTCGTTTCTCCCGTTCCACCAAGTGAGTGCACGTTTCTGGAGAACACTTGTGGCATACCGGACTTTTAGATTTTCAGGGCATTCGCTGTTTAGGAAAGTGTTCTCGATGCTTTCGAACCACTGTAGTAATCCGGTGGCTCCTTCTGTTCCACTGAACTTGGTGGGGTTGCAAGAACTGAAATGTTTGTAAGTACAAGTTCGGGGAGGGTTTGGTGCAATTGGGTTTTGGACAGTATTGTTGCCTTGGTTCAAATGGGTAAGTAGAGTTGGGATGACCGCAGTAACTTCACGTGCTACAATAGCAGAAATCTTACGGCCAGAGTTTCTAGATCGTGAACGGATTCGACGAGAAGACATGCTGTAATATGGAAAGAAGAAACCTCTATGAGAAACGGGTAATTGGTTTTTAAAACTTTTCAACATAATAAAATCGTTAATGAGATTGTTTAAAACAACAATGAGAGGTTAGGAGTGTAAACGTTCGGTTCGCAAACCAAAACGAATACGTTGACTTATCAAAGTATTGTGTCCAGCACGAGGACATGCGTACCTATAAGCGAATACTCATCTCGAGGGTTCCCAGGTAAGGTAATCAAGTTGTATGAAATACCTTGCCTAGACAGAACACCTTAAGATACAGGTATCCCACTCTTCCAGCATTGCATGTTCTCGGTCATGTGACACGGACTTTGACGAGATTTGAAAACCATGAATAACAATCGAGTTTTTGGAGTTTGAAATCACTTGAATTAGGCACACAGTGCCTTAGAGTATGAGTTAAGATTCGTGTGTATATTGATAGATTCATAGTATAAGAAGAATCACATAAGGTATATAATCACATAATCAAGTATAAACATGTAAAGCACATATAATCCTATCTATGCATATAAAATACATGAGAGGACTCATGTGTAAAGGTACCTAGTTATAGTCTAGGTCACTCCATTTCTAATAACCTAATTCCCTATAACCATGGCTCTGATACCAATCTGTCACACCCCGACCGACGGCGGAATCATCGGAGCGGACGAGGGAATGATTGATTGTTCATAACTCATGATTGTCTAATAGTGAAAAATATTAAAATCAGATTATAGGATAACATGAATTTAACAGATACAAATACAACAGTTAAAGTCACAAATAGTAATTGTCTTTTGATTTGACTAAGTCCAGGTCTTATATGATCAAGTAGAAGTCCACTAGCTTGCTTAACCTGAAATCATGTGAGAAAATAAAGTCAGCTAACGAATTAGCTGGTGAGTAATCATTGTTTGAGTATACATATAGATTGATTGATTGATTGAGAATAATTCAATTCACCAGGTAACATTAAGACTTATATTGCAATAGTAAAGCATATAGATAACCGACACAATAGAAACCCCTTGACTTGACACTTGCATATAATAGACTCCACACATACACCATAGATTGACTCTTGCCTCTGGCACAATCACCACTCGACTATTCATATGGGGGGTTTTGTATAATCACCACTCGTAAGCCATGTGGGGTGGATTATCCCAAACCAGTAGATCTACCATTGATACCAGGATTGATTGATTGAATTAGGGTTTTACTGTCGTCCAGTTTATCACAGTATGTTTACATAATTGCAAGTAATAACCTAACCTGTCTTGAATTGAATTTAGAATGAAATAACAATAGAATATCATGATTGAATATATTGTATCACATGATTTCCCCCAAATAAGAAATGATATAAAAAGAGGATATGAATACTCACTTGATTGATGAGATTAGAATCTGGATGTGATAGATTAGACACCAACGATTTCCTTATGATTAACCTAAGGATCGGTGTCTCGAATTAGAATAATAATGATTTGAAAAATTGGGAATAAATTAGGGTTTCCATATGATTTTGAATATAAACTAATTTATTTAGTTAAAAATGTTTGAAATAATTAAAGTGAATTTATTGAAAATGATTTTGTTTAAAAATTTAAAATAACCGTATCAGTTCACGTATCTGTTTGATTTATTGTGGCAATGTGGAAAAATAAATAATTAATCTTATTAATTAATTATGTGATAATTAACTAATATGTTTAATTATTTAATTTATTAAAAGAAATGAAATTGTTATTTAAAATGATTTAAATATAATAAATTTATATATTTAATCATTATTTAAACAATAATAAATATTGTGTGAAATTATTACAAATAATATTGTGTCAAATAATAATTCAATAAATTAAATTATTATTAGGAGTTCATTTTTATTTAAATAATTTTGTATTATTTATAACTTTATTTATTTAAAACATTTATTAAAATAGATAAAATATTGAAATAAATTCCAGAAAAATAATTTAGTTGTTAAATATTTTTAATGTCTTAAAATATTTTTTATGATTTTTATGAATTTTTTTAGAATTTTTAGAGGCTTAAAATGTCTAAAAAAAAATGAGTGCAGGTGCCGGGGTCGAACCCGGGACCTTCTGTTTGACATGGGAGCTCGTGACCAGCGAACCAAAGCCTAATTCGCGAAAGGATTCTGTTCCCTTTGTTTTTAAATAACAACAGCAAACATCCCCAATTTGAGGATGAACCCTAGATCAAATCAACCCAATTCGATCCCCAATTCGATGATGTTTACTGTAATAATCATAGGGCTTTGATTGCCCGTGTATAATCGAGTATGTAGGTACGTTCAATTACCTATATGGTGTTCGATTGAAGTTGATCCCAACGAAGAACAGGTCGCGGCACAGTGGGTGTCGTTTGATGCTCAAATCTTGTTTATAATCCAATTAAATTTGTGGGAAGCTTCGTATGATGATAAGTATCATAATCCCGTTGTCAATTTCAGTAAAAATGGATCGGAGATGGGGTCTCGAGGTTGTTGCAGGTCCGACGGGTTGGTGGTTCGAATGGGGATTGTTTTGTTTGTTTTAAACGAAATTGAGAATGTTAAAAGCTTATAAACAGATAAAGGGTCCTTCCACTTCGATTAATTTGATTATAAAAATGTGTTAGTGCGATTGTGGTTGGAAAAGTCGACCGACAACGCGTGGGAGGGTGAAGCACACTATCTGACTTCCAACTTTTCAATTCAAAGTGGGGCATGGTTCGAATCACGCGTGCGAGGCTGTCAGGAGTTTCAAATTTGATTGAAATCGAGTGTTTGGAGGGTTGTGGCTTGCCGGAAAAACGGCCGGAGATGTGGCCGTGTACAGTGACCGGTGTACAGTGGGTGGGCTGTGATTTTTTAAAAAAATTACACATTTGGCCCCTGTAGTTTGTGGTGTTTATTATTTTGTGTTAAGAGTTTCATAAACAGGTTTTAAAGTTTACATTTTCAACCCAAACTTTTAGGGTTTAGGTTTTTAATAATAACTATCATTATTAGTTTTATTATTATTATTATTATTATTATTATTATTATTATTATTATTATTATTATTATTATTATTATTATTTTTTATTATTATTATTATTTTTAAATTGATAACTAGGCTTCATAATTACTAATATAATTTTATAAAATCATATTAATAACTATATGGTTATAATGTGAATTAAATGATAATATTACTGTGCTCTCCTTGAAATAAGATAAATTCCCTTGGTTAACTTTTGTTTAACGAAAATTCGCGATGTTACAGAAAACCTGAATTTTGCCAGACCTACCCGCTGAAGCTGGGAGTAAAAAGGGATGCGAGCAGGTATTGCGAATTTCACAGGGAAAATGGACACACGACGGATGACTGTTTTTCGCTGAGAAGGCAGATCGAGTCGGCAATCAAGACGGGAAAACTAGCTCATCTCCTGAAAGAGTTAAAGAAAACCCCTAGGTGAGCGAAAAAAGAAAGGAAATTTTCATGGTCCAGTGTGCCAACGGGAAAGGAAAAAGACATGCAGATCACATGGAGCCCTGGATGTCTCAGGAGATCTCTTTCCCACCAATCTACGGGGGAAGTTTCGCCAGCGGTCCAATCACAGTCTCAGCAATCGTAGCAGGTCACCAGATCCATCGAGTGTACGTGGACAGCGGGAGCAGTTCCGAGATTATGTATGAGCATTGTTTCTTATAGTTAGATGAAGAAGTCAGGAAAAAACTGGACGCCAAGACCCACATGTTAACAGGATTCACGGGGGAAGTGGTTCAGCCACTGGGGCAGCTCCAGCTCCCTGTAGTAATTGGAAATCACGCAGGCTGGCGAGAAGTAACGATGACCTTCTTGGTAGTGCGTTCGGAATCTGCGCACAATATAATCCTGGGGCGACCCGGGTTATGTACTCTGAGCGCGGTCATATCCACGGTACACGCAGCAATCAAATTCCCTACACCGACGAGAGTCGTCACTATATATTCTAGTAGAGAATGTAAGAATGTAAGAATGCTGGCACCGGCGGCCTCGCCTTCCGAAGAAGATTCCGTCCATCCGACGAGTGAGAAGTGGGTGATAAACCCGTTTTTTCCAGAACAAAAGATCACCATAGGGGGCCAATTGATGGACTCCACGAAGGATCGGCTCAGATGTTTATTGCAAAGCAACCTTGATATTTTTGCATGGGAACCTGCAGACATAGTAGGAGTCCCCCGAAACATCACGGAACACAAATTAAAGACGTACCAGTCCAAGGAGCCGGTGGTGCAGAAACGCAGGTACATTGGCGAAGAAAGGAGTCGAGCCGTCATAGAAGAGGTAAAGAAGCTACTGCAGGCCGGAATCATCAGGGAAGTACATTACCAAACTTGGGTTGCCAACCCGGTCATGGTAAAGAAGGGAGATGACACATGGAGAATGTGCATCGACTTTAAAGACTTGAACAACGCCTGTCCGAAATACTGTTATCCGTTGCCAGAAATCGATCTAAAGGTAGATTCTCTAGCGCCTTTCCTTTGAAATGTTTTTAGACGCATACAAAGGTTATCATCAGGTACAGATGGCTCGGGAAGACGAAGATAAAACCGCGTTCTTCACGGACGTGGGCATTTTTTGTTTTACAAAGATGCTGTTTGGGTTAAAGAATGCAGGAGCCACCTACCAGCGGTTAATGGACAAAGCTTTCAGCTCCCAGATTGGAAGAAATATCGAAGTTTATGTCGACGATGTGGTAATCAAAAGTCGCAGTGAAGAATCTCTGCTAGACGACATAGCCGAAACTTTTGAAACACTGCGAAGAATGAACATGAGGTTAAATCCGCAGAAGTGCTCCTTCGGTGTTGAAGAAGGAAAGTTTTTGGGGGTAATGGTAACAAAGGAAGGCTTCGAAGCAAATCCTGAAAAGATTGCGGCTGTGATTCGAATGCCCTCCCCAAAGTCAGTCAAAGACGTTCAGACCCTCAATGGGCGTCTGGTGGCCCTGAACAGGTTCTTGTCGAAACATGCCGAGCGCACCCTACCATTCATGTCTACGTTAAAAACTGCTTGGATAAAAAGAAATTCTTGTGGACACAAGAGGCGGAAGAAGCGTTTCAACAAATGAAGGTATACCTGGGCAATTTACCAACACTCGTAGCTCCATTCCCAAAGGAGAAATTAGTCATGTATCTCTCGGCTGGGAAAGAAGCAGTGAGCGCCGTGTTAATGACAGATAGGGAAGGGAAGCAAACGCCAATATACTTCATCAGCAGGGCCTTGAAAGACCCCGAGACTCGGTACTCGCCCCTGGAGAAGCTCGTCTTGTCATTAGTACATGCATCCAGGAGGCTATGTCGTTACTTCCAAGCTCATGAGGTGGAGGTAAGGACGGGCCATCCAATACAACAAATACTAAGGAAACCGGAAATTTCGGGAAGGTTGGCAAAATGGGCCATCGAGCTGGGTGTCTTTGGAATACAATACAAGCCTAGGACGGCGATGAAGGGCCAAGTGGTCGCCGACTTTCTAGCAGAAACCCCTCAGGATGAAGACCCGACCCTCGGTATGAATCAAGCTAAGCACGAATCAGGAGAAGAATGGTCCCTCCATACTGATGGGGCTTCCAACGACGAAGGGTCCGGAGCAGGGTTGATATTGGTAGGGCCTGAAGGTGAAGAAATAACATATGCCCTAAGGCTAGCTTTCAACAGTTCCAACAACGAAGCGGAATACGAGGCGCTGCTGGCAGGGCTCAGGTTGGCAAAACAGATGAACATCCGGAAGTTACATGCACATGTCGATTCATTACTGGTCGCCAATCAAATCAATGGATCTTATGACGTGAAGGAAAGCACGATAAAGCAATACCTGGATAAGGCAGAGGAGATGATAAGCGAATTCAGCAAGTGTGAGGTCTCGCATATACCTCGCAGCAAGAACAAGAAAGCAGACGCCCTGAGCAAACTAGCTTCAGTTACATTCAGCCATCTTGCCAAGGAAGTCAGGGTGGAGGTTTTGCAATCCCCATCCATAGAAAGAAGGGAAGTGGCAACAATCAGAGTGGAGGAAGGAAAAAGTTGGATGGATCCGATCGTGGATTACTTGAAAAATGAAAACCTAACAGAAGGCAGAGCAGAGGCTAGGGCATTGCAAACAAAGGCGTTGCATTATGAGTTACAGCATGGAATTTTGTACAGAAGGTCCTTCATGGGCCCGCTACTAAGATGCTTAACACCGTAGGAGGCCAACTACGTCATCCGAGAAATGCACGAGGGCATCTGTGGCATACATGCCGGACCAAGAATGGTGGTGGCAAAGGCAATATGGGCGGGATACTATTGGCCTGGAATGCATAAGAGTGCGGTAGGTGAGATCCAGAAATGTGAAAGTTGCCAAAGGCATGCCCCCATGTGCCACAGGCCTAGGAAAGACATGATCCCGGTCACATCCGCTTGGCCATTCCAAAAGTGGGTGATGGATATTGTAGGCCCTTTTCCAGTTTCGACAGGAAAAGCAAAATTTCTTTTGGTAGCCGTAGATTACTTTACTAAGTGGGTGGAGGCGAAGGCTTTAAGAACCATCACGGGGCAACAGGTGAAAAAGTTTGTGTGGGAACATATAGTATGCCGGTTCGGGTTACCATTGTTCATTGTAACGGATAATGGCAAACAGTTCGCAGACAATCCATTCAAATCATGTTGTCAAGAACTGATGATCACACAGATCTTCACCTCCGTCGCCCATCCTCAAGGCAACGGTCAGGTGAAAAGGGTTAATCGAAGCATTGTGGAAGGAATCAAAACAAGGCTGGGGTTAGAAGGGAAATGTTGGGTGGAAGAACTACCTAGCGTTCTCTGGGCACATCGAACCATGCCCAAAACGAGCCATGGGGAAACACCGTTTAGCCTGACATATGGCTCGGAAGCTATGATCCCGGCGGAACTGGGAATGCAAACTGCTCGGGTTGCGCAAGTCAGTCAGATTGATAATGATATGGAGCTGAGGTTAAACCTGGAACTGTTAGAAGAACGAAGAATGATGGCAGCAATCAGAGAAGCTAGACATAAGAAGGAAGTAGAAAGGTATTATAATTCCCGAGTCAAAAAACAGATTTTCAAGGAAGGAGACTACGTCCTACGTAGTAACGAGGCGAGCCGGGCAAAGGAACAAGGTAAACTGGGTCCCCGATGGGAAGGACCATACATAATCGCAGAAGCTGGAGAAAATGGGGCTTACAAGCTCAGTCACTTGGACGGTAAAATAGTACCGCGTATGTGGAACGGGGCTCAGCTCCGAAAATGCTATATGTAACGGATAATCTTTCTTGATGTAATTCAATTTTCGTTATAAGAAGGCACGCCAATGTGCCAGAATTCACATCAAATTATTTAGTGTCCATGCTAAAACCAACAAGAAAAACGAGCAAGCAACCAAGCTCATATATTTAGAAGAGTAACCAAGAAAAACGAGCAAGTAACCAAGCTCATATATTTAGAAGAATAACCAAGAAAAACGAGCAAGTAACCAAGCTCATATATTTAGAAGAGTAACCAAGAAAAACGAGCAAGTAACCAAGCTCATATATTTAGAAGAGTAACCAAGAAAAATGAGCAAGTAACCAAGCTCATATGTTCAAGAGAAAAACCAATGAATAACGAGCAAGTAGCCCAGCCCATATATTTAGGAGAGAAGCCAAGAAAAAAGAGCAAGTAACCGAGCTCATATGTTTCAAAGAGAAAATCAAGAAAAACAAGCTAAGAACCACGCTCATGAAACCAAGCTCAAATGATCAGTTGAGCCGCGAACGGGGGCGTCGTACGGTACGCTTGCCGCGGCTAAAAAACACCCCACCACCAGGCGACTACAAGCCGCGGCTGGGGTAACAATGTCTTCACATCGCACAAAATAAACCCCCTACCCGTCGGCTACAAGCCGCGGCTGGGAAAAGAAGGGGTACGATCCACATACGGAAAAACAAAGCCACATATATGACAAAAGGTTCAATTAATAAACGACAAGGAAATACATAGGATAGTTGCCAAATACAGTACTTCAACAAAAGTTGGCAAACAACAAGTTCATATAATCAAGCGTAAAAACATAAAAACAAGCGCCAACTACGCCTTGTCTTGAGGAACTGGAGGGTCTTTCGGCTTCAGGAAAGACTTGATCTCGGCAATATCTCGATCGCACATGGCTGCAATAGTCTCAACCATGGGAAAAGTAGCCTCATCGAAACGGCTGGATTCAACACGGAGTTTCTCTAAAGCCTCGCTGTCAAAGTTACTCGTCTCCTTAGGTTTTTTGCCCCTCAAGGCCCAATAAGCACCATCCTTAAGTCCTGCGCTATACCCCACTTTGTCAGCAAGCTCATTAATTTTTCCCAACATATCAAGGCACTCATCACTATCGCGTATCTTGTTAAAAGCCAACCCAATTCCATCAAAAATAAGCCACTTCTTCTCGGAAACAAGACCGGCTACCCTTTGCTCAAGTTCGAGAGGCGGCTTTCAGAAGTCTGCCGATAGTCTTTAAACTCAATAGAGACCCGCTTCGTCGCAGCAGACTGGATACGAAGCTCCTCTTGAGCACCACCAAGCTCCCGAGCATATTTTTCCTTATCTTTTTCAGCCAACTCACATCGAGATTCAAGAGCAACCTGTTGAGTTTTCAGCTCAGAAACTTACTTTTTCAGATCACGAATCTCCTTGAGACCTACAACCAGTAAATTCCAAATTAAGACAATTCAAGTGGTATAAACGATGATCACCAAATGGCATGAAAAAGATGTCAAACTACCTTCAGCCCAACGGCCGTGAATCTCAACAAAAGAGAAGAAACCATTCACAATAGCAGCACAACCTTCATTGGACAAATCTTTATTTCTCAAACCCTCGGCACGATAAAGTTCTGACGGGGTACGTGAGGCAAACATAACTTCCTTGCACGAATCAGGAGTCTCGAAGGTGGTGCCATTAGAAAGATCTCAGTCAGGCACGAACTTCTCTGGCAAATTAGTATCCGCACCGGCAGATAAACTATCAGAACCAGACCCCTTCTTGTTCGAACCACCTGACGATTCATCCGAACCGTTGTTAGAGCTCGAAAATGTATCATAAGAAGAGTTGTCGAAAGAAGACCCAGAAGCCAAGGTTTTCCTAGCACCCGCGACGAGCTTCTTTCCCCTGAGAGTCACGGCCGCCCTTTTCCTTTGGGAGCCGCGGCCGAAGCTCCAACCTTCACAGCCGCGGCAAGCCCCATTGTCGCTTTGGGAGCCGCGGCTTCCACCCCTTTTCCTTTAGACGCCGCGGGAGAGGCCGACGGTCTTAGGCCAGAAGCCCCTAGCCCCTTTCGAGTCATTTTGACACATTTTGACGCCGGAGGTATCCCTGCTGCGGTTTGGCTACCTCGTTTGCCAGACTACAGCGATAAGGAATCTCCAGGTTGCACCACAAAATTGGCTGTCGTTTCAGAATGGGCGAAATCCCGTCAGGCAAAGGTTCAGAATGCTCGGTGACATCCTCCGAAGCAGATAGCTTCATTCGCTCAAAAAGACCCATCCCTGCAAAAAGATAAAATCAAGAAACATGTCAAGCGTCAGTCAAATAAGACGAACAAAGCACAGCGAAAACAAGAAGAACTTACTTCCCCCGATAAGCCATGTAGGGAACCATGCTCTGGTCAACCTAGTTGCGGCTAACACCAGCCATCACAAGAAAATGTTCGGAATAAGTCCGAAGCATAGTTGGCTCGGCTTTAATAGATCATAAGCCGAGGAGTCATAATCACCAGCTTTAGGTGAAAAATCCTTTATCACTACCTCGGGTGATAACCAATTCATTTCAAAAGGAATGACACGATTGGAGATGAAGAAGAAATGGTCTTTCCAATGTTTTAAACTAGTGAAGTACGTGAAACCAAAGGAGGACTCAGCGATTTCCTCTTCTCAAAAGTTAACCAATCCCCTACCCGGTTAAGCTTATAGAAGGCTCTAAAAAGGTTCACTTCAGGATCAATACTAAGGGCCCGACATGATATCTCAAAGTGATAAAACCTTAATCAATCCTAAAGGGACAAGTTGGGTTACGTGCATATTATAGTATTTAAGCAAGCTACATAAGAAGCGGCTAACGGGAATTCGAAAATTACTAAAGCTAAAAAAAGATGTATATAAAGCAACCATCCCGTCAGGAGCCCCCTTTACGCTAGACCCGGAAGGGGGAAGAAGAGGATTCAAATCACTACTTATACCATATCCAGTAACAAAGTTCAAATAATCTTAAGTAATAACAGACCTCTGATCATTCATATCACTCCTACACTCCATAGAATAAGATAAAAGAGAAGACAAACAAAATTACTAGAGATAAGAGGAGATCTTGGATCTTGAAAAAGGATGAGAGAATTTGAAGATATGAAAAGAGAAGAAAAAATTTGAAAGTGTGAAAGAGGGAGTAGGTGGATTCAAGTATTTAAAGGAAAAGAATGGGAGAACCCAAGGGCCTCGCGGAGCCCAAGGGTGTCACGTCAACCGACCTAGAAGCCGGCCTAGGAAGAGGGGTCAAATCGACACCTTTTCATTTTTCAAAAAAAATCGGACCGATTGAACTATACTCGACGTTTTACTCCAATACCGTGGTGAAAACCACCGCATTGGACTAGGGGGGACATGATGGGGTAACACCCCTTAAACGACACCTAAATAGACCCGGCCGCGACTCCCAGAGGCTCCGTGGAGCCAGCCGCGGCTCACGCAGAAAAGGTGACATCCATCAATCCAGCCGCGGCTCCGAAGGCTGCAAGGCCAGCCGCGGCACACCCCGGGAAAGAGCAAAGGTCGAAATACAAGGCCCAAGCCGCGACACCGTCCAGAAGTTAAGCCGCAATAGTCGCGGCCCTCAGATAGCGCAAGGGGAAGGCCGCGGCACAATCAAATCCCAGAACCTGAACGTCCAAATAACACAAGGGAGATAAGCGTTCAACACTTGGTAGGTTCAAAGTATTAAAAGACACGTCACAAGCAAGACAGACGCTTATTGGTTAATCAACGAACATTGTCAGGACAAAAGACAACAAAACGAATAGAGACAAACCCTGACTAAACTGGAGAACAGATGAGGTCAAAGTCAACTATGAAGACAAAGGGTATTAATATTAAGTGAGAAACCCTTTGCAACAAAAGGAAGAAGAATCTCCTGTCCAGAGAAGTGTAGAAGCAGATCCTTAGACTTTGACATTCCCAAAATAACAATAAGCTGAGAAACAGCCAAGATCAACAAACATTATAAATAGAGACCATCAACATTGTAGATAGACACACAAGAAAACACACACACAAAAGTCATAAGATAATACACTTACGCTCAGTTCATATAACCTCATCATAATCCTGGTGATCGTTAAGCACTGCTTCCTGTGTCTTGGTCACTCGACTAAGATCCGTGTAGCAACATCTTGCAACCGGGGTCGGTTTAATTATTTTTTTAGTTATGATTTGAAGATAAAGAATAAAACATATTTGCATTTTTATTTAAATAAATATGTAGATATTTTAGAAAACAGCTAAATACTAATTCAAAAATTGTAATGTGGCTAATGCATAATCAAGTTGAGAACTTTGTGAATCTTATGCGTAATCAGCGACTCAGCGTTATGTATAGTTGTGGATCTATTATTTTTTTTCAACCGGGTTAGTTATCTTCGGTGCTCGGTTTATTAACTTGACATATGAATTTTGGGCTTGAGTCGGATTGGATCACGGGTAACTTATTGTTGTAATTATTATAACTAAGAGCTATAATGACTTTTTGAGGTAATTATGATCATGAAAAAGTAATGTACTATTTAATAATCATTTATAAAAAATAATTGAGTTTTATATTCTTTTTTCTGCTTTTCACTTTCATGTATAGATTAATTATATTTAAGTAAGCTAAAAAATTAGAAGGTTGGTCGAAACCATAATACACGTTACATATAACAAATTAACAATTATATAAAAAACCACGGGTCGGTTGAGTCCAACCCTTTCTCCTATGACCCCATCTATGGTTACGTACCGTTCGTCAAATATAACGAGCGAAATAGAAATTGTTAGGTGCACATGTAGAATATCCAAAGAAAAGAACCTGGAATCAGATTTATGCAGTTAGAGGCGAACAAAAAACGGGTATGTAAACTCAACCCAACCTGATCTTGAAACCAGTTTGTCTGATATTGGTCGATTTCAAACTTAACCTCTAATTGAAAAGCGGTTTCACAAACAATGGTTTGAAACTAGTTTAAACTAAATCGAACCGGATAAAACCTGATTCAAACTGAACCGATCATGTTTCACTTCAGAAGCTGGTTTGAACTTGAACTGATTTCACCAAGAAGCGGGCAATGCTTCGACCATATTGACCCAAACTGAATTGGATTAAACCTATCAAACTGAACTGATCATTTTTTAATTTAAAAACTTATTTGAACCCAAACCGATTTCACCAAAAACCAGTTTTAACTATTGTCCTGCCAATCATAATTGATTTCAATCCTTATCATTTCGGGATAATAAAATCAACATGCGTTAACGTCTATTTCTTCTTCATTTACTAAACCATTATTAACTATTAATGTTGTTGGAAAAAATAACACGTTCTTAAACGTAGTTGAAAAAGATAACATGTGGTTAGAGTTTCACCTCATTTTCAAGCAAAACACATGTAGGCCGTAGCTTAACGATATCAACATAGTTTTTTTTTAACGCTAAAAGTTTTAAGATGGAGTTTTTTTTTAGAGTTAAAATATCTTCAGTCTGCGGATTACATCTATAAAATAAGAGGTGAACCAAACATTTAAAGTATGCAAGAAAAATATTGTTTGCTTTTTAACGTCTGTAAACTACTAAAATAAACTGGTGATGGTGTACGGACGGTGATGGTGGTAGTGGTGGACGGCATTGCAGGACGGTGGTGGTGATGGTGGTGGACGGTGGTGGTGTGATGGGAGACGGTGGGTGATGGTGGAGGTGGACGGTGGGTGGTGGGAGGCGGTGGAAGTGGACGGTGGTGGTGGTGGACAGTGGGTGGTGGAGGTGGACAGTGGGCGGTGGTGTTTTACCAAAAAGAGCTCGTGTGGATTTTTTTTAATAAGACGTCATCTAAGAAAAACAATCTGTAGATGACAATGTTTGCATGTAGACTGTGCGGCATATACAGAAAAACCTACAAAAAAAAAACATCCGTTAAAAAAATCATTTTCTAACACTATATAAATACCCCTAATCGTATCAGTGTCTCTCCACCACTACACTACCTCTGCAATTACACTTTGATTCTTTCATCTCTTCAATCTTCAACATTCACAATCAATTACTTCAATCATCATACACATTTTGAATGCTTTTGTTATAATCTTCAATTGTTCATTGTTCATTGTTCTTCCCCTATTGAAGGACCAATGGAATTAGACCCCAAATTGATCAATGTCATCACTCTCCTCATCGCCACCATCGCCGTCGCTAAAATCATCTCCACCTTCTTAATCCCCCGATCCCGTCAACGTCTGCCGCCGGTGGTCAACGCATTGCCGGTCGTCGGCGGTCTTCTCCGGTTCTTGAAAGGTCCGATGATCATGCTTCAAGAAGAATACCCTAAATTGGGGAGTGTTTTTACAGTCAATTTGCTGCATAAGAACATCACGTTCCTGATCGGACCTGAGGTTTCATCGCATTTCTTTAAGGCTTCTGAATCGGACCTCAGCCAGCAAGAGGTTATCGGTTCAACGTGCCAACGTTCGGCCCAGGTGTCGTCTTCGATGTCGATTATTCGATCAGGCAAGAGCAGTTTAGGTTCTTTACAGAGGGTCTTAGGGTTAGTAAGCTTAAAGGGTATGTTGATCAGATGGTGTTTGAAGCTGAGGTACTTAACTTCTTTTCCCGCCTTCTTCGTGATCATGTTTGTGAGTTTGTCTAGTACAGGTGTTTAAGAGCCGTTGAAACCGACCGAACCGTTTAAATACCTAGTAAAATGAAACCCGACTCAAAGAGCATGGCTTTGGTGAGATGAGGGCAAACGTTATCTCATCCCATGAGATATAGAAGTTGGACGGACAGACATTACTAAAACTTTTATGGGCGAGTGTCTAAACAAACGTATCTAGTAAAATCTCACTCAATAAGTAAAGTCTACAAAAGGCGCAAACCTTATTTCTATGATTCTATCACATGAGGCCCTAGGGCTGTTCATGAGTCGAGCTAGGATTGATTTATAAACGAACTGAACTGAGCTAGCTCGGTTTGTAAACTAGCCAAGCCAAACTCAAATTGGTTTGAGCTGGCTCACTGGTCGAATTCAAGCTAGATTTTGAGCGAGATTCAAGTAATGAGTCATTTGAACATTGGTTTTAACAAGCAGTATATATTATTGGGTATAATTATTGTTATTATAAGTGATGAGTAGACTAACCACAAGCGTTCATCACTCATAAACAACTATATATATATAAACAAAATAAATAATTTGAGTCAAAATTGAGCCGACTCGAGTTTAAACGAGCAGGGCCGAGGTGATTTGGTTTTCGAAATGATTCAAGCCGAGTTGGCTTGGTTTGTAAACGAGATTGCTTTCGAGCGAGATTCGAGCTTCGAGCTACTTGAACAGCCCTACTGCCAATGTTGTAAAAGTAGCTAGACGCTATCAGGTTAGTCGACTGACGAGTTGCGAGGACTCGTTCTACTCGAACATGGTAAACTATAAAGAAAATAATTCTTAGAAATTATACATATACTCAAATATCGTAAGTTCATTAATATTTACAACAAAATATGTGAATATCAATATACGTTAAAAGAATACATGTTTAAATACTAAATTAATTCAAAAATAAATGTTTATTCCATAATATTATAAACATTATTTAATAGTACCTCCAAGATATTTCCATGAAAAACAACAAAACTACACCAAAATTCGATGAAAAATAGCGAAAATTGACGAAAAACAGCAAATATCTGAGTTTTACGAGTTGGGCCGCCTAGCTCCAAGTAGGGCCGAGTTGGACCGCGTAGCTCCGAGTTGGACCGACTATCTCTGATTTTGACTGAGGTTGACCGATCTTGAGTTATGGGACCGAAAGAAAGTAGCTTCAGTAAATGGTCGAGTCCCGAGTACACCCTGAGTAAGCCGAGTTTTACAACACTGTTTATTGCACCCAAAGAGGCCCGCTTAGTAAACCCGCGTTTGAATAACCTAAACTACTTTCTGATTGTTAGACATCATATAATCACCTTTATACTAATAGCAGTATCTGTATGATCATTAGATTCATCATATTATATTATGATTTGGGATCTGCAGGAGTATTTCTCCAAATGGGGTGACAGTGGTGAAGTGGATCTAAAACAAGAACTAGGAAGGCTAATCATTCTTACAGCCAGTAGATGTTTATTAGGTGAAGAAGTTCGAAACAAGCTGTTTGATGATGTATCAGCTCTTTTACATGATCTTGACACGGGTATGCAACCCATCAGCGTGATATTCCCCTACCTCCCCATCCCTGCCCACCGCCGCCGTGATCAAGCCCGCAAGAAACTTTCCAAGATCTTTTCCGCCATCATAAGCTCCCGTAAACAGAGTGGCAAATCCGAAAACGACTTGCTGCAATGCTTTATTGATTCCAAGTACAAAAACCGGCGCCCCACCACTGACTCTGAGGTCACTGGGCTTCTCATCGCCGCCCTGTTTGCTGGGCAGCATACAAGCTCTATAACCTCCACGTGGACCGGAGCGTGCCTGCTCAGCAGTGAGAAACACATGGCGGGTGTACTCAACGAGCAGAAAGAACTCATGAAAAAGCATGGCGAGAAGGTCGATCATGATATCTTATCAGAAATGAATGTTCTGTACAGATGTATAAAAGAGGCGTTAAGACTTCACCCTCCATTGATCATGTTGTTACGCAGCTCTCACAGTGATTTCACCGTGACTACAAAAGAAGGGAAGGATTACGACATCCCGAAAGGACACATTATTGCCACGTCACCTACGTTCGCCAACCGTCTGCCACATGTGTTTAAAGATCCTGACACGTTTGACCCAGATAGATTTGGTCCTGGCAGAGAGGAAGATAAAGCGGCAGGGGCATTTTCTAACATTTCTTTTGGTGGTGGAAGACATGGTTGTTTAGGAGAACCATTTGCTTATCTTCAGATTAAAGCAATCTGGAGTCATCTGTTGAGAAACTTTGAGTTGGAATTGGTTTCCCCCTTTCCGGAGACGGATTGGAATGCTATGGTGGTTGGTGTCAAAGGGAAAGTTATGGTCCGTTATAGGCGAAAAATGTTGCAATGTTAGTAGGTTTTGCACTCATTCTCTGGTTTCTTTTCCCTGATTCTGGTGTTGCAAGGGTGTTATTGTTAATGTCTTTCGATTGAGTTATGTACCGTTCAGAATTTGAAGAATTGGCACCTTTGTTGATGGGAATGTTTAATAAAATGCTTATGTTCTGCAAAACTTGTGAAGACAGATGAACAGAGGTAAAAAGTTGTGATCTTTATAACGTAGTACATTACTTGTATGAAAGAAATCAAGGTTCTTCAGTTGTTGGGTATGATGTTTAAAAGCTCGATGTCAAACAAAAGTGTTTTATCGATTAGTCCTTGGTTCTTCAGAACAAAATCCAGTGCCCTTTGACCCTGTGGAAAATGTTAATGTTAAGACTTAAGATATGTTTGTTAAGTTAGTATATGATGCGGGAATAAAGATAGTAGTGATGTTACCGAAAATGTTGTAGGTTTTGGACCGCTCTTGTTGTAATCATTTTCTGGATATCCAAGATCCGGGGGCACGATGATCCTAAACAAGATGGGACAAATGTATGAAGCATACATATTACTTTCTAATGCCATCCAAAGACATGAAACAAAACCTTTGTGTGGATTACATTCTCATCAAAATTTGATATTCTACCTTCTGATGCCACCCAAAGACATGCCAGCAACAGCTTCCTCAAAAGCTGGTATTACCTGCAAGTGATCATTTCTTTTTAATTTTTGGATAAACAGAGTATGCTTGAGGTCATACTACGGTTGCAATAAAACTATCAACTAAAGTTAAAACAATGTTACCTACACATCAAGAGACTATTATTCGCGATGCACAAAACTTGTCTGTTCTCATAAAAGTGTCCTTTTTCGCTGCTTTTAGGGTTAATTGTATCAAAATGTATTGAATTTTCCGCACATTGGCAAACTTCAATAGTTCCATTATGGCGTAACAAACTTGCAAAACTTACATTTCGATTTATTGTGGGTACATTTTGCTACAATAAATGGTAAAATGACTTGGTTGTTACATTAAATGTTAAAAAAATGAAAGTTGCTACACTAAGGTGTATGTTTTGAGAGTTTGACGAGTCAAAAGGATGGTACTTTTGAAGTTCTATGCAGAGTGACACGTTCAGTATATTTAGGTTCCATTAACCCTTATATCTGCTAATTCTTATAGAATCATAACTTGTCAACCACAAAAGATATAACCATTGAAACTTCAAAAACAACATAAACATGCCTAAACACCATCTTCTACTGTTTGTTTTATTATAGTTAATTATTTGACTCTCATTATTTAGCATTACATGGTCACATTCAAAACGAAGATCCAAACTGCATTACATAGTCACATTCAAAACGAAGATCCAAACTCCCCTGACCGCTCCTTTAGTAAAAGCAAAGGTAGAAACAAAATTACCTCATGGGAACCTAATCGAAATCTGTAGAAGGACTTATCATCTCCCTGCAAAGTTGTAAACCAGTACATGCAAGTATACAATTGAGAAAAACAATACTACGTCTTTACGATGATAAGTATGATATACCTCAAAAGAACCACCCTTTGTCTTGTTTCTTGCTTCAAATATTCTCCCATAATATCCAATTGTGTAGCCATCCCAATCAACCTAATGCATTCACTACATCAAAACTTTCTTCCAATATTTTACTTCTATTTAATTCCAATAGTTTTTATTTTCTTTTATTTGCGTTGACATGTTAAAATGATTTACATAAAAACATAAGCAGGTACGCACAAAAAGATTGGCATACCACTACAATGTCTCCCGGCTTTGGTGTTATACCATTTCCTGCTCGCAAGTCCTGCATATTTTAAGTTTTTAAATTAAGAAAAGTTCAAAATGTGCCAAATTAAAAAGATAAAAATATAAAAATTATAAACATCCTCCCAGGTAACCACCTTATATTGGAGTCCTGAGCTTGTCTCAGCATAATCAGGATATTTCATCTTCGATTTTCCGTAATCCTTACCCTTTAAGGCTGGCACTGCAAATAAAATTATACACTTTATTTCTATAAAATAATAATAAAAAACTTATGCCCCCATGACCGTTGAAGTTAATCCTAATCTGTCCATATATAATCAGATAATCAGAATCATTTTCCTTATACCCAAACACTAGAATCTGAGGGGTTCCCAAGATCTTTAGTACCTAAATCTTGACAGATATTTTGAAAGAAATTTGCTTCATGATATTCCAAATGAGCCCGCACAATGACAATTAAGATGTATCATAATCATAATACAAGAAAGCGCCATTCAATTCCATTTTTTCGACCATAGAATTTGCTACCAGTTAACTAGCGAGACCACAACTGACAGCATAACTATCAACCTTACACATTGCTTCAAACACAACATATACACCATCAAACACAAATTTAAATCCAAAATTAATAAAACCACAATGCAAATAACAAAATTTTCACTAAACAAAAGGAAAAAGAACATTACTGTCAGCAAATTCAGATGCCACAGCAACTCCACCTCCTAAATTACTCCCCAATGTCACTGCCAATAACCCCACAGATGACACCAACCATTTTCTTCTATCAATTTTAACTGATTCATAAGCACCATGTAATAAACCCCTTTCATCTGCACAAGAAATCACAGCAGCAGATTACAATCGATAAACCCACAAATCAAATCCTGAAACCCAAGTTACCAACCAGATAAAGAAGAAGACTCATGGGCAGATTGTAGAATTGGGGATGATTTACTTTGCTTGTGCACCCATTGCTGTAAAATCAGATGATACACCCACTTTAGGTTTAAGGGATTTTGCAAAATTAACATGTGGAAAGATAATGAAGTGGTGAATTTAAGAGTACCGATAAAGATGAAGATGATTTAGGGTTGATGAACGAGGGAATCGCTCCAATAGCTATAAGTGGAAACCCTAACACCATTTATTAGCGAATCAACTGCTTCTGCAGCACACCCACAGGAGTACATCAATGGTTATGAGGGAAAGATAACGGCTTTAACGATTTTACCATCCTATCGAATCTCTCCCACCATACATTTTGCGAAGGTTCGAAAAAACTAGATGATTCAAATTTATATAATATTAATTGTCAATTTAGTTATGTTTAATAATTTGTATATTATGTCGAGTCCGGGTATTTTTTGAAGCAATCTCTTTGTCTTTCAAGATAGAGGAAAGATTGACCACCACCTACCTCTTCTAGACCCTACTCTCAGCGGGACATACTGGATATGTTTGTTTATTTGTTATTATGTTTTGTAGATCGAAAAAACTATGGTTTTCATCTTTTACATTTAACACTAATACTTTTTATTTTTTTCACCTTCAACTTAAGTCTCAATTACTTTAAATCTTCTACAAATTTTTTATTTTACAACGCAGTCTAACTTTTCAAGTTGACATATTGCAACATACGTATATGGTTTAATATTTTTACATCTATTTTTTATGTGAACTTCAAAACATAATTTTCTACTTTCTTTCAATTTTCTTTCATAAAATAAACTCTAAAACACAACTGTTTTTCATTTCCTTTCAATTCCTTTCTTTCTCTCCTTAAATGAACTCGGAAACATAGTTCGGCAAAAAGTTTGTTTGTGTTCATTCGTTTAATAAATGAACGAACACAAATAAGAAAATTATGTCCGTAAGTTCAACGAACGAATATTAACATAAACAACGCTCATTTATGTTTGTGTACGTTCGATAAGGGGTTTGTTTGTGTTTGTTCAATTAAAGGTTGTATATTTTTATTTTACTAGTTTTAATTTTTAAAAATACGAAACCCTAATTATACTATATGTCATTATCAACATCCCATATCTGATCATTTTCAACTTCTGGTAATGGTAAAGAATGAAAATTTTTTTAATTATTGTCTTGATTATATTTATGATAATTATGCATGTCAAGTATGTTTGGATAATTATGTTAAGATTGTGTTAAAGTTTGACAAATTTTCATTTGTGTTCGTTTATATTCATGGCATTTGTTGTGCTCGTTTGGCTTTGTATGAGTTCATTAATGTTCGGTAAATATTCGTTAACAGTTCATGAACAGATCATTTTCTTAATGAACGAATACAAAAAGAAATCTTGTTCAATAAGTGTTTATGAACAAATTTATTTCCTTAATAAACAAACACGAACAAAACCTTGTTCGTATTTGTCCGGTTCGTTTACAGCCCTATGTATACAGTTGGGTGAAGTTATTATATAATAAGAATTACATTTGCGTGAAACTATCAGTAAAAATGATATTATCACTAAAACTACTTTCTGTGTGAAAATGTCACTTTTGCGTGATAGTTGCATTCTTGTGTGTAATTTCAACTTTATAATTTCATCCATGTGTACTCAATTTTGTGTGATAAGTTCGTACACTTTTTATGAAGCATGAACTTTGTATTCTAATTTTTTCCAATATACTAGTATTTATTTTTTAACATAAATTTATATTTATACTTTGTGATGTTAAATATTGAAAATCAATTTAGTACACAAAAAGTAGATTTTAAATAAATCATCAAATGGATCGATACTCTAATGATTTGTTTTAGAGTTTCATTATTAAAGCTCAAGCTCGATTAGTGATTAGACGATCTCAAGTTCAAGTTCATTTAAGCACAGTTGTATTCAAATTTTTAACTAGACAATCTTAAGTAACTTACAAACATATATGACTCGTTTACGCCCTAGCGAGAACCACCACACAATCTGGATTTAGGACACATCAAAATAAGGGAAACTATTATAACTTAACAACTCCCATTACACACAATCTTATTGCATTTGTTGATGTAGATCAAATACTACTAGAAACATATATTGACCTTTACAAGCTCACTAATTCCATAGCATTAGCCTTCTGTTGCAAGTTATCAAGCAAGCTGTCAAAGCTTGCCTTGAAAGAATCTACTCCTTCAAGCTCCAGTTGAGACCCAACAGAACTCCAATCAATCTCTAATTTCTCTATTGCATTGTAAACTCCTTCAGCCTCTGATACATCTGCATCAATTGTCCTTCCGACCGTACCATGGTCGATAAATGCTTGTAGGGCTTCATCAGGCATGGTTGACACCTAAACAACAAGATAAATGCAAACCCTTTAATCCGCTAGAGGTAAAACATAACCAGAATAAATGGGTCAACATTGTCACATGCCAGCACCACCTGGTGACCATCTTATAACAACAAGTGGTTCATAACTCATAAGGCTCACCGTGTCGGGCCCAATGAGTGGGGCTACGTAAAGGGTGTCGGGGTAGGTTGGGTTCTTGACATTGGTTGACGCCCATAGCAACCGTTGCCTCTTAGCTCCTTTTTTCACAAGGGCCTCCCATCTCGGGCCCGAGAATTTCCTTTGGTAAAGCTGGAAAGCTAGAGCTGCTTGTGCGTTTGCAGCCTGTAAAGCATAAAGTTGATAATACTTTTAAAACTTGATTACTATTTTATGAATTTTTCTTTTAACTTAAGATATAAATTTTTACCTTCCCTCGAAGGTTAAGCGCCTCTAAAGTTCCAATTTTCTCAAGCATATAGTCGATAAGTATGTCTACTCGACTAACGTAGAAAGAAGCAACACTTGCAACCGTAGAGAGGTCATCTAGACATGAAGCCTCTAACCCATCTAAATAAGCATCAACAACTGCCTCATATCTAGATAACGTAAATATGAGCTGTGATAAATCATGAAAAAACACAAAAAGATCAGTATGAAACACTACTTAATTGCAGTAATCATATAATCATAAACATAATCTATAAACTAATTAAGGATGTAAAGAATCAACTTACAGTTGCATTAACACCTATGCCCAAAGAAATAAGTTCTTTAATCGACGGAACACAAGCTAAAGTTGCAGGAATTTTGATTTGAACATTTGCACGATCAACCGCTTTATGCAACCATTTTGCAGCTCCAACGGTCCCTCGGGTATCATCAGCAAGCCACGGTGAAACCTCAACAGAAACATAACCATCACCGCCATTTGTTTCATCGTAAAGCGGCTCAAACAGTCTGCAAGCATCTTGAATATCTTTCACTACAAGTTCCCAATATGCACTCTCAATGTCTTTCCCACCATGCACAAGTTCCCTGTGATTACATCATTATCTTTGTAAGTGGACTCGTTTCACATGATACAAAGGCAAATGATTGTATGATACAAAATAATCAGTATCAGATAATCTTTATTTAAGAAACCAAGAGAATACCTGAACTGGTTATTGTAAGCATCTGAGGTAGATATAGCTTTTTGAAATATCTGTAATCAAATATAGACGTATGATTAGAATTATTATAACACTAGAATTTGCGTTATATAAACATATATTAGCACAATTTATAAGCTTAATTACCGTCGGGTTGCTTGTAACACCTCTAACGCCACTATCGATTAGGGGAAGAAGATCGGTAACAGGGCGGCGTAGATTATCATACCATGGACTTTGTCCTTGCTTCTCATAAAGGTCATGAAGAGTTGTTCTCGTAACATGGCTTCGGCTTCCACCATTTTGGCTACGTTTCGCACTGATCATGTAAAGCAAACTAGTCGTTTTAGCGTTATTATTCGTATATGTGTTCTTAAACAATATTAGTTATGTGTATGTATTATAATCACTTTCGCTTTTTGTGATCAATTTGTTCTTGTATTACATACGTACTTTAAGCATTCGGATTTTACTTTATTGCTTCTTCTTTGATATATGAGTTTTTATCTATTTCTAACCAGGTTTAAACTTGAGTGGTTTCGTTAATAGAATTTGATTCTTACCACTGACTACCAACACAACTGAGTATAACCACGTTAATTAAAAATATTTGACCACGACTTAATTAACACCACAATGTCTAACAAAGATTTTGTGGGTTAAAATAAGAACACACACATATTAATTAGCAAATTGGAGAAGTTCGGCTTACGGCAAGGAGGCCGCTAGAAGGGCGGTGGGGCAAAGGGGCGGTCGGGAGGATGAAAGAGCAAGTTTTGACGGAAAACACAGGCGGACGGTGGTGGTTGGTGGCGGTGGAAGGAGAGGGGAAGATGAAAGCTTGGAGATGGAAGCCATTGATATATGGAAGTTGGTGAAGTTTTGTGTTAATGAAGGAAGATATATATATATATATATTCACTAACGGGGTCATCCCGTTTGCAATTTGTAAATGTATTATATATTGTTGAGTTAATTATCATTTTTCTTACTGAGTTTTGGTCTGTTTTGTTATTTTCATTTAAATTTTTTTCTTTTTTGGTCCTTGACTTTTTAAAAAGTTATCATTTCATCATCTTCGTTAACTAAGTTAACGTGTTTGTTAGGTTAGAGACATATAAGTCATTATACAAATAAAAACTTCAATTAAATTAGTTGTATAAGAGTTAAATGGCTGTAATTTAACAAATACAATTAACTAAATTAACAAAAATAAATGAAAATGGTAATTTTTTAAAAAGTCAAACATCGAGAAGAGAAAAAAAAACTTTTTAAATGAAAATGACAAAACAGACCAAACTTAAGAACGAAATATAAATAACTCTATATTCATTTAAAGACAATTTGCCTATTAATTACCCAATCAATATTACACTACACAATGAGACCTAGGAATGACATCATATCATAACGAAAATGTCAAAATAAAAAAAATAAAAAAAGATTGAAAGTATAAACTGAATATACCAGTTCTATTTGTTCATACCAGTTGGTACCGGTAACATTTAAAATACAAAACCGGAGGTACCGAAACTAAAAACATGATAAATGAATACCGATTCTTGTATCGATAGTTTTCGGTCTGTATTTATTTGGTACCACAACTAAGGTTGGTGACCTAGTGCTAGAGACAAAACCTTTTCAATCACCTGAGTTTGAAAGTTATAAATTCAAGTCCCAAAAAAAATATCATTCCATAATTATTTAGTGTCGCACCAGTGCAATATACGGCAAAAGATATTCATTCTTAATGAGACAAGTTAAAACACAGTTTACTTGAAATTTAAGGAAATTAAGGCCAAATCTTGCATGCACGAATGTGATTGATAGGTCTATTCAACAGAAGACGTAACAACTTTAATAACATCTAAATTATTTAATTTATTGTGTATTTTCGTATTTTAGCACTCTAGTTCGGCAAACATTGTTTCTGTTGGGATATACTAGGTATGTTGTTGTTGTAGTTTGGCAAGCATCGGTCGACTTTGTTTCTGCTTCGTATATCTCATATATTTGCAAGCAAAAAGGGTGATATGTTCCATGCGAATTACCGGCAGTGATTCAAACATTATGGATATCGACAAATTCATGAGTCGGGTTTATACCTGGAAGAATAAGTTTCTAACTTCAGTTTTCTTATTTTTTTTTTATTTTTTTGTCTTAATCATTTGGATTAACATCAGGATTCTAATTATGAATTTTAATTATGGGTTGACCAACCAATTCGGCGTCCTTTTGTGGATATTGTTTCAGGGAATTTGACAATCTTAAATCACGATGTTAAGGTAAACATAGGCTTTGTAGCTTAATAGTATTAGGTGGTGTAAAAAAATTGAAAAAAGTGATGTTAAGGTGGTTTAATTTCTAAATAAAAACTCATGAGTTCAAATCCTGTAAAATGTAGATGTGATGATTTTAAAATTAAAGTATCTTTAGAGTGACTAGTGTATGTGTGTAATGTGTTTGCCGGTGAAAAACAAAGATTAAGAGTGTTGTTTTATGTAACTTCATTAGTGTTAGGAGTCTAGTAAGACGTCCCTCTATAACTTTTTTGTTTTATGTAACAAAGATTAAAGTTATAGATTTGGTTTTAGCCATAGCTGAAACGGAAAAGTAAAAGATGGGTTCAATACTCATTTAGTACATACATGCAGTGTTTTCACGACCGGATCGGACCGGCCGGTCCGACCGGTTCAACCGGGGATCGGTCCGGTGGCCGGTCCGGTCATGTATGATTCGTTTTTAAGTGGTTGAACCGGCTGGTTATTCCCGAACCGGTGGTCGGACTGGGAAACCGGACCGCTTCGGACCGGTTTTCGTTTTTTTTTATAGTAAAAAGGGGTGTTGAACTATACATTAGTGTGTTAGATATACAAATAAAATGCATATATAAATTACTTATATTTGATTATATATATAACTATATATATCTATACTATATATAAAGCATATGAGAGGGGTATTTTAAGATGTCATAAAATTAAGAACACTTACTATATTTAATGCATAAGATACAACAACTTTTAAGGGTAAAATAGTATTTATAACATTATTTACACATTACCCCTTATAATTAGTTACATAATAACCTTACGCTTACTAATATTTGCATAAAATTTTATATTATCTACCCATACACAAAAAAAAACTTAACATGGTTTGAGATTTCAGTTTTATATTTTAATCTATCACATTAAAAAACGTTTTGAGACTACAACTTAACCTGTTTTTATTTTTAAACATTTTGGTGTAAACTTTTTGCTGAAACGATCTGTATTTTATGTGGTATAATAAGTTAATGCGTATATACAAGTTGTCATGCAGAACAAATTTATTTGGTGTTTTGAATTTTAACTTAGAAAAACATAATAAACTTTTGTAAAACTACTACAATAATAATAAAATATTAAATGCACGTGTCAAATGTAAAATATCGTCCCGCTGCATTGCGCGGACACCCTTCTAGTAATATACTATATATATAATTATGATGTCATCCGGTTCTTAAATCCGGTCCAACCACCAAACCAGTAAGGCGTCCGGTTCGTCGTTCGGTTCGACATTTGATCCGGTTCTGAAAACATTGCATACATGGATATTTCAAAAATTAGAATTTTAATGATGAATGCTAAGAAATACACTCTTATTTTTTGCAATAAACAGACAATCAAACGACAAACAAAACATGTTCAACCTAATGATACAAAAAGAAAATATAACAAACTTCAAACGTCTAACATAAAATTCTAGACACATCTAATTACGGATTTATGAACTTTCTAGCTTTTTATTGTTTTGCTCGAATCAAGAATTATTAAGAAAACTAGTAATATTTTATTTAATATTTCAGAAAAATATTCTGAAATGATTGAAATTAATAGAGTATCATCTATCCATACTATAAAAGAAGGCTTTTATAGGCCACTTTTCAAAATTTTAGAGCACCTAAAGTTTATTTTTCCGCTTATCCCCCTAATAAATATCACATTAACTACAAATGATATTATTTAACTTTTTTCATATTAAAAATATTTTTTGTTAAATAAAAAATATCTTTCGATAAATGTAATTTGTAAAGAAATAATTTTTTATAAAATAAGATATTTTTTAAAAAAATATCAAACTTTTAAAAATCACAATATACTTTAAAACATGTGCCTTTTATAAAATAAAACTCTTATGAAACAAAATTAATTAAATTTCAAAGATATAGTAAAGAAATTATTAAAAATGATACTTTTTTAAAAATAGTTTGTTTTGAAACAATTTATTTAAAAACCATTTTTTTAGAAAAACACAAAAAAATTAAGCAAAATGTCAAAATATGATATCGTCATTTATCACTCGTACGTAATGTCAATCATATTTTATATCAAAAAATCGTTTTATAATTCATTAATTTTATTAATAATTATTTAATATTTTATTTATTCAACTTGTGTAATACACAATGTACTAATCTAGTTAAATATATATTTAGGAATCACTTGATTCACAATATAAAGGGCGTACCTGGTGCTGCAAAGAGCTCCCGCGTTTTCGCAGGGTCCAGGGAGGGTCCGTCCCATTTAAGGGAAGATGTACGCGGTCTTTCCCCCACATTTTGTGGGGAGGCCGTTTCCACGGATCGAACCTGAGACCTATCGACAAACTACGAACTACGACGTATTGGATAATAAATCGGTAACTACACAATTTCAGAACTATAGTGTATTCACTATCGACTCCACGTATTCACAGTAAATAAATAAAATGTTCCTTGTGATCGAGCTTATCAAAATTTCATAATGCAGTTCAACCAAGTCTAACCATTGATGTCAACAAGAGGTGGAGTAAGAGGCTGTTTGGTAACTTTTGAATGATCAAGTGTTAAACCAATAAGATGTCTGAACCATTAAGGCCCTGCTTGTTTGGGTCTGACTCGGTCAGACGTGTGAGCGTTTGGTTGGTTACCTCTTATCAGATAAGAGGTCTGACCGAGGTGCCAATTCGGGCAGACGCTACCCAAGATCTGACTCGAGTCAGACGTGGAGGCGGAGGGCGAGGGCAAAAGTGACGAGGGCGGATCCGGCGAAGAAGCAGCCGGCGGTGGCGATAGTGGAGGGGGTCTGGTCGTACGCCCTTGAACCTATGAAGTGGTTTGGGATAATATTGATGGTGGTGGTTGTGAGGCAGTTGTGGTGCTGCGGAAGAAGGAGGTGGTGGTGCAGGTGCGGCGGAAGAAGGTGGTGGCGGTGCAGATGCGGCGGAAGAAGGTGCAGTTGCGGCGGAAGAAAGTGGTGGCGGTGCAGGTACGGCGGAAGAAGGTGCCGACGGTGTAGGTGCGGCGGAAAAAGGTGGTGGTGGCGGTTGTGGGCGGAATAGGGCGGAGGTAACACTCTATGTGGGTGAATTCAACACCTATCATCTCATTTTACACCCACAAAACTCAATTTCACCTTTGATTCTTTCGATCGTCATCTCCTCTCCAAACCCCCTTTTCAAAAGGGGTATCAATTTGCTTCAAGAATCAGAAACTTGATTGATGGTCATCATCTTCGTCTGATACTTGTTGATTTTAGAAGGTGTTTGTGAAGTGGTTTGGGATAATTAAGAGGAAAGGGTGAAGACACTTATTGGGATAATATTGATTATTGGTGTATGGTTTTTAATTTTCTTTTTTACAACCAAACACACTTATTGGTTCAGACCTCTTACTGGTTCAGACCTCTTACTGGTTCAGACCATCTTATTCATTCAACACTTATTTAATCAGATGTTGCCAAACAACCCCTAAGTGTTGAACCATTAAGATGTCTGAACCATTAAAAGCTACTATATCGCTTAACTATTTAAAAGCAAATCTCTGACCAATTCAGATAAAAGGTCTAAACCATTCAGAATTAGACCTCTTAACCATTCAGCATTAATATAATGTTTAACCATTCAGGGACAAATGTCTAAATCATTCAGACATTTACTCACGAAACAAACAGTCTTTACCATTAAGTGTTGAACCATTCAGACATTTGAACCATTAAGAGACTGTTAAACAAATAAACAAACAAACATACCAAGTATGTTCCACTGAGAGTGGGGTCCGGGAGGGGTAGGTGGTGGCCAGTCTTTCCTCTATCTTGGGAGACAGAGAGACCGTTTTCAAAGAGACCTCCGACTCGACAATGATAACAACCAAATTATATTACATATAACACAAAAGCATATATCACAATAGAGTATTGTATATGCATATGCATGTCCATAAACCAAATAAGCAAATTATATTGCATACAATTAAGAGACTGTTAAGATACTACCAAACAACCCCTAATCTCAAAGAAATCATGATGTCTCGAAAGACCATCAGGCCAAGCTTCAAATAGTCAAACCCTTCAACAGTTTAAGAGCAATAAGCCAACCATAATTGCACCCCTTCCCCCATACCATTATTATTTCCATGTGAATTGTGGCATTAACTTAGGGAACAAATGACAACTGGATTCAAAACTAAGGAATCACAACAAGTATTAGTTATTCCCACAAATAAACCGACTTAATGCTGCCTTATTCATAAAGTTGCAGCACAAAAAAAAATTCAGGTACATAAATAAAAGGAAAACTGTAACAAAATTAAACCAATAGTCCCTGCTTTCTGGCAGCAAACTTTATACTAAACCTTGTTTATAACATTCTCACCCTATCAGCAACTTGTTGTCACCCAAGAAGCTATAGGTAGGCACCTCCAAGTTATAAGGAGCTGGGCCCTTCCGGATTCTTCCAGATATGTCATAATGAGACCCATGGCACGGGCAAAACCAACCACCAAAGTCACCTGCATTCGGCAATGGGATGCAACCCAGGTGAGTACATACCCCAACAACAATGAGCCACTCTGGGTCTTTAACCCTAACCGCATCCTCCTGTGGGTCCCTGAGGGAGTTTACGTCGACACTGTTGGCTAGGTTGATGTCATCCTCAGTTCTACGCCTGATGAAAACTGGTTTCCCACGCCACTTGACGGTGACCGTTGTCCCTGGCTCGATGCTTGAGAGGTCGACTTCAAGGGAAGCAAGGGCGAGAACGTCTTTACTTGCAGACATGCTTAGAACAAACTTAAGTACCAAGAGACGGATTAGTGATGCGTAAACAAAGCGGCCACCAGTCAACACAAAGTATGCAAATGCACGCTTGCTGGGGTCACCAGGTGGATAGCGTTCATGGTTGTACTCATCATAAGTGATTTTGGATGTTGGGTTCTGAATGGCAGCAACAGTAGCAGGGACTTGAAAACCTAGGTCTTGTGTTGGAGCAACTGAACCAGTAGAAAGACCTGTAGCAAATAAAAGTCAAAGGCTATACTGAACCACAATATGGAAGTCAAAGGCTATATTGAACCACAATATGGAAGTCAACACCCAAAATATAGAATAAAATCCAATCTAACATGGGGCGTTAAACATTCGTTCATTAGTAAAATCAATCCAACCCAACCTGTTTTGAACATTACTCAAAAAAGACCGGCTGTTCTGTAACCTCCAGATATAGATAACATTAGTTTTATTTTTAATCAAACAATAAAGACTACAACAAAAATAATACATCAAGCCTAGTTATTCTTATGACATGGAATAAAATAACTCGTTGTATCAAGCCTAGTTGTTCTTATGACATGGAATAAAATAACTCGTTGTATCAAGCCTAGTTGTTCTTATGACTTGGAATAAAATAACTCGTCGCATCAAGCCTAGTTGTTCTTATGACTTGGAATAAAATAACTCGTTGCCCCAGATGATATATTACATGATTTCAATGTGGTGCTTATACTTCTTGCATATTTGTTGGCAGAGGGCGAGGACTTTGCAAGAGATTGTTCAAGAAAATGAAAAGGAAAAAAATTGCACGCTAGTTATGCTGAAAAATCTGCAAGTTTAGCTAGCAGGTTGTACAGCACGCTAGCAGGTTGTATTCTAAACTCTATGGACATCATGCAAGTTTAGCTAATAAAAAGAATTTCTCAAAATTTATACTAAATTACAAACATGATGCAAATATAATTTAATGGTGTTTTGTGAGGATCACTAGAACAAACAACCATGTTCATCCATGTCATAAAGTATTAACATGGAGTATGCATTGTTATTTACACGAAATATCATTAGCAGTGGGTCAATGTCAATAAATGGTATAGTCAACAAACCAACCCATATGAAATCACATATCATGCTTGCACAAGCTTACACACTATAACATCTAAACTGCCTGAAAAATCCATAAGTAACGTTGATTTCCAAACATATATGGATGTACACTAAGTTACTAACTACTAACAGCTTAGAAAAAAATGTATGTCTTAGTGCTGCTTCAAATGATTGAAAATTAAACTTCCTTATAAAGCCAGATATAAGCTAATGAGTAGCTTCGTATAAGCACAATGAAATTCAGACAACAAGAGTAATATTTGACACCTATCAACTTCTATCAGTCTTTTTACATTTCCTAAAGCCACTCAAAACTCTAACACAATAGAAACCAAAAAATACCAAATTGATATCCATGTTTACATGCAGGCCAGTGTCTAACATGTCCAAAAGTCCATATAAATCAGAAACTGCGTCAATGAAACTCAAAAAACAATCCAAATACAAAAGAAAAGCTTGTTTTGTTGTTTCGATCAATCGGAGCTCGCAATGTTCCAATCTTTAACCGTGAAAAAATCGCAAAAAGCCATCGGTGCAAAACGTCGAACGCAAAGGAATTCAAACCATTAACAACTAAACAACCAAAAATTAATCACCAAATAGACACATGACATGCTCTAGAACCATGCAAATCGCAAATTGATGTCAGTAAAATATTGGAATCTATGTTCGCTACGCGCATCAATCGTACATACAAATTCAAACAAATCGAGATCCAATCACTATACAACGATAGCGTCAAAACAACTGACCTCTGATATGATGAAGAACCATGGAATTGAGGTACAAAGGACTTGAATCAACGACGGATCTGGAGTGATCGGATGTTGAATCAACGCCGCCGTTGATTGTGCCGCGAGAGACGACGGCCGACGATGCCGGAGCCGACGACCACCGTGAACAGAGAGAAGAGCATCTCCTCCCGGCGACTCGCAACATGTCGTCGATTTCAGAGCTTTTCGGTGGTTCCGATTAGGGTTTCGGCGAAATGGAAGAAGATGCGAATGAGGGAGAAGATCGAAAGGGGAAATCGTCTAATATTTTTGCAATAAAATGGGAGAACGATATAGATGGCTTTTATTTTCTATTTTTTTCAAAATAATTTTTGGTCCACTAATTAATTTTTTGAGTAAATTACCGTTTGCATCCCTGAGGTTTGGTGATTTAAACCATTTGCATTTCTACAGTTTAAAAATCCTTATATACCCCCTGATGTTTTATTTTTGTTCCCATTTGCATCCAAATAACTAACGACGTTAAATAATTCAGTTAACTTTTTATAAGATGATAAAATTACCCTCGATTTGAACAAGCCCTGGAAATCCCCAAATCATCATCTTCTTCAACCCCTCTTCACCTCATTTCAATCATCTTCCCAATTCTCTCTGTAATCCACTCAACATTCACACTCATTCACGACCTTCGATCACCATGGAAATTGCAGACCTCAATCTCATCGGCGATTTCGAAGCCAGCATGAAATGCTTACAAAACCCCTATATTCTCTCCAAACTCTCGTTAAAAACCCCAAATTGTACAGCTTCTGGACCTGTGGTGCTCTAATCATCGTCGTTTTCGCCACTTTCACCAGCGTATTCATTAGAATCAAGATGTTTGTACACCAGATCCGTCGTAGATTCTTAGCTTCGTGTCAGAATTCTTGCCCACAGCAGATTTTCGACGATGATGACTTCGATTTTGAGTTCTCTGAGGACAATTGTGATGATGATACGCCGTCATCAGTAGTGGAGTCTGATGATGAGGAGATGGAATCAGAGGATGATCGTGTGGTGTTTCGGGTGGAGGGTGACGGTGGTTTCTCTCTCCGACGGCGTAATGGGTTCTCGTGGTCGGATTTTTCCATCGGAAAAAGTGTTGTACGGTTGTGGGATATTTTTGGTGTAGGGTTAGATTTTGAAGACGATGATGAATCGGAATATTCCACCGGAGGAATTGTGATTTGTGATTTGAATCATGATGTGAAGCTGAGTTCCGGCGGCGTCAGCGACAGAGAACGTTGTCGTCACGGCGGAAATGATTGCAACTACACCGCCTCCTCCGCCGCCAGCCACCACAACCCACACCGCCTTCACCGTCGGGCCTATCATAATCCACACCGCCTCCACCTCCGATGCCGGGGAACCTATTTCCGGCAAGATCTATGGTAGAGGGTAATTTTGTCATTTTATAAAAAGTTAACTGAATTATTTAACGTCGTTAGTCATTTGGATGTAAATGGGAACAAAAATAAAACGTTAGGGGTATATGAGGATTTTTAAACTGTATGGATGCAAATGGTTAAAATCACCAAACCTCAGGGATGCAAACGGTAATTTACTCTAATTTTTTTAATGCCGAGGGGTTGGGGGCGTAGTCGTCATGACCTCGTGGCGGGGGTTGGCGCCGCTCGACAACACCTCCGTCGATTCCCTACGCCGTGTAAAAACATCGCCACCCCACGCATACTAGTCGTGCCACACACCACACAATCACACCCAACGATCACAATTTGGACCGTTAACACCCCCCTCCTTTAAACGGCTAATTGAAAAAAAAATTAATTACACTATAAATACAACCTAAAATCACAAAATATACACACGAATTTTAAAAAAAATCTCATATACTTTACTCACTAACACTTTTTTAAAAAGTGCCCCGTGATTTTTGTTTTGTTTCCTCCTCATTCTCTTTGAATGGTTCCAATTCCAACGGGTTGGAATTTTTAAGTCTTCTTGCTGAACACGTTACGAAAAATGTGGATATCACGGTTTCGGATGATGAATAATAATTTGTTTTGCTATTATTTTTATTTTTATTGTATTTTTTACTTTTAATGAAGCATTTAAAAAAAGGATGTGGTATAGTGGGGTGTAATCCCACCCCACCCCCACCCCATAAATTGTTGAGTGGGTGTATGATGTATAGTGATGAGTGTGGCATAAACACCCGTATCACCCTAAGACTTTTTAGGATATGTACATCACAATCTACATTTTGTTTCTTCATTTTTAAGGTGTTGTTTGTTTTTTTCTACAGAAAACGTTTGCAGTCTATGGACCACATCTGCAGACATCTGCAGCAGAAGAGGTGGACCAAATGTCTGCAGTCTACGGACCACATCTGCAGACATCTGCAGACATCTGCAGCAGAAGAGGTGGATTAAATGTTTGCTTTTTTAACATCTGCAGACTGTTAATATTACAAATCAAACAAAATCTTAAACCAAATAATTATAAACAACAAATCAACTACAACCTTAAACCAAAACACAAATTATGCTTAGGGTTTGAACATAGATGATGGTGGAATCATCGGTGACGGGTGGGCCGGTGGTGACGGGTGGGCCGGTGGTGACGGGTGAGCCGGTGGTGGCGGAGTGGGCCGGTGGTGGCGGGGTGGGCCAGCGGTGGTTGAGGGGGAAGGTGCAACAGGGACGGGTGGCTCCAGCGGCGATGGAGGTCGATGGTGAGAGGGAAGGAGCAGCAGGGACGGGCGCATGTGGGCTGCCGCAGGTGGGTGGGCAGTTGATTTGTTGCGACGGCGATAGATGAGGGCTACGGTGGTCGATAGGGGTGGTTGCAGGGAGGCAGGCACAGTCGTGGCCGCAGGTGGGTGAGCAGTTGATTAGTGGCAGCGGTGGTTGATGGGGGCGATGGTGGTCGATGGGGGTGGTTGCAGGGGAGGCGGGCACAGGTGGGCCGCTGACGTGAGGTCGAAGTCTCAATCAAATTTAAAACCAAATACTACTAATTAGCTAGCGGTAAGTGGGTATCAAACACAGGGAGTTTGTGGAATATGTGTTAACTCAAGCAAATTGCAATTACCTAAATTTAACTAAGATGATAAATAAGTAAGGTTCAACAATCTGTTGATTTGTTGAATTGGCCTAAAGCAAGAAATAAAGGTAATTTGGTTTGTAACAATCAGTAATGAGAGATATGTTTCCCTTTGGTATCCGGATTTTAACAAATGATGATATTGGTGTTAATTGGGGAGAACCACATAGACATGGTTCATGAGTGTGTGCTTATGTGTGATCAAAGAGGACTAAGTACTTGGATTAGCAAGGTTATCTCTCGATAATCAGTATCACTGTTGAATCACCCAACCCTTCCACTAAATCAAGATTTGCCTATGGCATCAAGAACGTATGGTTAAAGTTAAGCAATCCATGAATGACCCATTACACATAATACACAATCATCATGACAAAACAATCACAAGATCAATTTCATCATCCCATACAACATGATCAAAGTTACAAATCCTTCAAACCAAAAGGAAACACACAAGAAGACTAGCCACTCATAGTTTTATACATGAAAACAAGATTCAAGATACAATTCATAACAATCAAAATAAAGTAGCAAGGATTAAAGTACCACAAGATCTTGTTCTTCCACACATCTAAGAGAATCAACAAAAGCTTAGCCAAAGAAAACTTCAATTCTCATCACCCGAATGCATCTTGTTCAAAAGAGATTAGCTCCCCCATTCCCTTGTCTTTCAATGCTTTTAAACAAAGAATTGCCAGCCAAAAGTTCCCAACATTCTCCCAAAAATCGTCACCTTTCCATATTTTGAGCAAAAGGCACCTCCACTTGTGATTTTAATAAGTGAATCCACTTGCCAGGAAGTTGCCTCTACCGTAACTTACGGTAGCCACCGTAAGTTACGGTAGCCACAGGACTAGTACGGTGGAAACCTTCTGTGATACGGTGGAAAACTTCAGATTTTAGGGTCTACCGTACCTTACGGTGGCCACCGTAAGGTACGGTGGAGCCATGAACATTCTTTATTCTTTCCACACACGTCACTCCGTTCCACGCTAGCAACGTTTTCTCCATTTTTAGCTCTCAACATACCTGAAACATAAGCAACTGTAGTTATCTAATTCAAGATAATTACACAATTAAATGAGAGAATGTTATGCATGTTAATATCATAAAAGGGTTGTTCCTTGAACCACCCGTCAGCCGCCGCAGGTGGGTGGGCGTAGATGGGTGGACGCAGCTGGGTAGGCGCAAGTGGGGGGAGGGGGTCGTCGGTGGTCCGGCCGGTGGGAGGAGGTGGGCCGGCGGTGCTAATACTTGAGAGGGATGTGGCGGAGCGGGGCGGCCGGTCGGAGAGCGGTGGAGTGGGCAGCGGCTGCCGGAGACGGGCTGCAGTGAGGAGGGGAGAGGAGTGGTGGGTTGAAGGTGTAATCTTTTGGATTTTTTGTTAATTAAAATTTAACTCTGTTAGGTTCTTGTAAGGACTCTTTATGTCATTTATAAAATTATGAGGGTTATTTTTGATTGCTCATTGTATTGTATTCTTTCATTCATTAATTTAATGGTTTATAATCAAATTTATTAAAATAAATATAATAACAATAATAATAATAATAACAATAATAATAATAACAATAATACTAATAAAATAAGTTAATAATAATAATAATAATAATAATAATAATAATAATAATAATAATAGAAATAATAACTTATGAAAGTTAAATAATTTATAAGTTATAAAATAATAAAAACTTAAAGTTAAATAAGTCCAGGGGTTATTTATGTAAACTTAGAATCTTTAAATAAAAGTTTCTACATAAAATGTTAACCTTTAAAATTACAGGGGCTGTTTATGTAAATCAAAAAAACCCAAACCAACTTCCCCCCTTTCCCCCTTTCCCCGTGTTTCCGGCGAGCCTCCGGCCGCGGCTCCGCCACTCCAAAACCCATTTTTAAAGCCGTTTTTCGATTCAAAACCGATTCCAAACGCTTCTAGAACATGTTTCGGACTACTAAGTATACTTTAATTTGAATTAAAGACGATAATGGGTGTCGATTTAGCTTAGTAACCGTCGGGCACACCCTTGAACCGTTCAAGCAATTAAACCTAATAATAATGCAATTAATCGAACCTAAACGATCTTTTATCTGTTCCTAAGCTATTACCACTTTCAATTTCAACTGAAAAACACTCAAACATCACATTCGATCCCCTCTTCATCACGACCTGTTTCATCATCTATGCATCCTCCTTTCGTTTCAAAATCAGGTGATTAAAAACATCATTCTACTCGTTCCTACATGGGGAACAAAAGCCCCATGGTTAAAAACGATCAAAGACTTGTTTTGAGGATCCCAAATCGTTATAGGATTCATGGGATTTTAGGGGTTTTCTTGCTGTTTATGCTTTAAGGTTTTAAAACCAAGTTAAACCAATGCCACTGCCCTGGTTTACTAGTTAGTCACTTGCAACCTCCACCTCGAGGTCCCGGGTTCGAACCCGGGCAACCTCAAATAAATTTTTTTGGGGGCTTTTTCAGCCTTTTAAAAAATTGTATAGAATTTCTAAAAAAATTATAAAAATCTGTTTTATAAACTTTATTTATTTTAAAAGTTATGTAATTATTTTCTGTGAATTTATTTCTTAAACACCTTAACATTTTTTGATAAAATACTATTTACAAATGTTATAAATAGTTATTTTATAAAAATAAACTTTAAATAATAATTTAAATCATTAAATTATTAGTGGACACTATATTATCTTTAATTATGGGTCAATCATGATAATTGTAGAAATTATAAATATTTTATAATTTCATAAATTATTTATAAATGTTATTTTAGGTTATTTCTTATAAAATATACTTTAACTAATAGTTTAGATTAACAAATTGTTATTGATCAATACGTTATTTTAATCATTGTTAAATAATGTTTATTTCAAAAGATTATAAAGATTTATTTATATTTTATATTTAAACCTTATCAATTATTATACTTAATTTATTTTCTATATTAAAACACTTAAATGGTAAAATTCTTTTCATTGAATCAAAATATAAATAATTTTATTATATAAATTCATTTACTTGTCAAAACCCCACAATTCTATTGAAACCCTAGTTCTCGTTAGAACGTTAATCTTATTATTAACCCTAATCTTGAAATATATATGTTTAGGTGCCTTGTAAAGGAATACATTAGAATATCGTTTAATTCTTATTTTCATCTTATAATACACACATCAAGTGAGTTTTTTCATGCCCCTCTTTTATTATTTCACACATTTTGGGGTGAAACATGTTAACTTATCAACTTACACTTGTAAACCTTTTGATACTTGTAAACGCACATGCAATTCATCTTTATTTTTTGTCATGGTTATTTGTATTATTGTGAGTTTTATATAATATACATTATATGCTGATAATCATTAACTATTGCTAGCCTAGTGACTTCATAGATCTATGGGCCTCACAAGCCTATTTGGTGGCCCTAGTGTCGTATTCTTGAGCACTATAGGGACCAATTACACTTAGCTAATCGTTTAATCCTGTAATCTTGTAATCTTGTAATCTGTTAATGTTTGATTGTAGCTATATGTGTTCTATAAACTTGCATAATACATAACCATGACATGAATTGCTACTTCTAAATCTTTTGCTATATTTATGTATACTTAACCCATAAAAACTCACCAACTTTCATAGTTGACTTTTTATTTTTAACATGTTTCAGAAAATGCTCAAGTTTGATGTCATCTCTTGAAGTGTGCTCACATCTAGGATTTGGACCTAGATAAATGAATAAATTGTCTTGGAATATTAATCTTATGATATGTTTATTTCTTGTTTAAGACTTATGGTTGTAATTTGTATTTTAAAAGCTGTGGTAATAATATTTTTATTAAATGGTAGCGTTATGTGGTTGTGAACAATATTAACACTCACATCTCGACGATTCCGCGCGTTAAGGTTGGGGTGTGACAGAAGGGTTGAACACAAATGAGAAGAAAAGTCTGAAAGGGTTGGGGGTAAAGAGGAGAAGAGGTTGAGAAGACCTGAGAAGTGGTAACACCACATTTTCTCCATGCAGACGTCAAGAATACGTTTTTTAATGAAACGTCTTTCAAAAAACAAACAGTCTGCGAACTCAAAAGCTCTTCCCGCGTCTGCATGCGCGCAGATGAAGAGGTGGGGAAGAGCTTCTGCCAAAAACAAACACCACCTAACACTCTGTTGTTCATGTTTAACAAATGAAAAAACATAAGGGAAATGATATTAAGAATTAAAAAAAAAGATAAGAAGATAAAGATGTAATATAATTCGTGTTTCAATTAACATGGTTATGAAATTTGTCTTCTTTGCTTTTAGCCATTGAAAGCTTGATTTCTAAGGGTATGATTTTTGTATGACAGTTTATAAGAATTTATAAATTAAACATGTTATTGATGTTTTAAAACGTTCAATTAAGACTAAAAAATGGATAAAATCTAGACAGTGATTTCAAACGAGAGAAGATTAGCGTGTGTAGTCAATTCATGTAGTGCAACAAACTTAGAAAATAAAAACAATGGGTGCAATTAATAATATTTAAAACCACATCTTAAACCAATGATATATATGAGCTTTTACAACTTATTCTATGAGATGGTGAAAATTCGGATATGAACCATAACACTTCAAGTCATATTGATTCACATTGATTAAAATTGTGAATTGATTAAATTTGTCATGCTAATCAGGTTATGTGTTATTGAATATTAATTTAGAAAGCTAATAAGAAGTCAATAAGTACTTTTTTTGTTTGTCAAAATGTCCTTTTAGTAACACTTAAAGTCATGATTTAACTAGTCAAATGACATTTAATGGCAATGAATAATTTACACATATAAATTAGTTAACTAGTATGATACTCGCGCGTTGCAGCGGAAAAACAACTCGATTTCGTATATAATTTATAAGCATACATAGCAACGGCAATTTTTGTGAAAATTTAAAATCAATATTAGTTGGTTACAGACTCATGCTAAATCTTCTTAATCATTATCACCATACATATAGCAACAACAAATTGTCGCAATATGGTCTTAGTTTCTAAAATTTCTTCTTATGTTAAAAATTTCTGACTTTAAGTCAGGTGCACAACACCTTGAAGATGACAAAATACGACAACATTTAATTTAATATTTGTGTAAACACAAACTTATATCTACCTTGTATTTCTCATCCTTTCAGAAATAAATTCACATCACAAAATCTATTAAAAAATAAAGAAAAAAACCATATCATATATTCAAGAAATTAAATAATAGCATTCTGTCTCATCAATCTAAATAAACATTGCTCTTAAACAAAGGATCCAAATGAATCAACATGCATTCTGTTTTATCAATCTAGGAAAACATTGCTCTCATCAAACCTGAATTCGAAACGGCTATAGAATTACGACATTTATTATATAAAGTCTGATTTCTATTTCACTCGATTGTTATAAAAATTAAAACAAATAACATTAAAATTGCAGATTCTAATCGACATATCAGTTTAAAACAGTGTAATTAAGTTACACATGTAAATTAAGAGTATTATATATTTGTAGTTTAGGGATGAACCTGAATATACATTTAAGAAAACTAATCATTATACTTAGATGAGAAAGATAAAGAATCCACACAAGAAAATAGTTATTAGAACTCACTTAATTTGAACTTTTGACACTTTGATTGATTTTATTCTCGTGATCATTTTTTCAAAAATTAGAGGTTGAGGTTATTAGTGTAAAACAAGGAAGTGAAAAAGAAAACTAAAAAGGCACTTAAACCACTTTCAAGGTTAAATCGAAAAAGACCTAACCCCATTTTAAGCCTCTTGTTGTTTAGGGTACATTGAATTTTGATTCTTTGAGCTTTTGCGCTTTGTGAACAGTTTTATTAATAGAAGGATCAGTAGCCATATCATGATATGAAACTTTTGTTCAAAGTTGGCTTTGGGATATGGCATTTTGTACCTGGATGAATTCTTTAACACAATCACTTGCAAAAGGTATTCTTGATACTCTATGACCTGAAAGAAAATTTCCTCCGACAACCAAAACTGGGGGCATATATGAAAGTATTTTTAACTATTCAAGAATATAGAAGAGATTAAACTTTCTCTTGCATGTGCTTTGAATACAGAAGATGAGCATAAAGATACAGATTCTTAGATATCAAAACAATTTAAGATGGGTCATTCCATGTTTAATGTGGGAATTAGTAGTGGAGATATGCCCTTTTCTTCCAGCATGAATAAGATGGGTCTCACCTAAAACAATTTAAATATTTAAATTGTTATAAACCTTCATCGTATTATGTCAAAACTAACAAACAAAAAACCATATACCAACCTCATCTGTAGTATTTATATGAAAATTTAATTTCACAAGCAACTACTTGCAGACCTTAGTCTGCCCAAGATAAAAAGCTCCTCATTTATTTGCATCCTTAATACTAACAATTGTTTGTGATGCCCTTTGCCATAATCTATTTTGCAGCTACACCTATCGATTTTGTCATAACCATATAATCAAATTGCAATCATATGAACGTGATTTCAATAACACGTCAAGCCATAATGACAAATTTCTCAAATTCATGAACAACTAACTGTGATAAACATGAAGATTATTGAAAAGGAATAAGACTTAATCTTCAACAAGTCAAGACTTTCAGTAACTACAACAATAAAAAACTGCTGAACTTTCTCCCTCACTGCAAGTGGAATAGATCGATTAGGGCTTGAACCCAAATATAGAGAAAAACGAAAGAAGCAAACAACAGAATTAGATAAATATGAGAGTCATTCACATTTGGGTCGTTCTGATTAGCATCCCCCAACATAAATAAAGATGGGGGGTGTAAGCGGACGCAACCATTAAATGGCAGTTTCATCGCTTTCAATTATCAGTTGATTCTTGAGCTCCTAAAATTGAATGGCGACTCCGATGTTGCGCAATTAATTGAATGGTGCCTTCAGTTGCACGGACAAACCAGAAGAACCGTCGGGCCTCAATTTGAACCACGGCTGTGAGTGACATCGTTGCTTCATTTATGGCAAACAAATTGATTGGATTTATGGCATTGAAATCGATTACATTTATGGCATTAGACTCCTGATATGATGCATGAGGACGATTTTTGTTGATGAATACTCAAAGAACCGCAAGGGTATCACTCTCCAAACATCAATTTGGAAAAGAGGGGTAGAAATGATAGAAATTATATGACAAAGTTGGGTTTAAGCATCAAACTTTTGAGCTACCGTCTTAAAATTAAAACAAAATTACCAAAGTAGTCATGGTTTATGTATTATAAGGCAATAAAGATATTTTATTTAATCAAACATATTATACGAGGTTTCAATCTAGTTATATATAATCGTTTACCAATGTTGATGGTGTTTCACCAGCCTTGCTAACATACATGTAAAGAGGTTATTGGTCACTAAACTTCTATTTTATTTTTTCAAATATAATAGATATATACTTTATTCGTCAACCTTACACAAAGGCGAGGTTGGTACATCTAGTTTGCTTCTTGTCTGGTATACACGGCTTTGGATCTTATTTGAGGCGTTCTTTTTCTTCTTTCTTTTTAGGGGAGCGAGGGTTTTGGTGCCTCTCGTATTGGGCTATTTCTTATATTTACACATTAAAACAAATTATCTTTTGTATTTATTTTTTCTAAATGCTTCCATTTAACTTTTTTATTTAACTGTTATGTCACACACATGTCTTTGTTTTAATATGTTTTTCTATTAGTTAAGTGTGTTAATGTCCATACCGTAATGCATGTAATAAATTTTGCAAACGCGATGCTATTAATAACATTACACACCACGAACCACCGCATCATGAGGCTGTCTATTTTAATAAGAGGTGTCCATGTAACTCCGTTATTATATGACCATTTATTCACCGTGTGTTGCGCTTCTAATCATCTTGTGGACCAGTTTATCATCCGATGGTTGAAAATTCAGCCTACATACGCCTTTTCTTTTAAAGTTATTACGAAAGTTCAAGAATCGGTTGTATGAGATAAAACTTATTCAAGACGTTGTAACGACTACTTTATGGTGCATATGAAAATCAATAAATGATATGGTTTTAATGACAGCTTTACATCTGTAGAAAATCTATTTAAAAATGTCAAGTCAGTGTCTTGTTTATGGATTAACAATCGTTCTCGTAAGGTTAAGGTGGAATGAAACAAGAGACGATTCTTCAACATTGATATGTAGTTTTTTTCTTATTTGGTTTATTATTGTTTGTAGTATTTTATCTAGCACTTAGTGAGGGTTTAAATGAAAATTCAACTTGGTGTTTAAAAAATCTATGATTTATTGTATGATTTAAATTACAATCTCTTAGTTTTCATGTAACCATCACTCTTAGGATACATGTTACCATCACTTGGGTGAGAACTTGATCATCAATCAAAAAAGTATATGCCAAGTAAATGATACATTAACAAAAGCCCTACTAAAACACGTGTCACCATCACACCACTAGGAGTTTTGACTATAAATGTGCAATTATTGTTTTTATTTTTATTTTATCTTTTTATAACTTACTGATTTAAATGAAAAAAATAAATTTATTTGAACTCAACCGATACTATCATTGTGATTGGGTGGTTTGCACGGATTCAAGACCGACATCTTGTTGGGTTTCATATTGGATTCAAACCTGTCTGACATTGGAACCAATCTGATATCAGTTTTCAAAAGCTACAAACTGTTTGGAGTTCGTGAGTTGGAAAACATAGCAATTAAAGAATAGATTCGTGAAACGGTTGTTAGAATACGTGGGGTAAAGACATTTGTATATGTTTGGTTTTATTTGATCACGATCACTTGACATTTGACAACAGTCATATTGAGGGTGTTACCAGGGCTGGCTCAACATTTTTGGGGCCCCAATCAAAGTAAAAAAAGAACCCATTACAATTTTTTTATTATTAAAACCACTCTTTTATCCAGATTTGAGAGAGACAATAATTAATTTGGTTTTGCTTAAATATCTCATACCTTAAGCAACCAAGGACAATAAATCAAACGCTCAAAGCAAGTAAGCAACCTACTCAAAATTATCTTAAGCACTTAACAAGTAAATCAAACTCTCAAGTATCAGAGTAGATTAATAATAAAAATAAGCAACATATTCCTAATAAAAAATAGAATTCAAAGGCAAAATCATAATATTTAAAGGACTGTAGCAGACATAATGGAGGGACGAGGGATTCTTTGGTAACTGACTCATCTTCAATTGTGAGACTCCCAATTTATTATTTGTATAGCAGCAAGCACCCTACGCAGTGCAGGTCTAAAATTTTTTTTCTTAAGAAACGAGGACTCTTAAATTTGAGGCCCCCACATCTAGCACGTCCCTAATGACCCTATAGAGCCGGCCTTGGGTGTTATAATGACGAAATGTGAGAGTCCTGACAACTAAACTCGACCCCCGTTAAGCTACATATTAAATAGCCTTGAATAGATGGAAGAACCTTTTGACAAAATCATATTCGTGGAATTTTGAAAATATGCTTTCATACTTGCGACATTTTATGAACTAAAACTGTGAACTCGAACGAGGGAAATAATAAATACTTCCCATTTGTGGAATCACGAAGAAGACGAGGGAAATTCAAATCAAAACCCTTTTCATCATTTTCAATTTCCCCCAAATTCTTCAAAATTTCAAATCCACTGTTCATCTCCCCAAAATTCGCTAAAATTCGGTACATAAATTCATCATCTTCACTTCATCATCATCACCATCATTTACACTCTCTTAACTTCCTTCATCTTCATCTCCGTCCTCCAATGGCGTCAAATCCCGATCTCCCCTGCGACGGCGACGGTCAATGCATGATCTGCAAAATCAAACCACCGGAGGAAGAGAAAATCACCTGCAAGACATGTGTTACTCCATGGCATATTGAATGTCTTTCTGTTCGTCCACAAACCCTAGCGGAAGCGACACAATGGGAGTGTCCCGACTGTTCGAGCCTCGTGTGTTCTGACGCGCCGCCGTGCACCGTCGCATCGGGATCTGAGCCCTCCGCCGCGCTTGTTGCGGCAATTCGTGCGATTGAGTCTGATGCGTCGCTTTCTGATCAGGAGAAGGCTAGGAGGCGTCAGGAGCTGTTGAGTGGAGGAGGAGGTGATGATGGTGGTAAATGTAGTGATGAGAAGGAGATTGGTGGTGGTGGTAGTGATGTTTTGAAGCTTCTTAGTGGGAGCTTTAACTGCTCATTCTGCATGCAACTCCCTGAGAGGCCCGTCACGGTAATCAAGTCATATTCATGTTGATTTTTGTAGCTTATCTGTATTTGTTAGTGTTTATGATGAATGAGCAAACATGATCTTAAATGCTTGAATTGTGCATCTGGGCAATTGTTTTGATGGTTCTTAGCAGTTTTATCATAATGTATACAGATTACTTTTTGTATATTAATATGGGTAGTGTTTGAAATTTGTTTAGATGTATTGTTCTAGCTTTTGGGGTGTATGTCATTGCTTATTAAAAGTAACTATCTGCTTACTGCTGTTTTGAGACAGCACATAGTCTGTTTAGAGTGTCTTATTATTGCATTTTTATACCATAAACAAACCCAGATGCCATCTCTTGCATTTTGTGCTGTTACAGTTGATTAACTGCTTCCGCTTTTGTGAAAAAAAGAATATGCACAATAACAGGCTTTAGACTTTAGAGTGTCAGGTGTATGGATTTGTATATTTATAATCTCTTAATCATTATATTAATGGGTCTATCAAGCAGTATTTGATAAACAGCCTGGACCTTTTTTTTTATTCCAAACTGCTTATTTCAGAAGTAATAAACAACAAATAATTTCTAATAAGCAGTAGGTAACTTATTGTTACATGAAATGGCACAGAAGATGTTCTTGGACACATGTGTTAACTTTGTAATCTGTGCTGACTGCTGATTAGTTCATTTTCTGTTTATCCTTGTGATTAGAAAAGAATTCTCCTGAAAATCTTATGCGTTTATCAAAAAATTAAATCCAATTATCTCGCTGTAAAGATCCTCTTCTTATGTAACAGACACCATGTGGTCACAACTTTTGCTTGAAGTGCTTTGAGAAATGGGTTGGTCAGGGGAAGCGTACTTGTGCCGTATGTCGAACTTCAATTCCCCTTAAAATGGCAAGTCAGCCTCGAATCAATTCTTCGCTTGTAATTGCAATTAGAATGGCAAAGATGACTAGATCAAATGCTGCTTCTGGGCCACCAAAACCTTACTATTCCGTTCTAAACCAAAACAAACCAGACAAAGCATACACCACTGAGAGGGCAAAGAAGACTGGGAAGGCTAATGCATGCAGTGGAAAGATATTTGTGACAGTTCCACCTGATCATTTTGGGCCCATTCCTGCAGAGAATGATCCAGAAAGAGGAATGGGAGTTTTGGTAGGGGAAACTTGGGAGGACCGTTTGGAATGTAGACAGTGGGGGGCCCATCTTCCTCACGTTGCTGGGATATGTGGGCAGTCTGATTACGGTGCACAATCTGTGGCATTATCTGGAGGATATGAAGACGACGAGGACCACGGAGAGTGGTTCCTCTACACAGGAAGGTATGATAGGCACAATTTTTTAATCGAAAGTAAAAACGTTAATTTTATCTGCAAGAGGTTTTAAAATCTGTTCAAATTGGGTGGTGTTCATAACTAGTATTTAAATTCTTTTAAGTTCCAAACTTTGCTGCATGATACTGTCGTGTCAGGAGAAGTATGTATATTTGACATTTTTTTCTTTTCTGTAATCTTTTTTTTTGTTAACAGTGGTGGAAGAGACTTGAGCGGAAATAAAAGGACTAACAAGACACAGTCATTTGATCAGAAGTTTGATAAATCTAACGAAGCTTTACGAGTTAGTTGTAAAATGGGCTATCCTGTACGTGTTGTGAGGTATGCTCTTATGACACTTATACATGATGATCTCATTGTGAGTCTATATAAATTTATTTTCTAGATAAGAAATTTCAGAAATAATAACATGATTTTAGTGAAATGGTCATGGCAGTTTATCCGTAGCTTAGAAACTACAGAAAATGAATGACATCTAGTTTTGCAGCATTTAGTTCTCTGTGGTTTTGGGTATTTATTCTTTTATATTTGAAATGAATATGAATATTTCACAAGACTAAAAAAGAGATATTTAGTGAAGATAATTGATCTTGTTTTTGTCATTCATCTTTCTTTGGTTATTAAAGGTTTATTTATTTGCTTCCATGTCATACAATTGAAAGTCTTCAACAAATCTTTAACAAAACTGACAGGTCCCACAAGGAAAAGCGTTCAGCCTATGCACCTGAGCAAGGAGTTAGATATGATGGCGTATACCGGATTGAGAAATGCTGGAGGAAACCTGGAATTCAAGTAGGATATCTGATCATTGGTTGTTAGTTATAGTAACATGATAGTTGGTTTTACTTTATTAAAAACTGCTTGCTGGATTTTTATTGCTAATAGGGATACAAGGTCTGCCGTTATCTTTTTGTACGTTGTGATAATGATCCTGCCCCTTGGACAAGGTCCGCCATTGCTCTTACAAGTTCAATATTTCTAGCATATGAAATGCATAAAATAGATTTTAATTATCTACATTTGATCATAATTTTGCAGTGACGAAATGGAGATCGTCCAAGGCCTTTGCCTAGCATTAAGGAGCTGAAGGATGCAACTGATGTAACAGAGAGGAAGGGACCCTCATCTTGGGATTATGATGTATGATCATGCAATTTCTCATAAGATTTAACTTTTTGTTCCTTTTTTATGTTATAATATCTGCTTTTTAGAAATTGTTCATTGCATTTTTTAATCCTATTATTCAATTATTTGCAGGAGGAAAAAGCTTGTTGGTTATGGAAAATTCCTCCACCTGAAAGTAGAAAACAAGTAGATAACAGAGATGTTGGGGATGACACAAAACAAGGATTGTTCGCCGTAAGACACAAATGATGTCTGTGAGTGAGCGACTTCTAAAAGGTCAGATATTTTAGCATTTTGAGTAGTCTTTCTGGCTTAGAAATCTCGTGGCATAGATGTTTAGTTTAAATGTTAATCTGATAAAGTATTTGTGTTGCAGAGTTTTGTTGTCTTATCTGCCACAAAGTGATGAATCTTCCCCTTACTACTCCATGCGCGCACAATTTTTGCAAATCATGTTTGCAGGATACTTTTGCTGGTCAAACTTTTATAAAGGAGAGAAATTGTGAAGGTAGACGTACGTTAAGGGCACAAAAGAACATTATGAAGTGTCCATCATGCTCAAATGACATTTCTGAATACTTGCAGAATCCACAGGTAAGTGCACAAATATATTATACATCTCTCTTGCAACTTGTTTGCGTATCAGAAGGTTAATATATAATGTAAGCATCACAATTTGTCTTTATGATAGGTGAATAGAGAATTGATGAGTGTGATAGAATCACTCCAGAGACAGACCAAAGCAATGGAGGAAAATGCAATTTTGGAAGAAGAAATGTTGAATCAAGATGAGAAAAATGATGTTAAAGAGGAAGACAAAGATGAGAAGTCTGAGAATGAGGCAAAAGATGTGTGTTCTAAACCTAATGAAGATGTTAAGGGGAGTGATGAAATTGAAGTCATTGCAAAATCTTCACCTAAAGCTAACAAGAAAAGGAAAGCTGCGGATGATACTGATAACGCCCTAATAAGAAGCTGCATGAAGAGACAAATGTGATGATGGGTGATTGTGTTAATGATTCTAACATTCAAACCACCAAGGACTCAAAAATAAACCCAGCATTGACTGAAAGTGAAGATTTGAAGGTTGTAGGTGGTTCAGGAGGCAGGACCAGAAGCAAGAAGGTTTAGCTGGAGGCATGTGGCAGTGTGCTGACTCGCATCACTTGAGGCTCAGAATGGTTTTAAACTTTTGATTGGTTGCAGATTAATGGTGGCAATTTTGGTAATCTGTGCCATATTTTACTTTACTGGTGATTTTGTGATGTGTTTTGGATGCCTCTGGTACCATGTCATATACATTGCATTGTTATTTTGGTAACAATCATGGTTGTCATGACTCATGACCATATGATGGTTATATTATATATTATTTTGGTATCATAATTATCCTTGTAGCTTTGAAATGTAAACCAAATGTATGAACTTCATTTGATATGTTTGTGGTTATTTCTTCAGAATAGCAAGAGGTCACTAACTATCTAGCTTTCCTATAAACCCAATTTCTCACAGGTTTTAGCTTTTGTGGTTATGTTTTCACATGAAAATGTCTTTGCTCTAGTACTATAATTGTAGCACCTAAACCTGATTACCTGAAAATCAATCACCTATTAAACATTACTTGATGTCTATTGAAAAGCAAATGCTTGATTTTATTTATGGTTAATGGTTCCTTGGAAACAACTTGAGTTGATTAAATGCATAATCCCATGGTGGGGTCATAAATTGATGTCAATGTTCTAGGGTTCATGATTTTTTTAGGAGTCCTTAATATGGTTTCATTGCATGCTAGAAAACACAAAAGCTAGTAACGATACAAGTCACGCACATGAACTAAAGGTAACATGACCGTTAAACTATACAAGAAACAAAATGGGAGCATGAGGATTGTGGTTTGGTTCAAAACAAATCAATGAAGAAAATGCACAAATCTCAACACCAAATGCAACAAGTTTTACTGCATTTTATAGCTCAAAAATATCTATACAGTATTGTACAATAATACACATTTTACAATCTCTTGCTACTTGCATTAACTAATTCATGATTCTGATAATTTTTGCTGCTCTAGTTTCTGTATCAAAGCTCTCTTTTCTTCATCAGACAGAGCATTGAATGTAAAAACAGATTTGTCACCAATATCATCCTGCACAGACATACCAGTTTAATCACAACTATGCTTCATTTTGATTATAATTTCATGCAAAATTTACCTTAATAGGCTGTGTGAACTTTCTGGCTGCAAATATTACAAAGAGTGCCATCCACATGCCAAGCAGACCGACTTTTACTCCATCGTCCATTAAACCACTCTGGTCCAGAAGAAAAGAAACAACTTCATATCGTTTAGAAGATAACAGATGACCAAGAAGGTTTTTCCTATAGATCATTATCATATTTATTCGGTAAAAATCAATACTTCTTAATCACTGGCTTGACTCTCAAGTCCTATATAGGCGTCAATCGTTGTATGTTTGAATGATTTCAGTTTGATGGGTTGAACGCGTAAACCAAAAAGACCCATACATTTATTCATGTCAAGACCATCAACCCTAACCTGGACACACTTAAATAGATGATGTGTTCCATGTCAACCCGTTTGATGTTCATTTGCAAATATGAGTAATACTCGGTGACCTTAGTAACAACAAATACTCCAGCTAAAGTGAATCTTTTTGTAATTCGTGTCTTTTTAATTGGTTTTTGTAACCTTATCTCTCATTTCCAGTTATCTCTCATTGAAGGAATGTGTAGCTTTGAGTAATGACAAAAGTTGTTGGCAATCAAGAGTTGGTGAAAAGTCGAAATTAATTTCACTTCTTGAAATGACTAGTTAGAGCAAAGATTATGAACCAAAGAATTAAACTTTAAATGTTAATACTTATCAGATAACATTCTCTAAAAAATCTAAATATGAACTTTTTAAAAAGCTCAAACTTAAACATGTAACATGTGTGTCATGTTAATTTGTTTAATAAACGGATTACATAAGAGTCAACCCAAAACCTGATTATTTCATGTCATTATCGTGTTTTGGGCCATGTCAGGATACGCTGTGTCCCTAACATGATTTCATCAATCATCTTGATTAACTAAAAGGACCAAAACTCATACCAGGTGCCCAAGAAGAACTGAGGAATGATAAACGTCAGAACACCAGCTTCTAACTTGCCATAACAAAGACCTGTATTCAACATTCAACAACACAAAATCAACCAAACTGATGTAATCATCAAACTACTTTCATAAAAAACACATTACCTTCTTTAAACACAAGCCCCGTTAATGCTGCAAACAGAGGACCAATGAACCAAACAGCTGCAGGATTATCCACAACATACTGCACTAAACTCTCACCAGCAGGTTGAGCCAAACAAACTTCTGCCGCAATTGATCCACAAACACCAAGAACCCACAACGCTTGAAGAGTCCTCTTAATCTCTGTAACATAAATATGAATCAACACCAACGAAACCCTAAGCCAGTAGCCCCAATTGCATACAACACATCAACATTTCGCTTCAATACATCAGTCAACACGAAATCATCAGGCAAGAACACAATCGAAGAAGCAAGAACAAACGACGCTGCAGCTGTCACCAATCCAGACCTGTATAGAATCACCTGCAACACCAATCGAATATATCTATATCGTATATATATAAATGAAAGATTAGAGAAAACATGTAGCAACTTCTGGTTAAGACTAAATTTGTGTTGATCGTCACTCTCCCATTAAATGATAATAATTTAAAATATGTAAACTAAACAATCAAATACTTAAATTATTAATCTTCTAATTCTAATGTTTTATTAAAACATAGTAAACTATATGATTTCTATTATATCTTATCTTAAAATATAATGCTATAATTTGTAATCTTTTTTAATTTTATTTATACTTTCTTAGATATTCTTTACCTTTAATTCACCAACAATTAACCAACGGTTAATGACATGTGACACGTAACATACAAAACCTTAATAAAAACTAGTGGTTTAAAAATGCTAAGAATTTATTCAAACATGTACTATACATGATTTCTAACAGAGTATAATGAATAACCTAGGGTTTATATCATTATATGTGAATAATCAAATTGTGGTAATTGAAGGTGAATAAAGAATAACAATACCTCACGGATGTCGGAGGAATCGACGGACCATGGGCCGTAAACGCCTTGGTAGACCGTCGGAGGTTCCAGAAAACCGTCGTCTCGGGCGGCCTGACATTTGAGGTGAAATGAAGGTAATTTGTGTCGATTGATTTGTGTGGGTGATGAAGGAATAGAGAGTCTGAAACGGTGGTTGCGGTGGTGATCGGAGGTGGGTCTCCGGTGGCCGGAGAGGAGGGTGGAGTATGAGAGAAGAGCTGAAGACGATGAAGATGCAGTGACCATAGCCATAGACATCGTTGGTGATAGTTAGTTGCTCAAATTACATAAACACGCCTAATTAGGGATGAGATTTTTTTTCCCCTAGAAACAGTACCAATCGAACATCCTCGATACCAGAACATTCTTTGTTTTAATTAAGACTGTTAGCACATTCTTCCTAAAAATAGTTCTAATTAGCATGACGCATAGTTTTTCTTTCACTTTCATCTATTCTTCCCACAAACACTTTTTACCTCAACACTATCATTCCCGCAAACATTTTTATTTTTCCACCTCATATTTTCTTTATTAATTTACTTTAAATAAATATATTTAAATTATTGTAAATATATATAATTAAAATAAAATAAAAACAACGTAAAATAATAAAATAAAAACGACAATAAAAAATTAATAGATAGAAACAACAATAAAACAACACTTTAAATAGCTGTTATGAAAAAATAAAAAAAGTAGCCGTTATGAAAAAAAACAAAAAAATAGCCATTATGAAAAAGAAAAAAAGTAGCCGTTATGAAAAAAAAATAAAAAAAATAGTCGTTATGAATGTAAAAAAATTTAAAATTTTTTAATACTATAAATGTAAAAAAATTAAAATATTATACTTAACTTATTATTTAATTAACTCATTTTAAATTATTATTTAATTAACTCTAACTAATTACTTTAATACTAGAAATGTAAAAAAAATTTAAAATATTTTTATTTAATTAACTCATTTTAATTAAAACTTAATACTTATATTTTTATTTTAATTAAAAGATTTTAAAATATTTTAATTAAAAACATTTTAATTTAAAATTGTTATTTTTGGTGGTGGGGCCCACTACCCCCCTTCTTTCCCATGCCCTTCCGGACGGCCAACCATTTCACGAGCGCCGCTCCCCATCGCCGCCCTTCCGGCGGGCGCGGTCCGCGTTGGTGACGGGCCGGCCACGGGAACGCGATGAGGATAGTCTAAGGGTTTGTTATTGGTACATCTTATTTATTTTCAATCTCTCTATCTGTCACTATACATACATATAAACTAGTTTTATCATCCGCGCTTTGCGGCGGGATTGCAACCAGTTTTTCCTCATGCAAAGTAGCATGAGTTTGGTCGTTATCAGCCAGGCTCGTCAAAACTATAAAAGCGAACACCAATAATGGTTCCGATTAACACCAAGATATCGGGAACGATGTTGTTCACTCATAAGCGGTTAGGTTCGTCCCGTTACCGCGACGTTGATGTCACTCATTGATGTTATTCGGGTTGGAGATGATGAACCTGCAAATCAAACTAATAACAAAAAACGATAGTACTTAAGAAATAACGGTCATGGTGCGATAAAAAACAAATCTTTCTCTAGCAAACTTCCATGTTTTCCGACGATGGTTCGCGTTGTTGTTATTCTCTATAGCACCAAAATCAAACGAAGAAAGATAGATGGGTTTTCACCGGCGATGCGGAGAGAGTTTTATGTGATCTTGCCGGATAAAAAAAGTGAATGCCATGTGCTTACTTGTATTTTAATACTCAGTAAACAACAAAAAGACTAATTAATATAAAACATTGAAAGTTTGATGTTGCCAAAAACCCAAAACAAAAGTTGTTGTGGCCAAAACCAAAATTAAAAAACTTAACTGTAGCACCAAACTTACATTTTAATATGTATATAGTGGGTGAACCCGCGCGGTGCGGCGGTGATATAAATATTTTTAGAACTGTTTCTTTAGCTAACTCTCTATTATTGTGATAAATCTAATTTTTCTTTTTTATTTGATTAATGTAGGATATTAAACATATCTATATTATTATATGGATGGACACATTGTAAATAACACGCTTATACATAATCATTTGTATCAAATATAACAAAATTATTTTAAAGTGTCTTAAAAATGGATTAAAATTACAATGTTGTTCAAAAAGTTGTATTATATAGCAGTACAGATATAGATAGATTAAGATAACCTTAAATATAATAGTTATACTTTAAATTTAATTAGAAAATGATGAGATACAAATATTTAAAGCTTAAAAGGGTATAATAGGAATAAATTTTATAACATTATCAATTAAAGCTTGCAACTCTTCATATGTCATCTTAGAATTGATGTAAAATTACGAATCTAGCCATGGTTCTCTATTATATAGTAGTATAGGTATTAAAAACACATGAAGCGAGATAGAGACAGCAGGACGTCTTAATAATAAAAATAGGTGTTTGTTAGTTTGTATAACCCAACCCTTTAATAATGTTAGGTAACAGTATTGTTTGGTTTTTGTATTTCCGACGAACTTGGTAATTTGGGTTTATGCTTTCACTTGTTTTAGATATCTGTATTTTTCATGGTATTACATCCCACCGAAAGTGATTTTGGCGTACAAATGTGTGTCGAAAAATGCTTCACTTATCCTCGCATGATTGAATTTAGGTTTCGTGATAAACGAAATATGTTGGTTTAAGAGTAGGATGAATGGGTGTTATTTTAAAAAAGAATGTCTAATTATAGTTGCATCTTTATCTAACCTAAAAATTCGTTAAAGTTTTAACTCTACTTTTATACTTAATTATCTCTTTGGGCAATTATAATCAATATCCTTGTTGTTTACGTGTAATTTCCATATATAATACGAGAATTGGAGAATGGATCGTCGTGTACCAACTTTCGATCTCGTGGTTAATGGTTCTATGATAAAGTGAAGTATGTAAACAATTATTACAAAGCATATTTTTTTCAATATAAACTACGTTACATGATTAGGGTTGCTTATAGGTTCTTAATTTTCTTGATTATATACTAACTTTGATTATGTTCAGGGCCGGCCCAATGGGTTAAGTGGGTGAAGCTAGGGCTTGGGGCCCCCAAAATCTTAGGGATCCATTTTAAAAAAATTTTCAATGTATATTATAAATTGGGCTTTTGTTGGGCTCTGCATTTATTTAGAATGGGCTTTCTAGAATATATATATTTTAAATTGGGCCCTTGCTAATTTAGGGATTTTAACTTTCTGAAGATCATGATAAAATCGCTAAACGTTATTGTTGATGGCTCAAGTGGGCGACCTTGAGTAGCAATAACGATGATTAAACTTTGATTTCTATCTGATCGATTTCTGTAATCTGTTCACTACTACTTCGATTGAGCATTCTGATGTTCTCCACGTATTTTTGCTCCCTATTTCGATTTGAATATTCGGCTTATGTTGTGTTAGTGTATAAAATTTCTAGTGTTTTTGCCTACTTGAATTATTAGGCATAATTTTTTTATGCCCCCTGGTCTCTCATATTATAATTACTTGATAGTTGTTTCTTGTTTTCTTTTTGTTGATCTTTGTATATTAGAACTTAGTAAACCCCTGTATTACACGGATTAAACAAATAAAATATTAGATAAAAAATTATTAATTATAAAACGATATACTAAGACATGATACCATTGGAATTACGTATGAGTACTAAATATAAGTAATAAAACAATAATATAAACTTTTTAATTTTTTTTTTTGTTTTTTCAAAGATAAATTCAACATTTTCTTTTATACATCTTGATAGGATGTTGAATATTGCTTCCACTAGGAGCATTGGTTTTAACAGATGTTGATGGGTGTAAGATAGTATTAAGAAAAAAATGTCTATTGTTTATCATGTGTGTGTATAGGTATACCATGTCTGCAAAATTATTATACAAATGAATTAATAATTATGTAACCGGCTAAGACATCAAGTGATTATAGTGATGTTATTTAAGATTTGCTAGGAATGGTAGATTGTTAACCGAAAAGCGAAATTGGACTATAAAGGAAGAATTGATTTCTTCATAAGTGAGTACACAACTTGAAAATCATTTATTTCATTGGTTCTTGATTATTAAATGTATGGTTATATGTATAGGATGATTTGTATGCCATTGGGTTGAGAAATAAACCATTTCCATATTATGATGAACTATGTTTGATATGCAAAACATCGGGGCAAACACAAGATTATCAGAGACGTATCAGATGGTAGTTCTATTTCATGTTCTTAGTTAATGGCTTTTTATTTCAGGTTTGTCTATTTCTCCTAATTTTTTTCTCTTTAGATTGCTAGAGACGTATCAAACGATAGTTCTATTCCATATTCTTAATTAATGACCTCTTATCTCAGGTTTGTCTATATCTCCTAATCTCGCTCTCTTTGGGCCATTGCTCTTAGTTATCGTGTTTATTGCCATGATGTTGCATGCTTAGGCCCCCGAATTTTTAGTTCGCTTAGGGCCACCAAAATGATTGAGCCGGCCCTGATTATGTTTTCTTTGTCATGTCAATACATAAGAAAGTGTTGGATAATGATTTTTTGTTATTTATCATCAACATTTCACATACTGTATGTTAAAAGGTTATTTAGTGTTTTTGTTAAATTTTCAACTTGAGAAGGTGATGAAATAGTCAGTATATTTAAAAATATTTTATAATGATAAAAAACCTCCTATGTGCTTGGAGTCACATCATCATTGATAAAATACCAAGCATGCATACAAATCACTTGGTCTATATGTGTTTAAACGAATTATGGATTGATCATTTTAGATATGTCTAAACTTTTTGCATAAAATAAAAGTACTAACAGCCAAATACATAAAAACAATCACACAAATCTTGGTCTCATATCAATTGATTCTATCAATTAAACACACTTTAAACAAATGCTTTGGTAACGAGACACAAATAACAGATGATAAACAAAATGCTACTCATTCATGACATGATTTTTAAGCGACATCCGTAAATAAAAAAGTAAAATATACGAGCCAAAAGTGGACACACGACTATGATTTCTTGTAATATACGACTATAAAAGTAATTAATATACATATGACATTACTATATAAATACATTACACACAAAAAATAACTTTTTTTGGGTTTTTTCTTCGACAAACACATTATCCTCCCAGAAAGTTAAACAACACAAACTTTTAACTATTACACTAGATCAAGATCCTCTAGTTCAACTGTGACATCTCACATTTTGTTAATTAAAAAGATTAACTTTGTTAAATTTTAAAAGGACCTTTTGTGTCATTTTGAAACTTTGAGGACTTGTGTTGCATGATAATTAATTTGGTGGTTAACAAATTAATATAATAATAAATAATAATAATATTATAAGTATTATAATTTCTACTTAATATTATAAGCTTAAAGTGATAATAAACTTAAAAATAATTATTATTATTATCATAACAATAATAATAATAATAGTAATAATAATAACAATAATAATATTATTAGTAATAATGATAATCTAAGTTTTAAAACTTTAATCTTGTAATTAATAAGTTTTTACATGAAATAATAACATTCTAAACCTTAGGGACTAAAGTGTAATTTAATTTTAAACTAAACCTAAAGTTGTAGCGCTAATTGAACAAAAACTAAACCGCAGGGACCGAACCTGTAAATTGACAAAACACATACCCCCCTTCCACCTTCCCCGTTTTTCCGGCAGAAGGCTCCGGCGCCTCCGGCCGAGCTCCGGCAAGCCCGGAGCCGCCTCAAAACTTAGCCGTTTTGCTCCAAATCGGTCCCATTACGCTCGTGAACCCGTTTCGAACTTGAGCATGTGTTTTAATTAGATTATTAATGCAGTGAAGCCACCCTACTAACTCGAACCCGAAACATTCATTGACACCTAAACGTTCAACGTGCAAATCATAATAATAATCAAATTAATCGAATAGAAACGTTCGTATAATCATTACAAAGTTGAATGTGTAGTTTAATTTGAGTTAAACGCCCAATTAATCACTTGATCATAACCGAAACACCCGAACCACATCCGAAACCCGTTCGGGGCGTAAACGTTCAAATTAAAGCTATATAACAGAGGGGAATCATTCCATTTGATCCCTTTAACCTCTCTATACACTCAATCGATTGAAAAATACATCGCAAGTTCGAATTCGAACTCTTTGTTCATCGCGTGAAGAACCGAGACTAAATCAAGCTTAATCATCTCTGTTCATTTGTAATCAAGTAAGTTAATCATATGTATATACGTGATTTTACATGGGGAATCAAAGTCCCATGTTTATTTCAGTAATCCAGTTCGAATTGAGGATCAATTCGGGTGATGTTGAATTAGGGTTCTTAAGGAAATTGGGGGTTTCTTGTGGTTATGTTTTTAAAATTTAAAAACCATTCTATAACACGGCTGCGGCCCTGGTTCACTGGTTAGTTACATCCCCTTACAACCTTGAGGTCCCGGGTTCGAACCCGGGCACCCTCACCATTTTTTAAAAGCTTTTCAGCCTTTAAAAAAATTATAAATTTTTTTTAAAAATTATAAAAACCAGTTTTACAAACTTTGTTTATTCTAAAAGTTGTCTAATTATTTTCTGAAAATTTATTTCTTTAAAAACTGTAACGCCCGCCTCCCGGGCTATCCCAGGGAGCGTTACTATAATAACCCGTCATTTTAGTTAAAATAATATGCTAGAATACTAGCGTTTCATAACCATTTTTTGTTAGAAACTTAGATGCTTAGAATAAAACCCTTGAGTTCCACCGCTCGATCGTGTTCTTAGAATTTCGGGGACGAAATTCAATTAACGGAAAAGAGATAAAATAACCTTAATAAAAGAAGAAATTAAATAAATAATACTTAGAAAAATAATAATGATAACAATGATAATAATAATTACAAAAATAACAATAATAATAGTCATACAACTTCATGTTTTAAATTAAATAAATAAATACAAAAAGAGAAAACACTAGCCTTCCTGATGACCTAATCTTCAAATCAAAAGTTGTTCTCCTTCCTTATCTTCACCAACAAACAACGCTGATAATTAGGGAACTCAAGCCTCATCCCCACACAACTATGGTGGTATTAAACGGATCCTCAACTCTCAATTGTTCTCACGAAAACCCTCATCAACAATTCCATATCATTTCCCATTCGACCTCTATTTTGAGTCAGAAGCTACTGTCAATCACCACAAATCGCAGCCCGTTGATGATCACCACAAATCGCAAGCTATTGATCCGTCGTTTGTATTCTTTTAGACCTGGCTTTTGAGTTCGCAATTGAGGTAAATGAAGACCCATGTTCTTCCTGTTATGTCTCCTGTTCTGGTTCCATTCTTACTATTACCAAATCGTCTCACAAATACGGTTCTGGCAATTGTGTTGTAGCCATTGAGTTGAAGCGCCCAAGATCAAGATAACCTTCTGATCTAAAATCCTCATTGACTGCACACTTTGAGGTAAATCTTCCTGTTGCCTATCTTGGTCATCTATTGTTAAATAAGAGGAACACCTTGCTATTGACGAGCCACTTGCTATTGGCACATGCTAACCTTCTAGTAGTTTTTAATATTAAAAATCAAACTAAAGTTCTGTCATAATGAACTTAATTGTTGTTCTTGCTTCTTCTACCTTATATTAGGCACATCATGAACAATTGAAAACATATAATTTCTATCCATACCTTAATGTAATAAGCTGACTTAATCAGAATGAATATCTGTTGCTTTTCAATTGCTTTTAGTTCACAGTCGTAGCATTCCTTTTGACCCATAACATACAAAACTTTGTTGTGGTTATTTCTTAAATATAGAATTTTAGTTGGGGTCTACTAAGAAGTTATAATAAAAGGTTTTGGCAAATAGGTAAAGGAGTTCAAGTCCTTCTTTAAAAGAATTTTAGCATTACAGGAGGAAACAATGAATGTAGCGAGATCTATATGAATTTTAGTAATGATTTTAAAGGAAATTTGAATCAAGCTAAATAATAAAAAAAATAGAAAAAAATAAAAACTTGATGGTTAATATGGCTTCTTTTAGTTTTTCTTTTTAGTCAAATTCACAACAAGGTTGTCTTCATTCTTTTCGTTACCGTTGGTTCAAAGGTGCAAAATACTTTCTTCATAATTATATCCCACTAAAAGTGAGCTGTTCAATTTCTGCAAAATCAATATTAACAGTTAGGCCAAAGGATTATAATGATGTTTAATTCGGTTAGCTTTTGTGTTCGATCCCTCATTGGGTCAAGCTCTGGTTGGTTCTGAGTTTTCTTAATCCTCACTGTTGGGTCAGTTTGGGTCATTGCTACATGTTATGACCTACACAGACCTGCTAGTGGATGTTGTTGGTACTGTAATGTTGCCTGTTACTATCTGTTATAACTACCAGATATCATACCATAGGCACCTCCTTGTTTCTATTGTTTTCTTATTCTGCCTGCTGACCCATCCAAGTGACAACCATTTCAACTCAATTTATTACCATACTTAGTTATGTAGGAGCAACAAGCCTATGTAAGCATCATTGGTGCTAAAAATATCTAAATTTCATGATGACGACCTCATGAATTTTGTATTAGTTAGTGTGACATAGCATTCTACAATTAAGTTCATTGACCGCTAGATTTTAATAAATATATTTAATAAAGTAACAAATAATAAGTAATAAAACCAACCACAATATCAAATAATAATTATACCGGGTTAAGGTTTGGACAAAAGCGAGTACAATCGATATACAATAATTCGAATTTACAGTTCAAATTACTTGTTGTAGGTTCGTTGAACACGTCGGTGAAACTTTAAGACATTAGGAGTATTAAACACTGAATCAGGTACGGATGTTTTTTGTTATTTTTATGTGCTTTACTATAAATCATGCTACTTTTGAAATCACTCCGCTGATCTATGATTCGCTATTATGGTCTGCTTCCTTCTTTTGAGCTACTCTGATGTGTGATATTGAGCTATTTTTAACACCATTGAGAAAAATATATTTTTATGATATGCTTGTGAACGTATCGTTTGTGTGCCACTGCTTGATTTCATTCAAATTAGGATCTTTGAGCATGATGAATATATTTGATGGTGGTTGGATTATTGTTCACTCATGCGGCCATAGAACCCTAGATTTGTAGACAGGAGATAGGGATACCGAGTCAACTACCTATGGAGGTACTATAGGCTTGTCGTTGTGGCTACCGACGACTTGACACTACCCGTGACGGTGTGATTAGTTCACGGCGTCTCCGGTTTATTTATATGATTTTGCTCATGGAAGAGCTTTTGGATTATTTTAGGAGGCGTATGGATGCATCCTAGGATTTTGATGATATGATTAGTTCGCGGTTGAGTCGTGTAGTGCCATACACACCTTCCGATTAGGGGGTGCATTGGAGTCGCGACCAGTGTGCCATTGTGATTATGATATATGATATGAGATATGATATGTTGGCACTGTGAATGTGCATTTTTGTATATTTGTTTGTAGGTTACTCGGTATCAATAACCCTAGCCCTTCGTTGCTTCAGCCTTTATTCTTTTGTTTATTCTGGTGTAAAGGATGGTATTCGATGGAGATGTTTTAAACTAAAGATTATGGTTTATTTTCTAATTCTCTAACATCATGCTTCGATATATATATTATTTATCTTTTGTAATCTACATCCGAGCACTGAGCTTGTAGCTCAGCCGCTTCCTTGCTTTTTTGCGGCAGGTAATCAAGGTTGATCGGGGCTGTGTGAAGAGAGCTAGTAGAAGTTTGGGACACATGCTTGGAGACTTATTTCTTTTATTTCATAAGACTTTAATTTTTGAATTAGTATTTATTTTGGTGGATGTTTTAGACTTTATAAGTTGATGTTTGATTTGACATTCGCAATTTAAGTATTCTTTTGGACTTAGAATGTTCTGTTAACATTTGAAGTGACCTTCTGTTCCACGTTGGGACGGGGGTGTTACAGAGAATGGTATCAGAGCTTAGGCTCGATTCTGTAGTAAGCATAAGCTTGACCTGTGAGTTTGGGTAGAACATAAATAGGATTGGGTAGAACATCCAATAGGATTCTTCATCTTTTATTTTGTACTCTCTCGTATTTCTTTCGATTCTAACTCTCTATTACTTGTCCAAATTCACTTTATTTAGATGGCACGACCTTCGACTAAGGGCACCCGGGGCAGACGTACGACTAACAACAATGAAAATGCGGGAAATATTGATCCAGTTCTCCTAGCAGCACTTAATCAGGCTGTTGCAAACGCAGTTGCTCAAAGTGTTCCTCAAGCTGTTGCTACTGCCCTTCAGAATAATCCGGCTCAGAATAATGGTAATGGTAATGCTGATGGTGATTCTAATGGCGAAGGGGATGGTGCTACTAATGCTAATGCTGCTCTTACTCCAAAGTTACTTGAGAGATTTCAAAAGCAGAAACCAGATTCTTTTCGTGATGCTCCAACACCTATAGAGGCAGAAAATTGGATTGCATATCTGGAGAAAATCTTTGATGTTCTGGAGACTACTGACATTCAGAAGGTACGTTTAGCAGCTTATAAAATGTAAGGAGATGCTCAAAGGTGGTGGAAGGCTCTGAAAAATGCTCAAGGAGAGGGTTATATGGAGGCTCTCGCATGGCGTGACTTTCTGGATGTGTTTTATGAGCAGTACTTTCCTGAGTCTGAAAGAGATGCGTATCGCCGGGAGTATTTTAGTATGCGACAGAAGCCTAATGAGACTGTCACTGCCTACATGATTCGTTTTATTCGAGTAGCTGGAATTGCTGGTGCTGTGGCAGGGGTCGGTAGCTGATCAGGCTGAACGATTCAAGTGGGGATTACTATTCGAGTATAGACGACCTCTTATTAATGATAAATTTACCACTGTAGCAGAGGTCGCGAGTGCAGCTAGAAATCTGGAATTGGAAAGAGCTGACTTTAACTCTTTCAGGTCTGATGGTAGTAGGAAAAGAGGAAGAGATGATGAAGATGGGGCAAACTTAGATCGTCGAGGAAAATTTCATTCTGGCAATCAACGTGGTTTTGGTGATCATTCTCGTGGCACTCAATCAAGAGGATGGCAAGGTCAAGGATCATATCGTAACGGGGGTAATAATGGTCACGGTCAGTGGCAGGGTCAAAGAACGTACCAGAATAGAGGCAATAATTATGGAAATCAAGGAAGGAATGGAGGAGGTAATCCAAACCGAATTCCTATCACATCATGCACTAAATGTGGAGGTAATCATCCAGGTAGGCCTTGTTATCGAGAGACTGGAGCATGCTTCACTTGTGGTCAGACAGGTCATAAAGCTAAGGACTGCACTGTGAAGGGTAATACGAATCAGCATAATGGTGGTAATAATCAACGTACCACAGGAGGTAGGGTGTTTGCTATGACTGCTCATTAGGCGGCTGAAGCTCCAGGTAGCGTATAATAAACCCTTAATTTAAATAGTAATATAAAAATTTAGTGATTTCAATTGATTTTTTTTATTTTATTTTATTTCCTATGTGCCCTAGTATTCAATTATTTTATTTTATACTACTGTATCAGGCACTCTTATTTTAAATGCTACTAAAGCATCCGTATTATTTGATACGGGCTTTACGCATTCAATTATTTCTCTATCTTTTGCGCAACGTGTCGGCCTATCTCCTTCCTTACTACACCCGCCTATGTCTATTGCTACACCAATGGGGAACTCGATAACTATTACTGATGTGTTTCGCAAATGCCCAATATCGATCGGAGATGATGTTTTTATGGCCGACCTACTTCCTATGACCATGCACGACTTTGATATTATTTTGGGAATGGACTGGCTGATCTCACACCAAGCCACCATTGATTGCCAAGCTAGACGAGTTACTTTTGGGGATGCTGAAAAACCAAAGTGTGTGTATCAAGGATCTTCTCCTAACGGGCTAGTTAAAGTGATTTCAGCGTTGAAGGCTAGAAAATTAATCAGTAGTGGGTGCGAGGGATATTTGGCAGCTATACGGGATACCTCAAAGGAAGAGCATCATCTTGGGGAAATTTCAATTGTGAAAGACTTTCCAGATGTTTTTCCAGAAGAACTTCCAGGTTTACCATTCGAAAGAGAAGTGGAATTACTATTGAACTTGTTCCGGGTGCAGAACCCATTTCTAAAGCACCATACCGAATGGCACCGTTAGAATTGCAAGAACTAAAGGAGCAATTGCAAGAGTTAATTGATCGTGGATTTATTAGACCGAGCGTATCTCCATGGGGTGCACCAGTATTATTCGTGAAAAAGAAGGATGGATCCATGAGGCTATGCATCGGCTATAGGGAACTCAACCGTGTCACCATCATAAACAAATATCCTTTGCCCCGAATCGACGACCTATTTGACCAGCTCCATGGAGCAAAATATTTTTCAAAGATCGACTTGCGGTCTTGATACCATCAGTTGCGTGTGAGATCTGAAAACATTCCTAAGACTGCATTTCGCACTCGATATGGCGACTACGAGTTCCTCGTTATGCCATTTGGATTAACGAATGCTCCGGCAGTCTTTATGGATTTAATGAATCATGTTTTCCATGATTACCTCGACAAGTGTGTGGTGGTCTTCATAGATGATATTTTGGTATACTCTAAATCCAAAGAACAACATGAAGATGATCTACGAGTTGTCTTGGAAATCTTGCGTGAAAAGAAGTTATTCGCTAAACTTTCTAAATATGAGTTTTGGTTGGAACGAGTCACATTCCTTGGTCATGTGGTGTCGGCGAAAGGAATTGAAGTAGACCCAGCTAAGGTCGAAGCTGTCACTAATTGGCCAAGACCTGGTACAGTTTCTGAAGTAAGAAGTTTCTTAGGTTTGGCCGGGTATTACAGGCGTTTTATGGAAGGTTTCTCATCTTTGGCATTACCCTTAACCCAATTAGTAAGGAAAGGTGTTAAATTTGAATGGAACAATGAACGTGAAAAATGCTTTGAGGAGTTGAAGAAACGATTGGTGACGGCTCCTATTCTTGCTGTACCCGAAGGAACTGGAGGATTTCAGATATACAGTGATGCTTCAAAAATGGGTTTAGGTTGCGTCCTTATGCAACATGGGAAGGTGATCGCGTATGCTTCTCGACAGCTTAAACCTTATGAAGTAAATTAACCCACACACGACCTAGAACTAGCAGCAGTTGTGTTCGCTTTAAAAATATGGCGTCATTATTTGTATGGTGAGACTTGTGATATCTTTACGGATCACAAGAGCTTAAAGTATATTTTCACACAAAAAGAACTCAACATGAGACAAAGAAGATGGTTAGAGCTTATGAAAGATTATGATGCGAAGATTCAATACCATCCTGGGAAAGCAAACGTGATTGCAGATGCTCTTAGTAGAAAAAGTTCGGGTAGTCTATCATGTCTTACTACTCAACCTGAAATTATTTCAGACTTGGCTCGTCTTGAGGTGGAGGTTCACACCAAAGAAGCAGATGGTAGCATAGCTCACTTAAGAGTTGAACCTACCTTGATAACCCATATTAAAGAAGCTCAACAGGAAGATGGTGAATTGTGGGCAATCATACAAAATATAATGGAAGGCAGGCAACAAGAATTTCAACTCGATGACGATGATGTGGTGTCGCAAGGTGACAGATTATGTGTTCCAGCAGATCCTAATATTTGAGAAACGTTAATGAAAGAGGATCATAGCTCCCAATTCTCTATTCATCCGGGTTCAACGAAGATGTATAACGATTTGAAGAAAAACTTCTGGTGGGGTGGAATGAAGTAAGATATCGCTGAATTTGTTGCAAAATGTCTTACTTGTCAACAGGTAAAAATAGAACATCAAAGGGCCAGTGGTCTTTTACAACAACTTGAAATTCCTGTTTGGAAGTGGGATGATATCACTATGGATCTAGTTACTGGACTCCCTAAGACGTTGAGGAAGAATGATGCAGTATGGGTAGTAGTTGATCGACTTACAAAATCAGCTCATTTTCTACCTATTCAAGAGAAGTTCTCCGCTAGTCGATTGGCAGAAATATTTCAGAAGGAGATTGTTAGACTTCATGGCACACCTGTGTCAATTATTTCAGATCGGGACCCACGATTCACGTCACAATTTTGGAAGGGATTTCAGAGAGCTTTTGGTACAAAGTTGAAGTATAGCACTGCCTTTCACCCTCAGACGGACGGCCAGTCTGAAAGGACAATCCAAACGTTAGAAGACATGTTGAGGGCATGTGCTTTAGTATGGAATAGGAATTGGGATGATTATATATGTTTGGTGGAGTTTGCATACAACAATAGTTGGCATGCAAGTATTGATATGCCGCCATTTGAGTTGTTATATGGGAGGAAATGTCGAGCTCCGATTTGTTGGAATGAGGTAGGCGAGAAGTTATTGAAGGACACGAGTTGGTTAGAATTACTAATGAGAAGGTGGAAATAGCAAAACAGAAATTGAAAGATGCCCGCTCTCGTCAGAAAAGCTATGTTGATCAGCATCGAAGAGAAGTAGAATTTGTACCAGGTGAACATGTTTTTATTAAAGTCTCTCCATGGAAGGGTGTTCGTCGCTTTGGTCATAAAGGAAAGCTCGATCCTAGATTTATCGGTCCTTTTGAAGTGTTAGAAAGAATAGGAGAGGTGGTGTACCGCATAGCTTTACCTCCGGCACTATCTCATGTGCATAATGTGTTTCACGTGTCTACGCTACGAGGTTATAATTATCACCCGCTTCATGTCGTGTAATACCCGTTTCATAAGATTCAAGAAGACCTTTCATGTGAGGAAGAAGCAGAGGCAATCCTAGGACGTGAGGAAAGAATAATGCGAATGAAAACCATACCATTTGTGAAAGTATTGTGGAAGAATCATTCAGAAAGAGAAGCAACATGGGAACTTGAGGACTCTATTCGGGAGCGATACCCGCATCTTTTTAAGTAAAGGTATGCTTTATATTATATTGATTTCGTGGACGAAATCATTTTTAGTGGTATGTGTTATAATAACCCGTCATTTTAGTTAAAATAATATGCTAGAATACTAGCGTTTCATAACCATTTTTTGTTAGAAACTTAGATGCTTAGAATAAAACCCTTGAGTTCCACAGCTCGATCGTGTTCTTAGAATTTCGGGGACGAAATTCAATTAACGGAATAGAGATGAAATAACCTTAATGAAAGAAGAAATTAAATAAATAATACTTAGAAAAATAATAATGATAACAATGATAATAATAATTACAAAAATAACAATAATAATAGTCATACAACTTCATGTTTTAAATTAAATAAATAAATACAAAAAGAGAAAACACTAGCCTTCCTGATGACCTAATCTTCAAATCAAAAGTTGTTCTCCTTCCTTATCTTCACCAACAAACAACGCTGATAATTAGGGAACTCAAGCCTCATCCCCACACAACTATGGTGGTATTAAACGGATCCTCAACCCTCAATTGTTCTCACGAAAACCCTCATCAACAATTCCATATCACTTCCCATTCGACCTCTATTTTGATTCAGAAGCTACTGTCAATCACCACAAATCGCAGCCTGTTGATGATCACCACAAATCGCAAGCTATTGATCCGTCGTTTGTATTCTTTTAGACCTGGCTTTTGAGTTCGCAATTGAGGTAAATGAAGACCCATGTTCTTCCTGTTATGTCTCCTGTTCTGGTTCCATTCTTACTATTACCAAATCATATCACAAATACGGTTCTGGCAATTGTGTTGTAGCCACTGAGTTGAAGCGCCCAAGATCAAGATAACCTTCTGATCTAAAATCCTCATTGACTGCACACTTTGAGGTAAATCTTCCTGTTGCCTATCTTGGTCATCTATTGTTAAATAAGAGGAACACCTTGCTATTGACGAGCCACTTGCTATTGGCACATGCTAACCTTCTAGTAGTTTTTAATATTAAAAATCAAACTAAAGTTCTGTCATAATGAACTTAATTTTTGTTCTTGCTTCTTCTACCTTATATTAGGCACATCATGAACAATTGAAAACATATAATTTCTATCCATACCTTAATGTAATAAGCTGACTTAATCAGAATGAATATCTGTTGCTTTTCAATTGCTTTTAGTTCACAGTCGTAGCATTCCTTTTGACCCATAACATACAAAACTTTGTTGTGGTTATTTCTTAAATATAGAATTTTAGTTGGGGTCTACTAAGAAGTTATAATAAAGGTTTTGGCAAATAGGTAAAGGAGTTCAAGTCCTTCTTTAAAAGAATTTTAGCATTACAGGAGGAAACAATGAATGTAGCGAGATCTATATGAATTTTAGTAATGATTTTAAACGAAATTTGAATCAAGCTAAATAATAAAAAAATAGAAAAAAATAAAAACTTGATGGTTCATATGGCTTCTTTTAGTTTTTCTTTTTAGTCAAATTCTACAATTAAGTTCATTGACCGCTAGATTTTAATAAATATATTTAATAAAGTAACAAATAATAAGTAATAAAACCAACCACAATATCAAATAATAATTATACCGGGTTAAGGTTTGGACAAAAGCGAGTAGAATCGATATACAATAATTCAAATTTACAGTTCAAATTACTTGTTGTAGGTTCGTTGAACACGTCGGTGAAACTTTAAGACATTAGGAGTATTAAACACTGAATCAGGTACGGATGTTCTTTGTTATTTTTATGTGCTTTACTATAAATCATGCTACTTTTGAAATCACTCCGCTGATCTATGACTCGCTATTATGGTCTGCTTCCTTCTTTTGAGCTACTCTGATGTGTGATATTGAGCTATTTTTAACACCATTGAGAAAAATATATTTTTATGATATGCTTGTGAACGTATCGTTTGTGTGCCACTGCTTGATTTCATTCAAATTAGGATCTTTGCGCATGATGAATATATTTGATGGTGGTTGGATTATTGTTCACTCATGCGGCCATAGAACCCTAGATTTGTAGACAGGAGATAGGGATACCGAGTCAACTACCTATGGAGGTACTATAGGCTTGTCGTTGTGGCTACCGACGATTGACACTACCCGTGACGGTGTGATTAGTTTACGGCGTCTCCGGTTTATTTATATGATTTTGCTCATGGAAGAGCTTTTGGATTATTTTGGGAGGCGTATGGATGCATCCTAGGATTTTGATGATATGATTAGTTCGCGGTTGAGTCGTATAGTGCCATACACACCTTCCGATTAGGGGGTGCATTGGAGTCGCGACCAGTGAGCCATTGTGATTATGATATATGATATGAGATATGATATGTTGGCACTGTGAATGTGCATTTTTGTATATTTGTTTGTAGGTTACTCGGTATCAATAACCCTAGCCCTTCGTTGCTTCAGCCTTTATTCTTTTGTTTATTCTGGTGTAAAGGATGGTATTCGATGGAGATGTGTAAAGGATATTTGGAGATGTTTTAAACTAATTCTATCTAATTATCTAACATCATGCTTCGATATATATATTATTTTATCTTTTGTAATCTACATCCGCGCACTGAGCTTGTAGCTCAGCCGCTTCCTTGTTTTTTTGCGGCAGGTAATCAAGGTTGATCGGTGCTGTGTGATGAGAGCTAGTAGAAGTTTGGGACACATGCTTGGAGACTTATTTCTTTATTTCATAAGACTTTAATTTTTGAATTAGTATTTATTTTGGTGGATGTTTTAGACTTTATAAGTTGATGTTTTGATTTGACATTCGCAATTTAAGTATTCTTTTGGACTTAGAATGTTCTGTTAACATTTGAAGTGACCTTCTGTTCCACGTTGGGACGGGGGTGTTACAGAGAATGCTATCAGAGCTTAGGCTCGATTCTATAGTAAGCATAAGCTTGACCTGTGAGTTTGGGTAGAACATAAATAGGATTGGGTAGAACATCCAATAGGATTCTTCATCTTTTATTTTGTACTCTCTCGTATTTCTTTCGATTCTAACTCTCTATTACTTGTCTAAATTCACTTTATTTAGATGGCATGACCTTCGACTAGGGGCACCCGGGGCAGACGTACGACTAACAACAATGAAAATGCGGGAAATATTGATCCAGTTCTCCTAGCAGCACTTAATCAGGCTGTTGCGAACGCAGTTGCTCAAAGTGTTCCTCAAGCTGTTGCTACTGACCTTCAGAATAATCCGGCTCAGAATAATGATAATGGTAATGCTGATGGTGATTCTAATGGCGAAGGGGATGGTGCTACTAATGCTAATGCTGCTCTTACTCCAAAGTAACTTGAGAGATTTCAAAAGCAGAAACCAGATTCTTTTCGTGATGCTCCAACACCTTTAGAGACAGAAAATTGGATTGCACATCTGGAGAAAATCTTTGATGTTCTGGAGACTACTGACAATCAGAAGGTACGTTTAGCATCTTATAAAATGGAAGGAGATGCTCAAAGGTGGTGGAAGGCTCTGAAAAATGCTCAAGGAGAGGGTTATATGGAGGCTCTCGCATGGCGTGACTTTCTGGATGTGTTTTATGAGCAGTATTTTCCTGAGTCTGAAAGAGATGCGTATCGCCGGGAGTATTTTAGTATGCGACAGAAGCCTAATGAGACTATCATGTAACGCCCCGAAATTTCCCGAAACAAGCCACTTAATAATAATGGGCTTTTAAGGGTTAATTTAAGAAATAAAGGGGTAAATTAGTGGGCTATGGATAAAATTAGTCTTAATGGGCTAGGCTTAATGGGTTTAAGGGCCCTAATCAGCCCTTAAACATGCATGAACAGCTCCATCTTCACCATTTCAAACCCTAGCCACCAAATTCGTAGAGAGAGAAAGTAGAGAGAGAAAGTGAAGAAATTCAAGATTTAGAGCTTGAAGGTTTGAAGGATTGAAGTTCTGGTGGATTGGAGCATCAAAACACAAGGAAGGAGCAACAAAACAAGGTAAGAATCGACCACTAAGGCCCTCTGTAGATCAAACCCGGATTCTAGGGTTTTGGGGTTTTGAAAAGTTTAAAGAAACACATAAAGGTCGAATTTTTACGTATGAAAACGTGTAAAAAGCTTAGATTTGAGTTCATGGAAGGTAAACTAAGGATTTGGACGTAAAAAGTTAAGATTTTGGGTTAAAAACGGGCTGGATCTGAGTTTTTGTTTATCCAGCGAAACTGGGCCCCGATCCAGCGAATTTAAGTATTCATCCAGCGAAACTGCACATTAGTTCAGCGAGACTAGGAGAAGTTCCAGCGAAACTACAGTTTCGCTGGGGCGAAACTATAGTTTCGCCGGTAATCTCGCTAAGACCTAGACTGACCTATAGACTTCGCAAGAATAGGGAATTCCAACGAAAGTTGGGCGCTCAAGGCAGCGAATCTGTCTAGCGAAACTAGCAGAAGTGCTGCCCAGCGAAACTGCAAGAGAAACTGTAGTTTCACTGTAGCGAAACTATGGGCGAAACTATGAAGAAAATGATGTTTTTGCATATTAACTTTCGTGCAGCTAGAGTATTCAGGCTATAGCTTAAGTGACTTAAAATTTAAGTTACTTGGACGAGTTCAGGTGAGTTCTAGACCCCTCCTTTACCCGTTTTCAATGTTTTGGGGTGATATGCATACTAAATTACATACTTTTATGATGACGGTCTTTAAGACCCTTTTATTAAGAAAACAAATTTTTCCTAAAGAAAAATGTGCCCTTTAAATAGTTCAAAATAATTTTCTGGCGTGCTGACCTGGCAGCCCGGCCCCAGCCAGGGGCGTTGCCCCTTGGACCCCACTAGGGGCTGCCGCCCCTAGAACCCCGCTATCAGGGGCTGCCGCCCCCGAACCCCCGCTGTCCCGCGGAGGGTCAGTTATCTGGTACATCTCTCATGATTGATGAAATGTGAATGCTTAGACTAAGAGTTTGCTTCTTATTATGTATTGTGTTGTGTTATATTATGTATAACTTAAACATGACAGTGAAACATAAAGAAAGGTTATGAGGCCCATAACATGTACCTTGATAAAGTGATAAAGTAAAGCCTTGCAAGCAATTGATAAAGGAGGGTTGCATTCGTTGTACCCTCACCAGTGATAAAGTGATAAAGTATGCTCGAACAGGCAGGTCAGTAAGTCCTGAATTGGCATGACAATAATGGCCTGATCGGGTACGGCAGTAAGTCCTTAATTGGCATGTCGGTAAAGTCCTAGGCGAGCCTAGGCACCGATAGTGACAGAGAATTGATGGATAAAGAAGAGTAATAAATAACAATAAATGATAAAGTAATGATAAAGTGATAGCTTGTGTGTATTTATATTTTGATAGACAATGATTGTTTTCAACTGATAAAGCTAATATCTCTTACGCAAGTTATTTAGCAAAGTAAACCTAGAATTCACTCAGCGAAGCTGACTTTTGTATGCATATCAGTTGACAGGTAAGAGTTAGAGCTTATGGGATGTGAGCATGGAATGGAAGCTTCTTGGCAGTCAAAGACTGGCATCCCCGATAAAAAAAGCTTAAAAGGACATTTAAATAGTTTTGCTGTTTAAAGACAATGTTTATAATTTAATTTAACTACGTCGTAATGGGTTGAATTACGGTATATTCTTCCGCTGCAATATATATATTTATACACATATGAGTAAATAATTGCTTTAAATCTATGTTCGCTGTGAATGGCCAACTGTGAGGCTTCCCTGAGAAAGGTGGGCCTTACAAGTTGGTATCAGAGCCAATGTTTAAGAGATTTGGGAAAACTATTTTATAAACCTAAACTTAAACAGATAATGGGACCAAATGTCATGGATGCCAGTCCAAGAAGCTCCATGCCAAGAGGTAACAATTAGGTTGTAAGTATTGTTATAATGGGTAGTGCCTTCTTATTTAAGTTAGAATCGAGGTAGAGTATGATAAGGATATCTGTGATGCCTATCTGAATTTATGTGGCTTATATGTGCATAGATTAGGTATAGTAGGTTCGGGTGTTGGTGTGGTTCAGGATAGGAAAGTTTATGGCACGGGAAGTTCTGTAAGTAGTTAATCACAACTGGCCACTGTTATTAAAAATTTACAAAACTTGTCGTGAACTGAACTTGCCTTGAAAGGCCATATTAACATTCTGAATCTTATAGGAAGTAGAACGAATGGCACCTAAGAAAGAAGTTCCAACCATGGTCACCCGGAGAAGCACTAGGGGAAGACCCCCGATTAAGGCAAAGGAAACTGCAAGTGCAACTGTGAAGCCAACAAAAAGGTCAACCAGAAAGCCGGTTGAGGAACCGATTAAGGAGGAGGAGGTTGAGTTAGGAACGGGAGCCGAGGGGTCTACCCCTGATCAGGCCAAACTGAAAGAGACAGTAAAGGAAGCTATTGCCCAAGAGGTGCATCAAGTACTGTCTGGAGTGATGCCCGCTCTGCTTGCGGAATTTGTGGAGCAGGTTAAGGGCGACAGTAAGAAGAGTACGGCTTCAGAAAAAGTTGATAAGAAAGGGGCAGTCAAGACTGAGGAGTTGAGCGACGAGGGAGATCGTCTGGGTAACCATGATGGCCCTGAAGTGGAAGAGAGGGCGAAGGGGTGCAGCTACGGGGATTTTCAGAGGTGTAAGCCCCCAACGTTTGATGGTACTGGTAACGCTGCCACTGCTCAGCGTTGGATTAGGGAAATGGAGGCCGTACTGAAGATCAGTGAGTGCCGTGAAAACCAAAAGGTGAAGTTTGCTTCCCATTCCCTTTTGGATCCAGCACTGTGTTGGTGGGATAACATTGCTGAGTCTTACGGAGAGGAGGCCATTGAGAGGATGAAATGGCCGGAGATGAAGAGGTTGGTGATAGAGGAGTACTGCCCGGAAAGAGAGCTTGACAAGGTCGAGCAAGAGTTTGTGAGTTTGGAGGCTGGAAATATGACTCACCAGGAGTACACTACAAAATTCAATGAAATGGCACGTCTGGTGCCTGATTTGGTAACTCCTGAAGCCAAAAGGATCAAGAGGTACATACAAGGGTTGCCTCTAGACATTCGTAGGGACATGGTCACTGCTCGACCTAGTACTTTTAGGTCAGCAGTGGACCTCAGTGGAAGGTTGTACGATCATCGTAGGCCGGTGACAGTGGGTGAAACAAAGAAAGTTTGGAACACTAATGGGAAGAGGTATGGAAGTGGTAACTACCAACCGGGAAACAAGAAAACGCGAGTAGATGCAAAACAAGCGATCGTGAAGGGGGTAGAAGAAATTAAGGAATGTGGGAAGTACGGGAGGAGGCATCCTGGAGAATGCCGGATGGGTAGCCCTGGGTGCTACCGTGTGTGGGAAGACTGGTCACTTGGCGAGAGAGTGCCCGAAAGTGGATAAGTGCTTCAACTGCCACGAGTCAGGGCACCGCAGCAATGATTGCAAGAAAGCTAAGGCGGGAGGCTCGGGAACTAGCGGGGAGGATGACAAAGGGCATGATGGAAAGCCCAAGGTCAAGGCAAGGGCTTTCACCATGAACAAGAAGGAAGCAAGGAAGGACCCGGACGTAGTGTCAGGTACGTTCCTTGTCAATGATGTTTGCGCCTCCATATTATTTGATAGTGGTGCCAGTAAGAGTTTTGTATCTGTATCCTTCTGTGCTACACTAGATGCTCAAACTAAGAAAATAGATGATGCCTTCGAAGTAGAAACGGCCGATGGTAAGTCCATTAGAATAGCCCGAGTGATAGAGGATTGCCACATTAAACTAGGAGATCATTACTTTCCTGCACAATTGTTTGCCATGCCCTTAGGAGGTTTTGACGTCGTACTAGGGATGGATTGGTTGGCTGCCCACGATGCTAACATAGTATGCCAGCAAAAGATGATCCGATTAACGGCCCCAGATGGTAGTCCGATTACGATCTACGGTGATAACGATTGCAAGGTTCCAAGGATCATTTCCGTGATCAAGGCGGAGAAATGTATGAGGCGAGGGTGCGGAGCTTATCTAGCATGTGTCAAGGATGTTAAAGATAAAGCGAAAGTGTTGTCCGATGTACCAGTGGTGCGGGACTTTCCTGACGTATTCCCGAGGATCTGCCCGGAATACCACCGGATAGAGAGATAGAGTTTCAGATTGACTTGCTGTCAGGAGCCCAACCCATTGCCAAAGCACCCTACCGCCTAGCTCCCTCCGAGATGAAGGAACTCATGTCACAACTACAAGAACTCCTTGACAAAGGGTTCATTAGGCCCAGCATTTCTTCATGGGGTGCTCCCGTGCTGTTTGTGAAGAAGAAGGATGGCAGCATGAGGATGTGTATAGATTACAGGGAGTTGAATAAGCTGACCGTGAAGAATCGGTACCCTCTACCCCGGATAGATGATCTGTTTGATCAGTTGCAAGGGGCAAGTTGGTTCTCCTGAATAGATCTCCGATCCGGATATCACCAACTGAAGGTAAGGGAGCAAGATATCCCAAAGACGGCCTTCCGAACGCGTTATGGCCACTACGAGTTTCTGGTTATGTCTTTCGGGCTAACCAATGCTCCTGCGGCATTCATGGACTTGATGAATCGCGTGTGCCGCCCGATGCTGGACAGATCGGTGATAGTATTCATTGATGATATCCTGATATACTCAAAGAACAAAGGAGATCACGCTTGTCATATCAAGGAGGTGTTAGAAACTTTACGAAGGGAGAAACTGTATGCGAAGTTCTCTAAATGTGCCTTTTGGCTACGGGAGGTACAGTTTTTAGGGCACGTTATAAATTCCGAGGGAGTAATGGTTGATCCAGCGAAAGTTGAAGCAGTTACGCAATGGAATTCCCCGAGGACGCCATCCGAAATCCGTAGTTCTTGGGATTGGCTGGTTATTATAGAAGGTTCATCAAAGATTTCTCGAAGATAGCTTCCCCATTAACGAGGTTAACGAGGAAGAACGTGGTGTTCGACTGGGGAAAGGAACAGGAAGATGCGTTCCAGGAATTGAAGGATAGATTAACCAAAGCTCCTATACTAACCCTACCGGAGGGAGATGAAGACCTAACGGTATACTCCGATGCTTCTTACTGCGGGTTAGGCTGTGTGTTGATGTAAAGAGGAAAAGTTATAGCTTACGCATCCAGACAGCTAAAGGACACGGAGGTTAATTACCTGGTTCACGACTTGGAACTTGCCGCAGTAGTATAAGAAACCCTTAATTTAAATAGTAATATAAAAAATTACCGGCTTTACGGACAGCTAAAGGACACGGAGGTTAATTACTTCCAGACAGCTAAAGGACACGGAGGTTAATTACCCGGTTAATTACCGGAGGTAGGGTGTTTGCTATGACTGCTCATCAGGCGGCTGAAGCTCCAGGTAGCGTATAAGAAACCCTTAATTTAAATAGTAATATAAAAAATTCAGTGATTTCAATTGATTTTTTTATTTTATTTTATTTCCTATGTGCCCTAGCATTCAATTATTTTATTTTATACTTTAGGTACTGTATCAGGCACTCTTATTTTAAATGCTACTAAAGCATCCGTATTATTTGATACGGGCTTTACGCATTCAATTATTTCTCTATCTTTTGCGCAACGTGTCGGCCTATCTCCTTCCTTACTACACCCGCCTATGTCTATTGCTACACTAATGGGGAACTCGATAACTATGACTGATGTGTTTTGCAAATGCCCAATATCGATCGGAGATGATGTTTTTATGGCCGTCCTACTTCCTATGACCATGCACGACTTTGATATTATTTTGGGAATGGACTGGCTGATCTCACACCAAGCCACCATTGATTGCCAAGCTAGACGAGTTACTTTTGGGGATGCTGAAAAACCAAAGTGTGTGTATCAAGGATCTTCTCCTAACGGGCTAGTTAAAGTGATTTCAGCGTTGAAGGCTAGAAAATTAATCAGCAGTGGGTGCGAGGGATATTTGGCAGCTATACGGGATACCTCAAAGGAAGAGCATCATCTTGGGGAAATTTCAATTGTGAAAGACTTTCCAGATGTTTTTCCAGAAGAACTTCCAGGTTTACCACCCGAAAGAGAAGTGAAATTTACTATTGAACTTGTTCCGGGTGCAGAAGCCATTTCTAAAGCACCATACCGAATGGCACCGTTAGAATTGCAAGAACTAAAGGAGCAATTGCAAGAGTTAATTGATCGTGGATTTATTAGACCGAGCGTATCTCCATGGGGTGCACCAGTATTATTCGTGAAAAAGAAGGATGGATCCATGAGGCTATGCATCGACTATAGGGAACTCAACCGTGTCACCATCAGAAACAAATATCCTTTGGCCCGAATCGACGGCTTATTCGACCAGCTCCATGGAGCAAAATATTTTTCAAAGATCGACTTGCGATCTGGATACCATCAGTTGCGTGTGAGATCTGAAGACATTCATAAGACTGCATTTCGCACTCGATATGGCCACTACGAGTTCCTCGTTATGCCATTTGGATTAACGTATGCTCCGGCAGTCTTTATGGATTTAATGAATCATGTTTTCCATGATTACCTCGACAAATGTGTGGTGGTCTTCAAAGATGATATTTTGGTATACTCTAAATCCAAAGAACAACATGAAGAGGATCTACGAGTTGTCTTCGAAATCTTGCGTGAAAAGAAGTTATTCGCTAAACTTTCTAAATATGAGTTTTGGTTGGAACGAGTCACATTCCTTGTGGTGTCGGCGAAAGGAATTGAAGTAGACCCAGCTAAGGTCGAAGCTGTCACTAATTGGCCAAGACCTGGTACAGTTTCTGAAGTAAGAAGTTTCTTGGGTTTGGCCGGGTATTACAGGCCTTTTGTGGAAGGTTTCTCATCTTTGCAATTACCCTTAACCCAATTGGTAAGGAAAGGTGTTAAATTTGAATGGAACAATGAACGTGAAAAATGCTTTGAGGAGTTGAAGAAACGATTGGTGACGACTCCTATTCTTGCTGTACCCGAAGGAAGGAGGATTTCAGATATACAGTGATGCTTCAAAAATGGGTTTAGGTTGCGTCCTTATGCAACATGGGAAGGTGATCGCGTATGCTTCTCGACAGCTTAAACCTTATGAAGTAAATTACCCCACACACGACCTAGAACTAGCAGCAGTTGTGTTCGCTTTAAAAATATGGCGTCATTATTTGTATAGGTGAGACTTGTGATATCTTTACGGATCACAAGAGCTTAAAGTATATTTTCACACAAAAAGAACTCAACATGAGACAAAGAAGATGGTTAGAGCTTCTGAAAGATTATGATGCGAAGATTCAATACCATCCTGGGAAAGCAAACGTGATTGCAGATGCTCTTAGTAGAAAAAGTTCGGGTAGTCTATCATGTCTTACTACTCAACCTGAAATTATTTCAGACTTGGCTCGTCTTGAGGTGGAGGTTCACACCAAAGAAGCAGATGGTAGCATAGCTCACTTAAGAGTTGAACCTACCTTGATAACCTGTATTAAAGAAGCTCAACTGGAAGATGGCGAATTGTGGGCAATCATACAAAATATAATGGAAGGCAGACAATAAGAATTTCAACTCGATAACGATGATGTGGTGTCGCAAGGTGACAGATTATGTGTTCCAGCAGATCCTAATATTCGAGAAACGTTAATGAAAGAGGCTCATAGCTCCCAATTCTCTATTCATCCGGGTTCAACGAAGATGTATAATGATTTGAAGAAAAACTTCTGGTGGGGTGGAATGAAGAAAGATATCATTGAATTTGTTGCAAAATGTCTTACTTGTCAACAGGTAAAAATAGAACATCAAAGGGCCAGTGGTCTTTTACAACAACTTGAAATTCCTGTTTGGAAGTGGGATGATATCACTATGGATCTAGTTACTGGACTCCCTAAGACGTTGAGGAAGAATGATGCAGTATGGGTAGTAGTTGATCGACTTACAAAATCAGCTCATTTTCTACCTATTCAAGAGAAGTTCTCCGCTAGTCGATTGGCAGAAATATTTCAGAAGGAGATTGTTAGACTTCATGGCACACCTGTGTCAATTATTTCAGATCGGGACCCACGATTCACGTCACAATTTTGGAAGGGATTTCAGAGAGCTTTTGGTACAAAGTTGAAGTATAGCACTGCCTTTCACCCTCAGACGGACGGCCAGTCTGAAAGGACAATCCAAACGTTAGAAGACATGTTGAGGGCATGTGCTTTAGTATGGAATAGGAATTGGGATGATTATATATGTTTGGTGGAGTTTGCATACAACAATAGTTGGCATGCAAGTATTGATATGCCGCCATTTGAGTTGTTATATGGGAGGAAATGTCGAGCTCCGATTTGTTGGAATGAGGTAGGCGAGAAAGTTATTGAAGGACCCGAGTTGGTTAGAATTACTAATGAGAAGGTGGAAATAGCAAAACAGAAATTGAAAGATGCCCGCTCTCGTCAGAAAAGCTATGTTGATCAGCATCGAAGAGAAGTAGAATTTGTACCAGGTGAACATGTTTTTATTAAAGTCTCTCCATGGAAGGGTGTTCGTCGCTTTGGTCTTAAAGGAAAGCTCGATCCTAGATTCATCGGTCCTTTTGAAGTGTTAGAAAGAATAAGAGAGGTGGCGTACCGCATAGCTTTACCTCCGACACTATCTCATGTGCATAATGTGTTTCACGTGTCTACGCTACGAGGTTATAATTATCACCCGCTTCATGTCGTGCAATACCCGTTTCATAAGATTCAAGAAGACCTTTTATGTGAGGAAGAAGCAGAGGCAATCCTAGGACGTGAGGAAAGAATAATGCGAAAGAAAACCATACCATTTGTGAAAGTCTTGTGGAAGAATCATTCAGAAAGAGAAGCAACATGGGAACTTGAGGACTCTATTCGGGAGCGGTACCCGCATCTTTTTAAGTAAAGGTACGCTTTATATTTTATTGATTTCGTGGACGAAATCATTTTTAGTGGTATGTGTTATAATAACCCGTCATTTTAGTTAAAATAATATGCTAGAATACTAGCGTTTCATAACCATTTTTTGTTAGAAACTTAGATGCTTTGAATAAAACCCTTGAGTTCCACCGCTCGATCGTGTTCTTAGAATTTCGGGGACGAAATTCAATTAACGGAATAGAGATGAAATAACCTTAATGAAAGAAGAAATTAAATAAATAATACTTAGAAAAATAATAATGATAACAATGATAATAATAATTACAAAAATAACAATAATAATAGTCATACAACTTCATGTTTTAAATTAAATAAATAAATACAATAAGAGAAAACACTAGCCTTCCTGATGACCTAATATTCAAATCAAAAGTTGTTCTCCTTCCTTATCTTCACCAACAAACAACGCTGATAACTAGGGAACTCAAGCCTCATCCCCACACAACTATGGTGGTATTAAACGGATCCTCAACCCTCAATTGTTCTCACGAAAACCCTCATCAACAATTCCATATCACTTCCCATTCGACCTCTATTTTGAGTCAGAAGCTACTGTCAATCACCACAAATCGTAGCCTGTTGATGATCACCACAAATCGCAAGCTATTGATCCGTCGTTTGTATTCTTTTAGACCTGGCTTTTGAGTTCGCAATTGAGGTAAATGAAGACCCATGTTCTTCCTGTTATGTCTCCTGTTCTGGTTCCATTCTTACTATTACCAAATCGTCTCACAAATACGGTTCTGGAAATTGTGTTGTAGCCACTGAGTTGAAGCGCCCAAGATCAAGATAACCTTCTGATCTAAAATCCTTATTGACTGCACATTTTGAGGTAAATCTTCCTGTTGCCTATCTTGGTCATCTATTGTTAAATAAGAGGAACACCTTGCTATTGACGAGCCACTTGCTATTGGCACATGCTAACCTTCTAGTAGTTTTTAATATTAAAAATCAAACTAAAGTTCTGTCATAATGAACTTAATTGTTGTTCTTGCTTCTTCTACCTTATATTAGGCACATCATGAACAATTGAAAACATATAATTTCTATCCATACCTTAATGTAATAAGCTGACTTAATCAGAATGAATATCTGTTGCTTTTCAATTGCTTTTAGTTCACAGTCGTAGCATTCCTTTTGACCCATAACATACAAAACTTTGTTGTGGTTATTTCTTAAATATAGAATTTTAGTTGGGGTCTACTAAGAAGTTATAATAAAAGGTTTTGGCAAATAGGTAAAAGAGTTCAAGTCCTTCTTTAAAAGAATTTTAGCATTACAGGAGGAAACAATGAATGTAGCGAGATCTATATGAATTTTAGTAATGATTTTAAAGGAAATTTGAATCAAGCTAAATAATAAAAAAATAGAAAAAAAATAAAAACTTGATGGTTCATATGGCTTCTTTTAGTTTTTCTTTTTAGTCAAATTCACAACAAGGTTGTCTTCATTCTTTTTATTACCGTTGGTTCAAAGGTGCAAAATACTTTCTTCATAATTATATCCCACTAAAAGTGAGCTGTTCAATTTCTGCAAAATCAATATTAACAGTTAGGCCAAAGGATTATAATGATGTTTAATTCGGTTAGCTTTTGTGTTCGTTCCCTTATTGGGTCAAGCTCTGGTTGGTTCTGAGTTTTCTTAATCCTCACTGTTGGGTCAGTTTGGGTCATTGCTACAAGTTGTGACCTACACAGACCTGCTAGTGGATGTTGTTGGTACTGTAATGTTGCCTGTTACTATCTGTTATAACTACCAGATATCATACCATAGGCACCTCCTTGTTTCTATTGTTTTCTTATTCTGCCTGCTGACCCATCCAAGTGACAACCATTTCAACTCAATTTATTACCATACTTAGTTATGTAGGAGCAACAAGCCTATGTAAGCATCATTGGTGCTAAAAATATCTAAATTACATGATGACGACCTCATGAATTTTGTATTAGTTAGTGTGACATAGCATTCTACAATTAAGTTCATTGACCGCTAGATTTTAATAATATATTTAATAAAGTAACAAATAATAAGTAATAAAACCAACCACAATATCAAATAATAATTATACCGGGTTAAGGTTTGGACAAAAGCGAGTAGAATCGATATACAATAATTCAAATTTACAGTTCAAATTACTTGTTGTAGGTTCGTTGAACACGTCGGTGAAACTTTAAGACATTAGGAGTATTAAACACTGAATCAGGTACGGATGTTCCTTGTTATTTTTATGTGCTTTACTATAAATCATGCTACTTTTGAAATCACTCCGCTGATCTATGACTCGCTATTATGGTCTGCTTCCTTCTTTTGAGCTACTCTGATGTGTGATATTGAGCTATTTTTAACACCATTGAGAAAAATATATTTTTATGATATGCTTGTGAACGTATCGTTTGTGTGCCACTGCTTGATTTCATTCAAATTAGGATCTTTGCGCATGATGAATATATTTGATGGTGGTTGGATTATTGTTCACTCATGCGGCCATAGAACCCTAGATTTGTAGACAGGAGATAGGGATACCGAGTCAACTACCTACGGAGGTACTATAGGCTTGTCGTTGTGGCTACCAACGACTTGACACTACCCGTGACGGTGTGATTAGTTCACGGCGTCTCCGGTTTATTTATATGATTTTGCTCATGGAAGAGCTTTTGGATTATTTTGGGAGGCGTATGGATGCATCCTAGGATTTTGATGATATGATTAGTTCACGGTTGAGTCGTGTAGTGCCATACACACCTTCCGATTAGGGGGTGCATTGGAGTCGCGACCAGTGTGCCATTGTGATTATGATATATGATATGAGATATGATATGTTGGCACTGTGAATGTGCATTTTTGTATATTTGTTTGTAGGTTACTCGGTATCAATAACCGTAGCCCTTCGTTGCTTCAGCCTTTATTCTTTTGTTTATTCTGGTGTAAAGGATGGTATTCGATGGAGATGTTTTAAACTAAAGATTCTGGTTTATTTTCTAATTCTCTAACATCATGCTTCGATATATATATTATTTTATCTTTTGTAATCTACATCCGAGCACTGAGCTTGTAGCTCAGCCGCTTCGTTGTTTTTTTGCGGCAGGTAATCAAGGTTGATCGGGGCTGTGTGATGAGAGCTAGTAGAAGTTTGGGACACATGCTTGGAGACTTATTTCTTTTATTTCATAAGACTTTAATTTTTGAATTAGTATTTATTTTGGTGGATGTTTTAGACTTTATAAGTTGATGTTTTGATTTGACATTCGCAATTTAAGTATTCTTTTGGACTTAGAATGTTCTGTTAACATTTGAAGTGACCTTCTGTTCCACATTGGGACGGGGGTGTTACAGAGAATGGTATCAGAGCTTAGGCTCGATTCTGTAGTAAGCATAAGCTTGACCTATGAGTTTGGGTAGAACACAAATAGGATTGGGTAGAACATCCAATAGGATTCTTCATCTTTTATTTTGTACTCTCTCGTATTTCTTTCGATTCTAACTCTCTATTACTTGTCCAAATTCACTTTATTTAGATGGCACGACCTTCGACTAGGGGCAACCGGGGCAGACGTACGACTAACAACAATGAAAATGCGGGAAATATTGATCCAGTTCTCCTAGCAGCACTTAATCAGGCTGTTGCAAACGCAGTTGCTCAGAGTGTTCCTCAAGCTATTGCTTCTGCCCTTCAGAATAATCCGGCTCAGAATAATGGTAATGGTAATGCTGATGGTGATTCTAATGGTGAAGGGGATGGTGCTACTAATGCTAATGTTGCTCTTACTCCAAAGTTACTTGAGAGATTTCAAAAGCAGAAACCAGATTCTTTTCGTGATGCTCCAACACGCATACTATCAAGCATTGCCACATATCGCAGATGCTATTGATAGTCAATTCTTCAATTATTACCATTATCAGAACATCACATCCCGTTTTAGAAAACAGTTCAGAGGTACTCACCTGTTTAGCAGTTGCCCCACAGTTGATAACTTTTCCTAGTACAATCTGGTAATATCTCTAGGTCCTGATACAGTTTAAATAATCCTAGGTTAGGTAATGATACAACTAACTAGTTATTGTAATGGTTGGATATTAGTTTACGCTACCTTGTTTAAGCATGGGTGATCAGTCCATGTCTAACTAAGGCTAGGTTACTCAATACCCACCCATAATAATAACCCTAACGCCTAAAAATAATAATAGTAATAATACTAAAACTACCACTACTAATAATAATAATAATCTAAAATAAGTAATAATTAACTTGACATAAATTTAAACGAGAACATACCTTAAACTATCTACGGCAATTTGACGTAGACTCCCTACTCGCGCTCCTACCCGAGCTCCAAAAATGACTAATCACGATACCCAATGAGGTCAATTACTCGGGATTTTTTTTATATTAGAGTGTTCTCAAGAAAACTTATATCTAAATCAAGCCTAATGTCTATATTTATAAGCAAGCAGGCACACAGAGCAAAATTGACGTGAGCTTAATTATTTTTTAATAATATTATTATTATGTCATTATAATTAATTCAGCTGCTTCTTTCATTTTTCTGTTATAACTTTTTAACTATAACGTCTTATAAAATTTCAAATATGCCATTGAGACGATCCTTTTTTTCTCTACGAGTCAAACCAAGTTTCGTTAAAAACGAAGCACATTTAAATATAATATATTATTATATTCATATATATTTAAACGGTCTCTTACGATACTAAAATTCGTCTAAAGCTTTAAATGTAAAATAGTCATTTCACTCATTACTTACTTGTTTAATAATATATAAAATGTAAAGTTCATATTTCTTTTACTTTAACTATTACATGTAACCCTGGAACTCAGGATGTTACATTCTTCCCCCCTTCAAAGAATTTCGTCCTCGAAATTCGATAGTTACCCGAAGAGTTGAGGATATTTGACTTTCATTTCTTCTACCAATCCCTAAGTCTTCTGGGACTCTTTTCTGACTATCACTAGACTATTACTAGTGGAATCATCTTTTGAGGTAAGATTCCTACATTATATGATTAATAACTCATTTTTTTTCAATCACCATATCTCGCATAATTGATGTTGTATATTGTTTGTAGTGGAATACCGTGCATACAGTTATAAGTAAGCAAAATCACATACCATGAGTTTTATACAATCAAACCTAATGACGTACACAAAGAAACTTGTCAGAATATATTCACCCCAGGCCCGTTCCTGGCAGTGTGATGGTACTCACAAGTAACCATCTGTCAAGGGTGGGGGTGTCAACCCAGTAGTACTACTAATACCTATCTGTTGGTTCCAACACCGGAATTAATGGTTGTAAGACAGTCCACACAGTAACATCATGTATGTATCAGATAAGTACTCACAAGACAGTATCACGTTGATTCCAAGTATAAAAATTGTATGTATAGTGTACAGCATTGAAAATGTGTGAGCATACTCTTCCCCCATGTTTGTAAAAGATTGAAACAATGTATAAGCGTAAAAGGGGCCACGAAACTCAGAAAGTAATTTAGTAAAAACGACTTAAATTAACCCTATTCTAGACACTAAGTAATACTCTAGACTTACTAAATGACACTAAACTACTAACCGGCAAGTGTACCGGTCGACTCTAGTATAGTTAAAGTAAGTCCGGATATCGAATCCACAAGACTCTAATGTATTGCAATAATTAACTCGATCTAGTCTAAAAAGACACGGACTGTTTGTTTTGTTCTTGAAAAAGGGGGTTGTCTAACAATTCCTACAAAAGACAAGTAATTGAAAACTAGAAATAACTAAAGGCACGAATTAAGAACAACTTAACTTGGATGATAGAAAGGCACTACCTAGATTGGAATCTTGGTTTTGTTTAGAGATGATTGGTTTGGGAAATTATAAACTTTGGGGAACCGGGATCTTAAAGTTCTCACCTTTTGGGACGCCTAAAGCCTCCTAATCACTCTCAAGAGTACTAAAGTGACATCCTAAGATTAGTGTAACTACCGGTTGCTAGACTCACTCTCACGAGATGTCTAATGGGTCTATGAAAGTACCTATGTGATTCACTCCTTCACGGGATCTAAATCAAGGTAAGTTGAACTCTATTAATTGAACTTGCTAGACATTAGTCAAAAGGGCCACTCTCTCACAGAAGCTCCTGCCTTGCAGCTTAATGACTTAGATCTACCAATAAACTCGCACCTCACAGATTATGAGATTAGCAAAACACTTGAATTAGTAAGATTACCGATTAATTGCTTTTAAAGTCTATTGTACCTTCAACATTAAAGATCCTAAATTTATTATGTGACATAGACAATCACCAAAACTCAAGACCTAACACAACTCTATTACGTGATAAAGACCGTCACCAAGAGTCATGTAAAGCAAATAAACAACAACCAAACCCATTCAAATACTCATATGCATTCAATTAAAGAGCCAACTATTCTTACAATTCAAAGACTACCAAGGTTTTCATAAGAATCCCATAAAAATCATAACTTTAACAATCAATCATCCAATCTAGGTAGTAACAAAGTGTCTAGCCGCTCATAATTGCGGTTTCAATCAAAAGTAAAGTTGAAACAATGAAACGAAACATCTAAGACGAAAAGAGAATGAAAATAAAGACACCCGAACGTCACAAGGTCGACCCGAATGCTTCCTTGCCTTCAATCTTCGAACCGGATGCTCCAAATGCTTCAAAATGACTCGATTTGTCCTCTCCCAATCGTCCAAGATCTGCCTCTTTCGTCATTAGGGTTCTATCTCTCTTCAAGAGGGCTTAAGTAGGTTAAAAACAAGAAAATTACGACCTTTCTGCAGATACGGGCCTCTCGCGGGGCGCGAGAGGCTTTATAAATCCGGTCGCCACCCGCCACCTTGTTAAAGCAAATATCCACTTCTCGCACACTATCTCGCGGGCTGCGAGAGGATCTGGCAAACGGGTCGCGCCCCGCCAGCTGCTCCTAGATTCAGACTTTGACTTCCTTTCAGCTTGTGATCTCGCGTATCGATTCGGGACTCGTTTCTTCTTGTATTTCCGTTTATTTAGGCTCTTTTTAACCCACAAGGCCTGCAAAATAAAATAAAACAAAAATATATCTATTCTAAAGGAAAACGACGCTAAACAAATAAAAACTAAACAAAATATGCATGAATAACCGATGTATTTTGCAATACATCATATATCCTCGCACTTATCCTTTTTTCGTCCTCGAAAAATAGCTAATTTGCAATGGAATCAGAACCGGAAAGGCAAGTTCTCTATAAAGTCAAACATCAAACAATATAGATAAAAAACACATAAAGGATGTGACTACGATTGCCGGTATTGTAATCCACCTAAACCCAACCACCGACTCATCAAAACCCCCCTTCGTGTAAAGTTTTATGTTCAAGTTCGTTGATTTTAAAATCTATGGGTCTCACACTTGGACGCACACGACTCAACCTAGTCCCATCTCAAGCTTATAAGGTACAGGGACTGCCCTACCATTTTCTGTACACACCCCTCCAGGTTTAAATACCAACCTGGAACGAATAATGGATTCTCATGAGCAATTTATTTTATTAGATTTTCACATCTCGTCCTAGAGGCTGTTATCCGCTGAGTCACTATCCCAATGAACAACACCATAGACCCGAAAATGCTTTTGTTATTTTATTTTATTTTATTTTTATTTTTATTTTTTTCTTTTTTTTTTCTTTTTTTATATATATATATCTATATATTTTTTTCATAAGACTCCACCTAGAGGGCTGTTTCCCACTGAGTCACCATCCCCTTGAGCAACACCATAGGCTTTGTCAATTTTTTTTTTTTGTGTTGCTTTCATGTTTCACCAATTGCACAATCCTAGGGTGGACTTTCAATGGCCCTTTTTCACTATATTAGCAGTTTTCAGCCTTACCGTATACTCCCAAGATGATAACCCACGAGATTTCTAAGTGTTTCTTAAGGTGTGATTAATTAAACACTTAAGGGGATTTTTTCAAAACCGGTTGGGCCTACCAACACATCCTAATCACATATATCTTTTGTGTTTTTTTTTATTTATTTTTTCAGAAAACAAGATTGTTTTAACTTTTTAGAGATCACGAAATCCGGTAATTATATCATCTTCCATTTAGATGCAAAAAGCTTCTTTCAAGAAACAATATATATTATCAATTTTTTTTATTTTTTTATTATTATTATTTTATTTTTATTTTTTTTAAAACCATTAAGCTAAAAACCAAAGCAACAACTATGACTCATATTTCCCATCCCCACACTGAATCTTGCATCGTCCTCAATGCAAAGATGGAAAACAAAAACTGACAAACTACCTAGTGAAGATAAAGAAAACTAAATCTTGTAAATATATTATGAATGCAAGTGGAAACGACTTAGCTGAATATGTGAGACTGTCAGTGTGCCAGTCAATTCCACATGTGCTCTCTACTCCAAACTGCTCAGCAAAACTGGTATCATCAAACAGCTAATACCAACAAGGATAATAAACGATAAGAGTGTAACAGGTCAAAGTTCAACCACAAAACCAAACAACCAACCCAAATTCCAACCAACCATAGTTTAAAGTACAGACCATTAGGAAAGGATAAAAACAGCATAAAAGATAAAAAAATACTAAGATGTGAAATAAACTTAAGCTGCATCCACACGCTCTGTCTCTTCACTCCTCATCTTCCTCTTCATCTCCTACCACTACGGGTTTCTCTACTTCCCCACCTCTACCACTGCGTGTGGTAACAGCATTAATCTGACCCTTTGGGTTTTGTTGAGTGTTACCCGGGAACTGACCGGGGCGCGCTCATCCAACCGCCTAGCTATGTCACCTACAGAACGCTGCAGATCTAGAAATGCAGATTGTTGATTCTTAAGTAGGATGTCATGCTCTGCAAGGGTCTTTTGGGTGGTAGCATCCTTAGCAACTAACTGTGTCAACAAGTCTTTTATTTCACCCAAACCGTTCCCACCATCCCCACTTGAATTAGTTCCTGAATTCCTAGGAGCAAACTGACCCTGCCCGGAATTATATTGTTGATTGGAATGAAATCCGGGGGGGTTTCCTGAAGACCTAAAGTTATTGTTGAACCTGGAACCTGAATTAAAACGAGTACCAAAGGGGTTAGTGGGTCCTTGGTTCTGACCTCCTATGAAATCTACTTGCTCCTGGTTGAGCAAGGGGCACTCTAACGTACCATGACCTCCCCGACACATCTCACACTTATCAACCTTAGCCTTAAGCTCTTTCATTTCTCTTGTCAGGTTTTCTAAAGCAGCAGCCACCTGAGTATCCAAGGTGACTTGGTGAACACCTCGTGAAGACGAGGGTTGGCTCGAGGAAGGAGTGAAATTCCTAGTAATTGACCGCTGCTCATACTCAGACTGGGCAAAACTCTCAAAAAGGTCAAGGCACTCGTCTACAGTTTTCTTTCCCATCAGGTGCCCTCCTGCAGAAGTATCAAAACGAGCTTTCGTTTCATAAGTGAGACCATTGTAGAATTTCTCTACAAGGGCCCAATCAGATAAACCATGTTGGGAGCATTTGCTAAGTAGGTTTTGGAACCGCTCCCAAGCAAGATAGTAAGGCTCATCTGGCTCCATACGAAATGAGTGGATCTGGTCACGGAGCCTGGATGCTTTTGCAGGTGGGAAATACTTGTTCAGAAACCCTTGGCGAAGGGCTGCCCAAGTAGTGAAAGTCCCAGCAGGCTGCGAGTCAAGCCAAGTGGCGGCTCGTCCCGCTAGTGAGAAAGGAAACAACTGGAGAAAGATTGCATCATCATTGGCACCTTGAAGCTTGAAGGTACCACAGATGCGGGTCAGGCGGGCAATATGAGTAGGTGCATCCTCATCATCACGTCCATGGAACTAGCATGAATTGGTGATCGCAGTCATGATGTAGGATGGGATTTGCCAAGAGTTTTCATTGGCAATCTGAGGGCAAGTGATTGGAGAATTAACTCCGGTAAAACCCTGGGTGGATTGCTGGTGGATGGTCCTACGGTCTCCCATTGGTAAAGGATTGGCTTTAGGACTAGTAGGTGCGGAAATGGGTGGTGTAGAGTTTGGTGTGGACTTGGGTGAGGTTTGTGGGGTGCTATCAAAGATGGATGGTTTCGAGGGCGGGATAGAGGTAGGAAAGTTTACACTTGAAGTAGAAGTACTTACCCCTGATCTGACGGAAGAGAGCGCGGAATCAGCTGTATGTGTCGGTGGTGGTCCCTTCGATCGGGTATGTGGCATGTACTGCAACTCAAGAATAGCAAAAAAAAATAATGAAAATTAATAAAAATTGCAAATAATAAACCAAACAAAAGGAAAAACAAACAAAATAGACACAGAATAATAAAACAAAACTAGAACAAGCTAATTAACGCAATTGCTAAGAGTCCCCGGCAACGACGCCAAAAACTTGATATGCAGAAAGTAATTTAGTAAAAACGACTTAAATTAACCCTATTCTAGACACTAAGTAATACTCTAGACTTACTAAATGACACTAAACTACTAACCGGCAAGTGTACCGGTCGACTCTAGTATAGTTAAAGTAAGTCCGGATATCGAATCCACAAGACTCTAATGTATTGCAATAATTAACTCGATCTAGTCTAAAAAGACACGGACTGTTTGTTTTGTTCTTGAAAAAGGGGGGTTGTCTAACAATTCCTACAAAAGACAAGTAATTGAAAACTAGAAATAACTAAAGGCACGAATTAAGAACAACTTAACTTGGATGATAGAAAGGCACTACCTAGATTGGAATCCTGATTTTGTTTAGAGATGATTGGTTTGGGAAATTATAAACTTTGGGGAACCGGAATCTTAAAGTTCTCACCTTTTGGGACGCCTAAAGCCTCCTAATCACTCTCAAGAGTACTAAAGTGACATCCTAAGATTAGTGTAACTACCGGTTGCTAGACTCACTCTCACGAGATGTCTAATGGGTCTATGAAAGTACCTATGTGATTCACTCCTTCACGGGATCTAAATCAAGGTAAGTTGAACTCTATTAATTGAACTTGCTAGACATTAGTCAAAAGGGCCACTCCCTCACAGAAGCTCCTGCCTTGCAGCTTAATGACTTAGATCTACCAATAAACTCGCACCTCACAGATTATGAGATTAGCAAAACACTTGAATTAGTAAGATTACCGATTAATTGCTTTTAAAGTCTATTGTACCTTCAACATTAAAGATCCTAAATTTATTATGTGACATAGACAATCACCAAAACTCAAGACCTAACACAACTCTTTTACGTGATAAAGACCGTCACCAAGAGTCATGTAAAGCAAATAAACAACAACCAAACCCATTCAAATACTCATATGCATTCAATTAAAGAGCAAACTATTCTTACAATTCAAAGACTACCAAGGTTTTCATAAGAATCCCATAAAAATCATAACTTTAACAATCAATCATCCAATCTAGGTAGTAACAAAGTGTCTAGCCGCTCATAATTACGGTTTCAATCAAAAGTAAAGTTGAAACAATGAAACGAAACATCTAAGACGAAAAGAGAATGAAAATAAAGACACCCGAACGTCACAAGGTCGACCCGAATGCTTCCTTGCCTTCAATCTTCGAACCGGATGCTCCAAATGCTTCAAAATGACTCGATTTGTCCTCTCCCAATCGTCCAAGATCTGCCTCTTTCGTCATTAGGGTTCTATCTCTCTTCAAGAGGGCTTAAGTAGGTTAAAAACAAGAAAATTACGACCTTTCTGCAGATACGGGCCTCTCGCGGGGCGCGAGAGGCTTTATAAATCCGGTCGCCACCCGCCACCTTGTTAAAGCAAATATCCACTTCTCGCACACTCTCTCGCGGGCCGCGAGAGGATCTGGCAAACGGGTCGCGCCCCTTTTTACACTATTTGAACCAGGTAACAATGGGTTTGGTTGTGTACTTCTCACGACCTAATTATTGTGCAGAAAGTAATTTAAACCTGCGAAGCTCACCAACATTATTGTTGATCGTTTTGAGCATTACTTTTCAGGTGATCAAGGAAATTGAAGTTCTAGGAGAGCTGCCTTTAGAGGAGACCCTAGGATGCATTTCGTGTTTATTACTTTTGTAAAGCTTGAACATGAATATGATCTTTTGTATACTTGTTCCCATGTTGTGGGAATATTACATTACAAGCTATTATCAATGTTTATGTGATCATTTGTGTTGTGCTTATGACTATGCTGTCGTGAACATTGATTATACACGACACAAGTCTCCATTTGTGTTCGGGTGTCGTGAATAGGATTTGCTTTTGGTTGCCCGGGTGAAAACTTCCCAGGGAGGTCACCCATCCCTGGGTTGCTCCCACCTGAGCACGCTTAACTGTGGAGTTCTCCTCTCATCCACAGCCAATACGCCCAAAACGCGTTTCTGATGTTAGAGGCCAGACATTCCTTATGAACCAGGAATCTCTCCTGTCCACGGCCGATGTGGGATATGTGTAGGGTGTCACTACCAACACCAAAACCGACCCGTTTCTAGCATTTTCGTCTTCAAATCTCGAGCACCATCGTGAATACTAGTTCCTAGCAGGTAGATAACCTCACTACCTCGTTCTTAACTCGATTTTACAGCTGCATTCGAGGGTTTTCGGGTGCTCGGGTTCATCCGAGCACAAGAGGTTGTGTGGACTTGCATGTCTTGTTTCTGAGTGTGTTTCTTGTCTAGATAGGTTAGAATATGAGTTCTGGAGGTTCTGGTTGGGTAACACTCGCGATCGGGTAGACGATGGTGCTCGAGATTTGAAGACGAAAATGCTAGAAACGGGTTGGTTTTGGTGTTGGTTTCTAGAGAGAGAGAGTAGAAGAGGAGGATGAAGTGGTGAGAGGGTGAAAAGAATGAAAAATGGCTGGAAGGTGGGTATTTATACCCAGTCTAGTTTCTCAAAGTTTCAAGTTTAGTCCCCGCACTTTGCCCCGAGTTCCTAAATTTTGTTTCGGTTGAAAACGTTATAATTTAGTCTTGTTTTATTGATGATAAATGTTTATTTATGTTATTTGTAAGTTAAAAATGATTTTATTCGTGAAAATTATTTTATTATAAAAATGACGTGTTTAGTGTTAACGGGGCAATTCTTGGAGAATGTCTTAAGATACTACACATATAAGGGCAATTAAGTAAAGCAAAATCTTATCAAACTCTTATTATGCGAGCTCTAATATATTTCTATATTATATTGCTTAGGGTATTAATACTCAAGGAAAGTCTACTACTATTATGCCTCGGTAGTTTTTTTTAAAAGACATAAGGTTCTCTAGTTTACTCGAGTTCTTAGCTTCTTTTGGAAACCCTATTATAATTGTTGAAGTAAAACGATAAACTCTATCAGGTATAGTCAAGATAGGCACATCTTAATGTGAGACTAATAGAGTTTGACTAATATTTCTATCTTATAGTTTGATAGATAGGTAGAGCGTGTACTAATTTGGTAAGCCTATCATCCACTAGTAGATGGTGTCATATCCATAGTTTAATCATGAATTAACTAAGTCTATTGGTTACCTTTCATTTCCATTACGAGATTTAGTATTGTTGTATCTAGTTAGACAATTTCTAATATTTCACCATAATCCTTAAGTAGATAAAAAAATTTCCCTGCACGCCTAGTGATTAATCTTTGATTTCTGAATACAAATAATAATTCTTAAATCATATTACATGTTATTACTTGTTTGTCTTGCTCATTAAACATATGGCCTAAGACTTAAACTTTACGTATCTAAAATTTATATTCCTAGAATCTGGTGCAAGGTTGTCCTTTCTTACGTAATTCTAGAATTTATCTAACATAATCATCGTGGTTTCTTCAGTCTTTCGAATATATCAGAATCTCCTTGAAAAACGATAATGAATATATCCAAATAGTGTTTATAAACTTTATCATATGTTCCAGATGCAATGGTGAATTCGAGTAGATCACCAATAATTCATAGTGATCATATCTTGTTCTAAAAATGCTTCAAACTTTCTGTTTCTTCATAATGTTCATGGCATATGCTAGAAAATATCATTTTCTTAAAAGTTTATGGACCTGAGTCATAGTAATAATGTTTCCTGCTCAGTCATCATATATTACCATTTTTTGGCAATCTAAGTTATACCATTCTTCTATCAGACGTGACTTATACTTAGTTAAAGGTTTGCTAGTCAATTCCTTTGACTATCTCAAATTCTTCGGTTTTTCATAGGTATCACATCAATAGGAATCAAGTTACTATTCAAGCGTATCATAGTATTCTTAATGATGTCAACTATTGTCTTTTGACTCTAGTTGGTCATTCTACTTATGAAGGTATGGTATAAAGCTGGAGTTTCTTAATTCATATATGGCCTAAAGATAGTTGATACTAAGCTTCTATTCGTACCAATGTAATCTTTTTGATTGAATTGAATATACTGCAAATTAAATCTAATTGGTTACATGTACTCATAAGTCTAAGACAGCTTTCATTTGACTTGAACACTCATGTGCCTCTACCGATCTCTTCTTGTTATCAAAGGTTAAATAGTTGCACGTCATGAAGGACTTATAAGCACACTCTTGTACTTACTCTTCTAGTTACTTGATTTACAATCTTAGTTCTAAATAATGAGAAACTTTTCTTTAATTCACTTTCTATTTTCTCCAGATTAACTTTTGGTTGAGTGCTAGCAATAATTTTGACATCTTAAAGATAAAGTTTTGTATTTCCCTTGTTATCTAATTGAACTTTTCATAGTTCTTTATATTCGTTCTACATCCACGATCACCTTTGACAAATCTATCTTGCTTTTGGTTACTTGGTACTAGTTCCAACGTTTTAGGGTATTATCATTTCTCAACATACTATTCATCACTTTATATTTTATCTTATCCTATCGATTGACACTCTTGATGGATAGTATACAACATTTGAATATCTGATAATGTATATCTAGCCCATATGTTCATATTCCATTACATCACTAATCATTAATAACATTAGCTAATTGCTATTAACCTTTTACATTATTTACGTATTCTAATTATCTTTCATTATATGCATAACACATATCTAACTCTTCTTATGTATCATCACGTTAATTGACTCGATTTTCAATCTACGTAGTCTTCCCAATCTTAGTTTAAGTTTAGACACTAACTAATAATGACTAATTCACTTAAACTATGGCTCTGATACCAACTTGTAACGCCCGCCTCCCGGGCTATCCCAGGGAGCATTACGCATTGGATATTTAGAACACATAGTAATAATGGAGTTCACAGCGGAAGTCTAACTTTAATTTTACCTCAAAATATACATTATATTTGTCATGCTAGATTATCATTACATCAGTTTACTATATTAGAGATCTGAATCTTCCGTAGCGCTCTAGACCTCTATTTCCTCGTAAACTAGCCCGTTATTTTCAATTTTTGCAATCTTTTGGCACCTAGGATGTGTGTCCATAAAATACAAACATTTGGGACTCAGCATAAAGCTTGTGAGTTCATAAACATGGCATTCTTCAAAATTCAAAACATGTTATTATTGACTATTGCATCAAGCAGATACTGCCATAGCAAACAGATAGGAACAGAGTAAGCACAGTATAAATTCACATAACCAGGCTATGTATACAAACTCCATTGGCTAAAGCAGAATTATACAAGCAGCCCTCAAGCATCCTATCAAGCATTGCCACATATCGCAGATGCTATTGATAGTCAATTCTTCAATTATTACCATTTATCAGAACATCACATCCCGTTTTAGAAAACAGTTCAGAGGAACTCACCTGTTTAGCAGTTGCCCAACAGTTGATAACTTTTCCTAGTATAATCTGGTAATATCTCTAGGTCCTGATACAGTTTAAATAATCCTAGGTTAGGTAATGATACAACTAACTAGTTATTGTAATGGTTGGATATTGGTTTACGCTACCTTGTTTAAGCATGGGTGATCAGTCCATGCCTAACTAAGGCTAGGTTACTCAATACCCACCCATAACAATAACCCTAACGCCTAAAAATAGTAATAGTAATAGTAATAATACTAAAACTACTACTACTACTAATAATAATAATCTTAAATAAGTAATAATTAACTTGACATAAACTTAAACGAGAACACACCTTAAACTATCTACGGCAATTTGGCGTAGACTCCCTACTCGCGCTCCTACCCGAGCTCCAAAAATGACTAATCACCATACCCAATGGGGTATCAATTACTCGGGATTCTTTTTATATTAGAGTGTTGCCAAGAAAACTTATATCTAAATCAAGCCTAAGGTCTATATTTATAAGCAAGCAGGCACACAGGTGAAAGATTTAAGCTGGCGATGTGGGAGCAAAATTGACGTGCCTGCCTGCTAGCTTAATTATTTTTTTTAATAATAATATTATTATATCATTACAATTTATTCAGCTGCTTCTTTCATTTTTCTCTTATAACTTTTTAACTATAACGTCTTATAAAATTTCAAATATGCCATTGAGACGATCTTATTTTTCTCTACGAGTCAACCCAAGTTTCGTTAAAACCGAAGCACATTTAAATATAATATATTATTATATTCATATATATTTAAACGGTCTCTTACGACACTAAAATTCGTCTAAAGCTTTAAATGTAAAATAGTCATTTCACTCATTACTTACTCGTTTAAAAATATATAAAATATAAAGTTCATATTTCTTTTACTTTAACTATTACATGTAACCCTGGAACTCGGGATGTTACAAAAACCTTATTTATTTTTTAAAGTATTATTTACAAATGTTATAAATAGTTATAAAATGGACTTCAAATAATAATTTAAATCATTAAATTATTAATGGACATTATATTATATTTAGTTATGTATTAATCATGAAAATAGTAGAAAATATATATATTTTCACAAACTGTTTACGAATGTTATTTTAGGTTATTTTCTTATAAAATGTAGTTTAATTAATAGTTTAGATTAATAAGTTACCGTTGGTCTATACATTATTGTGATCATTATCAAGTAAAGTTTAATTTCAAAATATTATAAAGATTTATTTACATTGCACATTTAAACCTTATCAATTATTACGCCTAATTACTTTTAATATTAAAAACACTTAAATATTATAAATCTTTTCATTTAATCAAAATATAAATAATTCCATCATATAAAGTTAATTACTTGTCAAAAACCCCACAATCCTATAGAAATCCCAGTTCTTGTTGGAACGTTAACCTTATTATTAATCCTAATCTTGTAACATATACGTTTAGGAGTCTCGTAACGATTTACGTTGGAACGGCGCTTATCATTAATCTTAGTAATCGTCAAGTATATATTTATTGACCAAGTGAGTATTTCTATACTCCTTTTATTATTTTTACACTTTGGGGTGAAACATGTTACTTTATAAACATTGCACTTGTAAACACTTTTGATTCTTGTAAACTTATGGCATTTCATCTGTATGTTGTGGTTAGTTGACCTTTGTAGCTACCATGTAATGTCGAATATATGTACAATCATTAACTATTGCTAGCCTGGCGACTTCATAGATCTATGGGCCTGACAAGCCTGCTTGGTTGATCCAAGTACACTTAGCTAATTGTATATACTTATAAACGTTTGAGACTTGTAAAACTTTGTCAAGGTTTGATTGTGCATTCTGTCTTACATCCCTAGTTACTTTGTTCTCTAATTTACAACATGAATTGTCATCTTTTATATACTTATACTGAAAACTATAGAAATGTCACCAACATTATTGTTGACATTTTATTTTTAACATGTTTCAGGAAATACTCAAGTTTGATCGCCACTTTTGAAGCTTGTTCACATATAGGAATGGACCTAGTTAAATAAATGAATGAGCTTGTTATATTTCCTATTATGCTTGTTGATTTCTTTATTTGAGACTTATGTTTGTAATGTTACCTTTGAAACTTATGAATAACATATTTGGATTTAATAATAACGTTATGTGGCTGTGAACGATCTTAACTCTCACATCTCGACGTTTCCGCCGTCAAGGTTGGGGTGTGACATCAACATCTTATTTAATGATAATAAAATAATAATAATAATAATGACTACTAACAATAAAAATACGAATCTAATCTTTAATCCATAGATATGAAAATGAAAATATTCACTCATGTCAAAGCTTAAACCCTGAAATTTTAAAAAAGACAAAACATCTTACATTCTTTTTAACCACTAGACCAAAAGATCATTGACATGCGAATTAGTTAACGTTACAAAACAAAACAAAGCCAAACAAGTCAATTTTAGATTCAATGAAAATTATTACTAACCTTTTATTTTCAACTCAAACAAAACAAAGTCAAACAAGTCAATATCCCCGATATTTAATAACCCCATCAACCCCAAATCTTTTAACACGATAATATTATTCCGGTGGCGTCGCGTAGGCCGCCAATCGGACCTCTTTTCCGCCACCGGCAGCCTCCAATTCCCACCGACTTTTCAGTTTTCAATGGCGGCGCCGACTTCATTCTTCTTCATCCTCAGGTAGCTTCAACAGTTCGTACGAATATACCTTCGCATTCATTAGGGATCTTTAGCTTCCAATCGTTAAAACTTACATCAATCAAGTTGTAATCACGATTCCTTCATTATATTCATTCATCTTATTGGGTGTTAATAGTACTGTTGAATTGATTTGGTTATCATACGTTACATGATTAGTGATTGATTGCCCCTGTTGGTTTGGTGCTTGTATGGGTATGAATGTATGATGCAGTTTGTGCTTATTGTATGGTTGGGGATTTTGTGTGGTTTTGTGTTGTTAGGTTTTAGCATAAGGTGGGCTGTTTGGGGAGATGGAGGAGCCGGGGCAGCTTAAAAGGGCGGTTATAGATGCTACGGCTGGTTCGATATCGGGAGCTATATCGCGGACGGTCACCTCGCCTCTAGATGTTATTAAAATCCGGTTTCAGGTGAGTTTTATAGTTTGATGTAGAAGTTGGAAGTTGGAGCCCTTTGTGGCTGCTTGTAAAGCTAATTGATTGTTAGTTTGTAAACAAGTATGAATAGTATTAAGGGAATAAGGAATAACTAAGTAGGACTGTTCATAATATTCTTGTAATAGGAACATGGATATCTTTTTCTAATTGACAAATTGTTATAAAAGTTTCTACTTTGTGGAGAACCAATCAACAAGGATGCATTTTTAGATTTTATATCTCTTGATTCAATTACATTAAGTTCTGCATTACTGATGCACTATCACTATTCATTAGTATTGGAGGCTTACGTTAGTAAGATAAGCAGACTTTGGAGAAGTCCTCATCAAACTTAATGGAAAATAACTATTAAAGTTATATTGGGGAAACAGATTTTGGGTTTAGACTGTATTAAAGATCAGGTTTGTCAGCGGTGAATAGTTTTTTTAGATTTTATATCTCTTGACTCTTGATGGTTGATTTTTGGCACCTTATGAAAGTTGTGTGTGTTCTGAGCTTTGGCTGATTAATGACATTAAGTTGAACTGAGAACAAAAAAAATGGTTGGTTGTATTTACAGGTTCAGCTGGAACCAACTACTTCGTTTGCATTGCTTAGCAAAAATGTATATGGCACATCAAAATATACTGGAATGATTCAAGCATCAAAAGATATCTTTAGAGAAGAAGGCCTTTTGGTATGGGCTCTTATACTAGTAATCTGAATTCCTTGTACTATTATGCTTAAATTTCTAATGATATAGTTTGATTTTGCTTAATTCTTTGCAAGCAACCATTGATTGGTGCTAACAATTGTGAGAGGCTAGAGGAAGGTTGTGTAGTTGAGATTTACACGAGTCCAAAATCTAAAGGACTTTAGGTTAAGCTCTAATCTAGGTTAGGAGGAGGCATATGTGGATTCGTATAAGCTATAACCAATCCCGGACCAAACGGATGGTCAAGGGGCAGTGCATTGAAACCTGAACAGTTTGCAGCACCTTATATGCATTACAAAATATATTTGCCTGCAAAAACATCATGTTTCTTGCATTGCTCATAACAAGAAATTCAAGTGCTCGACACACCAAAATCAACACAAGCTTTACACCTCATAAAACTTTAAAAGAGGCTCACGGAAGCTGTTGCTGCACTTCTAGTGACCTGAATCCTGCTTTCTTTTGGATTTCAGAAAGCCCCAGTTTTAGGGCATTGATCACCTGGTGGGGAACTCCAAAAATAATATTTTTTATAGTTCTTTTTTTTATTTGTAGGTAGTTCGGTTTATTATAAAACACATAACATCTTCCATTTGTTTATTTGACTGCGCCCACTTATATGTACCTGACTTGGTTAAATGTCAAAGACCTTTCCTAGATGAAGGCCAGAACTTATGCCACTGGTCTATGAATTCTACCATTTTATTATCATGTAGCGAGTTTTGATTTGTTATCTATGTTTTTTTTGTTAACATAATATCATTTTTTAGGGCTTTTGGCGTGGTAATGTCCCAGCACTTCTCATGGTCATGCCATACACTGCTATACAGTTCATGGTGTTGCATAAAGTGAAGACATTTGCTTCAGGGTCTTCAAAGTCAGGTATGTATTTGTGTCTATATGATAGTTGATTATTTTGTATTCACCTAAAAAGCATCTTTTAGATGTTTTGTTTAAGTTTTTACCCTTTCTTCTCGTAACTGGTATGTGATTCTAGAAATTTCTATTGGCATGAGGTAGGGCCCCTAGGTTACCGTAGATTAACATGTTTAACACTTTTAAACTTGATTTTATGGGCGATCAAGTGTTCGTTATATTCTAAGTTCTTGAGATTAGTTATTTAATATATGTGCATTACGACCTTAATTTCAAATGTGGTAAAACAGTTGTTAAACGATTTTAGCCTGCGTATAGGAACATGGGTGTTGTCTCAGTAAATTGTTCATGAAGCACAAGTTATTATGCTATGAAGTTGTTGTGGCACAAGGTTTAATTACCTATTGTTAAACTTAATGTGTCAAACTGTCAATATTGTGCTTTTTGTTCGCCTATGACTCCGTTTGATAACATTATATTTCATGAGAGAATTAATCCAGTTTATTAAATTAAATTACTGAAGTTGGTATGTAATGAGACACGCCAAGTTGTTCTTTTGGCAATGGATCATAAAACCTGGAAAGTAAATATTATGTTTTCTTCTTGACTTGTTTGATCTTTTCTTTTCTTTCACACTTGCCAAATTTGGATCTGTTTGTCTTGCAGAAGATCACATTCGTTTAAGTCCGTATCTGTCCTTCATGAGTGGGGCTCTAGCCGGGTGTGCTGCTACACTTGGGTCATACCCGTTTGATCTAGTACGAACCATTTTAGCTTCACAAGGGGAACCAAAGGTATGCCTGACTCCCTGACTTACACTTGTTTAAAGTCAAAGCCTGAACATCATATATATGTTGATATTGAAAGCTTCATCTTTAAAAATATCATGTGTTCAAACATTTTCACGTATTATCTCAATTGAATCTTATCATATGATTTGCACTTTGCAGTTACATCTGTGTCCATATAGTGAACTTCTTCTATAATATTTTTTCTTACTAGAGATATGTTATTCCTGTAGATATATCCGAATATGAGGTCTGCATTTGTTGACATTATGAAAACCCGTGGTTTTCGTGGTTTGTACGCTGGATTATCACCTACTCTAGTTGAGATTGTTCCCTATGCTGGCTTGCAGTTTGGTACCTATGACACCTTCAAACGTTGGACAATGGTAGTGCATTTTTTTTCTTATTTTTTTTCCGGTTTGTTACACAATTTATGATGGCTGTGGATCTATACATATAACAATTCGTGATCTGTAATTTATCCACCGATAGTTGTATATACTTGTTTACTTGCACCGAACTTGTCGATTGATGAATTAAGCAACTCCAGTTTTGACCTTTCACTTGCCTGTTCTATTCATATTCTAACTACCAGCTCCTTTCTCATCTATTGTTTTTTTTCTTGAAATTCTCTTTTGTTGGAGGGCCTATTGTTTGAAAAATGACATTTTTTTAATGAGTCATTTTTTTGTAACATTTCTTCTGCAGATTGTAGCAGTAATTGATAATACACAAGTTATTCTATTTTATATTTTAGTCATTTGAAAAGAAACAAATTGCAGTTCTTTCATATATGAGGCAGCTTGCTTTTTTTTTAGGCCTGGAATGCACGCTGGTCTCCAGATTCAACGCCAAATGAAGAGTCTTTGTCAAGTTTTCAGCTTTTGGTTTGTGGGCTTGCTGCTGGATCATGTGCTAAGGCTGTTTGTCATCCCCTTGATGTGGTGAAGAAGCGATTTCAGGTAAAATAACTTTTCAGTTTTGATAGAATATTTTTAGATAGCAGCCTATAATGTAAGAATGGGTCAAATTGTGCTTATTGGGTTTGTTCGGGTCATGTTTAAAAGGGTATTTGGCATTATGATGTGAAAGAGATTATCTGGTTATTGCTTTTCATGTCATAAGTAATTGGTTTCTAGTGTTTAGATATGGTGACCTTGATTTTCATGATCTTACTATTTAGGGGTTAAATAATTAGTTTTGGAGTATGCATCAAAACTAATTCTATTTATGTGATTATTCAGGGCCATTTTACCTGAAACCCTTGTAAATAGTTCGGTGTATACCAATCACTCAAACAAATGGTTATATAGAAATACCCTGTGATTATCATAACCTTAAACAACCATTGCACGTCCAAACACTATGCCGGTCATCTGAATTTTTATCACTCCATCACACAACCATTTTCAAAACTTTATTTAAAACACCCCCTCATTTTTTTTGGTCAAACCGGGTTAATTTAAAGCATACTGAAATCGGATTAATCAGAGGGAATGGCAGATCTAATGTGTTTGCCGGCTTCCACATTGATACATGCTCCACATATATTAATGTTTACAAGTTTTAACTAATATATTAATTGTTCTGAAACCCATAAGTCTATTAAAAAAATGAATGTCACAACCTTACCCATTTGACTTCTCCCAAAACTTATTCATTTTGACCCGTTACCCAACCCAACCATAAAGTCACTTCTTGTTGCGATTTGTTCTGACAAAATGAATTTGTTGGTTATGTTAACATTTACAGATTGAAGGATTGCAAAGACACCCTAGATATGGGGCGCGGGTTGAGACTCGTGCTTATAGAAACATGTACGACGCACTTAAGCGCATCTCACAACAGGAGGGTTGGGCTGGTCTTTATAAGGGGATTGTGCCATCTATCGTGAAAGCTGCACCTGCTGGTGCTGTAACATTTGTTGCTTACGAATATACAGCGGATTGGGTGGAGTCCATTTTGACTTGATTTAATGGATTCCAATAGGATAAACTTCAGTGAAACTTGAATTTCATTCATTCCATCTTTTCTTTAGCTTGATCTGATTTTTTAACATTCTAGTCGACTAATTGTGATTATTTAGACAAAAATCTTGTTGTTACATGAGCGGCGGTTGTGGTAGAGAGAGAGATGGTAGAGGGGGTGTGTGAAGGGATAGTTGTGAATCAATATACATAGTTTCTATTTATGTTTTTTTACTTTGTATTTTAATATAAGGGCAGTTTGGTTAAATGACATCAATTATAACAAAATTGATGGATAGTGTAGCCTAGTGGATTGAAATATGTCAAAATTTGTAAACCAAGGGTGTGTGAAGAGATAGTTGCGAATCTATATACGTAGTTTCTCTGGCATTTTTCCTTTACCATCCTTTGTTTTAATTAAACCACATGGACGAGAATAAAGCTTAACTTTTAAAAGTTATAAGAGAAAAACATACTAACATTACACACAAATGAAAAAATAATACCTGGATGGGTGTAAATGGTAACTATATGGCTATGGGGTATAGTATAATGTCCATTAACTCTCTAAGAAACCACATGGGGTATAGTATAACGCACTTATCTCACCCTAAGAAATAGTTTAACCTCCTTAACTTCATCTCATCTATTTTTAGTTTTATATTTATTTTTTTTATGGCTGTTTCATTTCTTATTTTCATCCTTATAATTACATTAAAAATCACTACTTCTCTCTCATTTCAATTAAATAATATATTTTTATATCTTTTTCATTATCTTTTTTTTTCTCCTCCACTCACAACAACTTTTAAAATATTAAAAAATTTATAAGGCTTAAACAATAAATCCTTAAATTTACAGATGAACAGTAACATTTTCTCTCTCCTCCACTTACAATCACTTTAACCATTCCATATAATTTAAAAACTCCCACTCACATAATTTTAAGGAATGGGCTGTGAATGTAACACGTTTGATCAAATACCAACAGAGACATTTGTCAGTTAAGTCGATGTGAAGTAATAATTTTACTTTTTAATTAAAAAGCAATATTAACAAGCAGAATCAAAGAAATCATATGTTAGTAAAATGCGAAATGATACACAATTACACACAGACCACATAGAAGAAGTTGATCACTGCCTCCTGCTCTAGCTACTTCATATCAACAAAGGGAAACTTCCCACAAGAGTCATCAAAATTTCATAAAGTAAAATAATTTTACAAAAAGGGAATATATAAATGAAAACTATTGTTCACCTGTAGATGCTTTTGAATCTACCAGTAATCACCACAAGAGCAAACCCCATCTTCAAAGTGATGAAACCTATTTATATCACGAACGACAATTTCGCGCTTCACAATCTTTGATATAAACTTGAAGACAACATGACAGTCCAAACATATTCTAAGATTTTTCATAATACGAATCGGGCATCCTGATGGCATACTAACTAACCCGAAAGCTAAAGCTAACCTCTCACTGTGCACCCACAATAACCGCGCCTTTTCATCATCTTCTACATCAAGTAAAATGACATCATGATTGCAGACATAACACGCTTTCTTGATTTTCAAATTTAACCATTCCAACATTCCATAGATTAATCTAGTGTCATCATGTGAAGAATCACCAACTGTAAAATAATGAACTATACCTTGATTCTCAATCCAACTGAGACCGGGCTCCTTTTTCACTCTTTTTTTCTTCATATTTTTCCTAACCGAAGCTACATTATCCCATCTTTTCGCACTGGCATACATGTTTGACAACAGCACGTACGTTGACTCATCTTGTGGTTCCAACTCAAGAACACGTTTAGCAGATAATTCACCCAATTCAAGATCTTTGTGGATCACACATGCTCCAAGTAAAGCACGCCATACCATTACACTGGGTTCACCAGGAATTTGATCGATCAAATTTACAGCTTTGACTAATTGACCTAGCTTCCCGAAGAGTGATACCATACAAGTATAATGCTCCATGCATGGTGTAATAGAGTAATCATTTACCATGGAAGTAAAATAGGCTTCTCCTTCATTTAACAAACCTATGTTGCTGCAAGCCGAAAGGACACCAACAAATGTTAACTGATCAGGTTTAACATCTGTTTTACACATCATTTTAAACATAACTAGAGCCTCATTACCAAGACCATGCATGGAATAACCTGAAATCATTGCATTCCATGACACCACGTCTTTCTGGCTAATCGTGTTGAACATTAACCGAGCATGCTTAATGTTGCCACATTTTGCATACATGTCTATTAAAGCGTTGGCGACTACAACATTGTTTTCAAGGAGGGTTTTGATTGTTAAAGAATGTATTTGTGCTCCTGTCTCTAAAACTGTTAAGTTAGCACATGCACAAAGAACACTGGAGTATGTAACCTCTGTTAACTGGACCTTATCCTTTAGCATATCAGAGAATAGAGTTAGTGCCATATCCCAATGTTTTAAATTCACATAACCAACAATCAGAGTGTTCCAAGAGACTTCATTCCTGTTTTCTGATTGTCTAAACAGTTCAATCGAGTCGTTTATTAGTCCACATTTAGCATAAACATCCATAAGGGCATTTGATACGTGTATAAACAAACAAAGACCAACCTTTTGTACATGGCAATGAAGCTGCTTCCCCAAGGTTAAGTTATCCGTTGTTGCACATGCTTGCAGGACACTAGCAAGAGTAAACTGGTTAGGAACAACTGGTTCATGTCTCATTCTACCAAATAGTCTCACAGCCTCTTCACATCGGTCACTCTGAGAATATCTTGCAATCATGAAACTCCAAGGAATCACATCTTTTTTAGGTATTTCTTCAAACACAGTGCGTGCAGCTTCAATCTCACCAGACTTGGTGTACAAATCAAGCAATGAAACACTAACATAAGGATCAATCTCATAGCAAGTTTTAACAGCACATGCATGAACACTCTTACCCACTTCAATTGCCTCAAGACCAAGACAAGCCTTGAACAAACTAGCAAGCGTAAAGTTGTTAGGATTAAACCCTATCATACGCATTCGAGAAAAGAAATCAAAAGCTTCTTTAAAACAGCCATTTTCAGCATAACATGTAATCATCCCTGTCCATGACACCATATCCTTACAAGAAATACAATCGAAAGCTTCCCTCGCCATATGAACACACCCACAAGACGAATAAGCATCAAGAAGTGCAGTACCAACAAAAGCATTGGAATGATGACCCAATTTATAAATCGGGCCATGAACATATCTAGCTAACTCACCACACTCCATGTTCACAAGCACCTTCAAAATGGTAGTGAAAACAAACCCATTAAGCTCATGACCTTCTCTATGCAACCGCACAAACAATTCGGTTGATTCAACATCAGGGAACTCCGAAAACCCCTGAATCAGAGTAACAAAAGAAACTGTATTTCTCATAGGCATTTCATCAAACACCTTGCGGGCATCTAATAAAAGCTCCGACTTTACATACAAATTCAAGAGTATATTCCACCCAAACACATCCAAACCACCACCTTGCTTCAAGATTTGACAATGGAGGGTCTTTCCTGAAGTTATATCGCCGGTGATGATGCAATTTTGGAGAAAGTGAGCATTTATATGAGGATCCAAATTGGGTGTTGCTGGTGCATAATATACTTGTTCTTGAGCCAATTGGGTGAAGGTGGATAGGGGTAAAGAGAACTCACATTGTGAGTAATGATTCAGAAAAGGGGTTGATAGCAAATTGGTTCTGTAACGAGAATAAAATCTTATCATGAGGTTCTTGATAAAAATGTTTATTTTCCCGGCAAATTCATGATTTTGAAAGAAGATCCAGCTTGTTCTTGATTATGATCAAGTGTAAATGTTTGCGAAATTAACGCGTATAAGAGCATTCATGGTTCGTTTTTTTATTTATACGAGTGTATTTCCTATATTATATGATATGGTTATAAATGGTTGTAAATGAAAATATATGAAAAATTTGCTGTTCAATCTGTATTTTTAGAAAATAATGTTCAAAATCTTATAATGTTTTTAATATATTTTAAGTGGTTGTTAGTGGATGAGAGAGAAAACGTAATGATAAAGATATAAAAAGTATTATTTAATTAAAAATAAGAGTAAATTACTATTTGCATCCTTGAGGTTTGGTGATTTTGACCATTTGCATCCTACAGTTTAAAAATCCTCATATACCCCCTAACGTTTCATTTTTGTTCCTATTTGAATCCAAAACACTAACACCGTTAAATTATTCTGTTAACTCCCTTGTAAAAAAACCAAACTGCCCTTCAATTTAAAACCCTAGTCCCCTCTTCATCTTCTCCATCTTCTCCACCCACCTGAATCTCAACAACCTCTACAACCACCTGCAACGCCACCACATCGCCACCGTCTCTGCCACCATCATCACCCTCATCGGGTTCACCGCCCTAGTTACAGCTAAATTAGCCACAAGTTTCCCTAAAAATGGTGGTTATGTCATCTGGATTTCATCAGCTTTTGGATCTTTTTGGGGCTTTCAAGAAGGATTTTGGAAATGGTTTAGTGGGGTTATGGATAATGCACTTTACCCTGTGTTATTTCTTGATTACCTTAAGCGTTCACTTCCAATCGATCAATGGTATGCTAGAATACCATCAGTTTTAGCAATTACTGTTTTGCCTGTTTCTCACTGTTAGCATTTGTGGTGATGGGTGTGCTTTCAATCCCTAAAATTCGACCGAAAAGATGGGTTTCGGTTGATTTCAAAAAAGTGGAATGGAGGGGGTATTTCAATAGCATGTTTTGGAACTTAAATTATTAGGATAAAGCTAGTACAGTTGCTAGTGAGGTTGAAGATCCTAGTAGGACATTTCCTAAAGCTCTTTATGGTGCTGTTATACTTGTCATTTGTTCGTATTTGATCCCACTTTTGGCGAGGATAGGGTCGGGATCGGATTATAGAGGGTGGAGTGATGGGTATTTTGCTGAAGTTGGGATGTTGATTGGGGGATCTTGGCTTAAATGGTGGATTCAAGCTGCTTCTGCTATGTTTAATTTAGGGTTGTTTGAAGCTAAAATGAGTAGTGATGCTTTCCAACTGCTTGGTATGAGTGAAATGGGGATGCTTCCTTCTGTATTTGCTTCAAGGTATGTGTTTGTTACAACTTAGTTGTTCGATTTCGTATTATCTTTGCATGATATATAATGTGATATACATAGCCCTTTAAGGTAAAAAGACAGATTAGAAGTTTGTAAATTCTACTGATTGTATTCAAACGTGGTTGTAGAGGTTGTTGAGATTCAGGTGGGTGGAGAAGATGGAGAAGATGAAGAGGGGACTATGGTTTTAATTTGAAGGGCAGTTTAGTCTTTTAGCAAGGAGTTAACAGAATAATTTAACGGTGTTAGTGTTTTGGATTCAAATGGGAACAAAAATGAAACGTTAGGGGGTATATGAGGATTTTTAAACTGTATGGATGCAAATGGTCAAAATCACCAAACCTCAATGATGCAAATGGTAAAAGAAAAACTAGTGTTTTTAGTGTAATTATATGAATAAGGACGTGGAATGGGTTATGAATGCTCTAAAAGGCTGATTACAATATTTTTAGTAGTAATTGTTCTATACAATTGTAAACTTTAACGAATGGCATGTTTGAGATTACTTATTTTGGTTGAAAATGACTTTTAACAAAAAATACTTATTAACTTATAACTATTCAAAAGTAGCTTTTATAAAAGTGTTTGGATTAGTTTATAAACTAAAACATTATAAAATGACCAAAAAAACACATAATTTAAAAATTAGGGGAGTTAATAGGAGATAGTAGAGGGGTATAATAGTAAATTAAAATAAAAATAGTTTTTAAAAGTTAATAACTAACCCACTCCTTACTTTTCAAAACATTCTTTTTTACCTTATATAAAAAATCAGTTCGAAAAGTAATTTTGAGTTTGACAAATACTTTTTCTAACTTACTAACTTCTTAAAAGTTAATAAGTCAAAAGACATTTCTCAAAAGTTGTTGCCAAACATAAACGAAAAGAACAAGTCTCAAACACCGACTAGAATAAACACATAACAACCTAAAATATACAAAATATAAACTTTTAACTTTTTAGTTCTATGATATACTATTTAGTCATTCTCTTCTACTACCCAATTCCCAATTCAAGTCGATATGTGATTACAACAATAAAATCAAAGAAACTTAGTAATAAATTTCCTGATTTGGATAATGTTTGAGTAGAAAAATCAAGAATAAATAAGTGTTGCTTCATGGAACGTAAATAAGTGAAAGATGACGAGTAATTAGCACTTCTATCTTATAATTTCATATAATAATTATATTTTATTACTCTTTATCAATACATGGTTCTTTAGTTCACATCAATTAAAAATCATAAATCTCTTTCTCATCGATCGATCATGGTTATCCCACTCATCGCGTCATCACGTTACATAAGTTTTTCATGTATTTGCACACCTCACCTCTCAAATGTGGTTCCTAATTTTCATTGTTTTTTTATTTTTTAATTTTTTGTCACCGATTATGATGCATGTCACCAAATGTATGGAATAAAACTTAGTACAAAAATTTGAATAAAACTTAAGGTTGGTGTGAGGTTGTAGTCACTCACTGAATGCATGGGATAGTTGTTGTGCTTGGCCCTTAAGCCTTGTAACGCACCATAAATTAGTGACATAATCAAAAATTATTTCATATGATGCATGTCGATATCTTTTAGTTCTTTGAATTCTAACAATCAAAACATCATAATTGTCTGGTTGGTAAAAGTTTGGGTTGGGTCACAAAGTAAATAAATTATCATTAAGAAAAAACAATAAAAATACAATAACATTAAAATATAAGAATAACTTGTTTTGTAAATGTCATATTATATAGATTGATCTTGCCTATTTAAGTCTTCTTATTATTTAAATGCCTTGTGAAAACTATTTTTATCATAAACATGACTAATAAATCTATCTGTTTTGTTTCAATTATTAAAAGTTCTTGATCACAAATGCATTTTTTTTATCAGTTTTCTTACAAAGTTTACAAATCAATCAATAGGATTTACTCATTTTTCCACTATACTCTAATCAATTCTAGATGAAAAAGCCTTGTATTTCCACCGATCAATCATTGTTACAAATCAATTAAAAATTCTTGATCACAAATGCATCTTTTTTTATCAGTTTTCTTAAATAAGTTACAGATTAATCAATAAGCTTTACTCATTTTTTCACTATACTCAGCCAATTCTGGACGGATAAGCTTTGCATTTCCACTTATCAATCATTGTGGAAAATTATGTTTGTTTGATTGACATGGATCTCTACTTAAACATGCTCTTTTAATTTCGTATTTTTCATTAATGATAAAGTCATACTTCTTTTCACAAAAAATGGTATCAGTCATAGAAAAAAGATTGGGTCGTTCGAAATTCTTGTATTATACATTCTACATAAAACATAAAAAGGAATGGTGTCATGTGAACATACTCCATAACCTAGTTCCGCCTCTGATAAACATAAGTAGTGTGTACATGAAAATAATATAGTTAAATCATGGAAGGTGATGAATGCATGTGAACACAATCACCTCAAGAAAAAGAAGATTATAAGCACGTCCTTTGAGAAGAAGAAGACTATGAAGATGTGTTTATATGTGAACATATCACTAAACATTTCTGAATATGAACACTCACATGTTAACACCTCTATGTCACCTTTATAATCTTCTCTCTTCATTTTTTATATTTAACCTTCTGTTATTTACACAATATGAATTTGACCAAGTATTCATCACTTGGTAAGGATCTTGGTAAAAAAACAACTGATAGTTAAAATTTTCTTCCTAATTATCTTACAAGAATATATTCTTTGATGGACTATTATACGACTTACACTCTCTTATCATTATCGATAAAACATGATGGTGATGTACAAACAAATCGGGTATGAATAAGTTGCGAGTGGTCCGGATGTCGAATATGTAAAGTTGATACATATCCATTGCTACTATTTGAGTTATGCTCAATGGAACCAACAATTTTTATCCACTCTATCTAATCAAATGCCTAACATAACCCTATCTTGCTTGTCATTTGAGAATAAGTTACATATTAGAGACAAACATTTCACAATTGATCTATAATTAGCACGAGGACCCGGGGCATTTATGGGTTGGCGTCTCGTGATCTTCGTTAGCCACTAATGCGCTTGATGACATAAATTCAAAATGTCTATAACGTTTGATGACATGCGCGTTTTGTGTCAATTTTTTCCAGAATACATAACTTACATGTAATATTATTCAGATATAATGAAATTTATTGATTATAGTTACACCTAGTTGAATTATCCATGTATGCTAAAAGATAACAAGCATAACTCAGAACAGAACAAGTGAGAATCACCGACGGACGATTCCGTCACTAAAAGATGTTAGTGACAAGGATCTGTCGGTGATTATACGTTGGAAATATGGTCATAGGTGATTGGGTGGTAGCTTTTCGACAACCATCCATTTGTAATTCGCCGATGGATAGCTATAGGAAACTTAACAACACATTCCAGACAGGTTATTAATTTAATTTTTACTACGCTCACCGATGCACAATAATTTTATTTAATTTTATATTTCATTTATTTTGGTTACATCTTTTTAAATGGTGTTTAGAACTAACTTAATACCTAAGTGAGCCTTGCTGAAACGAGATTTTAACCATTCATACTAATCGATATTTCAGACCTGATTCACCTAAAAAGACTGTCTAACGGGAAAAACACTTTTGAGCGTGGATTTATGTTTGTTAATCATCAAAGTTTCCATCATCTTTCACTTTAATAAGAAATATTAATGACAAAACTTGCTTAAAAATAAGCAAATATAAGAAATAAAGTGCAATAAAATATGAATTGTCACGTTTACTAATATAAATCGGTCAAATTTGTGTACCCTTTGAACAATAAACAAAACAACTTGGTCATATGTCGACCAACCAAAAATCCAATAAAAAAAAATCTGAAACACGCCTAACTCCACCAATATCCAACCTTAAAGTTGAAAAACTATTAAAACCAAAGTCTTCTTTGTATCATATGTTTTGTTTTACATTATGTGTCTCACATGATGAAAATGAAACAACCAATTTTTCTTCAATGCGACGATGTGCTTTCTTGTGAATACGCGTATGGAGATAACGACACAAACCTGTAAATTATACAAATTCTAATTAGTTCAAATAAAATGATTAAATAAAAAAACTAATAAAGATAGTTCTTAAACTTGATACTTTAATAAATTTAAGTTTTAACAGGGTATTGATGCATCTCATAAGTTAATCAATACTCTTGTTGTGTATATATATGAGAGAGTTATCGTAAGAACTTCATATTTGTTTGTAAAAACTTCAAAAAATATTTTTCTATACATGTGTAAAGGAGTTTATATTTCTTAATTAAGTTTTAATATGTGCAAACACGCGTAAAAACATTCTTGCAGTTCTCACAAAAATAAATAAGAATTTCTTTTACACAAATTTACAAAAACACATGTTTACACATTCGCAAACATGTGTAAAAGCTTTTATAATTTGTATACAAATAAATAATAACTTTTAATTCCATAAAACTTAGTTTTTAGCCGTGCATGTATAATATATTTCTTACGGTTCGTCGACATGCGTGTAAAAATGTTTCTTAAAATTCTTACGAAAAGTAAGATTTCTTACAATTTTAAGACGTTATGAGTTCTTAATCCTAAAATTAAAGAAAACATAAAAATAAAACGATAATAAACAAACACGAACCTTTCTTTACGCTTCTCCAAAAACCTCCTCAACGATCTCTTCCTCGACAATGGTAGATCTGAACAAGATGAACCAAACAAACATCAACAATCTGTATAACAACCTACTCTATGCAATGCAATGATCAATTGAAAACTAATAAAAAAGCAAAAGGTTTTCACACAGATCACATACCGTTGCTGAGCACTCTACCGATCGATTGATTCTGTTTGATTTCAGGCTTCACAACAACCGTCGATTCACCACCATTGACAGAACTCACACTCTCAGCAAGCTTCATAACACTTTGCGCTTGACCAGGAGTAACATCGAACACACGAACGCTTCCGTTGAAGAAGATCGTCATCGGAGCAACAGTTGCAGCAGCACAATCCTGACTATCAGCCACAAAACTCGTCTTCTTATCGGCCGATGCTGAAGCAATCGCCGTTTTCAGAAGCTCCGGATTGATTCTCGATATCACGCCTTGAATATCTGCAGATTTGTTGACGATTAGTCGATTAGCAATTAGATAACGAAAACGATGCGATTAACAGAAGAAATTGAAATCGATTGATTGATTAACATTTTAAGAGCGAATTAAACCCTACCTCGTCGATCTGAAGGCTTTTGGACGACGATTCGTCTTCGAGACGGAAGAAATCGATTTCAACTGATGATTTCGACATGATTGTTCTTCAGATCTGATGAAACTATTGAGTTTGATTTTGATTTTGATTTGATTTTGAAGTGATTGAGAGAGAATTGAGATTATTGAAAGTGAATAATGGGGATTTAGAGGATAACGGATCTGTTGCTAATAAGTAGTAGGGGATTGAATATTATTATGCACGAGATAAATGTGATGTTGCCGTGAAAGGCTTGTTGTTTGTTTATACTTTATAGTTTATAGTCTACCATCATACTTTCAAACACGTCTTTTTTTATTTATTTTTTTAATAGTGAGGAAAAGAGGAAGAAAGAGTTCAACACGTGTTTGATTGGGTCTTAATAATGGACTTGTAGGTAATTCAAAATAATTTACAAGCACGTGGTGGTTTAATAATTAAATTAAAGAATATTCTAATAATAAGTTTTAGGTACGAACAACCAATGTTCTTTTATTTAATCTCATTAAAGGATATTTATTCGGATATTATATTTCAGGTGGGTCGGGTTAGGATTTGAGTAATTCATCGACCTGTTTTCGGTTGGATGGTTTTTTTTGTTAATTAATTAGATTACTATATGATTAAGTATATGTTTATATGTGGATTTTAGTGTAGACTATTCAAAAAACTTAATCAACATATTTAGACCAATCAATTATGGAGAGCTCTAGAAAAACCCTAGAGGGATGACAAGAAGTTAAAGGTAATAGAAGGCAACAAGACAGGAGGAATTGAAGTAGTAGTATGACATTTGAGGGTCGATCAGAGATGACGTACTTCATTATTGTGTTAACAGTGGAAGCCTAAAAGTATGTGAGTATGTTTCTCAAATTATAAGGAATGATTTTGAGTATGTTTCTCAAATTATAAGGAATGGTTTTGAGTGGTCGTGTGTGAAGGAAAAAAAATGTTACTGTTTGTCTGTATATTTGAGAAAATACTATTCAACCCTTATAAATTTTTTAATATTTTTGAAAGTGGTTGTGAGTGAATGAGAGAGAAAAATATAATGATAAAAGTATAAAAAATATTGTTTAATTGAAAATGTGAAAGAAAAATTAGTGATTTTTAATGTAATTATATTGATGAAGATAGGAAATTCACCGTGAATGCTCTTACAACCTACCCAAGGGGAGCAAATCTGATGATTTTTTTTATATTATGTCAGTTAACATTTAATTTTATTCTTTTTCTACTAACTTGTGCTTATTACTTTAAAAAAAGAAGAATAATCTATATACACAGTTTAGAATATTATTACATAATATTTAAAAACCAAGTGAAATGAATAGTAAGGTCTTAATGTTTATGTTTTGACCAAAATAGTTTCTACAATTTGCATTTTGCCCCTCTGCGTGTTACTATGTTAGGTTAAAGTGCACCATGTGGGTCTTCAGACTTGCATGTCTTTATTTTCTTACACGTGTTCAATCATATATATGTCAGACAAATAATGTGTCTTCTTCACCTCTTTCGTTTGTTTCTCTCATCCATGAGAGTTATCTTTTATTTTCTCCAATGTGAATTTCACACGGTTCATACCGTCATGGAGAAAAGATGGACATCACCAATGTGATATAGTAAAATTGGACATCAAAGCCACCATTGGCAGTTAAGCTGGACATCAGTGGTAGTTAATGGCGGTGACAGTGTCGCTTGCCAGCGAATGTGCCTTCTTTTTCGATTTTAGGGTAAACGAATGTGTATGTTCTTCAATTTCAGGGTCAAGTAATTTGACGTAACAAATGTGATATTTACTTTCTTCTTCACCAAATTGTAGGTGAAGAACATAAAGTACAAAGAACTCAAGTGTGTGTAATATTATTAGTTGCAATTTTTTTAAAATCAAAGTTGTTGATTATCAATCGGTTCAAGTTAAATGATCTTAATTTGTGTTTGCATATTTAGTTTAAAAATTAATAATGTAATATGTGAAACGTAAGTTGTGAGTGAGATTGTTGAAAGGACTATGGCCACCGGAGTTAGATCGGCCTTGCCAAAGCTAGAGTTAGAGGCATGATTCAAGGAGTTCATAACATATCTCGAATTTAGTGAAATGGGTTTTGTCCGGTGGTATCTTATCTATCATAACACCAACGAGTTACCATAAGTTTACTAACACGATGTAAGTAAGTACACACACCATAAGTTTACTAACACGATGTAAGTACACACAAACCAGTTTATGTCACATTAACTAATAAGATGTGTATGGCCAGCTCATTCATTTTTAAGTGCGCTGTAGTTTGTTAAATGTGAAACTTATACTTACTTTTTTATATTTATTATACAGACAAGATATAGATTTGAGTATTTGACACAGATATTGATTTGAGTATTTGACACATCTGCTACAGTCCCTAAAAGTATTTATTCACAATTATGTGCAACAGATCAAAAGAACAACCGAAATTACACGTACATTATATTAAACCACAATTACTCTTCTGTAGTAGCATCCATCCTTTCACCCCCCCCTCTTGCCCTATGAGCATGTAAAACTATCAAATAGCAAATTTAAGACAATGAACTCTTCCTTGTTTCAATATGAATCCGCTTTTTTGACGGGAACAACCAAGAGAATTCAACGCGTGTTTTCAAAAGATCAAAAGAACAACCGAAAAAATCCTCACGCAACGCGCGTGGGAGAATAAAACTAGTTTATATGAAAATCAAGTTGTGTTTGAAATAAAGTATCTTTTTGCCTCATGAACGACTTTAGCATATGCTTGGATCGACAATCGCTTGTATTTGTTGGAACATGCTTATACCACTTGTGATAGAGACGGATTGCGTTCAGCAGTCGTAAAACAAGCATGCGTACTTAAATGTAACGAAACAAGAACTCTTGCTCCAACTTTCTTCTCATATTATCCAAATACCAAAGTTACAATATTGTAAATAAAAAGCCTTATGAATATCCTACTGGTTACTCTTTATGTGGGAATATTAATGTTACGTGAGAAAAAATTAGAGTAAATTACACGGATGGTCCCTATGCTATGTTCAAATTACGGTTTTGGTCTCCAAGTTTGAAAAATTACAAGTTTAATCCTAAAGTATGCATAATGTAATATGTTTGGTCCCTGACATGGGTGGACAGATATATTTTTGAAAATGTCAAAATACCCCTATATTAAATAATTTAAAATTTTATATTAATTAACCCACCCCACCCCTTTGTATACTACCTCTACCACCTTCCCTGTCGGTCAAGCACCACCGCCACTGATGGCAAGCCACCGCCACTAAAGCCATCTCTCTCTCTCTCTCTCTCTCTCTCTCTCTCTCTTTTCTTTCTTTCTCTCTCTCTCTCTCTCTCTCTCTTCTTTCTTTCTCTCTCTCTTTCCTGATCATAAACCATCATCCACCACCAAAATCCCTTCAACCACCATCTCCTACAGCCATCGCCGCCCATCTCTTCCGCTATATTTCGATCAACCATCGTAGCCAACCGTCACCTTTTACTCTCTCTCTGCAACCATCGTCGCCCAACCACAACCTTCAATCATCGTAAGTGTCTTTTCGGGCAAATCTAGTTTTTCTGGCAAATCTAGTTTTTCTGGCAGAAGGTTGTTTTAGATCTGGTAGGCGGTAGCTTGTTTCTTGTTAGTTTATGGTTGTCGTGGGCGATGGTTGTGAAGAAGACGACCCGATTGTGATGATGGGCGATGGTTGTGAAGAGACGACTTGATGGTGGTGGTGGGCTATGGTTGTTAAGAAGAAGATCTGATGGTGGTGGTGGGTGATGGTTGAAAAGAAGACGACCTGCTAGTGGTGGTGGGTGATGGTTGTTAAGAAGACGACCTGATGGTGGTGGTGGGTGATGGCTGTGAAGAAGACGAGCTGATGGTGGTGGTGGGAGATGGTTGCGAAGAAGAGGTTATGAAGAAGACAACATGATGGAGGTTGTGGTGGTGAGGTTGAGGGTGGTGGTGACCAGAGTGGTGGCCTACGGTGGGAGGCTACCGGTGGTGTGAAGTGGGCGGTTTACCCTCCAGTAATGTAGTTTTTATTCTTTTTGTATTTAAGGAGTATTTTAGTCATTTCACATAATTTAACTGAAAAAGTTAACTGTCCATCCAACTCAGGGACCAAACCTATTAGGTTTATGCATACTTTGAGACTGACCTTGTAGGTTTTCAAATTTGAGGACCGAACCACAATTTAAACATAACACAGGGACCATCCGTTTACTTTACTCAAAAAATAAAATAAATTAATTCTCTAAATGCACGTAATGAAAAAAACATGCTCGAAAATGAGACTTCATAGCAGACGTGGGTTAATGGGTCAAGGTAGATGGTCTGTATCAACTCGACTACCTAGCGAATACCATTCTAATTAACAAACTGTTGTATATTTGAAAGTTTTATAATTTTAGATTATGTTTATAATTTTATATTATTTATTATTGTTATGATACCATGATATTTAACACAAGATTAGTTTTATAACCTTAAAAATTTAAAGAGAATTGTAAGAGCAAAAAGAAGAGAAATGTATATCTTATGAAAGTGTATACGAGAGGTGCATTTTCTCCTCTACATTGAGGTGGTATTTATATTACAAAGATCAATCATTTTGGTAGACAAGGTAAACTATTTTGGTAGACAAGGTAAACTATTTTGGTAGATAAGTAGCATAGTAAACTTATCTACAAGTTTGACAAAGAGTTCATCCACTTGCTATGGTAATAATTCATAATACTCCCTCTTGGATGACACTTTTCAAACTTCAAGAGTTTAAGTACCATCTCATTAAAAACCTTGCTAAAGAAAAACCCAGTGGGAAAAAACCTTAGCTAAAGAAAAAAGAGTGCAGCTTATAACTCCCCCTCAAATTGGCTTCTGTAGATCATCACATTGCGTGCACGTGCCACATGCCAATATCATAAACATGTTTTCTGAAAGTTGTTTTAGGAAGTACCTTTGTGAAAAAATTAGTTGAATTGTTGCTAGATTGAATGTATCTCATTTCAACTTGTTTATCTTTAATAAGATCTTGAGTGCATGAAAAGAATCTTGGTGGTATATGTTTTGTTCTGTCACTTTTGATATACCCTTCTTTCATTTGTGAGACACAAACTGTATTATCTTCATAGATTGGTGTTGCATTTTCATCTTTCTCCAATCCACAAGAAGTTTATATGAGTTGTGTCATAGATCTTAACCATACATATTCTCTTGAAGCTTCATGTAATGCAATGACTTCAGCATAATTTGAGGATGTCGCAACGAGTGTTTGTTAAGAGAACGCCATAAAATCGCAGTTCCTCCATTCTTAAATACGCATCCAGTTTGACATTTTGCTTTATGGGGATCAGATAAATAACCTGCATCTGCATAACCAACCAACCCTTCTTTTGAATTATTAGGATAAAACAAGCCTAAATCAATAGTACCTTGAAGATATCAAAAAATATGTTTAATCCCATTCCAGTGCCTTTTAGTAAGAGCTGAACTAAATCTTGCTAACAAATTAACTGCAAAAGAAATGTCAGGTCTCGTACAGTTAGTAAGATACATAAGAGCTCCAATTGCACTGAGATATGGCATCTCTGGACCAAGAACCTCTTCATTATCTTCACAAGGACAGAATGGATCATTATCAACATTGAGTGATCTAACAACCATCGGTGTGCTTAAAGGATTTGCTTTGTCCATATTGAAATGCTTTAAGAGTTTTCTCAGTATAAGTTAACTGATGTACAAGTATTCCATTATGCATATGGTCAATCTGCAAACCAAGACAATATTTGGTTTTACCAAGGTCTTTCATTTCAAATTCTTTCTTTAAAAGAGCAATTGCTTCATTAATTTCCTTTTGCGTTCCAATTATATTTAGATCATCAACATACACAGCTATAATCACATATCCTGATGTTGTCTTCTTAATGAAGACACATGGACAAATAAGATTACTTGTGTATCCTTTACTTGTTAAATAATCACTCAAACGATTGTACCACATCCTTCCAAATTGTTTGAGTCCATACAAGGATCTTTGTAATTTGATGGAATACATTTTCTTAGGCTTCGAGCTTAATGCTTTGGGGAATTTAAAGCCTTCAGGAATTTTCATATAGATGTCACGATCTAGTGATCCATACAAGTAAGCTGTGACAACATCCATAAGACGCATCTCTAAATTTCTAGAGACTGCTAAGCTGATTAAGTATCTAAAGGTTATTGCATCCATAAAAGGGGAGTATGTTTCCTCATAATCAATTCCTGGCCTTTGTGAAAAACCTTGAGCCACAAGTCTAGCTTTATATCTTGTAGCTTCATTTTTCTCATTTCGTTTTCGTATAAAAACCCATTTATACCCTATAGGCTTTACATCCATCGGAGTAATAACAATAGGTCCAAAAACCTTTCGTTTATTAAGTGAATCTAATTCAACTTGCATAGCTCCTTTCCATTTATCCCAATCATATCTATTTTGACAGTCACTAACTGATTTTGGTTCTGGATCATCATCTCTACTCATGATGTCACTTGCTACGAAATAAGAAAATATTTCATCAATACTTTCCATTTTATCTCGATTCCATAAAATACGTGTGTGACCATAGTTAATTGACATTTCTTTATTATTTTCATCCAAATCCTCCTCATGAGAGTTTTGGGTATTTAACGTTGCATCAAGGTCATTCACTTTATGGTCAACTTCCTTTTTATGAGTTTTTCTCTTTCGAGGATTTTTATCCTTGGAACCGATTGGTCTTTCTCGTTTCAAACGTCTATGAGATTCATGTGCCATTGTGTTCTCTATTTGCTTATTTGGAATCTCAACTCGAGTTGGAGCATTAGCAGCTGGTATATGAGATTTAGTAACTCTATTTGTATCAGTAAATGCATCAGGTAATTGATTTGCAATTTCTTACAGGTGTATTATCTTTTGAACCTCTGTCTCATGTTGTTTAGTTACTGGATCAAGATGCAATAATGAAGGAACATACCATGAGATATTATTTTCTTGTCTTTTATTTTCTCCCCCTAATACCGGGAAAACTGACTCGTTAAAATGACAACCAGCAAAACGTGTTGTAAATACATCACCCGTTAAAGGTTCAAGATATCTTATGATGGAAGCTGATTCATATCCAACACAAATTCCCAACCTTCTTTAAGGATCCATTTTTATGCGTTGTGGTGGTGCAATAGGGACATACACTGCACACTCAAAAAATCTAAGGTAGGAAACGTTTGGCTCATTGCAAGAAACAAGTTGTAACGGTGAGTATTTAAGATTTGCACTTGGTCTTATACGAATTAGTGATCCAGCATGAAGAATTGCATGACCCCAAATAGACACAGGGAGTTTTGTCCTCATTATTAATGGTTTAGCTATTAGTTGTAAACGTTTGATTAACGACTCAGCTAAGCCATTTTGTGTGTGTACATGACCAACATGGTGTTCAATAATAATTCCCACAGACATGCAATAATCATTAAAAGCATGTGATGTGAATTCACCAGCATTATCAAGTCTCACCCTTTTAATAGTATAATCAGGAAAATGTGCTCGTAATTTAGTAATTTGTGCAAGAAATTTCGCAAATGCTACATTACGAGTTGATAACAAAGAGACATGAGACCATCTACTTGATGCGTTTATCAAAACCATAAAGTATCTAAATGGTCCACATGGTGGATGAATTGGAACACATATATCTCCTTGAATTCTTTCAAAAACAGGGGTGATTCCTTTCCAATTTTCACAGGCGAAGGCCTTGTGATTAACTTCCCAAGAGAATAAGATGTACACAAAGGAACTTTATTTGATTGTGGGATCTTTTGATATTTCAATGGATGCCCATGTGTGTTCTCAATTATTGTTTTCATCATTGTGGATCCTGGATGGCCTAATCTGTCATACCATAAGTTAAGTGTTTCAGGATCACAACATTTTTCTTTAACTGCCATATATGCCTGAGGCATATTAATGTGTGTATAATGTAAACCAGACTGAAGTATTGACAGTTTTTCTAATATCTGATCTTTGCTTATGATATGCAAATATTTTTCATTGTCAACGGTCCTTGACTGAGTATCATATCCGTTATGATATATGTTTTTGAAACTCAACAGATTTCTTGTTGATTTTGGGGAAAATAAAGCATTTCTATTATAAGCTTTGTACCATTTGGTAATACTAAATTAGCCTTTCCCACTCCTTCTATCAGGTCTGTAGGGTCTGATATTGTATTAACGATTTTTTTTGTTGGTTTAAGTTCATAAAAATATTTCTTAGATCTAAGTATAGTGTGTGTGGCTCCACTATCCGCTATACATATATCTGCTTCACTTGTTTGATCTTGCGCTCCAGTGATGTTCATTTTAATATTGAAAGTATAAAGAAAAATAAGTGAATAACGACGATATTGTTATATTTTTAACAAAGAGTTTATTAAACCGTAGGAAAACATTACATGAAGAAAAGTACATAATTAAAGATAGAAAAACACTTAATTATTGCATATAACTATTGTGGTCAAGCAACATGTGTTTCAGAGGTCTATGTCAAAGTCTGCAGTGTTCAACTCAATGTTGAGATCATTGAAATTATCAACATGGTTCACTTCCTTCTCTTTTCTTTTAAGAGAGGCTTGGTATAGTTCACACAAATATGGAGCTGTGCGATAAGCCTTCGACAAGTGGTTTGTGCTACCACATCTAAAACAGGAAGTGCCATTGTTTTCGGACCTACCGACTTCATTCCCTTTGTAATGGTTGGAATTGTTATTTTGTGGGGCGTGGTAATTGACTGTTCTTTGATTTCTACCACGGCCATATCCACGGCCACGACCGCGTCCACGGTTATAAAAATTAACTCGGTAGTTATTGTTACCCTTAAAAGAATGGTTGCGATTATTAAGGTAACTTTTGTCAAAAGAACCACGACCACGACCTCGTCCCCACTTTCTCCCAGAGTTTTGTAGCAAATTTTTTTTCTGGAATTGCTAATGATCCCGTGGGACGAGTTTGATGATTTTTCATCAAAAGCTCATTATTCTTTTCTACTACGAGGAGATATGAATTCAAATCAAAATATCTTTTAAATTTTTGTAACCTGTATTATTGTTGCAAGTTTATATTTGATGCATAAAATATGGAGAAAGTTTTCTCCAACATATCTTCCTCGGTTATTTTTTGCCCATAGAATCTGAGGGTCGAGCAAATTCTGAACAAAGCAGATGTGTACTCGTTTACCTTTTTAAAATCTTGAAACCTGAGATTGTTCCATTCATCTCTAGCATTAGGAAGTAGAACTTCTCTTTGGTGATAAAATCTGCTTTGTAAATCTTTCAATAAAACATACGGATCTTCACAATTTGAATATTCAAATTGTAGCATTTCATCAATATGTTTATGTAAAAAGACGTCAGCTTTCGCTTTGTCTTGTTTAGAGCAAGCATTCCTCTCTTGTATGGTTTCTAAGACACCCATAGATTTTAGATGTCTTTTTACATGGGCCGTCCACGACATATAGTTTTCTCCATTGATATTAAGAGCTTGAAATTCGATTTTGCAATGTTCGACATTTAGTTTTCTAAACAAGAATTAAGAAAACAGTAAGATAATTATTAGAATCCATATATATTAATAAACATTGCGATACAATAAAGTGGTAGAGCTATAACAAATACAGAAATAAGAAAAATTTAAATTCTTTAGGTGGAAGTTCAGCAATGGGGATAAGAATTAAAATAAGCATTATGGTTACCAGTACTAAAACCGGATGTATCATCTTTGAAAGATTATCTTGGATAAACTTGAGAAAAGAAATAATCTGTTTATTGAAAATAGATCGATGGTGGTCAATTTATAGTTAAATTATAACCGTTTGTAACGGCTATGTACAACGGCTATATAACCGTTTATAACGGCTATATAATCGTCGTGTGTGTATATATCGACAGTAATTTTAAATAAAATAGATAAGTATGATTATGTTATAAAAACATAAATTTAGTTTATAAAAACAAAAAAAAGAATAAGAACGACAAGTTAGGATAAGAATAAGACGTTAGTACAAATAAATGTTAGTAAACATAATAAAAAAATATTAGTTGCATAAGTAAAAGTTAGATGTATAAATAATAGCACTACAAAAAAACTGTCATATAGTGACACACAAAAAGTGTCACAGAATATCCAAAAAGTGCCACTAATGGCCCCTATATTTTTGTGTGGCACACAAAAAAGTACCGCTAGAAGCAGTGCCACTAAAGCCATTTAGTGGCACTTTTTTATATGTCATCAAATCTTGGGAAGATCTTTAGTGGCACTTTTATTTTTGCCATAATATTAATTACAAAATATCTATACCAATTTAGTGTCACAATTGTTTTTGCCATAAATTAAAAAAAGACTTTTGTGGGCACGAATATTGTGCCAATAAATGTATTTCTAGTTAGAGATAAATGATGGTTTTGAATCATTTCTAAATTACAATTTATGATAAAATGGAAATGAAAAACACTTAAAATTACATGATCATAACATAGATTATGGTTTCAATCCAAAACATGTTCCAATGTTAGCGAACAAATACATAATAAGTTTCAAACGTATTTCAAGTGTTTAGAAACAAAATAAATATGATTTTTTCTATTCGTCAACTCTATTCCAAGTAATCCATGAATGTTGTTATCTCTACTGCACCAACACTTCATATTTTGTCAACTCTTCCTTTATCATCATGACTTCTTGAAGATGATAGTTCATTACTAGATGAAGAACCAACACGAGGGATCTAAAAATACAAAGTAATGAAAAATTAATTCTAACAGATGCTGTTGCATTTTTAAAAATAAATTAAGAGCAAAACCTGTTGTTTTTTCATTGTAAGGGCCTTGTAATTGTTCTTGAACATTGTCATGAACTTCCATTTGTGCATCATGTTGATTATTTGTATGTATCATATCATCCATGTCTTCATACTCATGATCTTGATCAATATCATCTACTTCAATATCCGCTCTGTTACCTCCTTAAAGCATAAAATAGTAGTAATTATTATAAAATTTACTTTTAATTGAATAAACTTAAATCAATGAAATAATACCTTGAAATATATGATCATCCTCATCATCCTCCTCATCAACAAGAACCAACCTTCTTTTTGCTCCTCCTTTATTACCTCCGACTATTTCACTCGTGTTCAGTTTTGTTCTAATTGATGTTGATGGAACCTTTTGGGTGATATTTGAAGCAAGCACTCGACGCAGCTTCTTTAGATTAACCACTCTATTGCTTGACATTGGTGAGATAAATTTTGGAAGTTGTTGCTATAACAAATTCATTTTCATTAGAAAATATGTGTATCTAGAATAAAATAAATAAAGTTTTGATAATTAAATTACCTTTTTGAGTACAACATTTCTACCAGATTGTTCGTCATCACCCATATCTGGAATATAGTCTACATCCCCGGCATGAACATTTTGTTTCACGTTTTTCTTCTTTATAATTTGACTTTGTGCCAAACTTGTCATAGATTTCATAATGTTTTTAACTCCTAGCTCTGCTAGACGTTTTTGGTTCTCTTGAACCCTCAATTCTCTACTTTTCTCATACTCATTAACTTCTCTTAATATATTCTGATTGTTCTTGCTTTGGTTTGTCATTAGAACTAATCAAAGTCATTTTTATTGTTAACATATAATGCAAAGAATAACAATTTTAATAAGAAGAAAATACGTACCTTGTTCGTTTGTTGACCAAAATTTTTGAGAACTTGATCGATCACCTTGAATTTCACCGGTATGAAGACCTTGAGATTCAAAAATACATGCAATATGAATGTCGTTATTTACGACATAAGATTAAAATAATATGCAAGTAAAAAAAGCAATATAAGTATCCCAAATATAATAGATATACATAATAATACTACGATTATGCAAAAGAAACAATATCAATGTTTATGACATAATATTAATAAGTAATCATAAAAGAATTGAGTCATCATCGTTTTCTTCAAAATCCACTTCATGTTCCATTTCGGGTGTAATGTCTATGCCATCTTCATCATCTTCACCACTCGTATGCAAGTTAGGCACATTAAATGTGCAATCATTTGAATAAAGGCCAACTTGATCATCAACACTTCCCATGCTAAATACATCTCTTACTTTTACATGTTTGACAACCTTCTGCCACGGACGAGGCTGCTCGTCGATGGAGGTGCCGAGGATGGGACTGCTCGTCGACAGTTGGTGGAGTCGCCGAGGATGGAGTCGACGGTTGATGGAGTCGCCGAGGAGGGGGTTCCGATGGTGGGTGGAGAGGCAGGTGGTCGATGGGGTTCCGATGGTGGGTGGAGAGGCAGGTGGTCGATGGGGTTCCGATGGTGGGTGGAGAGGCAGGTGGGTCGATGGGGTGCCGAACGTGTGTGGAGAGGCAGGTGGTTCGATGGGTTCCGATGGGTGTGGGGGCGCTCCAGAGGCACACATAACAACCTATATAATTTATAAACCTAAAATTGAAATTGCATCAGTGAAACAAATCAATACACATAACGACCCATGTAATTTGTAAAACTAAAATTGAAATTCAATCTCTGAAACAAATCAATACACATAACAACCTTACAACCTGTGTAATTGTAAACCTAAAATTGAAATTCAATCGCTGAAAACAAATTGATAGACATAACAACCTGTGTAATTTGTAAACCTAAAATCGAAATTCCATCAGTGAAGTCAATGACACACACAACAACCTGTGTACTGTAAACCGAAAAAATGAAATCTGATCTATAAAACAAGTCGATACACATAACAAACTGTGTAATTTGTAAACCTAAAACTGAAATTCAATCAGTTAAAGGAATCTATACACATAACAACCTGTGTAATTCATAAACCTAAAATTGAAATTCAATCAGTTAAAGGAATCTATATACATAACAACCTGTTAAGTTTGTAAACTGAAAATTGAGATTCGACTGGTGAAATTCATAGATACACATAACGGACTGTGTAATTTGTAAACCTAAATTGAAACTCTATTGGTGAAACCAATCTATACACATAACAACTGTGTAATTTGTAAACCTAAAATTAAAATTTAAAGATACACCATAACAGCATGTGTAACTTGTAAGCCTAAAATCAAAATTCATAGCTGGAAACGCATAGATGCACATACGACCTGTGTAATTTGTAGACCTAAAACTGAAATTCAATCAGTGAAACGGATCGATACACCTAACAACCTGTGTAATTAGTAAACCTAAAGCAAAATTCAATCGGAGAAACGAATCGATACACTTAACAACCTGTGCAGATAGCAAACCTGAAATCAAAATCCAGTGGATGAAACAAATCGCTCACTAATCCTCACTTCAGTTTCCTAAACACAATCGTATAGTTATACCGTTATACGACCACACAGGACGCAAAAACAGAGTCAGAAGCTCTAAAATCCGTAAAACGAGCAGTTCCGATTCGACAACATCATCGTCAACAATCCTACAACTTTACAGAATGAAGGCTAACCTTTGAGAGGATCATAAACAGCAGAATCAACAGCGAACTTGCTGAATCCTGTTAGAACTCGAGTTATGGTCTCTCTGTGGACCGGATCTGGGTGCCGAAGGGGTGGGGCTGTTGAATGATTTTGGGTTATGGTCACTATTGTAAATTTTAGGTTCCTAATTTTAATTTAATGAATTTTTTGGTGAGATTTGTTTGGAGAGAGTTTTTTAATGAAAATATGTACCACTAAAGTTTTTTAAGAAAAATTAGAGGGTTAATAGTATTGGATTGATTAGTGGTATAAAATTAAAAGCCATAAAATTATATAACCTATAAGTAAATGCCACTAAAACTTTAATTTTGAAGCATAGATGAAAAATGTGATTAAATATATTGGTCAAACAAATACGGCACATATAAAGTGCCACTAAAACTATATATTAGCGGCACAAGAGTTAAATACCACAAAAAACATGTGCCATTAAATGGCAATTTTTTTGTAGTGTAGGTTAGATGCATAAGTAAAAGTTAGTTGACATAAAATAAAATATTAGTTGCATAATTAAAAGTTAGATACATAAATAAAAGTTAGTTTGTTAGTAGTCCCATGGTTATCAAGATGTCCATAATAAGATCTCCTTTTATGCTTACTTTATTTATCTTAATCATCTTCTCAATATAAAGTATTATATATTATTACTTAATGAAGCCCTTACCTTGATTAGTGGATGACTTTGTGATTTCTTGACTTTCTTGATTCGAGTTTAGGAGCGTTCGTACTAATAACGTGTTATGATACCACGGTATATAACACAAGATTAGTTTTATAACCTTAAGAACTTAAAGAGAATTGTAAGAGTAAGGAGAAGAGAAATGTATATCTTATGAAAGTGTATACAAGAGGTGCATTTTCTCTTCTATATTGAGGTGGTATTTATACTACAAAGATCAATCATTTTGGTAGACAAGGTAAACTATTTTGGTAGATAAGTAGCATAGTAAACTTATTTAAAAGTTTGACAAAGAGTTCATCCACTTGCTATGGTAATAATTCATAATAATTATACAATTTTATATTATTTTTACATTACTTTATCTTTTTGTTTAAATAAAATATTACATGGAAAAAGAGATGTAAAAATGATCATTTCTATGGTTTAAAGAAAAACGATATGACGTTGATATAAAGAAAAGAAAGTTTAAAGATATAATGAATGTTAGGGTAGACACTTGCCGCCCTTCTATGAAAATGATATAATGTGGTTAATAGTCACGAACATGTTTATATCATTATAGGTACTGGGTTGACTTTATTTTCTTTGTATGGTAAGAGCATCGCTAATAAAAAGCAATAAAAACAACTAAAAACGTGTCCAGTCAGTTAATATAATAAAAACACTCAATTTTTAAAACTTTAAAAAATCCCTACAATAATAAAACTTAAAAACATTATCACATCACCATCATATTTTTTATTTTCAATCATTTATTTTTCTATCTCTAATATTCTATGTATATAGTACACATGAAGTCTCCCACCAACTCATTTTTGTTAGTTCATGTGTAAGAATTCATGTCTTAAAAACATCTCTCTCCAATAACAAAAAACTTGATAAATGTTCGTTTAGTTGTTTTTAGGATATTAAAACCATCTATTGGAGATTATCTAAGGTCTAATAACCCAAGAGTAAAAATCAAAATGCTTATGATAGTGAATTTTATACTCTTTATAGTTACCGTTATTCAATTTTAATGTAACTTTTATTTATTATTGTCAGTCTCAAATCATACTAGAAAAAATAAAAAGTTCGATAACACTAAAATTTAGAAAATAAAAATCCATTTTTCTCTTTAGATTTGGGCTCTAAAAATTATTTTTTACAAGCCGCCATCGATAAGACATGTATTTTGCTGTTGATTCCATATATCGTATTTCGAATAAGTTTACACTAACCAACGTTTAAGCTGACAAATAATTTACTAGTTCGTTTATCACCAACTGATTTTCTACTAAAAACAAATCAAAACTTACCTCTTAGTAACGCATTCGGAGAGTTTAAAATTCAATAGATAAATTTATAACTTTGCACCTCCTCTTAACCTGTATCATAACCAGTGTTGTAAAAATCGCGACTAGTCTTCGATTAGTCAGCGATTAGTCTCTAATAAAAGGTTATCAGCTTCGATTTCACCAAATCGGAGGTTCTAGGCGTTAATCGGTTAAAATTGGTCAAAGTCGGACCTAGGTGGACCAAATCGTCCAAATCAGAGGTATTTCGACGACGAGAACCGCTGGATTTGTCGATTCCGACACCAGATTTGCCGATTTCGGCGAGGATATGCGGCGCCGGTGGCTGGAACATGAGAAGAAGATGATGGGTTGATATGTAGGGTTAAAGCATTTTAATTAAGTTTGCGTATTTTAACATTTAACCCCCTCAATATTCACCAATTTACAAATTACCCCCGCAAACTTGTAAATATATACATAATCCGATTGATAGCTAGTCGATATCTCACCGCCCGACTAGCATCTAACGGTTTCTACAATACCGAATTCATAACTATACATTAATCATTTTCATGTTGTTACAAATCTCAAAATATATAATTTAAAAAAACACTTCATCACACTTGACTTAATCACCGTCACAAATCCACCACTTGGACGCTACAAGTTGATGAACCCTCGACAACACCAATTGTTTGTCCCCGCACAACTTACGGGCAATATTATGAGCTAACAACCGACATAATTAAAAAATAATAAAAACATATACAATATTAATAAAAGTCAAACAATAATCTCGCTTTTTTCTCATCGTTTGCCAGTTGTTGCCCCTTATCGAAAAAAGACACACACATCGCTGTTGCCGACTTCCGTTGCTTTTATACACCGGAAATTTGTTTACATAAACACGCTTTTTTTATTTATCACGATGATATAAACACGCTTTGTTTTGTTTATATTTAAAGTATTAAGTATTAACTATTGAACAACAACTAATGGTTTCATACTAGTATTAACAACCTGAATGGTAACAAGAGCATACAACCGTGGAAAATTAGAAATGTCGAAACATTACAATGAATCGTGCGTTGAAGGTAGGAAAACCAGAGCGTGTATGACATAGATTATATTTGGAAATTTATATGAAAAACAAAATCATCAAAAGCTGTGGTTGTGGTGAGACTGTTGATGATATTCAAAACTTTATTAAAAAAACTATTAAAAAGTTCATGTTGAATTAACTACTGATAAAAATAAGCACGTAACGACAAAGAAAAAAAACCCGGTTAGAGTATTAACGTTTATAGAGAGAAAACACATACAACTATTAGAATGTACATTTATCTAGGCTTGATTTATGTTTTGTTTAAAATTAAGTTGTGTGTGGTAATGTATAAGTTATTTAACCACTTATGTACACATATTTTGTTATTGTGGGGCTACAAAACTAAGTGTTTTTGAGAGTTTGCCATGCCTTCGCAGACCAAATTTTAGGAGATGTTAAAACAATCATATCATGAAACAACCATTAAGTTTGCAAAGTGCATACCACGAGATCTTCATGTCTCACAAAAGTAAAGATGGCGATATCTTAAGCGAACAAACAACTATCATGAAACGTTACAAAACCTCATCAATCTTGATGACTGATAACTGAAATGACTCGCGAGATTGTCGAATGCCATGCAACATTGCAAAAGTGGAAATGATGATCGTTTTTTAGTACGCACGAATTCAAAAATTCACACGTTTAAAAGTAAAATCTCCGTTCTCTCGCAAAAACCAACATTCTTTTTGCTAGTAAGTGCATGGTGATTGTAAAAGCAAGGTGATATGGTTGTTCTAGTCGGGTCTTGAGATTGATACTAATTTTGATTATAACTTTTTAAGATCAAAGTTGACGTTGATTATAATCTGGCCAATATAATTAGGCATAACAAGTTAGATAGGCCGTTGTGTTTGGATTGCAATTGAATAATTAAAAACTGAGAGTGTTCATAGTGAGATTGATGTTATTCAAATATCAGAAGGTTGTTGATCATTTACTTTGTTGTTCTTAGCGGTGGCATCGGACGCGCTGTGATAAAATATAGATTACAATCGACTTGACTCTAAACTAAATTTACTTCAAAACATAGAGAACTCGAATTTATACCGTTAAATGAACACGTTTTATATTAGATCCCACTCTTTCTGAAATAAAATATATGTCGAAACGTAGACCAAATTTAAACGTAAAAAAAGCACTTGCAGCAATACCGTATACGACATGATATAGTATAGATTACAATCGTCCTGCTCGTATCCGAACTAAATTATTGACGTCAAAACGTATAGGAACTCTTATTTTTAAATTAAGCTAGCGTGATGCGGCGTTGTTTAAAACCTTGTTATGCGCGTTACTACAGTGACATTGACGTGTTTAAGTATGTAAAAAGAAACATGTGAATTTGCAACGATTTGATGTAGATAGAAAAGAGTACCGTGTCTAGTACGTTACGACGTAAATAAAACGTAACAACCCCGCATGGTAGCAAGAGTATAGAACCATGGAAAATTAGAAATGTCGGAAAAAAAAACTGTTAAAAAATTGTTAGAAAAAATCACGTTGAATTAAAAATTGATATAAATAAGCACGTCACGGTGAAGAAAAATAACCGGTTAAAATTAATAATGTTATTAAAAAACAAAACATACAAATATGGATTTTATACTATTAGGATGTACTTTCATCAACGCTTGATTTAGTGGCGGAGCTTGAACTATACTATACGAGGGGTGAGAACGAAAGCAAATGGGGGGAGGGGACACTATAATTATTAAAAGAAAAATTATACTACCGTATCAAAAATTAACACTAGTGACGGAAAGAGAGTGACTCTTAGCCATCAATAAACTTCGCCTATGGCTTCATTAATGTCTTGTTCAAACTAAGTTGTGCTTGATAATACACCACTTATAGCATCACTTATGTACAAATTGATAAAACGGGATACACAAATAATTTTATATTGTTATGGTGGTGCTACAAAACTAATTGGGATACACAAATAATTTTATTTTGTGATAGTGGTGCTACAAAACTGTGTGTGTAAGTTTTACCATGCCTTCGCCGACCAAATCTTACGACTGGAGAAATTTGCATTCCCTTTTAGTGATTTGCTCTTCATCTCAAATTAATGGTCAATATGTAATGTGGCTGACTTTTAGGTGCATTCGGCATGTAAAAATTCAAAGGAATTTAATGGCATAAGAATCTGTATTTCATTGGTCAATGTGTTTGATTGACATAAATTTAATATGGAATTAAAATCTGAATTTCATTCTTAACATATATGGTTAAAAAAGAAATTAAAATTAAAATTAAAATGAATTCCCTCAAGTTAACGGGGCACAACAAGCTAGATAGGCCGTTGTGCTTGGATTGCAATTTGAATGATCAATAATTGAGAGTGTTCATAGTGAGATTGATGTTGTTCAAATATCGAAAGGTTTTTGATCATTTACTTTGTTGTCCGTATTGAGTTTTTTAGTTGTATTGATTTTATATTAAGCATAATAATATGTTAAGGGGTTGTTTGGCAGGCTCTTAATCAGCTTCTTAATAGTTTAAATGTCTGAATGATTCATCACTTAATAGTTCAGACTGTTTGTTTTACGAGCAAATGTCTGAATGGTTAAGACACTTGTCACTGAAATGGTTAACATTATACTAATCCTGAATGGTTAAACGGTCTAATGCTGAATGACTAAGACCTCTTATTTAAATTGGTCAGACATTTGCCTTTGATTAGTTAAATGATATACTAGCTCTTAATGGTCCAGACCTTTTAATGGTTCAGCACTTAATGCTTCAGACCTCTTACTGGTTCAGTACTTAGGGGGTGTTTGTTTTTTAAAAAAACCTCTTCCCCACCTCTTCATATGTGTAACATCCCGTATTTTTATAAACAATTAAATTTTAATGCGTTATTAATTCCAATAATTATAAAAATAATAATAATAATAATAATAATATAATAATAATAATAATAATAATAATAATAATAATAACATCATAATAAAATTTATTAGTAAAAACTTAACCCTAATAACTTTAGGGTTGAAAATGTAATATATGAAAATTGTTTTTGAAACTTTACACATAAAATAATAAACATGGCAAAGTTCAGGGACCATTTGTGTAATTTTATTTAAAACCCAAACCGTCCCCCCCCCCTCTCCCCGTCGATTCTTCACCGCCGACCACCAATCTCCGGCGACTCTCCGGCGAGCCTCAAACACCAAAAGTAATCGGTTCCAGCTCGATTAAACACTACCGACAACATTGTGTGGATGATTCGAACACTATACCCCACGACAATTGAAAATTTGAGTGCGTTTGACAACCAAATCCACCCACCTCCCTTTCGGCCCGATTCCACTCCTTTATCACGCACTACACACTAATATAATCAAATTAATCGACTATGAACGACTATATAACTAATCCTAATCGTGTGCAACTTTCAAATACATCTGAAAACACACAAATAAACCAATTCGATTTCATCTTCTGTCGCGATCTACAACCTACTCGAACTCCCACTTAGACACGTTCTAAACCCAAATTAACAGAAGGCTTTTGCTTTTCAACAACTATAGAATGATCCAGCAAAGTTAATTCGATTATCATCAGTGTTGTCCATTGTTTGGATTCGAGACGACCAGCGGCTTGTTCTTCGTAGAATTTCACCTTGAATCATCACCATTAAGGTAATTAAGAATACCTACAAACTCGTTTTTACATGGGGATTAAAAGCCCCAACATTAATTTGGTTATTGACATCGATTTGATCTTCAATTTGGATCAAATCGAATTAGGGTTCTAAGGGATTTGGGGCAAACTGGGATAACCTGTTTAAAAACAAATGGAACGGAGTTCCATTGCGGCTGGATGCCTTGGTTCACTGGTATGCGTGTGGGTGTGTGAGTTGGAGGTCCCGGGTTCGAACCCGGCTACCTACAATTATTTTTTTTGAAGACTTTTTAAGCTTCTAAAAATTATGGAAAAATTCCTAAAAATTATAAAAATAAATTTTATAAACATTTCTTATTTTAAATCTCACAAAATTATTTTCTGTAAGTTTATTTATTTAAAAACCTCAAAAATTTTTATAGAATATTATTTATAAATATTATAAATAATCATTTTCATAAAAATAGACATTATATCGTAATTAATTATAAAATAAACATGGAAAATCATAGAAATTATACATAAATTATTTACAAACGTAATTATAAGTTATATTTTTAATCGTAATCAATGATAAATAATACAAAGAATATACACATAATAATATGTATTTTTTTACGAATAAATCAAAATACAAGTAAATATACTTACTTGTCAAAACTTCACAATTCAACTTAAATCCCGTTATCATTAGGTATATAATCAACGTCAAACATATATATATATCTAATCGTATGCGTCAAACCGAACCGGCTCGAATTCAACCAAATATATCTATTCGCGTTGTATACGTTTTGAAGGTTTAGTTATAATCAATAATAGGTATTGATCGTGCATTGCTTGATTCTGTGAAGTCTTTGTGCATTACAACAATTCAAGGTGAGTTTCGTGGCCCCTTTTTATGTTTATACAAATTTCCAATGTTTTCAATCAAATTGGGGGAAAAGTATGCTCACCCGTTTTCAATGTTGTACATCATATATTCTATTTTCATACGTGGAATCAATGTGATACTGTTTTGCATGCATACATGGTGTTATTTTATGGAAAACTCAAACAATCATTAATTCCCGGGTTTGGGAACCAACGGTTAGGTATTGGTAGTACTACTGGGTTGACACCCCCACCCTCGACAGATCGGTTTAACTTGTGAGTTACCGACTACAGCTGCCAGCAATCAGGCCATGGGTGAATATATTCCGTCGAATTTATATGCATAACGTCATAGGGTTTGGTTGTCTTAAACACATGTTATGCGGTTTGTGCTTACAGTTTGATTCCACATCAAAATCTATACAGCATCAATTACATGTTTTAAATTTAAACCTGCGGAACTCACCAACATAATTGTTGACATTTTTGAGCATATCTTTTCAGGTGATCATAATAAAAAAGGATAGCTAGAGCAGATGCCTTAGCAGAGACCCTCAGGATTTCAATAAATTTGCATTAGTATTATTTGTCATTTGCTGTTGTATTTGAACACTGTGTATTTTGGATTATAGAATCAATAAGACTATGATAGTCGTGGAACTGACTAACCACGACACAAGTCAACATTGTGTCGGGCGACGTCATGACACGAAGATTTTGCATATATTATTTCTCTGTAATTATACGAAGTGTTATGACGATCCCGTCCGTCGCATCCTCGTGTTTCCGCTATAAGCGGGGGTGTGACAATATGCGCGCTCGCAGACGTGTGAAGAGGTTTTTACTTCGCAAACTGTTTGTTTTCTGGAAGACGTTTCATTAAAAAACGTCTTCAACACCTCTGCATGGAGAAGAGGTGGAACAATGTCTTCACACCTCTTCTAACATTTTCTCCATTTTCTACCCACCTCCCCACTCTTCACAATGGCCACAGACCCCCTACTCTCCGTCTCCCTATCCACCACCATCTCCTCCGACCACCACCACCACCTTTTCGCCGCCGTAGACCTCGGCACCAACTCCTTCAAGCTCCGCATCGTCCAGGCCAACCCCACCACCGGCCGCTTCCTCACCCTCCACCGCCTCAAACACCCCGCCGTCCTCCCCTCCGCCACTACCACCACCACCACCACCACCACCACCACCATCTCCCCCTCCGCCCAATCCCGAGCCATCGAATCCCTTCGTAAATTCCAACACATCATCCACTCCCTCAACATCCCCCCTTCCCACCTCCGCCTCGTCGCCACCTCCGCCGTTCGAGAATCCTCAAACCAATCGGATTTACTTCAACTCATCCACCAAACCCTAGGTTGGGAAATTGATGTAGTATCAGGTTATGAAGAAGCTCGTTTGACCTACCTTGGTGTCCTACAGTTTCTCCCGGTGTATAATAGTGATCTGGTGAATGAGATTGGGTTGCTTGAGAGGGATTGGAAGTTTACTAGGGGTGAATTGTGGGGTCTTGTTGGAAGTTTGTATATGGTTAGTTTGTTTGTATGATTAGTTTGTGACATCTCATTTTTTAAATTAAAAGTTAACTTTGTTATATTTTAAAAGGACCTCTTATGTCAATTTTGAAACTTTGAGGACTTGTTATGCATGATAATTAATTTGGTTGTTAACAAATTAATTTAATAAATAATAATAACAATTTTAGTGTTTACAACGTTTGCTTAATATTATAAACTTAACATAAGTGCTAATAATTTTAAAAATAATAATTATTATTATTATAATAATAATAACAATAATAATATTAATAAATAATATTAATAATAATAATGTTAATGATAATAATATTAATTTTGTAATAATATAAGGTTATTATATTAAACTTATAAATGAAAGTTTTTACATAAAATATTAAAGCATTAAAAACACCAGGGACTAAATTGTAATTTATTTAAAAAATAAAACCTAAACTTTGGGTGGTAATTTCCCAATTCGAAACCACAGGGACCAAAGCTGTAATTTCTAAAACCAACTTCCCCGTTTTTTTCTTTTTCCCGTCGACCACCTCCGGCCACAACTCCGGCCATCTCCGGCGGAGTTAAGCCCTCCCAAATCGACCCAAAATAAACCAATCGAACCACCCTTTCACTTCTCGCACGTGGATCCGAACCTGCTACCATCTTCTACTTCGATTTTAAGAGCTATTAAGAACATTCATTAGAAACCGAAATGTACCTTCAAACCTTTAACCGTTCAGGCATTAAACCACAATTATAATCTAATTAAACGCACCTACACAATCATCTAACTAGTCCTAAGCGATTATTGATTCCAATTTCATCTGAAACAAACCCAAATATCCAGTTTAATCAGTTTCTAATCCGCGACCTGCAACTCTTTCGAAAACCACAATCCGAGCTCTTTAACTTGCAATTGATAGAGGGTTTTCAATTATTGAATTCATTAGAAGCTTTCTGCAAAACTAATTGGGGTATTATCCACATTTGCTCATCGATTGGACCAAGGAAAACCGCGACTTGTTCTTCATTCGTGTTCATCGAATTCTAACATATTTCAGGTAATTAAACACTTACTTAGACTCGTCTTAACATGGGGAGCAAAAGCCCCATGAACATGATCATGAACGATATCGATTTGAGGTTCAATTTGATCCAAATCCATTCTAGGGTTCTAATAAAATTGGGGTTGTTTTACAATTTGGCTTAAAACAATTTAAAGCTGGGAATAACCACGGCCATGGCCCTAGTTCACCGGTTAGATACACACATTCTTAACTTGAGGTCCTGGGTTCGAACCCGGGCACCCTCAAGTATTTTTTTAAGCCTTTTTAGCCTTTAAAAAATTATAAGAAATTTTTTAAAAATTATAAAAATTAATTTTATAAACTTTGTTTATTCACAAAGTTATCTAACTATTTTCTAAAAATTATTCCTTTAAAAACCTTAATTTTTATATATAAAGTATTATTTACAAATACTATAAATAGTTATTTTCTTATAAAAATAGATTTTAAATAATAACTAGTGTTATTACCCAGACGCGCGTTGCGCGTCTTGTAATAATTTAAAATCATTAACTTATGATTGGACACTATAGTACTTTTAGTTGTGGAATATTCAGGATAATTGCAATTATATAATTTTTATAATTTTACAAACTACTTATAAACGTTATTTTGGGTTATTTCTTTATAAATTTACTTTAAATGAAAACTTAAGTTAATAAATCATTATTGGTCAATGCGTTATTTTATCATAGATAAATCATGTTTATTATTAAGGATTATGAAAACTTATTTACATTCTATTATGCCTAGTTTTTTTTATATATTAAAACACTTAAAACGGTATAATTCTTTTTATTGAATCTAAATATAAATAATTACATATATAAATTTATTTATATATCAAAACCCTACAATTCCATTGAAACCCTAGTTCTAACCCTAGTTCTTGTTAGAACTTTAATATTATTATTAACTTAAAACTTGTAAATATAAATATATATTTAGGTATCTTGTGAAGGACTACGTTGAAGAGTTGCTAGTTATTCTTTACCTTCATTTATACAATTATACATCATGTGAGTATTTCCATACCCCTTTTTCTTATTTTCGCACTTTGGGGTGAAACATGTTAACTTATATCATTGCACTTGTAAACTTATTCGAGACTTGTAAAATTTATGGCAATTCATCATGTAAAAGTTGTGGTTAGTTGAACTTTTGTGGTTACCATGTTATGGCGTTATATGTACAATCATTAACTATTGCTAGCCTGGCGACGTCATAGATCTATGGGCCTGACAAGCCTGCTTGGTTGATCCAAGTACACTTAGCTAATCGTATATACTTTTAACGTTTGACACTTGTAAAACTTTGTCAAGGTTTGATTGTTGCATTGTTCATAACATCCCTAATCACTTTATTCACTAACTTATGACTTGTATTGCCATCTTTTATATATTCTATGTATTGAAAACTATGGAATACTCACCAACATTTTTATGTTGACCTTTTATTTTTAACATGTTTCAGGAATACCTTAATTATGTGTTCTACACTTTGAAGCTTATTACAACTAGGATTGGACATAGAGATAAAATGGATGATCGTGTTATTTGTAGCATTTGTACATGGTGTATTCTTTGTTGAAACTTTTGTTTGTAATGTTAACAATGAAACTTAATATATTGGGATTTAATAATAGCGTTATGTGGCTGTGAACAATCGTAACTCTCACACCTCGATGTTTCCGCCGTCAAGGTTGGGGTGTGACAAGTTTGTGTTTGTATATGGTTTGTATGATTAGTTTGTTTATATGATTAGTTTGTATATGATTAGTTTGTATATGGTTAGTTTGTTTGTATGATTAGTTTAATTAAAGAATATTTCAGCATTCTGCAGATGTTAAACAAAACAAACAGTCTTTTTCTTACAGACTGCAGACATTTGGTCCACCTCTTCTGCTGCAGATGTCTGCAGATGTGGTCCGCAGACTGCAGATGTTTTCATGCAGAAAAAACAAACAACACCTTAATCATTCAGATATTACCAAACAGCCCCTTAGTTTGTATTTAGATTTGTATTGGGTGGGGCTCATATGGGCTCATTGGGCTGTTTGTGCCTTTATGGTTTCAATTTTTAAGTTCCAACTTTAAGTGTAGATGGGCCTTTTTTGGGACTTAGATTGTTCAGTACCGAGTTTGGATAGCCCAATTTGTTCGGCCCATGGCCCCGAGCTATTGTTTTGTTTTGGGTTGGTGTTATCCTTGGCCCAAGGAAAATCACGAATTGTCGTCTACTCGTCTAGACATCATTGTTTGTATTCTTTCTTTCCTTTTTATTAATAATAAAATTCAAATGGTTTGACTAGCATTTTATTGTCAAAAGGAAAATCATGAATTTGAACATGTTAACCTATTTCCCTTTTAAAAGTAGGCATTGACTTTTAAGCTTCTTTGAAAAGAAGGGCCTAGAGCACTAGATTGTAAATTCCATGTTTGAGAAAGAAAAAGGTTAGATTGTAGTCTCTAAATATGTTGTGTTTTTTGATTTATTGAATTTAAGTTGAAGGCTAAGTTCAACCCTTTGAAAATAAGAAGGTTATATTGATCCTTCTAATAAACGTAATGTTTTTTGATTGGTTCGTTTTGATTTGAAGTCTAGGTTGGTGTTTTTTGATTGGCTAGTGATTTTGTGTACCCTCGAGGTACACACGACCTCTAAGTACATGTAGTGGTTTCATTGACATTTTCTGATAGATTAGTTTTTTCATGATTCACCGGTAATAGATGATAATATATAGAATTATCAGATGTGATGACTATTAAAAGTTTATTTTAAAATATATTTTAAAATAAACGTAATGTTTTCTGATTGGTTCGTTTTGATTTGAAGTCTAGGTTGGTGTTTTTGATTGGCTAGTGATTTTGTGTACCCTCCAGGTACACACGACCTCTAAGTACATGTAGTGGTTTCATTGACATTTTCTGATAGATTAGTTTTTTCATGATTCACCGGTAATAGATGATAATATATAGAATTATCAGATGTGATGACTATTAAAAGTTTATTTTAAAATATATTTTATCAAAAATATTGTACTTAAGAGACCCAAACTAATATTATGAGAGGATAAGTGTTTACCAGTCATCCAAATGAATTTCTAGATGGAATAAAATGCAATTAAAGTACAAAGAAAAGACTCCTGTTAAATTATGAATTCTAGAAGGTTTTTAAATTTCAAGCTTATGACTTTTTTCCCCTTCCCTGTCCATCCAAGAAACTTACAAATTTCTTTTTCTTAAAATAATTTATTCAAATTCCAATTATACCCTTACCTTGTTTCTTATCTCCTCCAACTTCAATTCTAATCGCAAAAAGACCGAAATCCTAATATTGTATATATGGTCGTGTTTACTAACCGATGGTTAGTTTTTAGTAATCTTTGTCTCATATTTGTTATTAAACAATGGTCCATACATGTTAGGTCCCATCAGTTGATACTCATCAAGTTCGAGGGTAGATATCAAGTATACACAATTATGATTTAATACCAGATTTAAACCCACGACCAAGGTTTTCACGACCGGATCGGACCGGCCGGTCCGAACAGGAATCAGTCCAGTGGCCGGTCCGGTTAGGTATGAATCGTTTTTGAGTGGTCGAACCGGCTGGTTCTTCCCGAACTGGTGGTCGGACCGGGAAACCGGACCGGTTCGGACCGTTTTGGTATTTTTTTTTTATTTTTGAGTAAAAACGGGGTGTTGAACCATAAGTTAGTGTGTTAGATATACAAATATACTTAAGTTTTATATATAAGTATAAAATACGTATATAAATCATATATAAATTACTTATATTTGATTATATATATAACTATATATATAATATACTATATATATAATTATAACGTCATCCGATTCCTAAATTCGATCCGACCGGTCCGACAATCAAAGCAGTAAAACATCCGATTTAACGTACGATCCGGTTCTGAAAACATTGCCCACAAATTGTTTTTGAAAAGCGGAAATAACCAATGTCTTCAGAACCGGATCGGACAGCGAACCGGTAGTTTTACTGGTTCACTGGTCGGACCGGTCAAACCGGTCGGACCGGTTTTGAGAACCGGATGACGTCATAAATAATATATATATATAATATTTGTATATATATATATATATATATATATATATATATATATATATATATTATGTATCCAAGTGAAAATAGAACTTTAAATAAAGTTTTACAAATATAACAATTTAAGAAACATAAATCCAATTTAAGTTTTGCAACTTTAAACAAAAGTCAAACACAACTATTTAAGTTTTACAATTCCAAGAAACATAAATACAGAAAATGCTTGAAGCGGCAATTTAAGTTTCACACTTCCAAGAAACATAAATGCATATACAATGCTTGAAGCGGCTGAATCGAGGGACCAAGTATACAGCTTGAAGTCGAGGGCTTGAATCTAGGGAGCAGAGTTTGAATCGGATCTGATAGCTTGAAGATCAAACAGGTTGAAATCAAGGACCAGATCTGAATCGGATCGAGCAACTTCAAGATCGAAAACTTGAAATCGAGGGAGTATAGTATGAATCGGAACAACTTGAAAATCGAAAAGCTTGAAATCGAGGGATCCGAGCCTGAATAGGATCTAACAGCTTGAAGATAGAAGAGTGGAAGAGGTTGAAGATGGAAGATCTTGAAGATGGAAGAGCTTCAAAACCAAAAAAGCTTCACAACGATCCGACCGGTGATTCGCCAAAACCCGGTTCAACCAGAAACTCGGTACCGACCGGCCGGTTCTCACACTCCAAAACGAGTTGATGCTGACCGGATCGCCATACCCACCGAATCCCGGTCCGGCCGGTTGAACCGGCCGGTCCGATCCGAGCTTCACAACACTGGAAAGTGGAAATAACTAAATAAGGCGGAGGGCAAATGGGCAATAATGTCCAATTAAATTACATATCATAGTCAAACTTGTAGAAACCGTCATCAATGACCATCTCACCGTCAACATTCCACCTATATAACAATCCGCAACACCCAAATCTCCATTGTTGAAACTTCAAATTCAAAGGTCTACACAATCCCACAGTTATACTTCAATCGTAAGCAACTGATCACCGGCGACTTCAACAATGGAGAAGAAGAACGATGAACCAGTGATGGGGTTCCCATACAACCCCAACAACAATCACCTTCATCCTCATACATACGCACCACCACAACCTCAATATCACGTCGGAAACAACCCCTATCAGTCCGGTCAGATCCCTCCGAACGCCGTCTTCGGCGACCCCAAAGGGGTCCCTCTTCACCAGACGATTTACAGAGATACACCTGCACCGATCAACTGTGCTTTTTGTGGGAGCTCAGGGCTCACCACCGTAAGGTATTCAATTGATCTGTTTCTTACGTAGATAACTAGCGATAGAGGTTGAAATTGTTGCACTTTTGATGGGATGATTAGGTGGTGTTGTGAATATTGCTGTTGTTGTTCAAGCATCGTCTTATTGTCAGATTGTTAGTTGATTTGTAATTGGGCGTTAATTAGGGTTTCAAACGGTTATGACTTATGAGTGTAAAGATTAGTGGAAGTGTAGCTAGTCTTTTAGTTTATGATTGATGATTAGAAGATCAAATATGTGATGAATTGAATCAAAAACACTTCGGGGAACATTATGCTTAGCTAAGAGTTCTATAATTCCTACTATAAGCAGACGTTACATTATATGTGCATGATTGATTTTGAGGAAAAACTGTTGCACTAGTGTAGGCAACTTAATTTGGGTTTCTTGTTTTCTTGAAGAAATGGTCTTTGATTGATAGCTGGTTGATTAACTGATACATTTAGTTTAATAAACCACGAAAATAGCCAATTTTATGAGTGTATTGTATCTCTACAGTAATGTAAGAGACGCGAACAGGTTGTTTCTATAGCCATGAATCTATCTTTACTAGTGTGTATCATTTTTAGTCCATAAATATTACATAAACCTTGAGTAGAAAAACTAGATGCTTGAATCTAGTTTGCGCATCATTTAATATGGGAGATGAAAATACATTTTTTAGGGATGTGCAAGCACACGAAGCATATACCTGAACTTGATTCGTGCGTAACAATTATTTATGATATGTTTTTTGTTTATTTATTATCAGACATGAAGGCTGTTGTGCAAGTAAAAGTTAATACACGACCATAGATTCATGTATGTGATCGCTATATGCGTGAAATTGTTCTAATATGGCTATAGAGGTATTAACACAGAAAATTGTCACTTTTGGCATTTTCTTTTAATTTTATGTATTTAGGAAAACTTAAAATCTGAAAAGTTCTTCAAAGAGACATTGCCATTTGCCAGCCCTTGAGTAACTTTTGATTATCATCTGATGAAAAACAGTAAGAAACATGATAAAAGAATATATCTTTTCGACTTTAGATTTGATGACCTTTTCCATTTCCTTTTGCTTGCGCTGTGAATATTGGAACCTGATTTCTCGAATTCTAACCCCTTTCTTTTCTCAAGGATCGCTGTTGTATGTCATTCTAATGTTTAGTCATCTTGAAACATGATAAAGAAGATCTCTTCTTTTTTGGTTCATTGGGTTGTAATCATGAAAATCTTGAGAACCATTTGTTACCAAATGTACGTCATAGAAGCAAAATGTCTATCTGATCCTTTATTGAATCATGTCTTATAGATCAAAGCCAAGTTTGGCCGCTGTTGTTGGTTGCATGACACCATTTATGCTTGGAGTATGCTTTCTTGTCCTTCAATGGATTGCCTTTGGCACAAGTATCACTATTGTCCTCACTGTAATGAAAAGGTACACACTCATTTCGACTCTCTTTAGCTAAAAAGTTACACATTTTATTCAACAAATGAATTCTAATAAATGTTTTTGATGCAGCTTGCTGATTTTGAGAAAAATGACGCGTGTTTGGTCATGGATCCACCAAGTTGGTGTCAACCAAGTTTTGCATTGCCGGCATAATCATGGATATATGCGACATTGATGCTGAACCTTGTATTGTGATATAAGTTTTGAGTGAAGGTCAAATGTTCAAGCATAAGGACACATGATGTTCATATCGATCTAGCTATTATGTGTTTCTGCATCTAGATAGTAACTGCCATCGATGTGATGAATGTTGTGACTTATAGCTTGTGGATTCTGCAAGAATATTGGGCAAACTTAGCATTATTAGAACTAGCATATTGTAAAGCTTTCTTGTGTTTATATACTTGTGTATTTTTACATTTTATATTTTTTACATTATGTCGTATTTGATTTTCGAGCAATTCATTGAGACATTTGAAGCAAGTTACTATTCTTAAAATAAACAATAATTCATGATGAAGTCTTATTCACCTAAATTATCAATTTATAATACAAATATATTAATAACTACACGGTGTTTTTTCTCTTTTCTTTTTCTTGGTTCTTTTTTATTTTTCTCACCTCCCTCTATAGTCTATATTGACATGCACCACATTCAAGTTTTGGATACTTTATCTTGGATGACTGCTCATCTTCTCTTGAAAATAATAATCCATAGATGATTTTTTATTTATTTCAGGTTTATGATTTATGATGTTTCTTGGTAATGAAACAATAATTATTATATCATGTGTATTTACGCTTAATATGATCGTCTTTTTGCCCATGACTAAAGCAACAAGAATTATAATTCATTTAATGGTCGTTTTATTTGAATTGTATTATTGTAGTATATAATGATTTTGTGTCGAATGTTAAAACTAAAAATAAGTCATAATAGAGATGAACTTTGAATCAACATATTCACTGAATTCATGTCGATGAACAAATTGTTTCAACATATTAGGCACATCGATGTATACATGTGCATCAAGGCCCCTAACAACATTGAATCAAATTACGAAGTTAGATGTACCATTGTAACGGGTTAATTGCATCGTTATATGCACATGTATGATTTAATTAAAATACCAAATCAAACATAAGAAGTTAAACACACTATTCCAATGGTTTGATACTATTGTAATGAGATAGACATACCATTATATGCATATGCATCAGTACTAATTACAACATTGAATCAAACATAAAATATAAAACCGTAACTCTTGGTGACTGAAGACCATTGTGGGCTATTAAAGTGTGAGCAAAAGTGTTGTCAGCTAGATGTTTCAATGCACACACTCACTAAACACATGTTATGATTTAGTAATGTGAGTTAATTTTACTTGATTAAAATTAAAAAAAGAAGAAGATGATGATGTGTTATTACTTGATTGGTCAATTCTTTACAATGAGTAGATTCACACTCGCTATGGTGGCCACGCCCACATCGACCACAACCCTCTGTCTCTCACGAAGGTGTCGCGTGGTGTGGATGTGGTTGTGATGCTCATATGATGGTCCCGCTCTCATAAGCCACACCACATAACACATGATCTAATAGCTTCACATCTTGAATATAAATCTACATCATAAACATTTAATATTTAAAATTAAATAATACTGACCATTCGTTAGTTTGAAAACTATCATTACGATTCAAAGGAATGTTTGCAATTAATGCAACTTTATTATAACTTTTATGTTCAATAACTTCTTTATATGTAAATAGAAAATTGAAAATATTCTAGAACTTTTTAAATTCATAAAATCTTAAAAAAATTAGTAGGTCTGTAAATGAACCGAACGAACACGAACATCACATGTTCGTGTTCGTTCATTTAATTTTTATCGAACACGAACACGGACACGTTATCAAACATGATTTTTTATTCATGTTCGTTCATTAAAAAATAAAAATGTTCGTGTTCGTTCATTTTTGTTCTTTAATAAGCTAAATGAATAGTTCCAAAACATAAACGAACACAAGTGAACAATAATAAATGAACATATATGAACCATAATAAACAAACAAAACTGAACGAAAAAACCTTAAATGCTCATTTTGGAATTTGTAAGTGTATCGGTGGAAATTAAAATCTTACTAAACTTATAGGTTTCTAGTATAATTTAATAAACTTATGTTTCAAATGTTAACACATAATACCCTTTTATTAACATGTTAATATATATAAATAAACGAACATAAATGAACAAACATAAACGAACGTAAATGAACAAACATAAACGAACGTAAATGAATGAACATATATGAACGAGCATAAACGACGTTCATGAACGTAGACGAACGAACAAAGCATGTGTTTATGTTTGTTCGTTTAAACGAACGAACAAAGCATGTGTTTATGTTTGTTCGTTTAATTAAACGAACACGGCTTTTTTGTTCATGTTCGTTCATTTCCTAAATAAACGAACAGAATTTCCCGCCGAACATTTCATGAACGTTCGGTTCTAGGCCTAAAAATTAGCTTTTATAATAGAAAACATTTCAGCCACCTGCTATTTGCAGCCGATCATCACTCGATTCATCATTGCAGGTACATATCCTCCAGCTTTCGATCATTTGTTTTACATCTATAAAGAAATTTATATGATCGTGCTGCGTATTTATTAAAATTATCGTATAATTATGCTCCGTATTTTCAAAATTATGTTATCAATAGGTGATGATCTCGTGATCTCCAAATGTAGTAATGAAGTCTTCTAGCACACTTGCTTACCCTTCTACTTGATCTAATCTTCGTTATTTCTAGTTTATTCGTAAACGTTTAATAATTTGTTACAATAGTTCATTTGTTAGTAGCTTCTTACGATTTGATCCAACTGCAAGTCTGCAACTAGTGTATATATTTGTTAAAAGGGGTTTTCATGAACTCATAGCTGAAGAATACGTTATGTATGTATCATGTGTGCTTTTATGTAGATTACAATAGCTACATCTGCAACTAATTTTCTTTCAAACTGATATTTGTAATACCTGAATCTTAAAGCTAACTTTAAACTAGGTAGTCGAAGGTGCTAGATGCATTCAAGGCACTAAGGGTGAACCTTAGGCCTAGGCGCAAGGCTCATAAAAATAGTGGTTTTTAAGCAAGAAGCATAGTATAAACATGTCATTTTTAGGGGTTTTAGATATGTTTTAGGTTGGTTTAGATTACTTTAGACGCGTTCCAAGCCATTTTTAGATGTTTCAGACTACTTTTGGCTGGAATCCTCGCCTGAGCGCTCGATGGATGCAAGTGGTATGGTTGTGCCTAGCCTCGCCTGGGCGTCTAGGTGAGCGCCTTTGACTACATAGATTTGGAATTTATATATAAATGAACATAATTCATGGCGGATTGCTTTACTGAAGTAGAGTACTTTTGTGTGGAAGGAATTTATTGTTGTAAAGTGAAGTGTTTTTGTATTTACCATTGATTTTTTGGTGGGTAACAGTTGCTATAAGGAAATATGGCTACTATTAGAAATCTGAAAATCGAGACAGCATCATGCAAACGTATCGTGAAAGACATTCTTATGAGAAAGAGGTTGAGAGGGAAGCAGCAAAGACAGCTGACATGATGGAGAATGATGCTGATCCTTATGATCTTAAGCAACAGGTAACTTCATAATTGCAGCATTTTGCATCTTGATGGTGTAAACTGTAAAGTGCCATTGGGGTAACAATAATTACTGTTTTGCGAATTGCGAGTATCTCTTTCAGTGTTTGCTCACTTAGCGAGTTTGCTAGAGAGATGCTTAGTTGACGTTGTGATTAAGAACTTTTCTATGATTAAAGAACTTCTTTTTCTATTTTACTAGGAAAATGCGTTGGCTGAATCAAGGATGATGATTCTGATTGTCGTAAACGTCTAGAGTCCTCACCAGCGGATCTAAAAGGGATATTGGTATGCAAAACATAGCATGTAAACAATAAGTGTCTCCTTTCTTTTTTGGACTCATTTAAGTTTATGTTCTGCTAATTAGGAATTAGTTTTCAAAGAATGTAGTATAGTTTGGATCCTGCATTAATACTTTTCATTAGTCAGACAAGAGAGGACTCCATTGATATCCAAAAATGGATCCATTTATTTGTACAAATCCTGCATTACAAAAATGCAAAATGACTCTGTATGCAATGTTTGATCGTTGTCGAGGTAACAATCAAATAAGATGTAAAATGTGTGTTCCTATTCACCTTAACTAGTTAGGGTAAGTAGGGTTGTCGAACCTCGTGGAATTAGTGGTCGGTGTGTTGTAAATTGATTTATAAGAAACGATTACCCAATTTATCAAATTACTTGAACTATTGCCTCTTGGCTGTAAAAATTGGATTTTGGAATGATTGAGAAGTTAACTAAGAAAACAAATTGTAAATGACTAAACTTGATTAGAAGACAATGATAAAAGGGGTAATCCACCCCGGGATTCAGGTTCGGTTCTCGGTAGTCGCCTAGTTCAACTTGGTGGGAAATCCTTAACGGGGATTCTATAAGTGTAATGACTAAGTGGCAGAGATAACCAAGACTTAACGGGTCTTAGTACACCATGTCAATTGAATTAACAACCAAAACCTTAACAATCATACAACTTGCGCATAATCATATGAAGTTCAAAGCAAGATTTACTAAAACAATTGTTTAAACAATCAAGACACAAGTTAAACTCAATAAAGAACTTAATGGGTTCTAAAGTTTAATCCCAACACAATTTGAACATGAACAAAAACCTAAGAACACAAACCTTATCACCTGAGGTAGATCACGTGAGGTTTAGCCTTGCATCTTCATGAATTCACAAGCAAAATCGGATTGAAGCATGATTGGATGGAGTGAAATGAGTTAGAGAAGTGAAGAAAACCTCCAAAATCGCCCAAGTTCGTCCCTCTCTGCGTCTGCTACCGATTAGGGTGTTTTGCCCTAATTCTCTTCCTTAAATGAGGTCAATTCCGAAGATTCTGGTCAACCCAGGATAACGACGTAAGCTACGTCCTCCTCACTAATTTACGTCCTGAGCTACTGTCTTACGTCCACAAGAAGGGGTGAAAACATAGGGACGTAAGCTACGTCCTATAGGACGTAAGCTACGTCCCATGCATATTTTCGCCTTCGATCTTTCTTTTGTTGTCTTCCCGCGTTCCAGATCTCATCCGTCTTTCTCTAATGCTCGATTTCCTTCCTTTTAGCTTCATGTACCTGCGTTTCATAAGCCGAACAAAGTGATTCCGTTCGATAGTAATAATGTGATAATAATGCATAATTGAACACTTAAACGCATATAAAGCATGAACGCATCACATCCCCACACTTATCATTTGCTTGCCCTCAAGCAAATCACTGATACAATTAGCTCCTATTATGTACCCATGATCTCATGATATTTCTCTGTAATGTCCGTTAAGGTCCCCCGTCATGATCAACTCATAATTCCCCTGCCCAATTCCCTATGCATGTAATCACACCTCTCACAATTTTCACTCCTCTCGGTTTAATATTTAGCCTAGCAAAAGGTGTGCTAGTATGTCAATGTAATACTCTCAACCAAAAACAACTCATAATTACCATATACTTACACAATGATCGCAACTCCACCAATTAACACAAACCGTGCATACATCAAAAGGTCTTTGAAGGGTTGTAATGTAGGCTTAGGTTCTGGGTAGGATATAGAATTTAAAGTGGCTAAAGGTGATGAAATCCAAATAAAAAAATGTTGAAGCGTACTAACCAATAAAGCAGCACTACACAATGGACTTGGGTAAACTTGACCCATTTTCGCAATTTATTACCACTGAATCATGATATTGATATTGTGGTCATGTTAACCCATTATTGACTCTTTTTTTTTTTCTTTTTTTTTGTTTTGTTTTTTTTGACATTTTTTTTGATTGATGATTATATCTAAGCAATTTACTGCTTCTAACAATATTATATCAAAACTTCAAACAATCCTTATCAGATTTCATCACATGGGTTTAAAAAGTAAAAACGTTGAGAAGGCTAATGGGTTGATTCGGGTTTAAACAATTAAAGATGTTAGGGCTCAAACTGGCGACTATAGGATCATTGTAGGGTAGGGTAATACAATTGAAACAGGCTAATCAAACAAAGGTTTATCCTAATGCCTTAATCACATGTGTGCAACAGCTTGGTTCATGATCTCAAAACGTATCAATTGTGCAAGTTCTAGAATTAAACAATTGTTTTGGTAAACACACATGAAAGGAAAGTGAGCAAATAACCTACTGTTGTTCTAATGCTCATGTATAGGCTCAACTCTCACAGAAAACGGTGGTTGACAGGCTAAAGGTGCACAAACATGCATAAAGGTCTATTATCTAGCTCGTTACACTTAGTTAGCTATCACTTATCAGTTCTTAAAAATTTCCTTTTGCCCTTGAGTTGAGCATGAGTCAGAACCTCTACTTACATTACACAATGACACTTTCATGAGTCAGCTTTTTATTTTTTATTTTTTTTGTTTTCACTGTCCCTCATCCCCACACTTAAGTCATACATTGTCCTCAATGTAAGTTTTAGAGCTTGTATGTGGGAATTAAAACAACTTCCCCCTACTTAAGTCATAGATCATGCTTCTCAAGAATTACCCCCCAACAATATCAGTTTAACTCATTCCCATCACATAACACTTAATACACCACCAAACACACAAAAGAAAATAATTGTCTTGACCACAACATGAAACAACTAGCCTAAAGCAACAGAAAAGGAAAGAAAAGAAAACAAAGGACACACAGAAACATAAAGCATAGTTCAACATAGATAGAGTGGAGCACATGGACCTGATCATAGGATCAGCGAGTGCGTCAATAACCACCAGATGGTGGTCCTGGATATGGCTGCCCGAAGATACTCTCAAAGAAGCCCCGCCTCACATCTCCCATGTCGAAAACATCAGCTTGAGTTGCATGAGATCCACTTGGCTCGTCTGAGGGTGCGGTGGTAGCGGGGAGCCAAACAGATGGTGTAGATTGTGGGTAGTATGGGGCTTGTTGCGTCTGACTGTAGGGAAGAAATCGGGTGACTGCCAATCGGTGGAAGGTGGTGTGGGTGTATAAGGCAATCCTTGCATGTAATCCTCGCGATGACGAATGTTCTCCCTATACATGTAATCCTGGTTGCGATAAAACTCCTGGGAATGCATCATATGTTGCATGTACATCCTATTTCTTTCTATTTCCTCAGATTGTCGATCAAACATCCGTTGTTCTGGCTCTGACCAACGTGTAAATCCCACAGGATGAGCTTGAGCCACTGCAACCCTTATCATTCTATGATACGGATCATCATCATCTACAACATCAACTCTCACTGGGCTATCGCGTCTTCTCCCTTCCTCCACAAAAGAATCCCCTTCTCGAATGCCCGAGATCCCATCTTGCACTTCTAAATATCACCACTCCTCTTATCTACTAACTTGTGAGCACCCGCAGACCTCTCATAAGACCACCCCGGGGGTAAATTGCTAATTTTGAATGGCACATGGGTTATTTCTTCTTCTGAGCCCTGCTTGGTAAAACATTTTGTTTCCTAAAAAATTTTGACAACAGTCGGCAATATGGGACTGATTTTCTGTCTGATTTCTCCCGAGATTCCCAAATACTCCACAACATAAGATGTCGAGCAGACAGAGCTGGTTTTCCTGTAACTAATGCATGTAAAACCATCACCTCATATAACCTTACCTTCACCTTGTCACCCATTCTGGGAAGCACATTCTGATTCAAGAAAATCAACAACAGTTTGGGCAATGGTTTCAGATTTGCACGATCAGAGACCATCGTGCCACGTTAGTTCCTTCAGGTACTTGGAACATCTCGTATATCATACTTCGCCACACATCTTCATGTGCAACTTTGCATGCTAGCATTGCATCGGTGGGGTATGTATATGGGGTTCCATCTTATTAGACAAATATTAGTTTGTATTTATTAGGCAATAAATGTTAGTCAATAGTGGATCCATGATATAAGGGATTAGGTTGAGTGGATCCATGCTTTAAGGATTATGCTTCCTTTATTTATGTTTCATGTCTTGCCTTATTGTCCTATATAAAGGACCTGCTATTGTTTTACACAGAATCACAAAATACATTACAATTTCTGATTACCAATCTTAACTTGGTATCAGAGCGTAATCCTAACCCTCATCCTACACCTAGCTAATAATCCAGCAACAACAGCAGCACACACACTCACAGCCAGCAACAATCACTGCAGCAGCCACAACAACAGCTGCCGCAGACACAACCACAAGCGGCACAACCACTGCAACAACAGCAGCACACACAATCACAGCTGCCGTAACCACCACAGCAACAACAACAGCCGCTGCAGACACAACTACAACCGACGCAACCACCGTATCAGCAACAATGACCACCATCACACCTTTCGATCAAAAAGAAAAAGCCATTCACAACTCCCACAAATTCAGTTTTCTCTTGAAACATGACAACTATGGCCACTGGAAACTCGTGATAGAACCATTCTTGGTAACCAACAAGCTGCTCTGTTATGTAGACGGTGTTGGGTTTGTTGGACCTAAACAATGTTGTTTAACCATTTTAAACTTGAAAACGCAGCGGATTAACATCAAACAAATCTCATTTGAAATCTGAAAAATATTGTTCATTGCATGTCTCCTACAAACCCAAGAATACAAGGATCTTATATATGTGTTTGAACTAGTTATGACCAATATATAACAACCCAAACAAGTGATACATACTACTTTATTCATGCTGTCAAAACCGTGGTGCATGCTGTTAAACCAGCGCTTGGAGCGCCCCTATGGACGCTTGGAGCGCCCTTATGGCAGCTTGGAGCGCCCCTATGGCAGCTTGGAGCGCCCCTATGCAGCTTGGATGCCGAGGCTTTCATAAGCTGCTGAAATCGTGGATTGAATCAAGATAATGATGTTCTTGAGTGGCCAAAACACCAAGAGGAGGTGTTCTCAAGCAATCATACCCACAAGCCTTCAAGAAAACACCATATTTGCTAGGATTTGAACACCAAATCACACCAAGAAAGCTGCTGGAAACGAGTTCCAGCCGTGAACCACCACAAAGCTGCTGGAACTTTGTTTCATCCATGAAATCCTTCTTCAAGATGAGGAACACTAGTCTTGGTGATCGATTTTACATGTGAGAGAAGTCTAGATCAGATGTGTGTGTGTTCTTAGAGAGGAGTTTTGTTTCAAAACAAGAAAGAGAGAGTAAGGGGAAAGGCCCCTTGCGGCCGTGAATTACCAACAACCCTTTAGGGTTTTGCCCTTTTAAAACCCCTTCTAAGTTTTTACAAAATGTTTTAACATAATAAACTTTTTAATTATACATAATGTGCACACACACACACTATTATTTTGATGTTGCTTGACTAATTTAAACAACATAACAAATAATATCTATGAACAAACTATCCTCATAATTTGTGCTTTCTCACATACATTTATTTAGAAACCCATTTTCTAAATTGGTGTAATTATTTAATTGCATGATCATATCATCAATTAAATATTAATTGGTGTTTGCTAAGCTTGTTATTGGGTATGACCTGACTTGGATCACAACGTACTAACCACATCAATGTTCTATGTGTCTTGGGCATACAGAATCCAACAATCTCCCACTTGCACAAGATACATAGAAGATTGATGCAAGCAGTAAATACCGCCTAACAACGGTTTACTACCCTTAATACGCATGACTTAGAAGCCATTCAATAACATCATCCCCTTCAAGTATCCAACTTGAAATGATTTAGGTGAATCAATCATTTATCCTTTTGTTACAGATGTCATGTTAAATCCAAGGACACAGAATGATCATTCCTTGTTGATTTAACTTAATCAGGCCTTAGACATCATACTTTCAACGAATAAGAGCAACAAATCCCATCTTGACTACATACGTTTCTCACAATCACCTTATGTCATATCTGAACATAGCCTTATGTACTGACAATTTCTCATATCAGTGAAGAACTAGCTCAAGGTATAACACTTGGTGAATATCAAAACCCAATATGTATCTCAGGTCGGAGGATACCAAATGATATTCGCCTTTACTCAAATTTACTTATGATCAATCAATAAGATTCCATGTAGTGAGATTTGAGATGCCGGTCATTCCAATATTCGTATCCCACGAATATCTATGAACCTTGGCAGCAACCAATTGCTCTATATTCATGCCTTATGAATATCCACCAATCCAAGTTCACAATAGTCTTACATTCATATTTGTTCCCACAAATATGACCGACTACGGACATTTAGAATAACAAATTATTCATGGATGTAAACATGCTAAAAGGAACATCACTTAAAATATCGTAAACACATAGATAAGTTAAGTATTACTATTGTTCCATATTAATAATATTAATACTAAACAGATCAATTCCAATCACTAGAATATCGAAGTCCCAAGGCACAAGTATGACTTTCATGCTTTGCACTTTCAAGGAGCTTCGTGAGTGGATCCGCAATGTTTTGATCGGAGTGAGCTTTGCGAATACATATCTTTCCCTTTTCAACTTCATCCCTTATGTAGTTGAATCTCCGCTCATTGTGCCTAATCTTTTGACGTGCATGGGGTTCCTTGATTTGAACAATCGCACCCTCGTCATCACAAAGATTTCTAAGGAGTCTTGAATGGTAGAGACCATCCTTAGACTGGTGATAAACCTTTTATCCATGCAGCTTCCCAAGCTGCTAATGAGGCGGCTATGTATTCGAATTCTGTAGTGGACAATGCTACCCTATTCATAATGGAGACGTACCCCGATTGTGATCGAGGATCATCTCGATCAGTTTAGAAACTAGCATTCGTGTAACCCTTTACAACTAGTTCCTCTTCATCAGATCCGTATATTAGAAACATTCCTTAGTCCTCCTAAGGTATTCAAATATACTTTCAACAGCCATCCAATGGCTGTTTACTTGGATTCTACTGATATCTACTTGTCATGCTTAATGCGCATGACACGTCCAGTCTAGTGCATATTATCGCATACGTGATGGATCCTATAGCAGAAGCATATGGGATGTTCTTCATACGATGTTGCTCATCCTTTGAGCTTGGACATTGAGATGCACTCAATATTGTCCCTCTTCGAACAGGTACTATACTTTCTTAGAGTTTTCCATCTTGAACCTTTTCAAGATTTATCAATGTATGCACTTTGGTTTAACCCTATCAACCGCCTCGATCTATCCCTATAGATATTTATTTCCAAAATATAGACGGCTTCACGGAGATTCCTTTGGAAAAACAATTTCCAAGTGTAGTATGTCATCAACATACAATACTAAGAACGTAATTACACTCCCACTAGCCCCTTGATAACACAATCCTCGTTAGCGTTCTTGATGAAACCCAATTTCTTGATCTTTTCATCAAAACGTTGATTCCAATTTCTCGATGCTTGTCTCAATCCATAGACTGATATCTTTGACTTGCATACTTTATCAGGATGACTTTAGCATTGCCATTGGCGAGAAGGTTTCATCATAATCAACCCTTTGACTTAGAGTGAAACCTTTTGCTACAAGTCTTGCCTTGTAAGTATCCAAGTTTCCATGCATGTCAGTTTTCTTCTTGAAAACCCACTTGCATCCAACCGGTTTGGAGTTAAGTGAAGAGTCAACCATTCCCAAAATTGGTTGTCATACATGGATTGCATCTCTACGTTCATGGCTCCTAGCCACATGTCACAATCCGAATTGGACATTGCCTCATGGTATGTAGTTGGCTCTTCGGAGTCAACAACGTAGCATCCATCTATGAAAATCCATATCTTTCATGTGGAATGCTAACTTTACCAGATCAGCGAACGTTTTGTGTGTATTGATCAACCCCTTGATCATTATCAACAATCTTCTGTTGATTGCTAGTGTCAACCAAGCGTGTATCGGCTTGTGGATCTTGATCCTCATCAAATTCCACTGTTCTATGCGTCATTCCTTCCATAAGGAACTTGGCTTGCAAGAACTCTGCCTTTTGAGCAATGAATCCCTTTTGCTCTGTTGGATCAAAGAAGTAGTATCCTATACAGTCCTTTTGGATATCCAACACATATACACTTAGTGAATCGACTTTCAGTTGGTTTGGGTGTTAAGTTTAACATAAGCTTCATAACCCATAATTTCAAATATGATAGCAATGGAACTATCCATTTCATATTTCAAAAGGCGTCGAATCCACTTTCTTGGTTCGGACCATATTCAAAATATGAGCCGCGGAGAGTAGTGCGAAACCCCAAAATTATAGAGGTAGTGAGCTTATAGCCATCATAGGTCGAACCATATCCAATAGGGTTCGATCTCCTTTCAGACACATCATTATGTTATGGTATTCTGTGAGGAGTAAGTTGTGAGACAATCTTACAACTTCCTAGATGATCCCTAAAAGTTTCACTTAGGTATTCACCTTCTCTATCTAAACGGAGAACTTTGGTAGTTCTATCGAGTTGATTTCCTACTTCATTCTTGAAGCTTTTGAACATTTCAAATTCTTCATGTTTATGTGCCATCAAGTACACATAACCATAGCGACTATTATCGTTGGTTAAGGTAATGAAGTAAGTTTCACCATACTTTGTCATTTTCTTAAAAGGACCACATACATCCAAATGTATGACTCCTAATAAGTCTTTTGCCCTCTCATTAGTACCACTAAAGGGCGTGTTGGTCATCTTGCCTTGTAAAGAAGATTCACACTAATCAAATGAACAATTTTCATCTGTTTCAAAAGACCATTCTTTTAAAGTGTTTAAATCAGATTCTTGTTTATGTAACAAGATGACAATGACAAGAATAAGAGTCACTTAAACCATTTTAAGTCTCTTAGTGCATGATGGGTATAATGTTTTATTATAGGACGAATCATCATGAACCAATTCATCAACATCATTAGAAGGCATAGCCTTGAAATAATGTATATCATCCATATAAATATAAATACCATTATTACTAACTTTAAATCATAACCATATCGTTTTAAAAGGGAAACATAAATCATGTTCCTAGTCAAACTAGGAGCATATAACATGTTTTGAAAAACAACTTCCAAACCTTTTGAAAGTTTCAAAACACAGTCTCCTTTCTTAAAGTGCTTATTTCTTTTGAACCCTTACAACAAAATTGCAATAGTGAGTTCCATATGAGGTATCCAATTACCCATGTGCTTTTAGGAAATAACACCTAAGTTAATATGGATTATGAAAGTTATACTTAAGGTTTGCCCAGCATCCCTTTTATTTCTCAACTCATTGAGATAGGTTGGATGAATCCCTTTCAAATGACCTATCTCACCATACTCAAAGCATGGATCGTTTTCGTTTACCTAAGCTTCATGAGCTTAGGTTTTGGAGGTTCCGCTTTGATCTACCTTACCCATTGCCTTTGATGTGCCCTTCTCCTTTGGCAACATTTGCCTTGGGATCGGGAATGGCCTTTCCAATGCCTACCTTATTGGTCTAGAGAATAGGTAGAACCTTTCTACCCATCCCTTCCTTAGCTTTTGTGGACATTGCGTGAAACTCACCAATGCTCTTGTCCTATCCATTCATATTGCAATTCATTATGAATGTCTCAAACATTTAGTTAGGCCATTAAGGATCAAATCCTTGGCCAACTTCTTTGAGACAGGACAGCTAAGCCTCTCGAGGCGGCCTAAACATCGTCGGGGTCGGGTTGGTTAGGAATAGGATCGTCAAGGATATTTGTCTTTGCTCTTGCTTGAGAACAATTCTCAAGTTTCGAGACCAGTCCATAAGTTATTATGGTCCAGACGATCCCTCTCTAAAATAGTTCTCAGTGATAGGGTATGGACGGTCGGGGTGGTAGCATTATTGTTTGCGGCCATTCTACAAATTTTACAAAGTTCTTTTTAGTATTTCTGAAAATTTTCATTTTAATTATTAATACCCTTTATGTCTCATAGACAATTAATAATTAAAATCTAGAATCCAACGTTACATTCAAATAATGGTTAGGTGACCTTTATCCCATTATTCAAATTAACAAGGTAGTCAACATTTGACAATTGCAACCCTTTGCAACTTCTAGTGGTATGGAATCGACTTTAAACGTCATATGCAAAGTCGGCATGTTAATCCCATCAACACCATTTGGAAACCATATTTTAGGTGATCCATTCAACATGGTTTGCAAATCAAGTTACCCTACTTGCACACACATGTGAGTTTACCAACACAAGTGGTTAGGTGACCTTTATCCTACCAATGTGGTATTCCACCTTAAGTCATAAGTTCTCTCAAAATGGTTAGGTGACCTTTATCCCATTAAAAGTTTCCAAATGACTTAAGTGTTGTGCAAAAGGACGGTGTTAAACTTGTTTGAAAAGGGATTTTTAGTTTTCATTGATTCTAGTTTGAAAACTCTAGTTACCTTGTATTTGCATGCTTTCAAATACAAGGTATCCTATGGTTCACTTTTAATAAAACCTCTTTTATTAAATCATTAATCCTTTTAATAACCTTTTATTAATCTCTTAATGATTAGGAACCATAAAATTCAGCTTGTTAAGTTTGTTTATTAGTTTGTTATGCACATCCAAATGTCAAATAACAATCATACAACAAACAACCAAACAAGTACAATCATACAAACATATGTGCATAACTATAGCCACTAAGTTGACTACACTTGTTTGCCATCACAAGTGAGTTGTCATAAGGTCTTTCCTAAGGGTTCAACACAACACAAATGATGAGGTCTTCAAACTCCCACTTGAACTTGCATCCAAATGCTTCAAGTCCATCCTTTGTGTCTTCCTTTTGTGCTTCCTTCCCGAGCATCTTCTTTACAAAACATATATCCTAATACATATTTTCTAGTAAAAGAAAAAATACTCCTAATCTATTTATTACATTGCCAATGAATAAACAAATTACAATCCAAATATAACCAAAAGGATTATTACAACCCATAAAGAATGAATACAACCAACATGACAAGATTACAATCAACCAAATCCAAAACACACATGGTCAAGGCTATGTTATGCACTAATATATGTATCCACATACATCATCTCAAGAACCAAAATGAACCCCATTTGACCCTAAATTTTCAGCCAACACAAACTAAGAATTTAGGGTCTATTGTCCAAACAAAAAACAATCAACCAAATTGATATCTTTCCTTTCAAGATCCAATCATAAGCATGCATGATTACAACCTTGAAAGGTTGGGGTATCATCAAATCATCACAAAACAACCCTAATAAGGTTGTTAAAGCCTCATAAAACCAATTTTACAAGAACATAAGAAACTAGTCATTCACATATCCGGCTCTGATACCATTGTTGGTTTGTTGGACCTAACAATGTTGTTTAACCATTTTAAACTTGAAAACGCAGCGGATTAACATCAAACAAATCTCATTTGAAATCTGAAAATATTGTTCATTGCATGTCTCCTACAAACCCAAGAATACAAGGATCTTATATATGTGTTTGAACTAGTTATGACCAATATATAACAACCCAAACAAGTGATACATACTACCTTATTCATGCTGTCAAACCGTGGTGCATGCTGTTAAACCAGCGCTTGGAGCGCCCCTATGGACGCTTGGAGCGCCCTTATGGCAGCTTGGAGCGCCCCTATGGCAGCTTGGAGCGCCCCTATGCAGCTTGGATGCCGAGGCTTTCATAAGCTGCTGAAATCGTGGATTGAATCAAGATAATGATGTTCTTGAGTGGCCAAAACACCAAGAGGAGGTGTTCTCAAGCAATCATACCCACAAGCCTTCAAGAAAACACCATATTTGCTAGGATTTGAACACCAAATCACACCAAGAAAGCTGCTGGAAACGAGTTCCAGCCGTGAACCACCACAAAGCTGCTGGAACTTTGTTTCATCCATGAAATCCGTTCTTCAAGATGAGGAACACTAGTCTTGGTGATCGATTTTACATGTGAGAGAAGTCTAGATCAGATGTGTGTGTGTTCTTAGAGAGGAGTTTTGTTTCAAAACAAGAAAAGGAGAGTAAGGGGAAAGGCCCCTTGCGGCCGTGAATTACCAACCCTTTTAGGGTTTTGCCCTTTTAAAACCCCTTCTAAGTTTTTACAAAATGTTTTAACATAATTAAACTTTTTAATTATACATAATGTGCACACACACACTATTATTATCTGATGTTGCTTGACTAATTTAAACAACATAACAAATAATATCTATGAACAAACTATCCTCATAATTTGTGCTTTCTCACATACATTTATTTAGAAAACCCATTTTCTAAATTGGTGTAATTATTTAATTGCATGATCATATCATCAATTAAATATTAATTGGTGTTTGCTAAGCTTGTTATTGGGTATGACCTGACTTGGATCACAACGTACTAACCACATCAATGTTCTATGTGTCTTGGGCATACAGAATCCAACAGACGGCACAATCCCTCGTCCAGCAGCCACTATCCTAGCCGGGTCCTCCTCCTCGTAAGACAAAGAAACCGCAACCCCACCCACATCCCAACCAAACCCAGATTATACTGCTTGGGTGTCCAACGATGCCCACGTACGCATGCTTATTCTCTCTACAATCTCTGAAGAGGCGTTTCAGCATGCTCAGGTACTACCACCTCGAGAGATCTTTGGCTCTCACTGGAATGTGCCTACGCTCCCCATACCTCCTCACGTGAATACACACTGAAAACTCAGCTTTTGCGCATTGAGATGAAACCAGAAGAAACCTCCTTTGCTTACTTGACAAGGTCTCAGGAGTATGCTAATGCCCTTGCCAACATAGGAGAGCCGATGAAGGAAAAAGACATCGTGATGCTTGTTGTTTCTGGTCTCCGATCAGAATACAATGGACTCAAGACTGCAGCACTCACCAAACAGTTAGCCCTCAACGAACTTCATGCCCTGTTTGCAGATCACGATTACATGCTTCAAAAGACAGCCCCTACCATACCTCCTACACAGGCATTCACAGCAGCTCTCAAACCACCATTCACAGCAGCCCTCAAACAGCCATCAGATGTTGCTGCTACGCCATCCGATGCTGTTGTCCAAGCTGTCCATCAGCTTGCGGCCCAACTAGGAGTTCAATTACAACTCCCCACCCAACTTCAAGCCTTCTACACCACTCGTCCATCCACCAATCGCAACAACAGGCAAAACAGTAACCGGGGACGAGGAGCCTTCAACCGTAATAATGGAGGTAACAAAAATCAATTTAGTTGGGCATCTAACTAGAACACTGTCTATGGTTCTTGTAACAGGTGTGGCATTGGTCATATTCTATCTCAATGCCCCAATCGTGATCCATCCACCATTCGGCCTAGACAACAACCCTCAGCCAACTATGCCGACTACAGGTCACAGGGTTCTCCTACTTGGCTACCAGATACAGGCTCCAGTCATCATGTTGCACCAGACCTCTCCAACTTTGACACTTCTGAAGCATATCATGGCAGTGACAACCTTCTAGTTGGTAATGGTAAGGGCTTACCCATCTTACACATTGGCTCCAAACATTTCCATTCACCTACCCGTACCCGACAGGATCTGGGTTACAAACAATGCAAATACAGAATATAAATAACCTACTGATGAGATATAATATACCTTTGTGGTTAAAAACCAGTTAACAGACCGGATCTGATTTGCATGTTGTAAGCCTGGCTCTGATACCACTGTTGGGTTCAGTGGTATCATCATTAGTTTATTTATCAAAAACAGTTTTGATAATTATTAATCAGATTACTAACAGTTAACGCAGCGGAGTAATAATAAAATACCAGAATGAACCCGACAGGATCTGGGTTACAAACAATGCAAATACAGAATATAAATAACCTACTGATGAGATATAATATACCTTTGTGGTTAATAATTAACCATTTGAGACACCGAGGACAACAAATGAATGCTAGAATCTTCGAACAATAAATTGGAACACAGTGGTTGCGGCTCTAAGAGGCGTGGTCCACGGTTGCAATCAAATATATCGGTTGTTTGTGATAGGAAGGAAAATTTAACTATCCATCTTATTTCTAAAATACCAGAATGAACCCGACAGTCATAAAGGCTTTGGTTGGGAATAATTCTGAAGTTCAGTGGGAATAATTCTGAAGTTCACTGTCAAGCATCTTATAATTATCCATAGTCGGTCAGACTTATGGGAACAATTCTGAATAAAGACTATTCTGAATTTAGACTCAAGGAGTTGACTTCTAAATTCACAGACCTCATTATGAATGACGTTGGATGTAACTCGCCACAAACCATCTTCATTATAAGATGCTTTGATATTGGTATACTCATTTAGTATCCTATGACCTGAGATGCATACTAGAACTTCCGTTTACCGAGGGTTATCTTTGATCACTGTCAACCGCTGTCGCGTAACTGCCAGTCATAAAGGCTTTGGTTGGGAATAATTCTGCCAGTCATAAATTGAACACAATTATGAATCCTATAACTGTGTTCAATTTTAATACGTTTAATCCATAGATATTGTATTCTAAATTATCCATAGTCGGTCAGACTTGTGGAACAATTCTGAATAAAGACTATTCTGAATTTAGACTCAAGGAGTTGACTTCTAAATTCACAGACCTCATTATGAATGACGTTGGATGTAACTCTCCACAAACATCTTCATTATAAGATGCTTTGATATTGGTATACTCATTTAGTATCCTATGACCTGAGATGCATACTAGAACTTCCGTTTACCGAGGGTTATTCTTTGATCACTGTTAACCGCTATCGCGTAACTGCCAGTCATAAAGGCTTTGGTTGGGAATAATTCTGACTCCCTTATGCTTTTGGTCTCCAATATTTCTTTCACATGGTGATCAGATGAAGGGCTTTTCATGGGTTTTTCATGATCAAGAGATTCATAATTTCTCATCTTTCACAAAGGTCATCATCTGATTCACAATTGCTACTGCCTCTTGAAAAGAAGAGGTATAGTTGGATTTTTCAACCTATCACAAACACCGATATATTTGATTGCAACCGTGGATCACGCCTCTTAGAGCCGCAACCACTGTGTTCCAATTTAGCGTTCGTTGATTCTAGCATTCATTTGTTGTCCCTCGGTGTCTCAAACGGCTAATTATCAACCACAAAGGTATATTATATCTCATCAGTAGGTTATTTATATTCTGCATTTGCATTGTTTGTAACCCAGATCCTGTCGGTTCATTCTGGTATTTTATTATTACTCCATTGCGTTAACTGTTATTAATCTGATTAATAATTATTAAAACTATTTTTGATAAATAAACCTAACGAAGATACCACTGAACCCAACAGTGGTATCAGAGCAATATGTTTTGATTTAGTATTTGGATGTATGAACTTTTAAACAGTTATACTTTTGAATCATTTTGATCTACTGATATAGATACAATTATGAATCCTATAACTGTGTTCAATTTTAATACGTTTTAATCCATGGATATTGTATTCTAAATTATCCATAGTCGGTCAACTTGTGGGAAAAATTCTGAATAAAGACTATTCTGAATTTAGACTCAAGGAGTTGACTTCTAAATTCACAGACCTCATTATGAATGACGTTGGATGTAACTCGCCACAACCATCTTCATTATAAGATGCTTTGATATTGGTATACTCATTTAGTATCCTATGACCTGAGATGCATACTAGAACTTCCGTTTACCGAGGGTTATTCTTTGATCACTGTCAACACAAAGAAGAAATAAGATGGATAGTTGAATTTTCCTTCCTATCACAAACAACCGATCTTGTTGGATTATGTACGGGTTCGGTTACGTCACGTTACCAGCAGAGCTATGACCCGTAAGAGTTACACCTTTACAAGTTCAAAGAGTTTCAGAACCTGTTGGATTCAGTGGTATCTTGGTTAGGTTTTATTTATCAAAAACAGTTTTGGTAATTATTAATCATATTAATAATATGTAACGCAGCGGAGTAATAATAAAGTAACAGAATGAACCCGACAGGATCTGGGTTACAAACAATGCAAATACAGAATATGAATAACCTACTGATGAGATATAATATACCTTTGTGGTTAATAATTAACCGTTTGAGACACCGAGGGACAACGAATGAACGCTAGAATCAACGAACACTAAATTGGAACACAGTGGTTGCGGCTCTAAAAGGCGTGATCCACGGTTGCAATCAATATATCGGTTGTTTGAAAGTTGAAAGAAAAATCATAGCTTGCACAGTTCTTCTTTTTTGAAGATCAAGAAAACCCATCAAGTTCCTCTTGAATTATATCGTTGCAATGAATGTATCCACTTCCATTTTAAAGAAGACTGCTAATAATGATTGATCAAAGTGTAAGCACAGATGGCAAATGCATGAAGCAGAATTTCATGCTTATAATAATTGGAAAGTTGAGTGAGTGGAGGAAATGTTGAGGGATTTCTGGCTTTTGTCCAAGAACATCGCTTTATAGCAATAATTGAGCAAGGCTTTTTTTTCTTTATTTTATTTATTTAAAATAAATATTAATACTACATAATTTATAACAATTATAAATTATAAAAAACCGATATAGTTCGTAAGCGCCAGTTAATCAAATTAAATGGACTTGATATTTGTTGCCCAAGGTGTAACTCTTACGGGTCATAGCTCGGTTGGTAACGTGACGTAACCGAACCCGTACATAATCTAACAAGTAAAAAAAACTTTTTTTTACGGTCCGCTAAGAAGGTAACTTAGCGAGCTATCTTTGGAATCTGGAGGTAGACTAAGAAGGTAGACTAAGAAGGTAGACTTGTTGGATTATGTACGGGTTCGGTTACGTCACGTTGCCAACCGAGCTATGACCCGTAAGAGTTACACCTTGGGCAACAAATATTAAGTCCACTTAATTTGATTAACTGGCGCTTACGAACTATATCGGTTTTTTTTTATAATTTATAATTGTTATAATTATTTAGTATTAATGTTTATTTAAATAAATAAATAAAGAAAAAGTGATGGAGCACTACCTGGTGTTTGGATCAAGAGACAAGTTGGAGCACTATGTTTGTGATGGCTCAATTATTGCTTTCATTTTGAACGTTCCTTTTAAAAGAAGAAGTGATGGAGCACTACCGGGGGACTTGAGTATTCATCATATTCTCTTTCTCTTTCTATCTCTCTCTTGAAGACCTTGAAGTTGGTGTTATGAAGATTTCTCTTTTCTTCTGCTGGTAGAATCGAACTCTTTGATTTTTCTTTCCACTTTCAAACAACCGATATATTTGATTGCAACCGTGGATCACGCCTTTTAGAGCCGCACCACTGTGTTCCAATTTAGTGTTCGTTGATTCTAGCATTCATTCGTTATCCCTTGGTGTCTCAAACGGTAATTATTAACCACAAAGGTATATTATATCTCATCAGTAGGTTATTCATATTCTGTATTTGCATTGTTTGTAACCCAGATCCTGTCGGGTTCATTCTGGTATTTTATTATTACTCCGCTACGTTACATATTATTAATATGATTAATAATTATCAAAACTGTTTTGATAAATAAATCTAACCAAGATACCACTGAACCCAACAGTGGTATCAGAGCCAGGCTTACAACATGCAAATCAGATCCAGTCTGTTAACTGTTTATAGATCACAAACTTTAAAATTATTTGAAGTTTCTGATTTATATTATTTTGGGCAACTTGTTTATTTTGGTTAAATATTTATTAACCAAAAGATTGCCCGTATTATTTTGATTGTGTTTTAATATGTAAATCTGGCTAGACCCTATGGTTGAATGGTTGTGATGTGATTTGTTATTGTTAAAGTTTTTAGTTTTATGGTTTTTGGCCCATTTGATGACTCAAAGTTGTAATAGATTAGAGTTTTCTTTTATTTTGTATTTCTTTTGTAAATATTGTAATATTTGAAGACCCGAAGTCAAAACTGGAGACAAGTCGAATCAAGGAGTCAGTGGGAGCCCATCAAGACAACTAGATGCACTTAGGTCCATCCTTGTGGTTGTTTTGTGTTTTCACTCATGACCTAGCTTGATCTTGCTATTTGGCTCTAGCGAGATCAAACAATCATAGCCATTAGATTTACATATTATTTTGCTATTATGGTTGCTTTATTTTATATCACCCAACCTAATATCAAACTAATTAAATTTTTTTTACAATCAAAATAAATAACAAGTTTTAAACTTATTTTTACAACTTGTTAAATTATTAAAACAAATTGTTTGTTTTAAATGGGATAATCGGATAAGTTTTCTAATTCAAAATTAGTTTGAATTTCAAAACTTAAAACTTGATAATTTTTAAATTAAAATTAATTATCCATTTAAAAGGATAACTAGATAAGTTTTCGAATTTAAAATTAGTTTAAATTTTAAAACTTAAATCTTAATAATTTAAAATTATCACTTAAAAATCGGTTGTTTATCTCGCGATGAACCTAGTTTTAATAAAGTTTTTAAAATCTGGTGTCCCGAGAGCTGAAAGGGTTCGTCATTTATTATCACGAACTATATATTGTAAAACTAACTTTTACGACGCACGTATAACTTAATTATACGTTGTGTTTGACCCTATTAGGTAAACACTAAAATTGGATCCCATAGATAAAATCAATAGTCTATGCCACCCTACTATAAGGAACACTTGGAACATTATCGAAACATCAGTGTTTGGAGCCACAGCACCGCACTTGATGTGTAGTTTATTCTTCCAAGGTGCAAGGGTTTTGTTGACACATCCGGCCCTTTCACAAGTAACTGTTTTAGGATGACTATTACTTTCTCTCTTGTTACTGCCACAGCTGTCTAGAGAGAAAAGTGGCATAGATGAGGCTAACGTATCAATGCATTGACAAATGTTGTCGTTGCGGCCTCATACACGAGAGTTGTGCAATTTTCACAATTGATAAACATTATCAGTCTGCCTAATCACTTACTAATGTTGTGTGCCCCAGCTGCCTTTAGTGACTGACCAAGCCAGATTCCCATTCCTTATTTAAAATTACTGTAAATGGGTCATTAATTAAAATAAGGAAACAATACATCGAAATACTAATTAATTTATTTTGCTTATAGATGTCTTCAGAAACCAATAACTCCTTCATTCTCAAGTCTATTCTTGAGAAAGAGAAACTTGATAAAACCAACTTTCTCGTATGGCACCGCAATCTGAGATTGGTTCTCAAGATGGCGAAAAAGCTCTATGTTATAGATAGCGCTGTTCCCAACGAGCCTGAAAACAATACGGCCGCAGCCCGTAGAACTTGGGAAAAATTTAAGGAGGATGCCGATGAGGTAGCCTGCCTTATGCTAGCCACCATGTCTCCTGATCTCCAGAAGAACATGGAGGACATGACTGCATTTGACATGATTGAGCAACTTAAGGGCATGTTTCAGAAACAGGCCCGACAAGAGCGCTATGATACGATGAAGCAGCTTATTTCCTGCAAAATGCAAGTAGGCTCGCCTGTTAGTGCCCATATGCTTAAAATAAAAGGGTACATCGACCAAATGGCCAAACTTGGTTATCCTATGCAAGATGAAATGGCAGTAGACTTCATTTTGAACTCCCTGCCTAGTTCTTACGACCAGTTCATAATGAACTTTAATATGAATGCGTGGGTTAAGAGTGTAGCTGAACTACACGGTATGCTCAAAACTGCTGAGCAAAACATACCAGGTAAAGCTAGTCAAATGTTGATGGACCGATCTACTGGTGTTAGGAAACCGAATCCCAAGAAAAAACTTATAACAATAAGGGTAAAGGTAAAGTTGTTGCTGCCAAGCTTGCCACCAACAACAAACAGCTGGCGAAAAACAAGCAGCGCCCCCTCCTGAGGAGCGACACTGTTTTGAATGCAATAAGATGGGACACTGGAGGCGTAACTGTCCTGACTATCTAGCCAAGCTGAAGGTGAAGAAGGCCAATGGTGAAGGCTCTTCTTCAGGTATTCTGATTTATGTTATTGAACTTTTCACTGTTTCCAGCAACACATGGGTATTTGATACTGGATGTGGTTACCACATCATTAATGTCTTACAGGAGCCTGAAAAGTGGAAAGAAACTGAAACAAGGCGACATGGAGCTCATCGTTGGTGATGGGAAAAGAGTACCGGTTCTAGCAACTGGAACATATCATCTTTCTTGTCCATCTGGTCTTGTAATTACTTTAAATAATTGTTTGTTTGCTCCTGGTTTAACCAGAAACATTATTTCAGTTTCTTTATTGTTTGAACAAGGATTCAAGTATGTTTTTAATGATGCTGTTATTTCTGCCTACTTGAATGATATCTTTTATTTTGAGGCTAAAACTCGAAGTGGTATTTATGAGATTGATATTCAAACAAACAATAATGTATATAATCTTTCTAAACGTATCAAATCAGGAATTAACGATACGTTTCTATGGTATTGTAGACTTGGCCACATAAGCAAGGCCCGTGTGAAAAGGCTTCAGTCCGAAGGATTCTTGAATCCACAGGACATGAATCTTTTGATGAATGCGAATCTTACTTAGCTGGCAAACTCACAAAGGATCCTTTCACCCGTGTTGGTGAACGGGCTAAGGATCTGTTAGCACTTATACATTCTGATGTATGTGGTCCTTTCAGAACCATGTCTAGAAATCACGAAAGATACTTTGTTACGTTTATTGACGATTATAGTCGATACGCTATGTCTATCTTATGAAGCATAGACATGAAACCTTTGAAAAGTTCAAAGAGTTTCAGAACGAAGTAGAAAACCAACTTGATAAGACTATCAAAGTACTTCGATCAGATCGAGGTGGAGAATACCTAAGCCAAGAGTTCATTGTGTGAAGTCACTGGATCGATAAACATCCGAGCACGTTCTTGACGGAAGGATAAAACCAAAAGACAAACAATAGTACGAACAAGAATCGAATGATTTCATTGATAAAACATAACGATTTTAAGCTCGTTACAACTTAAGAATCAAGACTTTTGGCAAGGGGAGATCGAGCATGATCTCCCCTCTCATCCGGCAACGCCTGGGCGCCGGGCACACTCTCTAAAATCCTTAGGTTTCTACACATTGAAACTGGTATATATAGGCCTCGGCCCATATTAGATGCGACTGGGCCCATTCGTGCGATTGGACCATACGTATGGTTCAATCGTACGACTGGACCATGCGTATGGATCAATCGTACGACTGGACCATTCTTATGGTTCATCTTACGAATGCCCCAATCGCATCTCTCAGTCGCACGACTGGTCCATTATCATGGCTCAGTCGTACGACTGAGTCTCATTTGCATATGCTCCTGCGAATGACCCAGTTTCATGTGTTTACAAGGTGTATAACATTAAGCCTAGACTATTCGTCAAGCGACGGACACACTATATATGACTATATATGCTCCAACACATTGATCATCTAAAGGAATGTGGAATTGTTTCACAGTTCACTCCACCCGGTACACCCTAACTTAATGGCGTGAGTGAGAGGAGAAATCGAACCCTACTTAATATGGTTCGATCGATGATATGTAGAACTAATATACCTCACTCCTTTTGGAGTTATGCTCTTATGACCGCCGCCCGCCTTGTCAATCTGGCACCGACTAAGAAGGTAGATAAAACTCCATATGAGATATGGCATGGGTCTAAACCCAATTTGTCTTACCTTAGAGTATGGGGATGTGATGCTTATGTCATTAGCGAGTCTAATGACAAGCTAGATCCTCGAGGCGAAAAAGCTATTTTCATTGGATACTATAATAGAAGCGGGTATTACTTTTACCATCCTGATGCAAATATGATTTCCATCAAAAGGAAGGCACATTTCCTCGAGAAAGAGTTTCTTGATCGAGGAACTGGAAGTAATATTGTGGATCTTAAAGAAATTCGAGAACCACAAACAAACGCTGATGTTGTCGGTGAGTCTGAACAACAAGAAATTGTTACTGATTCAGACATAAACACAAGCGTTCGCAGAAGTAGCAGAACTCGTAAAGAACCTGACAGATATCTTTGGAATCTAGAGGGTCCTGAGGTTCTGGTAGTAGCTGATTATGGTGATGAACCTACTAACTACAAATCTGCTATCTCAGATCCGGAATCTGCGAAATGGCTAGATGCCATGAATGCCGAGATGCAATCCATGCGAGACAATCAAGTCTGGGACTTGGTTGAGCTACCTCCCGGTTCACGGGCTGTAGGGAGCAAGTGGCTTTTCAAGAGAAAAACCGACATGCATGGAAATGTACACACCTATAAAGCACGCTAGTTGCGAAAGGTTTCACTCAAACTCAAGGTGTTGACTATGATGAAACTTTCTCACCCGTTGCTATGATCAAATCGATTAGGATATTGCTTGCCATAGCCGCGTACTATGATTACGAGATATGGCAAATGGATGTCAAAACCGCTTTTCTAAATGGACATCTCTCTGAAGATGTCTATATGTTCAGCCTGATGGTTTGTCGATCCACAATATCCAAATAAGGTGTGCAAACTGAATAAGTCCATTTATGGACTTAAACAGGCATCCCGTAGCTGGAATCTTCATTTTGATCAGAGAATCGTCGAATTCGGTTTTGTCAAAAGGGAAGATGAGCCTTGTGTTTACAGAAAGCCTAGTGGGAGCACTATTTCGTTCCTCATATTATATGTGGATGATATACTGATCATTGGAAATAATATCTCAATGCTTAACGAAGTTAAAAAATGGTTGGGAGCTGTTTCGCAATGAAAGATCTTGGAGAAGCTGCTACATTCTAGGAATAAAGATCTATAGGGATAGATCTAAGCGGCTTCTAGGGCTTAGTCAAAGCACATACATAGACAAAATGATGACACGCTTTAAGATGGAAAACTCCAAGAAAGGAGGTGTTCCAATGACTAAAGGTACCGTGTTGAACAAATCGCAATCTCCTTCAACGGACATTGATATTAACGAATGGAAAAGGTTCCATATGCTTCAGCGATTGGTTCCATCATGTATGCTATGCTGTGCACTAGACCTGACGTCTCCTATGCTTTGAGCATTACTAGCCGTTATCAGCAAAACCCTGGCTTTGCCCATTGGACTGCAGTTAAGAACATTCTGAAGTACTTGAGAAGGACTAAAGACATGTTTTTAATATATGGAGGAGTTGAAGAACAGCTCACTGTAAGATGTTACACTGATGCTAGTTTTCAAACTGACCGAGACGACTCTCGCTCACAATCTGGTTTTGTATTCACACTCAATGGTGGAGCCATCTCTTGGAAAGTTCCAAGCAAAGTGTGGTGGCAGATTCTACCACTGAATCTGAATACATTGCAGCATCTGATGCTGCAAAGGAAGCTGCTTGGATGAAGAAGTTCATAACCGATCTCGATGTGGTTCCAAGTATTCAGCAACCAATCGAGATATTTTGTGATAACACAGGTGCTATTGCTCAAGCCAAAGAGCCCAGATCTCATCACAGGGCCAAGCACATTCAGAGGAAGTTTCATTATATACGGACATGGTGAAACAGGGAGACATCGTGATAAGGAAAATCGACACAGATCAAAACCTAGCAGACCCGTTTACTAAGCCCATGACTCAGAACAAGCATGATCTACATAGAAATGCGATCGGGATTAGATTAGCTAGTGATATGTTTTGATTTAGTATTTGGATGTATGAACTTTTAAACAGTTATAGTTTTGAATTCATTTTGATCTACTGATATAGATACAATTATGAATCCTATAACTGTGTTTGATTTTAATACGTTTAATCCATGGATATTGTATTCTAAATTATCCATAGTCGATCAGACTTGTGGGAACAATTCTAAATTAAGACTATTCTGAATTTAGACTCAAGAGTTGACTTCTAAATTCACAGACCTCATTATGAATGACGTTGGATGTAACTCGCCACACACCGTCTTTATTATAAGATGCTTTGATACTGGTATACTCATTTAGTATCCTATGACCTGAGATGCATACTAGAACTTCCGTTTACCGAGGGTTATTCTTTGATCATTGTCACCGCTTTCGCGTAACTGCCGGTCATAAAGGCTTTGGTTGGGAATAATTCTGAATTCAGTGGGAGTTGTATGTAGTCAATAAGGGATTCTGTACTCTTACACTATATTACAGTTAGCATCGTGGCGCCCTCGTTGATTCAAACTGGTGAAGTGTGAGGCCTCACCCAAACTGATATAGTGCTCCCCATACAATATGATTCCACTACAAGAGAAACGATATAGTGCTCCCACTAGCCTTTCTGTAAACACAAGCTCATCTTCACTTTTGACAAAACCAAATTCGACGATTCTCTGATCAAAATAAGATTCCAGCTACGGGATGCCTGTTTAAGTCCATAAATGACTTATTCAGTTTGCACACCTTATTTGGATATTGTGGATCGACAAACCATCGGGCTGAACCATATAGACACTCTTCAGAGATTGTCGATTTAGAAAAGCAGTTTTGACATCCATTTGCCATATCTCGTAATCATAGTACGCTGCTATGGCAAGCAATATCCTAATCGATTTGATCATAGCACGGGTGAAAAAGTTTCATCATAGTCAACACCTTGAGTTTGAGTGAAACCTTTCTCAACTAGCCGTGCTTTATAGGTTTGTACATTTCCATGCATGTCGGTTTTTCTTTTGAAAAGCTACTTGCTCCCTACAGCCCGTGAACCGGGAGGTAGCTTAACCAAGTCCTAGACTTGATTGTCTCGCATGGATTGCATCTCGGCGTTCATGGCATCTAGCCATTTCGCAGATTCTGGATCTGAGATAGCAGATTTGTAGTTAGTAGGTTCATCACCAGAATCAGCTACTACCAGAACCTCAGGACCCTCTATATTCCAAAGATATCTGTTAGGTTCTTTGCGAGTTCTGCTACTTCTGTGAACGCTTGTGTTTATGTCTGAATCTGTAACAATTTCTTGTTGTTCAGACGCACCGACTACATCAGCGTTTGTTTGTGGTTCTCGAATTTCTTCAAGATCCACAATATTACTTCCAGTTCCTCGATCAAGAAACTCTTTCTCGAGGAAATGTGCCTTCCTTTTGATGGAAATCATATTTGCATCAGGATGGTAAAAGTAATACCCGCTTCTATTATAGTATCCAACAAAATAGCTTTTTCGCCTCGAGGATCTAGCTTGTCATTAGACTCGCTAGTGACATAAGCATCACATCCCCATACTCTAAGGTAAGACAAATTGGGTTTAGACCCATGCCATATCTCATATGGAATTTTATCTTCCTTCTTAGTCGGTGCCAGATTGACAAGGCGGGCGGCGGTCATAAGAGCATAACTCCAAAAGGAGTGAGGTAAGTTAGTTCTACACATCATCGATCGAACCATATTAAGTAGGGTTCGATTTCTCCTCTCACTCACGCCATTAAGTTGGGGTATGCCGGGTGGAGTGAACTGTGAAACAATTCCACATTCCTTTAGATGATTAATGAACTCTTGGCTTAGGTATTCTCCACCTCGATCTGATCGAAGTACTTTGATAGTCTTATCAAGTTGGTTTTCTACTTCGTTCTGAAACTCTTTGAACGTTTCAAAGGTTTCATGTCTATGCTTCATAAGGTAGGCATAGGCGTATCGACTATAATCATCAATAAACATAACAAAGTATCTTTCGTGATTTCTAGACATGGTTCTGAAAGGACCACATACATCAGAATGTATAAGTGCTAACAGATCCTTAGCCCGTTCACCAACACGGGTGAAAGGATCCTTTGTGAGTTTGCCAGCTAAGTAAGATTCGCATTCATCAAAAGATTCATGTCCTGTGGATTCAAGAATCCCTTCGGACTGAAGCCTTTTCACACGGGCCTTGCTTATGTGGCCAAGTCTACAATGCCATAGAAACGTATCGTTAATTCCAGATTTGATACGTTTAGAAAGATTATATACATTATTGTTTGTTTGAATATCAATCTCATAAATAAAACTTCAAGGTTTAGCCTCAAAATAAAAGATATCATTCAAGTAGGCAGAAATAATAGCATCATTAAAAATATACTTGAATCCTTGTTCAAACAATAAAGAAACTGAAATAATGTTTCTGGTTAAATCAGGAGCAAACAAACAATTATTTAAAGTAATTACAAGACCAGATGGACAAGAAAGATGATATGTTCCAGTTGCTAGAACCGGTACTCTTTTCCCATCACCAACGATGAGCTCCATGTCGCCTTGTTTCAGTTTCTTCCACTTTTCAGGCTCCTGCAAGACATTAATGATGTGGTAACCACATCCAGTATCAAATACCCATGTGTTGCTGGAAACAGTGAAAAGTTCAATAACATAAATCAGAATACCTAAAGAAGAGCCTTCACCATTGGCCTTCTTCACCTTCAGCTTGGCTAGATAGTCAGGACAGTTACATCTCCAGTGTCCCATCTTATTGCATTCAAAACAGTGTCGCTCCTCAGGAGGGGGCGCTGCTTTGTTTTTCGCCAGCTGTTTATTGTTGGTGGCAAGCTTGGCAGCAACAACTTTACCTTTACCCTTATTGTTATAAGTTTTTTTCTTGGGGTTCGGTTTCCTAACACCAGTATATCGGTCCATCAACATTTGACTAGCTTTACCTGGTATGTTTTGCTCAGCAGTTTTGAGCATACCGTGTAGTTCAGCTACACTCTTAACCCACGCATTCATATTAAAGTTCATTATGAACTGGTCGTAAGAACTAGGCAGGGAGTTCAAAATGAAGTCTACTGCCATTTCATCTTGCATAGGATAACCAAGTTTGGCCATTGGTCGATGTACCCTTTTATTTTAAGCATATGGGCACTAACAGGCGAGCCTACTTGCATTTTGCAGGAAATAAGCTGCTTCATGGTATCATAGCGCTCTTGTCGGGCCTGTTTCTGAAACATGCCCTTAAGTTGCTCATCATATCAAATGCAGTCATGTCCTCCATGTTCTTCTGGAGATCAGGAGATATGGTGGCTAGCATAAGGCAGGCTACCTCATCGGCATCCTCCTTAAATTTTTCCCATGTTCTACGGGCTTCGTCCGTATTGTTTTCAGGCTCGTTGGGAACAGCGCTATCTATAACATAGAGCTTTTTCGCCATCTTGAGAACCAATCTCAGATTGCGGTGCCATACGAAAAGTTGGTTTTATCAAGTTTCTCTTTCTCAAGAATAGACTTGAGAATGAAGGAGTTATTGGTTTCTGAAGACATCTATAAGCAAAATAAATTAATTAGTATTTTCGATGTATTGTTTCCTTATTTTAATTAATGACCCATTTACAGTAATTTTAAATAAGAAATGGGAATCTGGCTTGGTCAGTCACTAAAGGCAGCTGGGGCACACAACATTAGTAAGTGATTAGGCAGACTGACAATATTATCAATTGTGAAAATTGCACAACTCTCGTGTATGAGGCCGCAACGACAACATTTGTCAATGCATTGATACGTTTAGCCTCATCTATGCCCACTTTTCTCTCTAGACAGTTGTGGCACGTAACAAGAGAGAAAAGTAATAGTCATCCTAAAACAGTTATTTGTGAAAAGGCCGGATGTGTCAACAAAACTCTTGCACCTTGGAAGAATAAACTACACATCAAGTGCGGTGCTGTGGCTCCAAACACTGATGTTTCGCTTAATGTTCCAAGTGTTCCTTATAGTAGGGTGGCATAGACTATTGATTTTTATCTGTGGGATCCAATTTTAGTGTTTACCGAATAGGGTCAAACACAACGTATAATTAAGTTATACGTGCGTCGTAAAAGTTAGTTTTACAATATATAGTTCGTGATAATAAATGACGAACCCTTTCAGCACTCGGGACACCAGATTTTAATACCTTATTAAAACTAGGTTCATCGCGAGATAGACAACCGATTTTTAAGTTGATAATTTTAAATTATTAAGATTTAAGTTTTAAAATTTAAACTAATTTTAAATTCGAAAACTTATCTAGTTATCCTTTTAAATGGATAATTAATTTTAATTTAAAAATTATCAAGTTTTAAGTTTTGAAATTCAAACTAATTTTGAATTTGAAAACTTATCCGATTATCCCCTTTAAAACAAACAATTTGTTTTAATAATTTAACAAGTTGTAAAAATAAGTTTAAAACTTGTTATTTATTTTGATTGTAAAAAAAACTTTTTTTTAATTAGTTTGATATTAGGTTGGGTGATATAAAATAAAGCAACCATAATAGCAAAATAATATGTAAATCTAATGGCTATGATTGTTTGATCTCGCTAGAGCCAAATAGCGAGATCAAGCTAGGTCATAGGTGAAAACACAAAACAACCACAAGGATAAACCTAAGTGCATCTAGTTGTCTTGATGGGCTCCCACTGACTCCTTGATTCGTCTTGTCTCCAGTTTTGACTTCGGGTCTTCAAATATTACAATATTTACAAAAGAAATACAAAATAAAAGAAAACTCTAATCTATTACAACTTTGAGCCATCAAATGGGCCAAAAACCATAAAACCAAAAACTTTAACAATAACAAATCACATCACAACCATTCAACCACAGGGTCTAGCTAGATTTACATATTAAAACACAATCAAAATAATACGGGCATTTTTTGGTTAATAAATATTTAAACAAAATAAACAAGTTGCCCAAAATAATATAAATCAGAAACTTCAAATAATTTTAAAGTTTGTGATCTATAACCAGTTAACAGACCGGATCTGATTTGCATGTATAAGCCTGGCTCTGATACCACTGTTGGATTCAGTGGTATCTTGGTTAGGTTTATTTATCAAAAACAGTTTTGATAATTATTAATCATATTAATAATATGTAACGCAGCGGAGTAATAATAAAATACCAGAATGAACCCGACAGGATCTGGGTTACAAACAATGCAAATACAGAATATGAATAACCTACTGATGAGATATAATATACCTTTGTGGTTAATAATTAACCGTTTGAGACACCGAGGGACAACGAATGAACGCTAGAATCAACGAAAACTAAATTGGAACACAGTGGTTGCGGCTCTAAGAGGCGTGATCCACGGTTGCAATCAAATATATCGGTTGTTTGAAAGTTGAAAGAAAAATCAAAGCTTGCACAGTTTTTCTTTTTTAAAGATCAAGAAAAACCATCAAGTTCCTCTTGAATTATATCGTTGCAATGAATGTATCCACTTTCATTTTAAAGAAGACTGCTAATAATGATTGATCAAAGTGTAAGCACAGATGGCAAATGCATGAAGCAGAATTTCATGCTTATAATAATTGGAAAGTTGAGTGAGTGGAGGAAATGTTGAGGGATTTCTGGCTTTTGTACAAGAACATCGCTTTATAGCAATAATTGAGCAAGGTTTTTTTTCTTTATTTTATTTATTTAAAATAAATATTAATACTAAATAATTTATAACAATTATAAATTATAAAAAACCGATATAGTTTGTAAGCGCCAGTTAATCAAATTAAATGGACTTAATATTGTTGCCCAAGGTGTAACTCTTACGGGTCATAGCTCGGTTGGCAACGTGACGTAACCAAACCCGTACATAATCCAACAAGCTCCCACTTGGACGGCATTCGGTTATATTCCACGTAGACAGTCAGCGGCGCTCTAGCTGCACATGGCTGCCCCCAAAAAGGTATGACACTTTAAAATCATTAACCAAACATCTTCTTCTAGTATCATTTTACTATAACAAGACAATAAACTTATGGTAATCATAGTCATTTATCCTTTCTGTAAAAGACATCAATTGAGTCATTGAGATTAATTCTCATATGGAGCTCAATCATTATTGTTCTCGATCCAGATTCAAAATGGTCCAATCAAACACACAGTTAGTTTGGGTGAGGCCTCACACTTCACCAGTTTGAATCAACGAGGGCGCCACGATGTCTAACTGTTACATATAATGTAAGAGTACAGAATCCCTTATTGACTACATACAACAATTACGTGTTCCAATTCGGTCCGCTCCCGTGTTATGGTGTGACAACTTAGGTGCTACATACTTATCAGCTAATCCTGTCTTCCATGCTCGTACAAAACATGTGGAGGTAGATTATCTATTTGTTCTTGAGAAGGTTGCTCAAGGTCAGCTTTCAGTTCAATTTATCACCACAGATGACCAGATTGCAGATGTCTTCACAAAACCTTTATCTTCTCGAAATTAAACAAAACCTCTTATCTGTTCAAAAATTCTGTCATGATAATAATGTTTATTTTGAGTTTCACTCTACCTTCTTTTCTGTGAAGGACAAGTCTACACACACTATCCTCCTCACGGGTCCAAGCACTGACGGGCTATACTCTTTCAAGCTCCCGTGTTCACAAGCTGTTCCTGAAGTAGCGTTTTCCACAAGACGAGCATCCTCCAACCTTTGGCATCAAAGATTGGGACATCCTCATCCACAACTTTTGAAGTCAATGCTATCTTTTTATCATTTACCTTTAGAAAAAGATGGTTCTCTTTCCTTTTGTGAATCCTGTTCAATTGGAAAATCTTCCAAACTACATTTGTTGAATTCTACCTTTCACAGTTCAAATGTGTTAGACCTTGTGTTTTGTGATGTTTGGGGTCCTTCTGCTATTACATCTATCGAGGGTCACAATTATTTCCTTTTGTGTGTTGATCATTATTCAAAATTCATGTGGTTTTTCCCATTCAAATTAAAATCTGAAGTTTTTGACTTATTTAAACAATTCATGATTATGGCAGAACGTCAGTTTAATACCAAACTCAAACAAGTTCAAACAGATTGGGGTGGTGAATTTCGGAATCTCTCCTCCTTTTTTCGCTCCCTAGGGGTCATTCACCGTCTTTCGTGTCCACATACTAGTGAACAAAACGGTATTGTGGAACGTCGACATCGCCATGTCGTCGAAACCGGTCTCACTTTGCTTGCTCATTCTCATGTACCACACCGTTTCTGGAATTACGCCTTTGACACGGCAACTTACCTTATCAACCGCATGCCCTCTCGTACCAACTCCTACATCTCACCTTTTGAACGTCTGTTTCATCGTCCTCCCGATTACTCGTTTTTACGAGTTTTTGGTTCTCAATGTTTTCCCTACCTTCGTCCTTACAACAAACACAAATTGAGTTTCGCTCCATGCCGTGCGTTTTCTTAGGCTACAGCCCAGATCACCACGGCTATCGTTGTTTTGACCCTAAAGTGACCGCATGTACATTGCCCGTCATGTTCGCTTCAACGAACTCTGTTTCCCATTTCACCAACTTACATCTACCCCACCTACAAAACCCCCAACCAATCCCTACATATCCGCTTATCCCGACCCACTCCCTTTCTTTGACACTACTACTACCACTATCCCCACTCCACCCCCACCACCACCGCCACCCCCACCACCTCCCCCTATAAAGACTTAACAACGACGCCACAAAACTGCCGCAGCCCCTACACCAACTCCTACTCACACTCAACCACCCAACCCACCTCCTACTACGCCAAACAACCACCCAACACCCGCAACTACTACCTTCCAGCCCTCAAACCAAACGGCCCACCTACTGCTCCCCGACAACAACCGTCCAACCTAAGACCTGCCCCTAAACCTACCAAACCATACAATCCAGCCTCATTCCACACCACTCCTCTTCCCCAAGACACTGTACCCACCTCCTTTATCGTTGCTAACAAATTACCACAATGGCGTGCTGCCATGGCTGATGAATACTCGGCTTTGTTGAGGAATGGGACATGGACACTGGTTCCTCGTGTTCCTGGTTCCAATGTAGTTGACTGCAAATAGGTTTACAAGATTAAGAGAGACCCACAAGGGGCTATTCAACGATACAAAGCACGTTTGTGTGCACGAGGCTTTCAACAACAGTCCGGTGTTGATTATGATGACACTTTCAGCCCCGTTGTGAAGGCGACCACCATTCGCCTCATGTTATCTCTAGCAGTTACACAACAGTGGTCTCTTAGACAGTTGGACATTCAAAACACATTCTTACATGGGGACTTAAAGGAGCGGGTCTATCTCCAACAACCACCGGGTTTTGTTGACCCGACAAAGCCGAATCATGTGTCTTCTCCACAAATCATTGCATGGGCTCAAACAAGCACCAAGAGCTTGGTTTCAACAACTATCCACCACACTTTACAAGCTTGGTTTTCGTGGCTCCAAAACAGATCCATCTTTGTTTATCTACTCCTCGGGCCGCACCTTACTTTATATGCTTGTTTATGTTGATGATATAATTTTGACAGGTAATGATTCACAGGCAATTAACTCAGTTTTTCAGCACCTTGCTCGTACCTTCCCTGTACAAGACTTGGGTCGCTTATCCTATTTCTTGGGTATTGAGATTGCTCCTCAAGGAACAGACATTGTTTTATCTCAACAAAAGTATCTTTTGGAGCTGTTACAAAAGGCCGGTCTGTCAGACGCCAAACCTGTCTCCTCCCCTATCACCACTAACGCCAACTTGGCTCTTGGAGACAGCCCACCGTTTGACAACCCAGTCAAATATCGACAAGTAGTTGGGCTCTTCAATATGCCACCTTATCCAGACCAGACATTGCCTACGCCATTAACAAATTCTGCCAATTTATGCACTCCCCGACGGAAAATCATTGGTCCACTGTCAAACGAATCTTACGGTATCTCAAAGGTACTATCTCTTATGGGATACTTATCCAACGGCACTCCTCTTCCGTTCTACATGCCTATGCCGACTCCACTCACAATAGTCTGTCGGCTTTCTCTGATGCGGACTGGGCAGGTTGCCCAGATGACCGTCGATCCACGGGGGGATATGCTATCTATCTAGGCTCAAACCTTGTGTCCTGGTCTGCACGTAAACAGAAGACTGTCTCTCGGTCATCTACAGAGTCCGAGTACAAAGCCCTTGCAGACACAGTTGCTGAACTCACATGGCTACATGCTCTTCTACATGAGTTACGTGTTCCAATTCGGTCCGCTCCCGTGTTATGGTGTGACAACTTAGGTGCTACATACTTATCAGCTAATCCTGTCTTCCATGCTCGTACAAAACATGTAGAGGTAGATTATCACTTTGTTCGTGAGAAGGTTGCTCAAGGTCAGCTTTCAGTTCAATTTATCACCACAGATGACCAGATTGCAGATGTCTTCACAAAACCTTTATCTTCTCCAAGATTTTTGTTCTTACGATCCAAGCTAAGAGTCGCTCCCCGGCCTTAGCTTGCGGGGGGATATTAGACAAATATTAGTTTGTATTTATTAGGCAATAAATGTTAGTCAATAGTGGATCCATGATATAAGGGATTAGGTTGAATGGATCCATGCTTTAAGGATTATGCTTCCTTTATTTATGTTTCATGTCTTGCCTTATTGTCCTATATAAAGGACCTGCCATTGTTTTACACAGAATCACAAAATACATTACAATTTCTGATTACCAATCTTAACTCATCTGCTGTTCCTGTGTCAAAGTGAGCAATCCTATTTAAGTTAAAGAAGGATAAACTCACTGTTTTACCATTCACCTTTCCCGTGAGTTGTGTTGTGGCGGGGGATTATTTCCTGGCTCCTTCTTCAGGGTAGACATCCATTCCAATGTTGCATTCACATAGATATCCTAAACGCCATCATTGTTGAAGCTTAAATGTTGTTCCCAACCCAATCTAGTGAAGCATTCAACTATTCCTGTCACACCCCAATCTTGACGGCGGAAACGTCGAGGCGTGAGAGTTACGATTGTTCACAGCCACATAACGCTATTGCCTGAAACATGTTAAAAATATAAGGTCAACATATTGTTGGTGAGTATTCTATAGTTCTGCATACATAAGTATATAAAAGATGGCAATTCATGTTGTAAATTAGAGAACAAGGTAACTAGGGATGTAAGACAGAATGCACAATCAAACCTTGACAAAGTTTCATAAGTCTCAAACGTGTACTTGGACCAACCAAGTTATAAGTATATACGATTAGCTAAGTGTACTTGGATCAACCAAGCAGGCTTGTCAGGCCCATAGATCTATGACGTCGCCAGGCTAGCAATAGTTAATGATTGTACATGTATTCGACATTACATGGTAGCTACAATATTCAACTAATCACAACATACAAGTAAATTGCCATAAGTTTACAAGAATCAAACGTTTACAAGTGCAATGATTAATAAGTAACATGTTTCACCCCAAAGTGTGAAAATATGAAAAAGGGGTATAGAAATACTCACATGGCGATTAAGTATATATTGGATGATTAATAAGAAATAATAACGCGCGTCGTTTCAACGAATTCCCTTACAAGGTACCTATAACGTATTTATTTCAAGATTAAGTTCGATAATAAGTTTAACAATTAAACGTGAACCAAAGTTTTACGATTTTGAAGTTTTGTATACTATATTTATTCAGAAGAAATATATCTTTTAAGTGTTTTAATCTAGAAATGAAATTAAGTTTAATAACAGATAATGTTTGAATATATTTTGTATATATTCTTTGTAATAAATATCGTTACAATAATGTATTAGCCGATAATTTATTAATCTAAATTAATTGTCAAAGTATATTTTATAATAAATTACGTTCGTAAATAATTGTGAAATTATAAGATGTAAAATCTATAATTTACAGGACTATTTCATAATTAAACATGATATAGTGTCCATTTTTATAAAAATAATTGTTTATAATATTTATAAATAATATTTTATAAATATTATTAAGGGTTTTTAACTAAAATAAATTTACAGAAATTATCTACGTAACATTTTAAATAAGAAAGTTTATAAGATTTATTTTTTATAATTTTTAGGAATTTTTCTAATATTTTTAGGGGCTTAAAAAGCTAATTAAAAAAAGTAAGGGGAGTGCCCGGGGTCGAACCCGGGACCTCCTGTTACACACACGCACTAAACCAGTGAACCAAGGGCTTAAGCCGCGATAACATATGGTTTTTAATCCACTTAAACACAATTTTAACCAAACCCCCAATTCATAAGAACCCTAATTTCGATTGGATTCAAATTGACCCCCAATTCAAAGTTGTTAATCGGATTAATGTTAGGGCTTTTGTTCCCCAACAGAAATCGAACCTATATGTATGTTCAATTACCCGAATTTCTCACGGATCGATGATGAACTCTCGAAGAACAGCCGCGACTGTGTTGTGATCCGTTCAGGTTACAATCGATGATGAAACTCAAATTCGCTTCACAGAAAGCTTTGAATAAGTTGAATGATGGAAAGCCCTATGTTGATTTCGGGTTTTGAATCTCTGAAGATGGTGTTCGAATAGTTGCAAGTTCGCGAAAGAGATGATGATCGATGCTTATGTTCGCGTTTGATTCAGATGGAATTGAAAGTTGTGAATGCTTAGGAATGATTAGATGATCGTTTATATAGGTTCAATTTCGACAATTATTAATGTTGAGTGGTTTTAATTAGGTATGTTTAGTGGGTATTTTTAGTGGTCCATTATATGAAATCCTGGTGTTTTTTACTCGAATTAATGCGTGTTGACAGGTTCACGATAACCCCACGAACGTTTTGGTGTAATTTGGGGATTTAAAATCCAGGTTTTGGGGTGTAATGGAGCTCGCCGGCGCCGCGGCCGGCGGTCGCCGGTCCGGCCACCGGAATTACGAGAGAAAGAGAGAGAAAGCAGTAGGTGTTTGGTTTTTTTACATGTTTGGTCCCTGTGGTTTATGTTTTGTTTGTTTAAATCCAAACTTACAATTATTTAGGTTAGTTAAATTACAGTTTGGTCCCTGAAATTATCATTGTTATCATTTTATGTAGTAATTGTTTAGTCTTTACATATTAAAACATATATTATCATTATTATTTATCATTATTATTATTAATACTTTTATTATTATTATTATTAAGATTATTATTATTAAGATTATTATTATTAAGATTATTATTATTATTATTATTATTTATTATTATTATTATTATTATTATTATTATTATTATTATTATTATATAAATAAAAAAATTATTATAAGCTTTCAAGTCGAAGTCAATTTAAAGCCATACGTAAACGTAACCCATGAGTTTCATATTAGGCATCAAGGGCACTTATTATAACGACGTAAATTTTTAGTTAACGTAAAATTACCAGATGTTACAGTCTCCCCTACTTTAAAGAATTTCGTCCCGAAATTAAGAATAAACTAGACAAACAAATACGGGTATCTCTCCTTCATATGATCCTCACGCTCTCAAGTGAACTCAGCTCCACACTTATTCTCCCAACGAACCTTGACAATTGGAATAGTTGTGGTTCTAGTCTTCTTCATGATGCGATCCATAATTTCAACAGGTTTCTCAATAAAGTGCAATGACTCGTCGATCTGAATGTCTTCCAGTGGAACATGCAGACTCTCGTCGGGCAAACACTTTCTTAAGTTTGAGACATGGAACACAGGATGAACTCCACTAAGGTCGGAAGGTAGTTCTAGTTTATAAGCCACTTTCCCAATCCTTTTCAGGATTTTGAAAGGTCCTACAAACCTTGGAGCTAGTTTGCCCTTCTTTCCAAAGCGAATAACACCTTTCCATGGTGAAACCTTAAGAAGAACCATATCACCAACTTGAAACTCCAACGGCTTACGATGCTTATCGGCATAACTCTTTTGTCGACTCCTTGCCACTTCAAGGTTCCTGCGGATTGTAGCGACTTTATCGGTCGTTTCTTGTATAAGTTCAGGACCAGTGATAAAGTTTTCACCAATGTCGGTCCAACAGATCGGCGATCGGCATTTACGACCATAAAGTGCTTCGAACGGTGCCATCTTGATACTCGAGTGATAACTATTGTTATACGAAAATTTCACGAGCGGTAAATGCGTATCCCAATTACCACCAAAGTCAAGGACACATAGTCGTAGCAAATCCTCAAGAGTTTGGATTGTTCGTTCGGTTTGGCCATCAGTTTGAGGATGATAAGCCGTACTTAAATCCAATTGAGTACCCAAGAGTTCTTGCATAGATGACCAAAAGTGCGAAGTGAAACGAGCATCTCGATCGGAAATGATGTGCAACGGTACGCCATGACGACTCACAATTTCATCAATGTATATACGGGCTAGTCTTGAAACCTTGTAGGTGTCTCGTATAGGTATGAAATGTGTCGTCTTAGTCAAACGGTCCACAATCACCCATATACTATCATGACCATGAGGAGTACGTGGCAACTTGGTTATGAAATCCATGGATACATGTTCCCATTTCCACATAGGGATTTCAGGTTGCTCAAGTAAACCACTTGGTCGTTGATGCTCGGCTTTGACTCTTGCACACGTGAGACATTTGGAGACATAAACCGTGATATCTTTCTTCATCCCAGGCCACCAATATTGACCACGCAAGTCCATGTACATTTTATCGGAGCCAGGATGAATAGAATATCGGGTGTGATGAGCTTCGTTCAATATGATGTGTCGAAGATTATCACGATTTGGGATCCAAAGTCGATTCAGAAAGTACCATAGACCGTTTGGTTTCTCCTCCAGTTGTGATCGAACGTTAGACACCAAATCCTTATCACTTCCTTCGTCAGTTATTGCCGCTTGTTGAGCCTTGCGAATGCATAACTCGAGATCACTATCAGTCCTTATGTTCTGGAGCATAATAGTAGCCTCGTTAACATCCACACGAACCTCGGTATCAAATTCTCTTAACGTGTGAAACCACTGTCTTCGATCTCGGATTTCTTGTAGTGAGACGGTTTTGTTATGGACCTTGCGACTCAGCGCGTCGGCTACAACATTCGCCTTTCCAGGATGATAGCGAATGTCGCAGTCGTAGTCGCTGATTAACTCGATCCAACGTCTTTGTCTCATATTGAGATCTTTTTGGTTGAACACGTGTTGGAGACTTTTGTGGTCGGTGTAGACTATGCATTTCGTCCCATAGAGATAATGTCGCCAAATCTTTAAGGCGAAAACCACAGCGCCGAGTTCAAGATCATGAGTTGTGTAATTCACCTCGTGAACCTTCAATTGTCTTATGCATAAGCTATCACCTTTCCTCGTTGCATAAGAACACAACCAAGACCTTGTTTCGAAGCATCACAATATACTGTGAAATTATCGTTTCCATCGGGTAGGGTCAAGATAGGAGCATTGCTTAGTTTATGTTTTAATGTTTCAAAAGCTTCCTCTTGCTCGGGCCCCCACTCGAATGGTTTATTCTTTTGTGTTAAGGAAGTGAGCGGCTTTGCGATCCTCGAAAAGTTGGCGATGAATCGCCGATAATAACCAGCAAGACCAAGGAAAGAACGAATCTCGGTCGGTGTCGTGGGAACACACCAATTCTTCACAGCTTCCACCTTTGCAGGGTCAACGTAAATTCCTTGGCTATTCACCACGTGTCCTAGAAATTGAACCTCCTTGAGCCAGAAATCACACTTCGAGAATTTTGCGTACAATTGCTCTTTCTTTAACAGTTCAAGAACTTGTCGCAAATGCAGTTCATGCTCGGCGTTGGTTTTGGAGTAGATGAGAATGTCATCAATGAAAACGATCACAAACTTATCTAGATAAGGCTTGCATACTCGATTCATGAGATCCATGAAAACAGCAGGAGCATTAGTCAAGCCAAAAGGCATTACTGTAAACTCATAGTGCCCATAACGAGTACGAAACGCGGTCTTTGGGATGTCATCATCATGGGCACGTAATTGATGATATCCAGAACGTAGATCAATCTTCGAGAATATAGTAGCTCCTTGAAGTTGATCAAACAGATCGTCGATACGAGGAAGGGGATACCGGTTTTTGATGGTCAACTTGTTGAGCTCTCGGTAATCGATACACATACGGAATGACCCATCTTTCTTCTTCACAAATAAGACAGGTGCACCCCAAGGAGAAGAACTAGGGCGGATAAACCCCTTTTCGGATAATTCCTGAAGTTGGCTAGAGAGTTCTTGCAATTCAGATGGTGCAAGCCGATATGGTGATTTAGCCACGGGGTTTGCTCCCGGTATCAAATCTATTTTAAATTCAACTTCACGCACGGGAGGTAAACCACTAAGATCATCGGGAAATACTTCAGGAAAGTCTCGTACGATAGGGACATTCTTAAGTTCTTTCCCTTTGGCTTTTGTGTTGACTACGTAAGCCAAGAAGGCCATATACTTCTTCCTTAAGCACTTTCGGGCTTGAGTGCAAGACATGAGTTTAAGTCCTTGTGATGATTTCTCGCCGAACACTTTCAAAGTATCCCCGGATGGTAACGGTATACGGATACACTTCTCAAAACAAACGATCTCGGCATGATGTTTGGCTAGCCAATCCATTCCAATGATGACGTCGAAGCTTCCGAGTTACATAGGAATAAGATCAATAGAGAATTCGTGTTCGTTAAAGCTTATGATACAATCACGTATTATGACGTCAACGACAATAGGTTTTCCATCGGCGACTTCGACCGTGTAGGGTCTTTCCAGATTAATACGTGATTTAGATAGTATGGGCTCGAATTCTAACGACACGAAACTCTTATCCGCACCCGAATCAAATAATACAGATGCATAATGATCATTTACAAGATACATACCTGTTCGGTAAAAGAAAATTTTATTATTGATACGATGTTTACAAAGATGGAAATATTAATACAAGAAATAATTTTAAACGGGGTTCAACGCCGTACCATTCACAACGTCATTATTGACTTGTGCTTGGTTGACGTTGATGTTGAAAGCCCTTCCACGAGCTGGTGGCACGTTGCCCGCATTGCGAGGACATTGCAGACGAATGTGGCCAATCTCGCCACAGTTATAGCAGGTCCGGTTGTTTGGTGCCCTAAAACAGGTAGTCACCAAGTGGCCATACTTTCCACACAACGAGCAGATTCGGCATGGAACGTTACCCGCATGATGGTACTTGCACGTATTACACATGGGGTAGGGACCAGTATAGGCCCTTGCCATGGGAGCTTGTGCCACAGGTGCGGCGACAGGTACATGTTGTTTTTGAGGTGGTTTGAGTGCAGCCACGGCATAGTTCCGTGCCGGTACAAACTTCCTCTTCTTGTTATCAGATTTAACCTCCTTGACCTCCTCGGGGGTTGTCTTCTCAGTTTTCTTGGCACCCTTTGCAGACATAGTGCCCGCTCGGATGTGGTTCTCCGTCAACTGTGCAGTGATGGTGATGGCTTCTTCCAGAGTTGCGGGTCGGCTACCCACTACGGCATCCTGAATCTGTGGCGGCACACCCTTAATAAATTTTTCCACATTACGGGAAACAGTATCCACCATGTGTGGCAGCAGTATACTCAGCTCGTGATGACGGGTAGAATACGCCAGATGGTTCCCGCCATCCTGTTTCAGGTTCCAGAATTCCTCCTCTAGTTTCTGGATTTCACTTCTCAGGCAAAACTTGGCGATGGCTATGTTTTTGAATTCCTCCCAAGTTAAGGCCAAGATTGCGTCGGGGCCTCGGTTTCTCTTTTCGCTGTTCCACCACGTTAAGGCCCGTTGCTGCAGCATACTGGTGGCATACCTTACTTTGAGTGCTTCGGGGCACTCACAGTTGACGAAGGTGTTCTCCATCCCCTCGAACCATTCTAATAGACCGGTGGCACCTTCCTTGCCACTATAACTGGGAGGCTTGCATGAACTAAAGTGCTTGAAGGTGCAAGTTTGGTTGTTACGGCCTTGGGTTGCACTGTTTTCCCCTTGGCCGTTGTTGTGGTTTGTGACGTTGGCAATCATAGTGCTGCTGAGTTCAGCCATCATATTTGGGATGACCGCAGCCATTTGCCGGGTAATCATGGCGGCAAGCTTACGATCGGATCTTCTTCGGTTTCCGAGTTGTCGAGACATGCTGGAAAATACGAATTGGATTAGGAACGGGTAAAAGGACAATAAGGATAGACAGTTTAAGTAAGGATTATGAATTATACGGAATGTTTCCAGTCGGTAACGCATCACCATTTGGAAACGTTGACACGTCAAGGTAAATTGACTCATTTGCCTTAGAGATTTGTGTATTTTGACCATAGTTTATCACTCATCCCAGAAATCCCCAGGTAAGCGTAACTGGTCCCGTAGGATTTATGCGAAACGCTTGCCTTAGCCCGAAGGCTTTTTGCCAGGAAATCCAGAATACAGGTGTCTATATGTCACACAATATTTCTTAGGTTCATGAAATTAAAACCTTGATGAGATTTATATAGATTAGACATAACGTCTAAAGATCCAAGTCATAAGCATAAGTATACGATTCCGCGTGTCGTTGAAGATAAGATTAAGAGGTTTCATGTTCGGGGAGAGCCAAAGATGAGTTTAGGGAGACAAGTAACTAAGTTTAGGCAATCCTATGCTAAGGCATCAAATTGCACATAAGGAGGCATAGCATTATGTAGCATGTAAACCATGTATTTACAAGATAACAAGTACTATAAGGTGCATGCATAAGCTATAGTGTAGGTCACCATTAATAACCTAAATCCCTATAGTTATGGGCTCTGATACCAATCTGTCACACCCCAACCTTGACGGCGGAAACGTCGAGCCGTGAGAGTTACGATTGTTCACAGCCACATAACGCTATTGCCTGAAACATGTTAAAAATATAGGTCAACATATTGTTGGTGAGTATTCTATAGTTCTGCATACATAAGTATATAAAAGATGGCAATTCATGTTGTAAATTAGAGAACAAGGTAACTAGGGATGTAAGACAGAATGCACAATCAAACCTTGACAAAGTTTCATAAGTCTCAAATGTGTACTTGGACCAACCAAGTTATAAGTATATACGATTAGCTAAGTGTACTTGGATCAACCAAGCAGGCTTGTCAGGCCCATAGATCTATGACGTCGCCAGGCTAGCAATAGTTAATGATTGTACATGTATTCGACATTACATGGTAGCTACAATATTCAACTAATCACAACATACAAGTAAATTGCCATAAGTTTACAAGAATCAAACGTTTACAAGTGTAATGATTAATAAGTAACATGTTTCACCCTAAAGTGTGAAAATATGAAAAAGGGGTATAGAAATACTCACATGGCGATTAAGTATATATTGGATGATTAATAAGAAATAATAACGCGCGTCGTTTCAACGAATTCCCTTACAAGGTACCTATAACGTATTTATTTCAAGATTAAGTTCGATAATAAGTTTAACAATTAAACGTGAACCAAAGTTTTACGATTTTGAAGTTTTGTATACTATATTTATTCAGAAGAAATATATCTTTTTAAGTGTTTTAATCTAGAAATGAAATTAAGTTTAATAACAGATAATGTTTGAATATATTTTGTATATATTCTTTGTAATAAATATCGTTACAATAATGTATTAGCCGATAATTTATTAATCTAAATTAATTGTCAAAGTATATTTTATAATAAATTACGTTCGTAAATAATTGTGAAATTATAAGATGTAAAATTTCTATAATTTACAGGACTATTTCATAATTAAACATGATATAGTGTCCATTTTATAAAAATAACTGTTTATAATATTTATAAATAATATTTTATAAATATTATTAAGGGTTTTTAACTAAAATAAATTTACAGAAATTATCTACGTATCATTTTAAATAAGAAAGTTTATAAGATTTATTTTTTATAATTTTTAGGAATTTTTCTAATATTTTTAGGGGCTTAAAAAGCTAATTAAAAAAAGTAAGGGGAGTGCCCGGGGTCGAACCCGGGACCTCCTGTTACACACACACACACTAAACCAGTGAACCAAGGGCTTAAGCCGTGATAACATATGGTTTTTAATCCACTTAAACACAATTTTAACCAAACCCCCAATTCATAAGAACCCTAATTTCGATTGGATTCAAATTGACCCTCAATTCAAAGTTGTTAATCGGATTAATGTTAGGGCTTTTGTTCCCCAACAGAAATCGAACCTATATGTATGTTCAATTACCCGAATTTCTCACGGATCGATGATGAACTCTCGAAGAACAGCCGCGACTGTGTTGTGATCCGTTCAGGTTACGATCGATGATGAAACTCAAATTCGCTTCACAGAAAGCTTCGAATAAGTTGAATGATGGAAAGCCCTATGTTGATTTCGGGTTTTGAATCTCTAAAGATGGTGTTCGAATAGTTGCAAGTTCGTGAAAGAGATGATGATCGATGCTTATGTTCGCGTTTGATTCAGATGGAACTGAAAGTTGTGAATGCTTAGGAATGATTAGATGATCGTTTATATAGGTTCAATTTCGATAATTATTAATGTTGAGTGGTTTTAATTAGGTATGTTTAGTGGGTATTTTTAGTGGTCCATTATATGAAATCCTGGTGTTTTTTACTCGAATTAATGCGTGTTGACAGGTTCACGATAACCCCACGAACGTTTTGGTGCAATTTGGGGATTTAAAATCCAGGTTTTGGGGTGTAATGGAGCTCGCCGGCGCCGCGGCCGGCGGTCGCCGGTCCGGCCACCGGAATTACGGGAGAAAGAGAGAGAAAGCAGTAGGTGTTTGGTTTTTTTACATGTTTGGTCCCTGTGGTTTATGTTTTGTTTGTTTAAATCCAAACTTACAATTATTTAGGTTAGTTAAATTACAGTTTGGTCCCTGAAATTATCATTGTTATCATTTTATGTAGTAATTGTTTAGTCTTTACATATTAAAACATATATTATCATTATTATTTATCATTATTATTATTAATACTTTTATTATTATTATTATTAAGATTATTATTATTAAGATTATTATTATTAAGATTATTATTATTATTATTATTATTATTATTATTATTATTATTATATAAATAAAAAAATTATTATAAGCTTTCAAGTCGAAGTCAATTTAAAGCCATACGTAAACGTAACCCATGAGTTTCATATTAGGCATCAAGGGCACTTATTATAACGACGTAAATTTTTAGTTAACGTAAAATTACCAGATGTTACAATTCCAAACCTCTCAAAATCTGACCGGTAAATCTGTCTTTCACAAATCAGCAGTTTGTCCGTAGATACTTGACTTGCCTTCATCTTTTTCAAATACATCTCTGCTTGCACATCTGCACCCTTAAAAGATGATAGACGTCTATTTTTTCTCCAAATAGGAAGTCCATCATCCCCATAGTCCTCCTCTTCTGAATCGACTGCTTGTGTAGAATCATTATCAGATTCATTTTCAGATTGAACATCTTGCATTTCAACTTCCTCGTCCTCAGACTCTTCATTATAGATTACTCTTCCCCTTTTTGCCCGGGAGGACGAAGCAACCTCCTTTCCTTTTGATGCTCCTGCTGCAGTACATTTACATGACCAAAGTTAGTGGAACACCATCACACGATCAACATCTATTTCAACACATTGCAACAACATTCAATTATCAATCACTACTTCTATAGTCATGAACTAGTTATAGGCAAACTAGATCCATTAGCACCCAATACCCAAACTACTTTCAATTCATGAAAGAATCTGCGTTTATGTCTATTCCTCACAACTTTCTTCTTCTAAACTCTCTAACTTTACCATTTTCATCTATAATCACACACACAATATCACCATCTACCTACATTACCTTCAAGATGTTCTTATGCGTAATCAGTCTCATAACATCTGATGAATGAAGGAAATACACGTACCTTGATGCTTGAAAGTGTGTAAGATGAAGAAAGATGCAAACTTGACTCTAAAACCCCAAATCCCCATACTTTTTCGGAACCCTAACCCTTCAAAATCACCCAAACCACTGCGATTCACATAAAATCACCACATGGGTTGTGTTCCTCTCGAAAAATTAAGCCATTTGCACACATAATATGCGAGATTTGGTTAAGAAATGAGAAAGTTAGGGTTAATGGAAGTTAGGGTTTTGTAGTGTTAGAGAAGAAGAATAAGAGAAGATGGAGAAAAGTGGTTGTAAAACGAGTGTGGTAAAGAGGTTGTGGTTAAAATGGTCGGTTTTTGTGTAACACCCGAAAGTTTGACTTTTGGAGTGGTATGCGACTGAGTCTCAGTCGCATGTGATTCGTGCGACTGGAGGTCCAGTCGCATGGTGTTCAAACGCACAACCGAAGGACGATTGAAGCTCAACCGTACGACTGGAGTTCAATCGCACGACTGAAGGCTCAACCGCATGGGACTCATGCGACTGGAGGTCCAGTGGCGTGGTATTCATGCGACTGAAGGTCCAGTCGCCCCTGGACTTCAGGCGACTGGGCTGTACCTATAAAAGAGGAGTAGCTCTCTTCTCCTCCCAACACTTACATTTTTCAGTCGGGAGAAAGGGCAGAGAGCGAGAGAACAGCGAAAGAAGAGAAAGAAAGAGAGAATGTGGTGATTTGGGCACGGGATTTGTCGAGAAGCTAGCCAAGTCGAATCTCTTCAGCTCCTACCTGTTAAGGTGAGTTCTAGAACCCCTCATTTACTTGTTTTCATACGATTTTGGGGCTGGATCACATATAAACCCTATTTTTGAATAGTGTGTATGTTTGATCCACTTGGGTGAAATCTTGAGTAACGTGTTTATAGTACGAATTAGGACTTGCATTAGTTTGTATAATGTCCTAGTATGATTCACTGAGGTTTAGGAAGGCTGATTTGGGCTAGAAATGAGTTTGGAAGGGTTTGAGACCCGTAGGTCGCTGCTGCAGTTCGTTATGAACTCCAGTCGCTGCCTAGTTAGGGTTATGCGACTGGAGGGCTAGTCGCACGGCTGAGGGAAAACGGATGTTCAATCGTACGATTGAGGTTCAGTCGTACGGATGGGGCTCAATCTCCCGATAGACCATACGACTGAGGGATTCGGTCGCATAGGTCCATTCGCATGATAGTTTAGTCGCACGTATGAGGTTAATCGCCTATTAGTCCATTCGCATAGAGTTCATTCGTACGATAGGTGGTTCAATCGCACGAATGTAAGTCCAGTCACCTGATTGCCCAGTCGCATGACCCAGTCGCATAGAGGCCATGCGACTGTGGTATGTTCAATCGCCCACATAGGGCTGATGTGAATGGGGATGCAGGCGTAGACACGATGTGAATATGATAAGTATGATGAGGCCCTATATGATGATAATGATTGATGAATTGTAGATGTTTATGTTCCTTATGATTATGTATGTTTATCTTTCCAAAACTTTACGAATATTGAGAATGAATGAATGAATGAAGTATTATGTAATGTAAAGTGAAAGATAATGAAAGAGGAACACGATGATGAATGCATGTGTTAACGAATGAATGAAAAGAAGTATGATGATGAATACATGCATTAACGAACGAACGAGTTATGTCTTGCAAGCATTGAATAAGTCGATTGGTCCTTCTTTGTGATTGACCATGGTCATGGTACCTCTACCGCTTACCTCTAGTACTGTGGCATACGCATAGATTCACGGCCCAGTAGCTAAGGCTTCTGTGGCAATACGCTCTATTGATTCACGGCCCATTAGCTAAGACGGTTCGGGGTATAGCATATGGTATTGGTACATCAGAATTCAATGTGCAAGTAAGTATGAAACGGGATCCTTGTCATTCGACCACAGTAATCATAGTCGAGTGCTATGAAGTGGGTAAAGCCTGACAGGATCCATATGAGAAGTTAAAGATAACGATGTATAACGAATGATGAAGATAATAATGAATATTATCTCTATGTACGTATGAATGAACGTAAAGAATGTATGCACGAACGTGAACGAGAACGACGAATGGTACACGAATAAAAGTCAATGAAGGAATGACGATAATAATAACAATATTATCTAAGTGTACGTATGATGTATGAACGCATGTATGAAAGGACACTTTTAACAAGTAAAAGTATGTTTTATTATAAAACTAGAACTCACTCAGCAACGCTGACTTTTTATGTGTTTCCAGTTGGCAGGTAGTGTTGCTGGGGATGGCACGAGGCGACTACTCAGTTCGTGGGGGACGGCATTCTCCTTTTGATTATGCTGCAACGTCATGTGTTGTGGGCCCGTAATGCACGCAACACATTATGTTGCATGCGAGTGCGAGATTTCTTGAGGATTCCCATAAACGGGATTACTTAAGGAATCTCCTTTATGATGAAAAAAACATATCTTTGAATTTAACATCTTCTATTAGAGGTCACTGTATATGACCCTATGATTGTTGAGGATTCACATGACGGGGATTACTTATGAAATCCTCGGTTTCATATGCTTCAGCTGCAATCATAGTAAAGATAGGCAAAGTAGAGAAAGATTGTATTTTGTAATCAGGTCAACGATGTAATGCCTTGTAAAAGCTTTTATGATGAAATGAGAATGACCTTTTTATTAATTCCGCTGCGTTATTTTATTATGTTTATATCAAATCTATGTTTACGTGTGATGACGACCAACTGTGAGGTGCCCGGGAACGGGGCCTTACAAGTTGGTATCAGAGTCAAAGTTTAAGTGAAATGGGTAATTTTTCAAAATAAACCTAAACTTAAACTGAAAATGGGACAGAAAAAGGGAAGAATGCCATCTGAGTAGCTGCGTGCCATCAGGTATTTTCTTAAAGTTAATCATGATTACGTGCGCATGATGTGTGTTTATGTGTACTGTTAGACTTAGATACTAATGTAGTCAGGACAGGTAATGCTCGGGGTGCGAAGAGTAAAGTAAGTGGATAATCACAACTGGCCACTGTAATTAGGGACTTACTATACTTAACATAAACTGAGCTATTTCCTTGAATGACCGTGTTGGTGTTTGAATCTTTCAGTGTGATAGAAGATGGTCGGTGGTAGATCATCTAAAGCTTCCCGTGGTGGTGGACGTGGTACTGAACCGCGTATCACGCGAGGAAGACCTAGGGCAGAGAAAGTAGTTCGTGAGGAAAACGAGATTCCTTATCAGGAGGAGGCAGACGAAAGCGCAAATTTGAGAGCCTCGGTAAAAGAGGCAGTGGTCGAGGAAGTGCACCAGGTCATGCAGACGATCTTACCGTCTGTAGTGACCGTAGTGATAAAGGCAGTACGTGAAGACGAGAGGCGAGGGAGGAATCGGTCCTCAGGTAGACAGCAACAGACGGAAGCAGAAACGGTACTATCTGATCATGAAGAGGAAGAGGAAGAAGAGCAGGTATGGGAGACAGCCCGGGGTTGTAACTACAGGGCATTTATAAGGTGCAAGCCCCCGACTTTTGATGGTTTTGGTACGGCTGCGGATGCTCACCAATGGGTGAGAGAAATGGAGGCGGTCCTCGATATTAGTGATTGCCAAGAGGACAAGAAGGTGAAGTTTGCTACCCACTCTTTTACGAGGACAGCTTTGTGCTGGTGGGACAGTATTGTCCAGGCCGAGGGTAGCAGGGCCATTGGGAAGATGAAGTGGTCCGAGTTGAAGAGAATGGTGATCGAGGAGTTCAGTCCTCGTCGGGAGATGGACAGAGTAGAGAGAGAGTTCCTGCAGTTGGAGGCGGGGACGATGACCCACCAACAATACACCACCAAGTTTAACGACGTGGCGCGGTTGGTGCCAGAGCAGGTGACGCTGGTGTCTCGAAAGATCAACCGGTATATTCAAAGGCTGCCAGCTGAAATTCGTTGGCATTTGATTTCTGCTCAACCGAGCACTTTCAGGTCGGCAGTGGATTTGGCGGGAAGGTTATACGATGAACGGGTTGCGTTGGTAAAGGCTGAGGGTAGTAAGAAGGGAGGTGGAGAGAGAAGCTGGCAGGGGAAGAGATTTGGTCGAGGTGATACTTCGACGAGCAACAAGAAGCCAAGGGTGGATGACCACCGTGTGGTTATGTCTGGAGCTGGGGTGAGGAAGTGTGGTAAGTGTGGAAGGGAGCACTCAGGGGAGTGCAAGTGGGGATCCAACATCTGTTTCAGGTGCGGGAAGACAGGGCATATGTCAAAGGATTGCCGGATGGGCAAGTGCTTTAACTGTGGGGAAAGTGGTCATATGAGCAGAGACTGTAAGAAGCCTAGGGCTGAGGCTTCAGGGGTAAAGAAGACGGGAAGTGAAGGTCCGAGAGCAAGCGCCAGGGCATTCACAATGACGCAGGAAGAGGCTAGGACGGACCCCGATGTAGTGTCCGGTATGTTTCTGGTGAACCAAACTCTAGCCTCTGTATTATTTGATTCGGGTGCCAGTAGGAGTTTTATTTTTGCTGTTTTCTGTGCCAAATTGCCCGTTAGTAGTAGACGTGTGGATATACCGTTTGATGTAGAGACTGCTATAGGTAAAACTACCAGGATTTCCGAGGTAATAGAGGGTTGTGATGTGGAATTAGAGGGCCACAAATTTCCGGTTAGACCGTTTGCGATGACGTTGGGTGGTTTCGATTTGGTGCTTGGAATGGATTGGTTGTCGGATTTTGAGGCAAACATTGTGTGTCGCAAGAAGATGATCAATTTGACAGCGCCCGACGGTAGTTCAGTGACAGTTTATGGCGATCGGGTTACTACAATTTCGAAGGTGATCTCAATGGCGGTGGCGGGGAAATGTATGAGGCGTGGGTGTAGCGCCTTCTTATGCTATGTAAAGGATGTAGAAACGCCAACACCACAACTATCGGATGTTCTGGTTGTGCGTGAGTTTCCAGATGTGTTCCGGAGGACTTATCGGGATTACCACCTGATAGAGAGATCGAGTTCCAGATTGATCTGATACCAGGCGCCCAACCTGTTGCCAAAGCACCGTATCGATTGGCCCCGACAGAGATGAAAGAGTTGATGGAGCAGTTACAAGAACTGCTGGATAAGGGGTTTATTCGACCGAGTATCTCACCTTGGGGTGCTCCGGTCCTGTTCGTAAAGAAGAAGGACGGAAGTATGAGGATGTGCATCGACTATCGCGAGTTGAATAAGTTGACGGTAAAGAACAGATACCCCTTGACGAGGATCGACGACTTGTTTGATCAACTTCAGGGTGCTAGTTGGTTTTCGCGAATAGATCTTCGATCAGGCTACCATCAACTGAAGGTGAAGGAGCAGGATATCCCTAAAACAGCTTTTCGCACGCGCTACGATCACTATGAGTTCCTCGTCATGTCTTTTGGTTTGACCAATGCGCCAGCTGCTTTTATGGATCTGATGAACATGGTGTGCCGGCCAATGTTGGATAAATCAGTGATTGTGTTCATCGATGATATCTTGATTTATTCGAGGAGTGAAGGAGAGCATGCCGGTCACATCCGGGAGGTGTTGGAGACGTTGAGAAGGGAGAAGTTGTATGCTAAATTCTCCAAGTGCGCATTCTGGTTGCGTGAAGTTCAATTCTTGGGTCACGTGGTAAATCCGGATGGGATTATGGTTGATCCGGCAAAGGTGGAAGCGGTGATGCAATGGAAGTCTCCAAAGACGCCATCTGACATCCGAAGTTTCTTGGGTCTAGCGGGCTACTACCGAAGGTTTATCCAAGACTTTTCAAAAATCGCTTCTCCACTAACCAAGTTGACCGGAAAGACGTGAAATTTATATGGGGTCAAGCTCAAGAAAAGGCGCGTTACATATTAGCACGGCTTATCATCCTCAAACTGATGGTCAGTCTGAAAGGACCATTCAGACTTTGGAGGACATGCTCCGGGCATGTGTTATTGACTTCGGGGGAAGTTGGGATGACCACCTGCCGTTAGCCTAATTCTCATACAATAACAGCTATCATGCCAGTATTGGCATGCCACTCTATGAGATGCTATACGGTACGAGATACAGGACACCCGTCTGTTGGGGTGATATTGGTCAGAAAGAATTGGGAAGCGTCGAAGTGATCGAGGCTACGACTGAGAAGCTTGAAAAGATCAAAGCTTATATGAAAGCAGCCAAAGACAGACAGAAGTCGTACGCTGGCAAACGACGCAGGCCGATTGAGTTCCAGGTGGGAGATCGGGTTATGTTGAAGGTCTCACCCTGGAAGGTTATCATTCGGTTCTGGAAGCGAGGCAAGTTGAGTCCGCGGTATATAGGCCCTTTCCGAATCGTTGCTCGAGTAGGAGAGGTGGCCTATAGGTTGGATTTACCAGATGAGTTAAGTGGAATTCACCCGACCTTCCACGTATCTCATCTGAGGAAATGTTTGGCAGAAGAGGATATGATCGTTCCACTGGAGGATATCGAGGTGGACGAACGACTCAATTATGTGGAGCAACCAGTGGCGATCATAGACCGAAAGGAGAAAAGGTTGAGAAATAAAACGGTTCCCCTTGTGCGTGTACAGTGGCGGCACAGGAAGGGATCCGAGTCCACGTGGGAAACTGAAGAAGAAATGAGGCAGCATTACCCACGATTGTTCGAGGAATAACAGGTTTCGGGGACGAAACCTAAATAAGGGGGTGGACTTGTAACACCCGGAAGTTTGACTTTTGGAGTGGCATGCGACTGAGTCTCAGTCGCATGTGATTCGTGCGACTGGAGGTCCAGTCGCATGGTGTTCAAACGCACAACCGAAGGATGATTGAAGCTCAATCATACGACTGGAGTTCAATCGCACGACTGAAGGCTCAACCGCATGGGACTCATGCGACTGGAGGTCCAGTCGCGTGGTGTTCATGCGACTGAAGGTCCAGTCGCCCCTGGACTTCAGGCGACTGGGCTGTACCTATAAAAGAGGAGTAGCTCTCTTCTCCTCCCAACACTTACATTTTTCAGTCGGGAGAAAGGGCAGAGAGCGAGAGAACAGCGAAAAAAGAGAAAGAAAGGGAGAACGTGGTGATTTGGGCACGGGATTTGTCGAGAAGCTAGCCAAGTCGAATCTCTTCAGCTCCTACTTGTTAAGGTGAGTTCTAGAACCCCTCATTTACTTGTTTCATACGATTTTGGGGCTGGATCACATATAAACCCTATTTTTGAATAGTGTGTATGTTTGATCCACTTGGGTGAAATCTTGAGTAACGTGTTTATGGTATGAATTAGGACTTGCATTAGTTTGTATAATGTCCTAGTATGATTCCCTGAGGTTTAGGAAGGCTGATTTGGGCTAGAAATGAGTTTGGAAGGGTTTGAGACCCGTAGGTCGCTGCTGCAGTTCGTGATGAACTCCAGTCGCTGCCCAGTTAGGGTTATGCGACTGGAGGGCTAGTCGCACGGCTGAGGGAAAACGGATGTTCAATCGTACGATTGAGGTTCAGTCGTACGGATGGGGCTCAATCGTCCGATAGACCATACGACTGAGGGATTCGGTCGCATAGGTCCATTCGCATGATAGTTTAGTCGCACGTATGAGGTTAATCGCCTATTAGTCCATTCGCATAGAGTTCATTCGTACGATAGGTGGTTCAATCGCACGAATGTAAGTCCAGTCGCCTGATTGCCCAGTCTCATGACCCAGTCGCATAGAGGCCATGCGACTGTGGTATGTTCAATCGCCCACATAGGGCTGATATGAATGGGGATGCAGGCGTAGACACGATGTGAATATGATAAGTATGATGAGGCCCTATATGATGATAATGATTGATGAATTGTAGATGTTTATGTTCCTTATGATTATGTATGTTTATCTTTCCGAAACTTTACGAATAATGAGAATGAATGAATGAATGAAGTATTATGTAATGTAAAGTGAAAGATAATGAAAGAGGAACACGATGATGAATGCATGTGTTAACGAATGAATGAAAAGAAGTATGATGATGAATACATACATTAACGAACGAACGAGTTATGTCTTGCAAGCATTGAATAAGTCGATTGGTCCTTCTTTGTGATTGACCATGGTCATGGTACCTCTACCGCTTACCTCTAGTACTATGGCATACGCATAGATTCACCGCCCAGTAGCTAAGGCTTCTGTGGCAATACGCTCTATTGATTCACGGCCCAGTAGCTAAGACGGTTCGGGGTATAGCATTTGGTATTGGTACATCAGAATTCAATGTGCAAGTAAGTATGAAACGGGATCCTTGTCATTCGACCACAGTAATCATAGTCGAGTGCTATGAAGTGGGTAAAGCCTGACAGGATCCATATGAGAAGTTAAAGATAACGATGTATAACGAATGATGAAGATAATAATGAATATTATCTCTATGTACGTATGAATGAACGTAAAGAATGTATGCACGAACGTGAACGAGAACGACGAATGGTACACGAATAAAAGTCAATGAAGGAATGACGATAATAATAACAATATTATCTAAGTGTACGTATGATGTATGAACGCATGTATGAAAGGACACTTTTAACAAGTAAAAGTATGTTTTATTATAAAACTAGAACTCACTCAGCAACGCTGACTTTTTATGTGTTTCCAGTTGGCAGGTAGTGTTGCTGGGGATGGCACGAGGCGACTACTCAGTTCGTGGGGGACGGCATTCTCCTTTTGATTATGCTGCAACGTCATGTGTTGTGGGCCCGTAATGCACGCAACACATTATGTTGCATGCGAGTGCGAGATTTCTTGAGGATCCCCTAAACGGGATTACTTAAGGAATCTCCTTTATGATGAAAAAAACATATTTTGAATTTAATATCTTCTATTAGAGGTCACTGTATATGACCCTGTGATTGTTGAGGATTCACATGACGGGGATTACTTATGAAATCCTCGGTTTCATATGCTTCAGCAGCAATCATAGTAAAGATAGGCAAAGTAGAGAAAGATTGTATTTTGTAATCAGGTCAACGATGTAATGCCTTGTAAAAGCTTTTATGATGAAATGAGAATGACCTTTTTATTAATTCCGCTGCGTTATTTTATTATGTTTATATCAAATCTATGTTTTACGTGTGATGACGACCAACTGTGAGGTGCCCGGGAACGGGGCCTTACATTTTGAAGATATGGTTGAGAGTTAACCAGAATTTACGGTGAAAACCGGTGCCACTGCACCCTGCGCGGACACGACGTAAGTTACGTCCTGTAGGACGTAGCTTACGTCCTCTTTAAGAGTGGCATTCTTTCGACTAAAATGGACGTAAGACAGTAGGGTCGGGCGTAAGGGGCCTTTGGGATGTAAGCTTACGCCCATAGGACGTAAGTTACGTCCATTTTGCAAAATTTTATTTTTTAATTTTTTTATATATATATAAATAAAAGGACATCACCCCCTCGAAAAAGATAAAGTCGTCCTCGACTTTAACAGATCACCACCAAATTGAAAGTACGTCAAAATAAAAATGAAAAAGAAAAACGACACAAGGGTTGCCTCCCGTAAGCGCTAAATTTTTACAAGTCTTTAGCTGGACTACGTGGTGGTATCAGACATTGAACTCAAAGCTTGGTGAAATTAGTAGCAATTTCACCGATTCTTCTAACATTGGATTTAACTCCTTGTCTTCTAGGTATGGTTTTAGCCGATGACCATTCACCACTTGCCTCAGATGATCATCAAAATCTTCAATTTCGATATCGCCATAATGCCCAATACGCTTAATCAAATAAGGTCCCGTCCATTTACTTTTGAGCTTGCCTGGAAAAAATTTCAACCGTGAGTTAAATAACCAAACTTTCTGGCCTACCTCAAATGTCACACGTTTCAGTTTGGCATCATGGACCCGTTTCATCCGTGCCTTATATGAGCTAGCAGACTCGTACGCCTCGTCTCGTAATTCTTCCAATTCAGTCAAGCTCAACTTCCGTTGTTTACCTGCAACATCATAATTAACATTAACTTCCTTCACTGCCCATAACGCACGATGGACCAACTTAACAGGCAAGTGACACCCCTTTCCGTAAACCAACCGATAGGGGGTAGTACCAATAGGCGTTTTATATGCAGTACGATACGCCCACAAGGCATTGTCGAGTTTTGTAGACCAATCCTTGCGATCGGTTCGTACTGTTTTTTGTAGAATCTCTTTGATTTGCCTATTTGATACTTCCACTTGTCCACTTGTTTGTGGATGATATGGTGTTGCCACACGATGATCGACACCATATTGTTTAAGAAGTTTTCTAAAATTGAAGTTTTTGAAATATGATCCCCCATCACTTATGATCACACGGGGGATACCAAATCTGGAGAATATGTTGCTTTGAACAAATTTACAAACGACCTTGTGATCATTTGTTTTAGTGGCAATCGCTTCTATCCATTTAGACACATAATCAACTGCCACTAAGATATATAAATTGCCAAATGAGTTTGGAAATGGACCCATGAAGTCAATTCCCCATACATCAAAGATATCAACAACCAAAATTGGCTGCATGGGCATTTCATTTCTTTTTGAAATACTCCCCATTTTTTGGCAATTTATACAATTTTTCGCAAACTCATATGCGTCCCGAAATATAGTGGGTCAAAATAACCCAGCAGATAACACTTTATGTCCCGTTTTCTGGCCACTAAAATGACCTCCACATGCGGATGCATGTACCAGTCCTAGCACATCTTTGATTTCAGAATCTGGGATACACCGCCTGATAACCTGATCGGGTCCCACTTTGAAAAGATCTGGGTCATCCCAGATATACTGCTTAACCTGAGATATAAACTTCTGTCTTTTTCACTTTTGCCAATGTTCTGGAATAGCACCTGCAGCATAATAATTAACAATGTCAACAAACCATGGCAATTCAGAAACAGTAAACAAATGCTCATCTGGGAATGTTTCATTTATCTCCACAGGCTGATCAGAATCATGATGCATAATCCGGGATAGATGATCAACAACCACATTATCACTCCCCTTTTTATCTCGAATTTCTAGGTCAAACTCTTGTAAAAGGAGGATCCATCTAATCGACCTGGGCTTAGCATCCTTTTTCTCCATTAAGTAACGCACGGCACTATGATCTGAATAGACAATGACCTTGCTTCCCCAAATGTAGGATTTGAACTTATCAAGAGCATAAACAACTGCAAGTAACTCTTTCTCAGTGGTAGTATAATTCATTTGGGCACCATCGAGAGTTTTACTAGCATAATAAATCGCCACAGGTTTCTTGTCTACCCGTTGTCCCAAAACAGCCCCGATTGCAAAGTCACTCGCATCACATATTATTTCAAAAGGGAATGACCAATCGGGTGCTTGCAATATTGGGGCTTCAACCAGTTTTTGTTTCAAAGTTGTAAAAGATTTAAGACACTCTTCATCAAATACAAATGACACATCTTTTAAAAGCAAATTACAAAGTGGTTTAGTGATGGTACTAAATCCTATTATAAATCGCCTATAAAACCCAGCATGCCGTAAGAATGATCTAATACCTTTTATATTTGTAGGAGGGGGTAATGTTGAAATAACTTTAATTTTTGCATGATCAACCTCTATTCCACGTTTTGATACCACATGTCCCAAAACAATTCCTTCTTTTACCATTAAATGGCTTTTCTCCCAACTCAACACCAATTTGTTTCAACACATCTCTTTAAAACCTTTGTTAGTTGAACAAGACAATTATCAAAAGAGGGACCAAAAATGGAAAAGTCATCCATGAAGATTTCTAAAGACTCCCCAATCATATCCGAAAAGATACTCATCATACACCGTTGGAAGGTGGCCGGGGCATTACAAAGTCCAAATGGCATCCGTCTAAATGCGAAAGTACCATAAGGACAAGTAAAGGTAGTCTTTTGCTGATCATCTGGATGAATTGCAATCTGCTTGTATCCTGAATACCCGTCTAGAAAACAATAAAATTTCTGACCTGACAGCTTCTCGATGATTTGATCAATGAAAGGAAGTGGAAAATGATCTTTTGAAGTGGCGGCGTTCAACTTCCTATAATCAATACACACGCGCCATCCGGTCACTGGCCGTGTGGCTACATGTTCACCATCCTCACCTTTCACAATTTGGATACCTGCTTTCTTTGGTACTGTTTGTGTCGGACTGACCCACATGCTATCAGAAATTGGATACACAATTCCTGCGTCCAACCATTTGAGAACTTCCTTCTTTACCACTTCTCGCATGTTTGGGTTTAGTCGTCTTTGAGTGTCTCTCACAGGTTTGACATCAGCATCGGTAATGATTTTATGCATCACTATAGATGGGCTAATACCTTTGAGATCTGTAATTTTCCATCCAATAGCTGCTTTATGCTCCTTCAATACGTTCAGTAGCAACTCTTCTTGATTGCTTTCCAAATCTGATGCAATGATGACCGGGAAAGTTTGATTTTCCCCCAAAAACACATATTTCAGATGTTTTGGGAGCTTTTTCAGTTCCACTTTCGGCGGGCTCTCTAATGATGACTTTAACTGAGAATCAATGTGATCAGGTAAGGATTCCACTTGATGTGTCCATGGCGGTCTTCCTTCATGCACAACCGATACGTCAAGTTTCCTATCCTCTTCATCCAGATCATATGCATGCTCAACATCCAACTTGTCACAGAAAACACACGGCTCCTCGATGTTCTCCTTATTGTCATAAGGCTTACACCCGTCCATAATGTCCGCCATAAAGCATTCATTATCAACAGAGGAGTTAGTTACTTTGTCATATACATTGACACTTAGTTTACGATTAACAAAAGTCATGTCAACTGTTCCATCTCTACAATTAATTTGTGCATTAGCAGTTGCTAAAAATGGTCTACCAAGTATGACATTAGATTGCTTGGTTTTGTCAAATGACGCATAATCGAGAACTAAGAAATCAACTAGATAGTAAAAATCATCCACCTTGACTATGATATCTGTTACTATGCCACGAGGGAGTTTTAATGTGAGATCGGCTAACACCACCGTGGTATTGGCTTTTTGTAAAGGACCAAAGTCATATTGGTCATATAAACTCCCTGGTAGAATACTAACACTAGCTCCAAGATCAAGTAGCACCCGTGCAACTTTAAATTCACCTACTTGAATAGAAATAATGGGCGCTCCTGGATCTCGAAGCTTAGGTGGAAGAGCACTTGAAAAGATAGCACTCACATTGGCTGGAACATCAAGTTTCTTAGGAAACTTGTGAGTTCGTTTTTGAGTGCACATATCTTTCAGATATTTGGCATACGCAGGAACTTGTTTTATTGCATCCAAAAGAAGCAGGTTCACTTTCACTTGTTTAAAAATCTCCCACATCTCCTCTTGTTGTGGGCCTCTTTTGTTTATTACTTTCTTGGGTTCAATCAAAGCTGAAGGATAAGGAATGGTATTACCCTCCTTTCCCTTGTCCTTACCTTTTTGCACATTATCGTTTAAAAGTGGTTTAGTTATCTCTTGAAAGGTTACCTTTTTTGTTGATTTTGGTAAAACACGTTCCTGTTCATTTTCACTATCACTATTAACATCCTCCACTACTCCCTCTACAAATGGTGGTGGAGGGACAACCTTGTTGTCATATATCTTACCACTACAAAGAGTACTTACCTGGTTGATTTGCACATTCCTTACGTTTTTCGTGTTAGCTCCTTGATGTTGAGGATTGATGGTGGTATCACTTGGTAGCTTTCCGGGATTCCGCTTGATTTGAGCCACATCCTCAGCTAATTGACCCACTTGCTTGTTTAAGACTTCATAAGCCTTATCTTTGATTTCATTTTCCCTCTTATTTTCTTGCATATTCTCCTTCATCATGTTCATTAAAGCATCCAACTTTGCATTTGTAGAATCCTCATTACCGACTTGTCCTGATGAAGGATTCCATTGATAGCTTCTTGATGAACTCCCTTGTTGACCCCCATGATGGTAGTTCCCTTGATTGGTTCCTTGAGAATATGAGGTTCTTTGATAACCACTTGGATTGTAATTCCCTTGTGTTGTTTTGATATGCCTGACCGCCTTGATTATTGCCTTGAAAGTTAGGATTCATTTGATTTGAAGCATTACCATACCTATTTGGATGATTCCTCAGTCCTGGATGATAGGTGTTGGAACTCATGTCGAATTGCTTTCTATCTCCATAGACTTGATTGACTTCCTCACTTCTTCCCATTACCACGGGGCATGAATCACCACTATGACCCAATTCACCACATTCTTCACATACATCATATCCTACATTTGCAACCTCCTTCAGCCCTGTTCTTCCTAGCTTTGCCAATTATTTCTCCAACGAGGCAATTCTTTCTTTAGTCTCATAATCAACCGTGGTTGACCTCACGGAAGTAGATTTTGATCGCCTACTAGCAGAAGCTTGTGCTTTAGAGTTTCTACACATCCTCTCTAAAAATTCCCAATCTGCATCTTCATGATTAGAAAGGAATGTGCCATTGCTTGTAGAATACAAGTACTTTCTCTCCTCATTGGTAAATCCATCCGAAAAAGCCTTGATCAATTCCCAACGTGCAATTCCATGATGTGGGCACATACGGATCAATTCCTTAAACCTTGTGAATGCCTCATGAAATTGTTCTCTGGCTTGTTATTGAAAAGAACGAATAGCATCTCTTGCATCACTGGTTTTACCCATAGAATAGTATTCATCCAAAAAGATTTGTTGCATTTCTTGCCATGTATGAATACTATTATCGGGCAAAGTGAGGAACCATTGTTTAGCTCTATCTTTCAACGTAAATTGAAACAGTCGAAGCCTTACTTCATCTTGTGTAAAATGATTCCCACCAATAGTGCTGCATATGGCATCAAATTCAGCAAGATGCACATATGGTTCTTCTATGGCAGTGCCTCTAAACACAGGAAGAATGGTGAGATAATGAGGGCGTACATCAAAAGCTCTTCCTCTACGATTTGGAGGTGCAATTGGGTTTGGATTTTTAGAAATGGCCGGTCTAAAATGGCTATCCACACCTTGTACATGAGCTCTTTGAGGCCTTCTTGGATAATTGACATTATTATTGACCCTGCCCCGTTGTTGATTGATAGGTGGTGCATTCCACCCATGTTGATCATTCCCCCAATTGTTATTTCCATTGTATCCATCACCTCCACCAAAATTTCCATCCAAGCATCATAATTTGCACCATTATATGGTTCTTCATTGTGGTTCCATTCATCTTCATAATCTTCATCACCCGTGTGAACACTATGCATGCTTACATGCTCAAAATCATCTCCTTGATTGGGGTTATTTGGATTCACATTATTGTTGGGTGGTGGTTGATTCAGGTTGTTATGACGGTTGTTATTGGGTGGAGGGGTGGAATTGGGTTTTGATTTTGGTTATTTGGAGGTGGGTTTAGATTTTGAGGTGGTTGGTTGTTTGGGTTTTCCAAAACGAACTATTAGCTGCTTGATCAATGGCTTGTGAAATTGATGTAGTTGGTAGCCCAGATCGATGCAGAACACGATTATACCTTGCTGATTTCTCTATCTCTGGATCGAATACTAGTGGTGATTTCCTACCCGAATAACGAGTATGCATGCAATCCTGTCACCTGCACACTTAAAACACACCTAGTGTAACAAAGAAATAGAAGAAATAAAGCAAGAACAAGTAACAAAAACAAATCAAATAACAAAACACCAAGCGCACCGATTCCCCGGCAACGGCGCCAAAATTTGATCGTTGTCGAGGTAACAATCAAATAAGATGTAAAATGTGTGTTCCTATTCACCTTAACTAGTTAGGGTAAGTAGGGTTGTCGAACCTCGTGGAATTAGTGGTCGGTGTGTTGTAAATTGATTTATAAGAAACGATTACCCAATTTATCAAATTACTTGAACTATTGCCTCTTGGCTGTAAAAATTGGATTTTCGAATGATTGAGAAGTTAACTAAGAAAACAAATTGTAAATGACTAAACTTGATTAAGAAGACAATGATAAAAGGGGTAATCCACCCCGGGATTCAGGTTCGGTTCTCGGTAGTCGCCTAGTTCAACTTGGTGGGAAATCCTTAACGGGGATTCTATAAGTGTAATGACTAAGTGGCAGAGATAACCAAGACTTAACGGGTCTTAGTACACCATGTCAATTGAATTAACAACCAAAACCTTAACAATCATACAACTTGCGCATAATCATATGAAGTTCAAAGCAAGATTTACTAAAACAATTGTTTAAACAATCAAGACACAAGTTAAACTCAATAAAGAACTTAATGGGTTCTAAAGTTTAATCCCAACACAATTTGAACATGAACGAAAACCTAAGAACACAAACCCTATCACCCGAGGTAGATCACGTGAGGTTTAGCCTTGCATCTTCATGAATTCACAAGCAAAATCGGATTGAAGCATGATTGGATGGAGTGAAATGAGTTAGAGAAGTGAAGAAAACCTCCAAAATCACCCAAGTTCGTCTCTCTCTGCGTCTGCTACCGATTAGGGTGTTTTGCCCTAATTCTCTTCCTTAAATGAGGTCAAATTCCGAAGATTCTGGTCAACCCAGGATAACGACGTAAGCTACGTCCATAAGGACGTAAGCTACGTCCTCCTCACTAATTTACGTCCTGAGCTACTGTCTTACGTCCACAAGAAGGGGTGAAAACATAGGTACGTAAGCTACGTCCTATAGGACGTAAGCTACGTCCCATGCATATTTTCGCCTTCGATCTTTCTTTTGTTGTCTTCCCGCGTTCCAGATCTCATCCGTCTTTCTCTAATGCTCGATTTCCTTCCTTTTAGCTTCATGTACCTGCGTTTCATAAGCCGAACAAAGTGATTCCGTTCGATAGTAATAATGTGATAATAATGCATAATTGAACACTTAAACGCATATAAAGCATGAACGCATATAAAGCATGAACGCATCACTGTTCAATAGGTAATGATGATTTAGAGTAATCGTGTTTAATTTGTTGGAGGTGACAAGATAGCATGTCAGACCGTTTGTGTAAGGGTGATTTTGTTATGGATCGGGTTACACACTTTTTGTCCATTTCTTAAGTAAAAGTTCACATGTTACGTACGATAATAAACTATTGTATGTTATTCATAATCTAATGTTTATGGAACATGGTGATTATGAGGTTTAATGCATTGAGAATACACTTTAGGTGGCTTTTAACCTGTCACTTCTTAAGCTATCTAACTTTTTCATGGATTTAATCCATTAATGAAAAAACACAATCCAACTCGACCCATTTGTAATTAAGCGGGTTAAATTTTCAACAATATTTATTTGTGTTAAACCTTATGAAAAATCATGACCTACACTTTTACCCGCTATAAATATGAAATTAGCTATGCTGATGTCGGGCTGAGTTGGAAGAAGCAAACCAAAAGGAAGGGCCCGAAGTCACTGAAGCTGAAAGCATTGTTGTTGATGTTGAGAAGTTATTTGAAACCACAGAATCTTAGCAGGTGCTCAAAATATAGCATGTCGTTACAATGCTCGGATTCTTATTCTGTGCTTGTTTTGCTGATGGGCATCTACTTTCTCATCCTGACACATTGATTGTCGCCTGTTAGGCGTGTGGAGAAATTCTAATCTTTGGAAGTTTTCGTATTAAAAATTTTCTAGTTACACATACTTGCATAATGCTGTTGCTGTTAAAACTTCGGTTTCTGTGAGATATGGAGTTGATGTTCTGTATCTTATAAATAAGCAATGCCTATAATAATGTGTATGTTACTAGTTCCTTGACATAACCAGTTTGAAATTGGCCAATCATGGTTTCAAAAAGTAGACCGAACCGCCTGACGGGTCCTAAACTTGTTATACAAACACCGCTAGTCATACCCGGGTGGTTTGCAATCGGCTAATCTCATGGTTTTGAAGATTAGACCAAATCGTCCAGATAATGAGCGTACCTTATAGAATTTTACTATCAAACAGTTTGGGATGCGGTTCGTAGTTCTGTTTTAGTATTCAACTGGAATACCTAAAAATCAAAATAGACCAAGTTCGAATTGTGAATTTGGATTTGCGGTAGGGTCTCTCAACTCCTATAATGTCAATGTAAAGGAGAGAGACTGATGTGAAAGATAGAGAAAATGATGTAGTGATACAAGCCTATCATGGACCAATGGTGCGAGACCTCAACTCATTTTATGGAAGAGAGAATCGAGAGAAAATGCTCAAGTTCATGAGAGAAAAGGAATCATCTATAAAGTAATATTAGACATGAATAATATAACTACCCATGTAACAACCCTAACTTAGAGGTTACAACTTAACAACTGATATAAAAGAATGTTTCATATAAATATGTTTCTTTAAATGAGGAAAATTTATTAATCAAATGAAACATATATATGCGTGATTTGTCAGCTAGATACAAATAATCCTTAGCCTAATTGGTCAATGTGAGATACACAAGATATATAAATATAAAGAAATCTTGAGTTCAAGTCTTGATCTAAGCAAAAATACTTAGGGAGCGTTTGGTTGGAAGGAATGGAATGAAATGGAATAAAATTGAGAAACTAGTATAATTTTCAAGTAAAATTATATTTGAGTGAGTAATGAAATATAAACCTAAGGGAATGTTTTACCTTAAATTCCCTTGATTGTGGGATTTCAAATTCCCTTGGTTGTGGGATTTCAAATTCCCTTGGTTGTGAGATTTTAAATTCCCTCTCTAGGTGGAAGGATTTTGAAATCCCACAACTAAGAGAATTTGAGGTGGAACATTCCTTTAAGTTTTACATTTCATTATTCACTCAAACATAATTTTACTGAAAATTATACTAGTTTCTCAATTCAATTCCATTTCATTTCATTCCATTCCTTCCAACCAAACGCTCCCTTAAGGTTAAGTCAGAAGTCCAAAAGATTTTATCAGTCATAGCTCCTTTTGACGAGATTGAGGGTGCGATCATCACCGAAAAACAATAAGACATATGATTCGAAGCAGTACCTCACTTGCGGTTCTAAAAATAATTCGTCAGCTAGACATTTTCGGGCGAGCAAAACAAACTCACACGAAACCATGTATACCCAAAGGTAGTAACAATAATTAGTAAAGGCACAATGAGTTTGTTTCCACTTTCAATGAACACTGCTTAAGACGCACCAGCGATCACATGTTCCATCATCATTCCATCGTCAATTAGGGTTTTTCACCTCTTCAAAACCCTCACCACCCAAATCCCTAGGGTTTTTCCTTCACAGTACAATCTTCTGTCAACAAATGGCTGATGCAACGAGGATCCAGAGGGAATTGGCGCATTTCAACAAAGATCAAAGCATAATAGGCATGACTTTAACGCCGGACGAGAAGGACATTCGTCACCTCACGGCCACCATCCCCGGCCCCGTCTCCACTCCGTACGAAGGCGGATTGTTCGGTGTTGATATTAATCTGCCAGGTTAATTCTCAAATTTGAGCTTCATTTGTGCAGATTTGTTTGATTTTAGATAGATTATGTGTATTTGTCGATGTGCGATTGCGTAATATTTTGTGATCTGTCGATTGAAGTTATCTGTTGTGTTAACGACTGATTATTGAAGCTTGATCGGATCTTCATCTGATCGCTTGAGAAGATATGTTATATGCATTAGCTTATTAGTTTCGCATGTGTGAGGATTATATAGAAAGAGAGAATGCATATAGCATCTTAATGATTTGCTTAATCAACGGACTCAAATTATGTATACTACAATCAAAGGTTAATGGTCACCATATTATTCCACTAAAAGTAGTTACGACTTATGACATCTTGTCCCGATCATTGTCTGAATTCAGGAATTAGGCAATGAACAAATCAAATTCTACAAGGTAACTTCCATAGATGAAGAACTAAACTAGTGCACCAAGACAACATAGAAAAGATAATGCCTCCAGTTAAAACACAGACAGAAACTATTACTTTCTTCACAATGCTTTGGAGCTATGGCCTTGCTGAAGTATGCTAGAAGCCTAGAAAACTTGCGTCCAGTTCAAACAGCGGATTCCAATCTGAAAGGGACATTGTTGGAAGTTGGAACCAATCTCATTACTTACTTGAGTATTCGAAATATTCAATTACCAGAGAGACCCCGTTTTAAAGACTTATTGAAACATGCCTTTATTCAAGTTCTAGATTTATTCATTTCAGGTCTTTCTCTTTTTCTGTGTTTCCTGACGTACTGGCTACAAAAGGCTAGTTCTGCATGCTCATCTCAATTGAAACTATCATTCAAAAAAATCCTATATTGTGGTAGGCTTAGGGAAACTAACCATGTATCTAAATCTGTAGACACGGTTTCCTTATTATGGCGTACATTTTATTCTTCATGGTAACTCAGTTTACTACAAATGGGTCTTCTGGTCTATACTATTGACCGCAATACCATTAGAGAAATTACGGGATAAATTATTACAGACCTTGTTTTTATTTAGTCAAATGTGGTTAGGGTGTTAGTCGTCACCTACTCAGTTCAAGGTGATTTGTGGCAGAGAGAAACGCTGTTTCAGGGATGTCTAGTTTCTCCCCCAAAAGATAATGGTAGCCAGATTTTATGACTTACTCAGAGGACCATAAAGTCCCATGAAACTCATCAATAACTGTCAGAGGGGATTTATTCTTGATAGTTATACCAATTAGACATTGTAATGCACACATCCTCGGATGCTGTTTAACCTATAAAAACTGGTAAGTGTAAGAGCTTGAACCATGTTGAATTACAAGTTTACAACTCTGTACAATTTGAGGATTTTGCATAAAGGGATTGTGATATGGTCTTGACATCATACGTAGTGTGTCAAAATCTGATGGTAGTGTTATTTAATTGGTATTGAACTTTTAAGCTCTAGTAAATTTTTTGGTGTCTTACTTTTCACTCACTCTCTTACCTGACCTTGTCAATCTTTGAGTCGTTGCATACAAAAACATCTCAAAAGAACCGATACGAGTTAGAATGAAGTTGACAGTTTCTTTTTGAGCAACATTTGCCTTCCTATATTTGGTGAAAAAGATCTGTAACACTCGATTCTAGAAGTCAAAAGTGTAAGTCTGTCTTTTTGTAATCATTGAGCACCTAGTCTTTGACCCCTTATACCAATTAAGAACAGAGACTAGAATCGGGATACAAATGGAATGGTAAGAGAGCTATCTATGATTAATGAAAAATGTAAGAACACATCACAACCAAGGGCAAACCCCTTCTCCAAGAATGGAGCCTAACAGAATGATAACAAAACCTGATTATTCCCCTCACATGCTCTCCTACATATAACATTCAATTCCTAACAAACTCTCAGCCACTTTTAGAATTGACATTAACACCCTTCTAGAATAGACAAATAAAATAGGAGGTTTACTCTTTGACCCCTTATACTTAACATTCGTATCACTACTCTCTCCTGCAAAACGAGTCTTGTCCTCAAGACGAAGGTTAGGAAATTGGCCTTGCACCCATTCTTTCTCTTCCCACGTCGCATCCTCTGCCGATTGCCCCTCCCACTGGACCAACCATTGTTCTACCGCAGTGTCCTGCACTTGAACCATTCTAGCAGCCAAAATGTCCCTGGGAATTGCAGGTTCACTGGTACTATCCTCCAATCCCGGAGGAAGGGTCGCCTCAGCGTCGCCCGAAATGGATTTCTTGAGGAGAGATACATGAAACACAGGATGTATCTTCGATGACTCCGGTAGACGAAGTTTGTAAGCCACCGGTCCAATCAACTCACAAATTTGGAATGGCCCAAAGAATTTAGGAGCAAGTTTAGGTTAATCCGGGAAGTAACCGATGATTGCCGATACGGTTTGAGTTTGACATAGACCCATTCACCCACCATATATTGAACATCCCTTCGCTTTTTGTCTGCTTGACTTTTCATAGCACTCTGGGCATTAAGGAGATGTGTTTTTAATTGACGGATGGCTTCGTCTCTATCCTGCAGTTCCCTAGCGACTGCTTCCACCCGAATCTCTCCAATTGCATAAGAGAAAATGGTAGGAGGAGTCCGACCATACACTGCTTCGAAAGGAGTCACCCCTGTTGATGAATGAAACGTAGAATTATACCAATATTCCGCCCAAGGTAGCCAAAAAGCCCATGATTTAGGTTGATCAACTGCAAAACATCGAAGATATGACTCTAAACAGCGATTCGTCACCTCCGTTTGACCATCCGATTCGGGGTGATACGATGAGCTCATGTGTAACTTGGTTCCTTGAGCTCGAAAGACCTCCTGCCAAAACTTGCTGATGAATAATGGATCGCGGTCACTTACAATAGTACTTGGTATCCATGTAAACGCACGATTTCTCTGACAAAAACATCTGCAACTGACCGAGCCGTGTATGGGTGTTTTAATAGAATAAAATGAGCATATTTCGACAACCGGTCAACCACCACCATGATTACATTGTATCCTTTCGATGTTGGTAATCCCGAAATAAAATCCATAGAAAGATCCTCCCACACTCGTTCCGGAATGGATAAAGGTTGAAGAAGTCCTGCAGGAACCGTAGTGCTCGTCTTACATCTTTGACAAATGTCACACTCGCGGACAAAACGCTTCACAGTTGCGGTCATCCCACTCCAATACAAATTTGCCGCCAGCCTTCGGTAAGTTCGATAGTACCCTGAATGACCACCTGAAGGGGTGGTGTGGAACTCATGCAATAAATCAGGAATATACTTAGACTTCTTGGAGATGACCAAACGTTTGTGATAATAAAGTAAACCATTAATTACTTCATAACCCGGATACTTGGAGGGATTCGCAACACAATTGGCTTGTAGTTGTTGTAAAGAAGCATCAGCTTTGGCTTCTTCAATTAATAAAGCACCTTGCACCCAAATTGGAGAAGAGACACATTGGTTGAATTCTCCACTGTCCACTTTCCTGGACAACGCATCCGCTGCTCGATTTTCTTTCCCGGTTTGTAAAAGATGTCAAAGTCATAACCCAACAATTTCGCCACCCAATTTTGTTGGTCGGGAGTCGAAACTCTCTGTTGAAGTAGAAATTTTAGGCTTTTCTGATCCGTGTAAATGGTGAATCTCGTACCCAATAGATACGGACGCCAATGTTGAACTGCAAGAACAAGCGCCATCATTTCACGTTCATAAGCCGATTTAGAGAGATTCTTATCACTCAGTGCCTTGCTAAAGTAAGCAATTGGTCGGTTTCGTTGCATAAGCACCGCCCCAATGCCCCGACCTGAGGCATCACATTCCACCACGAATGGAGAGTTAAAATCGGGTAAGGCTAACACTGGTGCTGAAGTCAATGCATCTTTGAGTTGTAGGAAAGCTTGCTGAGCAGAATCATTCCATCGAAAAGCATCTTTTTTTGTCAATTCAGTGAGTGGACGAGCTATACTACCATAATTTTTGATGAACTTGCGGTAATACCCTGTTAGACCCAAAAAACCTCGCAGCCCTTTGATGTTTTTTGGGATTGGCCAATCGCACACCGTCGAGATCTTCGTGGCATCCATAGTCACTCCATGTCCACAGATGACATGCCCCAAATATTCAACAGTTGTCTGAGCGAAAGAGCACTTACTCTTGTTGATCACAAAATTATTGGTGGTAAGGATGTCAAACACCAACTGTAGATCGTTCATATGAGACTCCCAGGACGTGCTATATACTAAATATCATCAAAGAAGATGACCACCTTCTTGCGCAGAATAGCACGAAAGACGTCATTCATGATGGCTTGAAAGGTGGCCGGTGCGTTTGTCAAGCGAAAGGCATTACGAGGTATTCATAATGCCCATCGTGAGTGCGAAAGGCCGTTTTATCAATGCTATCTTCCTTCATTCGAATTTGATTGTACCCAGATTTGAGATCGAGCTTAGAAAAGAATTTGGCTCCAAATAGCTCGTCCAACAGTTCATCCACCACCGGTATTGGGAATTTATCCGGGACCGTTGCTTTGTTGAGGGCGCGGTAATCCACGCACATTCTCCACGAACCATCTTTTTTTTTAACTAAGATCACCGGGCTAGAATACGCGCTTTGACTCGGCCGAATCATACCCAATTCAAGAAGGTCCTTAACTTGGCGCTCTATTTCTGATTTTTGAGTGTGTGGATATCGGTAAGGGCGGACTGCGATTGGGTCAGAGGATCTTAGCGTAATGCTATGATCATGGTGTCTAGCCGGAGGTAACCCTGTTGGAGTCAGAAACAGCGTGGCATACTTTTCCAGTAAAGAGTGCAATTCAGCAGATTGGGTGGGGGATAATGAGCATAACACCGTGTTGTTGAGCACCTCGCCTGAAGAAGAACCAAAAGGAATGGAAGAATCATCTTCCAAGGATAACCACTGCTGCAAAGCCGCGGGTGAATGCTGCTCGTTAGAAACCCCGTGTAAGGTGACCATAGTGCCCTGGTGCGAAAACTTCATCCACGCATGTAACCAATCGTGGGTGACTTCCCCAAGGATTTTAACCAATCCATACCCAGAATAAGGTCTAAGTTTCCAATATCAAACACCAAAACATCAATTGTAAAATGCAGGAACTCACACATACCTCCACATTCCTACAACGTTGAGTAACCAAAACATCATGACCATCTCCTAATTTAATTCGAACCCATGAAAGGTATCAACCTTCAGCCCCAACGCCACAATTAACCGACTAGAAAGGAAATTGTGTGTTGCACCGCTATCAACCAACATACTTATAGGAATTCCCATGAGAGTACCATCTAATTTGAGCGTTTTCGACCCCCCCATTACTGTGGACATACCATCCAAATCCAAAGACATACAAGCACCGGTAGGGGAATCCATCTCCGATTGATTATCAATTGAAGCTGGTATGTCGAGTACCAAATTGGTCCCCTCGGAAATCTCTTCCTCGTCGTCCCCTAACAACAGAACCCGAAGACGACCTTCTGGGCATTTATGAGCAGGCCCATACAGCTGGCCACAACGGAAACAAAGACCTTTTCGCCGCCGTTCATCATACTCCGAACGAGAGAGCGACTTCATCCCTCTGTCTCGGGAGACAGTCATGGAATTTGGAGAAGAAGGAGACACCCCCGCACGGGTGGAATTAAAACCCTTCGGACTCTCCCATCGTGTGGGCTGAGAAGGCCTGTCCCCAGACTTGAAACTGGACGAGCCCATAGAGGTGCCCCGGCCCACAATTGAATTGGGCTCTGAGTAACGAGGAAAGCCTGTTTTATCCGCGTAACGAAAACGGGCCAGCGATCCCAATGCCGACGTAGGGCGGAGCATGGCCTCCACGTCCTTGGCCAAGTACATCGCGTCCAATCGCGAGGTAGGGCGCTGTAAACGAACCCGTTGCTTGACATCTTCCCGAAGGCCAGCAATAAAGTACCCCAGTGCTTGGGATTCAGGCAAACGAGGAACCAGAGATAGCAAATACTCAAAATCGTCTATGTAATCCAGGATGGACTCACCTTGTTGAATGGTTGCGAGTTGTTCATACGGGTTGTGAATTTCGAGGCCACTAAATGTTTAAGGATTTCCACTTGGAGTTCCTCCCTGGAGAGTGATGGATTGACCTCAATAACAATGGTAAACCAGTGCAGGGCCACGCCGACCATACTCAATTGAGCAAGTCGAATGCGGGCTTCGGGTGGTGTATTGTTGATGTCGAAATACAAGTTAGCCTTCTTCACCCATCCTTGAGGATCGAACCCTTGGAATTCAGGGAGCTTAATCTTCTTAACCGCCCATGGAACATCCGCAGTTCCCGTCGAAGGACCCGAGGAGTCGAGTTTGGGGGACGGAGGTCCCTCGCCACCGGAAGAAGTGAAAACCCCTTCTCCTCCCGCAGTCGAAGTCGACGGAACGGAGGTATTAGGTCGTTTGTCTTGTTTGTGCATCCAGGAAAGCATAAGTTGCTTTAAATCAGCCACCTCCGAATGAACGGACTCTACCGACGACTGTAAAGTCGATACGGTGGATTGCAATTGTGACAGATGCTGATCATGTGCATCTAGACGATCGGAGTGAGACACCATGGAAATTGGTACGAGCAGGTCGGACCAATGATAGATGATGATGATGAATTAAGAACAGAGACTAGAATCGGGATACAAATGGAATGGTAAGAGAGCTATCTGTGATTAATGAAAAATGTAAGAACACATCACAACCAAGGGCAAACCCCCTTCTCCAAGAATGGAGCCTAACAGAATGATAACAAAACCTGATTATTCCCCTCACATGCTCTCCTACATATAACATTCAATTCCTAACAAACTCTCAGTCACTTTTAGAATGACATTAACACCCCTTCTAGAATAGACAAATAAAATAGGAGGTTTACTCTTTGACCCCTTATACTTAACATTCGTATCACCTACCTTGCAAAGCTTACTATTGTCACTGAAGCTTTAAAGTTTGAATTCAGTATCTTTCATAGTCTACTTCAAATGAGGACAATTACTATATCCGTGTATTTTTTACCCATTTGCTACTCGTATAGCACCTACTCCTCCCAGACCCTGCTTTTTAGTAGGAAACTGGGTATGTTTGTTTGTTTGTTTGTTTGCTTGCTACTCGTATAGCACGATGTTCTTTTTTTGTGATTTACAGCCTAGTGTTATAATTGAACCCATTTATGTAAATTAAATAGTAGATGCTGATTCTATGAGGTGGCTTTAGGTGATTTCTTGGTCATTTGAATACCATTAACTCATTCTTTTAGGAGTCTTAGAGTAGGTTCAATAATGTCTAGAAAGCTAGGAAGTATCATTTGACTGCAAATCTGCTTCAATTTATCATCTATAGTACTTTGTTAAGAGTTTCAAGATTTGTTAATTTCTATGCTCATTTAGGCCATCAGGTAAGATCACTTCACAAATGATCATTTTTTTTCATGTCTTGCAGATGGATATCCCTTTGTTCCTCCTAAAATGAAGTTTACTACAAAAGTCTGGTAACCATAATATGATCATTAACTCTATTTGGCAATAAAACTGAAAAACAACTCGTATTCATTAGTCCCTATAATTTCTAAGATGTAAACCTTCTTTGATTTCAAGGCATCCAAATATTAGTAGCCAAACTGGAGCTATATGTCTTGATATCCTAAAGAACAACTGGAGTCCAGCTCTAAACCTAAAAACCGCTCTGATTTCGCTGCAAGCTCTGTTATCAACCCCGGAACCAAACGACCCCCAAGATGCTGTGTTGCGAAACAGGTTTCACGTTTACCTCATCACACTTGGCTTCAATTTTTTTTTTTCTTATTTTTGATCTGACCGTAATTACTTTTTCCTCTCCTGCAGTATCTTAGTGATTACGCTACATTTGTTACTACAGCTCGGCGTTGGACAGAGGACTTTGCCAAGGCTTCATCCAGTGGGTTCAGTGCAAAGGTATTAATGCTTTTTAACAACAAAAATGTACAAAAAGGGGAAAACTGCATCAAAAGAGTAATATACATATGTCATCTTAACAATATAAGTAGGTTGTCAATTCGGTTTCAGGTGCAGAGGCTGGTTGAAATGGGCTTCCCTGAAGGGTTAGTAAAGAAGACATTGGAAGCTTTTGGTGGAGATGAAAACATGGCACTTGAAAGGTTGTGTCCAAATAGAAGCTCTTATTTGTACAGTCGGTTATCCCTGATTTGATATTTCGTAATAGGAAACATATAATCTCAAGCTATGGATGAATTGGAACTTTTTATATCTGAAACTGACTTATTTTTATTAAAATCTCGTATATTCGGAAGTGTTTATCTATTCTTATATTGAAAACTAGACATTCCCCCAAGGGGATAAATGTGACCTTACGGTTACATTAGGTGAAATGTATTCCCAGTCTTATATGTGCAATGTGGTTTCACTACCAGGTGACATGTTATATTAGTGTAAATGTGATTGGTGACGGAGAGGTGAAATCATGCCCATATTTAGCGCACATTTGTATGTCACCGAGGGGGCAGGGGTTCTTTTGATGGTTTACTGGAAACCATTTTTGCAGGCGGCCGGTGGAGTTTATGGAGTTTACTAATTACAGGTAATGATACAACAGTAGCAGTCGATGAGTATGCTTCTGAAGTTGACAATGGCCGAGTCAAAGTAGGTAGATGAGATGCTGTTGGTCAAACAACAGTGCAAATTGGTGCTCAATTTGTTGTGTTGCATAACCTGCTGTAAATAGAAATGAACCAAATGAAAGATTTAACTTTCATTACAAAGAATTGAGTATCTGTGCATATGTATCAAATTTTTTTGTGAAAAGCACAATTTCAAAAGGATTTAATCATTAAGAGAAACTAAAGTACAGGTTAATGCTTACTTATCATACCTGTAGATTCTGCTGGAAACATAACTAAAGTAGTCTTGAATCAGTCAAGAAATACGACATAGAGCTCTACGTGTTAGTGATTTGAGAGTTTGTAAGAACATGTCTAAATCAAATGAAACCAAAACCTGTAAAGCTTGAGAGAGCTTGTCTAATTGAGCCGAAGATTGTTGAATATAATGGTGATGTTTATTGTGCTTAGGCAGCTCTATGCGGGTTTCATCTATGTTCTTTTCTTGTTTGTGTTCGAACAAATTATCTTGTTTGTGTTCGAACAAATTCTCTTTTTTGAGTTCTAACATTACGTTGCTCATGATTGTATTCTAATTCGATTTAATAAGAATAGAGAAACTTGTTTATAATTTCATGATTTCATACCATCTTACTAAAAAGAAGACAATCATAAAATTATAAACAAGTTTTCTATTGTTATAATAAAATCATACAATCATTTAGTAATTACACCATCAAACATGAACATCAAATAAGAACGAATCGAAGATGGTTTAAGCGGGTCACAAAAACCGCATGAAGGCTTTCTTTTAGCCATTACATTCTATGAGCAGTTAGTGAGCCCTTTCAATTGGGTCACCACATTCCGTGATTAAACTCTTGCTGGTCGCTAATGGTGTTATGGACCGTATGTTCATTACAAGACTTGCACACTTGATTATTTACAGAGTAACACCTTTCCATCACGTTACACATCAGTTATTTACGGTGATAGGTACGTAAATAAACCATTCCGCTAAACAAATTAACTTGTAGATTAAGATAACCCTCAGTAATGTCAATAACCATATACATTCACGACTAATTTCCGGCTAAGATCCTGCAACAAAACACTCGACGCTGGTTAGGAAAGCGACTTCATGCTCGTTTAGGGTCGATATGCAAAACTTGAGTATGTTCCTAGCTAAACTAAAATGGAAATTATAACAACTAACAATGGATATTAACTAATCCTAAAAGCAATAAGAAGTGTATTAGAGAAGACAAGCAGTTAGTTAATATCCTAGAGCACTATGCATGAAACCTTGTTTTATAATGGATAAAACTTGTAGAAATGGAGATCTATAGCACTATGCAAACTAACTTCCTATTTCTAGGAGATTGAGTGAGAATAATATTCGATCAATCTTATTATGTGTGTATCAGTAGCCAATGAGAATGATGTATAAATATGCATTAGGAGTAGCTCTTGGGATATACATATCCTCATCTCAAAATCATATCGATACAAAATGTTGCGAACAGTCGGTTTAGTGTTGGTTCTCACTTGCACCACCATTTTCAATAGACTTTCAGCCGAAGGCGGCGTGCTTGAAACCTACATTGTTCGCTTAAGTTTACCTGAAGGTCGAGACTTGTCTCAGATGCAAGATATTGAAGAATGGTACAACTCGTTTTTGTCTCAAATAGCTTCGCGCTCGAATGAGAAGCCAAAGATGGTGTACGCTTACCGCCATGTGATTACAGGCTTTGCTGCTAAAATGTCGGTAGATCAAGTGAAGTTGATGAAGAATTTGAGTGGAGTTGCGTCTGTAGAGCCTGAAGATGTGTATGAGTTGCTAACAACTCGTTCACCTCATTTTCTGGGATTGCGCCAAGGTTCAGGCTTGTGGAAAGACTCGAACCAAGGGAAGGGAGTGATAATCGGGGTTATAGACACTGGAATTACCCCCGAGCATCCTTCATTCAATGATGATGGGGTCCCCGCTCCACCGTCAACATGGAAAGGGAAATGTGAGGTAGCCGGATGCAACAACAAAGTAATTGGATTAAGAAACTTTATTGATGGAAGTAGTCCAATAGATGGCAATGGCCACGGGACGCACACTTCAAGTACTGCAGCAGGGAATTTAGTAGATAATGCAAATGTATTGGGGATGGCGAATGGCACTGCGAGTGGTATGGCGCCACTAGCACACTTGGCCATTTATAAAGCATGTACCGAAGGTTGTTTGTTGAGTGCCGTCTTAGCAGGCATGGATGCAGCCATTGAAGACGGTGTTGATGTGATGTCACTTTCGCTTGGTGGACGTCATATGCCCTTACATCAATATCCTTTAGCAATAGCTGCATTTAGTGCCATACAGAAAGGGATATTCGTGAGTTTTGCAGCAGGTAATAGTGGGCCTAAGAATACATCAATAAGCAACGAGGCCCCATGGATCCTTACAGTCGGGGCTAGTACCATTGACAGAAGAATAAGGACTAGTGTCCTCTTGGGAAACAATATGGTACTTGATGGTGAGTCGTTATACCAACCAAAGGACTTTGATCATAAGCTACGACCTCTTGTTTACCCCGGCAAAGATGGTGATATATTTGCAGCATTATGCATGAAAGGGTCACTAGAGAACATTGATGTCAAGGGAAGGTGGTATTATGTGATATCGGTGGTGGTAGCCCATTTACAGTGAGCCGGGTAGTAAAGGATGCTGGAGGAGCTGCCCTGATTATAGCTAATGATATTATTTCTGGTGAGAGTATAGCTGCAGTGCCTTATGTTCTTCCTGCATCATATGTTGGTTACAAGAAAGGACTTGAGATTAAAAAGTATTTGAATTCGACTTCTTCCCCGTCGACTGGAACGATTCTTTTTCATGAAACCATACTCGGGACGAAAACAGACCCAGAGGTGTCATTTTTCTCTTCAAGGGGGCCTAACTTTGCAAGTCCTGAAATCCTAAAGCCAGACATTTTGGGACCTGGTGTTGACATTCTTGCCGCTTGGAATGAGTCGGTCGACCACCAGACGACAACCAAAGCAACATTTAACGTCGTAAGGGGTACATCAATGGCTTGTCCTCATCTAGCAGGCATAGCAGCACTGCTCAAAAGCGCCCACCCAGAATGGTCTCCTGCTGCTGTCAAGTCTGCAATAATGACCACTGCGAGTCAAGTGAGCCGAAATGGCAATACCATTATAGACGAAAGAGAGCTCCCAGCGGATCCTTTGTTGTTGGCTCAGGTCACGTAAACCCACCAAAAGCCCACGAGCCAGGGCTTGTTTTGATATCCAACCTGACGACTACATTCCATATCTTTGTGGATTAGGATATACACCCGTACAAGTTCAACAAATTGTTAAAAAGACTGTTAATTGCTCAAAAACGATACCTGAAGCGCAACTCAATTATCCTTCTTTTGTAGTATCTCTCAAGAAAGGTGACAACAAAACATTCTCAAGAACGGTCACAAATGTCGGAATGGCAAACTCGACATACACCATCAGGGATGTTTCTGTGCCGCGGGGATCGAAGATTGTGGTTCAGAGTCATCCTCAAGAGCTGAGCTTCACATCGGTGCACCAAAAGTTAACATATGAGGTAACATTTACTCGAGATATTGACGACGAGGTGAAAGGTTCGTATGGCCAAGGACATATGACTTGGGTGTCTGGTAAATATACCGTTAGAACCCCAATTTGCTTCATGTACGTTTGAATGAAGAGGTCCTTATGAAACGGTCAGTTAATTTGTAGCCTAACAACTATGCTTTTATATATGGAAGAAGTAAATTGGTCATGAGATACAATAAAAATCAAAGAGCGTTGTAATTAACCTTTCAAATCTTTAATGCAAACACGTTTGTTTGATTGTCAACAGTTAATTTGTATAAAATAAACCACTCATTTACTCAACAAATTAAAGATTAGTTTTGTTTATAAAATTAAGAGAGATGATTATGAAAGAACTAATGCAATCTAAATGTAGAATGGCTTTGTGTTTTTAATGATGCATATGTATATATATTTTTTCTTGCATCTGATTAGGCCTAAAAACTAAGTTAATGATGTTTCTGTTAAACAAATTATATATTATTGAATTATAGATGACAAAAGAACTTAATAATTATTCTTAAATAATTATTGTTTATTTTCAAAAATATTTGATAGAAAAACACATTGTTAATTATAAGTTAAATAATAATAACGTTTACATATAGAAAATGTTTCTTTTAATCATTTTGCCTAGCAAGTCAAACAATAGAGATTGTCATACATTAAAAGTACACTAAAGACGCGTGTAATACACCGGTTCAATCATTAAAATTTACTTTAATTAAAAAGTTCGTAAGTCATAATATTATTGTTAATACTTTGCATATCGATTTTTGTATTTAATTTTTAAAATCATCTATATCTGATATTAGTAGCTTTTCTTTATCAATGTTTATAAGTCTAAATAATGTATAATATGAAATGAAGTGAACTTATAAAAAAGAACTTTATGTAATAAATAAATTATATTGAACATAAGAACGTCTATAAACATCCAAAAACTTCTTTGTATACAAAATTTGATGTTTTGTTTATAATTTTACTATCATTGTCTAATATTAATAATTTTAATTCATGTCTACTTGTAACTCGAGATAATACAACATAGAGCTTGAATCGGTACCTGAAACCAAACATGTAATGATTACATAAAAATTGGACTATCTTTGTGATTTTTAAAGTTTGGAAACCAAACATGTAATTTGATTAAACCACATGGACCATTTATAAAATTTTCTATTTTCGTTGAACAAAAACATAAATCAATTTCATGCTTATATCACTTAAAATTAAATCAAAATTTCATGCTTTTATAAACAAAAATATAAATTAATCAAACTGATGTTAAAAAATCAAAATACTAAAGTTTATCTTGAAATCAAAATCAAAATCCTTGAATCGTATGAATCACTGCTACTGTTGCAATCGAGATTTGTATATATGAGTATTGAATTAAGACTTTGCAGAAGAGTTGTTATGATTTAAAACTTTTGGTGTGAATGATATTAAATAGATCAATGAAGGCGCAAAAGGATCAGTGAGTTGAACTTTAAACATAACGTGATTTGAGGTAAATCGAAAATGATATGAAATGATTCATCTTTCCATTTGAAAATCGATGTCATGATCTGGCAAAATCAAAACCCTGAATTGATTATTTGAGTTCCTTGATTTGATTAAATATATAAAATCATTTCGGAATAGAAGATGCGTATGGGGTTTCTTTTCATTTGCATAAGATGAGTGAATTAGGAAACCTTTAATTACTTGTTTGAATAAGCAAGAATCTAACACGTTTTAATTTACAATTTTAGTGTAATAGAACCTGTAAAAACTTATTATATTATCTGTTGGTAAGAATAAAGTCAACTTATTTTTAGATGAAAAAAACAGTCAATTATAACTTGCAATTTATTTGAGGGTTTTATTTGAAACCATCAAAATGCCCTTTGTAATGAATTTTTTCCAAGTAGAATTGGTGATAATAATTTAACAAAATGATTTTTTTCAAAAATATCTATCAAAATGGTTTTTTACTAAAAAGTTAATTTTTTTATTTATAATATGATTGGATAAAAGTATTTATGTTATTAATAATGTAATTTAAGTAAAATTATATGGAGAATTTCAATAAAATAAAAATCAATTTAACATCTCTTATGATTTTGAAAATATTTATAGTTTTTTTATGATGGCTTTCTTAAACCTTTCAATACGTTTTCTCATACAAAAATATTAATAGTCATTCATTAGTATTTTTTAACTTTTCTTTATAGAATACATATTCTTATATAAAAAGATCTTTTTATGAAAGTAAATGGTTTATGTATTTTTTTAAAATAACGATTTATATTATAGAACTGTTTTAAACATAAATTTATATAAGTAATAATAATTTATATAAGTATATACAATTCTAGTTCGTTGCAAGCCGGCTCGATCTCGACATATGAAAGTCGGGCTCAAAACCATTAATTAAATGAGTCGTGAAATGAGTTCGTCCTTATTTAAGCTAAGCTTAGTTAAAGTTTTAGCGAGTCGGTTCCGAGTGGCTAACGAGACGGCGTGACTCTTTTCCCCTAATTGTTGTTGGAAGTCTATTAGCAACATACATGCCATCGGTAAATGAGTATTACATTTATAGTTCGTAAAATAAAATAAAAATAAACCATTAACTTTTTTTTGTTTCGTCGTGATATTTATATAAAATAATTTTAAAGAATGCATTTTTTTAAAAAATAATTTCTCTTATTACATCTTTTAAACTACTTAAAAATATTTTTAAAAAATACATATTTTTAAAAAGAATAAAAAATAAATGTGCCCGCTTTTGTGTGAATTTGAAACAAAATTATAGTAAAAAATCAACTTTTCTATATGAAAAGAAGATTTAAAATTAAGTATGAGTGAGTTAAAAAAACAAAATAAGTTTTGGAAAACTTTCTGTTCTTTATTGCGACATATGAACCAAATGGTTTTATAATTTTATTAACTTTTGTACTTGACTATTTTTAAATAATATTATTTTAAAGTGAAATAAATTTAACCAATAGCATTTTTCTTAAATACCTATTATGCTAAATAAATATTCTACATACACTATTTAAGGAAAAAAATCATTTTGTAATTATAGCAATAGCTGATTTCATTCAAATAAATTTTGATTAAAAGTAAGAATAGATACATTTTTAGGCGGAATTAAATAAATGAAGACCTAAGAAAATGACACGTGACACTAAAGATATTCTTTTATTAATAAGTATAGATGTCCTTTCACGTTACAAATAATTATTTAATTCTTATTCTAATTTTATTTATTTCATATTGTTTTATTAATAATAATAAACAAAATCATGAAATAATAAACATATTCCGTTACTATTCTAACAAAATTATTCATTTTTAAAAAAAATTACTCAAGTTTCATATATCAGTTGTTGTAAAATATTCAATAAAATATTGGCCTTTTTATAAATGAAGACTTTTACCAACCTTTAGGCGCTTATATACATGTCTGGTGTATACTCATTTTTCAAAGAACATAACAAATAACTAGGAAAAAAGTTGGTTGAATAATTCTTTGCATGCAAACAACTTAATATTCAATAAATCATTTGTAATGTTCTTTTATATTGTCCTATTTTATAAATCAACGAACATAAATAAATTTTTGTTCATTTACTTAATCAAACCATTAAGCATAAACATCGAATTGAACATGAACAAAGTTCGTTTAACTAGTCAGAAAAACATGATGAAGGCTCTCTTTTTACCATTACATTCTCTTAGCAGCTAGTGACCACGGTCCTTTAATTTGGTCACTAATTTTGTAATTGAACTAGTGGAGCATGCAATAATGGTGTTATGGACCGATAGGAAATTTAAAAATACGTAAGTTGTGAAGATCACATTTAACTGAAATCATTGATGATTCACCTGAATAAATCAATCGGATATAATTTAAACGAGATCAAGAACTAGTATGAATGATTGTGTGATTTTCAAAGTAGAGAATTGTGACCAGAAATTAAGATCGCATTTTGGGGTCTCAGCCTTCAAGAAATCGCCTTATTGACAGATTTCTAATAAAATACATTAAAATGGAGCCAATTTTTGTTTCAAGTTTTACATGTGAAACTTTGGAAAATTCAACCCCAGACAGGGACTCCGACCCTTGGAATCCGCCAGAGGCTGCCGCCCTTGAACTTTGCCAGAGGCTTCCGCCCCTTGGACCCCGCTCCTAGGGCGCTACATCTGGACTCCCGCCAAGGGGTCATCGCCCCTAAATACTATTGAGGTTATAATATGGGAATCATAATAAACTCAAAGTATTGTGCACCCTGAACCTCCACACTATTTAATATTATGATTACATTGGTCACCTAATCAATTCAATTATACTACAATGTCTAATATGATCTTCACTAAGTCATGGTTGATGAGCAATATTTTTCAGGTAAATAGCATTCATTGTGTTATGTTTGCTTTCTATTTATTTTTATTTTCTTAGAACGTCATTGTAATACACAGATCGTCACAAAGTCTTGGTTATTGAAAAATATTTTTAGGTAGGTAACGGTTAGTCTTTTAGAATGTTATTATAATCCACATGCCATATTAGTACACGTCATATAATTATACTCCTATATCTATAGTACATCTTATATTAATTAGAAGACTTAAACTCTTAATCATTAAAAATAACATATTCTAACAAGAATTGTTGCATTGCGGATCGACTATTGTTCATCGATGGGTCTTACTCGTGGTGTTGGGACTGGAGCAGAGACCCCATATGTGGACCTGAAGCAGCCCAACTAGATCACTTAATCAGTACTATCTCCCCTCCGGTTCTGCGAGATGGCGCCGATCAATGGCAGTGGTGTTGTGGTTCCTCGGGGAATTTTTCCGTCTATAGTATAAAAGCAAAGCTGAACGAGCTAAGGCATTTTGATCCAAGGGACAAGTTTGAATGGAATAAGTGGGTTCTGAAAAAGGTCGGGATTTGGTTTGGCGTGCAAAGCTCAATAGACTTCCAACAATGGATGCTTTGGCAAGAAGAAGTATACCGGTGTCGTCTTTACTATGTTGTGTTTGTGAGGAAGCTGCGGAATCGATAGAACATTTATTTGTTAGCTGCGGTTTTGCACAAACCATTTGGTCAATCATTTCTTTGTGGTGTAAGATCCCCCCATATACGCATTTGAATTCAAGAACCTCTTGGAGTTACATAAATTCTCTGGTGGTTCTCATATGTCCAAGAAGGCCGTTAGTAGCGTGGTGCAAACAACAATTTGGTGTCTTTGGAAAGCAAGAAACGAAACAAAATTCCGAGGAGTACAGTGTCGCGTGCAGGAATGCATTGGGGAAGTGAAATCGCGAAGTTTCCTTTGGGTAAAGAGTATATCTAAACAATCATCATTGAAGTGGAGTTCTTGAAGTAACTTCTGTTTGGAGAGAATAGTCTGGTGATACAATATTAAGATGTGTAACTGTAATTGTAATGATGCTAATAGTTAAGCTTGGATATGATTTGTAATGGTTAGCTTCCTGCTAACTCTTTTGATGGAATATAATCTTGATTGATATTTAAAAAAAAAGGAAATATAACCCACCCAAATACATTTCGTGAAAAGTCGGTTATTATAAGTTTGTCATCAAGTACATAGTTCCCCAAGACTTGAGGCAATAAATTAAGTTGTGCCAATGCATTAAATTAAATAGTTGAGTGTTTGACTAATTGAATTTCGAATTTTTAAATTAATCAAATCCAATTATTTTAATTTTAATTTGTAACAATAAATTAATCTAATATATTAATAACATAATAATAAATTGGTGAAATAATATGTAAAACTTATTAATAATTAACAACTAATTAATCTAATATATTAAAAACAGTAATAAAATAACACAAATGTCTTGTTTAATCGTTATTATGTTATACTGAACATTATGAGTTTAATAAATACATTGGTGAGTGACATAACACCATTGTGTACTTCTAATTGTAATAATATGATAGATAAAAGTTTATATAAAGAATGATAAAGATAACACATTGTATTATCTTCAACACTATGAGTTTTGAAAAATACATTGGTGAAATATATCATTACGTCCTTCTAATTGTGAAAATTAATGGTAGATAACAAGTTTATATAATCTATAAAAACAATGAAAATTAACACAAAATGATCTAAAACGTAAAATACAATGATGTATACATATAACAAATGATATAAAATATACAACACATATAACTGATATTTAACACAATAAATGTATAAGACACAATTAGCTGACGCATTTAAAATAATTACCAAAATGTATTGCTCTTAAAACAATAGAATAACACATTTAGGCCCATAGTCCTTTTTTAGTATTTTTAGATTAAATCTCTTTTTTAATATAACAAACCCTATATATAAAACTATATGCATTTTAATCATCTTCTATTTATACAAATTCTGTTTAATTTCCTTTTAGGCCATTTCTTTTTCTGCTAAACAAACAAAGTTGTCGATTAAGAAAACCCTCACTAATGGCAATAACAATATTCATGCATGACTAACATTCCCGTTTTGGTCGATATCCGTAACTTGAGTATGTTCCTAGCTAAACTAAAAAGGAGAATTATGACATGGATATTGTTTAGTTTTAAAAGCAATAAGAAATGTATTAGAGAAGAATTGCAATTAGTTGTAAGATAATTAATATTCCTAATCTATTGCACTATTCATGAACCCTTGTATTATGATGGATGTAACTATGTAGTACACACAAAATGCGCCGATTAATTACTAGAAATTACAATAATCAAATTCAAGGTTTTGTGCCAAAACATACGTTTAGTATCTCAGTTTAGTGGGTTGACTAGCAATCAATAGGCATAATTACATAAAAGTTACATATTTGTTTAAAACTCAATTTTTTATGCGTAATTACAAAAGTTCTTCAAGCATGACTCAACGAACATATGTTGTTTTGCAAGTTTAGATGTGAGAATATGAAATTATTCCATGTACTTTAAACAAGTAAACATTGACTAGTAACTATTAGATACTAGGTATATTTGTATGAGACTGCTAGCTCACAGACCTATTAGATATGTAGGTTTGCATCATGTTTTTTATACATCTTAATGCATTATTCGATAAATAATCAATTTAGTCTTTTACCAACTTACATATTATTAGAGTATTAGGATTCTAGACCTCTATTTTTTTCTTCCTCACATATACAAATCCTAACTGTCGTCATCAAGTTCAAACCCTAGACAAGACGGTATGTCGCAACCGCCTTGTCTCACTTTATTTTTGTTTTTTTCTCATTTCAATTTTCTAGTTGCTATGTCTTGATTGAAGACTCAAGCCACTTATCAATTTTTTATTGATTTGCTTAGGATGGTGGGAGCGCTTGTGTCGTGTGCCCCCGGCGGGAGCCGGTGCCGCGCAACAATATCGCCGCCGGTGCCCCACGCTGTGATTTAACCACACCAATCGGCACCCCATCGTCGAGCCACACAAACAATTGGGACTGTTGAACGGTCCATTTTTTGACTGTTAAAGGGTACCCCCACCCCACCCCCAACAGCTATAATGCCCAAAAAAATTACACTATAAATACTAAACTAAAACTCATAAATTTTACATTACTCTCAAATGTTTCTCATCTTCTCTAATATAATTCACATTATACTTTCACAAAAATAGATCACACCAAAAAATCCTCAAAATCCCGAGGCCAAACCTGCAAAAAAAATAGTCCAAAGGTGCTCGAAAGTAACCGAATGATCAGAACATGAAGATTTTCCTTAAACCATATGATGATATCCTCGAATCGATGTTGAAGAACGTACTTGAACGGAAACGTCAAATTGTCCGGATACGTGGTTGGAAGTTTAATTAATAGATTTTTAGTTTTAATATTGTCATATTATTAAATTTTAGGTTATTTATTATATTTATAATTTGTAATTTATTTTTATTAATGAAGTAAATTTTTTTAATAATTTTTTGGTGTGGTTTAGTTTGATGTGAGTGCCCCGGGATACGTGGTTGATAGTTTAATTTTTAGGTTTTTTGTTTTAATATTGTCATAGTATTAAATTTTATGTTATTTATTTAATGTATGTTATATATATAATTTGTAATTTATATAATAATAATTATCAACTTATTTATGCATTGTAAGTTGTACTTATGCTTTAAAAGTTCGTACACATTTTGTTTTTTCTTTCTTTTTAGTTTTTCTTTCTTTTAAATTTTAACCCCAATACTTTATATCTTTTACAACTTAACTTTTATATTTTTTACTTTCAACTTTATTTTCCTATACTTTTCATCTTTAACAGACTTTTCGTTTTACGTTCGGTTTAAATTTACGAGTTAACATGCCGCAACATGCGCGTGCAATTCAACATTTTTACGCCTATTTTGTCCATTAACGGTGCGTCACATGCGGGTCTTAGATTGACTTAGTTATTGTTTCTAATATTTACGTTTTACATGCGGGGTTTAATGTTTTTATGTTATACTTTCCGTTCGGTTTTAATTTTCCATTTTTATTTCTTTTTAATACATGTTTTTCCAGTGTTGATGGTCGTCGATGATGGTGTGAAATTGTTGCTATCTGACATAGTTTTACTTCCCCGTCGCAACGCAAGGGTCTAAATACTAGTTTATTATTATTAATGAAGTAACTTTTTTTAATTAAAAAGAATTGATGTGGTGTAGTGTGAGTGCCCCTAATTATCAATGAGTTCAACAGAAGTAATTATAATTATAATCTTCACCTAATTGTAGAATTCATGTATAATCCATTTAACATACCATGTTTTTAGGCCATTGCCTTTTCTTGTAGACCAATCAATGGCATACCTATATTATAAGGGGGGGAACCATGAACCATCAGTAAAGACAATGACAACATGCACGCACAATTGACTAACCTAACCGGCTAAGATCCTGCCATAAAACACTCGAGGTCGGTCCACAATTTGCGAGTGTTCACAGGGTAGATACAGCTAATAAAGGATGATAACCCTCATAAGATGATCTAGTGGTAAGACACTAAAAAAGTCACCTATGTCACTCAGGTTCAAACATTCCATGGGTAAACATCCATCTTGAATAGCCACCACCTTTAAAAGAAATTAGAAAAAGAATATATAACACTAAAAGAAAAAGATATGTATTAGAGAAGAAAACTTATAGAGATAGAGATATATAGCACGATACAAACTAACTTCCTATTTCTAGGCGATTGAGTGAGCAAAATATTCTACCAATATTAGTAGGTGTATCAGTAGCCAATGAAGATGTCTTAATCCACCACAAATGATGTATAAATATGCATCAGGTGTAGCTTTTGACATATATCGTCAGCTCAAAACCAACAACCATATATCATAAGCTAACAGTGCAGATCAATCGACACGTAATGTTGCCAACAATCGGTTTAGTGTTGGTTCTCATTTGCACCATGTTAAGTATCTCACTTAATCAATGGGCCAAAGAAACTAGGGAGAAGCCATAGAAGAAATTAGAGAGAAACTTAGAACATATTCTTTATTTATGCATATCCATACAATAAACACCACTGCCTTTTTATAGGCTCTCAAAATCAACTCACAATAAATAATACCCACAAGTGGAAAACATGCTCTCCTCGAAAGATGGTATAACCCACGAATTCCTGGAACTCATTTATTCTCTCACCACTCATCAATCCAACAAACTCATAAAACACACAACACATCATCAAATAAACAAACAAATAAACATACGGTATGCATGCATGGTTCTTCATGGTTCATGGGTGTCTTCTCTTGCAAGATGATACGGTATGCATGCATGGTTCTTCATGGGTTCATGGGTGTCTTCTCTTGCAAGATGTTAGGACCGTAACAATCCACCCCGCTTGAACTCGCCTTGTCCTCAAGGCGAAATTCTGGATGCCACTTCGGAAGAACCCATCACGGGCACCACTTGACCGACACGTTTCTCTCAACTGCCACGGTGGGCGCCACTCAGTCTTGAAGGCGATGGTGTAAACTGGGTGGCGGTGGCTGGTTTTGGTGGTGGGGTAACTGCTACGGACACTTGTTTTGGTGGCGGTGTAGCGGTTGATGGAGGTGGTTTGGTGATAGCGGTTGGGGTTGTGAGGCAGTAGTGGCTGAAATGGGTGGTGGTGGTGGTGATGGGTTTTGTTTTGGTGGTGGTGTAGAAAAGATGGGTGCGGTTGCGGGAGTCATGACGGAAGCAAGTGGTGTGGTAGCGGAAACGGATGGTGGAGGTGCATCGGGAATGGGTGTGGTTGCCCATCTTTGAGACTCGTTCTTGAGAAGATTGATCATCTCCAAGAGCGTCGACTCGATTCGATCGAACAACTCGGTTTGAGATAGAGTTTGAGCAGCCATGAGGGGATCACGACAGCTCTGATACCACTGTTAAGTATCTCACTTAATCAATGGGCCAAAGAAACTAGGGAGAAGCCATAGAAGAAATAGAGAGAACTTAGACATATTCTTTATTTATGCAAAAACCATACATATTCTTTATTTATGCATATCCATACAAAACACCAATGCCTTTTATAGGCTCTCAAAAGCAACTCACAATAAATAATACCCACAAGTGGAAAACATGCTCTCCTCGAAAGATGGTATAACCACGAATCCTGGAACTCATTTATTGTAACATCCGACCCATTTGAAATTGTAACCGAACTCGTTTATATCAGTAAATGAAATCTATTCATTTAAAACGTATTGATGTGTCATTAATTCACATTACATATAGTTATTAATATTGATTATAGATTATAAAATTATATTAGTAATTATGAAGTTAAACAAAAATAATGATAATATAATAATGATAATAATAATAATAAAAATAAATATACTATAATAATATTTAAGAATTATATATAATATATATATATATATACTATATATATATAAGCATGTATTAAAATGAATATATAAGTTCAGGGGTTATTTCTGCCAATTTAGAAACTTAATAAGAAGTTTCAAGCATAAAATAATAAACTTGTAAACCGCAGGGACTGATGTGTAATTTTTTAAACCCGGCTTCCCACCCCGATTTTCCGGCGACTCGCCGGCGAGATTTCGGCCAAACTCGGCGAAGCCGAAAACGCCCAAATTTCACCATTTCGACTCACAAAACCGGTTCCAATACCCTCGTGGACTAGATTCGAACCTAAGGCAAACATTAAACACGATAATAGCCGTTAAATTCGAATCCAAAGTTCCACATCGAACTCACAAAAATTCCCGACAAGAAATCGGACAAATTATCAAAATTGAACCCACAATCACACCGAAAGTTTCTTGGATCCAATTGGATTGAATTCCAAACAAAAACGTGTTGAATTGGTCAAACAAACGGTTAAATCCTTCACTTTATTCTCGGATTCGTTACAGCTTGATAATGCACTCAAACAACCACAATAAACAAATTTAAAGCTACAAGAACGGTATTATACACACATAATCGAAACCAGTGTCAATTTTACCAAAAACAAACCCAAACACTAAATCACTTATCACCTTCATCGCGACCTGCAACTCATTCGAAACCAATCTCAAGTCGATTTAATTGAATTTGTTAAGGGGCTTTTAATCTAGATCATCATTAGAAGCTCCCTTAAGTTTAATTTGAAAATAAACATCGTTGGGGCTAATCAGTCGAGAGCCACAGTCGCGACTGTTCTTCATCGGGAATAGCCTCAATCAATCACCATAAGGTAATTGAACACAACATACATCGTTTCTCATGGGGAACAAAAGCCCCATGATTGCAAGCTATCAAGATTGATTTCGAGTTCAATTTGATCGGATTCGATCTAGGGCTCGAATGGGATTTGGGAGTTAAGCAGGTTCTGTTTAAAATCAATAACCGGATCATAACCGCGGCTAAGGCCTTGGTTCACCGGTTCCCACGCTCTATCCATCCCAGAGGTCCCGGGTTCGACCCCGGGCCACCTCATATTTTTTTAAACACTCTTTTAAGCTTTAAAAATTCTGAAAAAAATTCTAAAAATTTTAAAATGTTTTTACAAACATTAAAAATTTTAAAACAACTAACTACTTTCTGAAATTCATTTTTATATTTTATTCATTTATTTTAATTGTTTTAAACAAATAAAATAACTATTATATTTTCTACCAATTAATAATTAATGTATAATATATAATTATACAATAAATAGATTAATCCAATATATATACATAGGTATATATTATCCAATTATCAAAACAATTTTTATTTGATTAAATACATGTATATAACTTTATATAATGTATACAATTTATAACTCGTGTATATACCTAACATACAATATATAGTTATGTTCATTATGTATAAATGTATTATATACATAAATCATGTATATAATTATACATATAATTATATATAATTACTTAATATATATAATTATGAATTAATTATACATATACAATTTATTAATAAATTGTATAAACGTATAACTTACACGTATAAATTTTTATTAAAATTCTTGACATAATCACTTTCAATAAATTTGTTTATTTCAAGACATTCAAACCAAATAAAATTTATCAACTTAAACTACCATAGAAATCCTAATACATTCCAAATTCCCAAATCGTTATTATTCTAACTCGAGACACCGTTCCTTAGGTTAATCATAAGGAAATCGTTGGTGTCTAAACTATCACGTCCAAATTCCAATCTCATCAATCAAGTGAGTATTCATATCCCCTTTTTATATCATTTCTATTTGGGGAAATCATGTGATACAATATATCTATCATGATATTCTATTGTTATTTCATTTTAAATTCAATTCAAGACAGGTTATGTTATTACTTGCAATTACGTGAACATACTGTGATAAACTGGACGACAGTAGAACCCTAATTCAATCAATCAATCAATCCTGGCAACAATGTAGATCTACTGGTTTGGATAACCCACCCCATATGAACAGTCGAGTGGTGATTGTGCCAGAGGCAATTAGTCAATCTATGGTGTTTGTGTGCAAGTCTATTATATGCAAGTGACAAGTCAAGGGGTTTATATTGTGTCGGTTTATCTATATGCTTCGCGGTTGCCATAAGTCTTAATATTACCTTGTGAATTGAATTACAATCGATGGATCAATCAATCAATCTATATGTATATTCAAAACTGTGATTACTCACCAGCTAACTCGTTAGCTGACTTTATTTTCTCACATGATTTCAGGTTAAGCAAGATAGTGGACTTCTACGTGCTCATCTAAGACACGGACCTAGTTAAAATAAAAGACAATTATTATTTGTGGTTTCGATTGTTGTATTTGTGTATGTTGTACTTATTCTATCATGTAATCTGATTGTAATATTATTTCCACAAATAGACAACCATGTGTTATGAACAATCAATCATTCCCTCGTCCGCTCCGATGATTCCGCCGTCGGTCGGGGTGTGACAGATTGGTATCAGAGCCATGGTTATAGGGAATTAGGTTATTAGAAATGGAATGACCTAGACTATAACTAAGTACCTTTACACATGAGTCCTCTCATGTATTTTATATGCTTAGACAGGATTTTATGTGCCTTACATGTTTATACTGATTATGTGATTATCTGTTATGTGATTCTTCTTATACTATGAATCTATCAATATACACGAAACTTAACTCATATTCTAAGGCATTGTGTGCCTAATTCAAGTGATTTCAAACTCCAAAACTCGATTGTTATTCATGGTTTTCAAATCTCGTCAAAGTCCGTGTCACACGACCGAGAACATGCAATGCTGGAAGAGTGGGATACCTGTATCTTAAGGTGTTCTGTCTAGGCAAGGTATTTCATACAACTTGATTACCTTACCTGGGAACCCTCGAGATGAGTATTCGCTTATAGGTACGCATGTCCTCGTGCTGGACACAAATACTTTGATAAGTCAACGTATTCGTTTTGGTTTGCGAACCGAACGTTTACACTCCTAACCTCTCATTGTTGTTTTAAACAATCTCATTAACGATTTTATTATTTGAAAAGTTTTAAAAACCAATTACCCGTTACTCATAAAGGTTTCTTCGTTCCTTATTATACAGCATGTCTTCTCGTCAAAACCGCTCCCGATCTAGAAGCTCTGGCCGCAAGATTGCTGCTATGGTGGCACGTGAAGTTGCTGCGGTTATCCCAACACTGCTTACTCATTTGAACCAAGGCAACAATGCTGTCCAAAACACAACTGCACCAAACACTGTCCAAAACCCAACTGCACCCAACCCTCCCAAACTTGTACTTACAAGCATTTCAATTCCTGCAATCCCACTAAGTTTAGCGGAGCCGAAGGTGCCACTGGTCTTCTGCAATGGTTCGAGAGTATTGAAAACACGTTTCTTAACAGCGAATGTCCTGAAAATCTCAAAGTTCGCTACGCTACCAGTGTTTTCCAGAAGAGAGCTTTAACTTGGTGGAACGGGGAGAAACGAACCCGTGGCACTGATGCTGCCCTGGCATTGACGTGGGCTGAAGTAAAGGAACTCATGACACGAGAATTCTGCCCACGAAATGAAATCAAAAGACTAGAAGCTGAATTCTGGGATTTGGCTCAGGAAAGCGGCGAGAATCTGGTTTACACTAACCGTTTTCACGAGTTGAGTCTTCTGGTTCCTCATCTAGTTACTCCCTCATCTCGAGCTATCGAGAAGTACATAGGTGGTCTCCCTATGCAAATTCAGGATACCGTGTGGGGTAGGAACCCTACTAACTTGGCAGATGCTATCCGTCTAGCAGCTCAGTTAACCGACAACCATGTCAAGGCCGGTACCTTGACCAGGAAGGGTGACAAGAAGAAAATGGAGAAGTCTTCTACTGAAACAACCAAGGAAGACAAGCCTGAAACTTCCAGGAACCGGAAGAGGAAGGCTAACTCTCAAAATTTTGCTGTAATTACCCCTGCTGTTCCAATCAACCAAGTCGCACCGACCTATCAACCAACCATGAATAATCAAGCCCCAACAAAGAAACCTTACACCGGGCCATTTCCACAATGCAACATCTGCAAGTATCATCATCCTACTGGTGCTAAGTGTCGTCAGTGCACCAGTTGTGGTCGTTTTGGCCATACATTCAACATATGCAGGAATGCTGCTAAGGCATTGGTAAATGCGCCAGTCCAACAAAACCCTCCTGCAATTGCTCAAGTTCGTGCATGTTATCAATGCGGTGATCCAACTCATTTCCGTAACCGATGTCCTCAGCTCGTTAATGCCGTACCCGCAGCACAAGGGCGTGCTTTTAACATCAATGCCCAACAAGCTCAGGCTGCCAATGATGTGGTGAATGGTACGTTCCTAATCGATCATCAATATGCTTCAATTTTATTTGATACCGGTGCCGATAAAAGTTTTGTATCCTTAGAATTTGAACCTTTGCTTGTTAATACCCGAACTAAGTTAGGGAAACCGTTTACAGTAGAATTAGCTGATGGAAAATCCGTCACAATTGATTCTGTCATCCAAAATTGTACCCTTAAACTTAGTGAACACGAATTCCCTGTCGATCTTATACCGATGCCACTTGGAAGTTTTGACGTCATTATAGGCATGGATTGGTTGTCAAAGAACCATGCTGAAGTCGTCTGTTTCGAGAAAATCATCCGGATCCCTCGCGCATCTGGAAGTGTCTTAAATATTTACGGGGAAAAGCTTTCCAAGGGATTAAAACTCATGTCCTGCACCAAAGCTCAAAAGTACCTCCGCAAACATTACGTGGCTTCTTAGCTCATATCGTGAAGCAGATGAGAAATCTAAAAGATTGAAGACATTCCGGTTGTTCGAGAGTTTCCTGAAGTCTTTCCCGATGATTTAACCGGTCTTCCTCCTGTTCGTCAAGTCGAATTCCGTATTGACCTTGTGCCTGGCGCAACTCCAGTAGCAAAATCTCCCTATCGACTTGCACCATCTGAGATGCAAGAGCTTGCTAGTCAACTTCAAGAGCTCTCCGATAAAGGCTTCATTCGACCAAGTTCCTCGCCCTGGGGAGCCCCAGTTTTGTTTGTGAAGAAAAGGACGGTTCTTTTCGAATGTGCATCGACTACCGGGAGCTTAATAAGCTTACTATCAAAAACCGGTATCCTCTACCCAGGATCGACGATTTATTTGATCAGCTTCAAGGAGCCTCTCATTTTTCCAAAATCGATCTCCGCTCAGGTTATCATCAATTACGAGTGCATGATGATGATATTCCCAAGACAGCTTTTCGCACAAGATATGGCCATTACGAGTTTACAGTAATGCCATTCGGTTAACCAATGCACCTGCTGTGTTCATGGATTTAATGAACCGCGTGTGTAAACCATATCTGGACAAATTCGTGATCGTTTTCATTGACGACATTCTCATTTATTCAAAATCAAAATCCGATCACGAACATCATCTCCGTTCGATCCTTGAACTTCTGAAACAGGAAAAGCTTTATGCAAAATTCTCAAAGTGTGAATTTTGGCTTAAAGAAGTCCAATTCCTTGGTCACATCGTAAACGACAAAGGTATTCACGTGGATCCTGCAAAGATTGAGGCAGTGAAGAATTGGGTAGAACCCAAAACTCCTACCGAGATTCGTTCATTCCTTGGCTTAGCCGGTTACTACCGTCGCTTTATTCCAAACTTCTCAAAGATCGCTGTGCCTCTCACCGCCTTGACACATAAGGACAAGAGTTTCGTGTGGGGACCAGATCAGGAGAAAGCTTTTCAAACCCTCAAGCAGAAGTTGTGTGATGCCCCAGTCTTGACTCTCCCCGATGGGAATGACGATTTCGTTGTCTACTGTGATGCTTCGAAGCAAGGTCTTGGTTGTGTTCTCATGCAACGAGGCAAAGTCATAGCTTATGCCTCAAGACAACTCAAAATTCATGAGAAAAATTACACAACCCATGATCTCGAGCTAGGAGCTGTGGTATTCGCACTCAAAATTTGGAGGCACTACCTTTACGGCACCAAGTGTATTGTATTTACCGATCATAAAAGCCTTCAGCACATATTCAATCAGAAGGAATTAAACATGAGACAACGACGATGGGTTGAATTACTTAATGACTACGATTGTGAAATTCGCTACCATCCAGGAAAGGCGAATGTCGTAGCCGACGCATTAAGTCGAAAGGGTCAAGTTATGCTTCAAAGTATTACCATTCAAACCGACCTCCTAACCCGTATACTCGAAGCTCAACACGAATCAGTCACCGAGGGCAACATGTATGAGGAAATGTCATGCGGTGCTGAACTCCAATTGGAAACCAAGTCGGACGGACTATTGTATTTTCTAAATCGACTTTGGATTCCGAATCGCGATAATCTTCGAACAACCATTCTGGATGAGGCTCACAAGGCTCGCTATTCTATTCATCCGGGAGCAGATAAGATGTTCATGAATCTTCGGAACCAATATTGGTGGCCCGGCATGAAGAAGGATATAGCCTTGTATGTATCTAAATGCTTACATGTTCCAAAGTCAAAGCCGAGCATCAACGTCCCTCTGGATTACTCGTACAACCCGAGGTTCCATTATGGAAATGGGAGAGCATATCCATGGATTTCATTACCAAGCTGCCTCGTACCGCTAGTGGTCACGATAGTATCTGGGTTATCATTGATCGATTGACTAAGTCGGCTCATTTCATTCCAATTCGGGAAGATTATCGAGTCGAGAAATTGGCTCGTATTTACATTAATGAAATAGTCAGTCGACATGGTGTGCCTTTAGATATTATCTCTGATCGCGATGGTCGTTTCATCTCTCGTTTTTGGAAAAGTCTCCAATCAGCTCTCGGGACTCAACTAAATCTTAGCACAGCCTATCACCCGCAAACCGATGGTCAAACTGAAAGAACGATACAGACCCTCGAGGATATGCTCCGGGCTTGTGTCATTGACTTCAGTGGATCGTGGGATTCTCATCTTCCGTTGATCGAATTCTCATACAATAACAGTTATCATACCAGCATCCAGATGGCACCATTTGAGGCCTTGTATGGTCGAAAGTGTCGATCTCCCATCTGCTGGTCTGAAGTTGGTGAATCACAGATTACTGGTCCGGAATTGATACAAGAAACTACCGACAAAATTCATAAGATCCGTGATAACTTGGTCGCTGCTAGAAATCGTCAAAAGCATTATGCTGACAAAAGACGTAAGCCCATGGAATACAATGTCGGTGATCTCGTACTTCTTAAGGTGTCACCTTGGAAGGGAGTGATTCGCTTTGGAAAGAAAGGGAAGCTAGCACCTCGTTACGTGGGTCCATTCAAAGTGCTCGAACGAGTTGGGAAAGTGGCCTACAAGCTTGAACTACCTCAAGAACTTAGCAATATACATCCGACGTTTCATGTTTCAAATCTCAAGAAATGTCTTGCCGATGAAAATCTCCACATTCCACTCGACGAAGTCCAGATTGATGAATCTATGCACTTTATTGAGAAACCTGTGGAAATTATGGATCGGGAAGTTAAACAACTCAAGCGTAGCCGGATACCTATTGTCAAAGTTCGTTGGGAGTCTAAACGTGGGCCAGAGTACACCTGGGAACGTGAGGACCAAATGAAATCCAAGTATCCTCACCTTTTCGTTTCAGCCTCCTCGTGATTAAAATTTCGGGACGAAATTCCTAAAGCAGGGGAGACTGTAACATCCGACCCATTTGAAATTGTAACCGAACTCGTTTATATCAGTAATGAAATCTATTCATTTAAAACGTATTGATGTGTCATTAATTCACATTACATATAGTTATTAATATGATATATATTATAAAATTATATTAGTAATTATGAAGTTTAAACAAAATAATAATGATAATAATAATAATGATAATAATAATAATAAAATAAATACTACTAATAATAATTAGTAAGAATTATATATAATATATATATATATATATATATACATATATATATATAAGCATGTATTAAAATTGAATATATAAGTTCAGGGGTTATTTCTGCCAATTTAGAAACTTAATAAGAAGTTTCAAGCATAAAATAATAAACTTGTAAACCGCAGGGACTGATTGTGTAATTTTTTTAAACCCGGCTTCCCACCCCCGATTTTCCGGCGACTCGCCGGCGAGATTTCCGGCCAAACTCCGGCGAAGCCGAAAACGCCCAAATTTCACCATTTCGACTCACAAAACCGGTTCCAATACCCTCGTGGACTAGATTCGAACCTAAGGCAAACATTAAACACGATTAATAGCCGTTAAATTCGAATCCAAAGTTCCACATCGAACTCACAAAAATTCCCGACAAGAAATCGGACAAATTATCAAAATTGAACCCACAATCACACCGAAAGTTTCTTGGATCCAATTTGGATTGAATTCCAACACAAAAACGTGTTGAATTGGTCAAACAAACGGTTAAATCCTTCACTTTATTCTCGGATTCGTTACAGCTTGATAATGCACTCAAACAACCACAATAAACAAATTAAAGCTACAAGAACGGTCATTTATACACACATAATCGAAACCCAGTGTCAATTTTACCAAAAACAAACCCAAACACTGAAATCACTTATCACCTTCATCGCGACCTGCAACTCATATTCGAACCATCTCAAGTCGATTTTAATTGAATTGTTAAGGGGCTTTTAATCTAGATCATCATTAGAAGCTTCCTTAAGTTTAATTTGAAAATAAACATCGTTTGGGCACTAATCAGTCGAGAGCCACAGTCGCGACTGTTCTTCATCGGGAATAGCTCAATCAATCACCATACAGGTAATTGAACACACACATACATTCGGTTTCTCATGGGGAACAAAAGCCCCATGATTGCAGAAGCTATCAAGATTGATTTCGAGTTCAATTTGATCGGATTCGATCTAGGGCTCGAATGGGATTTGGAGTTAAGCAGGTTCTGTTTAAAATCAAATAAACCGGATCATAACCGCGGCTAAGGCCTTGGTTCACCGTTCCCACGCTCTATCACATCCCAGAGGTCCCGGGTTCGACCCCGGGCCACCTCATATATTTTTAAACACTCTTTTTAAGCTTTAAAAATTCTGAAAAAAATCCTAAAAATTTTAAAAATGTTTTTACAAACATTAAAAATTTTAAAGCAACTTAACTACTTTCTGAAATTCATTTTTATATTTTATTCATTTATTTTTAATTGTTTTAAACAAATAAAATAACTAATTCTATTTTCTACCATTAATAATTAATGTATAATATATAATTATACAATAAATAGATTTAATCCAATATATATACATAGGTATATATTATCCAATTATCAAAATAATTTTTATTTGATTAAATCACATGTATATAACTTTATATCATTGTATACAATTTATAACTCGTGTATATACCTAACATACAATATATAGTTATGTTCATTATGTATAAATGTATTATATACATATAATCATGTATATAATTATACATATAATTATATATAATTACTTAATTATATATAATTATGAATATAATTATACATATACAATTTATTAATAAATTGTATAAACGTATAACTTACACGTACAAATTTTATTAAAATTCTTGACGTAATCACTTTCAATAAATTGTTTATTTCAAGACATTTCAAACCAAATAAATTTGTCAACTTAAACTACCATAGTAATCCTAATACATTTCCGAATTCCCAAATCGTTATTATTCTAACTCGAGACACCGTTCCTTAGGTTAATTATAAGGAAATCGTTGGTGTCTAAACTATCACGTCCAAATTCCAATCTCATCAATCAAGTGAGTATTCATATCCTCTTTTTATATCATTTCCTATTTGAGGGAAATCATGTGATACAAATATCAAATCATGATATTCTATTGTTATTTCATTCTAAATTCAATTCAAGACAGGTTATGTTATTACTTGCAATTACGTGAACATACTGTGATAAACTGGACGACAGTAGAACCCTAATTCAATCAATCAATCAATCCTGGCAACAATGTAGATCTACTGGTTTGGATAACCCACCCCATATGAACAGTCGAGTGGTGATTGTGCCAGAGGCAATTTAGTCAATCTATGGTGTTTATGTACAAGTCTATATTATATGCAAAGTGACAAGTCAAGGGGTTTATATTGTGTCGGTTTATCTATATGCTTCACGGTTGCCTCATAAGTCTTAATATTACCTTGTGAATTGAATTACAATCGATGGATCAATCAATCAATCTATATGTATATTCAAAACTGTGATTACTCACCAGCTAACTCGTTAGCTGACTTTATTTTCTCACATGATTTCAGGTTAAGCAAGATAGTGGACTCTACGTGCTCATCTAAGACACGGACCTAGTTAAAATAAAAGACAATGTTATTTGTGGTTTCGATTGTTGTATTTGTGTATGTTGTACTTATTCTATCATGTAATCTGATTGTAATATTATTTCCACAATAGACAACCATGTGTTATGAACAATCAATCATTCCCTCGTCCGCTCCGATGATTCCGCCGTCGGTCGGGGTGTGACATTTATTCTCTCACCACTCATCAATCCAACAAACTCATAAAACACACAACACACTCATCAAATAAACAACAAATAAACATACGGTATGCATGCATGGTTCTTCATGGGTTCATGGGTGTCTTCTCTTGCAAGATGATACGGTATGCATGCATGGTTCTTCATGGGTTCATGGGTGTCTTCTTTGCAAGATGTTAGGACCGTAAACACACCACCATTCTCAAGGCACTTCCAGCCAACGATGAACTTGAAACCTACATTGTTCGCTTAAGTTTACCTGAAGGTCGAGACTTGTCTCAGGTGCAGGACATTGATGAATGGTATAACTCGTTTTTGTCCCAAATAGCTTCTCGCTCGAATGAGAAACCAAAGATGGTGTACGCGTACCGCCATGTAATTATAGGGTTTGCTGCTAAAATGTCGGTGGATCAAGTAAAGTTGATGAAGAACTTGAGTGGAGTTTGTGTCTGTGGAGCCTGAAGACGTGTATCAGTTGCAAACGACTCATTCACCTCACTTTCTAGGCTTGCGCCAAGGTTCAGGTTTGTGGAAAGACTCGAACAGAGGGAAGGGAGTCATAATCGGGCTGGAATTACTCCCGGGCATCCTTCGTTTAATGACAACGACATCCCTACTCCACCTTCAACATGGAAAGGGAAATGTGAGATGGCTGGATGTAATAACAAACTAATTGGAATGAGAAATTTTGATGATGGAAGTTCTCCGGTAGATGAGTATGGCCACGGGACACACACTTCAAGTATTGCAGCAGGGAATTCAGTAGACAATGCGAATGTATTTGGGATGGCGAATGGCACTGCAAGTGGTATGGCGCCACTAGCACACTTAGCCATGTATAAAGTATGTGCATATTTTTGTGTGACGAGCTTCGTCTTAGCAGGCATGGATGCAGCTATTGAAGACGGTGTTGATGTGATGTCACTTTCACTTGGTGGAACTCATATGCCTTTACATAAAGATACTTTGGCAATAGCTGCATTTAGCGCCATACAGAAAGGAATCTTCGTGAGTTTTGCAGCGGGTAACGATGGGCCTAATAGTACATCACTACAAAACGAGGCCCCATGGATCCTTACAGTTGGAGCTAGTACCATTGACAGAAGAATAATGTAACACCCCAACCCGGGTAGGGCTGACGTGTCACACAAACAGTAAATCAGAGTTTCATAACGATAAGATTAAAGTACTAAGATACACTCAAATCCTTACATAGGTCCAAATAATTTAAATAAGGTCTTAAAATCAAATACTATTAAGTCTTATTATCCAAATGTTCTCATCCTAACTTCTTGAGTTAACACTCTTCACTCGTTCCCCTGAGCCCCTTGAGTACCTGCTATAAAAATATGAGAAAACAACAAAAGAAAATACGGCTGAGCCAAAGAATGCTCAGTAACGGAAATAAACAATAGCAATACAATGATCAATAATGATAACAATGAGATGATCAAGTTGAAAATCAAATGATAATGATCATCTGAAAGGAATACCCATATGAGCCAATAATAATAACAATTAACAATGTGTATATTAGCTGCAGTTCTAATGCACCAATATGTGAGATAGGAATGTGGGCACACACACCTAACCATCTCACCAATAAACAATAACAATGATATCCTAGGATCGATCCATACGCCTCCTTTAACAATAATCAATATGTGTAACAACTTAGCACATAATAATAATATAGAGACGCTGTGGTCCAATCGCTCTGCCACAGATAGAGCACGTCAGGTGGATGTGCTCGGGTATGGAGGTCAATAATACAATTAAGTCAATATAACACAATAAGTTACACTAGAGCTCATAACCCTTAATCAAGGTTACTAGCTATAATCAATCATTTAGGAAGCATGTGACAATGAGTACAAAGCAGATAAAGGCTATCACATGCAAACAATATCAACTATACAATAAACACTTATAACAATAACCTTATGGATTTAATAACCGACAAGTCAAGTTAAGAATTCAAAATACAGATCAGGAACGAGAGGTATTCATGCTACGAGAGGGAAAGGTCGGAATCCGTACCTTATACACGAATGAAAATAATCAGTAACAAAGTCTAGGCTCGGTTAACGCCGTGAGAACCTACGATAACGTAACGCAAATTATAGTTTGAAAAATTCCAGTTCTGTCTCTGTCTTTTCACACTCGTTAAAAATACTAAACGACGTCTAAAAATTCTGAAAATCTCCAGTTTACTAGATTAGTGAGTTCTGAACAACTTTCATTTAGAAAAGTTTCTGATTTGGATTACCGAAATATGAGAAAAACGTGGATCTTTACAGCTGCGCAGAACTACTAGCTGTTACGAAAACGACTGTTTGGAGGTCTAAACGAATGAGTTTTTCGATGTTTTATATATCAACAGATTCGTCTTTCAACGAACTTCGTGATGGACCTAAAGTTTAACTGATTTGAATCTGTTATGATAAAGTTATGGCCTCCGTAAGTTGGCTGTAAAATACGAAACTAAATCAACTATTTAAAGCTTATTTTTAAACAAAATGAACTATTTATAATGTTTGTTAATATTATATATATAATTGTTAAGGTTTTTAAAAACTAATTTACAGGAGATTAATTGGGTACTTTCATATAATGAGTTTTATGTTTAATCATATTTTTAACATTTATTTAAAAGAATCCATAAAAAAAATAGTTAACTAAATGCCCTTTTTATATAGTTTTATAAAGGTTAAGCTTAAAGAAAATTACAGAAAATTAAGGTTGATGATTAAAAATAAACAGAGCTTATAAAAGGATTTTTATAATTTTTGAGAATTTTCTATAATTTTAAAATGCTTAAAAGGCATAAAAAAAATAATGGGAGGGGGCTGGTTTCGAACCCGTGACCTCCTCCCCATACTCCCACACCAAACCACTGAACCAAAGGCACAAGCCGCGTAATGACTCAGCTTCTAATTCTTAAAACAAGTCTTAAACAAATTCCCTAATTTACCCATGAACCCTAGTTTCAATTTGGATCAAATTGAAGTACAAAACGATACTGATCAATGAAATAAACATGGGGCTTTGATTCCCATGTGAAATCGAGTTTATGGATGTGTTTAATTTTACCAGATGTAGTCGAATCGATGATGAACCCCACGATGAACAGTCGCGGCTAATGTGGAATCCAAACGATGATCAAACACTGATGATACTCGAATTAATTGCACAGGAAGTTTCTAGTGGTGTACACGATCAAAATGCTTCTGTCAATTTGGGTTTAGAATGTATCTAGATGGGATTTCGAGTAGTTGCAGGTCCGCGAGAAGGTGATGATCGATTATGTTGTTTGTTGTTTTTAGAGTGTAATTGAATATGCCAACTGATTAGAAATGCTTATATGATCGTGTATGTGTGATTAGTTTGATTTATTATAGTGTATAGTGCGTTATAAAGTAATGAAGCGGCCGAAAGTTCAAACCGCACTAGTTCGACTCCATAATTCAATTTGCAGTGGCCCACGAGTTCTAATTAAGCACGAAATGTTGTCGGGACGATTTGTTTGAAGGAAAATCGATTAAAGTGGTCGTTTGGGGGGTCGCCGGAGCCGTTTTTTGGCCGGAAAGAGCCGCCGGCGAGGGGACGGGAAAAACGGGAGGAGAGACAGAGAGTTTTAGCAAATTTTCACCATTGGTCCCTGTGGTTTATGTTTCTTTCAATTTTACACAAAACTTATAATTTAAGTTTTAACAATAGCAAAATCACCCCCTGTACTATTATTATTATATTACTTTTATTATTATTGTTATTATTATTATTATTATTATTATTTTACGGGTATTATAATTCTACCCCCCTTAAAACAATTTCGTCCTCGAAATTCTAAATAATGTAGCATGAATCCTTCTGAAAATACAATACGGTGAAAATAATACTTCTTTAAACACACACCACTCACGAATAGAGTAATCACTAACAGTTAGGCTTAGAAAACATACACTTAGTTGTCGAATAAGTATGGATACTGTGAACGAATCATTTCTTCTGTCTCCCATGTCGCCTCGCGTTCAGAATGATTTTCCATAAAACTTTAACGAACGGTATAGACTTGCGTCTCATAACTCGTTCTTGACGATCAATAATAGCTTCAGGTTCTTCTTCATAAGAAAGATCTTCTTGAATCGCGTGAAGAGGGTAACTAATAACGTGCAACGGATGATAGTTGTATCCCCTCAACAAAGAGACATGAAAACGTTATGAACATGAGAGAGTTGCGGTGGCAATGCTAAACGATACGAGACTTCTCCAACCTTTCAAGAATCTCAAACGGACCGATAAAACGTGGACTTAACTTTCCTTTAATTCCAAATCGACGTATGCCACGACAAGGTGACACTTTGAGAAACACATGATCTCCGACTCTAAATTCCAACGCTCGTCGGTGTTGATCGGCGTAACTCTTTTGTCTAGTTTGGGCTTCTTTCAACTTCTCTCTGGCAATGGCAACTTTGTCATTAGTAATTCTAACCAATTCCGGTCCTTCGATTATCTTCTCTCCAACCTCATTCCAACATATTGGTGCTCTACATTTTCGACCATATAGAAGTTCAAACGGGGCCATATTTATACTAGCCTGCCAACTATTATTATACGCGAACTCAACTAAGCATAGATACTCATCCCAATTGCCCGTCCATTCGAGTGCGCATGCTCTAAGCATATCTTCCAAAGTCTGAATAGTGCGTTCAGATTGTCCGTCAGTCTGCGGATGGAAGGCGGTACTAAATCTTAATTTGGTTCCCCAAGCATTTTGGAAACCCTTCCAAAAGCGTGACGTGAAACGCGGATCTCTATCACATACAATCGATGATGGCGTGCCATGAAGTCGAATAATATCTTGCAGAAATATCTCTGATAATTTGCTAACTGAGTAACCCTGTTGGATGGGCAAGAAATGAGCCGACTTTGTGAGTCTATCAACTACGACCCAAATGGCGTCGTTCTTCTTGAATGTTTTTGGTAGGCCTGTAACAAAGTCCATGGAAATATCATCCCATTTCCACACAGGAATATCTAATGGTTGCAGTAATCCACTAGCTCTTTGATGCTCAATCTTTACTTGCTGACAAGTTAAACAATGACTCACATATTTAGCTACATCTTCTTTCATACCACTCCACCAAAAGTTCTGCCTTAAATCTCTATACATCTTAGTGGCTCCCGGGTGAATAGAGAATGGTGAACTGTGTGCCTCTGCTAATAAGGAGTCACGAAGGGTTGAGTCATTTGGCACACATAATCTATTTCCACACCAGATAACTCCTTGTTCATCAACTCGAAACTCAGATTGTTTCCCTATCTTCAAATTTTGTAATATCGCCCAAAGTTCTCCATCTTGATTCTGAGCTTCCTTGATCCGTGTAATAAGATCAGATTCTATCCTCATCTTGGCTAGATAACCGTTAGACTCACCAAGCTGTAACCCAACTTCCATTCTATCCAGATCTGAGATAATCTGTGGTTGGATTTGAAGACATGCTACTCCACCTGCACTCTTTCGACTGAGAGCATCTGCCACGACATTCGCCTTGCCCGGATGATACTGGATGTTGGCATCGTAATCCTTGAGTAGTTCTAACCATCTCCTCTGCCTCATATTGAGTTCTTTTTGAGTGAAAATATACTTAAGGCTCTTATGATCAGTAAAGATGTCACATGTCTCTCCATACAAATAATGTCTCCAAATCTTTAATGCAAACACTACAACTGCAAGCTCTAATTCATGTGTTGGGTAGTTTACTTCGTACGGTTTAAGCTGTCGGGAAGCATAGGCAATAACTTTACCATGCTGCATAAGAACACAACCGAGTCCCTTCTTCGATGCATCACTATAAATTTGGTACCAGCCAGAACCCGAAGGTAACGTAAGAATAGGGGCAGATACCAGTCTTTTCTTCAGTTCCTCAAAACTCTTTTCTCTATCCTCGTTCCACGTAAATTTTACACCCTTTCTCATAAGTTGAGTTAGAGGTAATGCTACACGAGAGAAACCTTCCACAAAACGTCGGTAATAGCCCGCTAAACGAAGAAAACTACGAACTTCAGTGACGGATGTCGGTCGAGGCCATTTAGTAATAGCTTCCACCTTTGCCGGATCCATAGTGATACCTTTAGCTGATACAACATGGCCTAAAAATGCCACTTGTTCAAGCCAACAAGTCACACTTAGAAAATTTAGCATATAACTTCTTTTGGCGTAAGGTCTCTAAAATCGTGCGAAGATGGTCTTCATTCTCCTCTCTACTTTTAGAGAATACCAAGATGTCATCGATAAAAACAATTACAAAGCGGTCCAAATACTCATGGAACACTCTGTTCATGAGGTCCATAAAGACAGCTGGAGCATTGGTCAAGCCAAAAGGCATAACTAGGAACTCATAGTGACCGTAACGGGTGCGGAATGCTGTCTTAGGAACATCTTGATCTCGGATCCTCAATTGATGGTATCCTGATCTGAGGTCGATCTTAGAGAAGAACTTTGCCCCTTGTAGTTGATCGAAGAGATCGTCAATACGCGGTAACGGATAGCGGTTCCGGATAGTAATCTTATTAAGCTCTCGGTAGTCGATGCATAGACGCATACTACCATCTTTCTTCTTCACAAATAATACCGGTGCCCCCATGGTGAAACACTTGGTCTAATGAATCCAAGTTGTAATAGCTCCTGCAGTTGTTCTTTCAATTCCTTTAACTCTACTGGAGCCATCCGATAAGGTGCCTTAGAAATAGGTTCCGCCCCGGGGATTAAATCAATAGTAAACTCGACTTCACGCTCAGGTGGTAACCCTGGAAGTTCTTCAGGAAAGACATCAGAGAATTCCCGAACGATAGGAAAGTCTTCAATACGAGGAGTGTCCACTGATGTATCTTTTATAGAAGCTAAGAATCCCTCACATCCTCGGAATATAAGCTTTTAGGCTTTCAAGCAGAGATAATTTTGAGAGGCTTCCGAGGTAGGCTCCCTTGGCAAACTAAGTCAGGATTCATAGGATCACCAAATAGCACACGACGAGTTTGACATTCTATGGTAACCTGGTGTCGTGTTAACCAATCCATGCCTAGAATAATATCGAAATCACCCATGTGCATAGGAAATAGGTCAGCCTCTCTTATGGTTGATTCGATCTGAATAGGACAGTTTTGGTACACTTGTGAAATAACAATCGATTCTCCAACAGGAGTAGAAATCACTAATGCAGGCTCTAGAGCGGTAGGCATGATCTTAAGGTGCTTTGTGAATAGATGAGACACTATCGAGTGGGTGGAGCCAGTATCAAACAATACAGAAATATCATAGTCACCATAACGAAGTATACCACAAATCGTACCTATATATTGATAACTAATGAATACTAACGACGGTAAAACTAGAATCATTGGAAGTAGATTATGATTATTAGAATGAATTAGTACGGGAAGATGTACCTGGAGCATTAGCAGCTTCCCCTACAGTTAGTGCGAATACTCGACCTCCAGTAGTGGGTGGCGCATTGGCTCCCTTAGCATCATTCTCTGGTCGGTTCCTCGCCTTTGGGCATTGACCAACCCTATGCCCCATATCTCCACAACCAAGACAAGCTCCTGTAAGTCGACGACAAGTTCCGGGATGATGCTTTCCACAATGAGTACACATCGGATGTCTGGAAGGATTGCCTTTTTGATTCACCGGTTGAGCTGCAATTGGTTGTTGATAGGGTATCATTTGACCTTGACTTCGAGTCTTACCATGCCATGGCTTAGTGTTCTTCCCCGATCCTTGATTTTTCTGACGATCATTTCCATTTCGGTCAGATCCTTGAGATGACTCACCGCCAGCCTGAATACGAGTCCCATCTCTACTGCGCTTCTTATTATCCTCAAATTTAACAAAAATTCTTTTCTCTCCAGGTCCACCCTTTTTGCAGCCCTAACTGCTTCCTCAACATTGTTGAAAGTGGAGTGAATAATAGCCTTACGAATCCGATCACATACTGCCCATTGATACTTTTCAGCCCGTTCCTCAGGTGGTCCAGCAGAAGAACCTAGAAATCCCAACAGTCGATAAAACCGGTCTGTAAAATCAGTGAGTGATTCATCGTTTCATTGATGGATGTTATCATACTCCCGCCTGTATGCTGCTTTTTCCACATTCGTAAAATACTTGTCGAAGAATATGGAACGAAAATCATTCCAAGATAGAGTCTCCATGAACTGTTCGCCTCCTCTTTCAGCTACCACATTCTCCCACCATACTTGAGCATCTTCCTCCAGCTTATAAGCAGCTAAACCCGCCCTGTACTGCTGATCAACTCTAAGCACGGTAAAAATTTTCTCAATATGAGCGATCCAGTCTTTGGCCACTGCAGGTGTAGCCGCCTTAGTGAATGATCGTGGTTTTTGCTTTTGAAATCGCGCTAGCCAAACGTCTGCACCAATTGGGTTTGGATTCGGGTTTGGATTTGGGTTTGGATTCGGATCCGGATTTGGGTTTGGATTTGGATTAGGATTTGGGTTTGGATTACATACCGCATCAATCAAAGTCGGTAGTATAGCAGTAAGTGCTTGGGTCATAGCACCAACAAGGTTTGGATCAGGTCCATTCGACCCGCTAGAATTTCGTGAATTACGACTCGGAGGCATCTAAAATGAAAACATTTCACTTTAATCAGAACAACGTGAATTAGAAAGTAGCCATATAATATATAGAGAACCTAACCCAATGTCTACCTAATCCTCACATGTCTTAATTATTTAGTTTAAGTTTTCTACAGGAAGGAGCCTAAGCTCTGATACCATAACTGTAACACCCCAACCCGGGTAGGGCTGACGTGTCACACAAACAGTAAATCAGAGTTTCATAACGATAAGATTAAAGTACTAAGATACACTCAAATCCTTACATAGGTCAAATAATTTAAATAAGGTCTTAAAATCAAAATACTATTAAGTCTTATTAATCCAAATGTTCTCATCCTAACTTCTTGAGTTAACACTCTTCACTCGTTCCCCTGAGCCCCTTGAGTACCTGCTATAAAAATATGAGAAAACAACAAAAGAAAATACGGCTGAGCCAAAGAATGCTCAGTAACGGAAATAAACAATAGCAATACAATGATCAATAATGATAACAATGAGATGATCAAGTTGAAAATCAAATGATAATGATCATCTAAAGGAATACCCATATGAGCCAATAATAATAACAATTAACAATGTGTACATTAGCTGCAGTTCTAATGCACCAATATGTGAGATAGGAATGTGGGCACACACACCTAACCATCTCACCAATAAACAATAACAATGATATCCTAGGATCGATCCATACGCCTCCTTTAACAATAATCAATATGTGTAACAACTTAGCACATAATAATAATGTAGAAACGCTGTGGTCTAATCGCTCTGCCACAGATAGAGCACGTCACTTGTGCCACAATGACGCCCTATGTCCCCATAGGTGGATGTGCTCGGGTATGGAGGTCAATAATACAATTAAGTCAATATAACACAATAAGTTACACTAGAGCTCATAACCCTTAATCAAGGTTACTAGCTATAATCAATCATTTAGGAAGCATGTGACAATGAGTACAAAGCAGATAAAGGCTATCACATGCAAACAATATCAACTATACAATAAACACTTATAACAATAACCTTATGGATTTAATAACCGACAAGTCAAGTTAAGAATTCAAAATACAGATCAGGAACGAGAGGTATTCATGCTACGAGAGGGAAAGGTCGGAATCCGTACCTTATACACGAATGACAATAATCAGTAACAAAGTCTAGGCTCGGTTAACGCCGTGAGAACCTACGATAACGTAACGCAAATTATAGTTTGAAAAATTCCAGTTCTGTCTCTGTCTTTTCGCACTCGTTAAAAATACTAAACGACGTCTAAAAATTCTGAAAATCTCCAGTTTACTAGATTAGTGAGTTCTGAACAACTTTCATTTAGAAAAGTTTCTGATTTGGATTACCGAAATATGAGAAAAACGTGGATCTTTACAGCTGCGCAGAACTACTAGCTGTTACAAAAACGACTGTTTGGAGGTCTAAACGAATGAGTTTTTCGATGTTTTATATATCAACAGATTCGTCTTTCGACGAACTTCGTCATGGACCTAAAGTTTAACTGATTTGAATCTGTTATGATAAAGTTATGGCCTCCGTAAGTTGGCTGTAAAATACGGAACTAAATCACTATTTAAAGCTTATTTTTAAACAAAATGAACTATTTATAATGTTTGTTAATATATATATATAAATTGTTAAGGTTTTTAACAAACTAATTTACAGAAGATTAATTGGGTACTTTCATATAATGAGTTTTATGTTTAATCATATTTTTAACATTTATTTAAAAGAATCCATAAAAAAAATAGTTAACTAAATGCCCTTTTTATATAGTTTTATAAAGGTTTAAGCTTAAAGAAAATTACAGAAAATTAAGGTTGATGATTTAAAAATAAACAGAGCTTATAAAAGGATTTTTATAATTTTTGAGAATTTTTCTATAATTTTAAAATGCTTAAAAGGCATAAAAAAAATAATGGGAGGGGGCTGGTTTCGAACCCGTGACCTCCTCCCCATACTCCCACACCCAAACCACTGAACCAAAGGCACAAGCCGCGTAATGACTCAGCTTCTAATTCTTAAAACAAGTCTTAAACAAATTCCCTAATTTCCCCATGAACCCTAGTTTCAATTGGATCAAATTGAAGTACAAAACGATACTGATCAATGAAATAAACATGGGGCTTTGATTCCCCATGTGAAATCGAGTTTATGGATGTGTTTAATTTTACCAGATGTAGTCGAATCGATGATGAACCCCACGATGAACAGTCGCGGCTAATGTGGAATCCAAACGATGATCAAACACTGATGATACTCGAATTAATTGCACAGGAAGTTTCTAGTGGTGTACACGATCAAAATGCTTCTGTCAATTTGGGTTTAGAATGTATCTAGATGGGATTTCGAGTAGTTGCAGGTCCGCGGAGAAGGTGATGATCGATTATGGTTGTTTGTTGTTTTTAGAGTGTAATTGAATATGCCAACTGATTAGAAATGCTTATACGATCGTGTATGTGTGATTAGTTTGATTTATTATAGTGTATAGTGCGTTATAAAGTAATGAAGTCGGCCGAAAGTTCAAACCGCACTAGTTCGACTCCATAATTCAATTTGCAGTGGCCCACGAGTTCTAATTAAGCACGAAATGTTGTCGGGACGATTTGTTTGAAGGAAAATCGATTAAAGTGGTCGTTTGGGGGGTCGCCGGAGCCGGTTTTTTGGCCGGAAAGAGCCGCCGGCGAGGGGACGGGAAAAACGGGAGGAGAGACAGAGAGTTTTAGCAAATTTTCACCATTGGTCCCTGTGGTTTATGTTTCTTTCAATTTTTACACAAAACTTATAAATTTAAGTTTTAACAATAGCAAAATCACCCCCTGTACTATTATTATTATTATTACTTTTATTATTATTGTTATTATTATTATTATTATTTTTTTACGGGTATTATAAATAAGGACCAGTGTTCTCCTGGGTAACAAAAAGGTATTTATTGGTAAGTCATTATACCAACCAAAGGACTTTGATCATAAGCTATGACCTCTTGTTTACCCAGGCAAAGATAGCGATAAAGATGCAGCATTCTACGAGAAAGGTTCACTGGAACACATTGATGTCAAGGGAAAGGTGGTACTGTGTAATGTCAATGATTCTAGCCTAGTTGATGATGATATCCTACTTATAATATTTGAATGATTGATATATTATTTACTGAATACAAGACTATAAATAGAGAACTGTACAACATGGAAGGAGAGACATATATACAAGGAGAACTTAACTATTCTAAATATAGAAAATATATGATTGTAAGGGAGCCAGCAAGGATGATGGAAACGTATGATAGACAGGCTTGACTTTTAGGCCTTTGATTAGGTATTCCTTATACGCCCCCGCAAGATGGAGGATCCGTCGGAGACTCCAATCTTGGAGCGATTTCGGAGAAAGGGTGCCCGTGATAACGGTTTTGTGAGCATATCTGCAAGTTGATCTTGTGAGCTGATGTGAAGAACCCGTAAGCTGCCTGTCGAAACTTGTTCCCATACAAAATGATAGTCAAGTGCTACATGCTTCATTCCGGAGTGATAAACGGGATTAGCACCGAGATACGTTGCACCTGAGTTGTCATAGAATAGTGATGGTGACTTAGTGGTGGTAATGCCAAGCTCAAGTAATAAATTCTTTGTCCATATAAGTTCAGCTGAGGCATTCGCTAAGGCTTTGTATTCGGCTTCTGTTGAGGAGCGAGAGACTGACTTTTGGCGAGCGGACTTCCATGAGATAATGTTTTTTCCAAGATAAATAATATATGCAGTGGTAGAGCGACCAACATCATGTACACCACCCCAATCGGAATCGGAGAAGGCCGAGAGATCAAGAGAGGATTTTTGGTTGAGAAAGAGACCATGGTGAATGGTACCCTTGAGATAGCGAAGGACACGTTTTAGAGATTGTCAATGTGTTTGGCGCGGGTTATGCATAAATTGAGAGAGTTTATTTATGGCAAAGGAGATGTCCGGCCTAGTGAAGGCGAGATATTGAAGTGACCCGAGGAGTTTACGATATTGTGTAGCATCAACCTCGGGTGAAGTGTCATTAACAGACAGGACCTCGGTGGTACCGAGAGGAGTAGAAACATCTTTTGCACCAGCCATGTTAAATTTTTGGAGAAGATCTTGGATGTATCGATGTTATGACAGAAATAGACCTGTTGGTGTGGGAATAACTTCAACACCAAGAAAATGATGAAGCATACCAAGGTCTTTGATGGAAAATTTTTGGCTTAAGGCATGAACAAAGCGATCAAGGAACGGTGTGTTGTTGCCGGTAAGAACAATGTCATCAACATAAACCATGAAATAGCAAGTGACACATTGGTTTTGGTATATGAAAAGTGATGCATCGGCTAAAGATTTTCGAAAGCCAAAGTCAATGAGGAACTTGGTGAGCTCATTATACCAAGCCCGAGGAGCTTGCTTTAGGCCATAGAGTGACTTTTTGAGCTTGCATATATGATGAGGAAATTCTTGATTGACGTATCCCGGTGGTTGGGTCATGTAGACATTCTCGTGTAGAGTGCCATGCAAGAATGCGTTGTTAACATCAAGTTGCCGGAGCGGCCAATTTTTTGAGAGAGCAATGGAAAGGATGGTACGAATGGTGATTGGTTTGGTAACAGGACTAAACGTGTCTAAGTAATCCTTCCTGTATTTTGGTGAAAGCCCTTGGCCACGAGTCAGGCTTTGTATTTGTCAATAGAGCCATCGGGTTTGCGTTTGATGTGGAAAACCCATTTACACCCAATTGGAGTGTGGGAGTTAGAGGGGACAAGTTCCCATGTTTGGTTTTGGAGAAGTGCATTAAACTCCACATCCATGGCATGGCTCCACTGTGGATCTTTAGATGCTTGAGTATGAGTGGTGGGTTCAAGTGTGGGTGGTAAGGGATGAAGGGTAGTGTGGTTCATAATGTTTGGGTTGTAATATTTTGGGTTGGGTTTATGAGACCGGTGTGGACGAGTAGAGACACGAAGAGAAGGATTGGTTGTTGCGTCGGTGTTGTTAGATGGTGGAGAGCTTATAGAGTGAGAGGGAATGGTGTCTGGTGAAGCAGGTTGTGAGGTGGAAGGGGTAGATGATGAGATGAAAGAATCATTTTCTTGTGTGGCGGTGGCTGTGGTGGTTACTGGGCTAGGGGAGAGTGGCAAGGTGGTGGTGGGTGTAGTTGAGTGAGAGGGCGAGGATGGAAGTTAGTTTGGATGGTAGAGGATAGCGGGTGAGTTGGATGGGTGATGGGTTGAGACGAGTGGGTCATGGGAGGTAGAGTGGTTTGAGGAAGTTGTTGGGTTGTGGGAGGTGGATTGGGCTGAGGAGGTGTTTGTGGAATGTTAGAACATGTAGGTGATTCAAAAAAGATATCGAGTGTAGGTAGGGGGTTTAGTGAGGTTCCATGTGAGGAGAAAGGAAAGATGTGGTCGATAAACTCCACATGACGAGAGTGATAGAGGCGGTGGGTTAGAGGATCATAACATTTGTAGGCGGATTTAGATGAAGAGTATCCAAGAAAGATGCATTTTGCCGAGCGAGGGTGAATTTTGGACTTTGCATACGGACGAAGCCAAGGAAAGTATAGACACCCAAAGGGTTTTAGTTTGGTATATGTAGGTGGAGTGTTGTATAATTTTTCAAATGGTGATTTGAAGTCTAATATTTTGGTGGGTAATCGGTTAATAAGATGAACTGCCATTTGAAAGGCATGAGACCAAAATGGGAGTGGTAAATTGGCATGATGCAAAAGTGACAACCCGGTTTCAACAATATGTCGATGTCGCCGTTCCGCCACTCCATTTTGTTCCGGAGTGTGTGGGGGAGTGGTAAAATGAGAGATACCATTTTTTTGAAGATAAGGGATAAGACCAACGTATTCTCCCCCATTGTCTGAGAAAAGAGAGATAAGGGGAGTTTGGAAAAATTTCTCAACAAGTGTTTTAAAAATTAGAAATAGTGTAAAGATATCGGATTTTCTTTTAATGGGGTAAAACCATGTATATTTGGAGAAAAAATCAGCAAAGATGACGTAGTATTGATATCCATCGTTAGAAATTTTGACTGGTCCCCAAACATCGGAGTAGACTAGTTCTAGTGGTTTGGACCCTTTAAATGAATTGTCTCCAAAAGGTAGTTTATAACTTTTATTCAAGGAACATGCATCATAATGAAAAAACTATTCGACACATTATTGTAATCAAGTCCTAAACTATTTAGTAGACGCTTTAGGACGTTGATAGACGGGTGTCCAAGTTTATGATGCCATGATAGAAGAGAGTCAGAATTCTTGGTGCTTGAGTTGAATTGCAAACGAGGATAAGTAGGAGATGCATAGTAGACATTGTTAATGTTGACCCCCCTCATGAGCCGCGCCCCCGTGCGAAGATCCTTAACAAAGAAATGAAAAGGAAAAAATTCAACGGAAACTTGGTTAGTCTTGCAAAGTTTAGCAACCGAGATGAGATGATTACGCAAACGGGGAACAAGTAATACATTTGATAAGTTTAATGAGCGGGACGGAGTGTTAATCGATGCATGACCGATATGAGAAATGGAGAGGGTATTACCATTACCTAGGATGATCTCATCGGGTCCTCCATATTCGGATAGGTTGTGCAAAAATGCTTGGTCGGATGTAGCGTGGTTAGAAGCTCCACTGTCAAACATTAGCGAAGGAACATGTTGAGAAGAGTTTGCCATGGAGACATTCACGGTCGGGTTCGTTGGTGGTTGAGCCAAAGCAAGATTGTTTTGTTGCAGGAACCATGCAAACTTTCGACAGTCCTTGGTTTCATGCCCTGGAATATTACGAAATTGACAGAAAAAATTGTTACAATTAGTTCTAAAATGTGATATTTGACCACCGTTCCCATTGTGAGTGTGTCGTGGGCCAAAAGTATTGGGCCTGTTTTGATTTCTGGTGGTTGAGTCGGGCCTCATGAAGTTTCGGCCAGCTTGAGATTGTATTGGGCTGGTCCTTTGTGTGAGATTAACAGTAGTAATTGGCTCAGTAGGTTTGGCCTGCAACAATGACCTTTCATGATCAACCAACTTCTCATAGAGATCAGAGAAGGCAATGGTAGTTTCCCGAGTCTTCAGTGCAGCAGCAATATCCTTGTAGTCATCACCGAGGTGAGCAAGAATGTGAACGGTAAGGTCATCATCATCGATTGGTTTCTGTGCCAAGGCTAATTCATCAGCAATAGCCTTCATCTCGTGGAGATAATCAGCAACAGGTCTGCTTACTTTGTTGGTTGTGGCGAGTTTGGTGCGCAAGGAGATAATTCTGGATCTAGAGACACTCGCATAGCTTTCGGTGAGACGGGTGAAGAGTTGGCGGGATGTTGCGGCAGAGGAAACGAGTGACTGGATGGTGTCGGAGCAGCTTCCAAGCAACGCGCCAAGGAAGATTTGATCCTGGAGGTACCAGGTACGATAAGCAGCGTTTGGTTTTCCATCAATGACTTTCGTTGGTGGTTCGGTTAAGCCATCCACGAATTGTTCAAGCTCGAGTCCGGTGAGGGTGGAGAGGACCTGCTTGCGCCACGCAAGGAAATTATTTGGTGTTAGTTTGGTGGGAAAGTTGGTGGTTGTTAAGAGTTGAATGACTGTAGTGGAGGTAGCCATTGTAGTGGTAGGAGGAATGACTGTAGATGGGATCGAAAAAGAGAAGAACTCAGGGGAGTTACAAGGCTCTTGATACCATATAATATTTGAATGATTGATATATTATTTATTGAATACAAGACTATAAATAGAGAACTGTACAACATGGAAGGAGAGACATAAAGGAGAAATTAACTATTCTTAATATAGAAAATATATGATTGTAAGGGGGCCAGCAAGGATGATGGAAACGTATGATAGACAGGCTTGACTTTTAGGCCTTTGATTAGGTATTCCTTATACTACTTAATATGGGCCAGGTAGTGAAGGATGCTGGAGGAGCTGCCATGATTATAGCTAATAATATTATTTCTCGTGAGAGTATAACTGCAAAGGAACATGTTCTTCCTGCATCATTTGTTGGTTACAAGGAAGGGGTTGATATTAAAAAGTATTTGAATTCTACTTCTTCCCCAATTGCAACAATCCTTTTCCGTGGAACCATACTCGGGACAAAAACAGATCCACAGGTGCCATCTTTCTCTTCAAGGGGGCCTAACTTTGCAAGTCCTGGAATCCTAAAGTCAGACATTATTGGACCCGGTGTTGACATTCTTGCAGCTTGGAGTGTGTCGGTCGATAACCAGACGGAAACCAAAGCAACATTTCACGTCATAAGTGGTACTTCAATGGCTTGTCCTCATCTTGCAGGCATAGCAGCATTGCTCAAAAGCGCTCACCCAGAATGGTCTCCAGTTGTTGTTAAGTCTGCAATAATGACCACCGCGAGTCAATTGAGCCGAAATAGGCATGCCATTATAGACGAAAGGGAGCTCCCTGCGGACGTGTTTGCTGTTGGCTCAGGTCACGTGAACCCACCAAAATCACACGAGCCAGGGCTTGTTTTTGATATCCAACCTGACGAAAACATTCCATATCTTTGTGGATTAGGCTATACACCCGCAGAAGTTCAACAAATTGTTAAAAAGACCGTTAATTGTTCAGAAACCATACCTGAGGCCCAACTGAATTATCCTTCTTTTACAGTATCTCTGAAGAGAGGTGACAACAAAACATACTCAAGAACGGTCACGAATGTCGGAATGGCAAATTCAACTTACACCATCAGGGATATTTTAGTCCCGAAGGATGCAAATATTATGGTTGAAAGTCATCCTCAAGAGCTCAACTTCACATCAGTGCACCAAAAGTTAACATATAAGGTAACATTTACTCGAGATATTAAGGATAAGGTGGCAGGTCCATATGGCCAAGGACATATGACTTGGGTGTCTGGTAAATATACTGTTAGAACCCCACTTTGCTTCCAATTTGAATGAAGGGATCCTTTGAAATGGCCAGCTTGTAGCCTAAGAAAGAATGTTACTCAAAATGTAGTAGCTTAAGTTAAATAATGAAGCATTGATGGTTTGCTCTACCCCAAGAAAGAATGTTACTCAAGATAAATATTTGACCTAAGTAGTCCACTTTTTATGTAGTTACTCTATTCTTAAATACAGAAAGAAAAGCTGGATATAAAAAAGCAAGCATCATCCAAGACAATTATTCTTCTAACCCCACATTACACAAGCCTTAAAGGTCAAGAATGACACCAATAATATATGTCCCTATGGTATTAAGATATGTTTTGCTTATTTGTTTTCTAGAAGATAAGTGTCAATAAACTCCATTAGAGTGCATTATTCCTTATAAATGGTAGCTTAACTCAATGAAAGTTTTCATCCTTAAATGTCCGCCCATATATGCTCTTGCCACCAGTGCCCTGCACAATATAAAAGCAATACAGATACATTAATTGACATGTCCAACTGAAAGATCATGCAAGTGTAGCGAATAAATGTAAGAAAGATCACCGCGAAAAACACCAGGACAAGGTGCAAATATATATCATCATGCCTAAATGTGTGTGGACGATATATAAAATTGGGAGATTTTATCAGTTATCACTAGAGAGTAAAACACACTCTCATAAACAATTTTGCACAGAAACTATTTGATAAGAATTAATGAATGGAAGTATAAGCCAGGAGCAATAAGTCATACATTTCCCTTTTCAAAGTCCCCTCAAATGCAGAATCCTAGTAACCAAGGCCTTTCTCTCCTACACAAGTTAACAGATTAGCAGATTACCCATTAAGATCTTCACTGATGTCTATTAAAAGTAACAGAAAACTAATCAACATATTACAAATAATATGGTTGCAAACCTATACATAAAGCACAGAAATTTTCAGCCATTTGAGGCGCATTTTCAGTAGTTTGATTAATTACTTGACATTGCTTGTCTTGATCACTGCCGGATGTTTATTTTCTTTGTATTATGTGCAATACTTATACAAGTGTCACAACAAAATATGACTAATTTTACTAATAGAGAAGTGTTATAACCAAATAAGACCATATTACAACTAATTAAATTCAAACACAAATACAAGCATTACAACAGATTTGAACACTAAGCGGCCACTTCTTCCTTAAGACATTCGCTCTGGCATAGTTTCCGACTAGATGCACACAGGTAAAGATGTAGCCAAATTTAACTCCAAGTCCACCTATTCTAGAATATATTGAGCCTTCATTTTAGTAAAAAGCTTTTGTAGCAACTTCCACATTTGATACACTCGCAACAGAGTGCACATGTGGTTTTCGACATACACTTCACGCCTCCATCTTGTTCATATCATTTGTAACCTCTCGCACTTTTACGGCATTTAATTTTTTTTTTATATAATAATAATAATAATAACAATAATAGTGATAGTAATAATAATGATAATAATGATAATAAATAATAATAATAATAATGATAATAGTGATAATAGCAATAATAATAATTAGTAATAATAAGAATAACATTAATAATAATAATAATAATAATAACAAATAATAAGGTCCAGGGGTATTTCTTGTAATTTACAAAACTTAAATAAATGTTTTGGGCATAAAACAGTAAGATTCAAACCGCAGGGACAATTTTGAAAATATTTAAATTTACAACCCAACCCCCCGCCCCATTTCCCTTCCCCGATATTCCGGTCGCCGGCCGGCGAAGATCCGGCGCGGCTCCGGCGACCCCCAAACCACCTCAAAAGTTCGTCTTTTAAATCCCAAAACGCACCAAAACATGCGTGCGATCATTACCAACATCAACATCTACTTTAATTTGAATAAAACCCCCGGATTACAGCTCATGAACCTTTATTCGAACCACTTTATTTCGAACACGATTACCGCTCAAAAATCCACTAAAACATTAACAATAATCAAATTAAACCTATATAAACACTCACCTAAACATTCCTAAGCATTCAAAACTCTCAATTTCACCTACAAATCGTACAAACAGGTTCTTTCGATCACCCCCTATCGCGACCACATCCGAACCGAAACCATCAAGCTCCATTGAAATAATAGGTAATTAAATATATCATTATGTTCGTTTTTACAAGGGGAATCAAAGCCCCATGGTTGAATCCATAAACACCATCGAATTGGTGCTCAATTTTGGATCTGAACAATCTAGGGTTCATAAGGATTGGGGGTATGCTGGAGTTTGTGTTTAAAAGGAATTGAAACGGAGTTCTAACGCGGCTGAGGCCCTTAGTCCACCGGTTAAGTGTGTGTGTTGTGAAACAGGAGGTCCCGGGTTCGACCCCGGGCACCCTCCTTACTTTTTTTCATTTGGCTTTTAAGCCTCTAAAAATTTCAGAAAAATTCTTAAAAATTATAAAAATAGGTTTATAAACTTTAAATAATTTTCTTTACAGCAAACCAATTTCTAAAATTTTATTTCTTATAACATCTTAATATTTATTTTTATTTTATTTAAAACAAATAATAAAACTAGTTAAAGAGTTTATAAAATAGACTTCAAAGGTTGTTTATCTTAGCAAAACATTTCAATGGGATTATTTTTCTTATTTTAGTACTAATTATTATTTGTTTCCAATAATAACTAATTATTTGTCTCAAATAATAAATAATCAAAGTTTTATTAGGATAATTGTAGAAATTATGTATTTTATAATTTCATAAATTATTCTAAAATATTATTCTCTCATAAAATATACTAACTAAAGGTTAGATTAATAATTTGTTATTAATCAAAATGTTATTCCAATTAATTTTAAATAATTATAAGGTTTTATATATATGATAAACCTTATCAATTTTTATACTTAAATTCATTCCTAAAATACTTAAAAACACATATAAAATTTTCTTAATGGATTAAAATACGAATAATTACTTATAAATTTATTTACTGGACATAACACAATTTCACATTAAAACCCTAGTTCACCTCTAATTGTTAATCTTATGATCGAACTTTAATCTTGTAATGAATACGTTTAGGTGCCTTGTAAAAGAATCCGTTGGAACGTCGTTAAATCCTTATTATCACCTTATACCCCTATACGTCATTGTGAGTATTTCTATACCCATTTTATTATTTCACACACTTTTGGGTGAAACATGTTACCGTATAAACGTTACACTTGTAAACACGTTTGATTCTTGTAAACTTATGGCAATTTACTTGTGTGTTGTGATTAGTTGAATCTTGTAGCTACCATGTAATGTCGAATATATGTACAATCATTAACTATTGCTAGCCTGGCGACGTCATAGATCTATGGGCCTGACAAGCCTGCTTGGTTGATCCAAGTACACTTAGCTAATCGTATATACTTTTAACGTTAATAGAATATTAACGTCGTTTGATACTTGTAAAACATTGTCAAGGTTTGATTGTGCATTCTGTCTTACATCCCTAGTTACCTTGTTCTCTAATTTACAACATGAATTGCCATCTTTTATATACTTATGTATTTAAAACTATAGAATGCTCACCAACAATATGTTGACCTTTTATTTTTAACATGTTTCAGGCAATAGCGTTATGTGGCTGTGAACAATCGTAACTCTCACGCCTCGACGATTCCGCCGTCAAGGTTGGGGTGTGACAGATTGGTATCAGAGCCCATAACTATAGGGATTTAGGTTATTAGAAATGGTGACCTGGACTATAGTTGCATGAACCTCATAGAAAGACCTTTATACTTTTGTGCTCACATATTGTTTAAATGCTACATAATGCTATGCCTTTTGTGCAATTTGATGCCTTAGCATAGGATTGCCTTATGTATGCTTAAAACTTAGTTGACTCCCTAAACTTAACTTTGAATTTTGACTCTCCCCGAACATAAAACCTCTCAATCTTATTCTCGACGACACGTGGAATCGTATACTATTACTTATGATCTGGATCTTTAGACGTATGTCTAATCTATACAAATCTCATCAAGGTTTTCATTTTATAAACCAAGGAAATTTGTGTGACATATAGACACCTGTATTCTGGATTTCCTGGCAAAAGGCCTGAGGGCTAAGGCAAGCATATCGTATAAATCTCATTATGAGACCTGTTATGCTTACCTGGGGATTTCTGGGATGAGTGATAAACTATGGTCAACGTACACAAGTTTCTAAGGTAAATGGGTCAATTTACCTTGACGTGTCAACGATTCCAAATGGTAATGTGTTACCAAATGGAACCATCCTTTTGTATCTTAAAAATCCTTGAATCCTTGAACTGGTTTATCATTAAAGTTTAAATACTTTCTCATTCTTAACCTAAATAATATTCCTGTTAATATTAAACCCATCCTACGATTCAACTCTTTCGTTTAACCGCTCAACGTGTGACGTGTAACAGTATTGAACTCGGCATTTCATGTAACTATCTTCTTACTTTGACCAACGTGAACATGGATTTCAATATACCCAAAGATATTGAGAATCTAAACCGTATGGTCTTTAAAACTTTAAACCGTTACTTATGATCCTTAAATCCTTTTAAGGAGGTGACCCATAACTAAGAACATGCAATGTTGTAGATGAAATTCCTACATCGTTGGATACTTTGTCTAAGCAAAGTGTAAATAATGATTTGATTCGATCATTGAATCCGTTACTTGACTCGAAACCCTTGTGATAATTGATCACTTAAGTACGCGTGTCTTCAAATAAGTTATGGCTGACCTCATATCTTGAGAAGTCCATGTATTCCCTTCGATTGTGAATCGAATGTTCACATCCCATTGTGATGTCGAATCATTTTATCCTTGATTTCGTTTTCCTGATTGAAATTATTCAAGATTTGAACACCATCATAACAAATCCTGTTACCTCGAACCTTGATCTTAAATTTTGTAAGCATGATTTTCCTTTTTGGTTACATTGATATAACTTGAAATTTTCTGAATTTCTAAGTGATATCCTTTTCTCTTCATTGTTGAGTTGAACCTTAAACTGTCTGCATCGTGAGAGATGCAAGAGTTTATAAGTCAGTCTATGACTAAGAACACTCGTACCTCCTAAACAATTCTAACTCATCAAAACAGGGGTGATTCCCTTACTTTGATGATTCTCTATTCGTTTCGATAAATGGTTTCCAATTGTGTATTTTATGAAATTTCATCCTTTGGATTGGAGTGATTACCTTATCTTGAGGATTGACTCCAAGTATTCTCTTTGGAATGGCTTTTCACAAATGACATGACCTCACCAAAATAGGATTGAAACCCGTACTTTGGTGACAAATGTTAATCTTTGATGTTTCCTTGTTATTATGAAGCTCAATCATCAAGATAGGCGTGAATTCCATACCTTGATGATAATTTTATTTTTATGGATTGTATTCTCTCAAATAAAACGATCTCATCAAAGTAGGAGTGAATTCTGGATTTTGATGAAGAAGTTCATCCTGTTATATTTTGTTTTTGTAAAACTTCATCGTAAGATAGGAGTGATCTTCCTTACCTTAATGGTGAGTTGTCTCGTCTTATTTCTGTGGATCCTCAACAATGTGTTGGGATCGAACTTTTTGTTTGGAAGGTTAGTGGTCATACCTTGAGAGTACACCATCAAGTTAGGGGTGAAAACCACACCTTGATGACTATTCTCATTTCTTGATCTTCAACTTACCATGGTTGTAACCAAGTGACGAGAAGCATGTAGTAACTTGACGGGTGAAACAATGTTAGTGTTTTGACCTATCAAGCCAAAGCATGATCTCTGAACTTGAAAGAAGACTCGATCGTTTTAGGTTGATTTTGATTCCAAGCTTGAAGCATTTAAATTCTTAAATCGATTTCTTTATCTTCATGTTTTGACTCGATCTAACTACATCGAACCATTTATTCCTTACTTATCAACTTTCATTTTGAGATATCATCAACACCTGATTACGTGATGATAGTCTTCCTAAACAATCTTTTGTCAAATAAAGATATTATCAACTTGTGATTATGTCTCTCTAGTCATACGAATGTCCTCGACTGTACTTACGAGATTGATGAATTACGTATGCAATCGGCATTTGACAATTTGTTACCTTGTAAAACATGGTTACAAATACCTTTCTTATTGACTGTGTCATTTCTTGAATTGTTTTAGAATCCTTAACCTTGAAAATCATTAGAAATCTATTTTTGGATTTGAACAACAAGACTTTAAAAGAGAAGTTCTGGAAAGAGTTACCAGCAAAGAAAGGAATTACTTTTGAGACTGAGTTATTTGGAGCCAAAACATTCTTAATATATGTTGAACCCGTGTTCAGCAAAGATGGGGAGAAAATTTGTGTTAATTACATGGGCATGGAAATCACTGATCAGGTGAAAAAGAGAGAAAAGATGGCAAAACTAAGGGAAGAAATAGCTGTGCAGAAGGCCAAGGAGACAGAACTTAATAAAACTGTTCATATTACAAAGAAAATGATGAGAGCAAAACAAATGCTAGCAACCATGTCACACGAGATAAGATATCCATTATCAGGGGTCGTTAGCATAGCAGAAATTCTATCAACAACAAAACTTGATAAAGATCAGAAACAACTTTTGAGTGTCATGTTGTCTTCTGATGATCTAGTCCTTCAACATATTAGTGACATTCTTAACCATCAGTGTGAACTTATTCCAAGATCTTCGCATAGCGTGTTATTCTTAGACCAATGTTTGGTAAAAGGAGAAATACATAGTCACAAGATATGCGTTAAGATCGTTTCATATGGTGACATTTGGGATTCTTAAAATTCCGACGGTTAACATTTCTTACCATTGTTGGTATTTTATTGATATCTAAACATCACCTTACCATGAAATTATATTCTGGAAGTTGTGATTTATAAGTATAATATACGATGGTAACTCGGCATCGCTTTCCAACATTTCATCTCAAAACGTCTCACATTTCACTGATAGGGTTCAAATGGCATGCATTATGCCAAGAATCTTGTAAGATTCCATCAAGTGAAGCGTTTCATCTGTAATTAAACGTCAATCACTGTTAGTTTGAACACTTAACTTTCATTTTAACTCTTTTGCTCATTTAAGTTCATTCTTAATTTCGAAACGAAATTCTTTAAAGTAGGGGAGACGATAACATCTTGTATTAACATTCATTCTTAATTAACGTAAAAGCTTATAATGTTAACTGGAAGCCACATACTTTAGGCTCTCTTTTTACCTCTAATGGCTCTGCCATTACACATAAAGTAAACACTAAAGCGGTCAGCTTAATCGATGATGAATTTTCTTCTTTTGATACCTATTCAGAACCTGAAAGTTCTTCAAAGTGTACCTCAGAAAATGAGAACACAACTGCATCAAGAAAGAGAAAGAGAATCACTATGACTTATCTGTGACTTCATGCTCACCTTCTGATTCACTGGAGAACGTGAGGATCAAATGAAATTCTAGCATCCTCGTCTTTTCGACTCAGTCTCTTCGTAAACAAATTTCGGGACGAAATTTCCTAAAGTAGGGGAGACTGTAACCTCTCGCACTTTTACGGCATTTAATTTTTTTTTTTATAATAATAATAATAATAATAACAATAATAGTGATAGTAATAATAATGATAATAATGATAATAAATATAATAATAATAATGATAATAGTGATAATAGCAATAATAATAATTAGTAATAATAAGAATAACATTAATAATAATAATAATAATAATAACAATAATAAGGTCCAGGGGTATTTCTTGTAATTTACAAAACTTAAATAAATGTTTTGGGCATAAAACAGTAAGATTCAAACCGCAGGGACAATTTTGAAAATATTTAAATTTACAACCCAACCCCCGCCCATTTCCCTTCCCCGATATTCCGGTCGCCGGCCGGCGAAGATCCGGCGCGGCTCCGGCGACCCCCAAACCACCTCAAAAGTTCGTCTTTTAAATCCCAAAACGCACCAAAACATGCGTGCGATCATTACCAACATCAACATCTACTTTAATTTGAATAAAACCCCCGGATTACAGCTCATGAACCATTATTCGAACCACTTTATTTCGAACACGATTACCGCTCAAAAATCCACTAAACATTAACAATAATCAAATTAAACCTATATAAACACTCACCTAAACATTCCTAAGCATTCAAAACTCTCAATTTCACCTACAAATCGTACAAACAGGTTCTTTCGATCACCCCCTATCGCGACCACATCCGAACCGAAACCATCAAGCTCCATTGAAATAATAGGTAATTAAATATATCATTATGTTCGTTTTTACAAGGGGAATCAAAGCCCCATGGTTGAATCCATAAACACCATCGAATTGGTGCTCAATTTGGATCTGAACAATCTAGGGTTCATAAGGATTGGGGGTATGCTGGAGTTTGTGTTTAAAAGGAATTGAAACGGAGTTCTAACGCGGCTGAGGCCCTTAGTCCACCGGTTAAGTGTGTGTTTGTGAAACAGGAGGTCCCGGGTTCGACCCCGGGCACCCTCCTTACTTTTTTTTCATTTGGCTTTTAAGCCTCTAAAAATTTCAGAAAAATTCTTAAAAATTATAAAAATAGGTTTATAAACTTTAAATAATTTTCTTTACAGCAAACCAATTTCTAAAATTTTATTTCTTATAACATCTTAATATTTTATTTTTATTTTATTTAAAACAAATAATAAAACTAGTTAAAGAGTTTATAAAATAGACTTCAAAGGTTGTTTATCTTAGCAAAACATTTCAATGGGATTATTTTTCTTATTTTAGTACTAATTATTATTTGTTTCCAATAATAACTAATTATTTGTCTCAAATAATAAATAATCAAAGTTTTATTAGGATAATTGTAGAAATTATGTATTTTATAATTTCATAAATTATTCTAAAATATTATTCTCTCATAAAATATACTAACTAAAGGTTAGATTAATAATTTGTTATTAATCAAAATGTATTCCAATTAATTTTAAATAATTATAAGGTTTTATATATATGATAAACCTTATCAATTTTTATACTTAAATTCATTCCTAAAATACTTAAAAACACATATAAAATTTTCTTAATGGATCAAATACGAATAATTACTTATAAATTTATTTACTGGACATAACACAATTTCACATTAAAACCCTAGTTCACCTCTAATTGTTAATCTTATGATCGAACTTTAATCTTGTAATGAATACGTTTAGGTGCCTTGTAAAAGAATCCGTTGGAACGTCGTTAAATCCTTATTATCACCTTATACCCCTATACGTCATTGTGAGTATTTCTATACCCATTTTATTATTTCACACACTTTTGGGTGAAACATGTTACCGTATAAACGTTACACTTGTAAACACGTTTGATTCTTGTAAACTTATGGCAATTTACTTGTGTGTTGTGATTAGTTGAATCTTGTAGCTACCATGTAATGTCGAATATATGTACAATCATTAACTATTGCTAGCCTGGCGACGTCATAGATCTATGGGCCTGACAAGCCTGCTTGGTTGATCCAAGTACACTTAGCTAATCGTATATACTTTTAACGTTAATAGAATATTAACGTCGTTTGATACCTGTAAACATTGTCAAGGTTTGATTGTGCATTCTGTCTTACATCCCTAGTTACCTTGTTCTCTAATTTACAACATGAATTGCCATCTTTTATATACTTATGTATTTAAAACTATAGAATGCTCACCAACAATATGTTGACCTTTTATTTTTAACATGTTTCAGGCAATAGCGTTATGTGGCTGTGAACAATCGTAACTCTCACGCCTCGACGATTCCGCCGTCAAGGTTGGGGGTGACATCATTGGTTATTGCAATCTTCATTTGATGGCTACAATCTCTTATCCTCTCTCAAACTCGTTGTTATAGTCATTTTCTTGTTTGTGTTCTAGAGTTCATCGTGTTGGTAATTTGTTACGGTTGATTGCTAAGTAGTTTGTGTTTACAAGTTTTACATGAACTCGAACACAACTTGACCCATAACACAACAGGAATATTGAGGAGTTGATATTAATATGATCTGTTTAACTTGAAATTTTTTTTAATTATTTTCTACATTCGAACACCATAATAAATCAAACTCACATCGCTGACAAATTCTTGATTTAAGAACCTGGTATTTTTCCATATGTAATCATGAATTCAAGTAGCATGAATAAATATTGCTCAACATAGTTACAAATTTGTGTGGTAATGAGCGAATAACAAGAAATTGCCTTACAATCATGGTTTTCGACGTTTGTATAAAAAAATACACGTGAAACAAATAATATTCTTTTAATGTTCTGTTAATCACATACAACCAAAACATAATTCGATACAACAAGAAAAGCCAATCAAGATAAAAACAAAAACCAAATTTCCTTTAAATAAATACAAAAGACTATTCGTTTGCAATAACAATATAGTATTTACATATATTTAAGCTAGAAGACGATATGATCATAAGACCCCTATTAACCTTACAAAGATACATCATACATCAATGAGAACAAACAACCTTATAGCAATCATCCATTTGTAACAAACCTTTACAAAGTCATTGACATCACAAGGGAGCTCAAGTGGGCCCTGGTTTCTATACCCGTATTCGTATTCGGCTTCTATAAGAAGTTCTTTGAAGAACGGATGATTCGCATGCTCGGCTTTGATCACAAACCTTGCCTTTGAGGCCCGACATAGACCGAGAAATAACCTTTTGGAGCAATATTAAGGGTTTTTTCTTTGTTTGCATCTGTTCGAGGCCATGATCTACTTCTTTTGACCAGAGCTCGTTTGATCTCAAACGAGCTCTTGGGTCCACCACCACGGAACGACTTGCAGTGTTCCCATGTTTTAGAAATAAGCCCTTTGCCTTTATTTTCTTTTTCTTTTTCTTTAATCACATCCATTATGGATCGTTTGTTATCGTGAAAAAGCTCAAGCTTATACAAACAATTCTGTCACTATATTAAAACTAAGATGAAAAAGAAGTATACAAAGATTAAAATAGATAACAAGATACATGTCAACCTCTGTCATAAGCCAAATATTGCAAGATCTTCATCATAAGATCGTGTTGCTCGTTCTTCTCCTCCTCCTTCGCGTTTCAACTTTCTTGAATATTTAGTTAAGAATTCAAGAATTTATCGTTGACTCAAATGGAAAAAGAAACGTTCGACAAAGTCTGGAGTAATTGAGAGAGAAGTGAGCTAATTAACTCAACCAACGATTGTTGATAAAAAGAGAGGAAAGAGAAGGATGTTCCTAAAGATGGATTGTGGATGTAGCTCTCAATATATGTCACTTTTTTTTCTATGGTCTCAAAGATATATAGCTTTTGAACATCTAAAAAGTTGTATTTTAATTAATTTTGTTTTAAAATAGTTTTTAATGCATTTGTTTTAAAATGAATTTCAATTGAAACGTTTGACTAATCATTAGTTCTTTGTTACAAAATTGACTCCTAGTTATACTAACACATTTTAGGCTTTTAGCAACCTATTATATAACTATTATGAGTGTCGATAGTTTAGATTGGCGGGTTCAAAGATTTCAGGTTGTTAGGTTAAAGAGTAGAATATGTGAACTCAAACATAGTCTGTATATTTGTTTATGTTAAAGACATCAACCCTAACTCACTTAAAATATTGTTTGTATTGTGGCACAGACCGACCGTAATGCTCGTTTACGAGTAATCCATGTTGGCTTAGTAACAATTCAAACAAGAGTTGAGTTTGTCTCAAAAGAGCTTTTTTATAAGATCGGATATAGCGGGGCTCCAAACATAATAACATGAATATAAATGGGGCTCCAAGTGTCATGACAATATAGTTAAAAAAAAGTTTCAAACCTATAGGCTCTAGACATGAATTTTCCTATATTATTGCATCAATATTACTCCAAACACTAGTTAATCACTACACTTAATTTTAAAAGATTTTAGTAAACTGATTTTTATCTACATGACATTTAAGTGGTATTTAACTAAACACATAGAGTAGTGTCTTTTTAATGGTTTTACACATTATCTCTCATTCTCAATTATTAAATTTAATTTTGTGTATATAACTTGTGATTAGAGGAAGCAATTGAAAGGGATTGAAGAATTGAGGAGAAATTAAGAATGGGTACTTGGTGGTCATCATGACTAAAAATGCTTGAAATAAGAGCTGAAGAGTACCAAATGGAAATTAGTTTCAACTATGTAATGAATGGATAGAAGAAAAACTTTAATAAAATATCGTATTAAACTTTAAGTATTAAGACTTTGTAAAGGGGAGGTGAGAGGCTTTGTCTCTCTTGAAGGTTCAAGGTTTAAATTTTGGCATTGATAAATATTACCAACTTGTTAATACAAACAACTAACCAGCCGTTCAAAAAAAGACTTTGTAAATACTCACTCAAATCTAAATAGAAAACTTCACAGAAATCATTAAACATAAACGGATTAACGTGTTGATAATTTTAGATTGATCCTGTAATCAAATGAGTCATAAACTCATTTAATTAATGGTTAACCACCAAAAACTGATTAGTTTCTTGTTGTTTCAGATTGTGTGGAGTAGTGTTTATTATGCATCCATTATCTTATACTAGTGGAAATGTCCACGCGTTGCGATGGTACGGCTATTGGGTGAATTTTTTGGTAATTCGATTTTAGTCAGTATCGGTTCGGTGCGTTATGACGTAAATTAAAAAATCAATATATAACTATTGAAAAATTGAATAAAAGAAAACAATTACATCTACTAAAAATTTTTTTCAGACAACTATATTATCCTAACAAGATTAGTGAAAGCATGGGTGATATTTATAGTCGGAAATCACTTATTACAGATTTAGGGGGTTCATTTTATAAATATAGGTTAGAGTTTTATAATTATCGGAGGCAGCTTTCGGTGGTGATTTACATAGACTGAAGAAAGTTAATGTAGAAATTGTCACCACAAATTATTATCTTGATTGTTATTGAGCTTTTAAAAACTGATAAGAGAATTGAAAGTGGAGAGTGATTAATACTCAATAGCAATGAATGAACGACATTGAATAAAAGCAAAAATCTGTAAACAAGAAAACAAAGCATTGAAGCAACTTTGACAATTTTATGGTTGTGCTATGATAACTTGTATATTATCACACGCCTATCATATTTGAATAAATTTACGTAAAATACAAATAAAAATAAACATGTGACATTGGTATATTTAGAATTATATATATAAAAATTATATTTTAAAAGTTATAACATAAATGCGTGAGTCACTTGTCAAAATGTAGTCAGAAAAAGTATTAAAATCAAATAACTATGACGTTTAAATGATAAGTTTAATAAGTTGAAAGACATATATTGTAACTTCATGACTTTTGCAACTTTAAAACCTTATGTCTACGGAAGCTTCTATAACGTGCTTAGACCATTTATAACATCTAATTTGACAACATGAACAGTATTCTTGTGAGAGAGCGCCACATTCTATAATGTATGTATATAAAATTAACTTATAACAACAATTAATCAGTTATTCCGAATGAAATTCTCCTATTGTCACACATATTAATCAGTTATTCCGAATAAAATTCATTTTCTTCAAGTGAAATTATCTTGATACAGAATGTCACAATATCACAAACATAATTTCTAACACAATATATAATCATTTCTCTCTCATTTGAACCTTGAAATCCTCCTACATAATCAACCAATTAACAATTGATAAATGACAATTAACACATCTATCTAACTCTTCTTGTAACAACAATTATACGACGGTGTTTCAAATAATATATGTTATATTAATCTTAATCAGGTTCACATATCTATTTTTAACCGTACCACGCCTGTATTAATCGACAAATCACTTAATCAAAGCCAAGGGCTCCAGCTTTCTTCAAAAGCGGCACCAACGTCCCATTAATATGAGCACCCATCACTCTATCCATCGACCCCACCAACTCCCCACCGATAAACACCACCGGCACCGCCGTATCGCCGCCCATAACGCCACCCAACGCCCTCTGAATCTCCCTACCTCTGATCGGATCTTCATCAAGTTCGTACACCGTGGGGTTGACACCCATGCCGGAAAACAGACTCTTAACAGCGTAACACATGCAACACGTGCTCAAACTGAATATCACCACCGGACTTTGTGCCGCCAGCTTCGCCACCTCTGTAGTGGGTCGACCGCGACCGTGGGGTGGTAGTACGGTGGGGTGTGGTGGTGGTGGTGGTGGTGGTAGTATCCGGTGGTGGTGGTCGGCCATGGGTCGGTTGTGGCTGCGGTTTGATATTGCATTGTGGTGGACTGGTGGTGTGTTTGTTTTTCTTTTTAGTCGGTGGAGATGATTAATTGGTTAGTGAGTGAATAATCTGGTGATTGTGAAATGATGATGACGGTGGTGGTGGTGGTGGTGGTGCCGTGGTGGTGGTGGTGTTTATATAGGGATTGACTAGCAGAGAGATGGAGGTGGTGGGGGACACAAATCTCGTATTTCGATAGAAGGATCCGAAATTATTATTTAATCTTAGAGGTGTTTCATGTGTACTCAACTTTTATTCTTGTAGTCAAATCACATAACTACAAATCACATTTTTTGAGCAAACGAGACCATACACATCCCATTATTTATATTCATTTTTATAATTATATTAAAATAATTATTTTTTCTCTTTCATTTTTAATTAAATAATACTTTTTATATATTTATCATTACATTTTATTCTGCTCTACTTACAGCCATTGTCAAAAATATTAAAAAATTAACAGAGATGAACATTGTTTTATCAAATATAGAGATCAAAAGTAAGATGTTCTTTATCATTCACTTACAACAACTTAAAACTATTATTTATAATATAAACAACATACTCACAAACATATAAAAAGTGGTATGTGAATGCTCTGATCCTACTTTAAAGATAGATGTTAGTTTTAATTATACACGTCTTATACCCCTCAGGAGGCAAGTGAGAAAATCTCATTGTTTATTTAGAGTAAATTTGATTTGAGTAATACTTGAATCTAGTACTTTTTCTATTTTAGTTGTTTTGAGTATCTCATTTTAGTTATTTGGGTTAAGTTCATTGGTATTTTATTTAGACTTAATTACACGGGTGGTCCCTGTGGTTGGGCCTGATTTCATTTTGGTCCCTAACTCTTAGAAATTACAAGGTTGGTCCAATAGTTGGCACAAACGTAACAAACTTGGTCCCTGAAGTGGATGGCCGTTAAGTTTGACTGTTAAACTTTTAAAATGACTAAAATACCCCTTGCTCAACCCATCATTTCAATCAGCCACCACCAAGACCAAACTGGTATTTGGTCTCTGTAGAAGAACCCCCTTTTCTTGTTAACCTCAAAACACCCGTGGCTAATACTGTTTAAAGATTCTTGATTGAGAAGATACTGAATCGGTTGCGTTGAGATCAGCAGCGGCGGTGACGGAATCCGGTGGGTGTCGAGCGGCGGCGGTGGGTGGCGCCATCTGGCAGCGGTCCGACGAGGAGGAGGTTCTGCAACAACGGCCTGCTTTCACCACCGCTTCAAGAAACTTCCCCTTTTCCGGCAACCCTTTGGTCGCTGGCGGCAATTGATCGGAGGTTTCGATGGGTGGGGAGGAGACGATGCTTTCTTCACAATCTGAGGAAGAAAACCCACAATTTGTAATGGGTTCATCTTCAACGCTTGAGACGCCGGACGGTGGCGGAGCTGCGGTGGTTGGTGGTGATGGTCAAGAATTCTCAAGTGGAAGAAGGAAGGGGGAGGATCTGACTGGTTTTCATGTGTGGTGGTGTGTCGGTGGTTGGTTTTACGATAAGGTGGTGGCGGTGGTCGGTTTTACAACGAGGTGGTGGTGGCGGTTGGTTTTCCGAGGAGATGGTGGCGGTGGTCGGTTTTCCGACGAGGTGCTGGCGGTGGTCGGTTTTCCGACGAGGTGCTGGCGGTGGTCGGTTTTCCGAGGAGGTGGTGGCGGTGGTCGGTTTTCCGAGGAGGTGGTGGCGGTGGTCGGTTTTCCGACGAGGTGGTGGCGGTGGTCGGTTTTCCGACGAGGTGGTGGCGGTGGCCGGTTTTCGACGAGGTAACGGCGGTGGTCATCGGAGCTAAAAGGGGACGGGGAAGATGAAGTGCAGAGATGGGTTCACATGTTAGTTATTTTGTATTTTATATTTAGTTTTAAAGGGTAATTGGGTTATTTTACATGCATTTAACGGTCAAACTTAACGGACATCCACTTCAGGGACCAAGTTGTTACGTTTGTGCTAACTATTGGACCAACCATGTAGTTTCAGAAAGCTAAGGATCAAAAGTGAAATCTGGCCTAACCACAGGGACCACTCGTGTAATTAAGTCTTTATTTATTAAGAATTTAAATTTTTTGACATCTAAGAGTTAGATACTTTTAAAAAAAAATATGTTTAATTCAGGTTAAAAATAGACCATGAGGATTAAAATAAGATATTGTTGTTAGATTTACAAAAAAAAATAACAATTAAAATCTTTTTTAGAAACAACGACAATAACATTAAAAATACGAGTGATCACCAATAGACAAAAATTACAGTGCCACAAGAGACATAAACTTTTTAAGACAACTCCAATTATAGACCAACTCCGTACCTTCCCACAAGCCTATTTTTACCGACGAATAAATACTCTTCTTACTTTACAACCACTATACTACCGAAAATCAAACAAATTTATAATAAAAGTTTTTTTAGTTTTTAAACAATTTAAAACTTGATAGGGTATTTTAGGATTTAAAATATATGTATGAGGTTGAGGGACAAGAGAACAGAATTACAGAGTTTATGAATATTCACAAATGTTTAATTTTATGATAACAAGGAGGCAAAATTCTTTAGACTGTACCAGGTTGGTGGCTACTTTGCTTTTTTGCACGTTTAAAAGACACACACATATGACATATATACATGTATACATACAAATATATGCATGGGTATACATGCAGGCGGCTCTGTATGTCCTTGCTGTCGTCAGAGTGTCAGCTTTATTGTATAGTGTTTTGCATGCGAAGGGCCTCATTTCTGTTCTTTTTCTTCTGATCATGAGGTTATTATTTTTTTTAAAGTAAACATTAGTTTATTTTTTCTAAAAAGCGAACTCAACAACACGCTTTTTCATAACCTAAAGTATGAAATATACCTCAGACTAAATTCCAGCCGTTAATTAGAAGGAGACCGGTTAGCTAGTAAAACCACTTCACTTACAACGAATCAAAAATCATCATCTGCAAGATTTGAACCAGCGTCTTCCCCATAGGAGAAACCTGGATGCCGTTAAGTGAGCGGTTAGGTTGTGTCACATTAGATACAAATTAAAACATTTTGTTCTAAAAGAGTATCAATTTGATTTGATTGGAACGGGTTTGACCAAAACAGTTAGCTTGAAATGGATCATTTGCAAAAAAATATATCAAAACGATTATGGTGATCGTGAACGTGCTTGAATTTACACTTCCTCCCTTCTCGACACACCTTCTCTATCTGACTCTCTTTCATGCTGTATTGTAGTATACTGCGTTGAAGACGGTCTAACAATTTATATTATAACAGAAAAGATTTGTTTAAGTTGATGAAGCAAGAGGGCACTTAACCTATTAGTGATTGATTATATATGAGAACATTTTTCTTATCTAAAATGGGCTATTATTTTATACGTAATGGATGCAACATTAATAAAACTTGAGGTTAGGGGTCGTTAAATTTTTCATAGGGTCAATTTAAGGGGAAAAAACACGAGATCAATCGAAAACCGTTGATACACATTACACACAAAAAAAAAAAAAAACTTGCCGGGTCGGTTGACCTCTCCCTTCTTTAAGTCCACTTCTGTTCCTAGGTGAGTCACATATGAAACATCATATTAATATTTACAGTTAATATTATATATCTAACAAATGACTAGAGGATTAGAGTTAGTTTTTTTTTAACTACAAATCTATCTTACTTCTAAACTACATCAAATTATACCATTATTGGGATTGAACCTATAAGGTCTTCATTGTAAGAGCCAAAACATCTATCAAATGAACTAGTCTCACGTTGACAGTATTGGAGTTGGTTACCAAGATTTTGAAAGAAAAAATAAAATAAAGGGTCCTAATGGGGACACCGCATGGGTTTTTGGGGGTGGGCCGGTTCAAACGGTCACGGTTAGGTCTTGCAGTCACATTTGGAACCTAACCGTGACCGCATGGACTTGCTGTCACGGTTTGGGTGTTTGTCCCCGTGACAGCATGGTCTTGCTTTCACGGTTCGGGGTGGTAGTCCCCGTGACCTCCTGACAACAAACGCCAAAATGACAAAAGAGATTTGCCTTTTCTATTGATTCCTATGGATTGGATCCAAAACAATTCTTGAATGGGGTATTGGGCTGTTAAAGTTGAAAAGCGGTCACCAAACCGTCACGTGGAGGCCAAACCGCGACCTCTAGGGTACACGGTCTCAGTTTAAGGTACGACGTAGACGTGATTTTGACAAAAGGTCGGGATTCCGGCACAAACTGTCACGTGGAGGCCAAACCGTGACGGTTTGTGCCCCAGAATTTCACCTTATATACATTTCACCTTCGAACAATCGGCATATCCATTTCCAAACTAAAAATTCGCAATTTCATAATCCACACTCGAGATTTTTCAGCCTTCGTCATTCCAAAAACGCGTTAATTCAAAACAATGTCGGGTTCGGGAGATCATTATCAAAAGCCGAAGCTTCCAGATTTGAATGTCGTGACCTCGGTGATTCTGCTCTTGGGCTCGCAATCTCAAGCTTTTTCTTCTTCACTTACCCCGATATCGACGCTGGTAAACTCTCTGAACTCCGTGCGCGCAATGTTAGTGGTGAAAAACTCGCTCGGGTTGCAGTTCGCCTCGGGCTTTACACCACCGGACCATGGTGCAAGATCCTAGTGCCACAACCCTACCTCTCCCCCCAACCATCCTTGTCACACTACTTCTACTAAATGCGTCTCGAAATCTCAACGCCGCTTCAGGTGTTGTAAAGTTAACAAACGCGAACCCAGCGTTAGTTCGCCGACTACAAAACAACAACAAATTAAAAGTAATAAAGTACCTGGATTCTAGCACGACTAACATCCGCAATCTTTTTGCTTTGAAACAAATCCCAATGTTTTCCTTTAACCGACGTATGAAACTTCCAAGCTGCTTCAGATGTTGTAAAGTTCACAAACGCATATCCGGCATTCAAACCATGCCTGTACGTATATATCAACGTCAAAACTTAGCTTACAGTGAGTACGTTAATAAAACTCCGATCGAACGGTGTTTCCCGCCTTTTCATTCTCAAGTTTACAGTGATAAAATTACGGAAATAAAAATAAATGTTTAATGCTGGCCCATCTGGCACGGGCGGGTCTGGTCAGGGCAGCGATCCGGGGATGATGGATTAGATAGATATTTTGTTTGTATTTTATTTCTTTTTGTATGTAAAACTCGTTGTATATATATATATGTGCAGTTTTAGTTATGATGATTTGTATATTTGGTTGTGTTTGTTTGGTTGTGTTTCTTTGTTTGTTTGCTTTATATTTGCAATGTTGATAATGTTAATTGTATATGTTTGATAACAACTGATTTTTACGATTAGGTTAACCATGTGATAAAATAACAACCAACTTGTTTAAAATTACTTGTAATATGACCATGAATTGCAGCAGATTAGGTTAACCATGTGATAATGTTAATTGTATCTGCGCTGCGTTTTGTCTCCACAAAGATTAAAGTCAACGTGTTCTGAATCAAGATTAAAGATAACAGATTACAAAGACTAATTAAGCAGATTAGAAAAAAAAGATGAACTGAATCGCACGTTTGTTAATGATTAAAACCATAAAATAGTGTTTGTTAATGATTTTAAAAGTATATAAACCTGAGGATAAATCGGTGCACCACCATATGCAACAGCAACTTTCACACCAGTTTCATAGCAGAATTTCTTAGCTTCTTCAAATATCTAACGAAATAATACAGATCATAAGAACAATAGTTATATTATATATTCACGAAAAGATAGAAATGATGTGACGGTGAAACTAGTAATCGATAATCAATCATCATTTGTACAGACTAATAAAAATAAATGTTTAACGCTTAAGGAAGATACACGAAATCAAACTCCGATCGAACGGTGTTTCCCGCCTTTTCATTCTCAAGTTTACAGTGATAAAATTACGGAAATAAAAATAAATGTTTAATGCTTAAGGAAGATACACGAAATCAAACTCCGATCGAATAATAATAATAAATGTTTAGTAGTAGTAATAATATTAGTAGTAGTAGTAATAATAATAATAATAATAATTATTATTATTATTATATTATTATTATTATTATTATTATTATTATATATTAATAATAATAACAATAATAATAATAAAAATAATAATAATATAAACAGTTGAAGGATTGCTCATCAGTAGTTTTGTAAACAAAGTGTCACGGTTTGATCAATACGTGACAGTTAGGGTTTCTCAACCGTCACGGTTAGGGCTAACCGTGACCTTTTGGGGTATTGCTCATCAGTAGTTATTTAAACAGCTGAAGGATTGCTCATCAGTAGTTTTGTAAACAAAGTGTCACAGTTAGCTCTTGCGGTCACATTTTGCACCTAACCGTGACCGCATGGGCTTGCTGTTACGGTTTGGGGTGTTTGTCACCGTGACCGCATGGTCTTGCTGATAAGGTTCGGGGTGGTAGTACCCGTGACCTCCTGACAACAAAACGACAAAATGACAAAATGGGCTGTTTGGTCACCATACCGTCACGTGGAGGCCAAACCGTGACCTCTAGGTACACGGTCTCAGTTTAAGGTACGACGTAGACGTGATTTTGACGAAGGTCGGGATTCCCGGCACAAACCGTCACGTGGAGGCCAAACCGTGACGGTTTGTGCCCCAGAATTTCACCTTAAATACATTTCAGCTTTGAACAATCGGCATCCAAACTAAAAATTCGCAATTTCGTAATCCACACTCGAGATTTTTCAGCCTTCGTCATTCCAAAAACGCGTAAATTCAAAAACAATGTCGGGTTCGGGAGATCATTATCAAAAGCCGAAGCTTCCAGATTTGAATGAGGTGCCACATATCGAAGATTCGAAACAGGTTAAACTAGTATATGTTTTATTATAACTTATTTTTGAAATATCTAACCATTATCTTTTTTAGGAATATTACGTATACGGGAGTCACCCTCCGTGGGGGGAGGAGGAAACCAACCCGTCGAACACATTTGCTCAAGAGGCGTACAACTCTTTATTTGGACCGACAGGTTACGGTGAAGGGTACAGATATCCCCCTTGCAATTCTTACGGGCATACCCCGAACACGTACAACTCGCAAACAGAGCTGGATTACGGACATCCCCCGTACCAGTCAGAACTAGAAATTACACATGTATCGGATACTTTTAATGGGAGTGACACAGATGAGAGTGACGGTTCGGTTCACCTCAAAGAAAACCATGGGGACACCGCGGAGCATGATGAGGATGAGGATCGGATAAGAAAGGCTACGGTTTCTTATAAAACAATCAAGTACGAAGAGTTTTTATTCTTTTGTTTATTTTATTTTTTATTTGTTTTATATATTGTTTTTTTATATCTAGCTTTATCATTTTTTCAGTATTTTGATTCTCGTGAGGACTTGGAGAAGTGGGCTAAAACGAGAGGACGCGAGCATGGGTGCGTCATTGTGGTGGGTCGGTCACGAAAAAAGGATGTGGAACTAATATGCAATCGTAGTGGTGAACCTAAATTCACTGGCACAAGTAGACGTACTGGGAGCATAAAGAAAGGATGTCCATTTAAACTCGTAGGGAAGTACGTAGGAAAGAGTGACAGTTGGATGTTAGAGATGAAAACGAGACGCACAACCACGATCCTGTTGTGTACGAGGAGGGCCACGCGCATCTTAGAAAGATGACCGCCGAAGAAATGATCTTGTCGAGAAATTACACAGGCAGCACATGCGGCCACGACATATCCATTCAGCCGTAAGGGAGCAGTTTCCCCACAACGTCTGTGTTGTTCAAGACATATACAATCTGACGTCAAAGTTTAGGGCTGAGGGGAGAGAAGGCATCACACCAATGCAGGAACTTGAAAACCTGCTACAATCTAAAGAGTTCGTGTATGAAACACGAACAAATGCAACTACTAAGGCGGTGGAAGATGTTTTCTTTTGTCATCCTACTTCGTATAAAATGTGGCGCGCATTCCCGCACGTGATGTTGATAGACACGACGTACAAGACCAACATGTACAACATTCCGTTTGTTCAGGTTATTGGCGTTACGTCGACGTCGAAGTCGTTTTGTATCACGCATGCATTTATATCGAGAGAACGGCAAGACAACTTCACATGGGTACTGGAGCAGATCAGAGATATGCTTGATGGGTGTGTGGAGCCCCGCATTATTGTCACAGACAGGGACCTGGCCCTGATGAGTGCGTGTGACACAGTGTTCCCGAGTGCTACTAAAAACCTATGCAGGTGGCACGTTCGGGAGAATATCAAAAGACGGTGGAATATCCTTTTCAAAACCGACATGTGGAAGGATTTTTATACTGGTGGAAGACCTTGTGTTCGTCTCCCACAAAGGCAATGTACGATTACAATTGCAGGAAGATGGAAGAAAAGTTAAATGAAGATGGTAAAAGTGGTAAGAATTTCATATTTATTTTTACTCTAACAATTTATTTGTTATTTTCTAAAATTTGTTATTTTCTTTCAGAGGTATGGAAATATATTTGGAATAATTGGTTGGTGCCGTACAAAGAGAAATTGTTACTTATTGGATGTACGACCGCCTTAACTTTGGTGAATTTAAAACTAATCGGGTTGAGGGCCAACATGCCAACTTCAAGAGTTACCTCACAGGGACCAACAATACGTTGCACACACTTGTCGGATATGTTTGTGACCTCGTGCGCGGCCAGGAGATTGAAATTTGTAGAACATTCGAGGTGTCTCGTGTGAAAATTAAAAAAGACCATCGACTGTCATTGTTCTCAAAGTTGCATTATAAAGTATCAACTTTTTGCCTTAGCCTCCGTGAATCAGAGTTGACGAAAATGGAAATGATTCAGGAGTCTGGGGGTTCATGTGGACACCAGTTGTTCACGTCCATGGGCTTGCCATGTGCTTGTCGTTTGGAGATACACGTCCGAGAAGGTTATATTTTTCTTAATATATTTTTTTACTGTTTCACACGATTGTATATTTTTACTAATAATTTAACCTTTAAATCCAGTCACAAGTATTCCACTCGATGCGGTAGATCCGCACTGGAGGAAGCTTGATTTTGAGCCAGCGTACGTGGCGCCGCCTGAACCCGACTACGATGTGAAATTTGATGACTTGAAACAAAAGGTTATGTCGTCTCCCAATCCTCAAGTAAAGAAAAAATTGTTTAACAAAGTATTTGACTCTTTGTTTAAGAGTAAGTCAAAACTTAAAGAACCTGAGGTGCGTCATGACCGACGTGGTCGTCCGAATATTAAGGAGCAACAAAGAAGAGCGGACTCCAATACATCACAGTGTGAGGCTGCTAGACACAGCTCCTATACTTCCTCGCAACAAACTATGCCTGACCCGGCGAGGCATAGCTCATATACCCCTCAGTTTAAAATGCCAATGACCGTTCTAATAAGGCAAACGTTGCTTCAAATGTATTGATTACGGGAGCTGCCCTAGGGTTTCCTTTAATATTGAAACCAAAGGACGTGATAAAAGTTATGAGGTTTACGGATCAGCTGCCCCAATGGATTCACCGGTACGTTTCGACTATAAAAGATGTGCGGCCTGATGGTAACTGTGGTTTTCGGGCGATCCCGGTGGCTTTAGGGAGAAAGCAAAATGATGGGAATGGGTTAGGCGTCAAATGTTGTCGGAGATGGACAGAAACATGAGGTATTGGCGGAGCAATTTGAACCGTGAGATGCCTGGCTATTATGATTCTGTTCGTAATAGCTTAAATTGGTTTGGCACGACTAAACCCGCACCCGATACCCATTGGCTAACTTTTCCGGCCCATGGACTCGTAATTGCGGAAACATTCAACTGTATTGTGCATCTTATTTCTTCATTTGGCAGCCAGACATGGTTCCCGCTGAGAACAGCCCCAGAGCCATTATTCACCTATCCAGTTGTCGCACTTGCTCATATTAACGGAGCTCACTTTATTTGCATACAATTGGAAGGGGATTACCCGATGCCCAGTGTGAGCTATCATTGGTCGAGATATGCATATCAAGAAGCACTAGAAAGGCAAAATATGTATGAGGGTCGTTTAAATAATTACGTTAGAATAATGGATCGTCATAGAGGCACCAATATCTCCTGTAAGATATCATTATCCGATACTTCATCATATTAATGAATATCCATTTATTTGATGATGATGATGATGATGATGATGATGATGATGATGATAATAATAGTAATAATAATAATAATAGTAATATTAATAATATTAGTAGTAGTAATAGTAATAATAATAATAATAATAATAATATAATAATAATAATAATAATAATAATAATAATAGTAATAATAATAATAATAATAATAATAATAATAATAATATAATAATAATAGTAATAATAATAATAATAATAATAATAATAATAATAATAATAATAATAATATAATAATTATATATAATAATAATATTATTATTATTATTAATAATAATAGTAATAATAATAATAATAATAATATAATAGTATAATAATAATAATAATAATAATAATAATATATAAACAGCTGAAGGATTGCTCATCAGTAGTTTTGTAAACAAAGTGTCACGGTTTGACCAACACGTGACAGTTAGGGTTTCCCAACCGTCACGGTTAGGGCTACCCGTGACCTCTTGGGTTATTGCTCATCAGTAGTTAATTAAACAGCTGAAGGATTGCTCATCAGTAGTTTTGTAAACAAAGTGTCACGGTTTGGGCTTACCGTGACCTCTTGTCGTATTGCTCATCAGTAGTTAATTAAACAGCTGAAGGATTGCTCATCAGTAGTTTTGTAAACAAAGTGTCACGGTTTGACCAATACCTGACAGTTCGGGTTTCTCAACCGTCACGGTTAGGGTTAACCGTGACCTCTTGCTGGGCAAATGTCCACTGTTCGGGCGTATGGTTCGCTTTTTTTATAAAAATATTTACTCAGAAAATATTTAAAAAATCAGGCAAAAGGTCACGGTTAGGGCAAACCGTGACCTTTTGCCTAATTTTTTAAAATTTTCAAAATAAAAAATTTTATAAAAAGCACCTCACTAAACCGGTGGTAGTGGGTTTCGAGCCCACACCACTCCCCTATTGCCCTACTGTCTTAACCGGTCGGGACGGGAGTGGTTCGCTGAAAGGATTAGAAACAATTACTTTTAAACTGAATTGGACCAAAAGGTCACGGTTTGGGCAAACCGTGACACCTTTGTTCACATGTGGCGTTGTGGAATGAAGCTGTCACAGTTTGTTGACACAAAGTGTCACGTGGTGACCTAACCGTGACACCTTGTATGTATAAGAGGTCACGGTTTGGTCTAACCGTGACCTTTTGGGTTCCCTAAACCCACACATTAACCGTTTATGATCATTTACGTACATCGAATCCGATATTTTTTTCATGAATATGCACACACATCAACATATATATACAATAAGAACAAATACACTTCGTAACCATACATACAAACATGCGTACGTGAACAAACCGTGACGTTTTAATGATACCCTAAACAATCTTATCGGGAACACATCAACATATATACACCTTATATTTTGTATGTATGTATGTATGTATGTATGTATGTATGTATGTATGTATGTATGTATGTATGTATGTATGTATGTAGTATGTATGTATGTATGTATGTATATGTATGTATGTGTGTATGTATGGTGTGTATGTATTATATATGGTGATGTATGTGTGTATGTATGTGTGTATGTATGTGTGTATGTATCTGTGTATGTATGTGTGTATGTACGGTGTGTGTATGTATGTATGTATGTATGTATGTATGTGTATGTATGTATGTATGTATGTATGTGTGTATGTATGTATGTATGTCTGTATGTATGTGTGTATGTATGTGTGTATGTGTGTATGTGTGTATGTCTGTGTGTTGTGTGTATATGTGTATGTATGTATGTATGTATGTATGTAGTATGTCTGTATGTATGTATGTATGTATGTATGTATGTATGTATGTATGTATGTATGTGGGGTATGTATGTATGTATGTATGTTGTATGTATGTATGTATGTATGTATGTATGTATGTATGTATGTATGTATTAATACTATAAGTAATAATATTATAATAATAATAGTAATAATAATAATAATAATAATAATAATAATAATAATAATATTAGTAATAATATTAGTAATAATAAATAATGATAATAATAATATTAATAATATTAGTAACGGAAAATATAATAATACTAATAATATAATAATAATAATAATAATAATAATAATAATAATAATAATAATAATAATAATATTACAAAAAAATCAAGAGGTCACGTGGAGGGCAAACCGTGACCTCTTGAGATATTTTTTTGAATCTGACTTTCCTCGATTAGTGCACCTGCCACTCGAGTACTGTCTGTGTAAGAGGTCACGTGGAGGCCAAACCGTGACCTCTTCTGCCTAGATCTCACGTGGAGGCCAAACCGTGACCTCGAAGGTACTAGTGTCTTCTTCACCGTTCGACACCCCATTTCCACACACAACCACAAACACAACCACAAACCCACAACACAAACACAACCACCGCCGCTCACCACCACCACAACCACCGCCGGTCAACCACCGCCGCTCACCACCACCGCCGCTCAACCGTTCGCGGCCAAACCGTCACCGCGAGCCCTCCCCGTGACACATTCATCTTCCACCACCACCGCCGCTCACCACCACTGCCGCTCACAACACATCGCCGCTGACCACCATCGCCACTGACCACCATCGCGCGCTCACCACCACCACGGTCACACACAACCCCGCTGCACACCCCACCACCGCCGCTGCACCACCGCGTTTTCGGTACGTAATTACAGGTTTAAACCATAGATTTGATATTTTTCTCAAATAGATTTGATAGTTTTTCCAAATAGATTGATAGGTTTTCACAAATAGATTGATAGGTTTTCCGAATAGATTTGATAGGTTTTACCAAATAGATTAGAATAATAATAAATAATAATAATAATAATAATAGTTATAATAGTAATAGTAATAATAGAAATAATAATATTAGTAATAATATAAAATAATAATAATAATAATAATAACCGTCAACCATTAATTTTATAAACATTGTAAATAATGATAAATACGTCTTTTTTCGCAAATATGGATGCCAACGATGCTTTTATCCCCGGCATTGATGATTGCCCGACGTTGCAGTTCGAGCAGGGGACTACACCGTACGAGCGGTTCAGGACCCTGAGAGCACGTGTGCCAGCACCGGGGACCGTCCTGTCGGAGGACTTCTTACAGCTCGTTGGAGAGCGCGGCGGTTTTTTGAGATCATCGGCGAGGACGGCCCGTGGGAGCAGCTGTTCCGGATGTCCGACGATGCCATCGAGAGCTCACCGTGGAGTTCTACTGCCCATTCACGTTCCGTCCACGTGACCAGGGACTTGCGGAGCTGGACGAGGACGACATAGCGGACGGTCGTGAGCCCGCGGAGGTGGCTTTCCTGTTGTTCGGGGTCCTCCACCGCATGTCACTTAGGCGGTTCGCTGTCGTCAGCGGCCTCTACACGGAGGAGGAGACCCGACAGCCGATGTACACCACCGCCTTGATCCGCGGGCAGACGACTCCATGTACACCACGCCTTAAACCTGAGGATAAATCGGTTGCACCACCATATGCAACAGCAACTTTCACACCAGTTTCATAGCAGAATTTCTTAGCTTCTTCAAATATCTAACGAAATAATACAGATCATAAGAACAATAGTTATATTATATATTCACGAAAAGATAGAAATGATGTGACGGTGAAACTAGTAATCGATAATCAATCAAACTCCGATCGAACGGTGTTTCCCGCCTTTTCATTCTCAAGTTTACAGTGATAAAATTACGAAAATAAAAATAAATGTTTAATGCTTAAGGAAGACACACGAAATCAAACTCCGATCGAACGGTGTTTCCCGCCTTTCATTCTCAAGTTTACAGTGATAAAATTACGGAAATAAAAATAAATGTTTAATCTTTAGGAAGATACACGAAATAAAAATAAATATTTAATGCTTAAAGAATAAAAAAAAATAAAAGCAATATGTCACGGTTTGGCCAAACCGTGACATATTTGCCCCCCCTGCGCACAATCAATACCCCCATAATTATATACCCAATCAATACCCCCATAATTACATACCCAATCATTGATCCCAGATCTAACTGTCACGGGTAGGGTAAACCGTGACAGCTAGATGTCACACCTGACCTAGCGTCACGGGAAGACCTAACCGTGACAGCTTGGGTCAGTTTTCTCCAGGAAAAGCACGGTGCGCCTAAATTTCCGAAAATAAAGAGGTGCATAATGTACAAGGTAAAAGAAGGGGAAAAAAAGTGCATGGTGTGTAGCCAAAAGCTACGACATATGTATGCAGAATATCGAACAACGGGTTACGCGTGGTGTTTTTTTTTTTTTTTTTTAATACCTTTTTACGACCAACAGGCAACAGGCGGCGGAGACCACACTTTCTACAGCACCCTACGTCCTTATCTTATACAAATGCAACCATTAGTAAATATGCAGTACGTCTACTCTTGGTCAGTTAAGTCCAATCCTGTTATAAATGGTCCGAACGAAACACAACAGATCTTGTTTCTAGTGGACTTTGCTCTTGGGGTTTGGGCCACGTCCCATGGTCAAGTAAAGTTCTATCTTCTTCAAAGGAAAATATATATATGTATGGGTTTAGACTGTTAGGCAATGTTTGATTATTTTCGGACAGTGAAACACTATTTTTCACGTACATTCAATATTGTTCGCTTCGTCCACGAGTAGTATAGATTTCTTTTGGTTACCTAGGTGAAAACTTTCTAGTGAGATCACTCACAAGGCGGAGCATTATAGGGGCTGGGGGGGCGCCGCCCCCCTATTTTTTTCGTCCGTAGTGTTAAATTTTAGCCCGATAGTGTAATTTTTTGACCCGGTAGTGTAAATTTTATATAAATATCGAGTCCGCCCCCTTTAAAAAAATAATTTCGCCCCCGCCCCCCCTACGAAAGAGTTGAAGCTCCGCCACTGATCACTCATCCCTGAATTGCTGTCACTTGAGCATGTTTAACTGTGAAGTTCTCCTCTCATCTACAGCAATATACCCAAAACCCGTTGGCAATATTAAAGACAGGATATATATTATGACCGGGAATCTCTCCAGTCCACGGCTGATATTAGATTTATTTAGGGTGTCACAATTTATCATATAATATGAAAAAATATATATGTTTTGATGTGAAGTTTTTATTATAATAAAATATGAAACTTAGATAAATATGATATGGATCCTAGACTACTCAATTAATCATAAATGAGATTTTAAAGGGAAAATGAAAGTAACAGTATTTTGAAATTTGGTTAGACCACTAGGTTGGTTTAACTAGTTCGATCGTTAACAATTAGCTCAAATTAAAACGTTTCAAATAGGCATAACTTTACTAGTTTATAACATGTTTCTAGTCGGACAGGTCCGGTTTTAAAAAACTGGTTGTAGGGTTTTTTCTATTAGGTAATTACACACATAAAAATATTTAATGAGTTACTTTGTTTAATTCTATATAACACTGACTCGGATATTATTCAAAATCACTCGACTTAAGCGAGTCAAGCTTAATCTCCATGGATAAACTTTCAAGTTAAGTCCGGTATTAAAGTTACGACCGTAATGCTCACAAGCTTTGTTGTTAATTGTTTCACATATATGTTTATCTTACATCTAAACAATTATCATACCGGGGTATAGTTTTTATTTATTAATACTTATTTATTGCGATAACTTGTTAATGAACACTTACATCATTATTATGCAGTGTAACATATTTTTACAAACGTTATACCATTGATGGAACTATTTCTCCCTATTTTCAAAAATTTCCTCCCCTTTAGAAAACTTCGCCTTTAATTTAAAACCTTCTTACTTTTATATATGAAGTTATTTTTTTATACACATTAGAGCATTCACAACCCGTGCCCTATAATCATGTGAGTGTGTTTGGTATATTATATGGAATGATTTTGAGTGGTTGTAAGTGAAAGGAGAGAGAAAATGTTATTTGTGATTGGTATATTGAAGAATCACTGTACAATCCTTATAAATTTTTTAATATTTTTGAAAGTGGTTGTGAGTGAAGGAGAGAGAAAGGTAATGAAAAAGGTAATAAAAATATATTATTAATTGAAAGGAGAGAGAAGAAGTAGTGATTTTTAGTGTAATTATATGGATAAAGATAAGGAATGGACTGTGAATGCTTCACAACCAATAAATTAATTGTTATAATATCTTTAATTTAAGTATAGTTTGTTATATTTAAAAAAAATTAACATTTATTGTGAACTAACTTATAGTGAGAGTGACCTGCTATGGATCACTAGTTGTGTTAAACAAATTATCATGATAAACAAATGTTAACAATTGATATAATCATCATACCACGTGTCCAAGTCGAATTAAGTCAAATCAAGTTCATAGTATCAAGTGATTAACACAACCTTTAATTAATAACATTATAATTAGTTAATACTAACTGTCGGCTCAAGTTCAAAAGTATCGCTTAATCATCAAACTCTAGTTCAAAATAAAACTTGATCGAGCTCGAGTCTAGCTTCATCTTCAAGTATCACAGTCAAGTCGAGCTTAAACTAATATACACAACTTGATTCATCTACATAAGTACATAACACACCTGACCGACTAACAAATAAGTTCATATAAAAAACATGAAGAAAGTGAATTCGATGTTTTTAACTTGACTTTTATGACAAAAACAAGTTGAAAAATGTTACGTTCTGACATCGGTGGACGATGTGGTCCTTGGGGTTCCACGTGTCGGTACGATATTTTTGGCAACAATCAAACGTGATTCTAATTATATATTATATTACCGGCGGTGAGTGTAACCACTGGCTAATTAACTCACAACCGTTAGATTAAGTGAAATTAAATCTCAGCCGTATAAACTCGACAGTTAGAGCGGGTACGGACCAGTTACGAGCGGTTATCAGATCTCAGTCACGGTTCCATCTTCCTTCTTTTTCTCCCACATCTCCGGTAACCGCTGGTAACCTCCATCCCACAACCTCCGATGCTCTAATATAAATAGAACATTATACTCCTTCATCCCTTAAAAACTCCGATCTCTTTCTCTCTCTCTCTGGGTCCATCGGCCTCTCCTTCTGAATCTAGCAAATGCAATTCATCCAAGGTAAATTTTATTTGATTAATTTTAGTTTTTATTTTGATAACAATTAATCTATTTATATCATTTGTCCGTCAGAATATTCAAGTCTGAAGGATTACTTGGTGAACTATCATTTGTATAACTTTCGTTTTCGATTTTGATCTTCTGATCTTGAGTTACCCTTCTCTTTGGGTTGCAGTATATATAAATATTACATGGATTATAAATAGCAAACCGAGATTCCCACTTAGTGTTAAGTTCTGATTCATTGTATATAATGGAATGGACATACTAATCTTCAATTCTTTTTGAATCTTAATTTTCCTGCTCCCAAAAGCTTGCTTAAATTTGGAGACTGATCCGTCGGTGAGTAATATATTTTCTTTTATCAAACTAAGTTCTATATTTGCAATGATGACCCATGACGACGTGTGAACATTGATGTTTTAAATTGCATGCAAGTGTTCGATATATGCCTCAAAGAATGACTAAGGATTGAAGTCTCCTAGCGATTATATAATGATAATACCTTTTCCATTTACAAATACAGATCCCATTTCGTGTTGTTGTTCGTTGGATAATGGCACATCCAATGGACTTGAACTTTCGCTCTTTGAAATTACTACTCTTTTATCACAGTGTTGTCATTACATTATGCTGCGGTAATCCCTTCTCACAATTCTATGTTATGTGTGTGTGAAAGAAAGAGAGTCTGTGTGCCGTCTGTGTGCACGTCTGTGTGCACGTCTGTGTATTCAAATTACTTCAAAGGTGTGATGCTAATCCTCTGTTATTTGTCTAGACGAAGTTCGAAGTTATTTCTCATAAGAATATGAGTTCATCTATTTACATCCATGAAGATAATCCTTCAATGCTCATGGTAATGTCATCTATTTATTATTCTTCTAGATAGATTAAAGAAAAGTTAATGTTTTTTTAATCATTCGAGTGGCTATACATGTTAGTGTTTCTCAAGCAAACTAAATGGTAATCTTCGTATTGCATTTGAATATATATACTTATAGCGTGGTGATTTTTAACCAGGTTATGATTTTGAAATTGCATAGATTTATCATTCGCCTTAAAGCCCAATAAATGATGTTTATGTGGTGATGAAAGTTTAATGTATTTCTTTGGTCAATGAGTTATTCGGCTCATTTAGATGAAAGATATTACATTTGGATGGCATTAGGTCATGAAAAATATTTACTTTGGTACTTATATGTGTATGATGATATATCATGTTTTTTGAGATGATTTTCATATGTTGATTGGGGTCTTATTGTCATCAACTAGGTTTTCCTAAATTGGTTTACTTATGCATTTCAATGACCAAGTACAACACTTGCATTGCTGCATGTTTTCTTTATTGGTTTAGCTTATTGGTTCATGTACCTGTTCAGATGATACAATTTTGTTTGACTTCACTTTCAATCCTTTTTTACAATAACAAAACTAATGAATCTATTGCTTGCATATTGTTAGCATTATAATCTTTATAATCCCTATACATGTTTTTTTTATTGTTTGCCAGTATTATAATCTTTGGATTCCCACTCAAATGAATCTTTTGTTAATATCAAGATTCAAGACTTTATACTCTGTTTATAGTTGATGCCACTATCTTTTGTTTTTTTTAAACAGTAATAGTATCAAGTTTTAAATTATATGCATCAATTACTCAAGTATTCGGTTGGGGATTTAACAATAAATGTGTTGTCGATATGATTTTTATATCTCGTATGTTTATATTCCTCGAATGTAAATTCCATACACATTGTTGAGGTTTGACCTGTTTAATCCACTTTCACCTTTTAAAGCTAAGTTTTTGAAAATCAATTCCTGTGTTGAGTTTGACTGATTAATCAATATTAAAAAATAATAATAACACTAATTGTGGTTGTTAGTTCATTGAAACTCCACTGGGATTTAAGTGAAATTAATCTTTACAATTGAAAAACTATTCAGGTATTTTTGCTATGGTCAAGTTAATATACACTATTTCAGATCTCGATATAGATAGAACGCATATGTTATAATTTTGCTCTATGTTATATTTTTGGTCATACTAAATGAGGGTCATTATATAGTTGAACTGTTGTATCGCCGGTGACTTCTTGCTCTCGTATGATGATACATCTTTTACAATTCTTAATGATGTGTGCTAAAGTAAATCATTTGCATGGACTGCTAATCATGGTATGGGAGATCATAGGTATGGTCACTAGATGCCCCCCCCCAAACACACACACAGGCATTCTGTATACACACTCCAATAAAATCATATCTTTTGTTTGCAATCGAGAGAAATTATATTTGAGAAAAAAATATAAAATATCCTATTTGGTCTTTTTATTCATGAGTTTATTGATTTTCGACTTTACATTATGTGTTTTACTTCTAATCATGTCCTTAAACTAATCTTTTTCAACTATTATTGTAGGAATACTATCAAAGACTAACTTTTGTGCTAAGCATTAAGAGCTCAAACATAGTGTGTGTATCAAAGGGCCTATTGCTGCTAGGTTGTTGAAAACAATATAAAGAAGCTGTATTAATTTGTTTCCTTCCTATCATCGTTGTACAGATGTGTTATATTTTCTTTTCTGAAACAAATATACTATATAATGAACTTGTGATCATTGCTTTATGTAATAGGTATAGGATTATGACGTTGCTTTTGATTTGAAGGTAGACTTAGTGAAAAATTATCCTTCTCGCATGGCGTTCTATCAAGTTTTAATTTTCAATTTTTTATTCTTTTATTTTTACATAACAAGTCTGTCATTCTTATAGTTGTATACATTGCATTGACGGTTTTTGTATGCTATTTAATGTTGTTGAAAGACAGATTCTAGTCGACATTGTATATATTAACATTGTCGTGTGTTTCTTTTTGACGTTTGTCAATTTTTTTACCTTTAAGTTAAACGAGTTGTACTTTTATGTTAAACATATATTATTTTCGTCAAACACGCCACAAGTCTAACAACAAGAAATCTAAGGAGTAAGGCCTATGATGACAAAACGCTTAAATGATTTCACATGTAGATAGATATGTGGTTCATGACACACATTCCCCACCTGTTGCTTAGTAACTACAATACATGAACATTAATTAACATTTTGTTTTACCTGATTATTTATGTTTAAGTTTTAAGTTGTTTAGCAATTATTTCTTATCATTGCCTTATTGTTGTCGGTTCATTTAGTGACTACTTATGTTGCGATTTGTTATTGGTCATAAACAACATGTTTTTAGTATCTAATTTAATATAGTGATGATATATATATGAAAGTACCCGACCACCGGACGGGTATAAATTAGTTACATAAACCAATGGCTCACATAGCATGTGATGCCGAAGAGTTGCATATGCCTTCAATATAATAAACTTTTTTTATTATTTTGAAAATTAACACGTTTTTTTAACATGAGTTGAAACATTTGAGCATACGCTTTTTATGTGATATAAATGATGAAGAATGTTAGGGATAACAGCCAGAGCTAAGGTTAAGGGATACTTACTTTATCACCGGACATCGATCATATTTTTGTTATAAATGTAAGTATAATTGGGTATGATCAATTTATCTCTCATCTCGGTTTCATTCTTTATTCTTTATTTATTTTTATTTTTTATCTTTCTTTATATTTTAAGGGCCCTTAACGTACGTGTACATATCTTACCAGTTCAAGTCTATTTTGTCCAGATAGTTTCGAGTAGCGTATCACGCTTAAGGTCATCATGGCAAGACAGCCATATGAAAATCATATAGCAAAAGATTGCAATATCGTGTCAGATGTCTCCGAGTAGCAGTGTAGCACTATCCACCTTACCAGATTGAGGTGCTGGCACTAGACATCACTTTTTGGGGAACGAGCCCTCTTGAATCTCCTTAGCCTGGGGGGACTTAGCCCTTTAAAACCTGAAGCTTAAATCATCTTCTTGGTGCAAAAATCACAATAATACATGCGTGTTTGTTACAACTGTAAGTTATAATGATTTTAAATTGATGGTAAATAATTAAAACCTAGACTAAAATGATCTTGTGATACTAAAACCACCAAAATCTTTTTCCGTTTTAATGTAATCCTTAAACACTATCATCAATAAACTACAAACTCATGCCTAATCGAATGTAACACATACTAGATATTTATGTTATAATATGTGAATCATCTTAATTAATAGTGTTATTCATGATTAAAAATCATTTATTCATACGCATACAATATTGAAAAATACAGACGTTTCATGTATTAAAATCATCATCGGGTTTTTGTTTTGTTGGATGAATGCTACGTTTTATAATTTTATAAACCAACTATTACAAGAAAGTCAGTAATACATACTCATTGACACAATTTACCACTGACTTAGGAGCTGTTTGGTCATATCTGAATGATTAATTGTTGAACCAAAAGAGGTCTGAAACATTAAGTGCTGAACCATTAAGTGCTGAACCATTAAGTGCTGAACCATTAAGTGCTGAACCTTAAGAGGTCTGAACTTTTAAGTGCTGAACCATTAAGTGTTGAACCATTAAGAGGTCTAAACCATTAAGAGCTAGTATATCGTTTAATATTCAAAGGCAAATGTCTGACCAATTCAGATAAGAGGTCTTAACCATTCAGCATTAGACCTCTTAACCATTCAGCATTAGTATAATGCTTAACCATTCAAAGGCAAATTTCTTAACCATTCAGACATTTGCTCGTGAAACAAACAGTCTGAATCATTAATTAGTGTTGAACCATTCACGCATTTGAACCATTAAGGGCTTATTAAGAGGCTGCCAAACAACCCCTATACACTAATTCATACAATTTAATTAGCACCTACCCGTGCAAACAAGAATATTTACATGTTAATAACATATTTATATGTAAACACATAATGATCTTGTGGTGTTTACATCCACACAAAACACATCCCAAACTGTCATATCAAAGGATTGCACCTCAATTTCCAAACAATACTCATCGAAATCATAATTGAGTTAAACAATTTAATTTGATGATAAATAGATGTAAGTTAATACCATACACACTTTCTTTTATTAAAAGTATGATTAAAACACACAATTAAACACAAAGATCAAAGATGAATTATACAAATAACATCAACTTTTTGCCAAAACTGAATGGTGGTGTTTTTGCATATGGGGCATCATTTTTCATCAACACCCACTTGATGCTATCCAATCATCATGTCCACATTTCTCAAAGGTTCCAATCTTATCCCCACTCTTGTACTCTTTCTATTAATGTCATGTTTCCGAATATTAAAAACTCATTGAAATTGATTAGTTTTTTTATATTTTTACAAAAAAGGTTAATATAGAAAGAAAAAAAAAGTTATCTCTAACTCTAGCCATAAAACATATGAAAAAAATTCATGTACTTGTCATGTTTTTTACACAAAAAGAATCCTTTGCAGGTACAATAATTACTCCAATTTTTTTTATCTTTCGTGTTTATGAGTTCAATTTATTTTCATGTATCTACTTAATTTTATTTTAAAGTTAGTCATTGTTATTGTACGATAAACGAAAATAAAACAGATATCTTAAATAGTTTCGCCTATGTGGTACTATAAAGGTATAAACTTGATATTTGGTTGTTGGTGTATAAATATACAAAACAGAAAATGATGCTTTTTATTAAGGCAAAAGTAGTTACCTTTACAAACTGAAGTTGATTATAATGGAAACAAAATGAACAAGACAAATTGATATTGTTTTATATAGTTATAGATCCGTATACAACAATGGGTCCATGGTAGCCTATAAATGGACAAAAACAATTAAATTAGTATCATACCATCTACAAGAGCTTGCTAAAAACACAATCTTGTATATTATGAGCACATAAACATTAATATCACATGCAATTCAAATCCGTGGGACATTATCACATGTGTTGTTAAAGTGAAGGTGAAATGTTGGGGTATACCAATGCTTGGATTTCGATCTTTACTTCAATTATGACGGGAACCATTCTAAGATGACATTAATGTATAGTCGTGACGGGGGTTTAGTTGACTGAAACATTGAGAGAAAGAGGTTTGTGCATCATAACATAAAAATTCTAAAGAAATATATATACATAAATAAGAGAAATGTAAACAAGTTTTTCGTATTCAAAATTGACATCTTAAAATATAAGACTCATTTTTTATTGTATGCCCTAATACAAAGACGTTATATACACAACCAATTTATATAAAAGGGAGAATTACATATATTCCTCTATAACCTTCATCAATTACATATATACCCAACTAAAATTTTTAATTACATATATCTTATTGTAAAACTTAGTTAATTACATATATACCCAAATAAAAGTTTTATTACATATATCCCCTTCTAAAATTTAGTTAATTACATATATACTCAAACTAAAAATTTAATTACATATATCCGATTTATTAAATATAATATTACATATTTACCATTAATTTTATTAAAAATAATTATATAATTAGTATTTTACTCTAATTTTTATTAAACTATAAAATTATGTTTTTCTTTCTTTACTTTGTTTTCGAATTTGATTATTTATTAATATTTCTATAATAATGTTTTTTACGTTCTTTTTGTTTTTATCTTTTTATGCTAATTGTTTCCGGTAGTTGTACGAGACACTTTCGATCTCATTATGAAACATAAAATTTATGTTTGGATCATGTTGCATAACGAGATTGGAAGTATCTCGTTTCAACAACTAGAAAAACTAGCATCAAAAGATTAAAAATTAAACCAAAAAGAACGTAAAAAAATTTAATATAAAATATTAATAAATAATCAAAAATAAAAAGCAAGTAAAGAAGGAAAAATATAATTTTATAGTAATAAAAAATAAGATTATAATATTAATTATATAAGTTATTTTTAATAAAAGTAATGGGTACATATATAAAATTTATGTTAATAAAGCGGATATATATAATTAAACTTTTAGCTTAGGTATATATGTAATTAACTAAGTTTTAGAAGGGGTTATATGTAATTAAAATTTTAATTTGGGTATATATGTAATCAACTAAGTTTAACAAGGGATATATGTAATTTAAATTTTAAGTTGGATATATATGTAATTAATAAAGTTTATAGAGGAAAATATATAATTCTACATACATAAAAAAATAATAATTACATAAATAGTTGGTCATATTATTTTTTATTATGATACATCGACGGTTATGTAACTAGAAAAATCATTTCTTAGGAAATATTAACCTAAAAGATATATTGAATATTATGTGACACATATTTATAGAATTTTCAAAAAAGAATATCTAATTTTTTATTTGTTATAGGTTAGAGATCTAGATTTAAGTACATAGAATAATGAGTTTATGATGTTGAAAGCGACGAGGGGATGGAAGGGAAAGATTCTACATGATGGCTTTCTTTAGGTCCATGGAAAAATTCAAAACAAAATAATACCACTAAAGAATAAAATTAAAAAATAAGTCAAACATCATTCAAAATTTTCCAATAAGCCTCATTTCATTTTCACATTTATAGATGCAATAAAATATATTAATTGTATTTACAGGAGCGAAAGTGAAAAACGATTACCATTTAATGCTATTATATTTGTTAGGGGCTGTTTGGCAGTCTCTTAATCAGCCTCTTAATGATCAGATGTCTGAATGATTCAGCACTTATGGTTCAGACTGTTGTTTCACGCAACTGTCTGAATGGTTAAGACATCTGCCTCTGAATGGTTAAGCATTATACTAATGCTGAATGGTTAAGAGGTTAATGCTGAATAGTTAAGACCTCTATCTGAATTGGTCAGACATTTGCCTTTGAATAGTTAAGCGATATACAAGCTCTTAATGATTTAGACCTCTTAATGGTTCAGCACTTAATGGTTCAGATCTTATTGGTCGCACTTAATCATTCAGATGTTGTCAAACAGCCCCTTAAATTGTTTAGCCAAAAAAAAAACAAGAAAAAGAAAACAGAAATGGGACAATTATATATAAGGGCGTTAAGATCATATTTAATGGAGGAGTTGTGTTTATTCTAACAATATTTTAATTTCAGTTTTTGTGACAGTTTATTTAAATTTCTGTTTATTTTAACTTTTATTATTTCAGTTTATTTCAGCAGTCTGCAGACGTTACAAAACAAACAGTCTTCTTAATACAGGCTGCAGAGGTTTGGTCCACCTCTTCTCCTACAGATGTCTGCAGATGTGGTCTGCAGACTGCAGACGTTTTACCTCTTCAGAAACAAACAGTACCTTACTTTTATCATGTTGTCATCAGTGCATTTGAGTAACGGTATAATCGTCCCTTGTGTCATCACATCATTATTTCCATCTTGCTTCATTGACACTCACCATTTTCTTTTTTGTTTCAAGCATGAAGCGGTGCTTCATTGTATCGTGCCCTTCGCCTTTTTGTGCTGCGGCACCCACCTCAAGTCCTCATCACCATTCTTTTTACCTTAAGTTCAAGGAAATTTGGGTTTACTCACAATCGGTAAAATATTTACATACATGATAACAATTTCTTATGTGATTTTGAATTAGATTGGTTTACTGTGTAGGTTGATTTATCTTTTATGTATAAGTTAAATCAATATATTGTGAGCCGAGATAGACGTTTTGAGGATCCATTCACTCATGATTTAGATTGAATGAGAATATGACTAACTAATGTCACTTTACACTAGAGAAAAAGAGCCAAAATGGTTTAATGATGATATGATAATAATTATGTTGACAATTTCTTTCACTCATCATTATTAGATATATATGTGTTGTGTGTGTATAACACATATGTATAAATATAACACAAATGGGTTTTATAAAGAAAACAAAAAAAAAAAAAAAAACTTGTAGGGCAATACATACATCCTTCGTTCATATGCTTGAGGACAAATACATAACATGAATGTTTTCTTTCTTACGGAGCCAATTAATATAACAAAATAACACTATCTTTTCGATCACCTTCATTCAATCAAACTTCTCATTTGTCACTCCATAGTTTCCATAGACATATTCATTCAACGATGATGCCGATTTTTCTTATCGTCACCATGGAATCAACGATGAAGATTCATTTTTCTCTATGAAGATGAATTAGGGTTCTTTTTTTTCTTCTAAATTCAACATTACAATGAACGATTTGAGTTCTGAACTGTCTTTCTTGAACATCTTTGCTGACATAATCGATGACATATAACATGATTATATATTATTTACCTTTACGGATATCATGTTTGTATTTTTGTTCGTGAGAAAGTAGTAAAAATATAATATCACTTGATTGTGATACTTGTCTTCTAATTGTAGTATGTTAAACTCATTATGTTTTGCTTGATGCTAAAGCCAAAATATAAACAATAAGGATTGATATAAACAATTTTGAATGTGAGCAATAAAAGCAAGCATAGTTGTAAAACTATGGATAAAACATACATGGTTGGACTTGTAAAACTATAAATAAAACAATAAGAATTGATATAAACATCTTTTTTTATAGATTCACGTATTACAATGAAGAAAAATATTAATAAAAGCGTGAATCGGAAATACAAAGTTGGTCACACTGATATACATGATAACCTTGTTTCTAAGTGATTTTCACGTTTACCGTACATAAGGCTAGTGACATCACTTGTTGCATCCTATATCATAAATTTGTGTGAAAAATTATAAACCAAACACACCCAATTTCTTTACAAAATGTTTTCTTCTAAAACTTTATATTCATATAGTAACGGCCCATCAAACATAGAACCCATATAAGATTTTAAACATATATTAATATCCAATCTACAACTTTAGTTACAAAATTTAATCATATGTATCCATCAACATTTATTAGAAGATATATGTTAGATTGTTTGCACTTAATGATCTTCTATCCTAGCATTTAAGTTCACAAACCAAAACCCCAGTGATCTAACATACCAAAACACCTTCCTCAATTGATTTAGGGTGCAAGTTTCATAAATAAATAAACCGTGTGCATTTAACAGTAGTACTAAAGAACGTATAGAATAATCGTTCTAACAAGATTAAAGTTTATATATTCTTAGTTTCACATTATATTGTAATTTGTAAAACATGAGAAAACAAATAATACTCTTTAACTCCCAATATCAAATGCCTATACATCTATATTTTTCTTAATGACCGATGAATATTTTTTTAAGTCCGGTCATCCGGGTAAATCCATTGATGAAAGGTCATTCACGCCCACGAACACAGACAGTGCTGGTGACCTGGCTCACCCATTATTCTAAGGGAAACCAGATCCACTGTGATACTCATGACCTCCACTTTAGAAAATCATAAGATGTGTCATCTTAAATCGGTTAATATAGGACCCACTGGCATCCTATCACCTAAGTTATTTTGGTCAAAATGAAGTGTGAACGTGAGAGAGAGAGTTATTGAACAAAAGTTGCATCATAATAAGATGCTCTATACTCGGTAGTCTATTCTTTATTCTTTGAATTCCTTTGTGTTCAACTTTCCATCAATCGATCTAACACCCAACAATCATCACATTCCAAACAAACACATTCCCAATTATCTTTCTCCCCCAATCTTCAATCTCTTCGATTCAAGATTTCCTTTTTCATCTGGGCTTCAATCAAGATCACTTCGAAACCTATTGATTCGATTTCAAACAATTTCCCCTTTAATCAGCAGATAGAAAGTTAAAGATTGTTCAATTAATGGGTTGTTTTTTCTTGTTTCGATTCGAAGGAAGATGATAAATCGAATCAACAGAAGGTGGGTGCTGATCGACCTGAAGTCCACCCATCTGCCCCTTCGAATATCTCAAGATTACCCTCTGGTATGTGTGATTTCGCAATGGTTTTTTTCATGATTTGAAGTTAAATTAGTTAAATTTTAATATTTTTTGTTTGATCTGATTTAACTTTATACCTATTATGAATCCCCTTTGATGTAGACCCCATCTAATTATATAATATAACCATCATTTTCAAGCTGTTTTATGACATTGTTATCAGTGGATTTGAATAGAATGATGGGTGGCACTGTTGGTTCAATTATGTGCATTTTGGTGTTCAAAGATCTATGGAATTGTGTAGTCATTGACTTTGTGTGATCTTTATTGCTGATGGTGCTGTAAACTGTAATGTGTTGGTTTTGTTGGTGTCTAATGGTTGGATTTGCAGGTGGGGATAGAGTGAAATCAAGAAATAATGTGAGTTGAGAAAAGAATCTTCGGGTTCGAAAGAGGGTTCACAGGGTCAGATTGCTGCTCATACGTTTACATTCCGCGAGCTTGCAGCTGCTACCAACAATTTTAGCCCTGATTGTTTTCTAGGGGAAGGAGGGTTTGGTCATGTGTATCGAGGACGCCTTCAGGGTAATGGTCAGGTATAATATGAACAATTTTATGTTTGAAGATTTTATTTATTGATGAATTCTTTAGTGTTATAATAACTAGTAAGAACACTTTGGGGATTTAAGGTTTAGAGATTTAGAGTTATTAAAGGTTTGAGAAAAGATAACAATCGGTGATCTTGATGTGTGTTTAGTTGGCATATGAGCATGGCTAGAAATGGCAAGTTGCGTGGGTCGTGTTGGGTTGGCCTGTAAACACTTTGTTTCTAATTGTTTGTATCTTAAGAATGTGTTAGTTATGATTACAAAACAATATCTTTGAAGTAGTTAATGAAATCTTTAAATTAAATGATTAAGGAGTATGCTTCAAATAGATATTGGATGAATTTCAACATGTTTGATCCATTTTAACAGTTGCTCATTTGACACAACCCAAATCAATCTATTCATAAGTAAATTGTTTTAATTGGCAGTTGTGATCCATCATTGAATCAGATGTCTACCATCAAAATGATAGATGATTATCTACTGGAGTGTGGCTATAGCATATATCATTGCTCATAAGTAAATTGCCTGATTGACAGTTGTGATCCATCTCAAGTCGTTAATGCCACAACATCATGATCCTGAAAAAGGGTGATGCTAATTGCAATTAAGACTAATATGGCAGTTATTCATCCCTAATCTATTTGACTTCTATATGGAGTGTGGCTATAGCATATATCGTAGCTCATAACCCATCATTTTGGTTAAACTTATTCTAACTTGACTAATTATAATTATAGCCCAAGTATGTTGCTTATACCTTTAAGCTGATTAACTCCTTTTTCTACAGATCGTCGCTGTCAAACAGCTGGATAGAAACGGGCTGCAGGGTAACCGTGAATTTCTTGTAGAAGTTCTTATGCTCAGCCTTTTACATCATCCCAATTTGGTGAATTTAATTGGATACTGTGCTGATGGTGACCAAAGACTCTTGTTTATGAATTCATGCCATTGGGATCGTTAGAAGATCATCTTCATGGTAATCATCTTTTGTACTTTATTTTTAACTCTGGTCTTTGGATTGTGTCTTAGAACCCATTATCTGATTATTGCAACCTAATATTAACTTTCTAGTGTTCAGATAAACAGAAATATATTTCTGAAATAACCAGTTTCTAGTTATTGAATATCATTTAGTCACTTTCAGACGACATGTTTAAAGGCACCATATACATAATAATTAACTCAATAATTCATATACTCTTTGCAGATCTCCCACCAGATAGAGAAGCATTAGATTGGAATACACGAATGAAGATAGCAGCTGGTGCAGCCAGAGGTTTGGAGTTTCTTCATGATAAGGCTAACCCTCCGGTTATTTATAGGGACTTCAAATCATCAAACATTTTACTTGGCGAGGGATTTCATCCGAAACTTTCTGATTTTGGGCTAGCAAAGTTGGGCCCCACTGGTGATAAGTCTCATGTTTCAACACGGGTCATGGGGACATACGGGTATTGTGCTCCTGAGTATGCCATGACTGGTCAGCTCACAGTTAAGTCTGATGTCTATAGCTTCGGGGTGGTCTTTTTAGAGCTTATTACGGGTCGAAAAGCCATCGACAGCACTGCACCACAAGGGCAGCAGAATCTGGTCTCTTGGGTAACTCCTTTGTTTCATTTATTGTCTTTGTTCAAGTAATATTAATGTTGGTCATGCTGTCACGAGTGTCTTAAGGTTCTTAGTGCGTTTATTCCTGACCCTACAACCACTTCGTTCAAAATTCGACCTACATACTAGTTTAACCTGGGACAGTTTTTGTCCAAAAATATTACCCTTTTTATAAATACTTTTCATGTCAAATACGATTACAAGTTATATTATTTCAGTAATAATCTAGTTGTTTAATATAACAAATTAGGAGGCCTTATGTTTTAAAATACACTTTGGGACTTTTGACCTGTTTAACCTGCTCAACGTGATTCTTTTATGACTTTCTTTTTCATTTTACCCTTTTGACCAGAGGTGAACACAAACCGAATTGATACATTCATACAAGGGTTTAAAATGAGACTCAATTAGACAACCGATTTATCGAAGTTAACGAATAGTTAATGACATGATTATATTTATTCTTAACAATCAGTTTTTCACAGCTCTTCTTACACTCTTTGCAAATCTATTTTAGCCCTAAAAACAGCAGGATAATCACTTTTAAAGCATATTAAAATTGTGAGTAAACTAAATGTGTTGTGTGTATATACAGGCACGACCCTTATTCAACGACAGAAGGAAATTTGCAACACTGGCGGATCCCAGGCTCGAAGGGCATTATCCAATGAGGGGTCTCTACCAGGCTCTAGCCGTTGCATCCATGTGCATCCAAGAACAGGCTGCGGCTCGACCTCTCATAGGTGACGTGGTCACCGCCTTATCTTATCTCGCAAACCATAACTATGATCCCAATGCAGCCCCTGGTCAAAGCACCCGCCACAACAATGGTGATAGAAACAGTAGAGTTTCAAAGAATGAAGAAGGTGGCGGGTCGGGTCGTAGCAGATGGGGGGATCTAGAAGGTTCTGACAAAGGAGATTCGCCTCGAGAAACTCAAACTCCAAGGATGTTGAACCGAGACCTTGACCGAGAACGGGCTGTTGCTGAGGCTAAAATGTGGGTAGAGAAAAGACGACAAAGCGCACAAGGCAGCTTTGATGGGAATACCAACGGTTAAGAGACGAGCGTTGGTGAGTTATTATGAGTTCTTTTTTTTTTTCCTTTGTTTTCCCGATGCCCGATTCAGGTTGAACATTCGGATAATGAGGCAGGTGTTTATGTATACTAAATGATGAGGAGAATGGGAAAACTTATGTTGGTTTATGGGTAATTTTGTTTTCTATACAGAGGAGTTTTAGTGTTTTGTGGGTGACATCCTTTTCTTCTGGTTAATGATACACAATGCTTTTCTATTGCGTGTACTTGACCGCAAATCTTGTACGCGATTTGGGTCAAGTGTTCTATTTACCACAACTTGTACTTTATAAGTCTTTATCTTAAGTTAATTATGCCATTGTGGTTGATTGGAATGTGTTCAACAAGTGTTGATGTGTGATCATGAGTGGAACATTATATGCACTTGAATATCATGATGTTAAGTGAAAGACCACTTGCTAGTGTAGTGGTTGCATTGAGAACTAGATTCTCACATATAATATCATTAAGGATTTGATGCACACTATTGGCCTTAAAAGACAATGATCTTTAGGGCAATGATAGTCATAAAAGGATGGTCAATGGGAACTTGATTCTCACAAATTTGTGGTATGTGCTATGATCAATGAAAATTTGTGATGCAAACTAAGATTCTCACATATTTTGATTGTGATCTTTGATTTCTTTTAATTTATAAAGTTCAAATTGTAGACTTGATTCACATTTAAGATTGTCCACCATTCAATTTTGTGACTAAAATTCACACCCCAAGAGTAATATGGTGAAATAGATTTCTATAAACCTTGCATGTGAATAACTTATCTTTCAAATTTCTATAAAAACTTACTAATGATTTAGCAGAGTTCTATTTGATATTTGCATCAAAATATTAATATATGGTGATTAAAAGTATGAGCAAGAGATAAGGGTGGTATCTTCACTAAATGCATCTCTAGAAAGTAGAGACAACTAATGTACACATACCAATCCTTAGCTCAATTAATAAGGGTAGTATCTTCATTAAATGCTCAGATTTGAATCATAAGGTTTTTCCAGTTACGGATGATCATCTCTACTATATAGTAGTGATGATGTCTTATCATTTTATTATCGTCACTTATATAGAGTAGAGTTCTCCACAACAAGGGTTGTTCACGAACCGAACTAAACTGAATGAAGGCTCGCTTGAACTCGGTTCGTTTACAAACCGAGACGCTCGGTTCGGTTCGAATTTTAGAAATCGAGCGAAAAATGTTCGCTCGAAATTGGTTCGGTTTAAAACCGAGCGCTCGGTTTTGCTCGGTTTGGCTCAGTTTCATATAGCAATTTAGTACAAAGCTAATAATTAATTCAAAAGTTTCAAGTTTCAACTCAAACTCAAGAATGTAACAAAAGAAAACATATAAAATAAGTTTAAGTTTTAACTCGAGCTTAAATAAATGATAGTAAAACCCACACCCACAACCTTCATTGCGGCCATTTTCAAGTCCACTATACCCGGTTTGATGTAACGTTTAAACAAGTATAAAAAAATCCAAAAAATAATGTTTAAAAAAATTAAAAGGGAGCAAAAGTAAAGTGGTAAATAATTAAAATAGTAATATCCTAAACTCTAAATAAATAAACAAACATTTTACATATATATAATACATAAAAGTTATATTTGAAAATAATTCGAGCGAAACCGAGTTAGCTTACCTTTGCTCGTGCTCGGTTCGTTTACAACCGAACCGAGCTGCTCGGCTCGTTTACAACCGAGCCAAGATCGAACGAGCAACTTTTCATGCTTTTTTCAAATGAGTTTCGAGCGTCGAGCTATTTAAACAACTCTATCCATAACATCTCTTCAATTGTAAGCTAAAGGGGATTATCGCTAGCTTTTTATTTTTTTATCTAAAGTGATTAACTTAACACTTTGTAGAGTGAATAGAGAATATTGTTTCGTTCTTCTTCATATTCTCTTGTTTTCTTTCTTGAGATTTTTATTTCAAGGTATATATGAGCTAGTCACTCATGTATGTTAATTTTTATTCTAGATTTTTTAATGTGTAAGAGTTACAGTTGAAGCGATGAAGGAAAGATGTTAAACCGACTTAAAACTTCATAAAGAAGATTCATTAACTTGAACACATTTTTGCAAATTATTGAGCTTTTATTAAGTTTAGGTAAAAATATGTATTCTTATAGTTTAGTTTATGTGAAATTATTATGATAACCTTTAAATTACCCAAATCTTCTATATGTCTCCATATATGTTACTTTTTTGTAGACAAGCATGTCCTATAAGTCGACGTGCAATAATACACGATTCAACCTTAGACCCTTGTTTACTGTTGTCTCAAATTTTATCTGGTGCAATTGATGGTCGGATGATCCGTTCCTAAGCTCTCATTTTGTAGATCATCCTTGTGAGAGTTTTAGTTCGTTAGTCATGAATGGATATTAGATTCTAAACATATGAGTATTTAATACACATGTTAGTATTTTTATCACTCTTAAACGAGATGCGTTATTATCATACATACATTTACCAACAAAATTTTATTACGATGAATAACTAGTTTGAATTTAGTAATAGCATATCATAAGTTTATTGAAATAACATAGATTGACGTGTTTATTACATGTGTTCTTAAATCCTACTTTTTTTCTCGCACATTATCATCATCACATCACGATCCGCGTAGAAAAGTATTTCTCTTTGATATGAAGAGACCCCGGTATTACTTTGAAAGCAAACATTACTAGTAAAGAATTATTATAAATGTATAATCATCATCTTTTATAAACTTATCAAATAACATGTTTTAACCTAAAATTATATGTAAGACATGTTATAAATCCACCACCTAACCACCAAGCCCATACCCCACATGTCCCCCCCCTAACGACTCTTGTTTTGACGTGCTCTTCCTAGTCTCTTGTTATTTTTTCAAGTTATATTGTTAGTTAGAAGAACGATTATAAAAATAACATGTATGAATTTTTCACGTGGAAATGTTTGCTTTTAAAATTTAGAATTTAATATACAGCAATTTCTGTAAACATTATTGCTATAATTTTTTAAATCAAACAAAAATGCAGTGACGTATAACATATATATAACAAGTCCCCAATCCACCACGTACCTAGGGTTGTTCACGAACCAAACCGAATCGAACCGAATGTAGCTCCGCTCGAACTCGGTTCGGTTTCAAACCGAGCGGCTCGGTTCGGTTCGAATTTACAAATTCGAGCGCAAACTTCATGCTCGAACTCGGTTCGGTTTTAAACCGAGCACTCGGTTTCGCTCGGTTTTCGCTCGGTTTTGCTCGGTATAGTTTCACAACAATGCTTTTACCCTGTAATCAACTAGCAAATTTCACAGATTCAACAATGCCAATTTGTATCAAACAAATTTCACAGAAACACTTTTGTTAATGTATAGTTTAAAGTGTTTTTACCGTGTAAACTATCTTTCAAAGGCAGGTTCGAAGGTTGGAGATGGGTCGCGGTCGGAGACGGGTCGCGGTCGGAGACGGGTCGCAGGTTCGCGGCTCGCAGCAGGATCGCAGGTTCGTAGATTCGGGCAACAGGGGTCGGAGACCGGTAGCAGGTTCACAGATTCGGGCAGCGCGCTGGTTGGCGGCCGCAGGGGAGGCCCGAAGGGTGGAGGCTGTTGGAGGGTGGAGGGTGGAGAGTGGAGAGAGGAGCGGGGAGAGTGGAGGCTGGCGGCTGGACTGCTGGAGGAGAGTAGGAGACGAGGAGAGGAGTGAACTGTGGAGGGTGAATGAGGTTTGAATGTATTGGTGAATTAGGGTTTTAAGCTTTTGACTAAAAAATTAAATATTTATAATTAATAATAACTAAATAAAATAATAAATTAACATATATAATTATATATAATATATAAACACTAAACTAAAAAATAATTCGAGCGAAACAGAGCGAGCGACGAGCGAGCGACCCTTCGCTGATGCTCGGTTCGTTTTGAAACCGAACCGAGCCGCTCGGTTCATTTACAATCGAGCGGAAATTCGAACGAGCAAAATTACGAGTATTTTTCGAACGAGTTCGAGCGAGTTTCGAACGTCGCGCTATGTGAACAGCCTGACGTACCCAACTATCGAACGCCCATCCCCACATATCCAGTGACGGAGCTTAACCGACTTTTTAGAGGGGGCGGGGGGAAATGATTTTTTTTAGGGGGGGCGAACTCGATATTTATATAAAAATTTACATTACCGGACCAAAAATTTACACTATCGGACTAAAATTTAACACTACGGGCTAAAATTTTACACTACGGCCCCTAAAAGCTTCGCCCCTACACATATCACAACGTTGTCCCCTCAACGGCCCTTTTCCATACCCCTCTAGTATTTTGTTATCCCCGTTGTAAGTTTCACCATGCCCGTTTAATTTTTTTAGGAGCCCTAAGCGAATTTTAAAATTGGGGTCCCTTTGCAAAAATATTATTTTGCTTAAGAGGGTAAAAATAATTACAATATTAATTACTAGAGTTACAAGTTAAAATCTGGTAACATTTGAATAACACAATAACACATTGCGGGGACTTCCAAACTAATTAATTCGACTCATTCCACTTTCAGGTATGCTTTTAAGTTAATCCGATTCAACCTATTAGTATGTGTTCAAATCAATTCTCTAGTTGAACACTTAAGTCTGTGTGCCATCAAACATTATATTTATGAAAAACATCTATTTTATTGATTTTAAACTGTGAATGATGATTTACTTGAGTTCCATAACGGTTGAGAGGAAATGAAGTGTTTCTTTTAAGAAAGTAGAAATCTTATTTACCAGAACGAGTTTTGTCAATGCGGAAAATTTCTTATATGAAAACAAAACTATACGAGTTTTGTCAATGCGGAAAATTTCTTATATGAAAACAAAACTATAAGTTTCTGGATTGACAACCTATGGGAAGCAAAATAGATATTAATTTGACACAATGTAGTTGGGATTTAAGTGTATTATCGGTTAAGGGTAAGAATGAAACCTTCTTTATAAGGGGTTTAAGTTTTCTTTAACAGGATACATTTTGTTTGGGCAAACAATTTATCGAGTGAAACAAAACCACAAGTTTTTAGATAGGCATCCAATTGGGAAATAAAAAAACATGTAATATCCAAAGGCATTCACATAAGCATCGTTATTTTTAACCCCATCTCTATATTCTAAGATAAACATGAAAAACGTGTAATTTACTCATACATCGGGTTCCCATCTCCTATCGTTTTAAGAAAAACCATAATGACCCCCCTAGAATTTTACTCCTACTCCTACATCTATTATTCTACTCCTACATTGGATTCCCCATAATTTTACTCTTACTGCTGTAAATCTGCATAAGAAACATAATTAAAATGAAAGATCGAAAGAGGATGATTGATGTATTGCAAAATACATCGATTTTCTGTGCACATTTTATATGTTTTTCGAGTCATTTAGTTTAGATTTCGCCTCGTTTTTGTTTATTACTTAATATTTTGTGTTTATGTAGGTTTTTGAATAAAAGGAGGTGAAAATATGCTAAATTGGAGAAAACGATGATTCCGGATGCGCTGCGGGTGACAGACGAGTCAACGAAAAAAAAAGAAAAAAAAAAAGAAAAGAAGAAACTTTCTGGAAAGATACCCCCGTCGCGCCGCGCGACGGGTAATTAGCTTCCCCTCGCGCAGCGCGACGGACCTCAGAGTTCACTTTATTTACGAAAATGCCACCGCGTCAAAAATCAGATTTTTACCCCGTCGCGCGGCGTGGAGGTTTTCCCCAAGTCCCGTCGCGCAACGCGAGAGGCCCTCAGACGTGAAAAACTTGTTTAAAGCTTGTTTAAGTCGTTTTTGAACCCTAATTTTGAGATATTCACGACTTGGAGCGGCTGAGACGAACGAAAGGGTTGATTTGGAGCATCTTGGAGCAATTGGAGCATAGGATTGAAGCTTGGATCATTCGTGTGCTTGATTTCGGGTTCTAATCATTTTCGTTATTGTTTTCCTTCTCGAACATTATGTATAACTTGATTGAATCTGAGTTTTGTTACTGTTTTGATCTGATTATGAGTAGCTAAGTCCTTGTACACTATCTAGATGATGATTAGTTGATGATTGTGGATATTTGAATGGTTGAATTGATGAATGAATGATATTATTGTAAAAGACTTGATTTTGGTTGAATTGAATGAGTATTATGTATTGATTTCTGTTCTTGATGCATGTTTATCCTATATGATTAGCCTATGAATGTCCTTCAATTGTGGTTATCATATCTAGCACGTGACTTGGTGTTTGTGGTTTACTAGGGATTTTGCTAGACGTAGTAGAGTCTTAGGATTGCATGTGTAATTGGATAAGAAATCAGTGTGTATCTTAACTGGAAATTGAAAGATAAAGGTTAGTTGATTGATCTTGGTCATTAGATTCTAGGTTAATTGATAACTGGTAAACGGTTCAGATCTGGTAATTTGATAATCTTGTTAATCATGTTTAATTGAACCATAATCAAGTCACCTCTTGCATTTTAAATGTTTGTGGTATGTTAGACTAGTTTGTCCAACACCTATCTGGTACTTTAATATCGCTAGGTTAACTGAAAGGAAAACTTAGCCGTTGGTAAGCATAACACATGTCTTTAGGGGTCATTTTGGTCACACCCGGTGAATAGTCTGGGATCCACTAAGTCTTCCTTAGGATATGTATCTTTAGAAAACCAACCCATTCATAATTCTGAACCATTTTACATTCATGCATCTCAACTAGGATTCTATCTAGATAGTGTCATCTTCAATTAATCAGTACTTTTAAATCAGTCATCTTTGCATTCATTTCTGCACTTCTTAGTTCATTTCTGTTAATTATTAATTTTAGTCTTTAGTTGCTAATTAAAACCCCCAATCTTATAATTAATTGTTATTCCTTTAGTTGAGTCTAGGTCTTTCTATTCTAGTGTCTCGTGGGTTCGATATCCGTACTTCCTTTAGCTATTCTACAGTCGATAGGTACACTTGCCTGTCAGCTAGGTCTAGTTTAGGTTGTTTGGTTTTTAACTCGAGTGTCTAGGTCGAGTCTAGGTTAGTTAATTTAGTTTATTTTGATAGACCGTTTCACGCACATCAAGTTTTTGGCGCCGTTGCCGGGGACACTTGGCAATAGCGAGTCTAGTTTCCTTTAGGATAAACAATAGTTTTAATTTCTTTTTCTTTTTAAGAGTCTTTAGTTCATTTCTTTTAGTTCATCTTTCTAAATCTGTCCATTCTTTCTTTCAGTGCATGCCACACACTAGGTCAAAAGGACCACCTGAGTTTTCTGGATTTTCTGAACCTGAGAGGGAGTATCACGAGAGGTACATCGCACTTCGTGAGCGTTTGGTAGCCATTCTACACAGTAAGGTACGTCCGATTCCTTTTTCTGATTTAACTACAATGGGTGACAATCCCCCTCCTCCTAGGCGTACTGTCCATCAGCGAGCTAGTGATGGCATCATAGGGGGTAGGTCTGCTATCACCTGTCCTAATGTCAATGCTGCCAACAATTGGCAAATTCCTTCTTATGTAATGTCCACCATCACTAACGTCACCCAGTTCCACGGACTGGCTGATGAGGATGCACCAGGACACGTGTCACGCTTTATTCGTATCTGCGATACGTTTAATATCCATGGTGCAACGAAAGAGGCAATCTACCTTCGTCTCTTTCTTTTACTCTGCAGGCTCGAGCTAACACTTGGCTCGAGACTCAACCCCAGGATTCCATCACTACATGGGAGGATCTGAAGGATAAGTTTCTCAAGAAATATTATCCTCCTTCCAGAGCTGCCAGACTTAGGGAACAAATTCACTCTTTCAAAATGGATCCTGATGAGCCCTATCACATGGCGTAGGAGAGATTCAGCAACCTGCGCAGCCGTTGCCCCCAGCACGGTTTGACTGATTGGGCACTCATTGAGAAGTTCTATAATGGTCTCACTTATTCCACTCAACAAATGTTCAACACTACAGCAGGAGGTCACATCATGGAGAAGAAGACTGCAGAAGAGTGTGAGGAGATGTTTGAGAGCTTTGCACTTGCTGGGCAGCAAAGTCCACATTCCAGGAATTCCATTCCTAAGACTAGAGCCCCCGTGACCTCGAGGGGTGTTCATCAGGTCACTACTGATACTAGCATGGCAGTTGCTCTTGAGGCCCTCAGAAAAGATATCAAAAATCTGCAGATGAGTGTGAACAAATGTGAGATGTGCAGCGGAGGACATGACACCATAGACTGCCCGTTGGTGGCACAGGAGCAGGTAGATTTTATTAGTGGTCAGGGAAGAGGAGCTGGTGGTGCATACGGGTGGAGAGGACACCCTAACTTCGGTTGGAGATCAGGAGGAAATCCACCGGGGTTTCAGCAGAGGCAGCACACTCAGCCTGCTGGAGGTGATATAGGTAGTAGTTCAGGTGGTAGTGGGGATGGAATGAAGAAGATAGAGGATTTGTTGATGAACCAGTCACAGATGCTGAACCAGTTGGTTACTCGAGATCAGGTTACACAGAAGCGTCTAGATGAGCATGATATTCTTCTTAAGAATCAGCAATCCGCTTTCTTAGATTTGCAGCGTGTCGTAGGTGAGGTTTCTAAGAAGTTAGATCAGAACCCGATAGGTCCACTCCCCGCTAACACTTACACACACCCGAATGCACATGCGAAGGCCGTAACTACTCGTAGTGGCAGAGGAGGAGAGAAGAAGTGACACCACCTGAAGATGAAGAGGTAATGGATGAAGAGATTGAGATGGAGACTCCCGGGGGGACGCAAAAGAGGGTAATCCCAGCAAGTACCGTGTCGAACGGAGAGTCTGTTGAGAAGAAGAAAGAGTCGGTTGAGAAGAAGATTCCCGAGGTAGATTTGACTCGAGTCTCGTATCCTGAGCGTCTGAAGCATCAAAAATATGCTAAGGATTATGGGCATTTCTTAGAGTTGTTTAAGCAACTTAAGGTCAATCTTCCGTTTATCGAGGCCCTCCAGTATATGCCTAAATATTCTAAATTTCTTAAGGATCTTCTTACCAATAAGAAGAAACTGGAGGAGCTATCTTCTGTCTCTCTTAGCGCGCATTGCTCTGCGGTGGTTCAAAGTAAGCTACCGGAGAAATTAGCAGATCCGGGTATATTCACTATCCCGTGTTTGTTTGGTAGTTCAACTGTGAACCACGCATTGGCTGATCTTGGGGCTAGTATCAACTTGATGCCATATTCTCTCTATCAGAAGCTAGACCTTGGAGATCCGACTCCAACGCGCATGAGTATCTCTTTGGCAGATCGATCTGTCAAATATCCACGGGGCATAGTGGAGAATCTGTTGGTGAAGGTGGATAAGTTCGTGTTCCCCGTGGATTTCGTTATTCTTGATATGGAGGCTGACGATCAGGTCCCACTCATTCTGGGGCGCCACTTCTTGAGAGCCGCTAAGGCATTGATCGATGTATATGATGGTCAGATTACACTTCGTGTAGGGGATGAGGCAGTCACCTTTGATGTCATAAAGGCGATGAAGAACTCGGGTGCTCAAGACGATTCTGTTTACTTCATTGATTCATTTTTCACTCAAACGGATCGGTGTCTTGAGTACATTTGTGGAGCAGACCTGTTATCTTCACACGAGTTAGATGAGGAGGACCATGTAGTTGAGGATGAGGTCCTCCTAGAAAGCGAGCCAGTTGAGCATTCTGAGTCGCTCGCTGCTATTGATGTTCCCGAGGAGGAGAGAGAGAAGCCCTCGGTTGAAGAACCACTACCCTTTGAGCTCAAGGAGCTCCCCTCTCACTTAGAGTATGCTTTCTTGGGTGGTGGGAACACTTTTCCTGTCATTATTTCTTCTAAATTAATGAATGTTGAGAAGGAGAGGTTGATAGATGTGCTTAAGGCAAATAAAGAGGCTATTGCGTGGAGACTTAGTGATATAAAGGGTATCCACCCTTCATTTTGCACGCATAAGATACTCATGGAAGATGAGTACAAACCTGTAGTCCAGCCCCAGAGACGGCTAAACCCGAAGATGCAGGAGGTTGTCAAGAAGGAGGTAGAGAAGCTCCTTGAAGCTGCAGTTATCTACCCGATTCCATATTCAGATTGGGTTAGCCCGGTGCAGGTAGTCCCGAAGAAGGGAGGGATGACAGTAGTGGTGAATGAGAAGAATGAGTTAATCTCTTCCCGTACAGTGGCTGGTTGGAGAGTCTGCATCGATTACAGGAGGCTGAATGATGCTACCAAGAAGGACCACTTCCCTCTTCCTTTCATTGATCAAATGTTGGAGCGTTTATCGGGTCAGCAGTTTTACTGTTTTCTCGATGGTTTCTCTGGTTACTTCCAGATTCCTATCGCACCCGAGGACCAGCAGAAAACCACCTTTACATGCCCTGACGGGACTTTTGCATACCGCCGTATGCCATTTGGGTTATGTAACGCTCCAGCTACTTTTCAGAGGTGCATGGTAGCCATCTTTCAGGACATGCTTCAGAAGTCCATGGAGGTGTTTATGGACGACTTCTCTGTTTATGGTGCTTCATTTGATTCGTGTCTCGAGAACCTCGGGAGGATGTTACAGAGGTGTATTGAGACAAATCTCATGCTTAATTGGGAGAAGTGTCACTTCATGGTGACAGAAGGCATCGTTCTAGGTCACAAGATTTCGCGTCAGGGTATAGAGGTTGATCGAGCTAAGATAGATACTATTTCTAGGCTTCCTCCACTGACTAACGTGAAATCCATTCGTAGTTTCTTAGGTCATGCGGGTTTCTATCCTAGGTTCATTAGAGATTTTTCTAAGATCACCCGTCCTATGACCCATCTTCTTGAGAAAGATGTTCCTTTTGTCTTTGACAAGGAATGTCTTAAGGCTTTTGAGTTTCTGAAGGAGCAACTGACTAATGCTCCTATCCTAGTGGCCCCTGACTGGAGCTTACCCTTTGAGCTCATGTGTGATGCGAGTGATTATACAGCCGGGGCTGTTCTAGGACAAAGGAAGGACAAGCACTTCCATCCGATCTACTATGCGAGTAAGACACCCAATGAAGCTCAGGAGAACTACACCACCACTGAGAAGGAGCTTCTAGCAGTTGTCTTTGCATTTGATAAATTCCGTTCCTATCTCGTGCTTTCGAAGACCATCGTTTACACAGATCATGCGGCATTGCGATTCCTTTTCGCGAAGAAAGATGCCAAACCTCGTCTGATACGGTGGGTCCTTTTGCTATCTGAATTCGACATCGAGATCAAGGATAAGAAGGGGGCGGAGAATGTTGCAGCGGATCACCTATCTAGGTTGGAGGATCCGAGTAGAGAGGAGTTGCATGAGGAGGCAATAGAAGATAGATTCCCTCACGAGTCTTTGAGTTTTGTGAAAGCCGAGCAGCAAGGCTTCCCATGGTTTACTGATTTAGCAAACTTCCTGGCAGATGGAACTGTGATTAAGGGCATGACACGCCAACAGAAGAGGAAGTTCTTTACAGATGCCAAACGGTATATTTGGGATGAGCCATTCCTTTTTCGTATAGGAGTTGATAATGTGATTAGGAGATGTGTCAGTCGAGAGGAAGGAATAGAGATCCTTAAGCACTGTCATCAGGGTTTAGCAGGTGGTCATCTAGGTTCTGTTTATACTGCTAGGAAAGTTTTAGATTCTGGTTTCTATTGGCCGACTGTGTTTAGGGATGCTCTCGAATTTGTGAATAGTTGTGATGCGTGTCAGAGGTCCGGTAATATTTCATCTCGAAACGAGATGCCCCAGAACCCGATTCAGGTAGTAGAAGTGTTTGATGTCTGGGGTATCGACTTCATGGGACCCTTCACGGTGTCACAGAAGAACCGTTACATTCTTGTGGCCATTGATTATGTTTCCAAGTGGGTGGAGGCTCAAGCTTTACCCACTAATGACAGTCGTGTAGTGTTCAGTTCCTTAGGAAGTTGTTTGTTAGGTTTGGTACTCCTAAGGCGTTGATTAGTGATAGAGGGACACATTTCTGTAATGCCCAAATGGAGAAGACACTTGCACGGTATGGGGTCACACATAGGTTATCCACTGCTTATCATCCCCAAACTAGTGGTCAAGTAGAGAATGCAAATAGAGGCATTAAGAGGATACTAGAGAAAACTATAGGAGCAAACAGTAAGGATTGGTCCGATAAGTTAGATGACGCGCTTTGGGCTTTTAGAACCGCATTTAAGACACCTATAGGAACCACTCCCTTTAGGATGATCTATGGAAAAGCGTGTCATTTACCGGTAGAGTTAGAGCATAGAGCTTATTGGGCGTTGAAGACGGTCAATCTTGATTTGTCTAAGGCGGGTAGAAAACGGTTTCTCCAATTACATGAGTTAGATGAGCTTAGGGAAGAGGCCTATGATCGATCATTGAGTTACAAGGAGCGTACTAAGGCGTTGCATGATAGAAGTTGAAAGGCGGTAAGGACTTTGAGTGTGGGGATAGAGTTTTGCTTTATAATTCACGTTTGAAACTATTCCCGGGTAAGCTTAAGTCTAGGTGGAGTGGACCATTTACTGTGAAAGAGGTGTTTCCTTATGGTACAATTGAGATACATGATGATACAGGTATTTCTTGGAAAGTGAATGGTCACAGGTTGAAGCTTTACATAGGAGGTCCGGTTGAGAAGAACACCGAGGATGACGTGGAACTCATCGGGGTTCCAAAGGAGTAACTGCTTAATGAAAGATTCTCGGGATAACACACGAGTGTATAGTATGTAATTTCTTGTTTCTTATTTTCTTTTCATTTTTTTACTTCATTTCTAGCTATTTTCCTTTGTTTTGTTTTGTTCTGTGTTTGAGTCATTTTGCAGGAACTCATAACCGAATGGAAGTGGAAAACCTAAAAGAAAATGGCATGTCAGAAGCAGGACCATCAAAGAAGAGGAGGGGACCAAAGCAAAGACCCCGTGGTGACCCAGCTGATCAGGAGCATTATCAATGGCAAGGAAAAAAGAGAAGGATCTTGTATGAAGAACGGGAGAATGATTGAATGGTGGCCGCTTTTGTTCGTGTGTGAGATTGGAAGTTATTTGCTGAGCACGTTCAAATTGGAAGGCATTTTCTGGAAAAGACTGGCACATGACAGTCTTCTTATATTTTACCAGCTAAGTCCTTTTAGTTTATCTTTGTTTTTGTTTTTTTTTTTTTTTTTTTTTTTTTAGTTTTGTCTTTCTTGTTTAGTTGTTTGGGTCAGGTTTTCATTTCTGCATTAGGGACAATGCCATGTTCAAGTGTGGGGATGGGTAACTGTCGTTCGAATCTGTATATAGTGTCAGTTGTAAAATAATAATAATAATAATAATAGGTTGATTAGTGGGTTATAGGTTATTCCAGCTAGCTTTGAAAGGTCTCCTAAGTGTTTCTAATTCACTTAAAAAAATGGGAGGTGTTGTGGGTATTCATCCTAGGAGAAACGAGAAGCCAAGTGTTAGGAAATTAAGGCACTCCTATAGGTTGTTAAACTAACTGTATAATAGAAACTTATTACTCACAGATCTGGCACACTACTATCCTATTTATGCAAATAAATTAGAAAGTTAGTGGCTCCACTAAATTCCATAAATGAACATGTAAATTGGTGGTATAACCTAGGGATAATAGACTTACAAATATTCCACAACTTATACCCTTTTCCCTTCAGTTTCGATTTGTGAGGTAAGCCTTTTTGTTACTCGTTATTTATACGCATTTTATATGCATCTGCTTGGTTGAGTGATTGCCACATGATATGTACATTTTAGAACTTGTTTAGGATATACTAGCTGAGACCATGGACTAATGAACTTGCACAAAAATGATAGAGGCACCTAGGATTTGAGCCTTTTTGAAGCCTATCTTTTTTTTTTTTTTTTACCCTTAAATGTTTATCCACTAGTTAGCCCGTCTGATCCTTTTGTTATCTATTTTCTTTGTTTAACCCAGTAAGCCTTAACCTTTTGTTTTATGTGAACCCATTTGTTTTGGCCTGTGTGTTTGGATGAACCGGTTGAGCTAGTGTCTAGTTATATTTGCAGTTGTGTTTATTTCATTGTATTTCGTTTATGTAAAAAAAAAGAAAATTGGCAAAAAAAAAATCAAGAAAATTCAAGAAAAGAAAAAAAAATGAAAAAAGTATATTGATGAGAAATTCCAGAAAAGAAAAGAAAGAGAAGGAAAGAAGTTCTAGTTAGTAGTGTTTAGTGAGTATGGATCCATAGTATGATCCGGTTTTGTTTGTTTAGCATTTGTTTATTATATTGGCCTAGTAAACCGCGTTCATCTAATCATCTTCGATTGTTTTCCTTTGTGTTTCCTAGCCTAAACCCTAGCCTCGTTACAACCCTACTAAAGACCTGCTTGATTTGTGCATGGTTCATGTGTCATTTGGTGGAGATTGGATTCCTTTACAAGCTTATGATAATGTCATGTCATGGTTAGGTATTTGAGTGTTCCAGAAAAATACTAGTACAATTTTTACTAGTTTCTAGAAAAATTGCCGAGTGGAGTGACAAATTGTGAGGCATTTTGGAATATGTGGGTCTAGAGTCACTAGGTGAACCAAAGATTTACATAATTTTCAAAACTTCGTTCCATTATGTTCCACATGTGAATATCAGTTTCTTTTAGATATGTTAGTTTTCAGGTTATAGCGGGTAGAACAACCTAAATGGTTTGACTTGTGCCTATCAAAAAAAAAAAGATTGGTAACTCGTATTTTCCTAGGTGTGAGATCCTTTTGACATACCCAGTTTGCTCATTTGAACTAATAGCTAACATGACAAAGAGACCTGATTTGCTAGTGCTAGGATGTTTGGTTTAAACAATAACTAAGACTCATTGTTCAATTATTTTGTTCAGGTGTGGTTTGTAGTCACTGATTGTGAATATATGGTAAAATGCTTTTTCAGGGACGAAAAAGAGTCAAGTGTGGGATATTTGATGTATTGCAAAATACATCGATTTTCTGTGCACATTTTATATGTTTTTCGAGTCATTTAGTTTATGTATGTGTTTTTAAATAAAAGGAGGTGAAAATATGCTAAATTGGAGAAAACGATGATTCCGGATGCGCTGCGGGTGACAGACGAGTCAACGAAAAAAAAGAAAAAAAAGAAAAAAAAGAAAAGAAGAAACTTTCTGGAAAGATACCCCCGTCGCGTCGCGCGACGGGTAATTAGCTTCCCCTCGCGCAGCGCGACTGTAACACCCCAACCCGGAGAGGCTGACGTGTCACTATTACAGATATCAAATCAAAAACCAAATCCATAATATTAAAGAGATAGTTTCAAACAAAACCAGATAATCTGAAAGAACCTAATTATGTTATTCATTACATTAATTAAAGTAAAATACAATCTTGATCTTCAACCACTCTTCACTGATTTCCCGGAACCCCCTGATTACCTACAATCAAATAAGAAAACACCACAAAAGAAAATACGGCTGAGCCAAAAGTGCTCAGTGACGGAAATAACAATAGTAACGATACGAAGCATAAATACTTATAACTGAATACTGAACGGATCATATGATACTGAAACGGAAATCTGAATCTGAACATATAATACTGATACTGAACTGAACATGTAATATTGAACTGAACTGATCTACACGACGCGTATATACAAACAAAATAAGTCGTGTAATATAAGAAGTACCCAGAGCCAAAACTGAACTGATAAGTACATAGCTAGCTAGACTATGCACTAATGAGATGGTGTGTGGGGCGTACACACATGATTCCACCCCCGGAACTGAACTGAACTGAACTGAACTAGGATCGATCCATCCGCCTCCCAGATATTATGGCCAAAGTACTACCTGAGTACTAACGTGTTAACGGAGACGCCGTGAACTATTTATTACACACCGTCACGAAAAGTGTCACATCATTGACGCCACAATGACATGTCGGAGAGCTCGGGTAACAGAGTATCAATCAAATGGTAGTACAACTACCGACATATAACGTATCAATAAAACATTTATAGGAACATGCAATAATGAGCACAAACTTATAAAATATATATTGCACGCTACAGGTCTCAATAAATATCACTAATGAGTCGAACGAATCGAAGCATAATTAAATATAAGGATATACAACTAATAAAGGCTAAACGATTCATATTAACGGAAATAACATATCAAAAATCCGTACTACAAAGTAACGGAACAGAATTTATACTATGATAAAGATAACCAAGAATCCGTACCTATACACGAATGACAATAATCAGAAAAAGGTTTAGGCTCGGTTAACGCCGCGAGAACCTACGATAACGTAACGCAAATTATAATCTGAAAAATTCCAGTTCTGCCCTCGTCTTTTCGCACTCGTTAAAAATACTAAACGACGTTTAAAAATTCTGAAAATCTCCAGTTTACTAGATTAGTGATTTCTAAACAACTTTCATTTAGAAAAGTTTCTGATTTGGGCTACCGAAATATGAGAAAACGTGGATCTTTACAGCTGCGCAGAACTGCTAGCTGTTACGAAAACGTCTATTTGGAGGTCTAAACGAATGAGTTTTTCGATGTTTTATATATCAACAGATTCGTCTTTCGACGAACTTCGTCATGGACATAAGGTTTAACTGATTTGAATCTGTTATGAATAAGTTATGGCCTACGTAAGTTGGCTGTAAAATACGGCCTAATTCAACTATTTAAAACTTATTTTTAAACGAAATAAACTATTTATAACAATATAAACACAAATTTGCTAAGGTCTTTAACAAACTAATTTACAGGAATTTAATTAGGTACTTTTATAAAAGGAGTTTTATGTTTAATCATATTTTTTTACCATTTATTTAAAAGAATCCATAAAAATGGTTAACTAAATGTCTTTGTAGTATAATTTTATAAATGTTTAAGCTTAACGAAAATTACAGAAAATCAAGTTGATGTTTTAAAAATAAACAGGGATTATAAAAAGGATTTTTATAATTTTTAGGAATTTTTACGTATTTTTAGAAGGTTAAAAAGGCATTTTAAAAAAAATTGCAGGGGCTCGGGTTCGAACCCGTGACCCCCTGCCCATTCCCCTTCGCTTTAACCAGCAGGCTAGGGCGCCTGCGCCTGAACCTGAATGGTTTTAATTTCATTTAAACCAATCCCGAGCTAAACCCCCAAATTCAACCTTACAAACCCTAGAATCGAAATCCATCAAATTGGATCCCAAATCGTTACTGATCAATGAAATAAACATGGGGCTTTCATTCCTAGACTTAAATCGAGTAAGTAGTGGCTTTAATTACCTCTATGATGATGAGAAGAAGTTGAACTGATCGAAGAACGGATCGCGGTCACGTGGTGATCGTTGAATGGGCAAACCTCGACGGAATTCAAATTAAATTGACAGGAAGCTTCTAATGTTGATATAGATCAAAGCCCTTTATCAATTTATGTTCAAATTGGTCGGAGATAGGTGCACAATCGAGTTGCAGGTTTCGGCTTATGATGGTGATCGACGGGGGTTTGGGTTTGTTTTAATCGAAATTGAAAATAGCATTCGTTTAGAAATTGATAGACGATTGTATATACTAATTTAATTGAATTATTATTGGCTGAGTGCGCGACAATGGAGAGGAAAAGCGGCCGAAAGTTTCATCCCACTAAACCGACTCAAATCACCGAATTTATGTGGGGTACAATGTTCGAATCCCCACTTGAAGGTGTCGGGAACAATTGATTGAGTCAAACCGCGTTAATTTTGACCGTGGAGGCTCGCCGGAGAGCCGCCGGCGTCGGAATCCTTCGGCCGGAATAGTACCCGACGGGGAGAGAGAGAAACAGATTTTTAAATTTTCAAATTTTACAAAAGTAGTCCCTGTGGTTTTAACCTTTGCTATTTGGTGTACAAACTTATTAATTAAGTTTCTAAATTGGCACAAATGCCCCCTGAACATTTTTTATTCTTATTATTGTTATTATATATATATATATGTATATATATATAGATATATATATATGTATGGGTATTATAATTCTACCCCCCTTAAAAAATTTCGTCCACGAAATTACTAGGTACAACTTGAACAAGATATGGCATAACGTACACAGAGTAGTTAAAATATCAACAAGTGAACCAAAATCACTCACAATTATTCAATTTCTGAGACGGAATCGATTCGATAAACGAAATCGTATAAGAGATAACTAGTGTGATGTTCAAGAAATAGATAACTGAAAACTTCTTAACTGATAACAGAAACATATAGGATAATAACTAAGAGATAAATAGATACGGATATTGAGAACGGATTTCATCTTCTATCTCCCATGTAGCTTCACGTTCGGAATGGTTTTTCCATAATACTTTAACAAAAGGGATAGTTTTCCTACGCATAATGCGCTCTTGTCGGTCAAGTATGGCCTCGGGTTCCTCCTCAAACGATAAGTCTTCACGAATCAAATGAAGTGGTAGTTAACCACATGAATAGGATGATAATTGTATCCCCTTAAAAGAGATACATGAAAGACGTTATGCACATGTGACAGTTGAGGTGGTAAAGCCAAACGATACGAAACCTCGCCAACTCTTTCCAGGATTTCAAAGGGTCCGATAAACCGTGGACTAAGTTTCCCTTTTAGACCAAAACGTCGTACGCCCTTGCAAGGCGAAACCTTCAGGAATACCTTGTCACCGATCTTAAACTTCCAAAAGTCGACGGTGTCGGTCTGCATAGCTTTTCTGTCTACTTTGAGCTTCTTTTAACTTTTCTCTAGCAATAGCAACTTTTCATTCGTGATTTGAACTAACTCGGGTCCTTCGATGACTCTTTCACCGACTTCTTCCCAACAAATAGGTGCTCTACATTTACGACCATACAATAATTCAAAAGGTGCCATGCCAATGCTAGCTTGCCAACTATTGTTGTAAGCAAACTCGACCAACACAAGTATTCATCCCAGTTCCCAGTCCACTCTAAGGCACAAGCTCGAAGCATGTCCTCAAGTGTCTGAATAGTACGCTCCGACTGACCGTCAGTCTGCGGATGAAACGCCGTACTAAACCTCAACTTGGTACCCCATGCAGCTTGCAAACCCTTCCAAAAGCGAGAAGTGAACCTCGGGTCTCGATCAGACACAATAGACACCGGAGTGCCATGAAGTCTAACAATCTCTTGTGTAAACACTTCAGACAGTTTGCTAACCGAAAATCCTTGCTGAATTGGGAGAAAGTGAGCCGACTTTGACAATCTGTCAACCACAACCCATATTGTATCATTCTTCTTAAATGTTCTTGGCAACCTGTCACAAAATCCATGGAAATATCATCCCATTTCCATACAGGAATAGGTAGTGGCTGAAGCAAACCACTAGCTCTTTGATGCTCAATCTTGACCTGTTGACAAGTAAGGCAACGGCTAACATACTTAGCCACATCCTCTTTCATTCCATTCCACCAAAAGTTCTGACGAAGGTCCCGATACATCTTAGTAGATCCAGGATGAATAGAGAACGGAGAACTATGTGCCTCAGCTAATAACGATTCTCGAAGAGAAGAATCATTAGGCACACATAAACGTTTACCACACCAGATTACTCCGTGTTCATCTACTCTGAATTCTGATTGTTTACCAATCTCCACATTCTGTAAGATTGCCCAGAGTTCACCATCGTCTTTCTGTGCGTTCTTAATCCGGATATTAAGTCTGACTCAATCTGGAGTGTTGCGAGATATCCGTTGCTCTTGCCAATAAGTAGGCCAATACCCAATCTATCAAGATCAGTAACGTTGTGTGGTTGTAGCTGTAGGGAGGCTACTGTTCCTGAGCTCTTCCTGCTAAGAGCATCAGCTACCACATTGGCCTTTTCCCGGATGATACTGAATATTGGCATCATAATCTTTTAACAACTCTAACCATCTTCTCTGCCTCATATTTAGTTCTTTTTGTGTGAAGATATATTTCAAGCTCTTGTGATCAGTAAAAATATCACAAGTCTCTCCGTAAAGATAATGACGCCATATTTTCAACGCGAAAATAACAGCAGCGAGTTCAAGATCATGCGTAGGATAATTTACCTCGTAAGGTTTCAACTGCCGTGAAGCATAAGCAATGACCTTACCATGCTGCATTAGCACACATCCAAGTCCCTTTTTAGAGGCATCGCTGTAGATCTGATATCCACCCGTGCCCGATGGAAGTGTGAGGACAGGAGCAGACACCAATCTTTTCTTGAGCTCTTCAAACTTTTCTCTCGTTCATCATTCCAAGAGTACTTAACCCCTTTCCTTAACAGTTGCGTAAGGGGTAAAGCTATAACAGAAAAACCTTCAACAAATCTGCGGTAGTAACCAGCAAGGCCAAGAAAACTACGGACTTCTGTGGCTGAGGTCGGTCTAGGCCACTTAGTGATCGCCTCAACTTTAGCAGGGTCCATCATAATACCCTCCGCAGAAACAACATGACCCAAAAAGGCTACCTTGCTCAGCCAAAATTCACACTTTGAAAATTTAGCATAAAGCTTCTTTTCGCGTAGTGTTTCGAGCACGATACGAAGGTGATTCTCATGCTCCTCCTTACTTTTAGAATAAATTAAGATGTCATCGATAAATACAATGACGAACTTATCGAGGAACTTGCGGAAGACTCGGTTCATTAGGTCCATGAATACGGCCGGGGCATTAGTTAACCCGAACGGCATAACCAGGAACTCATAGTGACCATACCGAGTACGGAAGGCAGATTTAGGGACGTCAGACTCCTTGATCTTTAACTGATGGTAACCAGACCTCAGATCGATTTTAGAGAAACACTTTGCACCCTGAAGCTGATCAAATAAATCATCAATACGAGGCAGAGGGTAACGATTACGGATAGTGATCTTGTTGAGTTCTCTGTAGTCAATGCAGAGTCTCAAAGAACCATCTTTCTTCTTCACGAATAGGACCGGTGCGCCCCAAGGCGAGACGCTTGGTCTAATAAATCCCAAATCTAGTAATTCCTGTAACTGCTCCTTTAACTCCTTAAGCTCCATAGGTGCCATACGATACGGTGCCTTAGAAATCGGTTCAGCACCTGGAAAAGATCAATAGTGAATTCTACCTCGCGATCTGGTGGAAGTCCGGGTAACTCTTCAGGAAACACGTCAGGAAAATCACAAACAATCGGATAATCAGATATGTTCGGCTTTTCAGAAGATGTAGCTTTCACCGAAGCTAGGAATCCCACGCAACCGTGCGATAAGAGTTTCTGAGCCTTAAGCGCAGAGATGATTTTCAACGATTTCCGAGGCTGAGTCCCTTGATAAACAAGTTCAGGGCATTGAGGATTCCCAAATAAAACACGACGAGTCTGGCATTCTATAGTAACGTGATGTCGAGTTAACCAGTCCATACCAAGTATGACATCAAAGTCACTCATTTGCATAGGAAACAAATCAGCTTTACGAATAATAGACTCGATTCTGATCGGACAATCTCTATAGACATGCGAGATGATAGTCGACTCTCCTAATGGAGTTGTAATAGCCAAAGCGTGCTCTAACGCAGTCGGTGCAGTCCTTAAGTACTTAGCAAACAAAAGAGATACGACAGAATGCGTAGCGCCCGTATCAAACAAGACATAAATATCCCGCTTTCCTATGCAAAGGGTACCGGAGATCATACCTAGGGCATTTACTATCAGTATCGGATAAGACATATATGCATATAATACGTTGCTAACTAAGGGGTCAGAAATATACCTGGTGCGTTAGCTGCTTCATTTGCAGTGAGTGCAAAAACTCGTCCTCCGGTGGCAGGTTTAGCTTGATTCCCTCCAGCGTCATTACGAGGGTCACGCTGAGGGCAATCCCTAATCATGTGTCCTGCACGTCCGCATCGGAAACATAATCCTCCGGCCAGACGACAAGCTCCCTTATGAAGTTTCCCGCATGTGTTACATGAGGGATAGCATTCCGATCCTGATTAGGGTGCTGCTGATTTGGTGGTTGAGCACGAGTAGAGGCCTGCTGAGTCTGATTATGAGTTGATTTCTGGTTCTGGTTTCGATTTTTCCATGATCGGGAGTTATTGTTGTTGTTGCGATCGAAACGGTTTCGACGGTCTCGTGGTGGTGAAGACTGATTCTTATTCGTATGAGAAGATGACTGATCATGGTCATTCTCTCTAGGCCGCTTGCGGTTATCATCATACGACTTCCTTCCATTCTCTTATCATTATATAAGTTTTTAACGGCATCAACCACTTCATTAATATCTTTAAACCGATGATTCAATATAAACTTCCGATCCCTTTCACATATGGCCCACTGAAAATTTTCTGTCTGCTCTTGCGGTGAGCCTGCAGATGCACCAAGAAAACTCACCAACCGCGTAAATCGTGTCTTGAAATCTGTTATGTGCTCGTCATCCCTCTGTCTAATATTAGCATATTGTCTACGATACTCAGTGCGGTCGGCAGCAGTGAAGTATTCCTCATAAACATTCCTCGGAATTTATCCCAAGGAAGTGTAGCTGCATATTCGTTTCCTCCTCTAGCTTGTTTCACAGTCGTCCACCATCTGTGAGCATCATCTTCCAACTTGTATGTAGCCAACCTTACTTTGTATACGTCCTCAACACCAAGTACCTCAAACAATTTCTCGATATGACTGATCCAGTTTTGCACCTCGACCGGATCATTGGAAGTACTGAAAGACTTGGGCCTTTGCTTCTGAAAACGTTCCAACCAGACATGAATACCATCACGGGGTGGTGGTGTATTATCACTGGAAGGTGCTCCTGTGTTGTTCCCGCCAGAAGGTGGCTCTGAGTTATTCACACGGGTGGAGGTCCTGTGTTGTTTCCCTCCGAATTTGCATGTTGCATCTGCTGGATGACTGTTTGAGCAGTCTGAGTCATCAGGTTAGGGAGTATCCCAGAAATAGCAGCGTTTACGGCATTAGCAACGAGGGTTCCAAGAGGAGTATCAGATGAGGGGCCATTCGAGTTATTGCGGTTGTTCACACGTCTCTTAGGAGCCATCTGAAATGAAGATACACGTGTGAATACTGGAATTTGATTGGGAACAAAAATTAGATCCTACCCAACGTCTACCCATTACCTCACAAGTTTATTATTAATGTTTAAGTTTTCTACAGGAAAGAGCCTTTGCTCTGATACCATAACTGTAACACCCCAACCCGGAGAGGCTGACGTGTCACTATTACAGATATCAAATCAAAAACCAAATCCATAATATTAAAGAGATAGTTTCAAACAAAACCAGATAATCTGAAAGAACCTAATTATGTTATTCATTACATTAATTAAGTAAAATACAATCTTGATCTTCAACCACTCTTCACTGATTTCCCGGAACCCCCTGATTACCTACAATCAAATAAGAAAACACCACAAAAGAAAATACGGCTGAGCCAAAAGTTGCTCAGTGACGGAAATAACAATAGTAACGATACGAAGCATAAATACTTATAACTGAATACTGAACGATCATATGATACTGAAACGGAAATCTGAATCTGAACATATAATACTGATACTGAACTGAACATGTAATATTGAACTGAACTGATCTACACGACGCGTATATACAAACAAAATAAGTCGTGTAATATAAGAAGTACCCAGAGCCAAAACTGAACTGATAAGTACATAGCTAGCTAGACTATGCACTAATGAGATGGTGTGTGGGGCGTACACACATGATTCCACCCCCGGAACTGAACTGAACTGAACTGAACTAGGATCGATCCATCCGCCTCCCAGATATTATGGCCAAAGTACTACCTGAGTACTAACGTGTTAACGGAGACGCCGTGAACTATTTATTACACACCGTCACGAAAAGTGTCACATCATTGACGCCACAATGACATGTCGGAGAGCTCGGGTAACAGAGTATCAATCAAATGGTAGTACAACTACCGACATATAACGTATCAATAAAACATTTATAGGAACATGCAATAATGAGCACAATTATAAAATATATATTGCATGCTACAGGTCTCAATAAATATCACTAATGAGTCGAACGAATCGAAGCATAATTAAATATTAAGGATATACAACTAATAAAGGCTAAACGATTCATATTAACGGAAATAACATATCAAAATCCGTACTACAAAGTAACGGAACAGAATTTATACTATGATAAAGATAACCAAGAATCCGTACCTTATACACGAATGACAATAATCAGAAAAAGGTTTAGGCTCGGTTAACGCCGCGAGAACCTACGATAACGTAACGCAAATTATAATCTGAAAAATTCCAGTTCTGCCCTCGTCTTTTCGCACTCGTTAAAAATACTAAACGACGTTTAAAAATTCTGAAAATCTCCAGTTTACTAGATTAGTGATTTCTAAACAACTTTCATTTAGAAAAGTTTCTGATTTGGGCTACCGAAATATGAGAAAAACGTGGATCTTTACAGCTGCGCAGAACTGCTAGCTGTTACGAAAACGTCTATTTGGAGGTCTAAACGAATGAGTTTTTCGATGTTTTATATATCAACAGATTCGTCTTTCGACGAACTTCGTCATGGACATAAGGTTTAACTGATTTGAATCTGTTATGAATAAGTTATGGCCTACGTAAGTTGGCTGTAAAATACGGCCTAATTCAACTATTTAAAACTTATTTTTAAACGAAATAAACTATTTATAACAATAAACACAAATTTGCTAAGGTCTTTAACAAACTAATTTACAGGAATTTAATTAGGTACTTTTATAAAAGGAGTTTTATGTTTAATCATATTTTTTTACCATTTATTTAAAAGAATCCATAAAAATGGTTAACTAAATGTCTTTGTAGTATAATTTTATAAATGTTTAAGCTTAACGAAAATTACAGAAAATCAAGTTGATGTTTTAAAAATAAACAGGGATTATAAAAAGGATTTTTATAATTTTTAGGAATTTTTACGTATTTTTAGAAGGTTAAAAAGGCATTTTAAAAAAAATTGCAGGGGCTCGGGTTCGAACCCGTGACCCCTGCCCATTCCCCCTTCGCTTTAACCAGCAGGCTAGGGCGCCTGCGCCTGAACCTGAATGGTTTTAATTTCATTTAAACCAATCCCGAGCTAAACCCCCAAATTCAACCTTACAAACCCTAGAATCGAAATCCATCAAATTGGATCCCAAATCGTTACTGATCAATGAAATAAACATGGGGCTTTCATTCCTAGACTTAAATCGAGTAAGTAGGTGGCTTTAATTACCTCTATGATGATGAGAAGAAGTTGAACTGATCGAAGAACGGATCGCGGTCACGTGGTGATCGTTGAATGGGCAAACCTCGACGGAATTCAAATTAAATTGACAGGAAGCTTCTAATGTTGATATAGATCAGAAGCCCTTTATCAATTTATGTTCAAATTGGTCGGAGATAGGTGCACAATCGAGTTGCAGGTTTCGGCTTATGATGGTGATCGACGGGGTGTTTGGGTTTGTTTTAATCGAAATTGAAAATAGCATTCGTTTAGGAATTGATAGACGATTGTATATACTAATTTAATTGAATATTATTGGCTGAGTGCGCGACAATGGAGAGGAAAAGCGGCCGAAAGTTTCATCCCACTAAACCGACTCAAATCACCGAATTTATGTGGGGTACAATGTTCGAATCCCCACTTGAAGGTGTCGGGAACAATTGATTGAGTCAAACCGCGTTAATTTTGACCGTGGAGGCTCGCCGGAGAGCCGCCGGCGTCGGAATCCTTCGGCCGGAATAGTACCCGACGGGGAGAGAGAGAAACAGATTTTTAAATTTCAAATTTTACAAAAGTAGTCCCTGTGGTTTTAACCTTTGCTATTTGGTGTACAAACTTATTAATTAAGTTTCTAAATTGGCACAAATGCCCCCTGAACATTTTTTATTCTTATTATTGTTATTATATATATATATGTATATATATATAGATATATATATATATGTATGGGTATTATAGCGACGGACCTCAGAGTTCACTTTATTTACGAAAATGCCACCGCGTCAAAAATCAGATTTTTACCCCGTCGCGCGGCGTGGAGGTTTTCCCCAAGTCCCGTCGCGCGACGCGAGAGGCCCTCAGACGTGAAAAACTTGTTTAAAGCTTGTTTAAGTCGTTTTTGAACCCTAATTTTGAGATATTCACGACTTGGAGCGGCTGAGACGAACGAAAGGGTTGATTTGGAGCATCTTGGAGCAATTGGAGCATAGGATTGAAGCTTGGATCATTCGTGTGCTTGATTTCGGGTTCTAATCATTTTCGTTATTGTTTTCCTTCTCGAACATGATGTATAACTTGATTGAATCTGAGTTTTGTTACTGTTTTGATCTGATTATGAGTAGCTAAGTCCTTGTACACTATCTAGATGATGATTAGTTGATGATTGTGGATATTTGAATGGTTGAATTGATGAATGGATGATATTATTGTAAAAGACTTGATTTTGGTAGAATGAATGAGTATTATGTATTGATTTCTGTTCTTGGATGCATGTTTATCCTATATGATTAGCCTATGAATGTCTTTCAATTGTGGTTATCATATCTAGCACGTGACTTGGTTTTGTGGTTTACTAGGGATTTTGCTAGACGTAATAGAGTCTTAGGATTGCATGTGTAATTGGATAAAAATCAGTGTGTATCTTAACTGGAAATGAAAGATAAAGGTTAGTTGATTGATCTTGGTCATTAGATTCTAGGTTAATTGATAACTGGTAAACGGTTCAGATCTGGTAATTTGATAATCTTGTTAATCATGTTTAATTGAACCATAATCAAGTCACCTCTTGCATTTTAAATGTTTGTGGTATGTTAGACTAGTTTGTCCAACACCTATCTGGTACTTTAATATCGCTAGGTTAACTGAAAGGAAAACTTAGCCGTTGGTAAGCATAACGCATGTCTTTAGGGGTCATTTTGGTCACACCCGTGAATGGTCTGGGATCCACTAAGTCTTCCTTAGGATATGTATCTTTAGAAAACCAACCCATTCATAATTCTGAACCATTTTTACATTCATGCATCTCAACTAGAATTCTATCTAGATAGTGTCATCTTCAATTAATCAGTACTTTTAAATCAGTCATCTTGCATTCATTTCTGCACTTCTTAGTTCATTTCTGTTAATTATTAATTTAGTCTTAGTTGCTAATTAAACCCCCAATCTTATAATAATTGTTATTCCTTTAGTTGAGTCTAGGTCTTTCTTGTTGAGTAGGTGAAGCCACCAATTCAGTAGTGGCAAACAAATTGGTCAAAAAGGAAAAGAAGAAACATCCATTTTCTTTGTGGCTTTAGACATCCATGTTTTCAGGCACCTTGTTTTCTGAATGGTTTTCTTTTGTTGTCCTATAAATAGGACTGATTTGTATCTGTAAATGCATCCCATACAAACATCTCAAAGAAATACAAGCTTCCAGTTACCCCGTGGACGTAGGTCAGTTTAGACCGAACCACGTAAATCATCGTGATTGTGTTTGTGTGTGTCGTGATAACCTAACAACTGGTATCAGAGCCACAGGTTCTTTGATTCACACGAAGTAAACACAGAGGTGAAGAAGAAGCAGAAGACTTACCGGTTTAAGAAGCTGCGGTTCAAGGTTTTCTGAACCAACAGCCGGCTGCCGCCTCCGCCGACCGCCACTGCGCCACCGCCGCCGAGCCGCTGCCGCTGCTCAAGCAACACGACCCTCCACCGGAACCGCAACACGACTCCGCCGCCGACAGCAACAAAAACAACCGCTGCTGCTTATTGTTTGCCAATTGGAGGTTAATTGTTGATCTAATTGGTTCTGCTCCAGGAAACCGCCGCCGTACAGGTTCGATTCCGGCAAGGTTTGCCGGATTTTGATAGTTATTGCTGCTGTTCGGAGTTGGTCTTGCTGTTGGGTGATTTTGGGGTGCGGTTGTGAGATGTGAATGTGTGTTGGAGAGAGAGAGTGGTTTGGGATCTCTTTTTGGTGGTCTGCTCACAGAGAAGAAAGAAAAGGAGCATAAAGTTTTTTTAAAAGTGGAGAAGAAAGCACGTGGTGTTCCTTTCTTTTTTTTGAAAGAAAAAATCAAGTTTTCTTATTGACAAAAGAGGCCCCTGCACTTTTTCACAAGGTCTCCATCATTCACAACTTGGTTGTTTATCGTCGTTCAAAGCTCGAAAAAGATAAGTTTTCTTGCTTTCGTATATTACTTCCATAAATTACCACTTAGCAGTACAACCTGTTTGGTTAGTAGTTATTTGTTAATTTGTTATTAATGGAAGAAGACGGTAAAATTAAGATTGATAAATTTGATGGGAAAAATTTTGGATGGTGGAAGATGCAAATTAAAGATTTGCTTATACAGAAGGAGTTAGATTCTGCTCTAGAACCTCCTCCTACACCAGTACCGAATAATTGGGCATTGATTGACAAGAAGGCGATGTCAACGATACGGCTCGCATTGTCCATGAATGTTGCGTATAACATTATGGAGCAAACCACGGCGCGTGGAATTATGGAAGCTTTGACCAACATGTACGAAAAGCCGTCTCCCGCAAATAAGGTGTTCCTAATTCGGGAGTTAGTCAACACTCGAATGAAAGAGGGAAGTTCTGTCACTGAGCATATTAATCTATTTAAATCTCATTTGACACGTTTGTCGTCGGTGAATTTTAAAATAGATGATGAATTACAGGCTTGTTTATTATTGTCATCATTACCTGACAGCTGGTCAGGAACGATCACAGCAATCACTGGATCGATTGAGACACTCACATTCAGTAAGGTTCGGGATTTGATACTGAATGAGGATTCCAGAAGGAGGAATTCTGGAGAAACAAGCTCGTTGCTCAGTACTGAATGAAGAGGGAGAAATATCTATAGAGGAGGAAACCGGGGAAGGTCGAAGTCTAAACGAAGAAGCAAGTCGAGACCTGCAAAGCCAAGAAAAGATATACAGTGTTGGAACTGTAAGGAATTTGGTCATTTCAGAAGTCAGTGCACACAACCTTCTAGAGATAAACAGGAGGTAAATGCTTCCACAGCCTCAGACTCAGAAGATGCTCTTATCTGCTGTGTCGAAAATACTGTTGAAGACTGGATTATGGATTCAGGAGCATCATTTCATGCTACGTCTAGCACGAAGAAGATGAAGAATCTACGAACAGGTAACTTTGGTAAAGTTCGTTTGGCTAATAATTACAGTCTAGACATTACAGGGATTGGAGACATAGAGTTGAAGACATCATTGGGAACAATCTGGATCCTGAAAGATGTTCGGGTTATTCCGGGTTTGAAAGGATGTTAATATCCATCGGTCAGCTTGATGATCAGGGATATGATGTTTACTTCGGTAAAGGACAATGGAAAGTTGTCAAAGGCAGTATGGTTGTCGCTAGAGGGAAGAAGACAGGCACTTTGTACATGGTTGAAGTACCAACTGACGGGGTAAATGCAGTGTCTAGTGAGCCGAGTAAGTCAAAGTTATGGCATCAAAGACTCGGTCACATGAGTGAAAAGGGGATGAAGATGCTTGTTGCCAAGGGAAAGCTTCCAGAATTAAAGCATGTCGAGTCTGAATTCTGTGAACCGTGCATTCTCGGGAAGAAAAAGAAGGTTACTTTTCTAAAGAAAGGGAGAGCACCAAAAACTCAGAAGTTGGAGCTGATCCATTCAGATGTGTATGGACCGACATCAGTAGCTTCACCTGGTGGAGCTCGTTACTTTGTGACTTTCATTGATGATTCAACACGCAAGGTATGGGTTTACTTTCTTAAACATAAATCTGAAGTTTTCGATACTTTTAAGAAATGGAAATCTGCTGTTGAACTTGAAACTGATTTGAAGGTTAAGTGCTTGAAGTCCGACAACGGTGGTGAATACATCAGCAAGGAGTTTGCAGATTATTGTGCTGATAGAGGGATCAAGATGATAAAAACAGTTCCAGGAACTCCGCAGCAGAATGGGGTTGCAGAGAGGATGAACAGAACATTATGTGAGAGAGCCAGAAGTATGAGGCTGAATGCGGGGCTCCCAAAGATGTTCTGGGCTGATGCAATTAACACATCAGCCTATCTTATCAATCGTGGACCTTCAGTACCGTTGGGTTTCAAGATTCCTCAAGAAGAATGGAAGGGTAAAGCAGTTGAGTACGATCACCTGAGAATCTTCGGGTGTAGTGCTTATGATATCAATCCTGAAGGTGACAAGTTAGATGCTAAAGCAAAGAAGTACATCTTCATTGGATATGGTGGTGATAAGACGGGCTACAGGCTTTGGGATTCTGAAAACAGAAAGGTAGTCCGAAGCAAGCATGCAGAATTCAATGAAGCAGAACTGTACAAAGACAGAAAGGTGGAAAATTCAAAGGTTCAGAAGGAAACAGTCGAGTTTAGTGTTAAAAATCAGAAGAACAATTCTGCTACAGAACCAATGGCAGATTCTGAAAACACAGAAACAGAGACTGAAGATGGTGAGAGTGAAGAAACAGTGGGAGTTTCTGACAGTGGGAGTTCAGGGTCTGAAGACGAACAGTCACCACAACAGCCTACGGTAAGAAGATCAACCAGAGTTTCAAGACCACCGAACAGGTACAGTCCCAGTCCTTCTGTCAACTACATTCTCTTGACAGAAAATGGTGAACCAAAAAGTTATTCTGAAGCTGTCAAGATGAAGGACTTGTTCCAGTGGGAGCGAGCTATGAAGGATGAAATGAATTCACTACAGAAGAACAATACTTGGGTTCTTGTTAAGCTTCCGCATGACAAGAAAGCTCTTCATAATAAATGGGTTTTCAGGGTCAAGGATGAACAAGATGGATCTAAACGGTATAAAGCCCGTTTAGTGGTCAAGGGTTTTCAACAGAAGAAGGGGTTGACTTTGATGAAATCTTCTCTCCAGTGGTGAAGACGACCACCATCAGATTAGTTCTGAGCATTGTAGCAGCAGAAAATTTGCATCTAGAGCAGCTAGATGTAAAGACAGCGTTTCTACATGGTGACCTTGATGAAGACATTTATATGGCACAACCTGAGGGGTTCCAGGTTGTTGGAAAAGAAAATTGGGTTTGCAAGCTGAAGAAGAGTCTATATGGTCTGAAACAAGCGCCAAGGCAATGGTACTTGAAGTTTGATGATTTCATGGTGAGAACCGGTTACAAGAGATGTGAAGCCGATCACTGCTGTTATCTGAAGAAATTCAAGGTTTCGTATATCATTCTACTGCTTTATGTAGATGATATGTTAATTGCAGGATCAGACATGAACGAGATCAACAAGTTAAAGAAGCAAATGTCCAAAGAATTCGAGATGAAGGATTTGGGTGCAGCTAAACATATACTCGGGATGAGTATCACCAGGAGCAAGAAAGATGGATCTCTAACACTATCCCAGGAAAAGTACATCAGCAAAGTGTTAGAGAAATTCGGTATTAACAATGAGAAGACCAAGCCAAGAAACACACCCTTGGGGAGTCACCTCAAGCTTACCAAAGATCAGTGTCCCAAAACAGAAGAAGAAAAAGCTGACATGGCTAGAGTCCCTTATGCATCTGCAGTGGGTAGTTTGATGTACGCTATGGTGTGCACAAGATCCGACATAGCACACGCAGTCGGAGTTGTCAGTCGGTTTATGTCGAATCCGGGAAGAGAACATTGGGAAGCAGTAAAGTGGGTGCTTCGTTATTTGAAAGGAACTTCAAAGATGGGGCTATGTTTCAAAGGAAAGGATTTAGTTCTCAGAGGCTATACAGATGCTGACCTGGGTGGCTGCAAAGAGACATTTAAAAGCACCACAGGTTTCGTTTTCACAGTGGGAGGAACTGCAGTCAGTTGGATGTCCAGGCTCCAGAAAAGTGTAGCTCTGTCCACAACAGAAGCAGAATACATGGCTATTGCTGAAGCCAGTAAAGAGCTTGTATGGTTGAAGGCTTTTCTGGAAGAGTTAGGGAAGAAGCAGACTGAGTACATACTGCACTGTGATAATGAAAGTGCAGTGAAACTTGCTAAGAATCCTGTGTATCACAAGAAGACGAAGCACATTGGGATAAGGTATCACTTCGTGAGAGGATTGATTGCTGATGGAACAATCAACTTGAAGAATATCTCAGGTGCTAGGAATCCAGCGGACATGTTCACCAAATGTGTAACGTTGGATAAGCTGAAGCTGTGCGTGGCTTCAGCTGGTCTCCAGGAATAATGTTGAGGAGACCGGGTAACTGGAAGAGCATTGAAGATACTAAAGTTTTCTTACAGAGATACGAATGCACAGTTGAAGCACATGTGAAGATTGTTCCGTGGCTTCAAGTGGGAGATTGTTGAGTAGGTGAAGCCACCAATTCAGTAGTGGCAAACAAATTGGTCAAAAAGGAAAAGAAGAAACATCCATTTTCTTTGTGGCTTTAGACATCCATGTTTTCAGGCACCTTGTTTTCTGAATGGTTTTCTTCTTTGTTGTCCTATAAATAGGACTGATTTGTATCTGTAAATGCATCCCATACAAACATCTCAAAGAAATACAAGCTTCCAGTTACCCCGTGGACGTAGGTCAGTTTAGACCGAACCACGTAAATCATCGTGATTGTGTTTGTGTGTGTCGTGATAACCTAACATTTCTATTCTAGTGTCTCGTGGGTTCGATATCCGTACTTCCTTTAGCTATTCTACAGTCGATAGGTACACTTGCCTGTCAGCTAGGTCTAGTTTAGGTTGTTTGGTTTTTAACTCGAGTGTCTAGGTCGAGTCTAGGTTAGTTAATTTAGTTTATTTTGATAGACCGTTTCACGCACATCAATGATGATGATCCCTTGAAGATCCTCGACCTCTTGTAGCAATTGGAGGTGCAAGCTATGTGAACATTCGGAGGAAACTATGGTGTTTAGAGAAATGAGCTTCGTATATGAACTAGTGGGTGTGACCCGCAATGAATGGTTGTAAGTGAGAGAATAGAAAAATAATATAAAAATAAACAATCAAGTATTATTACAATCAAGTATTATTTAATTAAAATAAGTTTAGATATGAGGAACTTGACGTAAGAGGATTTAAAAAAAAAGGAACAAACCTGTAAAGTATTGTCTTTTTTATTAATTATAGAAGGATGGGATGGGGATGGGGAAACTAACGTGAATGCTAACGTGAATGCTCTAAGGGATGGGATGAGGAGACAACAAATTTTAGAAAATCGTGTTTTTGTTATTTTTTATTATTTCATGTAACTTAAACTTGTTATAACTATTATCAACTACAAATTAAATAACCTCAAAACATATTAAAATCGAGTACATCAATGAATGCTTGCATCATAAAAAGACAGGTGGAGGTTGTTGTGCTCTAGAACTTCAATGGTGGGTCATATTATCATTCACACAATTCATTTCAAACACCATTTTTCACAAACAAAATGAATCAAAGTTGGAACCCCTTATAATATCCCAAGAACATTCCCGTAATTTCTGGGTGATCATGGATACCGTCTTTAAATTCATCTCCCCCAATTCCTCCCAAATCCCCCTAAAAATGGCCCTTAAAACGGCTCGTGTTACACGGGTTACTAACCTAGATCAGGTCTCTGATGACCTCAACAACACCAACAATGTTGTTGCATTCAACGGTTATCATCATAATAATCACCACGAACACGATAACGATAACGATGACGATGATGGAGATGCAGTGTTTGTTATGAAGCCGGTGGAGGAGTTTATGGTTATCGGACATAGAGGAACCGGGATGAATTTACTGCAATCTGCTGATCCCAGAATGAGATTAATCAAGGAGAATTCGGTTCTCGCGTTTAATACCGCGGGGAGATTCGATCTGGATTACGTCGAGTTTGATGTTCAGGTAGTTTTTAAGTTATCATTCTTGTTCGTTTCATAGATTCGTCAATTAATAACATTATTATGCATGTATGGTTCTAGACATAAATTGAAAGTCGTTTTGAATCCTGCATTGCTGTTGGCAATAACAGATAACAAATATCAGGTGATCTGTAATTGCAAATAGCGCGACATGACAACATAAGAAATCATGTATGTTTGGTAATATTATTATTTGGTTAAAGTTCCGATGGGTAGAGTTGCCGGAGATTAAGATTGACGGTGGTAGTTTGACGGTGGCCGCGGCGATCCACGGTGGTGATCGGCGGCTAAAACGACATTGTATTTGTCGTTAGGTGTAGGGAACACGTGTTTGGAAGACTGATATAACATGTTACTTTAGCGTTTTGGTGGGCCCACGGCCCACGTATTGTGACCATATATTTTTATGCTTTAGCCTTTAAGTCGTTTTCTTTATCCCCTTTTTTGATTGTGTTTAAGGAGGAAAAATAGGTTTAAAACACAAATTCAAAACTCTTTTTGGATAGCGATTAATCATGGTTCTTATGTGGTCAACAGCAACGTATCAAATACACCAAAGTATAGGTATTTTTATATTTTTTAATATCCCGCGAATCAATAAGATTAAGGAAAACGTAACTCGTGTTAGATAGATTACATCAAAGAAAAATATTTGTTTAAATAATAAGATTTGAACCGAAATTTCTTACACCCATGAAAGGAAATGGCAATTTGTTCCTCTAAAGAAAATATTTCTTTTGCAAATAATCTTCTTACTCTAATAAAAGAGTAACTTGAGATGCCACGTGGCAGCATCATAATCATCGAGATGTCACATGGCAGCACCACAATTATCATCACCAAAATTTTCCCGCATCTCTCTCATCTTAAATAATTACCTTAATTACTAATAATATTATTTAACATTCTTTTACATTTAATAAATTGAAAAAAAGAGATCTATTTATTAATATTATTTCTAATAAATAATTTTTTATAAAATAATTAATTTTTCTAAAGGATAAAACGTTTTTAAAAATATTAAATATTTTAAAATTGGTATTTTCAAAAATTCAAATTTTTAAAACAAAAAATAATTACATTTGGGAGTTATAATAAGGAAATTTATAAAAATGACATTTTTATATGGTTTGTTTTAGAACAAAATGTTTATTTTTTTGGAAAAAAATTAAAATTAAAATTTAAAAATGTTGATATCACTGTTTTATTAATTATAGTCAGTCATATCGTATCTTATAATATCATTTATAAATAATAAATTTTATTATATTAATATGGTATTTATTAAATCCGTGTAATACACGGGTTTAATAAAACTAGTAAGATATAAACATGGAATCGTTTGTTTTAAAATGACAGTTTGAGTGGTACGATGTCTTGTATTTATACTAGGATTCAAGAATTCAATCTTGTAAGTGACAAATAGTAGAGTAAATGATGAGTCGTTTAAAAAAAACATGAACTCTCTCGTACATATATGAAAGGAGAAGGTAATTTGTCCTGGGTAGGTTACCTTTTAGGAAAATAATTCTTTTGTCTGTTGATTCATCTAGAAAAGTTTTAGTAAAAACTTTCTTGTGTTTTGTGTGATGTTCAAGTTAGGTTTAATATTGTTGGTTGTGATGTGTTAAGTTTTTAAATTAATTTAATTTCATTCAAGAGACTGATTTGTTTATTTGTTTGGTGTTTCTTTGAACATTTCTTGATCTAAGTTTTGGGTGATGGAAGAAACTTAGACAAAAAACGTAAACAACCTCTTTTTGTAGGTGACTAAAGATGATTATCCGATCATATTTCATGACAACTTCATCTACACCGAAGATAAGGTCAGTTTACGCTTCATTTCACTGCGCATTGTGTTTTACTCTAGGTGATCCACACGCGCCATTACAAAACCTACGCGGGTATAAAACATCTTTCTTAACAATATTCATGTTTTCATGCCCTATATACTTATGAAATTAACGTGTATCTGATTTCAGGGAGTAATAATCGAAAAAGAGTTACTGATATGAATTTAGATGAGTTTCTTTCATATGGACCTCAACGGGAGCCTAACAAAGTAATAAATTTTTAGTTTCAAACGCGTATCTTTTCTTTCCAGATTATATAAGTTGTTCTTTCATCGGTTTGATGACTATGATCTTGATAATATCAGGTGGATAAGCCTTTGTTTAGAAAACTAAAAGATGGGAGAATTTTTGAGTGGAAAGTTGAAAAGGATGATCATCTATGCACATTGGAAGAGGTGTTTCACAAGATAAACCATTCTAAGGGGTTCAACATTGAGTTCAAGTTTGATGATAATATTGTGTATAAAGAGGAAGATTTGGTTCGCGTCATACAAGTTGTTCTTCGCGTATGCTCTTGTCCTAATGGTTTTGTATCAACATGTTTTCCTTAAATTGAAGCGTTACCATTTTCATGGATTTGTTCAATTTCTTTTAATGGCAGATTGTATTCAAGTATGCTAAAAACCGGTCCATCTACTTTTCAAGCTTTCAGCCTGATGCGGCTCTTTTGATCCGAAAACTCCAAAGCACTTATCCTGTAAGTTGCATCTTACATGCATCATTTTTTATTTCGTATAAAGGTAACCAAGTTTGGTGGTATATCTATCCCAGGCAGGACATGTGACACTGGTAAACTTGTTTTTTCTCATATGCTATTGAAGAATAATAACAGTAACAAAAAGTTCTGAAGTCGTCACTGATATCAGTAGCCAAAATTGTTTTCTCCATGAAATTTGGTAACCTATTTGTGTATGCATAAACAAAGTTGGCTATTTAAAGGAAAGTAAGACCAATATTGGTTACTTTTTATGCAATTACCTCCGTAATGAAACCAGATTGGACTCATTATTAGAGAAACCGTTCATCTGATCGTGTTTTTTTTTTTGTTATAATGTCGTGGTTAGGTTTTCTTTCTCACAAATGGAGGCGTGGAAATATATACGGACGTGAGGAGGAATTCTTTAGACGAAGCAATGAAATTGTGTTTAGCGGGTGGCTTAAATGGAATCGTTTGTGAGGTGAGATCCATCTTTAGAAATCCAAGAGTAATTAAAAGGATCAAAGACTTGAAACTCTCTCTCATAAGCTATGGCCAGTTAAAGTAAGAACACTCATTTTCTTGAAAACACAATGAAATTTCAAGATTTTTGTTTTGTTTCCAATGTGTTACATATCGGCACCAAATGAAATGATTGTTGACTTTTCAGTAACGTCCGCGAGGTGGTCAATGCGCAAATCTTGATGGGCGTTGATGGGGTGATTGTCGACTTGGTTCAAGAGATCACACAAGCAGTTGCGGAGTTTGGCAAAGAGGTTAAAAGAGATAATTTGGTTGAAGAGGAAAGTGATGATAATATCAAGTGTTCAGAGAAGCAACTTTCTAGTCTTATGAAGGTCATAGAAATGAAATATATTTGTAGCTAATTTGTGTCTATAGTATGCATATTCCTTCTTTTCCTTTTGTTTTATATAACTTCTTTTCTGCATTTTGTCTATCATTTATGTGAGGGTGGCAATTTCTTCCATATAATTGAAGCATAAGCGTGTAGATTTATGTTATAGAACATCACAAAGGTCATTGAGATGAAATATATTAGTAACTCGAATGATTATTGTAATAAAACTGGATTCTTATTGAATGAATAAACAAGGAGAATACACCTCAATATATAGAAAGGAAAAACCCTAATCTAAGGCCCATCAAGGCCCATGGGCCAATGTAACGGGCTAACATAACTGGGCTAATTAAACTACACTATTTACATTAACACTCCTCCTCAAGTTGATGCATAGATATTAATCATGCCCAACTTGTTACATATAAAATCTATTTGAGTCTTCCGAAGTGGCTTCGTGAAGATATCAGCAAGTTGAAACTCTGTCTTAACATGGATCGGTTGAATAGATGCCTCTTCAACCTTCGTACCAACTACCCGATCCCTGATTAGATGGCAATCAACTTCTATATGTTTAGTTCTCTCATGAAATACTTGGTTCTTGGCTATGTGAATAGCAGATTGATTATCACAATATAGCCTCATCAGGTTATTTGAAATAACCCCAAGTTCTCTGAGAAGACGACGGACCCAAATCATCTCCGATGAAACGTCTGCCATGGCTCTGTACTCAGATTCAGCACTGGATCGTGATACTGTGTGTTGTTTCTTGCTTTTCCAAGACACCAGATTTCCTCCAACAAACACACAATATCCAGTTGTAGATCGCCGTGAAATAGGGCAACCTGCCCAGTCTGCATCCGAAAAGCCTGATACTCTACCATCTCCTTCTTCTGTAAAGGCGCCTACACGACAGCGCCCTTGATCAGAGTACAAAATCCCCAACCCTGGAGCGGTTTTAAGATACCGTAATACCCGTAGAGCAGCATCCCAATGTCCTGTGTATGGGGCGGCCATGAACTAACTTAAAACACTGACCGCAAATGAGATGTCCGGACGGGTGACAGTCAGATAGTTAAGTTTCCCAACTAGACGTCTGTATTGCTCAGGATCCTTCATTGGGCTCCCATCTTCTAGAAGCAGCTTTCCGGTAGAGAGCATTGGGCTATCTACTGGTTTGCAGCCTAATAGACCGCATTCAGATAACATATCAAGAACATACTTTCGTTGTGATAGGAGAATTCCCTGTGATGAACGAGATACTTCTATACCAAGAAAGTAACGGAGTCGGCCAAGATCCTTAATCTGAAACTGTGACTGAAGAAACTGCTTGAGATTTGTGATCCCAACTTCATCATCTCCTGTGATTATTATATCATCCACATAGACAACCAGAATAATCCTTCGGCCCTGGTGATGCCTAAAGAACACAGAGTGATCATAGGCACTACGAGTCATCCCAAATTCTCTCATAACATCAGAAAATCGTCCAAACCATGCTCGGGGGGATTGCTTAAGACCATACAATGAGCGACGTAATCTACATACCTTTGAAGCCTCCTCCTCAACAATGTACCCAGGTGGCTGCTCCATATATACCTCCTCCTCAAGAATGCCATGAAGAAATGCATTCTTGACATCAAGCTGATGGAGCGGCCAGTGATTAATGGCAGCAAGGGCAATAGAAATACGTACTGACGGCATTTTGGCAACAGGAGAGAAGGTCTCATCATAGTCAATGCCGTAAGCCTGAGAATAACCTTTAGCAACTAAACGAGCCTTCAAGCGAGGCACAGGTCCATCTGGGTTTGGTTTCACTGTGAACAGCCAACGACAACCAACTAGGCGCTTCCCGGGGGGAAGTGGTTGCAGATCCCACGTATGATTGGACCGGAGAGCCCCAATCTCTTCTTCTATAGCCTTTCTCCATCCTGGGTGAGCAAGGGCGGTCATCACATTCTTAGGAATCGGGTATGAGTCAAGGGCAGTAGTATAGGCATGACATTCGGGGGACAGGTGTGCATAGGAGACATAATCCTGAATAGGGTAACGGGTGGGATGTCTGGTTCCTTTCGGAAGGCAATGGGTATATCAGGATACGGTGCACCAGGTGGGTCATAAACGGGTGTATCAGGGGTACCATGTGAAATATCCGGTGAGGGAGAATCAGATGTAGCAACTGGATCAGGAACTGAGGACGGACCAGAATCATGGTCAGGGGGTAAATCAGGGGCCGTTGTCTTATCCTTATGTCGTCTGGTATACGTGAATATCAGAGGTGGAGCCTCTGCTGGCAGGTCAAATGAGACAGGGTCCGAATGTGTAGCATCAGAGACCGGAGGAGCAGATGACACTGGGGGGATAGGAATGGTAGGGACTGTTGGTGACGCAGACATGTCAGGATCAGGATCGGAATCGGGAAATAAATCATCAAGGCAATCGGGGGACTCAATGAAGAAAGGACAGGACTCATGAAAAGTAACATCTGCACTAGTAAAATATCGACGAAGAGAAGGGCTGTAGCACCGATACCCTTTCTGGACTCGAGAGTAACCAAGAAAAACACAACGGATGGCACGAGCATCAAGTTTGGTAGTTGTTGGACGATGATCGTGAACATAGGCAACACAACCAAAGATTTTAGGCTCAAAAGGAAAAGGGTTTTGTGTAGGAAACAAAATAGAAAATGGGGTTTTCCCATTGAGAACTGAGGAGGGCATGCGGTTAATCAAATAAGCAGCAGTCAGGACCGCATCCCCCCAAAAACGATGAGGTACATGAGAATCAATCATAAGGGTGCGGGTAACATCCAGCAAGTGACGGTTCTTGCGTTCTGCGATGCCATTTTGTTGAGAGGTATATACGCAAGATGTCTCGTGAACAATACCATGTGTTTTTAGATATGATGATAAATCTGCAGACATGTATTCTTTTGCATTATCAGTGCGTATGGTTCTAATGGATGTGTTAAACTGATTTTGCACATACGCATGGAATTCTCGAAAGATGGAATTTAGTTCACTACGGGATTTCAATAAATAGACCCAGGTAGTACGAGAGTAATCATCGATAAAAGTAACAAAATATTCAAAACCAAGAGTAGTTTTAACAGGGGAAGGTCCCCAAATATCCGAATGCAAATGTTCAAATGGATTACAGACTCTACTAGACACTCTAGGGGGATAGGGACGCCGGGTGTGTTTACCTAGCTGACACGACTCACAATGAAAATCAACAGAAACAGATAGATCCGGTCTCATTTGCCTCAGAACCGCTGTAGAGGGATGACCTAACCGGCAGTGGACTTCCCTGATGCTTGAGTCACAAACGTTTGCTGAAGGTTGTGACGATAAGGACAGACGGTATAGGCCTCCTGATTCAATACCTGTGCCAATCAGACGGTTCGTCCCTAGTTCCTGGAAAACACAATGAGTAGGGTAAAATTTGGCAAGGCAATTGTTTTGTTTGGTAAGTTGGCTTACAGAACAAAGGTTATCGGGAAACTCGGGTACAAGCAATACAGAGGAAAGGGTCAGGTTGTTCGAGTTACTAATGGATCCAATGCCTTGAACAGGGCATGGGGATCCATCAGCAATTCGAACAGGAGGGTGAGAGGTATGCTTTAGGTTGGATAATATACCTTGATTCCCAGTCATGTGATGAGTGGCCCCGGTGTCAACAATCCAAGATGAATTAAGGCTATGGAAGAAGAGATTGGGGCTCTCCGGTCCAATCATACGTGGGATCTGCAACCACTTCCCCCCGGGAAGCACTAGAGAACTTTGGTGATATGCCTGCAATAAACATCATAATATCCATTTTGTTGTTGCGCTCCTCCTGAAGCTTCAAATCAGTGGTTGGAGGGTACAACGCACGGAGTTCATCTCTGAGTTTTGAAAACCGAGTAAAATAGTCAGTAAAGGATGAATCACCTTGTTCTGCTCTACTATATGCCTGAACCACAGAAAATGCATGTGACAGAGATTCTTTGGCCGAAAAGGATGAGGACAAATGATCCCACATTTCTTTCACAGTGGGAGAGTTCTGAGCTATAGTAAGTAATTGTGGCTCCATAGCATTCCACAAAGCCATCTGAATACCACTATCATCAATACGCCATTCACGGGTAACCGAATGAGGAGGGATTGTTGTCAAGTGATCTTCCTTATCAAGACTAGCAAGACCTTTCTCGACAAAGAGACTCCATGAACTCCAATTTTTGGAGTCAAGTTTCACAGGAATACGTAAAACCGAGTTGTAATTGATAATACCTGGAGCAATCTGAGTTGGGGTGGCTGAATCGGTCTTCTTTTCATCACCCATGTTACCAATGTTAACAGATCTGAAAAACGAGCTGTTGGATCTAAGAGCAGAACAGAAAAACACGTGGGAACAGAAAACAGATCACCAATATCGATCGGGACAGAGGTTCTGAAGCTTCTGGAGCTTCGACGGCGGCCGGAGGTGGCTTCACGCGCCGGTACGCGGCGGCGCGTGGGGACCACGCGCAGGCTTCAGGCGGCGCGTGGGGGCGCGTGGGCTGGTGGACGGCGGCGATTTTTTCGGGGTTCCTTAATCGCGGCTTTCTGCAGCTGATGGTGGTGGCGGTGAGTTGTTTTTGTTGCTCGAAAAAAGATTTGGTGTGGACAGCAGCCTCTTGACCGGAAATCAGATACAGGAGCGGGACGGGAGCGGGAAATCAGATACAGGACTGAGAGCCTTGTGGCTCTGATACCATGTAATAAAACTGGATTCTTATTGAATGAATAAACAAGGAGAATACACCTCAATATATAGAAAGGAAAAACCCTAATCTAAGGCCCATCAAGGCCCATGGGCCAATGTAACGGGCTAACATAACTGGGCTAATTAAACTACACTATTTACATTAACAATTATAGTGAAAATATAACTATTTAAATGCATAACTTAAAAAAATAACAGGTGATCAACAAGTAATAACTCTAATGGTGTTTTAGGCACCTTAGGCAAATCTGATCGGTACTTCGCCAACATAGCCGCAGGTACCTCGACAAACCATTTGGGCTTCCAATTTTCGCAACTACTACTTGAACCATGGTAATTGGTAAACCAATTTGGGTTGTTTAGATTGTTTCAGTTGTTTTTATGGATTCGGGTTGTGTCCCTATCAATTTAAGTAGTTTTCTTTAACGAGTTTAGTTAAAATTGATTCTTCCATATCAACATAAATTTTTTGTATTATGTTGTTAGTTAAAAGAATTTAGCAAGAATATGCTTGCATGTTGTAATAAATCGTAACTAGTTATTTAACTCGCCACGCATTGCTGCGGCGGCGAGCGTACGTGTCATGATCAAATATAAAATATAATCGACTCAACTTGTTTCCGAACTAAATTTACGTAAATATGGAGTAACACGATAAAACGTAGAACAACTCAAAACGTACATCAAAATAAGCAAGTGCGGGAAAGCCATAGGCGGCATCATAAAGCATAGATTACATTCGCTCTAACACATTTCCTAGCAAAATTTACATCAAAACATAAAGTAACTCGAATTTATACCAACGAAATAAAATTATAATACTTGACCTAACTCGTTCCAAACAAAATTCACACATAAAATAAACACATAGTATTATATAATAACGTTTTTAGACTCGAACCCGGGTCCAACGAAATAAAATTATAATACTTGACCTAACTCGTTCCAAACAAAATTCACACATAAAATAAACACGTAGTATTATATAATAACGTTTTTAGACTCGATCCCGGGTCTTATGTATAGTGAAAAAGCTCGCAAGCCAGCAAGCTAGATGTTTTTCCATGTTTCAATTTTGCTATATATAATCTATAACATATAATAAAAGAAGGTTTCTTTAAGACACGTGTCATCAAGTTAGCATATTAAATGACACGTGTCATCATTTTAGCATATCAAAAAAATCATTTTCCCGCCTCTCTCTCATAATAAATACGATAATTATAAAAATAATCAATTTGACTTTCCTTTTTTACTAAAATATGTTAAAACAAATATATATATATATATATATATATATATATATGTATGTATATATATATATGTTTATTGTCTCTCTCGTATTAAATGATAATTATTTTAAATAAATAAAAAAACTATTAAACATCGAAAATATAAATATTTTTAATAATTTATTAATACATACTAAATTATATGATTTTAGACTTATTTTATGTTTAAATATAGAGTAATAATTTTTAATTTCATTATTTGTTATAACTTTTAAATATTTATTATATTTTTATTTCAACAATACCTAATAACATTTAGAAATTAAAATATTTAAAAAACTAATGGTTTGATATGTTTTATTTATTCTACCCATGTAATACATAGGCTCTAACCTAGTATATAATATGCAAAAAAAAATCTCAAATTTGTTATGTGTAATATATAATATAAAAAATTAAATAATATAATATGCCAAAAAAATCTCAATTTATATAATATATAATATGCAAAAAAAATCTCAAATTTGTTATATGTAATATATAATACAAAAAACTAAATAATATAATATGCCAAAAAAATCTCAGTTTTATTATATATAATATATAATACAAAAAAAAAATCTAAAAATTCCCATTATCCACCGACATAGAGGAATAATTAATAATAGAATTGGTTAAGACGTCAAGTCAAATCATGAATTTGGGTCACATAAATCTTAATAGACCAAATAAACCGGCCCGTCAATTTGAATTCAGCAAGTTAATTAATCTGAGATCAAAACGGGTGGCCCTGGCATTGAATTTACTGGACTTCAAAAATAATGGGCCCGATAATTAATATGAGATTAATACGTGGGGCCTAAAAAACCCAGACGCGGTTCCTACCTGACTAACAAAAAAACGGTTAGTACCCAAAAAAACCTGACGGTTCCTACCTGGTTTTATTTTTCTTCTTTCGGCCGGTTTCAACTTGGAACCGATCCTACCCTGTGCCTACGTGGTTATTACCATTTTTCCCAATTTTCGAGAATTAATTGTTTGTTAAATATGCATATGCATATGCATGTATGTGCATGTATTCTATTCTATTATAATTAATCCTTTATGTCGGTGCTATTTTTGGTTCGTGCGGTCGACCGGTCCGACCGGAACCGGTGAGGATGCCGGTTCGGTTCGGTGGTTTTGGGCCGTTTTCGGTTGAACCAGCCGGTTCGTGCGGTCGACCGGCCCAACCGGAGGTTCGGTGGTTTTGGGCAGTTTTCGGTTGAACCGTCCGGTTCGTGCGGTCGACCGGCCCGACCGGAACCGGCGAACCGGGTTGAACCGGTTTTTTGAAAATTTTTTCTTTTATTTTAATAGATTCGAAACCGGACCGGACTGGCGGATCCGACCGGTTCAACCGGGAACCGGTGAGGATGTCGGTTCGGTTCGGTGGTTTTGGGCCGTTTTCGGTTGAACCGGCCGGTTCGTGCGGTCGACCGGCCCGACCGGAACCGGCGAACCTGGTTGAACCGGTTTTTTGAAATTTTTTTTATTTTAATAGAAAAATATTATTCGATATGGATTAAGGAACACCGGTTCGTTAATTTGGACAATGTTTACTTGAATGATATGTATTTTGGATGTTGTTTTGGATTAAGGAACACCGGTTCGTTAATATTATTGGCGAATCACTATTTGATTTATGGTTGTTTAAATTTTGGATGTTGTATTTTGTTTTGGTTTATGGTTGTTTAAACTTGGGTTGTTGTATTTTGCTAAATTGGACTATGTTTACTTGAATGGTATGTGTTTGTAGTTTTATAAATATTTGGAATTTTTTTTTATTTTTTAAATATTTATGACGTCATCCGGTTCGTAATCCGGTCCGACCGGTCCGACCGGTCTGACCAGTTAACCTCTAGGCCGTCCGGTTCGCTTTCCGCTCCGGTTTTGAAAACATTGTGTGTTTTTATAGGTTTGTTTTGTGGGTTTGAGGTTTGGGGGTGGGGTTTTTCTTGTGAGTTTTTTGGTTTCTTGACACATTTTTTGATGGATATTTTGATTACGTTCATTTATAGTATTTGCTGGCGTTGTCTTTCTCCGGGTTCCTACTTTATTTATTCGTTATCGATACCCTGTTAAGGTTTGGGTTTTCTTTTTGTTTGCTTTTTTTGGGGCTTTGATTTTCGTCAGTTTTTCTATATAGGACTGTGTCGCGCTTTGATTTTCGTCTATTTTGTTTATGGTGTTGGACTTTGATTTAGTTTTGGGTTCTGAATGTTCTTGTGTGTTATGAATTTGGGGTTTTGGTGTGTTTTACCTTGTGTATTTTGCTGATTTTATGGTTTCAAACCTTCATTTTGATTTTGATTTAAGGTTACGTTAAAACTCACATAGCCGCGGCAACACGCGGGTCTCAAACCTAGTTATATATAACTATGCATATATCTATACTATATATAAAGCATATGAGAGGGGTATTTTAAGATACCAAAAAATTAAGAACACTTACTATATTCAATGCATAAGATACAATCAATTTTAAGGGTAAAATCGTATTTGTAACATTATTTACACATTACCCCTTATAATTAGTTACACAATAACCTTAAACTTACTAATATTTGCATAAAATTTTATATTATATACCCATACACCAAAAAAACTTAATATGTTTTAAGATTTCAGCTCTATCTTTTAATCTATCATATTAAAAAACGTTTTGAGACTACAACTTAATCTATTTTTATTTTTAAATATATTGGTGTAAACTTTTTGCTGAAACGATCTGTATTTTGTGAGGTACAATAAGTTAATGCGTATATACAAGTCCTCATGCAGAACTCATTTATCTGTTGTTTTAAATTTTAGCTTAGAAAAAAAACATAATAAACTTTTGTAAAACTACTACAAGAATAACAAAATATTAAATGCACGTATCAAATATAAAATGTCGTCCCGCTGCATTGCGCGGGCACCCTTCTAGTATATATATATATATATATATATATATATATATATATATATATATATATATATATATGTCTATGTATATGATGCGTGTGTATTGTGTATATGTATGTATCTATTATGTATAACTATGCATATCAGCATATGTATATGTGTGTATGTTTAGGTATATGTATGTATTGTGTATAACTATGTGTGTGTATGTATGTATATATGTATGTGTGTATGTATGTGTATATATGTATGTATTGTGTATAACTGTGTATGTGTATATGTATATTTATATGTGTGTGTGTATATATATATATGTTTATATGTATGTATGTCTATGTGTGTCAGTGTGTGTATGGTTATGCATATGTATGTATGTATATGTATATGTATATGTATGTACTGTATATAACGTAACTAGGTATGTGTATATGTTTGTATGTGTGTGTATATGTATATGCATGCATGTATATTTATGTGTGTACGTGTATGTGTACGTGTAGGTATACGTGTATGTGTATGAATTTATTGTTGTTTAAAATTTATACAAAAAATCAAAAGTTTTGCCTTACATGGTTGGAACCGGTTCCTGGACCCTACAAGGACTCGACCCTGCCAGACTTGGTTTCATATGGGTATGTTTCCTTCCCTATCGGAGCCGTTCCATTTACTACTTGGCTGCTTCAAAAAGATTAGAAAGTGCACCTCTAATCCGAACCATCTGCCCTTGGTTCGTATGAGAAGTGCAAAAATTGATTTTGGGCAAATGAATGAGTTCAGTTACAAAACCAATCTGATTTATAGTCCGCTAGATCATGTAAGGCCCGATCCCGGGCACCTCACAGTTGGTCATTCACAACATAAAACATACATATTATTAAATTAAGCAGCGGAATTAAGCTGGCAAAAACCCTTCATTCATTTAAAACACTGTTGTTAAGCAATACATTCTAGTTCATAAGTCACAAAATAATTAGTCGAATGAATTACAAAACATCAGTATCGTCAAAACATAAATGGATGTCAGTCTTGCCCTCCGTGTAGCCATCCCCGTGTGCCATCCTCAGCAACCTGTTACCTGCCAACTGGAAAATACATAAAAGTCAGCGTTGCTGAGTGAGATCTAGTTTTGTAGATTAAAATACTTTACTTTTCATTTCAAGGAAAAACCTTTCTTTACTTATATGTGGTCACACAAGTACGTACACAGATAATATTATTATTATCTTCGTCGTTCATTCATTAACTTTCATTCGTGTGCCGTTCATCGTTTACATTCATATTCTTTCGTATTCTTTCTTTCATATTAGTTCTTTCTTTCATATTAGTTCTTCCATCCGTACGTATCTTACTTTCATTCATTCATACATTACATACGTTCATACATTCATTTCATTCATACATTCATTGCATATGTACGATCATTTCTTTCATTCATACGTTCATTACATTCTTTCGTACGTTCATTCATTTCATTCATACATTCACATTACGTTCTTTCGTACACTTATCTTTCATTCTATCATATGTTAGCCAAGTCTGTTGCAGCACACGGCTGCTCACCTCAGTGGCAAATCTCATGATTTGCCTGCTAACCGAGTCTGTTGCAACACGTAGTTGCTCACCTCATTATCAATATGTTAGCCAAGTCTGTTGCAGCACACGGCTGCTCACCTCAGTGGCAAATCTCATGATTTGCCTGCTAACCGAGTCTGTTGCAACACGTAGTTGCTCACCTCATTATCAATCTCAAAGATTGACCCTGTGTGCATCCTTCGGGGTAGCTAACCCGCATCACAGTTGAGCTAACACTTGCCAGGGGTGTGCACCTCCATTCATTTGCTTGCAAGCCTTTCTTACGTTCATTCGTTCATTTATTAATGCATGCATTCATTCATCATATTCCTCTTTCATTATCTTTCTCTTTACGTTCCATTTCTCATTATCATTAATATTTTACTTATTAATGATTATGCTCTTCGTTAAATCTTAGTCATTCTTCGTCATGCCAGTACATACTTAACAATATTAAAATAATAATAATATTGTTAACAATAATAAAATACTGATATTAAAATCAGTAGTAATAAGGGTCAATCAATTATCATCATTACATTCATAAAACATCATCATTTATTAACCCTAGTCAACCCTGGTCAAAACCCCGTAAATCAGATTTCCAGAAAATTTCTGTAAAAATTCTAAGTGTTTGGGCGTATGAGCCCTATTCAGTCGTATGAGCCCTGCTCAGTCGTATGAGCCCTGCTCAGTCGTTTCACCTTAAACTTAGAAAATTTTTCTAGTCATACGACCACTGTTCAGTCGTATCATCCCCAGACTTAGGAAATTTTTACAGGTCATACGACCACTGTTCGGTCGTATCATCCCCCATACTTAGGAAATTTCTACTGGTCATACGACCACTGTTCAGACATATAACCACATACTTAGAAAATTTCTAATGGTCATACGACCACTGTTCAGACATATAACCCCATACTTAGAAAATTTCTAATGGTCATACGACCACTGTTTAGACATATAACCCTTAAAATATTTCTAAGGCAAATTTCATGGGTCGTATAAGCACTATTTAGACATATCACCTTGTACTTGGTTTTCTAAGTCAAAGTTTCAGACATATGACCACTATTTGGTCTTATTAGTCGTATTAGCAGCCTAATCATGTATCTAATTCATATCCCAGTCCCCAAACATCATAATACTTAGTTTTAAACATGTACATACAATACTAAGCATGAATCATAACATAAATCACTAACATACATACGCATGCACATACGGGCAACATTCATAATAGGTGTAAAACATTTTTACACGTATTTCCAGCCCCAAAAGTTTGTAAAACATGTGAAATACGGGGTCTAGAACTCACCTTTGTTGTTCTTCGAATTTACACCCTTCACCCGAGCTGTTCAAAAGGTTCTAACACCTAGGAATCCTTTAAACACGCATTCAAACACATATAAACACACATAAGCACATAACCGAGGCTAATTTAGCCAAGAACAACTTAAAAACATTAAACCTTACCTAAAAAATCGAATTCTTCTTCTTGTTCTTCAAAATCCGAAAGTTTTCTCTGCTTTCTCTCTCTAAAATTCGAACAAGAAAAGAGTGTGCAGTGAGTATGGGCGACCATATCGCCTTTTACACCAACTTTTCAGGATTTTATCATCTTTTACACTTTTGGTCCCTCAACTTTGGGGTTGACTTTCTTTTCCCCCATTTTCTTTCTCTTTTATTCTTTTATTTCTTTAAAGAAATATACGGGTGTTACAGATCAAAACCGATATAAGTTTCAAACCGCTTTGGTCAGTTAGGTTTATTGGCTGGTTTTGAACTAGTTTTGGGTGGTTTAGTCCTGTCTTATACGAACGGGACACGATATATGTGATGAATAACTTCAAAATCTTTACACATAAAATTGTAAAGGGATTGTTTACAATCTCCACACATTATAAATTTATATAAAGTAATATTTAACCCCACGCGTTGCGTTTGGGGTGTAAAACCGTGTCACATCACATTAATGTCACACCGTCGCTCGCATCCACAAACGCCAAAAAAACTCGTAAAACAAAAAAAATAATATCGAACGAAAAATAGACATAAAAACTTTAAACCATGCATTGTGACATGTTAATGTGTAACATCTCGTATTTTCGTTAAATAAAAGTTAACCTCGTTAAATTCTTGTAAGGACCTTTATGCCATTTGTGAAACCTTGAGGGCTTGTTATGTTTGTTTAGTTAATAAGTTAGTTTATTTAAACAACAATAATAATGATATTAACAATAATAATAATATTAGTGTTACAACGTTCATTTATTATTATGAAACTTAACATAAAGTTATAATAATAAAAATAAGAATAATAGTCCAAAATAAAAAAATAAAAATAATATAAATAATAATTTATAAAGTTAATGTGACATCTCATATTTTTCGTTAAATTAAAAGCTAACCTTGTTAAGTTTTATAAGGACCTTTATGTCGTTTGTGAAACCTTGACGGCTTGTTATGTTTGTCTAGCTAATTTAAAAATTATTTAATTTATTTGAATAATAATAATAATAATAATAACAATAATAAACATAATAATAATGATGATGATGATAATAGTCATATTACGAGTAGACTTATAAGTAAATAAAAATAATGTAAACATGAAATAATAACAATTCAAAACTTTAGGGGCCAAACGGTTATTTAATTAAAACTAAAACTAAAGTTTTGGAACTAATAAAACTAAAACTAAACTGCAGGGACTAAAGATGTAAATTGCTTAAACCCAAACCAATTCTCCCCTTCACCCCCGTATTCCCGGCGGGAGTTCCGGCCAACTTCCGGCCGAGCTCCGGCCACCCCAAACCGCCATTTCACCCTCGATTTTTCATCCAAAATGCACCCAACCGATTCATGAAGCCGTTTCGAACAAGGATAGGTGTGTTAATTGGGTTTTAAAAGTGATTATGAGCATTCAAACACGTCGAATAACCGTCGGCTTTAATCATATATCCGTTCGAGCTTAAAACGATGTTAATAACTCAATTAATCCAACATAAACAATCATCTACCTATTACCAATCGAATACAACTGCTAATTTCACTTACAATTTACAAAAATATCTCCCTCGAGCTCCCTAAGAACCGCGACCTGCAACCTACTAGAACCACAATTCCCACACACTTTAACCCGTAATTGATAGAGGGCTTTCATTCATCATCATCTAACGAAGCTAAACCTGCAACTAATTGGGTTAAAGACGTCCAAATCATCTCGAACCAATTTCCCCTCTGCCGCGACATGGTTCCTCTCGTCTTCATCAATTTTACAGTGAAACCTGGTAATTACACTCACCCACATGCTCGGTTTCATGCGCCAAACAAAAACCCCAACTTTGATTTCATAATTTTAAACGAATTATTGTTCAATTTGATTCGGTTTCATTCTAGGGTTCTTGGTGAATTTGGGGGTTTTGCTTAATAAACGTTTAAACGATTTCAAACATAATTCCAAACAGATTTAGGACTCTAGCCCGCTGGTTAGATTGTTGGACTTATGCACAGGGGACCCGGGTTCGAACCCGGTCACCCTCAACATATTTTTTTTTTGGCTTTTCAGCCTTTAAAATATATATAAAATTTTCTAAAAATTATAAAAATCGGTTTATAAACTTTGTTTATTTTAAATTTATTTAATTATTTTCTGTAAATTTTATTTCTTTAAAACATCTTAATGTTTTTCTTTATAAAATTGTACTAACACATGTTATAACGAGTTATATTAATACATACATATATATATATATACATATATATATAACTTTAATAGTTGAAATCAACAAAAATATTATTGGGCGTTATGTTTTCCCTAATTATAGATTAGTTGGGTTAATTATAAAACTTTATTTACATTTTATCATTTAATTTCATAAAATAATAAAAAGGATTAGCTAAGTTTCCATTCATTGTATTAAAATGATTTCGATAACTAACTTTATTTATCTATAAAAGTAACCCCCAAATTCCTATCGAAACCCTAGTTCGCATTAAAACGTTAATCTTATTATTTAAGCTTAAACTTGTAAAATATACATTTTAGGTGCATTGTGAAGAACTACGTTGGAACCTTGCGTATTATATTTCTTGTTAATCGCTAATTATATACTTGTCGATCAAGTGAGTATTTCCATACCCCTTTTTCTTATTTTCACACTTTGGGGTGAAACATGTTAACTTATATTATTGCACTTGTAAACTTATTCAAGACTTGTAAACTTTATGGCAATTTATTTAAGGTTGTGGTTAGTTGAACTTTTGTGGTTACCATGTTATGGCATTATATGTACAATCATTAACTATTGCTAGCCCAGCGAAGTCATAGATCTATGGGTAAGACAAGCCTGCTTGGTAGATCCATTGTCGAGGTTTGATTGTTGCATTGTTCATAACATCCCTAATCACTTTATTCACTAACTTATAACTTGAATTGTCATCTTTTATATATACTTATGTATTGGAAACTATGGAATGCTCACCAACATTTTTATGTTGACCTTTATTTTTAACATGTTTCAGGTTACTCTTTGAAGCTTATCACACTTAGGATTGGACTTAGAGAAATAAACGAATGATCTGGATACTTTTATACTTGTATTCTGGATGTATCTTTGTTTGAACATTTACTTGTATTGTTACAATTGAATCTTGATTAATATATTTGGAATTAATAATAGCGTTATGTGGTTGTGAACAATCGTAACTCTCACACCTCGACGTTTCCGCCGTCAAGGTTGGAGTGTGACAGATTGGTATCAGAGCCAGGGTCGGGCCGTTGTGCCAGCGAGGACGCTGGTCTCACTTCGGTGGGTGGATGGACACATGCCTGCAAATACTCCCACAGGGGAGGGCTATTACTCATCCCACATCGGTCGGGGAGGCGAACGAAGGCTTCTTTATAAGGGGCTGGATATCTTCCCCAATTGGACGCGTTTTAAATCCTTGAGCCTGCGGGCAAAGAGGACAATATCCATTTGCGGCTCTCGTACACCTTCCTGCGGGGGGTGTCACAGTTGGTATCAGGGCCAGGGTCGGGCCGTTGTGCCAGCGAGGACGCTGGTCTCACTTCGGTGGGTGGATGGACACATGCCTGCAAATACTCCCACAGGGGAGGGCTATTACTCATCCCACATCGGTCGGGGAGGCGAACGAAGGCTTCTTTATAAGGGGCTGGATATCTTCCCCAATTGGACGCGTTATAAATCCTTGAGCCTGCGGGCAAAGAGGACAATATCCATTTGCGGCTCTCGTACACCTTCCTGCGGGGGGTGTCACAGTTAATAATCTTAAAAGTGTTTAAAATTTAAGGTAATAAAGTTTAAGGGGTTAATATGTTATTTTATGAACTTTAAATAAGACACTTTGTGCATAAAATAATAAGAACCAAACTGCAGGGACCATTGTGTAACATTTCAAAACCCAAATCCCACCCCATTTGTCTCCCCCGTTTTTCCGGCCAACCGCCGGCCACCACCGGCCGCGGCTCCGGCCAGCACCAAACCCACATTTTTATGCGATTTTTAACCCAGAACCAGTCCCGATTACTCCTAGAACATGATTCGACTCCATTAAACTCTTTAATTGAACTAAATCGGTTACTAACACCCAACAAACGAGTAACCGATCGCTCTTAAGATCCATAACCGTTCGAGCATTAAACATCAATAATGATCTAATTAATCAACCTAAACAATCATCTAACTAAACTTAAACGATTACAGTCCTCAATTGCACCTGAAACACACGAAAATCACATCTTCGATCATCTCCATTGCCGTGAACCTGCAAGTTAGTCAAGAACCATCTTCCAAGCAACGTAAGAAGAAATTGACAGAGGGCTTTTGATCTAGTACACCATTGGAAACCTCCTGTACAATGAATTTGTTTAAAATCATCGGTTGAACATCGAACCAGTCACACGTGCGTCGCGGCCTTAACATCGTCTGTTCATCATCAGTTCATCTTCGAATCGGGTAATTGAACACATGGTTATGCTCGAAATACAGTGAGGAATCAAAGCCCCATGATTACCTCGAGCATTAACATAGAATCGATCTTCAATTTTGGATTTGAATAAACTAGGGTTCTTGAGGTTTGGGGGAAACTCTTAAATTGGGTTTAAAAGAGTTTAAAACCAAATTAAAACAATGCCACGACCCTGATTCACTGGTTTAGTCACTATCCCTTTCACTATGAGGTCCCGAGTTCGAACTCGGGCTCCCTCATCTATTTTTTTTAGGCTTTAGGGCCTTCAATTTAAATCCAAATTTTTAAAAAAAAATTATAGAAATCAGTTTATTAACTTAATAAATTTTTAAAGACACCATATTATTTTTTGTAAATTTGTTTAATAAAACATTTTAGTATTTTATTAAATAGTTTGGACAAATAATCTAGTTAGTTATTCTTCCTATAAAATAGACTTTAAAAAGTGGTTTAAAATCACTAAAATATATGTTTAAACAATATTTATATATAGATGATGATTATTTTAAAAGTTATGAAAGTTTTATTCAAACTTATAACTAAAATCTATAAATAATTTTCCCTTTGGCATTTCTTTATACAAAAATGTACGACTACTATATCCTATTTTTCTCTCTATTAAAATACCTAAGTAGTAAATTTTTTAATAAAATATTTATCATACTTACAAAAATCCCCAAATTACACCTAAAACCCTAGTTCACGTTAAAACATTAAGCTTATCATTAAAACTCTAACCTTATGAATGTATATATATATATTTAGGTGTCTTGTGACGATTCACGTGGGAACGACGCTTATTAATATTCTTATTAGTCGTCATATTTATATTTGTTGATCATGTGAGTTTCCGTGCCCCTTTTTATGATTTTCACACTATTTTGGGTGAAGCATGATACTTATACATCATACACATATAAACGTTTGAGACTTGTAAAGCACTTACAATTCATCTTTATATTTTGTCATGGTTATTTGTGTGTGTAAGTGATTATATGAGATACATAGTTTGTTTACAATCATTAACTATTGCTAGCCTGGTGACGTCTTAGATCTTTGGGCCTGACAAGCCTATTTGGTGCTAAAGCCGAGGTATTGCTGGCTCCTGATGGCGTATGCTTGTTCGTCATGGGAACCAAATACACTTAGCCAATCATATATACTTGTAATCAAGTCGAGGTTTGGTTGTAACGATATGTGTTCTATAACCTTGCTAACTTATAACCTATGACATGAAATGCTACTTGTAATCTTATCATATTATGTATGAAGACCTTGGAAACTCACCAACTATTTTTAATTGATCTTTTATTTTTATCATGTTTCAGGTCTTTTGAAGCTTGCAATAATCTATGACTTTGGACCTAGTTAATGAAATAAAAGAATTATGTTTCGTTATGTTATGTTTGAACTTATTTCATATTTGAGACTTATGTTTGTAATGCCTTTTGAAACTTATAATTTTAATATTTACATTTAAATATAACGTTATGCGGCTGTGAACAATCTTAACCCTCACATCTCGACGATTCCGCCGTCAAGGTTGGGGTGTGACATAATGTGTATAAATTAGAACGAACAACACGGTCGTGAAAAAAAATAGATGTAAAAATGTTAAACCACACACGCGTGTGCCTGTATGTATACTCGAAAATCTTAGTCCGAGACATAAAACAAAAAACTTATAAAATATAAAAAGTATTGAGACCATAGTTGAAATTAAAAATTGTATTAGGGTAAAATGTCTATAGGGTTAAAATAAAAAATAAAGAGAAAAACAAAATGATGTACAACCTATAAAACATAAAGTACAAACAATAATACATAATTAAGTTGATAATTGGTATTATATAAATTACTAGTAGTAAAAGTGCGCAGGAAACTAATGTGTTCCAAAATAGAATTCATCTCCATCATTTCTTCTAAAAAGTTGCACAATTATTCTATATGCATATGCTTTTTAGAAGTCCATATTAACTCTAACTCATTTAGCAAGATCGGTGGCCTTTCAACGTGTCACGTTACTATTGGACCTCACTTCAATTTTTTTCCTTTTTTTTCTCCGCCATTACTATGACAATATATATCCACTTATCTAAAGCAATGTTCTCAGAACCGGATCGGACGTCGAACCGGACGGCTTACTGGTTTGGTGGTCGGACCGGTCGGACCGGTCGGACCGGATGGACCGGATTTAACTATATTTTAATTATATTTATATATGTAATTAAATATAAGTAATTTATATACGATTTATACATATATTTTATAGTTATATATAAAACTTAACTATATTTGTATATACAAAGTACTAATTTATGGTTTAACACCCCGTTTTTACCCACTAAAATCAAAAAAAAAAAAAAAAAAAAATTCAAAATCCGGTCGGACCCGAACCGGTTCGCCGGTCCAACCGCCGGTTCGGTTCGGACCGGCCGGTTCAAATGGCCAAAAACAATCCACCCTCGACCGGACCGGACCAGCCACCGATTCGCGGTCGAACCGGTCGGACCGGCCGGTCCGATCCGGTCCTAACAACATTGATCTAAAGGTAACATAAACTTTTTTTGGCGCAGTGGTTAGGCGACGTGGGTTTTGTGTGAGAGGTCGTGGATTCTAAACCTATTGGATTTATGTTTACTTTTTTTAAAACTTTGTGATATGTAACTTTCACTTACTCAAGTTTCTAAAGTTCCGGTTTACACCTGTACAAGTTTATCTGAAAATTAATTTCCTACGTTTATATTTTTTATGCACACATTACTTGCAACCACTTATTTTGTATTGTTTTAGTTGTCTATATTTTTATATTCAAAACCGAATTGCCTTAGTAAAATATAAAATGTCTATGTGCCTAATTTAATAATAGTCTTACTTTCAATCTTTGCACTTTCACCTTTAAAACATTAATACTTTGTAAAATGTCATCCTAACCCCTCCTCTCGAACTTTTAAAAAGGAGTGTCGTTAAAAATTTACGGCGGTCTACGTTTGGGCATAACTGGAAACGACTAGGGTATTAATGTAAACTTAGTTCGGAAATTAGTCGGGCCGATTGTAATCTATAATTTATCACGGCACATGTGATGCCGCCGCAATGCGCGACAGGGTAAAAGAACTAGTTTGTACAATTCAATGTTAAACAACGTAAACAAACTATTCAAATAGCTTGGGACTCTTTAATCAGTGTCTCGGCGACTGTCTAGATGAATAATAATAAGTTATGTTAGGGTAAGGTTCCTTTGTTAACCCTTGTTTATTGCGATAACTCGTTAACTCAAATGTAGCGAACACTTACACCAGTGTAACTAACTTTTACATCGCATTACACCACTAATGTAATGATTTTTCCTCAATTTTCAAATTTTCCCTTCATTTTTAAAAAAGCTCCACCCTTTTTTAAAACCTTTTTAACTTTTTTGTATAATATTATTTTTTAAACAAATTACATCATTAAATAGATCATTTTAATATATTTAATTTGAGTATAGTTTTGCTATATTTTTTTATTTTTTTAAGGTTCGTTTTGGACCACCAGTTTTACCACTGTAACTCTAAGTTACAGTGATGACGTGACTTGTTGTGAACCACTAGTTTGATTAATAGGTTATCGCAAGAAACAAAAGTTAACACTTGAACACTATCCAGCTATATTAAATGTATATCTTTTCGTCCCACTTATAATACACCTTTAACTTATCAAATCATTAATATTTCTCTCTTTTCATACTAAAAGTACATGTATGATGAGATATTATACGTTTAGCCGACTCTAATGTAATTTAGCATTTGGTCTTAGAAAATGTAAAATAAAAAAAAAACAATAAAACAATAAATGACCAACGTCATAATCATTCTAGTACAGTTGGTTTACAGTTGGTTAGATGATGAATAGTCGGTTTGGTATTTAATTATGAGCATATTAAATATATAAGAATGATGTGTCATAATATTTCCACACAATTATTTGACCAAAATTTGTTTGAATAAAATCCATATATTTTCACACAACCTCAATTATTCAATTACAACAAAAATCCTAGATCTAGCCATAATTTAAGATCTCGAATAACGATTTAATTTAGAGAGAAGTTGTGACAATATACAACCATGTATGAAGCGTATTTCAATAACAGGTTTACAAACACTACTGTGTTTTACGTTTTCTTGTTACTTTTGCTTCTTGTTTCACCGTTTCTTTTAGTTTGGGAACTTGTCAGCTTCATCCGTTCATGTTTCCGATGTAAGGAAAACATGTCCGGAAAAGTAGTTTTGATCACTGGTGCTTCATCAGGACTTGGAGAGGTACGTAAATCCTAAACCTTGAACATAAATTAAGTTAATTTTTGGCATCGTTTATTAGAGAAAGAACGGAAAATTTATTTTATTTTTCGTATTTTGCTTTATAAAAATGGCAGCTTATGGCATATGAATATGCAAAACTAGGAGCATATTTAGCGATTATAGCCACAAATAGACCCGAGAGTCGACTCAAGCAAGTGGCAGATAGGGCTCGTGAACTCGGCTCTCCAGATGTTCTTTTCATGTTTGCTGATGTGTCAAAGGTCGACGAGTGTAAAATGTTCGTGGATGACACCGTTGAACGTTTCGGTCGATGTAGGTAATTAACATGCATATATTGTCTAATAAACTCTTTTTTTCACCTTCACTTTAAAAGAAATTCTACTCAATGCCTTTGCAGTGGATCATCTGGTTTGTAACGCAGGAATCAGTCCCTTATATTCTATCAACAACGATGCCATCAAATTCAAACCCGTTATTGTAAGATATTACAAAACAGGAGTTTTTTTTTTTTACGAGATGAGTGTTGGTGTAAAAATTATTTATCAAATCGGATGATTCTGAAAATATTTATCAAAATGCGTGGTTTTTTAAAAAAAAGAAATTCTCACTTCTAATTGTATTGGATAAAAAACTTTTTTGTTTAAAAAATAATCATTAAGAATGCAAAGTAAGATGTCGTGAAACTTTTTTTCTAACTAATTAGTTTTGAAGTCTTTTTTTTCCTAAAAATTTGACGTTTGCAAAAATTTTGAAGTTTTTTTTCTAAAAATTTGACTAACAAAAACATTTGACATTTGGCACTAAATTTAGTTTTTCAATTCTTTTGCTAACGGTAAAAATTTTCTTTCATTTTTATATGTATTTAATAATTCAATTTTTTTTATTAGTCGAATTTTTTAAACGTTTAAACTAACTTAATTATTAAATAATTTTAATAATTTAATATCTTTTGGCTATAAAGAACCCTTTAGAATTAAAAAAGTTTTAATTTATTTCAAGATATTCATAGATTTTGTTAAGAGTTGGGGTATAAATGGTATTTGATATTAAATTTTATACTTAATTTTGATTTCGTTAGTTTAATTTAAAAATAAATTTAAAATATTACTTCTAAGATAAGTAGGTATTTTAAGTTTATTTTGAGTTAAAAAAAATTCCAAATAGAATTAGGAGTGGGAAAGAAAAATTTAGAAAACACCCATTATGGTAAATACATTTTAAATCACCTATTTTGATAAATAATTTTCTACAAATACCATTTTGGAAAAAAAAAAAAACTCCACGAAACATATGAGTATTACTGACTGTTAAGTTTTGTTAGAAATTCATCACTGGTCCCCAACAGAAATCTGTTAGAGATACTCCATAAAAAATTTAATGCGTGGGTAAGTTTATTTTTTTTTAGATTTCTGATGGAGTTCAACTTTAAATATATTAATGTGGGTGATACTTATCCTTGTTCTAGTGAGATCAACTACATACAACACTATAGCAAACAAACTGATAATACATATCAAAAGGTGGTGTTTTCGTAATTAGCCCCTTTCAAAAATGTTATAAAGATCTTGTCAAGACTTTAACTTGAAGAACAATTATTATACTATATATTTAAAAAACAAAGTGAATAAATAGTGTGTTTGGGTATATATGAGACGTTGGCTTTTTGATCGACGGTAGAGCACATGGTTTGGGTCATATTTCGTGACATTGTAGTTTCAAAAGAAAGAGAGAGTTACATATATAAGTATAAAGTTCTTATCGCTTTCACACAAATTTATGAGTCTAAACTAATATTATGCCTTCGTAAGTCATGTAAACATTTTTCTTCTAAAATATCCTATAAAAGATTACGTATATGTCACAATCCTAATGGGTTTTCATGTGAATACACACAGGACATAAACTTTTGGGGGTCGGTTTATCCAACTCATTTCGTGATCCCACACCTCATGAAAACCAGTGGTAAGATCATCGTTAATGCCTCAGCTGCTGGTGTATTGAACCCGCCTAGAGGTGGCTTCTACAGTGTAAAGATCGTACTCAATTTTAATCCATTTATTTCCGCGTGATATTTTTCTTATTTAACCATGATAACTTATGCTACATAATGTCTCTCAGGCAAGTAAAGCAGCATTGATAAGCTTTTATGAAACCCTTAGATTTGAAGTTCCCCCAACAATATCAATAACAATCTTAACACTCGGATACATACAAACAAAACTCATAACAGCCAAATATTCTAGCAACGGTGTTGGTGTTCGTTTAAGAAAAGTAAGTAACGTCGGTTCAGTTCTCTTCACATTGTAATGGATCCATCACCGTCACTAATAGCTACTTTGATCAGGATATGAAAGATGTAGTCCCAACAATGGAGGCCGAACCATGTGTAAAAGCCGTTGTTGATGGAATACGCAAAGGAGCAACATCCATTACGGAACCAAGGTTCAATAAAGTTCTCTTCTTGATCAAGTTTTTGTTCCCACAGCTACATCAGTTCTACTTTAACATGTATTTTCCCTCGAAGAATAAAAATTCGAAAAGGGATGGATAAATCTACTTCGATTGATCATAAGACTGGTTGAGGAAATGCTAGTAACAAACAATGGATCAATGTTAGTAGTAGTGTAATCAAGTAATTAAGTTGAGTTAGATCGAAACAATGTCGATCTCAAGTTTGGCTAGACTTGAATTGAACTTAGACTCGATCGGTTTTCATTAAATTATTTTAAAGTTCAAGCTCTTCTCGTATGCCACTTAATTTGTATACGAAGTACACAAACATGAAAAGGCTAGTAAACTTTACTGCTTTTAATATTTTGATACTTACGACTTGACTTTTTAGTTATTTGATTAAACAAAACGGTTTATTATCGAATGATTTAATGGTTATTGAAAAGCTCTTGAATAGATTTTGTACAAAATATTATGTTTTGATAAGTGTTTTGAATGAACATGTTGAATGAGAGGGGAATTACTTAGAGCTTTTCTATGAATTAGTGTTGGATGAAGTTTGATCATTTAATGATTATTTTGAAATTCTATAATTTTAAGAACACACACATAATATATTATGGATTTGGGTATTCCAATTTATTGTCTTGTATCGTGACAATATAGTTAACGTAAGTGTACAGAAACACCAAATAATAGTTCAAAAACACCAAACGATTATATTCAAATCCTGAAGAAGTTCAAGTTTTACTATCCCTTAAGATTCGTGATTCATTAAGTTATTTGACTCATAATTTTTTATGTTTACGTAGCGGTGTCATTTTTATAAGATTAAATGTTTGAGTCTAATAGTGAATAACAGTGTAAATTTAAAGTCAGACTAAATAACTTTTTATGTTTGATGTTCTAATGTAAGAACATAAAAACACTATTCGTGACTACAAATGTCACAACTAAAATGCACTAATACCGTTTATAAAAGTGAAAGTGAGACGATAAATATAATTTAAAAGCAATTATTGATTTTCTAACCTTTTACATAACATACATTTTAAAGTTGATTTTCTAACCTATTATATTTTACATATTTTTTTACAGGTTAAAGATGACGTGATTAACATAAGTATCAAACATAAAAACAACTTGTTTAACTATCTATATTTTATGTCTATAACTTTTCTTATATGTTTTTAATCAAGAAGGAGAAATAATTGAGTATAGTCTTCTAATTAATTTTTTTTAATTTAAAAAATTACATAATATACTTTATTTTAATTTTTTAATTATTATAACATAAACAAATCAAAAATTGGCAGCCAAAAAGGTTTGCAGAGTGACCGTCTCTTATTCTCTCTCTCCCCCTCTCTTTTTCTCTATTCAACAGTCGAATCACGATAACATTCAACGTTATTTTTAACACTTTTACACCCTGTGTTTATGACAACGTTTTAACATTAGTTTTTCATGGTTTTATAACTCCACTGTAACGCGGGTGTCTTATAGTGTTTGGGTCAATAGTGTATTACAACACATTAAAGCATTATGAATATGAATGTGCAAGTATTTCATGCACAGGTCTTTTACTTTTTTTTTATTTTGAATATTATTATTTTTAAGTATATTTTGTTTTTCTTATATAACTTTCAAAATATATTGTATTTTTAAATTTCAAATACGTTGTTGCAATATGATTATTTAAATCTTTGTTGTTTTTTCAAAACCGAAAGGGAAATATATTTGAGTCCATTTTTTTTCAAGTGTTCAACGTCTCGTCCACAACATCCTATGTATTTTCCTTAAGTTTTTTTAAATTTTTTATGTGTGTTTTTACTTTTTATTTTTTGTTAAAATTTTCATATCAAGTTTTTATTTTAAAAATTATTATTTTTAAATTTTTTACTTTTATTTTTGTTGTTTCTTAAAGTTCGTTTTCGTATTACTTAACGTAAGTTTTTATAAATACGTTATTTTTCGTGCTTCTAAATATATCTCCGCGGAGTGTTTTTTTTATCAACATTTCAATAATTTTGAAAAACAATCCGACCTAACACCTGGAATATATTTACTAGCTAGTTAAAATTTATACAAACTACGTAATGCTAAACACTTTTAAGTGCGTACATGCAGGCACATACCTAATGGGCCTAAGAAAAGAATTCATCTTCATTATTATATGAATTTCTTTTACAAGTTATATAATTATTTCTAAATGCATATTATTTAAAAGTTTAATATGGATGAATTAGTACAATCTATCTGGCTCAATGTTAATTGTTAAACAACCACCAATATTCAAATAGCAATGTGAGTTGTGACTCCAAGAGTCAAAGATTGTTTGGACGGATAATGGATTTTTAGAATAATTTATCTGCATGACAATGAAATAAAAAATAAACAATAATAACCAACATCATAGTTAACATATATAATCGGGTAGCAGATAAATGGCATGCATCACGGTTGAGTATTTATGAGCCTACTAAAAATATAATTCTGAAGATAACTTTATTGATGTCATGGTATTTTTTTACAATTTTGATGGATCAGACTGTATATATCAATCCATATACTTTCACACAACTTTGAATCTTCAAGTGTAGCCTAAAAGCTTCTAGATCTCGAGAACTGCGGTTCAAATTTAGACGGATCGTAACAACAAACATTGATCATGTATGAAGCCTACTTCAATAGCAGGTTCACAAATGCCCTCGTGTTTTACATTTTCTTGTTACTTTTGCTTCTTGTTTCACCGTTTCTTTTAGTTTGGGAACTTGTCAACTCCATCCGTTCGTGTTTCCACTGTAAGGAAAACATGTCTGGAAAGGTGGTTTTGATCACTGGTGCTTCATCAGGACTTGGAGAGGTACGTAAATTCTAAACCTCAAACATAAAGTTTGTTAACTTTCACAGATTTTATTGAAGAAAAGATACTTAATAATTGGCAGCTTATGACATATGAATATGCAAAACTAGGAGCATATTTAGCAATTATAGCCACAAATAGACCTGAGAGTCGTCTCAAGCGAGTGGCGGACAGAGCTCGTGAACTCGGTTCTCCTGATGTTCTTTTCATGTTTGCTGATGTGTCAAAGGTCGACGAGTGTAAAATATTCGTGGATCATACTGTTGAACATTTTGGTCGATGTGGGTAACCCTTAACCACCTAATAAACTACTTTTTTCACCTTCTCTTTTTGTGAATTAACATGCATGCAACTTAATGCCTTTGCAGTGGATCATTTGGTTTGTAATGCAGGAATCAGTCCCCTTTATTCTATCAACAATGATGCCGTCAAATTCGAACATGTTATTGTAAGATCAAACTAAATCCATCACTATAGCAAATAAATTGATTTATTCGTATTTATTTAAAGGTATTATATAATATATTTTCGTAATTAGCGCCTTTCCAACATGTTGCAAGCATCTTTTTCGGATATTTAAAGTAAAAACACTTTAGAAAAATTAAATTTTAATAATTCAAACTGACTGATTATAATTTATACTTTTTTTAACAATATTGTGCACCTAGATTCTTTTAAGATAATATCATTACATTTTGCATCTTGAAGGACTAAGATCTAAACATTATATATCTACACTTGATTTTGCTTGCAAGGAAGATATTTTCCTCCACTACACTTATAATCATTCCTATGAACAAAATCTAGTAAAAATCACGTATAAATCTATTATGATTATGTGAGTGAGATTGTTATTGTCAACAGAAGCAAGACTGAGGATATGATGTCACTGGTCAAATTATTAATATAAATTATTATCGACCATTGAGTTATAGTTTGGATATATATTCCTTTGTTCTACAAAAATCCTAAAAATGTAACGTATATGTTATTGTGACGATTCTAATGGGTTTTTGTGTGAATACACACAGGACATAAACTTTTGGGGATCGGTTTACCCAACTCATTTCGCAATCCCACACCTCATGAAAACCAATGGAAAGATCATCGTTAACGCCTCAGCTGCTGGTGTGTTGAACCCACCTAGAGGTGGCTTCTATAGTGTAAAGACCGTGCCCGATTCAATCCATTCATGTCACATGATATTTATTTATTTTTAACCATAATAACTTATGGTACACAATGTCTCTCAGGCAAGTAAAGCAGCATTGATCAGCTTTTATGAGTCCCTTAGATTTGAAGTTTCTCCGACTATATCAGTAACAATTTTAACACTCGGGTACATACAAACAAAACTCATAACAGCCAGATATTCTAGCAACGGTGTTGGTGTTCAACTAAGAAAAGTAAGTAATGTTCATTTCCCTTCAAATCGCAATGGATCTGCCTACTGTTGCTAAAATTTACTTTGATCAGGATATGAAAGATGTAGTCCCAACAATGGAGGCTGAACCATGTGTGAAAGCCGTTGTTGAGGGAATACGCAAAGGAGCAACTTCTATTACGGAACCAAGGTTCATTAAAGCTCTCTTCTTTATCAAGTTCATGTTCCGACAACTACATCAATTTTACTTCAATATGTATTTTCCCTCAAAGAATAGAAATTTGAAAAGGGATGGATAAATCTACATCGATTGCTCATAAGACCGGTTGAAGAAATGCTAGCAACGAACGATCATTGTAATTAGTGGTGGCGTTTAATCAAGGAAGTTATGTCGTTGAGTTCGAAACATTGTTAATCTCAAGTTTCGCTAGACTTAAAGTTGACTCCATTAGTCGTCATTAATAAGTTTTAAGTTCAAGCTCGGCTCGTAACCACTCAACTTGATGAGTTAATTATGTGTGCATATACTTGGTATAAACATGTAAAATAACACAAACATGAAAGTTCTAGTCTGCTTATTGGTTTTAAGTGTTAATAGTAGAAACCAAAGTAATCACTTGGCCGAACTTTTAATATTGGAAAATTACCTAATCATTTGATCAAACTTTTAATATTAAAAAACTACCAAAGTAACTTTTAGATTTACAAAATATAAGTTTCAGTTTTAGTAAAAGCATGAGTTAAAAAGGTTCATTTTGATGATTTCTTATTTTTTCCAATAGTTCAATAGGGAAAGAAATAAAGAATAGTAGTTCAAAATGTTTAACAACTTGAATAGTTGAGTCATGAGCCTCTTTATACATATATAAAGGCTTCATCCTGTTGGACTTGATATGTAGTTTTAAGTACGTACGATGGGTTAGCTAACAGAACACACATCAATTGGGTAATTTATATCTATTAGCTAGCATACACAAATATTATTTGAATGAAGATTAGAGTGGTCGTGTGTGTATAGACAGCCATGTTTGACGCTTGCTTCAACAACCCCTTCACAAACACCCTTATGTTTTTCGTTTCCTTGTTATTTTTGCTTCTTGTTTCACCGGTTCTATTAACGTGGGAACTCTTCGCAACCATCTGCAACTGTATCCGACGTAAGGAAAACATGTCCGGAAAAGTGGTCTTGATCACTGGTGCTTCTTCTGGACTTGGAGAGGTACATTAATCTTAAATCATAAACTTTAAATGTTACACTTTAAAGATAAGTTAGTTTTTCAAGAAAAAATAAAAGAAGGATTTTTTTTATATATTTGATGTATCGCAGATTATGGCATATGAATATGCAAAACTAGGCACGTATTTGGCCATCATAGCCACAAGGAAACCTGAGAGTCGACTTGAGCAAGTAGCAGAGAGAGCTCGTAAACTTGGCTCTCCGGATGTTCTTTTCATGTTTGCTGACGTTTCAAAGATTGACGAGTGTAGGATGTTTGTGGATGAAACCGTTCAACATTTTGGTCGTTGTGGGTAACCGTAGGAGCCTAATTAACTTGTTTTTTCACATTAACTTTGTGTGAATTAACATGCGTATTCTACTCGATTGTTTTGCAGTGGATCATCTGGTTTGTAACGCTGGAATAGCTACTCTTTACTCTATCAACAATGATGTCACTAAGTTCGCACGAGTTATTGTAAGATCAAACTTAACACGACTATTTTCTTTACATTTTCATTTTGCGTCTCTTGTTTTTGACTCGTTTATATAACTTAATAAATATAGGTTGATATATATATAATATTTGAATAAATTTACAACGTCAAGAATTATTTAAGAATATTGAATATTATATATGTTTGATTCATATATTATTCATATATATTTGTCTCTAACCCTTCTAAGAACTCGATATATTATTAATATGTAAAATAACATAATATACTTTTTAAATTTACTGAAAGATTCTGAACTTTTTTAATTATTGCTTTGGAATTTCTTATAAATTTCTTTTAATCTTAAACCTTAAAATAAAAGATATAGTGGGATCAAGTTATATAGTATTTGTCTATTTGATACTTTTAACTTTATTTCAACCTTTAAAGCTTTTAGATTCTCGGTTATTTCTAGCTAGGTATATAATATTTATTTGTAAAATTGATTGATATGATGTAATTTCGTTCTCTATATTCGATAGTCAAAATATGAGAGCATGAACACCAAAACAAGTACTTTATGTATACTAATAAAAGAAAGTTTTTTGATGACACGTGTCACAATGATATAACTTATAAATTTTAATTTTTCGTTTCTCTATCCTAATAAATAATTGCATTAACTACTCATAATGTATTTAATTTATCTTAAGACTAAAAATATTTTTATTAATTAAGAAAAGAGATCTTTTTATAAATGCAATTTCTAAATAAATATTTTTTTAATAAATAAGAAATTTTTTAAAACATTGGACTTTTTTTTAAATAAGAAATATTTTAAAACTTGTGCAGTTAAAAATAAATTTTTAACGAAATAAAAATGATTAAAATTCAAACTTTTCATAAGAAATTTTTTAAAAATAGCACTAAAATTTTACTTTAAAAAAAATAAAATTTTAAAAACGATATCGTTGTTTATAATTTAAAATCTTTACTCATGTAATTTTAATAATATCATATCTCAAGATATTGTTTTATAATTTTAAAAATTTTATTACTAACTATTTAATATTTATTTATGCAACTAGTGTATTACACGGGATACTAACCTAGTCAATATATATACGCACACATTATTAATTGTAAAGAAGAATTATTTATAAACACTAGAGTGAATTGTCGTTTTCTTTCTTGTGGTTTAGTCATATTTATTATTTTTATTCAAAAATATTTTTTTTTGAATTTGTCTCCTCAAGGTTTGAGAAACTTTGTCATTTTCATCCAAAATTCTTAGCTTCATTGTTTGAAAATGTTAAATATTCATCGTTAAAAGGGTACTTACGTAAATTTTTATATAAAAACGAAATCCTAATTTATGTTTACATGTTGTTAATAAAAAAAATTACCACGAAATTCATGTTTTTGGATGAAAATAATAACTTTTTCAAACCTGGGGGAGCCATATAAAAAAAATATTTTTGAATGAAAATGACAAATATAACCAAATTACAGGGAGGGAAACAACAATTCACTCTAAATACTAAAATGAATAACACGTTTTCTCTTGGTCTTAATATATATGAGGTCTTCACGTTGCATGTTTGCTATAATTTTTTGCAAATTAATTTATTATCTTACAATATTATAAAGCTTACATAAATAAAAAAGAATGCAACAAGGATTAAAATGAAATTATGCAAAGGAAAATTTTTAGGAAAGTCATATCATGAAAAGAAGTAGAAAATTTGAAAATAGTAAAGAGACCAAAATGTGACACACTAAACTAATATTTGTTCTCATTCTTCACGTCTCATTCTCACTTTTACCAGAAAACATATTTTAGTTATTCAAGTGTCTACGATTAAGACGGTCTTCAACTCCATCCTTTTTACCGGGGTTGTATAGTTTCATGTCGAATGACCAGTTACACTTTTAGAAGACGGTCACTTTATTTTCTTACTTTCATTCTCATCTCTCACAACTTACACCTATAAGTATTCTTTAAAAAGAATTTTTTTTTTCCATCTCGATCAGATGAATTCTTTTTATGTCAGATTGGGTTGGACATGATCTATTTGCAAAAAATGTATCATGATGAATTAGTACTTTCAGGGGTTTGGGAAAAACTATATACCTAATTAAAGACGTAAACAAATTACCTATATCTTTACATTTCTCACGTGTAGAATGAGTTAAATATTGAAGTTAATTTGTAATATACATTATTTTAAGTTTTTATAATAATATTAGAAAGTCTCACATACTTTTTATATTATAAATAACTAGTTTTAGCAAACCCGTGTAATACACGGGTTGAAAATATGAAAGCAACATAATTCATAAATGTATAAATATTTCGTATGATTAAATTACGTATTACTATAACAATGAAAAATAAAAAGTTACATCTATAAATTATAAATATTCAAATACTTTTTTAGATAATATAATATATAGTTGACCTATGTAAAATTAAAACCAGTTGTCTTAAAATCATACTAATCTAAAATAAATAAATAATCAAGAAATATTTTTTTTCTTTTAGTTTTTTTTATATTGAATTTTATTTAGCTATAAAAATATGTATACTCCAAAACAATATGATTACACAATTAAGTTGATAATATAAAAAAAATTAGATTTAAAACAAAATAAATTATTACTATTAATTCAGTTTCTCAAATAAAAAACTTGACTAAAATAATATATTAGTTTAGGCAGAAATTTTTTTTAAGGAGTAATATGAGAGTGGCATGTGACATCCTAGTTACTTTTTTATTATATAGTATAGATTATGAAATGATGTGTGTTCAGATTTGATATGTAGTATACATATTTTTACGTCTTTAATTTGCTATATATTACACATAATTTTAAGTTTATTTAATATTAAAAAGTTTTACACATTTTGTTAGAAATAACTATGAAGAACTAGAGACATTTGTTTAAAACTCTGCACCTAATTAAAGACGTAAAAAAATGACTTATATCTTCACATTTTTCACATGTATAGAATCAGATAAATAGGCAAATAGCATAGTTTTTAATCCATATACTTTTTAAATTTTAACAATATTAGGAAGTTTTGAACATATTTATAAATAATTGCAAATAAATGTGTCCAGGTAAATTAGATTTAGTTATTCTTAAAACTTAAAGAAAATTGTTCAAATTTGTAGTGAATTAAGATGTAAACAATTACCAATATTTTCATATTTTATATGGTGGAATTAGCTAAATATTAAATACTATTAAGTTTTTATAATACTAAAGAGTTCTGCGTATATTAATGAATAATTGCAAAGAATGTGTTATAATATTAGTTTTAGGGGTTTTTTCTTGACAACGATACATTATTTTAAGATTCTTAAAATACTTTTAATCAAGAATAAATCTGATGAGTTTTTAAACAGTGTTTAATTTTCATCACTAGACTATCAACGCAAGTGATGACATTGGTTTTAGTTAATTACAAAAATAATAATAATAATTTATTCAAAACGTTATACCTAGTTACACAAGTACGCAAATTACAAATCTTCACTTTTCATAAGTATAGAATCAAACAAATGTGTAAAACTTAAGTGTACCCATTGCTAAGTTCTTACAATGTTCAAAAGTTTTGCATATAGACACTTTTATGAATAATTACAAAGAAATGTGTGAAGATAAATTACTTTTAGTTATTCAAAATCAAAATAGAAAATTGTTTTAAAATGCACATCAAGACGTAACCAAATTGCATACATAATCACGTGCGTAAACTTAACTAAATATCAAAGCTTTTGGTATACCTACTTCTGTGCTTTTATAATTCTAGAAAGAATAAAACATTTTTAAGAATAATTGAAAAAAATGTATATGATGATAACTTAGGGGTTGTTTGATAATATCTGAATAATTAGATGCTGAGCTAATAAGAAATCTGAACCATTAAATGCTGGACCATTAAGAGCTAATATATCGTTTAACTATTTAAAGACAAATGTCTGAACAATTCAGATAAGAGGTTTTAATCATTCAGCATTATACCTCTTAACCATTCAACATTAGTATAATGCTTAACCATTCAGAAGCAAATGTATTAACCATTCAGACATTTGGTTAAGACATTTTCTCGTGAAACAAACAGTCTGTTCCATTAAGTACTGAACCATTCAGATATCTGAACCATTAAGTAGCTGATTAAGAGACTGCCAAACATCCCCTTACTTTTAGTGTCCATCGTCTCCCTCAATCACAATAACCCACATTTGTGTTTTTTTTTTCCCTCTAAATTTTACTAATTTAAGTCTACCATAAAATAAGAGGTTTGAATGCATTTAAGAAAACACAGGTTTGCCCCCGCACTGATAGTGGGTAATTATCGATCCTTTTTTTTTAACATCAACGCTTAAAATACCGAGAATAGAATAAATATTAATACCTAAATAATTTAACAATTACCACTTCAAAACGTCGAACCCACAATTTTTGGTTGGATAAATACATCACTTTAACTCTTATTTATTTATCAATACATCCAACGGCCCACCCAAGGTAATTTACCCACCAAAAATCATATATTTCACATGTGAGAATCAGCTAAATATATAGCAAAGCTTTTAAAAGTATATTTTTAAGTATTTAAGGCATTCACTCTTTTACCTCTTGATTCAAAACAAAAAGTATCACCAACAAACGATTTCTTCTGAAAATTCATTGGTGAATGGTGATGCATCATCGAAAATTTGATCGGTGATAATTTGATTTCTAATTGATTAGTGACGGTTACCGATTGACAAGTCTCCCAAGCCCATGCTCAGAGTCTGATCTGAAAAATTAATGACAAATTGTTATTAACATATTATCGATTAGAGGTAGCGGAAATGAGAATGCTGAGGTGGATGTGCGGTCACACAAGACTTGATCGGATAAGAAACGAAGTGTTTCGACAGAAGCTACAAGTGGCCTGTATCGCAGATAAAATACGAGAGGGAAGACTAAGATGGTTTGGGCATGTCAAGAGGAGACCAATGGCGGCACCAGTCAGAGCAGTAGAGAACATCATCTTAGAGGGTAGGAGGAGTAGAGGAAGACCTAGATTGACTTGGGATGAGGTAATTAGGCGAGATATGATACACTTGCACCTCTCTGAGTTCATGATCGAGGATAGGACTGAGTGGAGGCGTAGAATTAAAATTAAGGACTTCTAGTTAGACATATAGGCAGGAAGGGTATTTGAAGTCTGGTAGCGGGGCCTGATGTATAAGTAGCCCATATCTGCCCTTTAACGGGGATTCTGCATGCACCTAGGATATATGTATGCTATATGTTGTGTACTCATGTGATACTCATGTGATACTCATGTATGATTTTTATGATGGCCTGTTATCGAGATGGACTTTTGTATACTGTATGCTATGTGTGATGTGATTTATTGTATGTTGTCTTTCGATCAGTATGGTTTTGCTATATGTTGTATGATTTATTGTGTACTCATGTGTTGTATGATTTTTTATGATGGCTTGTTATCAAGATGGCCTTTTGTATACTGTATGCTATGTGTGATGTGATTTATTGTATTGTTGTCGTTCGATCAGTATGGTTTTGCTATTGAGTCGGGGGTCTCTTTGGAAGCGGTCTCTCTACCAAACAGGATAGAGGAAAGACTCGCCTTCACCTACCCTCCCCAGACCCTGCTCTTGAGTGGGATACACTGGGTTTGTTTGTTTATATTATCGATTAATTTACTGATGGTACCTTTGAACTTATAGCGATATTATTATATGTGTTTTATTCTTGTATTGTTTATGGAGATTTTTATGGATTTTTTGGTTTTATTTAGTACACGGGCTAAAATCATTTTCATACAACATTTAAAGTTATGTTACTGTGTAGGTAATCGATATTTGTCCTTTATAGATGAACATACTGCTTATTAGATGTATGCAATATCTTCGGGTTGTTATACTATTGGGTATGCCTACGCTTATGTGATGTATGTTATATAATTTGCTTGTTATCATCCTCGAGTCGGGGGTTTCGTTGGAAGCGGTTTCTCTATCTCTCTTTGGAAGGGATATACTGGATATATTTATTTGTTTGTTTATTTATTTAAAGTTAAATTGTTGTCTTGGGCTTATATCACTTTCAAATTTCATACAACTTTAAATGTTAAATTAATGCAACACATTCATAAGTGAAATATTATCTTTATTTGACATGTTGAATGTAAAATTTTTCTGAAAAATCATATCTGTTTTAGTGACAACTCTAGTGGGTTGATCATATACAGGAAACAAACTTTTGGGGATCAGTTTACACAACTCAGTTTGCTGTTCCACACCTCATGAAAACCAAAGGAAAGATCATCGTCAATGCCTCTTTAGCTGGTGTGTTGAGCCCGCCTGGAAGCGGCTTCTACAGTGTAAAGATCATACTCAATTCGATCCACTTATTTTTGTCTACTGTTTATTTTTTCTTATTCGCCAATAATAACGTATAGTACATAATGTCTATTAGGCAAGTAAAGGAGCATTAATCAGCTTCTTTGAGAGTCTCAGATTCGAAGTTTCCCCGACAATAACAATAACAGTCTTGACGCTCGGATTCATACAAACGAATCTTATAACAGCCAAATATTCTAGCAATAGCGTTGGTCCTCATTTAAGAAAAGTAAGTAATTTTAGTTCATTTCAATTTCTTGGAATTGCAAAATGCATGTTTGTGTAATGTATACTGTTGGATAAAGCTTACCTTTTACAGGATTTAAGAGATGTAGTCCCAACGATGGAGGTTGAATCATGTGCAAAAGCCATTGTTGATGGTATACGCAAAGGTGCAACATCTATTACAGAACCAAAGTTCTTTAAGACTCTAATATTGATAAAGTTATTTTTCCCACAATTACATCATTTCTTCTTCAGTTGTTTTTCTGCCTTAGTAAAAAACTGAAGAAGAAAAAAAGTTGGTGTAATTGTTGGATATGAAATCTAATTCAAATCTTAACTAAATTATTCGTTATTCCATGTGTTTCAGTTTCTTGTAATATATAAATCTGGTGTGATTTGTCCTTCCTAAATGCTATTGTCAAATTGGATTTGTAAAAGTGAGTAGCATAAAGTCAATTAATGTAAAGACAATAAATTGATTATGAAAGTAATATTGTGTCAACATACTTTCATTGTTGCTAGCATTTCGTCAACTGTTTTATGAGCAATGGCCTAGGTATATTAGGTTTTGGGTGGGATTGTTACTTACTTAAATCTTTATATGATAAGTGTTGAGAGTGAATATAGTTCAATTTACTCTAAACACCAAAGAAATCAGATCGTAGAATGAAATCAAAATACAAGAATATCAGTAACGTGTTTTACTGAATTTAAAATGACTCTGAAGAAATTACAAATGAAAACAAGGTTCGTGAGTTCACAATTGCCAACATTCTCTACTCGATCACCGCTTTAAACCACAAAATTATCACACCTTATTACACAAACATTAACAAAGCTTGTTACCATAAAATAATACAGACACGTGAGCATGAAGAGGTACAAGTAGGGGCGGACATATCTAGGTCACACCAGAGCCACCATAATACACTGAACTTTCATGAGTATACAAACATGTACTTACAAATGCTGTTTTTTATGGTGACTGCATATGATTTTGATATTAAAATAATTTTTAATGAAAAAAAACAAATTCAAGTTGAAGTAAAAGAAGAAAAGTGAGATAAAGTTTATTGAAATCTCTACAGAATTACAACAAAGATTGAAGTAGGGATATTAAAAAGTTATTTGAATAACATAAGAGTATATTTAAGCGTTAAAACACAAGAAAATAAATTAAATTATTCAAATAAGATGTTTGTTAATTATACTCTTTACTAATATTTAAACACATAATAACTTTTATTATCATTTTAAGACATAAATATGAAAATTATTAAATCTGGAAAATACTAAAACAATGAATAATAAACACTAAAAATTGTATATTTTGAATATGTTTGTTTTAAAATATTTTAGTAAAAAATAAAGTCAAATTAACTGTTTTTGAGATTTTATTATTAAGTAACAGAGAAATATGAGAAAATAATTTTTTTAATGTGATAGAATGTAACACGCGACCCATATAAATCTTATTTTCTTATATACTACAGATATAGATATAGATTATTCACTTCATTTCTTAGTCACAACTCATAAATTAGGGGCTGTTTGATAGCCTCTTAATGGTTCCATTAAGAGGCTGCCTCTGAACCGTTAAGAGGCTTATGTGTTTGTTTTAAAAAAAAGAAGCCTCTTAACTGAACCATTCAGTACAGATATGAAATGTTGCTGAATGGAGTTTGGGACACAAATACCCTCCCTCACAAAACCCAACCCCATCTTCAACCCCATCTACTCCCGTCACTCCCCCTCACCCCATCTGCCGCTGACCTCCACCGCAGAACCGCTGCCCGACCGTCAGCGAAACGCCAGAGTTTAACTCATATTGCTCTCGCTTACCGATTCGTTCACCGATCGGAGATATTCGGAGCGAAATTGAACAGATCGGAGACATCGAGACAACTTATTCCGATCAAACGATCTGTTTCCGCTAGCTTAGATGCCCAATTTTCCGATGAGGAATTTTCGAAGAAGATTCATGAATTGGCTCTGCGGTTTCAGGTTTCCGATGAAGTTGAATCGTAATCGGAGTTTGATTGGAACGGAGATATGATTCCGGCGAGTATTGAACGGAAGGCGAACAGTGTCGATTTGCCGTTTTCGTGAGAATCATCAAACGGAAGAAGCAATGGCAAGATGGAATACGAGAAGTAGGGGAATCTGCTTATTGTTCAGTGAAGAAAGCTTTCTCTTCAATGGTGTTCATCATCCGAGAGCTTCAAATTAAGCTACACTCTGCAAATGAGAGAGCTTCTGTTCTATGAAGATTTGCAGGATATTGTTGTGAGAGTTCACAAGGAGATGAACTCATATTGCTCTCAGATGTTGTTGAATGAACTGTTGCTGAATGGAACCGAACCATTTGAAGTTTTCTAGGGTTTCATGATGTTGTTTGATCAATTTGTGCTATTAGAGGGGTAAAATTGTCATTTTGTACAGTTATTCAGAGATTCAACCAAACAGTAGATTATGGTTCAGCACTTACTGGTTCAGAGCCTCTTAACCATTCAGACCTCTTAACCATTCAGCACTTAACGATTCAGATCTTAACAAACAACCCCTTAATTTATATAACAAATCTTTAACATAACTAAACACTATATAAATTTTATAGCAGGTAATTTATATTTCAACAAATTATCATGGTATCAACCTTATCAACTTAGGGGCTGTTTGGTAGTATCTGAATGATTAAGTGCTGAATCAATAAGAGGTCTAAACCATTAAGTGCTGAACCATTAAGGTGGTGTTTGTTTTTCTAAAAAAGAGCTTCTGAAGCTCTTTTGTCTGCACCAAAAAGAGGCGGGCAGATGTTTCTGATCTGCAGAGTGTTTGTTTTTCTGAAGACGTTTCAATAAAAAAGGTCTGCGTGACCTCTTCTCCAACAAGAGGTGGACTAAAGTCTTCAGAAATCTTCTCACCTCTTCTTCACATATCAACCCACCTCTTCTTCACATATCAACCCTAAACCCCCAAATACCCACACCCCACATTCTGGTCTGCTCCCGTCGCCTCCCCCCGTCGCCTCCCCCCGTCGCCTCCCCCCGTCGCCACTCCCCACCGTCGCCACTCCACCGTCGCCACTCCCCCTTCGCCACTACCCCCGTCGCCACTACCCCCGTCGCCACTCCCCACCGTCGCCACATTCTGGACTAACCGTTTCTTTCCTCTGACTAACGTTTACACAAGAGACGCTCAAAACTACCTACTGGCGGGAACCTAGAGACGACCAACATACACATACACTAAACAGAATCATCGATCAACCCAAATTACAATCAAACAGTCAACCATTTGATTCTTGATTTCATGTTTATATCCCTTAATAATCTCCAATCAATCTTCTTAACATTCACAATCTTGAATCTTCCACTTTCAACAATCAAATCAAATCCCCTAAATTTCTCTTCACCCACCTCAATCAAGCTTCTAATCAGAATGATGGTTGATATCGGGTGGGCTCCGCCGCACGGCGTCGGACCTCTGACGCCGGTGTCGGAGAACTCCGAGGTTCCGGACTCTCCGATATCCTACTTCGCCAGTCGCCAGAATAGTATAGAAGAGAATGGTGATGTTGAAGAAGATGAAGTGATTTCGCCGTCTGCAGTGCCGTTTATGGCGTTGTTCAATTGCGCCGATGGGTTCGATTGGTTGCTTATGGTGGTGGGCTCGTTGGGTGCGGTGGTTCATGGTGCGTCGCTTGCGGTGTATTTGCATTTGTTCGGAAAGATTATTCATTTGTTGAGTTTTCATAGTAGTGCAGATGAAGTGTTCGACGAATTTACTCGGGTATTTGTCATATGTTTTTTTGGGTGAATGGTTGTAGATTTGTTTATGAGTCTCTCACATGATGTTATTGTTGTTTGTAATATGCAGTATGCTTTGTATATTGTGTATATAGGCTTGGCTGTTTTTGCTGCTGGGTGGATTGGTAAGATGAAACTCTATATTTCGTATGAATCTTTACACAATATGATCAACCCGATATGTCGCTAGGAAATAGACATGCGAACGTTGATGCTGATGAAGATGAGGTTGAAGGACTTGGTACTGCATCAGATCGGGAATACATGGCTCAGTTACGAGATGAAATTACTGAGCAGTTAATGAATGTGTCATTCGGAAATAATATGGAATGAATGATCTAAAAAATGTTGTTGCGGTTTAACTTATATTAATTCAGCATTGTATAACTCTTTTAACAATTTATTTTAATTTCAGTTTATTGTAACAGTTTATTTAAATTTCTGTTTATTTTAACTTTTTATTAATTTCAGTTTATTTCAGCAGTCTGTAGACGTTACAAAACAAACAGTATTCTTAATACAAACTGCAGAGGTTTGGTCCACCTCTTCTCATACAGATGTCTGCAGATGTGGTCTGCAGACTGCAGATGTTTTACCTCTTCAGAAACAAACAGCACCTAAGAGTGCTGAACCATTAAGAGGTCTGAACCATTAAGAGCTGGTATATCACTTAACTATTCAAAGGCAAATGTCTGACCAATTCAGATAAGAGATCTTAACCATTCAGCATTAGACCTCTTAACCATTCAGCATTTGTATAATGCTTAACCATTCAGAGGCAAATGTCTTAACCATTCAGACATGTGCTCGTGAAACAAACAGTCTGAACCATTAAGTGCTGAACCATACAGCATCTGAACCATTAAGAGGCTGATTAAGAGGCTGATTAAGAGACTGCCAAACAGCCCCTTATATAATAAAAGACAGCCTCACGTCAATATGTTTGGTCCTTTTATGATTATTTTATTCTTTAACAAATGCAAAAAAATCTCGTTATTAGTTATTACATAAAACCACTGCATCAATTATTTCAACCAAAAGTCAGATCACAAAACCTTTAAGCCACAGAGCTATTTTTACCATTTCATTCAGATAAGCTAGTTACTTTGGTTGTTGATAAAACAACATGTTGTGATAATATTTTTCTAACTCATCAAGATTCCCAAAACTTGAAATGCATAACCACTTATGGCTCTTCCTTTATCAAGATATCTAAAATTTATACATTAATATGTACTAGAAGGGTGTTCGCGTAATGTGACGGGGTGTCATTTGACATCCGGCACATGCATTTAATATTTTATTATTCTTGTAGTAGTTTTATAAAAGTCTATTATTTTTTTCTAAGCTAAAATATAAAACATCAAATAAATGATTTTCGCATGACTACTTGTACATATATGCATTAACTTATTATGTCTCATAAAATACAGAACTGTTCAGCAAAAGTTTATACCAAAATGTTTAAAAAAAACACAGGTTAAGTTGTAGTCTCAAAACGTTTTTAAATGTGATAGATTATAAGATATAACAGAAATCTTAAAACATATTAATTTTTTTTTTGATTTATGGGTAGATAATGTAAAACTTTATGCAAGTGTTAGTAAGTGTAAGGTTATTATATAATTAATTGTAAGGGGTAATTTGTAAATAATGTTATAAATAATATTTTACCCTAAAAATGATTGTATCTTGTGCATTGAATATAGTAAGTGTTCTTAATTTTATGGTATCTTAAAATACCACTCTTATATGTTTTATATATATTATAGATATATAAGTATGGACTAACGTGCAACTTACGTTCGATTTAATGTCGAACTATGTTCATAAATTTGTAATCATAAACCTATTTAGATCCTTTTGTAAACAGGGTCGAAGTTAGCCCCGCCTTTGTAATCTTATCCCCGGGCTAGAAAGGTTGGGTCTACGACGAACGCTTTATTGTATTAGGTGTATATGAGTCATATAAGATGTGACAAACATTGGCCATGATAGTGGTTAACTTATCATGTCATTCATATCCTTTAAATCTTTCCATACACAAACCAACAAAGATGACACTTGAGTTTACATAAACTTATCAAAGTGCATCACTGATCAATTTTCTTCCACGTTCAAGTGGCATCTTAATCACCTCTATTTTCATTTTATTTTTGCTTTTCATATGTCACGATGAAGACACAAGTTTTATTCATGAAAATATTCTTTTAGAAATGCTATACACGAGAATGAACAAATTTTATTGTGAACGTTCAAGGTATGGTTTGGTGTCGATCGTTAATATTTTCAAGGTCACCTGTCAAGATAAAGTTGTCGCTAGGGCTATCAATCATGTTGAGTTAACATGTTGACATGTTAACGGTTGATCGAGTTGTCCAACCGGAACACAACTCATGTTTTTATTTGTTTCAAAATATCAACCTTAACATGCACATACTTAATAAAATGTAACCCCAACATGACTCGTTTAATCTGTTTATCTATACATGGTAAACGGGTTGGCGAGTTGGCGATTTGCATGCAATAATCAAGTTGTAAATATGTTATTTGGGTTGGTGGGATGTAGAAAAATGGACGTATCCATGTGATGTACAAATTTTGTTTTCAATGGTTTCATGACACGATCTCTTGAAAACCACCTGTCAAGCTTAAGCTGCTCCAAGCGTTGTCAATCATATTTTCATTTGGCCTGTTGCCGGGTTAAATTGTTCAACTCGAACACAACCCGTATTTTCATTCATGTAGAAAAAAATCAGCCGTAACCGCACACACTTTAAATCATGTTACTCAAACACCATCCGACTAACCCATTTATCTATGCATGTCACACAGGTTGTTGTGTTGGCAGATAATAATTAAGTTGTAAATGTGTTAGCCTGGTCGGTGGGTTGCAGAAAAACTACTTAGCGGATCGACTTGTATTATTAAACAGGATGGCAGGTCGACCTATTTTTATTAAACAGGATGGTGGGACGACCTGTTTAAATAAATCAGTCAAAAAACAACCCGTTTCCCAAACAGATAAGAAATGTCAACCGGGGTTGGTATTTTGCTCTTTTCTTGACAAAAGTACATTAACAAGGCCATGTGAACACGACACAATACCAACATCATGAACAAGTGGGAGAGCAGGTGCCAATGAAGCAAACTATACAAAGAGAAGAGATAAACACACCAATCTAACCCATCTCTGACTCAAATCTTTCCCTTATGAAAGTGTCACTAATTGTCAAAATATTATATGCTAGTTTTTTGTTTACTTTCATGACATAAATATCTGCTAATCAACTCAACTTGTTACCTAATTGTTACATGACGATGAAACGATTGAGGAGATCAATCAGTCATGAGTCATATATGCTATCAGATTCACGGCCAAACAAGAAATTATGTTGGCATGCATCGAATTGTTTTCGCTCTTCTGAATCTATTAGGCCATGATAATCATACATATTTGTGGGACAATGCTTAATGTGACCATTAACTAAACCATTACAAGTAACAACCACCACTTGTTCCCACTAGCTTTAGATAAGTAGTGACTAAAACAACCAGGATGAAGTAAAATTGTTAAAAAAGGCATTCATTCCTCTGTTTTATTTTACATAACAATGTCCAATTGTACCTATGTGGTAAAACGATATGGAGTTGATCCAAAAGTTACTAGAATCATACACAGGGCAATTAAAGCGCGCATAACTTTTGAACCATCTGGAGTTATGAGACCTCTAACGACTTTGATTTTGACATCATGATTTTAACTTTGACTATTTTTCCTTTAGTCATTCTAGACTGTCATTTTCAATTTCTAAAAATTTGCTTGTACCTATCAAATTTAGAAGGCAATATTGTGCTAAGTCGTTAAGAGGTCTGATCGAATAGTAGGTAGCATCTGAATCAGCCAACATGTTTCTAAAGCTTACTTATTAAGAAGCTCCATGAACCATTAAGAGGTGTCTTTTAAGTAAATCAAACACAATCTACCTGACTACCTCTAACTGATTTAGAGGCAAACTTTTAATGTAATCATTAAAATGCTACCAAACAACCCCTAATCATTTAGAATTTTATAAACAGTATCGGTTTATCTTTTGTACTTCCGCCCTAAGTTAATTTTGTTGGTTTCAGAAATTTCACATTGCAAATTATAACATGTCAAAGGTGAGCCATGTGTCAAAACTCAAATGTATGTAATAAAAAACCAAAGGTGAATCATGTGTCACATCTCCATCATATTCAGCATCAAGTAAATAGTCGTAAAAGATGAATAATAAACAGAAAAGTGAACTGAATGTTGGATGGTTAAAGCCAATGGCACATGGCAAATGATGCAACCATGAAACAGCTTGTTGGTCCATAGATCACTGACCAATGGGCCAATAATTTGATCTTTACACAAGTATACCACCAAATCTTTGTTATTTTCTTCATGTTTGTACTCACCAGCAACTAAATTGACCTTCAACACAACATATTAACATAAGAAACCACATTTTGCTTCTGCATTCTTGCCAGAAATTGAGTAACAACTAAAAAGATGAAGGTGAGTTTATAACTTAAATTAATTTCGTCGATACAATGTAACGATTTTGTGACTGATTCTTGCATGTTTATGTAACAGCTGCTAGATTGGATGCACCGTAAGTTTCGAAATGGCGAGCCCTTGAAAGAACTGACTACAGGTATGCAATGAAGTAATCCTAAACATATATGTTATCCTTTTTATACTTCTTGATTTAGTTGAATACATTAGCATTCTGTTACATATGTGTTATTCTGTTACATACATGAACATATGTGTTTTCTATTTTCTAACTGTTGTTTAGCAGGGAACCCATGCACTTGTCTAATGGGTCAGCCATCACTTGATGACTTTGACTACTATCCAAAGTCAAACTACTACACGAAACCATCAATCAAAGCACGAGAGACCCAGACTCGAAGGTCGTTTGCGTGTTTAGAAGCCGTATGTGCAGATGATGAACACATGGAGGAAGAATCATCTGCAGCACTTTCTGAGCTTTTTCATGGATTTTTGGCCATAGGGACCCTCGGCACTGATCCGGTCACTAGTGATCCTGCAACACCTACTTTCTCCACATCAGTTGAATACATAATGGAGAAAGAAACCGAAGCAACAGAAAATGAACTGCAGTTTATCAATGATGAGTTGGAGAAAGTGTTAATTGCTGAGGGGAAAGAAGATGATTCATCTGGGAGAAACAGTTATGTCAGTAATGGAAGAAGCAGCCACGGGAGCACGATTACGCTTAGTGGGAAGCCTCTAGAAGCTTCTGAAGGCGAGTATGGGTCGGGTGCATGCCCGCTGCAGGGCTATCTGTTTAGTTCAACTGTTGGGCTGCCTGAAACAACTAGTGGAAAGAAAGAACATAGGACATCATTAGGGGAGTTGTTTCAGAAAACTAAATTGGCTGAAGAGAATAATGGGAGTAAATGTAATAGAGTTGAGAAGCTTAAGGAGAAAGATAGTGAAAAGTCTGCTGTTCACTTGATGAAAAAGATACTTAAAGGGAAAAAGGCTTCTGGAGGAACCATTGATTCTGCTTCAGCTGATAAGAAACTGAATAAGGTATGGTTATTTGAGCTTTATGTAACTGACTCATAGTAGTAGGGGTGGAAATTGTGTCGGGTTGGTAGGTTGAAATCGATGAACCCAAACATGACCTGTATATCTATTCATGTTAATACATCAATTCTAACTCGCACAAACTTAAAACCATGTAACCCGACATGGCCAGTGTAAATTGTTTATTTAAATGAGTCAAACAGGTTGAAAAGTTGTAGTTAAGTCGTAAATGGGCTCGAGGTTTGTAAAGGAGTTGTAATAAATTTGTGAACGGGTTGGCATAGAACTTATAAATTATACTGTTTTATTATTATTTTTTTAATGTAAGAGTTAAGTACATGTATAGTCCCATAAACGTAACAACAAGCACCAAAGCTGTTTTGTATGGTTTCAGACTGTCCTTGTAGTTTTTCAAACTTGTAGATCAAAACTGTAATTTTGACATACCAGATGGACCATCTATGTACTTAACTCTAGTGCTAGTTATGAACAGGCCAACCTATGTAATTATTGTACAACCACGAACCAATTATTAACGCATCAACCTAAACTGGACCTACATTACATGGGTTAGTCTAGCCAACCAAACCATATTATTTTCCTTTTTTTTAAACGGTTAAATTGGAATCACTCACGAATCACTGGAGTATAATCGTGCCACCAGTGTTACCATGCGATCATATTCCACCACCAAGTCACCAATTCAGGAGGAAACTCATAATTATGAGAAAACCCCCCCTTTGTGAGATTCGAACCCATGACCTAATAGGCCCTAATTCTTATCCCACCATCAAGATGCCGCTGGGCTATAATGCCTTTGGCAAAAAAAAAACCATATTATTTTCATATCAAGTTCTTGTCAAGTTTCAGGTTGTGTCACGTGTCACCTTTGGCAAAAATTACATTCTCGTCCATACAAAAATAAGTTGTAGGAGTTAGTGTTAGGATGTGCTTCTAGAGTTTAAAGTTGTTATAATCATATAGGGTAAATGTCAAACATTGTGTATAACATAAAACTGTTCAACTTTCAGTTAAGTTCTCTATCTTTAATGCAATACTTGCAGATCCTACATATTTTTCATAGAAAAGTCCATCCTGAAAACACAACAAAATCTCATAATCGTTCAAAGTTTATGATGAACAACGCCTCTGCGAACGATGAAGGATACAAAAAAAGAAACCAGATACTGTCGGGGGAAGACATCCCGATATTTTCTAATAAAGATGTTTATAAAAAGACTTCAAACAACACAAAAAGCAACATGACATGTGGTGCCAGTGATTCAAATGGGAATAGAGAATGTTGGATCAAATCTGATGCAGACTGTAAGTATAATATTATCTAAAAGTGGTTGTTATGGTATCATAGTATATTATAACGATCTGACCCGTTAATTGTTTATGTGTTTTATCAGACCTGGTGTTGGAACTGTAGAAGATGAACATAAGTATGAGATGTTGCAATTGGTTGAATTATGCCATTGAAGAAGTATGATATAAGTTCTTCTGTTTATAAGTGTGATAAATGTTATGGGTCTTGTATGATAGCAAGGTTGTGATAATAAGTACTTTACTAATGGTTGTATGTGGTTGTATGTTTTAAAAGATATTGGACTGTAATCTTATTATCTTATATACTTTACTAATGTTTTATTATTGTGTAATTAAATTAATATGTATTAAAAAATAAAATTAAATAGCTTAAAAGGGAGTTATTATATTGTATGGACCTCACCATTTAGCTCCTTGGATCCCACAAGGGTCTACCACCCTTGAACTGGTTTCCTCATGAAACCCTTTATGATTTATGGGGCTCGCCCCCTCGAACAATCAAGATTTCTTTCTATCATTTATGAATCAAAGTGCATACAGACTCATAACTCATATCAATATTTATTCTAGAGTAAATTATATGGATAGTCCCTGTAGTTATGTTGAAATTTTAATTGTTTCTTAAAGTTTAAAATCTTTGAATATAGTCCCTAACATTTCTTTCTCTTTATATATGGTCCCTAAGTCTGTTAGTCAACACTTAGTAATTTTAGTCAACAGTTAGTGATGTTAAAGATTATAAAAATTAGCATTTTACTCGCATTAGCAATTGATTTACTTTACCTTTTAAACTATAATATTTTTTTAGTAATTAAAAGTTTTATTATTGTTTTTCAAAATTTATTTTTTATATTATTTATAATTTCATTATTAATACGATTATTAATTTAATTACATTTTAAATACACAGATAAAAAAATTTTTAAAAATATTATTAAATGTTCGGTTTTTAAACCGTTCATTTTTTATACGTCATTCTTAAAACTATTTGATTTTTAAACATTTTAAACTGGTTGGTTTTTTAAACTTCTTTTTTAACAATTCATTTTTCGAAATATATTTTCTTAAAAATCTCAAGTTTTTAAATATTTTTTTAAAACAATTCAGTTTTAAACGTATTTATAAAAGAAGACATTTTTATACAGGTTAGAAAAAACCCGCATAGTGATTTTAAAATTTTTGTAACCGAATATTTAAAAAAGACAATTTTTAAAACATTTTTTATTTTATGTATTAAATAATAAATATATTTATAATTAAAAATTATAATAAAATGTAAACTACATTGATGATCCCTACAACTAAAATAATTATTTTGATAAATTTAAAATCACTAACTGAACTAACAGAGTAGGGACCATTGATGAAAGATGACTATAACATTAGGGACTATATTCGCAATTTTAACGCTGTAAGGACCAAATACAAAATTTAACTAAACCATAGGGACCATCAATCTAATTTACTCTTTATTCTAACTTTTCATTTTTCCCAACTAAATCAAATTATACTAAAATGACCTTAATAAAACTAAAAGATCACTAATAATAGCAGAGGACACCAGCAAGCCCACGTGGAAGAGGGAGTGAAAACCATGAACTCTTTGTCGTCTATGTGAAGTAGACATTGTTGATTGTCGATCGTCATCCATGTAAATAAACACATCCATAAAGCCCGTAAAAGGGGAAATAAAGGAGAGAAAGAGAGAATGCATTCAAAAGCGTTCATACTATTCTCTCGGTCACTACCAGTGCAACTTCATTCATGAAGAGACTCGTTTCGGTCCGTCGAACGATGTTACGTTTATCCTAGTAAATCGGCAGAGACTCGCACTCTTATAGCCTAACAACTTCAAAATGTAACAAGTGATAACTGCAATTCTACACATTTGTAATTTTGGAAGGACTATATTCGTTAACATCTAATTGAATCACTTAATATATACCCCAACAGTTCGTTACACCCTACACACTAACAAACACAACTAGAATTCAAAATGAACACCGATCATCAACACCCTCATCCACCCACCACCACCACTACCACCACCACCGTCGATTTCCACCACCAACCATCATCCTCCACCACCAGCAACCACCTCTTCAACTTCACCAAACCACATCCCACACACCATCTCCGATGACACCCACCACCGCCCCCGCCGCCGCCGTTGACTCCACCTCCACCACCGAATCACGGCTCGCCGCCGCCCTCGGCCGGGCATTCTTGAACATACCACCATCATCTTTCCACAATGCCGCCGCGGCGACGCCTACAACGACCACCACCAACCCACTTATCCGTACACTTTCCGACGCCGATTCATCGGCAAATCAAACAACCACCACCACCACCACACCTCCAAAAATCCCAAGAAACCACCTGATTCGCCGGAGTCTTTCCGACACCATCACCGGAGACTACGAACAAACCCCGAAAACCGCCACGAAGAACCCTTTTCGTCGGACACTCTCTGATACTTCAGATTGTCAACAACCACAGAAAACACCAAGAGTTTCTTCTTCCCCAAAGTCTTCCACCGGAAAACAGAGCCCCCAATCGGAGGTTCGTATCGCGTAAATTCGTCATCGAATCGTAATAATTTCTTGTTTTCGGGTTTAAAATATGAAACCAATATGATTAATCGGATTCTTATACAGATTATATTGAAGAAAGTGGAAGATATGGTGAGGGAGATAGAACAGAGGTGTTGGGAGATTATGCGTGAAGAAGAACATGTGGCAGAGGAAGTCCATCATCCAGAGCCACAGGTGTGAACTTATGATTGTTAATTTGTTATACCATTGGATTGAATCTTTAATCGATCGATTGATTGTTGAAATTTTGTTTGTAGTTGCAGGATCAAGAGGAATGTGTAGGGGTGGAGCGATTGAAGAATGGGGATTTGAGGTTTGAGTTGAGTTGTTCGTGTGGTAAGCGGTTCGAAATGTTGATCAAACACAATGGCTATTGTTTCTACAGATTGACATAGATTCTTCATCGTGATCATTCATCAATCAAGATAGTTGATGGATGGTTGTTGGTTTATTACATGATTGATATTGTTGCAAATGTGAGAATGTGAGATGCATCTTTGTGGTTTTTGACTAACGAATTGTAATAATAATAATATGATTAATATCATGTTAATTGTTTGAGAAATACATGTCCTGTTATTAGCGTATTTTGTATGCTTAGGCAAATAGTATATGTTGGGTAGCAATATTCACAAATTGGTGTAAACGAGCCGAGCCGAGCCCGAGCTCACTTAGACTCGAGCTTGGCTCGTTTTAATCTTATAAATCTCGAGCTCGAGCTCGGCTCGTTTTTAGTTATATTTCTAAACCTCGAGCTCGAGCTCGTTAGAAATTATTCAAACTCGAGCTCGGTTCGGGTTCGGATAGTTTATCATTAATTTTTAAATTTTATTTTTTAAAATTACTATTATATTTATTTATAATCATACTTATCATATATATACTATAATATATAATATTTAATTGTTTCTATCATATTTTTATATTTAATTAATAATATTATTATAAATATATATTTGATATGTAAAAAATACTTTATATATATATATATATATATATATATATATATAAAGCTCATTTAGGCTCGGGAGCCAGCTCGAGCTCGATATCTGAAGCTTGGGCTAGAGCTCGTTTAGTAAACGAGCTAAAATATGAGCTCGAGCTTGGACTCGAGCTCGTTTAAGCTTGGCTCGATTCGAGCTTTTTTTAGTCGATCTCGAGTGATTTGCGAGCTGACTTAGCTTGTTTACACCCCTATCAGCACACTCCATTTCAATCCTCATTCATATACCCCACTTCATATTTTAAAGACAAATCAACCTCAATCTTAAATATAAGAATTTACTATTCATCTCATTTTTAATATATTTTATAAGCATATATTAGTTTTAAGAGAGAGAAATAATATTAAAAACAAAAATAAAATAGTATTATGTAATTGAGATATAGATATATATGAAGAATGGGATGTGGGAGGTTATAAAAAAGATAAATACATTTACAAAATAATGTTTTATTTTATAATTTTTAAGGATAAGGATGGAAAATTGGCTGTGAATGCTCTAAGGAACGTAAAATCCTCTAATGGGTCGGGTTTAGACGGACCGGCTGGAGGAATCATCTTTCGATTCGACTAAACTAGGTTTAGTTTAGCCTCTTGAAGGATATTTATGAAGGAAAAAGCATCTGATGGGTTGTTCGGGTTGGGTCTGGCTGGACCCGGTGGAGATTCCTCTCTTGGGTAGACTTGAACTTGGTTAAGTCTCTTGAAGTAAAGAAAAGGCATCTAACTAGTTGGGTTGGTTCGGGCTAGTCAAAATCATCTCACGGGTAGACTTCACTTTGTGTAGTCTTTTGAAAAATCTTTATTACATTTTAGCACATGTCATACTCATAGATTGTTAGTCAATAATCTAAATTAGTGTTTCAAAATCGGATCGGATCAGTTACACTTGGAACTGGTCTTAAAATCGCTCCGGTTTGTGTGTGTATGTAGACCGATTTTAGTTGAACCGACCATTTACCAGTCAAACCAATTGAATCTGACGGTGGTCGGACCTCTTTTCTATTATTTTTTCTTTCAAAATCTTGTTTTTTTTGTTATATTAAATAATCTATTATAAAAGCTTTTTAGTTAATTAAATGTTAACATCGTGTTAAACATGTAATTCTAACATCAACATATAGTATTTTCATATTTTGTTTTTGAATTAAGTATATATAAATAATATTAATATTCAGTGTTTAAATCCGTTGACTCGTCTAACCGGTTTGAAAGATGATTTTTTGGACAACTGGTTTACTTTTCGGTCCAGTTTTAAAAGGTTGATCTAATCATAAAGGAAAAACTTTAATGTGTGGACGTGTGGTTGACGCTTGCCAAATTACTGTTTGAGGTCCAATTTTCTAGATAAAAAGGTGTGGTTGAGAGTCGAGAGTGGACAGATTGTGTTGAACAATAAAACTGGGCCTATATAAAGCTAGTGGTCTAAAAAATTGGGCCTATGTACGCCAATGCCCAGTGGTCTAAACAATTGGGCCTCATCTACATTATGTCATTATTATCATTGCTCCTTTTCCTCAGTTTTATTGTCAACCATAGTTTTGAACTACGGTTCCTTTTGTTCTGGGTGATGGCCTCAATGCCTCATCTACATCATTCCCATGTCTCCTTTTGTTCTAGGTGATGATGCTCTCGGAAACACCTTCATTCTTCGTTTTGCTATCGACAGGACTCTCGAGCAATAGTTGTTGACCGACTCGCCTCTTTATTTGAAGTTTTTCAAACTCGATTGGTAGAGTGTGCGATTGAGCTCTTTTGACCTAGTTAACCCTTGACACCTCTGCTTTATGTTGCCCCGAATGTGTTAGCCGGTGTCACTAAGCCACTATTAAGAAATTGGTTTTATGATTCACACTTATATTGTTATATTGTGAGGTATACACAAAGTATACACACTGCTGCATCGACGTAGAAGCTACTATCCCTTGGTGTTTCATTTTTACCAATCAACACAACGGCACATTATTTCTAGAGATAATTATTCTAAAGAACGTAAATGTCTACCAAGTACCAATATATTAAACTTGTCCAGTCTTAAAAGTGTCATTCACTTGTTATGTTAAATTTTATAGGAGTACAATACTTAATCCTAAAATTGTTTTACCATCTTTTTACCCTTTAAAGTATAATAATATGTTCATATTTGGTAGATATTATGAAGTACTAATCATCATCTTAAAAAGTGGGGGCACAATAGTAATAAATCTCTACAATAAGGATCACCAACCATAGACGCTCAATTGAATGTCTTCAGTTTCAAACACATAATTGTGTTGCTTTAATTGAAGATAGAAAAGACATGCATCTTATTTTATTAAGTCTTGAATTTGCGGTATGCACTTCTGCATTGTTGTTATTTTTTAACGACAGTTTAGTGGCTAGTATGTTAGTTGCATCAAGTTAGTAATTATTTTGTTAATGTCAGAGACTGAACCTACGACCTTTAAAAAAATAAAGCTTTCCACCTACTCCTTGCATTGTTGTTATTATTAACTTTTATAAAATGACTTATTTTATATAATACAAAATTAATTTATTATATATAATAGTAAGTAAAGTAGTCTATAATCACTATAATATACAAATAAGTAAAATTAAAAAATATTTGATTTCTTTTATCGGAGGGAAGAGTGATACGTGCTTGTATGGTTACTTTGAAGTTTAAACATTTTTCGATCCTATTCTACACATATTTACTCCTAAAATCATCAAATCCATACTACGAGATTTGAATAGACAACATCTTAACAAGTACACCAATTTTATCATCGGTATGTATTAAATTTTTTTTTGAACAACAAATGTACGATCCTACTTCGGAGGATAGGTGGTACCTTAATCGGGCCCACCTATCTGTTCCCAGGCGGGATCGCACCCCAACCCCCTCAGAAGGAAACTCATTGCTGAGAAAACCCCCGGCTCAACTCTAAGCAGTTTTTGCTCAGAGTGAGACTTAAATCCATTACCTACCCTTTATTTACGTATTATATGTGCCTCACCTTAACTAGTTGGGTTAAAAATCATTGGTTATTTAAATTTTAGTTTCCTAAAAGTTTAATTAGGCACTTTGTGAGGGCCAAATTGAATATTGGAAGAATGGGCTGAAAATTGAAAATGAAATGGTTTCCCAAAATAGACGAATGGCCCACTCACTATATTGGTGATGCTGATGTTTCCTCGTTTAAGGCTAAATATCTGCCCTTGGGTCCACCAGTATTTACTACTCCATGCCATGGTCCCCTCAATCAACTCCCAACTTCATCTCCTCACCACCCAACCCCACCTTTTTCACATTAAATTCTTTTAAACTTATTCTTTTTAACAACAAAATGTGTGTTCACGTTTCAAATGCAATCTTAATCAGGCACGACTATTTTTTTTTTTCAGACTAGATCGCATCATCAATTCTTTAATAGAAAACTTATTACTGGAAAAATCTTTCTATTTAACTCTGAGCATTTTAGATGTAATGAATATTTTAATTTAACCAGTTAGACTAAAAAAATTTAAACTTATTTTTAATCATAAAATCATAGCAAATATTAAACTTTATCAAAAAATAATAATAATATAATAATAATAAGTATTCTGTCTTTCCTAATGTCAATGAGAAGCATTTTACTACATATAGTTCTTCTTTTGAAAATGTATTATATACAACCTAACAAATCTATATGTAAGATCATTTTCATATCAATTATCATAATATATTGACAAGGCTTGCACTATACAAGTTAAGTTGGTTACAACTAATCAAGATGTTACAACTAATCTAGAAGAAATCGTCATGGTATGGTAGCTATTATAGTAATAAGTGTATATCTCAATAGTGATGGATCTACAAAAAACTTATTGCTAGTGGCATATATATTGGTTCCTAGTTGTACAAATTGTTTTCATCATTCGGGTCATCAAAATTTCAAAAATTAAATGCACTTCAGGATCAAGAAATACATACAATCATAATTATATAGATAATGTTTTGATTCAATTCATACTAAAATACTAAATCAACTTGAAAATCCTATAGATTCTGTAAAATTCAAAATTAGAGTTGTTAAAGTCATGCAACTTTATTTGTTTTATTGGTTAACTGATTTTTAGCAACAATTGCTTTACGATTCTATATTTTTTGGATATCTACTGTTATGAAACATATGTATAATATTTATTCGTGAAAAATATTAGTATGTATAATCATAAAAAGGAATAGACTGTTAGAGTGTTAGATTTAAACGAAGGGGCTAAGGATATTGATTGTGTCACCCGTTAAGGTTTACTAGGTCGGTTGCAACTTGTCTCGGGAGCTATAACTATAACAATAAAGAAAAAACATAGGATATAAATGCCTCGTGACATGCTAGTAACAACGCAAGTGAATAATCAATAAATCTCATGTGCTACTTGTGTAAAATTACGACAGTTAATTCCCTTATCATAAACATTATTTGAAAACTATAATGGGTCATTTAAATTAAACATTTAGATTATCACCAATCAATTAAACTTGCTATAAGCAATATACATTAAATTATCATTGTGAAGCATATTATATAAAACACATAAAACACCCATCTTGATATAGATGATATAATTCATCTTAGCTTTTATATATATATATATACACACACACACACTAGTAACGTGCCCCCGCGATGCGGCAGGTGCGACACTTTTCATTATAGTACTCGTCTCTGTTTAGTTTTATATTTAAAAAACTGAATTCATCTTTTAAGCATATTGTAACAAACATGAAAAAATATATATATATAATTAGAGATACAATGGTGTAGATGTAAATAGTTTTAAAGTTATATTTTTTAGGAGTGTTTGAATGACATAAATAAAATAAAGAAATTGTTTTTTTGAATTGTACATTATGCTTAAAATGTTTAAATCTCTTAATTATGACGGAAACCCTACTTCATGCATTATAATATAGTATAAATACATATACATATATATATGTATATGTATATATATGTATATATATGTATATATATGTATGTGTATATATATGTATATATATGTATATATATGTATGTGTATATATGTATGTATATATATGTATATATATGTACGTATGTATATATATATGTACGTATCTATATATATATATGTACGTATGTTATATATATATGTACGTATGTGTGTATATATATGTACATATGTATATATATATACATACATATGTATATAGGGTCAGGATCTTTTCAGAACTCCTAAAGATCGTGAGAACTGCGAGAACTCATCTTAACCATCTTCCTACTCTAATAAAAGGTATCTGGGATGACACGTGTCAACACCACAATCATTCTCATCAAAATTTTCCCGCCTCTCTCTCTTATTAAATAATTACCTTAATTACTAATAATATTATTTAACACTTTTTTAGATTTAATAAATTAATAAAGAGATCTATTTATTAATACTATTCCTAAATAAACATTTTTTTATAAAATAATAAATTTATTTAAAGCATAATACTTTTTTAAAAATACAAACTATTTAAAATTGGTATTTTTAAAAGTTATTTTTTAAAACCAAAATAATTAAATTTAATGATTATAATAAGAAAATTTTTAAAAATGACATTTTTATGCGGTTTGTTTTAGAACAAAACGTTTATTTTTTTTGAAAAAAATAAATTTTTAAAAAGTTGATATCACTATTTTATAACTTACAGTCATTTCTAATACATAATTTCAATGATATTATATCTTAAAATATTATTTTATAATTAATAAATTTTGTTATATTAATTTTTTATTTATTCAACCCGTGTAACACACGGGTTACTATAACTAGTTGATTATTATTTATTTAATTTATTTTTTAATTAATACAACAAGGTTAATATGGTCTTTTAATATATGCATTTAATATAAGTCTTTAATGCTATATAATTAATTTAGAAAGTTACACAATTATCTTCCATTTATTGGATGAAATTTTTTAATTGTTTTTTTTTCTTTTAGTGCTCAATTTCAACTTTGCATTGATTTTTGGATGGTTTTTTGACCTTTTTTCATAGTATATTCATAAAAAGTGTTAAATATACTTTGATAATGGTTTGATAATGATTTTATATATTTGAGTTAATTTTGCATCCAATTTCGTTACATAAATAAATAAATCAGTTATCTTTTTTTACCTATACATATATGGAAATAAATGGTTTGTTAATTTTACATATATATATTTTTTGTTACCTATACATTTTTTTTCTACGTACACAAATGTAATAATCTATTTTCTCACAAATTCAATGATCGTTTGGTTAAATTTAGGGTATGACTTTATGTTTTGATTCAAGTGTTTGTGTTAATTAGCTTGAATTTTAGTTTATGATTTGGTTTAAGTTTGTGTGGAAGACTTACATATATGTAAATAGTTGACTCACACATATGTAGAACCTGTATGTATATAAAAAAACTATAAGAAAAAGTTTTACATATATGTAAATGGGTGGTAAGTTTGAAAACTAAATGACTAGTATGAAGATATTTTTCCATATATGTAAATACCAGATCAATTTAAAAAATGGATTATTGATTTGAAAATTTATGTATATGTAAAATATTAACATTTGAATAGACGACCAGTCTAAAGATTTACATATATGTAAATCAACGAGCACCGTGAAAAATGAAAAAAACAATCGAATGCAAAGATTAAACAAATACCAATTATGACGCATCAAATACTAATTTACTCAATTTTAAAGAATTTTTTTTTCAAATGTAATTGATGAATTTTTACAAATAAGAGATGAGAGAGGAGAGAGAATAAAATTAATTAATTACTAATTAATTGGAGAGAGAAAATAATATAACAGATTACTAATATACCCTTTTCTTTAAATTAACCAATTAAATAATTCAATAATTTATATTTAGTGAACATGTTTATCATAACATAACCCTTGATCAAAACAATCAATGGTTAATATTAGTTCTGTGAGTTCTCATTTATAACGAAGTCCTGAAAAGAACCTAACCCTATGTGTGTGTGTGTGTGTGTGTATATATATATATATATATATATATATATATATATATATATATATATATATAATTATATAATTTTGCTTATTTGTGGATAGGAACTTGAGTGGACTTGAAGACAACTCTTGTCACAATCTTAGAGTTAGGTGCACCGATGTACGATAAGGGCAAGAGTGGGTTCATAGTTGCAAGAATCAGAAAAATGTAAGATATATGTCTTCACATAAATAAAGACAAATTTTAAAGACTTTATTATATGTTTTGTTTAATTTAATACTGTTAAAGTACTTGCAAAATTTTCAATGTTATTTTTGTAATAAAATATGACATTACTTGATTTAATTTGTATAAGTTTAACTATATTAAAACTATTATAAAATAGAACTACGATAAACACAAACAAGAAAACCTCTAGACCAATACTTAACCAAAATCTAGTATATTTGTAATAAGAGCAAAACTCAAAGAAATATTCAATGACCACTTTAGATAACTAAAACAGCTATTTTACTAAATGAAGGTTGTGACAGTTATACTTTTGTTAAAATTATTTAAAGACATATGAAGCATTTACATACCGAAGGCAAAGGTATGTTAGAGTATGATCCAAATTAAACAATATATAAACAAATTATTTAAAGGTATGTTACGCGGGAAATCGACTATCCAAATATCGCAAAAGCAACTATATAAACAATCTTAAAAACATCATTCACCTATATAGGAAAATGGATAAAGAGTATCAAGTATAAGTGTTATGAGTACTCAAATTGGAATTCGTTTAATGATAAAACCATATAAAAGGTAGGTATTTTAGATAGAGATGTATGTATGTATGCATGCTATACATTATGACGCTAAATTATTGGCTTCTATTTAAACAACGACAAGACTTGTAGTGTGAATTTTCATAGAGACAAATGTGTCACGTTCTTGTAGGTTTCCGTCCCCACACATAATCAACATTCATAGTAGTCTATGCTATTGATGAAATCAATTTCAACCATTTTAATTTCCGTACAATTTAATTTTGATGAAATTGAAATCATTTTCAAACAATTAATTATTATTATTGTTGTTGTACTTATAATTACAATTATTCACTTTAGAATTCTACTTTAATGATGTACATACAACTCAAACATGAATGAGAACACAAATAAACTGAACATCAAATTGTTTTTATTTGATCTGATATCATTTAAAAATATTCCTCACAAACTATCTTTATAACACATATGAGGTTTCATACAAATATCTAAACATATATAATATAACAATCTTCATCACCATTACTCAAGCGGCGGACGACACCTGCATGCCCCTCCACATCAGCTCGTCCAGAAAAATTTTCACGGGTGCCGCCTCAAAATTCTTCACGAACGTGTGCCCTTGGCCGCAGAACCGTACCCTCACTCTCACCTCTTTCTCATTCGGATCAAACACGCAGTTCCTTCAATGTCAAAGATGGTTATGAAAGTGAATGACTTCCATACCATGTGTTAGATCGAGGATATTAATTAGGGACAAAAAGGGAAAACAACAACGCGAATTGGATATAATGTGTTGTAAGTTGTAACTACTAGATTAAAAAATATCTATTAGATTGTAAATGGTGGTAGTTTCATGATTAAAATCTCCAAATTAGTTGGACAAAAAATAAAAATCTCCATAAATATAATAATTCATGTATTGAACCCATTACTTTTGAATGTAGACAATTATTTTTAAAATAAATCACGACAACAAATTTACCCTATCGCGACTAAACCTATGGCGACAACAGCATGTCCTCGCTATAGGTCGCCCTATGGCGACGACATGTCGTCGCTATATGGTTGATTAGGGTTTTGACTACCAAAACTCTATCGCGACGACATGTCGTCGCCGTAGGTAATTTTTTTTATTTTACTTCCTCTAAAATAAATAGGCGGTAAAAATGCCCGCCTTTTCTGAGATCTCTATCGCGACGACAGTCGTGATAGATAAATTATTTATTTTTCCATTTTTTCCCTCTAAAAAAGTGGAGGGGAAAAACCCCGCCTTTTGTGAAACATCTATGACGACAACATGTCGTCGCCACAGGGTGTGGAATTTTTTTAAAAAAAAAAATATTAACAATAATACATTGTGGATTTTTTTATATTTATTATAATTATATTTATAAAAATAATACTTATAAAATAATAATTATATTTATTATAATCATAAGTCGTAATAATATTTTTTTATAAAAATAATAATATTAACAATAATACATTGTAGACTTTTTTATATTTATTATACTTATAAAAGTAATACTTAGAAAATAATAATTATATTTATTATAATTATAAGTCGTAATAATATATTTTTTATAAAAATAATAATATTAACAATAATACATTATGGACTTTTTTTATATTTATTATACTTATAAAAAATACTTATAAAATAATAATTATATTTATTATAATTATAAGTCATAATAATATATATTTTATAAAAATATAATATTAACAATAATACATTGTGAACTTTTTATATATTTATTAATAATACTTATAAAAATAACAACAACAACAACAACAACAGCAGCAACAACAACAACAACAACACTAACATCAACACCAACAGCAACAACACCACCACCACTACCACCACCACCAACAACAACAACACTAACATCAACACCAACAGCAACAACAACAACAACAACACCACAACTACTACAACAGCAACAACAATAACAACAACAACAATAACAATAACAACATCATCATCATCATCAACAACCACAGCAACAACAACAACAACAACAACAACACTAACATCAACAACAACAGCAACAACAACAACAACACCAACAACAACAAGAACATCATCAACAACAACAACAACATCAACATCAACAGCATCAGCAACAGCAACAGCAACAACAACAGCAACAACAACACCAACATCATCAACAACAACAACAACAATAACATCAACAACAACAGCAACAGCAACAACAACAACAACAACAACACAAACAACAACAACATCAACAACACCAACACCAACAACACAAAAACAACAACAACAACAACAACAACAAAACAACAACAATAATAACAACAACAATAACAACACCATCAACAACAACAACAACAACAACACACAACAACAACAACAATAACAACAACAACAACACTACCACCACCAAAAAACAACACCACCACCACCACCACCACCAACAACAACGACAACAACAACAACAACAACAATAATAATAATAATTAATTGCTTGACCTATCGCGGCGACATGTCATCGCAATAGGGTCTTATAACCTATCGCGACGACATGTCGTCGCCATAGGGTCCGCGCAGATATAACTTCTGCACCCGCGTGCAGCTTTACTTTTAGCCACAAAACTCACCAAATCTTCACGATTTGGAGATTCAATCGGCCACCACCACCCCATATTTCACCAAATCGCACCAAATCGCACCACCACCACCGCCATCTTCACCCAATCACGATCTTCAACCCTCATACCTCCATCTTCACCCAATAGCAGTCTTCAACCCCAAATCGGGCACCACCACCGTGAGCGGCCACCAAATCGGGCACCACCACCGCGACCAGCCACCAATCACGATCACATAAGACGTGTTAGGGTTACTACCGCCATTATTGTTTTGATTTGTGTCAAAACACCAAGTTGAAGGTTAGTAGATATAATCTTGAAGGTTTTTGTTATTTACAATGTAATTTTAGGCTTGATTGATTGTAGTTGTATGTTGTTAGTTTAATATAGTTGTAGATTGTTAGTTTAATTGTATTATGTTGTAGGTTGTTAGTTTAATTGTATTATGTTGTAGGTTGTTAGTTTAATTGTATTATGTTATTTACAATGTAGTTTTAGGCTTGATTGAATGTAGTTGTATGTTGTTAGTTTAATGTAGTTGTAGATTGTGGTTGAATGTAGTTGTAGGTTTGGTTGAATGTAGTTGTAGTTTTGGTTGAATGTAGTTGTAGTTTTGTTTGAATGTAGTTGTATATTGAGATTGTTTTGTTAGAATGATAATGTTATATGTTAAGATATAAAGTTTATTTGAGATTGTTTTGTTAGAATGATAATGTTATAGGTTAAGATATAAAGTTTATTTGGATTGTTTTATTAAATGATAATTTTATAGGTTCATATATGAAGTTTATTTATTTTGATAGAATGATAATGTAGTTGTAGTTTGGTTGAATGTAGTTGTAGTTTTGTTGAATGTAGTTATATATTTAGATTGTTTTGTTAGAATGATAATGTTATATATTAAGATATAAAGTTTATTTGAGATTGCTTTGTTAGAATGATATTGTTATATGTTAAGATATAAAGTTTATTTGGATTGTTTTGTTAAATGATAATTTTATAGGTTCATATATGAAGTTTATTTGTTTCATAGAAGTTAAAGTCTACATGTCATAAGTTTTTTTGGTTTAAATTATTCTTGTCATAAGTTAAAGTCTACATGTCATAGTTTAGCTAAAATGATAAACTAATATAAATATTATATTTCTCACACAGTGAATTTGAACTTGAATTCCCTGGAAGCGATGTAAAAAATGAATTTTCTTCATGGCTTAATAATAAGTTCAATACGTCTCCTAACAAAGAACTGAAGGCATTGGCACATGGCCCCGTGTGCACATATTCTTACACAGCTTGTATTGTCAATGGTGTTAGATTTGTGGTAAATAGCTGTGATATTAGACGCACTACACAAAACAGCGGTGTTGTTACAATAGGAGAAGATGGTACACGATTTTATGGTCAGCTAGAAGACATCTACGAGTTGAACTATATAAATGGTTACAGTGTTGTACTATTTCGTTGTATATGGTTCGACACATCACGAAAGGGATCTGTAATTAGAAAGAATAACGTTGTTGTTATCGATGTCAGCCGTGAATGGTTTCGTGATCAGCCTTTCATTTTAGCAACACAAGCTAAACGAGTGTTTTATCTTGAAGATCCTTCTAAAGCCACCAACAATTGGAGGGTTGTGGAGGATGTTCATCATCGAAAGCTTTGGGATCATCCTAGTATTAGTGTTGCTAATGAGATAGATGTATTGCACGACAATGAGTCATCTGATTATAACTTAGTAGTCGATAACAATTTTGAAATTAGTGAATCAAGTGCACGAGTTATTAACGATGAGAGAGATGCACATGATAATTGTGATTTAGTCGTAGACTTAAGTTGGTTGCCTGTTGCTCCACTTGTTCATGATGAAGATTTTATTAATGATGAAGAAGAAGATGAAGAAGAAGATGAAGATGCATATCTCTCAGATGAGGAAGAAAATGAAGATGTATTAGATATTAATGATAGTATGGACGAGAGCGATGATAATCTTGTAAACGAAGATGAAAATCTCTATAGTGATAACTCAGATTGATTGTATGTATTAAGAACACTTTATTTTATTTCTTATGAAAATGTTACATTTTATTCTATTTCTTATTAAAATGACACATGATTTTATTGCAGGTTATGTCTTCAACCATAGCAGGATCACATGGTAGTGACAGCGGGGGTAGGGATCCCCACGGGCATGGATATACTCTTCCTTCCAGTTACCAATCATGTAACTTAATGTTTTAAATTTTAAATATATTTTAAATGTTACTAACCTTTTGATTTTTTATATTAATATAGCGTCAGCTAAGAAAAGACGATCAAAAGGAAGGAATTTAAATTTATATGAGAATTGGGCTGCAAACAACAACCAACCACTGCCCGTGGAATTTGATCATACAGGAAAATAATTTAAAGCTGTGGGAGAAAATAGTCAATTATTTGTTAGAGCATTATTCAATCATGTTGCCACTGCTCCTTTTGATTATCCCTACTGGGAAAAAGTCCCTGATACGTTTAAGATATCATTGTTTAATTTTCTGGAGGCGAGTATTATGTAGTCTTTTATTTGTAATTTAGTAATCATAACTTTTATATATTTCTAACTATTCTGTTTTCCAGGAATATTTTAATTTAGAAGCTTATCGTGGTTCAGACCATTGGCATGGAATCCAACTTGGTATCCATATGGATTGCCAGCGAGCATTTCGAGATAGAAAATATAATATGAAACAATATTTCTTAAATCATGGAGGCTATGATAATATTGAGCATATTTTAAATAATCCACCTGAAGGTCAAAGTCGGGAGTCATGGGAGCGGGTGGTTGAGTTTCTCTCAAGTGAAGAACATAAACGCCTTTCTGAAAAAGGCATAGAGAATAGGGCAAAACAACTCTATCCAAGTCTGCATGGTAGTCGATCATATGCTCAAAGACGATATCTTCAAGTAAAAAAACATATAGTATTTAATTATGTATTATTAATTATTTTATGTTATTATGAATATTGTTTTTAATAGGAGCAACAAACCGGGACCCCAAGTTACATCGAAACGTGGAGGAGGTCGCATTACAGAGAAGGGTCAGGATGGGTCAACCAAAGGGCAGAAGAAGATTGGATAAGTTTAATATGTTAAGAATATTATTATCATATGTTCATATGTATTTAATATATATGTTTGGTGATCTTAAAAGTTGGGAATTTTATGTTATATTTAGTTATGTTTATATCTTGAAAGTTGGGAATTTTATGTTGGGAATTTTATGTTATATTTAGTTATAATTTTGGATGGTTTTTTTCTATTTGTTACAGTTATGCTGTCGAAATTTCATAAACATCTTAATACCTTTTCATTTTGATTCTTTAAAATTGCAGGCAAAAATTGAAAATCAATACGCCCAAATGCAAATGGAGGCGGGAGAGTCGCGCCGTTAATGAGATGCAATGTTTAGAGCTTGCATTAGGAGAAAGGCGTGGTCTTACGAGAGGTGTTGGACGAAATTAAAAATATCTCTCGTTATGAACAATCAAGTGGATCATCACATCCGAATGAAAAAATGGAAACACTAAAGCAACAAATGCGAGAAATGCAAGAAAAGATGAATGAATTTGAAAGAAGAAAATATAATCATAATAACAACGAAGATGATGAAGATGATGACAATTAGGAAGTTAATTTGTTAGGTTTCTAAAAACTTAAGACATGTTTAGTTTGGTACTTTTGTCTTGTTTGGTATGTACTTAATTAGAATTGTTTGATCTACGTTTAAGTATTGATAATGTTTAGGTTTTACTTCTGCGTATCTGATTTGGGTAATTATTTAGGTAAAAAACCTGAAAAAAATCAAAATTTAAATAATAAATAATTTAACCAGATACCCTATAGCGACGACATGTCGTCGTCATAGATAAAAATAGAAAATAATTTTATTAATTTAATATTTTATTATTTACTAAATCAAAACACCTATGGCGACGACATGTCGTCGCCATAGGGTCGACGGGTTAGATATTTTATTTTAATTTTTCAATTTAAAAATTGGGGAAAAATTTATCGCGACAAGCCTATCGCGACGAAATGTCGTTGCGATAGGTGATAATGGCGACGAGGTTTACGCCGACGACTATTTTTGACCTATTGCGACGGAACTACGGATACTACTGTGACAACCCGAAAATTTTTTTTTATTTAATATAATGATCATGAAAATTTACAATTTGTTTTTATGTTTTTATAATAAAAACAATAATAATAATAATGATATTATTAAAAATAATAATATTAATAATGATAATAATCATAACAATAATAATAATAATAATGTTATTAACAAAAATAATTTATAAAAATTATTAAATTTAATTTATAAGTTCAGGGGGGATTCTGTAATTTTTGAAACTTAATTTAAAAACTTTAAACATAAATAAACAATTAAGCAAACCACAGGGACCATTCTGTAAATTTATTAAAACCCAACCCCCCATCCCGTCCCCTTCGAAATTCCGGCGACCGGTTTCCGGCGACGCTCCGGCGAGAGCCAAAATCGTCCAACAAACACGGTTTTTACCTAATTAAAGTTTCCAACACATTTTAGTGGGTGAATCGATCGTGGGGAAACTTTCCAATTAAGAATTTGTAGTGCAATTACCACTAATCCCGATTATCTATTATCTCGGCCGACCACCCACCAATAACACGCACTATGCTGTAAAATAATCAGAATAATCATGTATATAAGACCATATATCAGTTCCTAATCGAATGCACCATTCTAAACCATCTGAAACACAACCAAACTTCTCAAATTAAACACCTCTATCGCGAACCTGCAACTCAATTGAAACCTTACTTAAACGCGTTATAAACCTAAATTAACAGAGGGTTATCTACTCTTAACACCTATAGAAGCTGCCTATGCGAGAAATTCGATTATAATCATCATTTGAACATCGATTCAAACCCATCTTGGTCGCGACCTGTTCATCGAGCATTGGTCATCGATTCGAACACAAAACAGGTAATTGAGGGTGTCCACAGACTCGAAATCACATAGGGATTAAAAGCCCTATGTTTAATTTCATTATTAAGATCATATCGGGGTTCAATTTTGAATCAAACGAACTAGGGTTCTTGGTTGGAAAACAAATGTTAAAGAAAATGGAACCGGCTTTTAAACGCGGGTGAGCCCTTGGCTCAGTGGTTTGGTGCGTGTGGGATGGAACCGGGGGTCACGGGTTCGAACCCGGCCCCCAACATTTTTTTTAATAGCTTTTTAATACTTTTAAAAATACAGAAAAATTCTGAAAAATTATAAAAATAATTTTTATAACTTTATTTATTTTAGAAAATAAATAATTATTTTTTGGAAATTTATTTCTTTAAAACCTTATTTATTTATTTATTTAAATAAATAAAAACATATGTAATAAATTGTAATTTTATAAAAAAAATAGATTTTTAATAATAACTTAAATCATTGAATCATTAATGAACACCATATTATTTTTAATTATGATAAATCATAATAATTGTTTAAAATCCTTATTTATTTATCTGAATAAATATTACATGTGTTATAAATTATTAACCATATAAAAATGGATTTTTAATAATAATTTAGACCATCACAGTATTAATGAACAATATATTATATATGGATAAATCCTAATAATATAAATACAAATTAGATTTTATAAATTTAAATATCTATAAAATCTTACAAAATTTAATATAAACGTACATGTTTAAATAACGTTTACAATTTATTTAGAATATAATGATATGTTAAATCATTATTTAAATTTTATATAAATCTTTAATTATTAAAGGATTAATAAAGATAATTAAATGATTTAATGTTTATAACAAATTCCGAAAAACCAAACCCTAGAACAATTAAACACCAGATTATGAATTTGTATTTAATTACTTATGAGAATTATAATTCCTTAGGAGGAATTTACTAGCTTATCAACATCACACGAGAACTGAGGTGAGTTCAAGCCCCACTGTTTTACTAAATCTCTTTTGGGTGAGTTCATGCCCCTCTGTTTTACTAAATCTTTTTGGGTAAGTTCATGCCCCACTATTTTATTAAAACTCTTTTGGGGGAGATAGCATACTGGTAATGTTACAAACGTTTTCATTATATATTTAAGATGTGTATGATATTAATATAGTGCTGTTTATCATTATAAAAGTCCTCACACTTTCGAATTGTTAATATTGGATAGCGGGGAAACTTGGGTAGTACTACTGGGTCTGACGAGCCCCACCTGTGTGACTCGAGGTCAGTCGGGTGCAATTTGTCCTATGAACATTTGTCACGATATGACATCGTGGCTGGAGGCAAACATAACACAGTCAGCTTCAATGTCGAAATCAATATTTAATATCGTTTGTGAATGGGCTAGCTAGCCATTACAATGCACATGCTTAAATATACGCTATTGTTAAACTGTGACGTTTAACTGTAAACTCTTGAACTGATCAACCGTTGGGTTGATACACGCTATGGTTAAACTGGGATGTTTAACTGCAACTCTTGAACTAATCAACCATTGGGTTGATTACACTTTTGTTACACTGTTATGATTAAACGCAAACTCTTGAACTTACCAACCATTGGGTTGATATACACTTTTGTTAAACTGTTATGTTTAAACGCAAACTCTTGAACTCACCAACCGTGTGTTGACTTTTAGTATGCTATTCTCAGGTCATTAAATCTGGACTGCTGTTAGGAGCACTACACGGGTCAAGCATGCATCCTAACGCTTAAACAATGATTTATATGTTTATCTTTATATATTTTGGGTTTGTTTATTTTGTTAAACGCTTCCGCATGTATTATAAAGTTTGAACTTTGGTTTGTTATGTTAAACATTGCATATAGAGTCGTTCCAAGTAACTATTCACTGTGATCCTGGTTTGTTCACACGCCTCGCGGTAGAATTCCGCACGTGGATTTTGAGGGTGTGACAACTACCTCTATCGCGACGACATGTCGTCGCCATAGGCTATGGCGACGACAATTGGCATCTATAGCGACGACATTTGTCGTCGCGATAGGATAAAAATCTTGTAGTGAATTGATATAAAAAGTAGACCAAGCATGTGGTTGCAACATTTTCAACTTGAATCACTTGCTCTAAAATGAGGCAAGTAAATGCATTACTTCATCAAGCACTTGATAAAATCTATCACAAATTCAAGAAAAAACCGCTTACGTCATTTTCCTAAAGTTCTTACTAAAGGACGAAAAACTATCAAAATTTGACAAATCATAAACATAAACAAAAGGAAAACCTTTTCTGTCAAACCATAATGCATTAGCTCCGGGACGAATTTTTGGTTTTTGGGTGAAATGACATCAATGTGAGCTGTCGTTCCTTTTTGCCCAGCTATAGCGATGACAAGTCGCCGTTATAGCCAAACCTGTCGTCGCTATAGGTAACAAAACGACGTCGCCCAATTAAATTGCTGCTTAAAAATATAAAGGTCTATAGAGGCGACATGTCATCGCTATAGCCTACAAAAGTCGTCGCTATAGAGTACTATATTTTTTATTTTCCTTGAGTATTAGATAAAAAATAAAAATAAATAAATTATACTTTTAGCGACAACATATCATCGCTAATAAATTTTCATGAGGGCGGGTGTATTTCCCTCCACCGCATCAAACTCTATTACGATGACAAATCGAAGCAAAAGGCGACATGTCGTCGCTATAGCCTAGGCTATAGGGACTCCTTTTGTTGACATTATAGATGTCGCCTCTATAGGCTCAGTTTCTTGCAGTGTTTCATTGGCTCATTGGTTGTACTCATAAGATACCCAAGCGTAAATTAAGCTAATACATGATAGATGGTCTCGTAACATTGTACTTGATTTGGTATTTTAGACTAATAATACACAAGTGAAAAATAAATGTAAGTATGCATTTTCGTATCTTAATCAAGACCAATACTATTAGTTTTCTTAGAAATTACAACTGTTTAAGCTTACAAGATTTAAAAGTCGTCTTCAATTCGAAAGTCTTATAAATATTCCTGTAAAAAAATAAAAAATAAAAAAAGTTCTTATACAACTGTATCGATCTTTCATAAAAAGTATGAGAATTAAAGTATGTTTTATATGCATTTTCTTTCAAAATACTTTATTTCGTCATGAGATGAAAGTCTCTTTTATTCTTTTAAAGTTGATCTTTTCTTCTCACTAATATGTATTGACCATCTAAATATTAGAACGTAAAAAAAATGATTACTAAAAGTATACAATAAAGTTTATACCTTTCTATATTATGCAAGGGTTAAAACAAAAGGTATGTTATATATTCATCAGTTTTTAATAAAAGAAGAAGAAAACTATAAAAGAAGAAGAAGAAAACTATCCTTTTCAAATTTATATTCATCAGTTTTAGACGTACAAAGAAATGTTAACGAGTGATGTGTTGACACGTGCCACAAGAGCACCCAATTAGATAATGGATTTAAGGTTTTCTTGTATGAGATGAAATGAGAACCGTTGGATCGGTGGTGGACCTATCATTGTTACGATCGCTTCATAATCCACGAATCCCGCACACGTACCACACCCTGTTCTCTTGTCTTCTCCACTACTATTACAATTCTTTTATCTTTTTCTTTTCATTTTTGTAGATTTGAGAGTAGTTTTCACATCTATATTGATGATTAATTAACACAGATTTGTTAACACAATAAACGTTAAGGCATATGATTAAATATGTTTACGTTTGAGTTATACGGGTTTGTGTCACAAACAACTCGACATGATTATGACGTGATTAAAGTCTGTTTATATATTCTAATCTTTGAGATAACTAAATATGAGACTTTTATGTGTATTTGTTTTTGAATATGTAACAAGTTTTTCTTGAAGGATATTATTATTGTGGATTGTGATATTATATTATTTTGTTATTGGTTAATCATGCTAAATGTGCTTATGTGCATGTATTAATCTTATCGTGTCTGATCCCACTAAAACCCTCACTCCGAAAACCATTTTTGTACATGTAAAAGATGTATCTGCAACTAGAGTTCTCGGTGCAAGAAACCTTTCTATCCGCTAGAATCGTACTAACTAGCTTTGTTGTAAGTGGATGTCAACGAGTGTGTATGTTTCTTATTTTGAAAATGGAGTAAATATGTTTCCTTTAACATTTTTTTAAATTTATTTGTATACATCAGAATGAATATGGCTTCGAACCACCGGTAGAAAAAGGCATATAATTTTTGTTCATTTGTGCCACCGAACTAGGGATATGGTATTTCAAATAAGTGAAGCTACTAATAACGAAAAATTAGTGTTTAAATATGTCTAATAAATAAACATTCTAAATATGTCAAAGCTTGTTAGGTTGTGATTTTCAATAACATATTTATAGTTTTCTTGTTGTCAAAATAATATATCTTACAAAGTAAAGTAAAACTATATTGGAAAGCCTTTAAAAAATAATTCAGCCTTCAATTTGATATGCTATGATAACTTTTATCCTACTCGTATAAGGTTCTCAATGACGAAAATCTTTTATCCGTACCGGTTGCAGTATCACAATATTAAGTATAGAAACTAATTGTCGAAGAGATTACAATTTTCTTTCACATGCAAAGTACTCCTTCAAGTTAAAAATATATAAAACTTGTATCATAAAACCTACAACATTTTTACATACTCTGAGTGAGATTTAAACACAACACCTTCATACTTTTAATTGTTTTGGGTACTTCACATGTTAATTAAACTAAAGATTATTGTTAATTGATTCAATTTTTATATCAGCAAAATAAAATGTGTCCCGAAAGACATACCGACAGTTAAATCCTACGAGATGTAGACATAAACGATAAGTAGGAGTAGATTAGAAATTATTATTTATTTGTGCGATTTTGTACAATTAATGTAAGAAAATAATTCATCACGTAGTATTTTCACATCATAAATACATAGTTATTATAATAATAAATAGAAATACAAACCAACCGTACGTGATGTTACTTGATGGTGTAGGATAAAAACTAGACTAGATTCCATTAAAACTTAAGTTGATAACTGTATCCATATTTGTGTATAACTGTATGAGCAAAAGCAATCGTGTATCACAAGTGATACAAAAAGCTTCAAAAGCCTGTGAATTTCAGCAGCAGATTCAGTGATTCAATGGGAAGAGGAAGAGTAGAATTGAAGAGAATTGAGAACAAAATCAACCGTCAAGTCACCTTCGCAAAACGTAGAAATGGACTGTTGAAGAAAGCTTACGAACTCTCTGTTCTATGTGACGCTGAAGTTGCGTTGATCATCTTCTCCAGCAGAGGAAAACTGTATGAATTTTGCAGTAACTCGAGGTATGAACCTATGAATCACTGAATCAGTGTGTGTGTGTTTGGATCGATGTACATTTTGTGCGTTTAATATGCTTTTTGTAGATCTAATTGACGGAATTTGTGATTTGTGAATTGTGAATCTGATTTGCTGTTTTGGTGAATGTATCGGCCTTTATAGACCTCGTTGAGTGTTTTGTTGTGTAGATCTGCAAGTGGAAAGCCATGAAAAGAAGTTTTTTCATTCTCTCTCTACATTTCTATATTAACGCATCGCCATTTTTGCTCTTGTGGTTTGATCGATCGTGAGTTTGTTATCCTATTGTAGCTTTCGATTTGTGCAGAAGTGGAGTGGTTTACTTCTTCTTCGTGTTGGTGAAATTTGTACAAAACTTCAAAAGGAATTTCTCATTGTTTCAACCTGAGTTTTCATTTCATGAGAGAATATTTTCTCTCTCATGCTTTCGTTGTGTTTCTTTTTGTTTTGACTCGATTTGTAATTAATATTCAATTCATTTATCATGTTCTCAGATGATCAAGTAGGTAAAGCTGAGATCTGCTTACTATCTTGTCTCTTAGTTGAGAAATTCTTTCAGATATCATGTTTCCAGCCCTAGGGTTTGCTTTGGTTACTGTAAATTGTTTTTCTTTTTTCCTCTTTTTTTTTTTTTTTTCACTTTGGTCTTTGGTTGATTTTCTGAGAGTTCTTATTAATAACACTAAACATTTCAATCTATGGAATTGATGGATGGAAGTTGTTGATGAACTTCTTTCAACCATACTAAGATTATAAAACTCATCAAACATTTAAGTTCATGCTTATAATTTGTTTCAATTTAGATCTATTTCTCTCTATTTCTTGGGGTTGTTAAGGTTTCTCCTCATCTCACCACACCTTTCTCGATATTATCTCATATTATTATGAAGTGGGATTAGCTGGGTACGTTTGTTGTCGTTTCATTTCCGTTTGTGTGCATAGCTTCTATTTTGAATAGTACGATGCATAATAATTAAGATATAATATAAGTATTTTAGGTTATGAAACGGTCTCTATATCTCTCAACATAGAGGAAAGACTCATCATCACCTATCCTTTCCAGACCCTGCTTTTTAATGGGATATATGAACCGTTTGTTTGTTTATTTGTATGGGCAAGATGAACCGTTTTTCGTTATTCTTGTCACTTTGTGTCATGTATCTTCGCTTCATGAATTTTACCCTTCCACACGTGTCGGTCTTTCCTCCTTTCCTACAATTTTTCTACAATTTTTATATGATAGAATTGGAGAATAAAAGCAAGATTTTTTAAAATCTAGAGGGGATAATTTCCTAGGGATACATTCAAACATCAGATATCAGGAGACATATTCTAAAACTTTCACTCGGTCTCTTAGTGGTGCAGTTGATGTTGATCTCAGTTTCACTTCATTACCTTATATAATTGAATTCCAAATATTGACATTGACTCTAGTTGAAAAGCTTGAAATGAAATATATTCCTTGCTTTCATGATATGTTGCACACTAGCAACTTTTGTAACTTTTGTCACAGCTATCATTAAACTTTATGTTCATTTACATGGACACAGAGTTTGAAATGTTGAAATTTTATTAAAACTATTTGTGATAGCCTATCAAATTTCTATTCTATTTCAACTTTATCTTCGTTTGTTAATTAAGTGTAATTATGCTTATTGTTCTCTCAGCATGCTTAAAACACTCGAGAGGTACCAAAAATGTAACTATGAAGCACCCGAGTCGAATCATACCGCAAGGGAGGCATTGGTGAGTGTTCTTATTTCTATGAACTATTTTATGCTCTTCTTTCTGGCAATCCATTTTGATAGATTGGTATTCTGTAGATTTGTTCTTTTCTTTTCTTTAAATGAATAAGTTTTAACAAAATCTGAATAAATACAAGAGAATGATATGATGCCACACAAAACCCTATGAAAACTATGGAAATAAACATAAATTGAAGTTAGAAATATCTCTAAGAATACCATAAAATAGAGAGAATAACAAACCAAAAAAGTCCTGTCATAGATTGATATATACATATATACATACACACACCTCTATTTAATGCAAAATTTTGCCGTAGTAAATAAAAGAAGATATATTCCCTGAAAAGCGTTGAACTTGTCATTCTATTTTGTGGACACCAATAGCTTCAAATCCTTTGGTTTTTACTTGGCTTCTTTTATTAATTTAGTGATCCTTGAAACCTTTTTTTCTCCTTCCATACCAAGTCTCAAACTTGCTGTAGTATGGCTTGTACTACATGTGTCAATCACCCAGAAACCAACATTCGGCTTTTCAAGATTCTCATGATAATCAAAAGTTATCGATCTTGTCCTTTGGCATCGAATTCTTCTCTTTTACAAACTGATATTGAACACAAAACTTTAACTACTTTTCTAAGATCGAAGAATACTGAAATACCCATCTGGTATCACAAGATAAATAACAAACAGACATACAAAGTATACTTCACACGCAGCTAGCTATAGATAGGATTGAGAGTGTTTAAGGAGATAAATATATGATCAATATCTTTATATTTATCAATTTTATGTCTTTGCAGTAAGCAGTTCATCAAAATTAGCTTGATATGATCCATAACTGTATTAGCTAGATCATTTTTCCATGGTATACTTTAGAAGTTTCTTCTAGAATAGTTGACTTAGTCAGTTAGTCAACGGAAAGTTTCTTGGGGCTGGGGGCACCAACACTTCTAACTTGCTAAGCTTGATTAGTGTAGTCACATACTTTCAGAATCATCATGAGGATAGTAAAGTTATAATAAAAGCAACTTTTATTGAGGGTCACGTTATTAAAGCAATTGTAACTTCAGTTTTACCCAACACGTATATGAAATTGATACTTGGGTTTGAGAAAAATCTATTGTTCAAACGATGGAACACTTGAAAAACAAACCGATCACAACGAATGCTGTTTTTCTATAGTCTTTTAGTGAAACGGAACTTAACATGAAAATTAAGAAGAAAAAATGTGAAATATATGACTACTCAATAAATCTAAATATTATAGTTTGACAAGAAGGCTCAAATTAATGCAATATGACCAAATTTTGCAGGTTTGTTAACTTAACTAGATTATTCAATATATAAAAGGGTTCAATTTCATTAGTTCATGGTTCTAATATATGAGTGACACGTGCTTTTTCCCTTTGTTCGATTCCCACGTTGCCATGCAAGACCAGCATGAACGTGGCTCTCCTCCATGTTATTTGTTTAGACTTATTGTTATTTCTTTTCAGCTTATGTGTAATTGTTAGTTTTGAGTCATTAGTGAGGGGTAGACGTAGTGGGTATTTTTTCCTTGTAAGCCTATATATAGCCCAAAGTATGTAAACAATGAATGAGTGATAATTACTCCCCGTTATCTCATGTCTCTCTTATCTCCCTTAGGATGTAGGTAGGACTTAGATAGAGTGTCACATTAGCTCCTATCACGACAAAATATTGCCTCGGGTGTGGTGCCGTGTCATGATAAGCAATGTGATGGGTCCTTCCATGACCAATACAACAGACACTTTACAAGGTTTTTGGTTTTTGATTCATTTATTTTATTTTAACCACCAAAACCCAACACTATATCTTATTACGTCCTTTTTTAACCAAAATTCATAATATTCACGTTCACTGTTACATCACTTAGTGAATGTGAGTATGATAGCAACCACTCATGGTACATTTACCTAACAGTATTTTTCATTAGCTATCACTAACCCATTAGTAACTGCCTTAAATACCCAATTACACAACATAGAGTTACCCATGGGTTAACGTGCATCATCTTTTCTAATGATTACACTACATAAAAGAATAGTGAATTTGGAGTTAATTCTGTGGCTGCGATAAGACTTCTTGTGCTACATAAGAAATCAACGAAGGACCTCCAAGAGATACATATCTCTTATTGATCTAGATTTTAGTGCTTAGCTTAATCAGATGCAATTCACAAACCTCGTTTTTCTCGACAACAATAATAAAATAATGATAAAGCATGCAATAACAAAAATACAAGATTATTTTTAATTTACAACAACCAAACTAACAAACTGCACTAGTCATGTGGTCAATGATTGACTCGGTTGTTGGATACTTCATCCTAAAAAATCCGTTTGGATCCAACAATAATGGATCACATGACTAGTTGACTTTGTTAATAGTATAAGAAACATGCATTCTTCATCGGCGTAGTTATTTAACGTTCCCGTAAACTTCTATATTATCTTTTTATTTGGAATCTTATTATGATTTCATTTTTCGTGTTTGCACTAGGAGCTAAGTAGTCAGCAGGAGTATATGAAACTCAAGGCAAAGTATGAAGCACTACAACGATCCCAAAGGTAACAAAACTTGTTAGTATGTTGTGAAACATGTCAAAATGGGTGATATTGTAATGTTCTGATAGCAACTTGAATCACCAGAGTTACCGATCTACATAAACTGATTCAAAATGACAAGATTTAGGTCCCATTTACAACCAAAGATATTATCTTTATACAAAAAGTTTACTTAAAACTTCCATTAGCGAAATATAGTTAAATTTATACAACACATGACCGAATGATCCTATTAACTCCGTGTAAGAGTATTCAAAAAGTTTCCAAACTTTGCCCAATCCAGTCCCACCTAATCCTAATCACGTTTGACCTCCAATGCTGACCTTTGACCTGAAAGAAAGCACACCAAAGTTAGTTTGTATATTATGCTCCCCAACACGTGCACAGAACAAGTGAACACTAAGGGGGAGCTGAGGCCGGCGTAGGCTACGCCCTGCCCATGTAGCCTACGCTGACCCCTGCAATGGCCCTGACAAATCGGGTTGGTTGACCAGAAAACACTTTTATATTCAACACGCAATTCAAATATGATTATGAAAAATAAACTATTTAATTCTAAAGTAAGGTCAAAACTCTGTATAAAGCTACTTAGCCAGCTAGAGGTTGTGTATGGACTTTTGAAACACACTTTCTGATGTGAAGTTCAAACTAACCCATTTTCAACATTTTTGTTGTTTTTATCTGAAGAACCCTTAAATGATTAAACATAACCCAAATCAAATCTAAACAGACCAAAACCATCACTTCTTACTACTCAATGAATGATACCTGATTTGGGTGATATATTATACTAGGAATCTCCTCGGTGAAGATCTTGGCCCTCTAAACTGCAAGGAGCTCGAGTCGCTAGAAAGGCAGCTCGACACATCTCTGAAGCATATCAGATCGGCCCGGGTACTTTTAACATTTAATTTTTATATTCTTTATCAGTGAAATCATATCTTTTCTAAAAAAGCTAATAAATTTTCCATACATATATGCGGTATAGACGCAGCTGATGCTGGACACACTCACAGATCTTCAAAAAAAAGTAAGAGAACAATGCCAAATATAATATCTAAAAATATCCAATTTTATATCGTTTCTTCTTCTACTTCTTCTTATAGTTCTTTTATATCTACTACAGGAGCATGCACTTAATGAAGCAAACTCAACACTGAAGCAAAGGGTATATTAATATGACTTCATTTCATTTTTGGGTTACAACTGCTTGGGCCCATTTCCTTGCGGGCCCTTATCACTTTAACTAGGGCCCAAAAAATGAAAACCATAGGAAATCATGTTAAGCATATAACATAAATGGTACAATTGTATTGCAGTTGATAGAAGGAAATCAAATAAACTCACTCCACTGGTTTCCACACGCTGAGCAACAAATCTGCTATGACAGACAACCTGCACCTCCACAACAAACCGAAGAAGCTTTCTTTCATCCGCTCGACTGTGGGCCCACGTTACACATCGGGTAAGCCCAAAAAATATAATTTGACAAAATCGACAGCTCTCAAATGAATATTGCTCGAAATATAAACATAATTATGTAGCCAGATGGTGAGTCGCTCGCCCAAGAGGGTGAGGTGCAAGAAAACCGCCTTGTTAAGGTGCAAAAAAATTAAAAATAGAATACGGGCTTGAATCTAGTCTTATATAGTAACAAACCAAAATACAGTCTAAAGTAGCTTTAGCCAGCCAAAAACATGTCTAAAACAACTAGTGTTGACTTGTTCACATTGTGCTCTGCACGTTGTGTGCGCTTAGCGTCTTCGACTATCTAGATTTCATGTCCTTTGATTTATCCCTATCTTAGCTGATTATGTTTATTTGACTCGATAAACACAACCCAATTTGTTTAGCTGACAAGTCAATAAGTCGAAATTGACATTTCTAATGTTTTTCATCAAATTATAGGTACCAAATGGATCCACTAACAGCGTCAGAAGCAGGGCCAAGCATGAATAGTTACATGCAAGGATGGTTGCCATGTTAAAGAGTAATATAACAATATTGATTAGACCTTTTGGCATATATAAAAAACTCAAGGTGTGTTTAATCCTTATCGTAAGTGATTTGGTACAAACAAATTTAATGTTGACAGAGCTATATGTATATTCTGAAATTTGTAGTTTTATATTCTACCAGTTCAAGCAACAGTTTCACTATATATTTTAATTGCAATTGTAGCTTAACAAAAAACGACTTTGAATTATAATTTTCTCTTAAATAATGGTGAAATATTTATAAAAAAATTTGCTTAAGATAGCGTGTGCGCATCAAACAGTTTTAAGTCTTCAATTCTACGTAGTTGCCCTTGTGAATCTATAAAAAATTACAATAATTATATGTTTGAATTTTTTAAATATGCTTGAATTATTTCAATATAATTGTTGACATAATTATCAATTAGGTAGGGGACATATGAAACGTGTGAGCATCAAACTTATACATCATAATTATTCAAACAATGACGGATGGATCTACACTTTTCACTTCAATTCACTTTTGAAAGTCGTGTGCCTAACTTCTTGTGGTTTTTTTTTTTTTTTGAAAAGAGCCTAACTTCTTGTGGTTATTATGGGTATACATAATACTATTTCTCTTTATTCATATAATTATATTAAAAATTATTATAGTTTCTCTCTTATTTAATTTAATAATATTTTTATACCATTATCATTATTTTTTTCCGCTCTCCTCTACTCACAATCACTTTCAGAAATATTAAAAAATTTATAAGGGTTATACATTGATTCATTAAATATACCAATCAATAATAACATTTTCTCTCTCTTTCAGTCACAACCACTCAAAATCATTTCATATAATATACCAAATACACTCACATATTTTTAAAGATTTCACTGTGAATGTTCTAAGCCAACTAGGTTGTGTAACAATACAAAATTACACCGGATCAATTTGACACAATTAAAATGAAGGATCAGCTCATACAATACCGTATTTACATTTTTTTTTCACTATCACTTTATCCTTTATATGTTAAATTAGATTGTGATCTATTATCAAAAATAGCTGTTGGTAATTCTAAATCCAATTTTTTAAAAATAATCACCTTAATAAACCAGTTAATAAATCCGGGCTATAACATTATAACTAGAACTAAACCTAGCAAACATTTCACATAACCATCCCGGTTGGGTTTTAGTTCAATTTAATAAATTCAAACGATTCATACAGATTTTTAGACACCAATTTCTACATGAAATTTTAATACTCCTAGAAACTTATATGTTCCAATACTTTTTCAATAACCATTGTTCACATAACGTTTCTTTTTTTTTAACGACAAATCTATTCTACTTCTACTCCTAAATTATATCAAGTTATACCATGTATGAGTTTGAACCCAAAACCTCCTCTCTAAAATGCAAAGGCTATACCAAATAACGTTTATATGGACAAGCATGTAGAGGAAAAAATATATCCATTTGACTTTTCAAATAAATTAAATGAAAAAATAGAACATATAAAAGTAGACTCGTTGGGCCACGTCATCTCACCATCGTAACCGTGAGATCTGCAAGTGAATAAAGTTAGATAAGGTTGTACGTCATCGCCGACTCTGCTCCAACATGTCTGGCGCGTTTATCCACGCTCCGTTTCTTATCCAATCCGTTTCGTCTTTAAAAACAATCAAGTTACTCCTTGTACTAATCATCAAGTTACATTTTTGGCATGTAAATATATTCAAATGCTTTTGTTATGACAATATTGTTTTTTCTCGTTTATTCTAAAGCCTAAACTGTTGATTTTTTTTCTTCTAACGGCTAAATAGAATACTGACATGATACTTGCGTATTATAAATTATCTTTATTACTCGAGTACGAAACTTTGAGTGCATTATGCTAGCACGTCCCTGACTGGATACTTGTAAATCAGTTTGTGCTCATCAGTCCCAAACTTGAAACCACATTTAAGAGAAACTAGTAACACACTTTAGGTGAGAAATTTTTCTGGCCCAATCTAGAGCCCTTCATTATTTATTTAGTTGGCTTAGGTGGGAGTTAAACCCAATGTAAAGCCTCTTATTTAATGAAGTCTGAAGTTATCTCATGTTAACCACCTTTTGTAAGAATCATTGGTTAAAATATCGGTTAAAATGCATGTGAATATGAATTATGTGTTCTTATGTTTTAACATGAAATGACAAATATGCATGTGAACTATTTGTTGTTTTAGTTTTTGAAAGGCGTTCTTTTCTACCGGTTCTTTAACAAATGTGTCCATTTACATTATTAGTATAAAACTAACAATAAAAAGAAAACGAGGAGACTAAAATGATATATTGAACGTCTTTTAATTGTTAATCAAAAATTAGGTCCATCGATCCATTTGACATGGAAATTTTCACTGATTTACTCAAATCGAGGTTATTTAAACCATACTTACTATAAATAGTCAACCTAATAAAACTAAAACACTTGATAAAAGTTAGACAAGTCATCCAAACTAATTCAAATGTACTAAACCTACTAAATCACTTATTTATACAAGTGAGATATCATTTTACACTTTCATAACATTTCTCTAAAGCTTAAAAAAAACATACCATATAAATAGGTAAGGTTATGGATCAAAACATTTCATCACATCTAAATGTCGTAATGGATCATAACAATACAACATGATTGTTCTTTTTTAAGCAAACAAAAAGAAACACATCCGGTAAAAACTTTACTCATAACATTATAGTCTAGAAAAGTAAGACGAAAACAAACATTACTTAACGCTACTTCCAGATATCCGACTTAAAAATTGAAATTTGATGAATATTATAGGGGTTAAACTTGTATCATACTTTATTATTCTACGTTATCTTGTTCCAATTCTATATTTAACATCATCATCCCCACGAGGATAACCCCGTCATAAATTCCCCCAAAATTTCCTTTCAAATCGTAACTTTCATCTATTCAAATCTTCCATTTTTTGATCTTCAATCGAACCACAGACCTCAAGCAATCACCACTGCTTTCAGATGAATTCAATTCAACAAAATTGACAAAAAACCATCAAAATTCACTCAAAGTATCGCATCAAATTCAATTTCACCCAATTGCCTGAATTCGCACCAACAATTCGTTAATATCGAGTGTTATCGCTCATTGATTTGCGATATTCGGATCTCAATTCTACACAAGATGATGACGAGACAACATCAGCACGATCAGCAATCTAGGGTTTTCTACGAGTTATCTGCGATGATTCTTAACCTAATCCGATACCCTCCGGTGCCGATTCAGTTCTCCGACGAGGTTTCTCCGCCGTCGCGGCGGCAGCAGCGGCCGCCGGCGCCTCTGTCGCAGATAACGCCGGCGGGATTCGCGTCGATGTTGTTGGGGATCTCGTTGGCTTTGATGCTGTGTGGTTCAATCACTTTCATCATTGGGTTTTTGTTGATGCCGTGGGTTCTTGGGTTGGTTATGTTGTTTTATGTCGCTGGGATTGTTTCGAGTTTGTCGATGATTGGTAGGGCGATTTTCTACTATACTCTGGCTCCATCTTCACCTAGAAAGAGTGTTACTGGTATGATTTCATTGTTGTTTGTAGAATAAGATTTTAGTTTTGATGATTTTTCTTGATTTGTAGCAATGAATTGGGTAAGATTTTTAAGAAAATTTGGAACTTGAACAGATATGCTTAGTTTACATGGATATAATCTGTAATTCTTGTGATGATGTATGATTATATTCTTGATTTTTTATCTTTGATATCAGTTTTGTTGTTTTGACAAAGTGATATGAATAAGAGTATGTGTATCTAAGTGTGTTCTTATCCCATTTATAATTGTGTTCTTATTCCAATTGAAAAGTATTTCATTATTGTTTTCCATTTCTGTTGTTGATTTTGCATACATGTTTGTTTCAGAACCAATAGAAAAAACTTGTATGCAGGGCATAAAAGATAATAGAAATAGTTACCTAACGAGGTGGTGTATGACATTCAAAGCAGTATGTATAAATGCCTTATGCGGGTCTCATCGTTTCATAATCGAAGTAATTACTTAGCGTTCTAGTGTATCACATTTAAAGCAATATGTATAAATGGGTAATGTTGTTCTCATAGTCGTTCTCTTATTATTGATTCTAAATGAATGTGCTTTGAGGGAGAGAGATTGTTTTGGATCCTTTTGATTTTGAAGCTGATTTTTTTTATCTATATCTAGTATCATAGAAGAATTACACTGAATGACGTTTATAAATAAATAAGTTACAATTTTTAATGAGATGGGGTGTGTATTTTCAAGATATGCATGCTTTATAAGCATTCTCGGCACTCTTTAGTTGTCAATATCTTCAAACTTGATGGGGGACCATATCAGTATTGGTTTGTTTTTTACTATAAAATGTCAAACCAGTCACTTCCATTTATAACAAGACCATGGTCAAGATAGAAACTGTCTTTTTTTTGTTTTTGGTTATTGCAAGAAAGTTTTACGAGAAAAACTTAAAACATGTTTTATCATTTCCAAGTTCAGAAGGATTAATGTTTTATATCTTGATGTTGCAGCTTGGAAACTGTTGTGACCAGTGAGCGCGATCATTGAAGCGTGCAGAAAACAGTTGAGGAGCACCAAGAATGTTGATTCTGAGCAGGGTGTGCAGAAGGTAAATGGAATGAGACTTGAGCTCCTTGAAGTATTACTGCATGGAGGGTCCTAGGATGTTGAGGATTATTTACATAAACTCATACAATACTTTTCTTTTAAGTTTTAGATTTTATTTTTTTTTATATAAGGGTTGGTTCTTATGGAGTTATGGGTGTGCATTCTTTACTTGCGGAAGCATATGGGTGGTGTCCAAGGTGAATAGTGTGTAAAAGCGTAAACATGCAGGTGGTGCTGCTGTTATTATGGACTTGTGTCCTATGTTCTTTCGTGCTTCTAGTCATAACTCTTAATCTGCAATGATTTGATGTATTTTATACACATTCTTTATGGTTCAATTTGAATTGCATGTCAAAATTGTGTTATAAACCACAATTCTTGAATTATTACTCTTTTATCTGGAACGAGGATTGGATCTGTTGATCCATATCCTGCTTCCAAATAGAAATCATCCATCCAATCAAAACATGACACGTGGTAGCCATTTGTTTTGGAATGTTTGATGAACTCGCACAGTAAATGAAAATTCTAATCTTGGAATCGATTATATAATTTAAGAACTTGATTATATAATTTAAGGGATGGAGATAATATGGAGTCGATGGTGAATAAAAAAATTATACCTTGATCATTATAAGCTAAAAAAACAGTTCTAAAACTGATCAACTACAAATCAAAAGAAGATAACATGTCCTCTCAAATAAGCTATAGAAAACTGGTATGAAAAAAGATGGATGAGGCATCAATAGAAGGCAGCATGCTCTTATCAAAGAATCCTTAGAATATTAGTATGAAAAAAGATAGCATAACACCAAACTATACTACACATGATCAAAGCCACAACAAGTATCCTAAAATGAGGACATAAGCATGCCATACTAAGAACTTCATTATCTTTCTTTAAAGTTTTGTTTATGATCATTACTCTCTATGATAAATGAATTATGAATGCATCTATTTGTATAATTAATGTGGTTTTATAGCATCGCACCATTGTTTCTTTTAGTATGATTATTACCAGAAATTTGATGTTAAAAAAGATGGCCTGGCACCATTGTTTCTTTTACTTCTAAAAACCGGTATGAAATATTATTAGAAAATTGGTGTGAAAAAAAGATGGCATGGCACCATTGTTTCTTTTACTTTTAAAGTTTGGTCTATGATTATTCAATGGTATGATAAATGCATTAGGAATGGACCTATTTGTAAATTAGATGTCATTTACTTCTTATATATTAGGTTTAACAGAGTGATGCCTCTCTCATATCTAGATTATGATAGTCTATTTTTTTCGTTTATTAGGAATCAGTATAAATTGGAAGTATGGCGCAAGGTCAGCAATTGTTCGAATGAAACATTCAATTCTTGGGATATGAGCGTAAAGCCACTCGACTATCAGAGTATAGTATTACAATGGCACAAAAAGAAACAAAGAGCACCGTTATAAACAGATTATATTTGTTTTTGGTTTTAGCATTTGTTTCATATGTTTGTTCATATTATAGAGAAACAAAATCATCTCTCAAATCAACTTCTACAAGCAAGAAGTGTTCAAGATGAGCGTTTGAATCTTGCTTACATCAACCCGAATCTGAATGCAACACGTTTGCGGGTGAATGGATTTGTGTAGATGGATGCTAATTAGAGTTGACTTCATGAATGATATGATCCAACAACTAGTTAATAATGATTTTGTACTATGATGTTCGATCTTCAATTATGAATAAAGAAACTTGCTTTTATTTCATCTTGTTACATGCCTGATACTTGATCGAGCCGTTGTATTTAATAAGTTTGAAATCTGAAATGAGTCGAGTTTGAGTTTATAAAATTAAAAGATAGTTAGACATATAATAATAAACAGTACAAACTAAACATTTACAAAAGATGATTGTATACATGTATGTTGGTGAAAGAGAACATGTACATATAAGTTGCACCATTACTATATATGAGAAGAGGCATGAGTTTATATATATTTTTTCTGTTAAAAAACTTTAAAACAAATATCTTTCTTATAACTTTGAGATTATTTATAATGTTATCCGGTTCTGAAACACGTCCAACCGGTCAGCTGGTTGAACTGGTATGAAGGATGGTTCATTAGTTAGTCCAGTTTCCGTAACATTGTTCATAACCACATTGTCCGTTTCACTTAGTTCGTGTCCATTTGGGTAATCAACATCCACCATAAATCTTGACCAGAACCAGTGTTTCTTCCACACAATCACCATTTCTTCAATCGGGATATTCTTTGTTTCGGGCAAGAACATGTACACAAACATGGTCATGACAACAATCCAAAAGGCAAAGAACAGGAAGAGCCCGAATTTAAGGTGACAGAGCATGGTTATGAACGATTGAGCAATCATGAATGTGAAGAACATGTTAACGGAAACATTAATACTTTGAGCTACTGAGCGGATTTCAAGAGGAAATATTTCACTAGGCACGAGCCAACCTAGCGGCCCCCATGACCACGCAAATCCTGCAACCTGTATGCATATGAAGAATAGTACTACTATAGCATACCATTTGGGCAAATCACTAGGGTCACCATTTACTCCAAACTTGATACCTATGAAAACTGCAACTGCAACCTATTCCAAAAAAAAATAAATAAATAAACAACATAAAGTCATATTAGTATGTCAAGATGTATTGCGGAGTTTTACAATAGTAAAACTCCACAATACATCTTGACATGTATGTGGTTAGTAGAAGTGTCAGGTCGCATGACAAACCTGACAAATGAACATTTGAATGCCACCTTCAAGAAAGAGAAATCTTCGACCCCATTTGTCAACACCATAAATCGAAACACATGATGCTAAAACATTTACGATACCAATAATCACAGCTGACATAAGCGAAGCATCGCTACTAAAGCCGATCGTTTTGAACAAAACCGGAGCAAAAAAGATGATCACATTTATCCCGGTCAATTGTTGGAAAAGCGGGATCAATATAGCCATAGTTAGTTGTGGGATGTATTTCTTTTGCCACAAATTGATCCATTGATGTTCTATTTTTCTGGATCTGTCACTTGCATACGTCAAATCATTAAACTCGTGATCGATGTCATCAACCCCTCGGATTCTACGAAGCTTTGCTCTCGCTTCTTCTATTTTACCACGCTCGATCATTGAGTTTGGGGTCTCGGGAAGGATCATTGATGCGACCGTAATGGTTAAAGCGGGGACCGCTGCACCTCCTAGACTAAGCCTCCATCCCAAGTCCCCATCAATATTGTTAACATAGTTGAATACATTAGCCACTAAGATGCCAAGTGTGATTGACAATTGAAAGCCGCTATTGAGTGACCCTCGATATTTGTATGGTGCCATTTCAGAAAGATATAGAGGCACTGACTTAAATTAACAAAAAAGAACATAATAATAAACAAAATTTTATAATAATAACAAAAAATAACATACTAATAAACAAAATTTTATAATAATGAAAAGAATAATATATTCCGGAGATAAACTATGAGAGCGAATTAAAATGAGTATAAAATTTATATCAAAATGTAAATAATAATAATCACGTCGGAAAATTATATTTAGAATTTAATAAAGTTATTCTAAAGTTATAAGAGAGCAACTTGGGTTTGAATAAGATTTATATCAAAGCGTAGATAATAACACTCACGAGACAACGGCGTAATCAAGATTTAATTGAAAATAGAAAAAGTAAAGTCGAATAGTTTATATCAAATGAGATAGAATGTGACCGTCATAAAAACGTATTCGAAATATAAGAAAATATTTTATTCTGAAAGTTATAAAAAAATAAAATATGTTAAAAACAAATTATAAATATTACATTTATAGATAAATTACCAATTATAAAAAATGTCACAGGAGGATAGTTCTTAATATATGTAACTAGGTTAGAACCCATGTATTACATGGGTGGAATAAATTTAACTTTTTAAAATCATTATATTTATAATAGATGTTATCAACCATTAAAGTTAAGAAATAATAAATATTTAAAAATTATAAATGACACATAATTAAGATTAAGATTTAAAATTATATTTTAATATATGTTAGAATTTAGATATTATAATTTAGTAAATGTTAATAAAATATTTGCATAAAAAACTTACATTCTAGATATATAATTGTTTAGCTTATTTACTTAAAATCCTTATCAATTAATATCTTAAAAATTACTTACGAGTAATTAAATCATTCAAACAAAATCATATAAATGATTTTAGAATTTATATTGGAAATTTTTAGGTTGTTTGACTATATTAAGAAATAAAAAATATTATTAATCTAATATGAAAGAAAGAAATACAGGAAAGAAAAATAGAAATTCAAATAAGTAAAGGAGAATATGATTGTAATAATTGTTGAAATTACTTAATTAAAATGTGTATATACGTTTAGTTGGAAAATTCAACACGAGAATGCATAATATTGTATCATGCGTCCTCAAAACCTTAGTTTATTAGAATAGATGATCTTAGGTTCCATCTAGCACCTACATATCAATTAGTTTATGAAAAAGAAATTGTGTTGTTAGATTTCATATGAATTCATCAAGAAAATGTCAAATTTATATATCATTTAAATTTTTTTTTATTATAACTCTTAAATTTAATTATTTTTGGTTTTAAAAAAATAACTTTTTAAAAATACCAATTTTAAATATTTCTTATTTTTAAAAAAAGTCTTATGCTTTAAATAAATTTATTATTTTATAAAAAAATTATTTATTTAGAAATAACATTAATAAATAAATCACTTTATTAATTTATTAAATCAAAAAAGTGTTAAATAGTATTATTAGTAATTAAGGTAATCATTTAATAGGAGAGAGAGGCGGGAATAACAAATGGATGTTGGCTGAGAGAACGACACGTGGCAGATGGGTGGTTTAAGAGAGTGACATGTGGCATAAAAAAACCTTTGTTTATTAGATAGGATAGATGGTAATAGATATTATCTAAACGATAAGTATATTTTTTTTATAAAAAATGATTATAATCTTTTGATATTTTTAAAATGAATATTGATTTTTAGTTCACTCATATTTAAAACCAATTAATCACGTAACGTTAACTCTTACCAGCTAAAAAAAACTAAAGATTAGCCTTTACAAAAACTTTCAAAAATAGTCCTTAAAAACAGTCAATCAAATAAAGACATGTAAAAAACTATGATTTACCCCGTCGACAAGATTTGGCCTATTTTTATTTTTTTTTCCAGAAGGCTAAGATTTTCCCTAAATTTTTTAAGACGACTAAGGGGGCGTTTGGTATGCATGAATTCAATGGAATTCAATGGAATTAGAATATGAATTTCATTGGTCATTGTGTTTGGTTGGTAGGAATTCGTTGGAATTGGAATTTGAATTTTATTGTTAACGTGTTTGGTTGAGAAAGGAATTGAAATTGAAATTGAAATTATTTCTCTCAAATTCCTTCAAATAAAGGATTTCAAAATCCATCCAAACATTGAAGGATTTCAAATTCCGCCGACTCTTGCCTCCACCACCAACCGCCACCTACCACCCCGCTCACCACCGACCGACACTACTGACGACCCCGACTACCGACAACCCCGACCACCGACCGCCAACACCCCCCGCCAACCCTAACCGTCGCTGCCCCCGATCGCCAACCGCCGCCCCTGATCACTAACCGCTGTCGTTGTCCGCCGACCGCCAACCCCGGCCGCCGCCGCCCTGACCGCCGACTCTCGCCCGTCGCAGACAGATCGCCGCCCTCGATCGCCGCCACCGCCACCCACCGACCCCGCGCAACCTCGATGCCGACCACCGCCACTCCTAACCGTCGACCGTCGTTGCTGAACCATGTCTCGACGATGGGAGTTATCGGTTGGTGGCGTTGATTGGCGGCGGTGACGGCGGCGGCGGTCGGTTTTCGTCAACGGGCGCGGTTGGTGGTCGCGGTCGATTGTCGACGGTGGCGGTGGCGGCGGTCGGTGATATGTAGCGGCGATGATCGGTGGTCATTGAGGTTGTGGCGGTTTGCAACGGAGAATAAATTCAAATTCCTTTATAAATGTTTTGTCACTAGAAATGCATATGGAATTTAAATTCCCTTTATAGATTTCAATTCCTTTGAATTCTAAATCCTTTGAAAAATATTGAATTCCAAATACAATTCCTTTGAATTCCAATTCAAATTTCAATTCAAATTCAAATTCCAATTCCAATAAATTCCGCAAAACAAACGCCCCCTAAGAATAAGCACACTTTTTTGTAGACGATTAAAATTTAGCCTAAACAGCTAAGATTTAGCCTACTTTTATTACAGATAGTTAAAATTTAGCGTAAGTTTTGGTAGACCGTTAAAATTTAGCCCATATTTTTTATGTGCAAAAAGTGAAAATCATTTTGATAAAAACATAGGTCAAAATGTCGTGATCCCTCGGTAAATTCTGTGACAACCGATTGATCATACCGTTGCCCATGTTGTATTTTCCGGCCGACTATCATCGACACCATAATGTGCTTACGAATAAAGTTAGACCATTTGTAATGGTTAATGCCCCTTAAAAGGCATTTTCAACCACATAAGCACCAACTCATCATCACTCTTTTAAGCAAAAAAAAATGAGTAATGGTTAGGCCCGTTAATGCCCTTTAATCATTATCTAATTATGACATTTATGATAAATTGTGGTGTTATGGTAGAAATGCCCCCACCTATAACGCATATATATAATGCCCATAGTGATGGTGTAAGGACTTTTGTAAGAATTACCTGATTGGCAAACCCGATACCAAACCCGAGAAGGATACGACCTACGATGAGCATCCAAACGGCCTGAGCAAAGCCGTTAATAATAGCACCAGCGCAGAACAGGACGCCACCAAACAACATAGACAACTTCCGACCAAGTTCACGGGTAACAGTCGATGCCACCAAAGACGACAACGACGCGGCCAGATACAATGCTGATGTGAACATAGTCAACATTTGGCTATTGAACTTACAATACTGGTCCCATGATTTATCAGCCAACTGTTTACGGTAAATTGACGGGAAGAACTTCTTCAAAAATGGATCCATTGAAGTAACTCCGCCTATTTATAACGAAAAAAACAACTATTCATGTTTACTCACTCAAAACCAGTGTTTTCAAGACTCATGTTTGAATGATCATGCGAACCGGGTGGAAACTAGTCCGGTTAGCCTATTTAGTCGAACCACTGAACCTGGTGGTCAAAGATGTTAAGATCTAGAGAAAACCATATAGTTATGTGAAAATCAGATAAGACTAATAAAACCGATCACATAATTTGTAGATTTTTTTCACTGGCTTCTATATATGTATATGTGTATGTATAGAAGGGTATGGATTAAATGAAAACCGTAGCATAATTTTACATATGTGTCACACATAGATTACGTATACGTTACAATGTTTCATTTGACATCGTGTTACGTATATGTAACTCTCTTTTTCTTGTATCTATGTTTAACGTATACGTAATGTATGGTTAAATACTCTTTTTAGGAACCGTCCCCGGAAGAATTAGGATACAATTTCATTTTTCATATAAAGTATACAAAATAATTACGCAAGAAAGAAGATACATAGATGAAATTATCACGCAAGTGTGGAACTATCATGCATAAGATTCATCTCTACGTGCTAATTTCACACAAGAGTATGTTGTCTTGTTTGATAATTCCACCTCTATTTTGTATACTTTGTATGAAAAATAGCTTTGCACTGTAAATGTTCTCTATATACATATATAAACTTTTATAATATTTATGACGTGATTCGGATTTGCATATGGCCAATCCTGAAAACATTGCTTAAAACCCGGAATTAATAAGATCCTAAAATCTCAAAAATACTATAATTACACAGTTAACATGAAAGAAAATCAAGAAAACGAAATTGAAAGGCTTGATATCACCTGAGATTCCGATATCGTAACCAAAAATGAGACCACCCATGGCTGCAACAACGCAAGTAAAGGTGACGAAAATAGTCAGTTTCCCGGGGTAAGCTTCATCACCAACGGGAGCCGCTAGAGTTCCACCGCGAGGCATAACAGCAGCTGTGTTATCTCGTTAAAACTATGTTGAAGAAGCTGAGAACTTATAAAAGGTTTGGAAATTAAAGATGAAGAAATAGAGGATTGTTGTTTAAATAATAAGGGAATCCGCTACCTAAGTTTATCAAAATGTTTATAAAGAAACAAAATAGTTTATAAATTGACATGTTTAACTACTCATGTTATTTATCAGGCCCTGTGAATTTTAGAAACATGACCTAACCTTGTTTAAGGACTTGTAATCTAGCAGTTTGATAGTATATAGTAAATATGTTTATCTCTAAATGGTTCAGAGTCCTGATCCTGTTATATTTAATAAACACTAGTGTGAATTTAAAAGTATGTTTAAGAAGTTTATGAGTTAATTAGTTGTATTTCAAAATAAAAGATAATATAAAACTATATAATATAAAAAATAAGGTGCCGAAACTTTTAAATCTTTGAGAAAGAGAAACGAAGAAACGATTGACATGGACGTGTTTATGGGGTAAAGAAAAATAAAAAGAAAACAAATTGGGTAAAGAAAAATAATAAGAAAACAAAAATAGACTTCGAAGGCTTTGGGCCGCAAAGATCAATTATTTTGGTTTAAAAGACGGATAAGTCTATGAACCGGTTAAACCAATCATTTTCTGGTCATTAATTTGGAGTGTCCAATGGGTAAGGAATAAAAGTCATAGCTACATGTTGAATGGAACCAATGGCATAATGTGTAGTTGTGTTTCTTTAACTATGCATGTTCGAGTTCATTTAAGGATAGAAGAAAAAGGAAATGGAAGAAAAAAAAAGGTTATGTTTTTGGGGTTTTTTATTGGAAGAATAGTGAAAGAAAAATAAGAAATTGTGTTGTCGAGTTAAGGAGAAAAAAGAAGAGAAATTAAGAGAAATTAAATGCTAAAATCAATTCCTTCAAATTGAAAGTAAGTGGAAAGAAGAGTAATGAGAAGGAGGAAAAAGAAAAAGAAAGAAAATAAAATGTTTTCCTTTCACTGTTCTACTTAAGTGATTTTTAAAAGGTAATTTCTGGAAATGTTCTTTTTTTCCATTTTTCTTTTTAAATATCCCCAATTAATTCTTTTTAAAATGTCTCATCCAAAACAAGACGTCAACACCTCTACCTAAAGAAACTGACACCTGTATAACAATTCACTCAAAATCATACACTTGTCCTTCAAAGTCGTTACCTATTTCCATCAAAAAACAACGCTTGTACGTGTATGGTCAGCGGCGCTACTCTAAAATCTATGTTGAGGGCGCCGACGCCTTTATTTTATTTAATGTTTTCGAAAGCGGAAGGTCAAACAAGTACAGGCCCCAGACCACGAGTACACGAGCCTAACATTTCCTTAAAAGTTAGCAGGCGGTCGCCCTTTTCCTTTTCTATAAATAGGTTTTGAGAAGGGTCCTTATAAAGAAACACCCAAAATAATAAACCGACACCCACATATATGCCGCGTATGGGTCCATACGCGGCCCATCCCCAGTGTATAGGTCCATACGCGGCCCATCCCCAGTGTATAGGTCTCGACCATCAATGCACCATTAATTCCTGACATCCCACGTCACATCACTTATTTTATACGGGGTGTATAGGTCCATACGTAACGTATAGGCCTGTGGCATATACGGTAAGTGGGTAGGGTCCACGACTGCTCCACCGACAGCTATACGCGGCATATGGGTCCATACGTCGCGTATAGCTGTCGGTGGAGCAGTCTGGACCTACCCACTTGTCATAAACGCCACAGCCTATACGTGGCGTATGGACCTATACGCCCCGTATGGGTCCATTTTCGTTTTGTATATAAAGGCAGGCAATGCGAACGCATGCGCTTGTCTAAAAAACGTTAAGGTTTGAAATCTCAAATTCATTCGTTCGAGAGTGATGGTTTGATTTAAGATCGCAAAAAATTTGGGTTATGTAGTTCAACATTTTCTTCTAGCAAATAATTTACTCGGTAATATTATATATTCTTACTTCAGTAAGTATTTACATACATATATACATGTATCTGAATTGGATACTTAAGAATCGTTTCGACTGACTCGGGTTCCATCGGTGTTAGTTGGCTACGGTTAAGCTGAATAATGTTTAAGATTTTTATCATAACCGACTAATACCGTGAAACCCGAGTTAGTTGAAATGATTATTAAGTAATCAAGACATTTATGCGTACGTAAGTATGTATATAAATAAAGTAAGAGTTATGGTTTACCTAAAAGTTATTTTCAAGAAATAGTTGAGGCACGTAACCATATTATCTTTCTAAGTCATGCGCATGAACAGTGCTTGTTCATGCGCTTGAACATTGCTCATGTGCCTGAACAGTGCTCATGCGCTTGAACAGTGCTCATGCGCCTGAACAGTGCTCATGCGTCTGAACAGTGCTCAGGAGCCTAAGTCTTGGGCGCATGGTACATGGCAACTATACGTAGGTGTATGGACCCATGCGCCACCAATAGTGCTCATGCGCCCAAAACTTGGGCGCATGAGCACTAAACGTGGCGTATGGGCCTGTACGCCACGTATAGTTGTCATGCGCCTAAGTCTTAGACGTCCCAACTATACGTGGCGTATGGACCCATACACCACGTATAGTTGTGAAATGCCCAAGACTTAGGCACGTGAGCACTCTCAAAATATCACACTTTTTTATTCGTTTATTATGTCGTTTTGGGATGATAACTATTTGTTTGTTGAATATTCAAATGAATATTCAAAAGTTTCGTACGTGGCGGATAGTAATCAAGATGATTCGTACGTTCAATCTTCTTACAAGAAACGATTGTCAGATTTAAACCAATCGTATGTTCCCGATGATGAAGTCGAGTTTTGCCGAGAGTCAAGTTACAACCCGTAACAAAATAATATAAACTTTCTCCCGAGTGATTAAAAACAAACGACGAAAGTATCGTTTGAAATGTCTCAAGAATTTTTATCACTCGATGAGCTAGTCTGTTGTGTTGTTAATAGGGGACGTGATAATGATTACGTCATTATTACACGAAGATCAAAGAAAAAAGAAGGTCAGGTCGTAAAGGTACGGCTTATCTGTGATCGTGGTGGTGAACACAAAAGTAAAGCAACAGTTAGACGATCAGGTAGAAAAAATCGGATGTCCTTTTAAATTAGTAGGGATATACGACAACAAACATCGTTCGTGGAAATTAAAGGTGAGAAGTGACGAATATAACCATGATCCCGCTCAACATATGGAGGGGCACCCATTTGTAAGAAGGTTTTCTCAAAACGAATATAATTTGGTGGAGCAGCTTACTGATCAGAACATGGAGCCTCGTATCATCTTATCAGCTATAAAAACCAAAATCCTAAGAAGTGAAGCCATGACAATATAATTAAATAAAAAGTTACTGCATGTACAATTTGGTGGAGCAGCTTACTGTACGTATGGAGACATTTATGCAGAAGATTTCTATGACTTTACGACAGCAGGGTCGTCGGCTCGATCGAGTTGAGGATCTTATGGATTGGCATGTTCAGCTAGAGATTGCGCGAGCACGTGCTGCTGGTATTTATCCTCCGGAGTTGCCACCGCCTCGACATTACTCCGACTCGCCGTAGTTTTTATATTATTACTATCATTGTAACTTTTATTTGTTATGTATTTAAAAACTTTATTTTTTATATTATCAGTTTATGTTTGTATTATATGTTTTATTGGTTAATTAATATTTAAAATTATCGATTAATAAGTTACAAAACATAAGTTATACGCAAAATGTCGGTTAATAAGTTGCAAATATAGTCGACACCATGACCAATATCTTTAAAAAATATATGTAAAAATAATATAAATATATAAACACCATAACCTATACAACCATAACCTATACGTTACGTATGGGCCCAAACGTGACGTATAGGTTCATCATCTTCTCAGCCAAGTCAAAAAAAAAAATTTGAAACATATACGCGGCGTATGGACCTATAAGCGGCGTATAGGTTTCCTCTGACATGCGTCTGACATGAACATGTCAGGGAATGTTTTCATTCCCTATATGCAGCGTATGGATCCATACGCTACGTATAGAGAATGAAAACATTCCCCGAAAACCCACGCTATAAGTCGCGTATGGACCCATACGTGGCATATAGGGTACCCGGGTGTTGATTTAAAATCCTAAGGTGTCTAAATAACCGGACCCTTTGAGAATTCGTGATTACTGAGTTATTTATTTAGATATCTTTCAATAATTTTTTTTAAATAAAAACTGGTGTTTTGTTTTCCTTCAAATTTACTAAAACATCCGAACATAATTTTGAACCGTTTTCTTTTTTAAGAAAACTTTTAGTACTAACTAAGTGATTATTAAATTAAAGTGGGTGCTCAATACTTTATTATTATTAAATTTAAAAAAAAAAGTGAACCTACCACTTATTACCCTATAATTATTTTGCGACGGGAAATGAATAATAAAAGGGTAAAATAGGAATTACCTATTGTTGAGGATATATTAGTAAATTAGTTCACATTTGGTCTAACAGTTTTCTTTGCACAAACATTATTATGTTTATATGTAATTAATCAAAGTAATTTTTAACTGCTAATCTATCCTATCTAATAAACAAAGGTTTTTTTGTGCCACATGACATATTATTAAGCCATCTCTATGCCAAGTGTCAGTCTTTCAATCCATATTCTTTTTCAAATCCCGCTCATTTTTTTCACGCGGATCAAGACCGGGTTTTTCTATCGGGTTTTTGGATCTTCCACATTTAAACCATCCTACTCCATTCCCTTTCCACATTCTTCTCCCCCAACCCTAATTTCACTATCATCTTCTTTCGCTTCTCATCTGAACTCATCGCTCCGGCTATACGTTTTCTATCTCTTTCATCATCCTACGTCCCTTATAGATCTTATATCTTTTCCTAACACCGTTTTTCTACATCTCTGAATCGAGCTGTAAGTTTATTTTCCTCCCTTTATGGCTGACTTATTAAAGGCGATTCATGTTACTGTTATTGTAAGATTTAATACAATTTTACGGTTCTTCTATGTTGATTTTCATATGTAACTGTTGTTTAGGTCTTCAATTTGTTGTTTCTTTTTGAACCTCAAACCTATACTTTAGTGTGTGTTGTTCCCCCTTCATGGCTGATTCATCTGGGTGTTTTTTCCATTTTAAATATCTTGTTTTGTTGCTTAAAAATTCATGAGGATTTCAATCCTACTTTATGCTACATTACTAATTAAACAGAGGAGTATTACTAATCTGGTTATTAACAACTTTATTATTACTATGTGTGATGTAAACAATAGAGAATGATTTAGGTTGAGAATTGAAGAAAAATAGTTTATCTATTAGGTGACAAGTTTCTGTGATATGGGTTAAATGAGATCCATAAAGTTTCTGTGATTATTCTTTTATGCCCATAAGTTGTTTGATAAAATGCCGAAGTGTATTAAGATGATGAAGTTAAGATGTTTCTGTTTTTTATTACATAATTGGATGCTATATTGGTGTTTGAATGCAGGTAGAAGCTTGGAGTTACTCCCCTTTTGCAAATTAAACAACAGGAAGCAAGAGTGTAAGTGTAAACTTGATAAACAATGTTGTTTTTTTAGTGAATAGCTTTGCCTTTAGCACATGCCTTTAGTGAAAAAAAATATGACTTCTATTCCATTGTGCAACTATGCTTTTGATTGGGGTTATCAATATGCTTTTTAGTTTTATTTTAACTCCATTCTGTTTTATATTCCATTATGCAACTATGCTTTTCGATTTCATCTTAACCATGGTGATTGTGTTTATAAACCTCACATTACTGGTGAACATTATGCAGTAGGAATCAAGTATTAACCTTTTTGTTGTAACAATCCTAACGACGACATTTTTCTTATGTTTGCATTACACCATTTTTCTGATTTGCATCGGACGAGTGATTGTTTGTGTATGCTGAGACCATTTCACCTTCAAATCGTTTTGCTATGGTTACATCATTTTTTGCATTCCTTCCCTTGCTATTCATCGATTACTGATCTGATTTCTTGTGTTAATTGTTTGTATGGAAGCAGCATAGAAGGAAAAAGGTGCTGCCAAAACCGTAAAAGAGGTGATGAAAAAGTAAAGTATATTCCTTTTTTTGTATATGAAGCCAGGGGACAGACACAGAGAAACCAATAGTCTCTATCTGAGGTTTGTCATGATGTTATCATTCATCAGTGCGTGTTTTTATAATTTTATGTGTATTCTTCATCACTTGAGCATTGCAACATTTGAATGGAAACAAGTTTTTATACAAAGTAAGTACACGTAAGAAAATGTCATGTTTTTATCCTTATTATTATTGGTTTTCATGCAAAGAGACAATATGAAATGTGGAGTCAAATTGTAGTTTATGATTGGAAGCATGGAGTCAAATTGTAGTTTATTGATTTTCTTTTATAGGAAAAGAAGTTGCATTTGTTTGATTCTGTGATTTTATTGTCTTTTAGGTGTTATATCAAACAAGTGGTGATTGTTACGGGAATGGTCAATAGAATAATAGCATCTATGTGCATTATCAAAATATGATTGAAGCAAACCCTCAAAACATAACACCTCATAGAAATCATGATCAAAGGTAGTTTAAATTAGTTTGATTAATCTCCATTTCATACACATATCATGATTCATGGATTGATTTAGTGAATTTTCACATCAATTAGTTGTTTTCAATTCTTTGTTGAAGTAATTTACTTGCCAGTTTTATTATTGGTTCTAAGCATGTATCGATTCGAAAAAGGCTGAATCACATTGATTTGTTAAATTAACTTATAGTCATGGTTGTGCTTTTGACGAATCAATTGTTACAAGTCTGCTAAAGTAATGCTTCACTGTTTTGTTTTGTCATTCATTTTCAGAGGATGAGAAGAAGTATAATCTGGCCACCGTAGCGCATTGGTGTTGCTTTGTCTTTGGTGGATAATAAGCTTTTAGATTGTGAGATATTTGTTTTCGGTTATCATACCTGTTGATCTGGCCACTGTAGTGCCTTTGTGTTGCTTGGTTATATTGGATAATAAGCTTTTAGGCTGTAAGGTATTTGTGTTTGGTTATCATAGTGTATAAAACTTTGAGCTTGCAAGTTTCATGCTTACCTTCCTTGGTTATGATACATGTAGTACATTTTATCAATAATGTTGATTATTTAAATTCAAGATTAGATACATAATCTGAAAAATAGGATCATATTCGATCATTGTCAAATGCTTACCTTTATCGTTTATGATACCATAATATATTTTTATAATAACTTTTTCCTCGTGCATTTTGTTTTCATGATATTTTTCTTGACTTTGCTATATGTTATATTAAGTAATAAGTGGTAATAGAAACATCCGTAGCAAATACTATGTGAATATGTGATTTGTTAATTTAGCAATAAATGAATAGTAGGTTGTTTGACAACTAATATATTCTATAATTTATAACATATAATAAAAGAAGGTTTCTTTAAGACACGTGTCATCATTCTAGCATATCAAATGACACGTATTATCATTTTAGCATATCAAAAAAATTATATTCCCGCCTCTCTCTCATAATAAATACAAAAATTATAAAAACAATCAATTTTACTTTCCTTTTTTACTAAAATATGTTAAAATAAATATATACATTTGTATTTATTATCTCTCTCATATTAAATGATAATTATTTTAAATAAGTAAACTAAACTATTAAACATCTAAAATATAAATATTCTTTTTAATAATTTATTAATACATACTAAATTATATGATTTTAGACTTATTTTATTTTTTAAATGTAGAGTAATATTTTTTAATTTCATTATTTGTTATAACTTTTAAATATTTATTATATTTTTGTTTCACCAATAGCTAATAACATTTAGAAAATAAAATATTTAAAAAACTAATAGTTTGATATGTTTTATTTAATCCACCCATGTAATACATTGGCTCTAACCTAGTGAGTTATATTTTACTACTTGCATACTTAATAGATGGTTTGGTTCGTTATAATTGTAATATATTTCTTTTACTCTTGCGGATATCCATGAAGAAAAATAAATAATTGAAAATTGAATATCACTTATACATTTATGTATTTACAGTTGTAAAAAATAATGTGTGAATGCCTACTTTCATCCAATTAATAGTTAAGACTACAAATGATTGTGTTGGATTGACTACAATGTTAATCATGCATGCTATCTCAACTCAAGTATGTCTTAAATCACGAATGCTAATAGTTTGAGTAGTACAATGTGCAGTACACTGCAGTATAGTCTACTGTGAATATTAACATTCATTGAACAATCTTGGTGTTTGCCGACATTTCTTTCATGCTAAGTTTTAATGGTGTTTCATGTTCCTCCTTTGCCTGGTTTGTTTTTTGCTAATCTATTTCAGGTTCTTTGATTCAGGTGTTACCATTAGACTCCCTGCAATTAAAGGGATTTAGGCTTCTCATCCTTTCTTTCATCTTCAATTCAGTTTTACTTTAGTTTACTAATGAACTACCGTGAGTTATGACAAATACTTGATACACATATACTCCCTTTGTAACAAAAGGCTTTTGATCTATGGTATTAAAAATCAGGTTGTTCTTCTTTTGACGAGCAAATCAGGCGCACAAAAGTACTTTTATCGTCAAAATTTGCATACCCGCACTGTTCTCTCGCACATCGGACGGTGAGAATCTTATCACCGAAAATTGCAAACCCATAGAGTTTCCCGCCGCAACACACGGTTAGAAACTCCTAGTTAGTATACATTTTCTCCTTTTTTTCCTTCTGTTCCTACCACTTATTAGTATACATTTTCTCCTTTTTTTTCTCTTCTGTTTTTTAATGTGATGATAAAAATTAATGACACTCATTTAACAGAAATATCTAACTGTCATTCAAGCTAGCGACCAAAGATGTTAGTAATGCTATACAACAAAAAGGGCGTACCTGGTGCTGCAAAGAGCTCCCGTGTTTTCGCAGGGTCCAGGGAGGGTCCGTCCCATTTAAGGGAAGATGTACGCGGTCTTTCCCCCACATTTTGTGGGGAGGCCGTTTCCACGGATCGAACCTGAGACCTTCGGTCCCTTAGGAACAGCTTTTACCGCTGCGCCAAGGCCCGCCCTCGTAATGCTATACAACAAGAAAGTTAGAAATAAAATTTAAAATTTAACAAACCCAAAGGACCTCCTTCAGAATAATTAATTTTATTTAATTTTATTTTTATAAATTTGATCAAATAACTATTTGAATAAACGTTTGACTAACCCTTAAGAAAAAAAGACAAACATTTGACTATCAATTAGATGTTTAATTTAAAGTTTAACTCCTAACTGGATATCATTTCTCAGCATAATAGTTATTATTTATTTTAGGGGTTATTAAATTTTAATAATCTCAAGTTGTATTTATTGGTCGAGATTAATCCTAACTCAGTAAATATTTACAGATACTCACAACTTTAAATTTATTTTCCTCCAATAATCCCTTATTAAGTAAGAGTTAACCCCGTTAGTTTTTTGATGACTTGTACTGTTTTGTTGCCAAAACACTAAACAAAAAGTTGAAATCTATCATCAGGTCCATCAATTTGAAATTTCCGCACCAAAAACCCCATCAATCTCTACCTCCTGATTTGAACCACCGAACTCATTGGAGGTAGATTTCAGGTGATGATAGAGGTTGTACAATGAAAACTGGACCAAATTGAGACTAAATGATGTTGGAGTTGAAAAATGACTCAAAGTTTACATCATTTCATAAAAAAAACTAACGAGAGTTAACTCTCAAATAGTAAAGGATCATAAGAGAAAAATAAGTTTAAAGTTAGGAGTGTCTGTATATATTTTTTGAGTTGGAATTAATCCCGGTCAATAAATAAAAGTTAGAATTAATCTCAGCCAATAAATAAAAGATGTGATTATTAAAATCCAATAACCCTTTATTTTATCTTCAAACTTGAGATTTTCTTTCGTTATACACTTATACGCGCAAGGAAACTGAAACATTCAGTAATCAAAAAACAAATTATTATAGTGTTGATACTTTGACTTTGACTTTATGACCTCTCAACTTAATGCTTCCTGTTATTGTTCTCATCGTTTTTTTCGTATTCTACTATTAGGAATTCAACGATATGGTAAATGTTACATTTAACCCCTCTGAGATGATTGATGCAAATAATAATAATCACCCCTTAATTTTACATATAATCTAATATATAATAAACATCTAAAAACTATGATGATCATTTTGTAACAAAAGTATAAGCACAACAGTAAAACACTTGTTTGCTAACAATTTTGTCACTAGTTACAGATTCTGGGATTTGCCATGATTACCAAATAATAGATTTACAGACTACAGGAAATATCTCATTCTATCATCTCTCCTCATAGCATAGTATACAGCTTGAACCTGAAAAAAAATGAGTAATTCTCTCGTCATTAAATCTTTTAGATACTGGCGTATTATTGAAAATTGGTTTAAGTGTATTTCACAGTATAAAACTTGATATTGTTCACAATCATAAGACATTTTGTCGAATTCAAAAGAATACATGAACCAAGACTGAGGACCAACCTGTTTACTAGAAACAATTCGAACAGGACCGATGTTCACAGAGACGTATTTCCCGCCTGATGATAATTTCTGCTTCACCTGGCCCTGTGGTGATAGAAGTAATTGAAATCATGTCACAAAACTAACTTAATGATTGTCTTGAAATCACCTGGTCCACGAGTCTAGCACTGAATAGGTTTCCTTTTATTAAAAGATTTTGTTATGGTCAAATTGATAATTTTTTAAAAAACATACCAATGGCAGCTTTGATTAGGCCTGTAAATGAACACAAACATGAACACAAACATGAACACATGTTTTGATCGTTCATTTATGTTCGTTCATATATGTCCGTTTATGTTTGTTCATTTACGTTCATTTATATTTGTTTGTTTAAGTTGGTTCGTTTATATATTGAAACAAAATTTCATGTACATATTTATTTTCCTATTATTTTACATATGAATCATTATGGATTGTTGATTCATTACGGATTTTTGGTCGGATCATATTTTTTGATGAATCATGTATATTTGATCCATTAATTTACACGTGTTTTGGATGAATTATGATGTGTTAGACTTGTTTGTTTGTGTTCCTTTATGTTTGTCAATTATTATTTTTGTTTGTTTGTGTTCATTTACGTTCGTGAACGGTTCATTTAGCTTTTGACAAACGAACATGAAAATTTTCATTTTCTTAATGAACGAACATGAACAAAAAATTGTGTTTGATTATGTGTTCGTATTCGGTTAAACTTAGATGAACGGGACACGAACATGCCGATATTTGTGTTCATTCGGATCGTTTACATGCCTAATTTTGATGATATAAATTTGAGCAAACCTTTCTTTGATTTTTGTGGTAAGGAGTCTGATGGAAAATGTGGCATATATAAGTTGCAACATGGTGATAAAAGGTATTTCAACAAACTTTGCAACCCTTTCTAATCACAGAAAGAAGATGTTAGACTTACTTGCGGGATTGGATGTTGAACTACTGATTCAACAGCAACTACCATCGCTTGCACAAAATCATCACCTCCTGATCCAATGGCTGTAAACCCTCGAGAAGCAGGATAGATGTTTAACTGTCATGTAAACATACAAAGTCATTAGGAGGCTTTCCTAATTCATATGATTATTCACAAGTCATGAGCAAAAAATGATTTGATATAACTGTCATGCAACAACCATAGCTTGCACAAAATCATCACCACCTTCATATTATATGTTTTACCGTTGGAGGTTATTAACATAAATCTATCCTTTCTGGCCTAATTTAAAACGAAAAATAAAAAAAAAGATTTGATATAGTCATATAAATAATACACAATAGAATTATAGATAGACCTTTAAAAGAGATCACAATCATCACAATATAAAACCACAATAGCACAATTTAGAAGGCTTTCCTAATTCCTGTGCTTATTCGTAAGTCACGAGCAAAGAAAAATTTTCGTGCTTGTGATACATGTGTATGAATAGTTGAATACATGAATAATGAGTCTAGCTTAAATAGATATTTCAATTTGAAAATGAGCCAAAACATAATCACTACCATTTTAGTCAGACTGAGCGCATCATAGGTTGAGTCATTAGTAATTGTCCCTCCAAGAACCATGGTCGTACTTCGTCCGATCCTCCCTTCAGCCTTCGATATCTCTGAATCATATGTGATATGATTATCAGTAATCATTATCCAAATTTGTAATATCAACAAGGCAAAACACTCTGTTTTAGCCTCATGAACTGTAAACCCTCAATGATGATTAAGGCAAATTTAAGATCAATTGAATAAGAAACATAAAAGCAAGTAATTTCTTCAAGTGCACCCCTTTATGTTCATAAAACAACTGAAGTTTATGCTTAATGTTCATGATCAAACCTAGATATTTGATTATTTTCTACTTCAAAAATGATACATATTGTATACAAACTTCATCAAAATCCCTAGCTTGTACTATGATTAAAACCTCTGTTACTTCCAAAACAAAGAGCTCAGATTCAATTTTTCAGTAAGTACCTAACCCTAACCACAATTTCAACAAGCAATTTCGACAACAATACGCAATCAAAATCCCCAAAAACACTCAGCAATCGTTAGAACTCTCAAAACAGAGAATATTTTACGGTACAAAAACGAATGACCTGAAATAACCTTGAGGATTGCTTCTTGAGGGGGCTCTTGTTCATTCTCCATAGACGATGATGATGCGTTGTCGTGATGATAGCAATTGAGCTGATGATGATCGGGTGTTCGAATCCCAAAATCTCGAACTCTGGTGGCAATTCGACAACCACATGTAGATGAATTCTGTAAATTGGGGGAAAGCGAAGGGAACGAAATTGAAGTGAAATTGATAGATGATCGCCATGGGTGAGTGGGAATTACAGGTCTGAATACCGTCGGACACCCCATTTTTTGTGATGATTTGATCAAATTTTAGAATTTGATTGAAGTTTTGTGCGTCAGATGAAAGATATTGAAGCAAATTTTGTTTGGGATTCTTGATGATGAAATGAAATTTTAGGGAACATAGAGATTTTTTTGTGTTTTATGTGTGTTTTTAAATTAAATGAGATAGAACTTCAAGGGGTGCTTTTGCCAACCATAGAAAGTGACGGGGTTTTGGTGTACCTTGGTATGAAATTTGTGAACAATTCGACTCGTTAGAAAGTTGTATAGAAAGATGTTCTAAGTTCTTAAACTGGATTGAACAGTGAACTCATTGGTCACCGGATGATGATAGAAATAGTAAAACAAAAATTTTAAATATTATCTCTACTGTTAGAGGACGAACCTTGAAGCAACTGGTAAAATTGTTGTTTCGTGATCTTGAGGTCATGAGTTCATGATTCGTCTCCTCCCCGGATCCTGCGTAAAGCGGGAGTTTCATGCACCGGATACGTCTTTTTTTTTTTTTATCTCTACTACCAATAATGCAAAAACGATAAGCACAATTGAAAATTCACATCTTTACTAAGACGCGTCTTTTCTGTACCCCATTCACCCTCCGCCTCCCTCACGTTTCCCTCACTGAGGTGCCGCCATTGAATGTGGGAGTAATTGATCAAATCGAAACCCCCTGCGTCCCCCTCCTCCCCCGGCGAGTTGTTGTGTTGCGTAACGTTCCCTTCTACCCCCATTCAATTGTTGGGTTATGGTGACATTTAAGTCTCGAATTCAATCACTCTGCCTGTTCCAATCCCCCCATGTATATCTGGAGCAGGGGATGCAAATGGTGATGACTCCAACCTTGCACGTCGACTTCATCATGTACGCACTCATTTCCCTTCTTTCTGTCATGTGGGTATGAGCATCCAATTTTGTGATTTTGTTATAATCGATGATTCAATGCCCTAAACGTATTTAATTTCATCTGTTTTGGGTTTAGGGTTCTCTGAACTACAAATTTTCGTTGTGTTGTTAGGTTATCATGTTTTCCATTGGATGAAAGAAACTCTGTTTGCTGAAGATAAGGGGATTAAAAATAGGTGAATTGAACCTCTAATACTTAATGGCTAACGCATCGGAGGAATGCATTGTCGCCTTAATAGGTTTTCTCTGTAGTTGCTTTCTAATCATAGCTTGGAGCCACGGAGGAAGGTATATTCAATTATCTTGTCTATTTATTTATGATATGACTTGGGATTAATATATGAATGAAGCTTACATTAATTTGTTAATTTGATATGGATATCTTAGCTTCTACCAACATCGGTTTTTCAATACCCATGTACAATTTCATGATCTTTTGCTTATTTTAATCAAATTTTGCTGAACCATAGCAGCTTTTTTCTCCGGTTGCATGTTCGTATCTTTTCTCCCTTGGTTTATAGTCGGTGAAACACGTTGTTGATTATTTGGTTCATGATATTATTTCAGTGAGGAGTTTAGAAAAACTTTCAAGAACAATCGTAATGTGAAGGTTGTGTCAGCAGTAAGTAATAGTTAGGGTGTCGTATAGTTCTCTGCCTTCAAAAAGAATTATTCATGCTTTGTAATGTAAAAAGTTGAAAACTTGAACTTAGTTATATGTGAAATTAATGTGTTCCTCGTGTACCAATTTTGTATATTTTGGCTGAAAGAAGCTTGTGTTTATTTTGGTTCAAGATTAGAGACATCTTACTGTACCTATCTATGGTGGTGGTAAAGCTCAAACCATAAAGAGAGGCATGTAGTTTCTTGGTGTCAAATAGTTAGTTTTGAATAATCGACAGAGGTTTGATATATGCATTTTAATCGCTAATGAACTATACCTTTGAAAATTAACTGAATGGTGCTACAATGAAAGCTATTATGGAGGTTACTCTTGTTCAAGGAATTTGTGTGTAAAGCATCCTTTTGAGGACACATCCCATGAAAAGTACTGTAAACGGGTAATGATACATTACACATTTCATCCACTCATGTAATTCATAACCTAATTTGGTCTCTCTATAAACTATGCATGCTATGATTGGTTATATAGATTAGATTTAATGGTATGATATGTTGATGATTCACTCCTTTGCATTACAGAGCTAAGAAACTTCAAAGAGTTGCACCTTTCTTCAACCAAGGTCATAGATCATGGTGTCATATTTTTGAATGGTCAATCCACTTTGACCTATTAATTCATAAATTTATATCATATGTTTTGGGCATACTGAATGGATTAATGAAGTAAACTTTCTGTGACTGGTAAACCATCCTAATTTTGTGAAGTTAGTCAGATATTACGTAGAAAACAATGTAAGATGGATTCAAAGGCTTTTAGCTTTATGAACTTATGAGCAAGACATATATTATCCTCACTTCACAGCCTACAACGGTATACTAGAGGTAAGAATTCTTTATGCTTTATTCAAGTTCACTGATGGTTTTTCTTCTTAAATAGTAGTTGATACTTGACAACAATTTTGAGTTTTAAAGATTCAATAGCTGTGTGTTTGGTTATGATACATTTTGGTGCGTAAATCTGATGTAAAAAAAGGTAATCTGTTAATTTTATGCTTGCTTCTCATATCAATGTTGTGTTATACTAATCTCAATCAAGTTTGTGACAACCAAGTGTTGAATGAACGTAGCTTTTGATTTTGCATGTACTTTTGTTGATAAGGTAAGGAGGGAAGAATTACTTCATTTGATCAAATTGTAGTTACTATGCTAAAAGTAACTGACGACATGACAAGTAAGAATGGTTTCAACTTTTTTACATATTCAACTTTTTTTCATAAGTCTATTACATGAAAACTTTATAAATTTTTGTATAATTTTATAGTTTATTTGAGTTGTCTGTAATCTTTTGATTATACCCTTTCTACTGCGAGTTCTTGCTGTTTTTTTCTAAGTGATGTGCTGAATTAATTTTTATTAAGTTATTCTACATAAACCTCTACTTGTGTATAACTGCCAACTATTATTATATCTCCTCCTTGTTTGAGCTGCCATCAAAATAGATACTAAAATCTCACGAATACAATAAAGCTTGAATAGAATGAAATATCATAAATCTAAATGTGAGGACAATGAGAGTTCTCTAAAGTAATGAACAATATATCATCAATGGTAATTTTTCTTGAATTCGTGGCTTTTTCTTGGACTTGATTTTAATCTTCTAAATCATGTTTAATATTACACACTGAATTTGAACTATACTCTATCCATGGCAAAATTCTCAAGTTTGTGGCTTTTCCTTAGATGTGGTTTTAATCTTCTAAATGTTTGGCAACTTTTACTTTGAATTTGAACTTACATCATTGTATAATAAAGGTAAAATTCTCAAGTTTAATTTTACAGTTTTGAATTTGAATCTACGTCATTATATTTTTGACAACTTTTACTTTGATCTAATGTTTGGTAGAGAACTTGCATTGAGTTTAACAATATTTATGAATGTTCAATAGGATTATTGGAATATCAAAATGCTCTAACTCTTAGATGGCGGGTAAAATCTATGAAAAACGCACTTTGGGTTAATTTGGATTCAGTTGGAAAATTTGGCCGCTTATTTGCATTTTTTGGACAGTAGGAAAGGTTTGTTTTATTCTGGTCAATGAGTTCTTAAAATGGGTCAATATGGATCCAATTAAGCAAAAAACCTTTAGAACCAGATAGTACATATTTGCTCATAAAGTGATCTGATATGTAAAATTTTTGTTGGTTAAGCTACCATTTGATTTAATTATTTTGACTTGACCCAACCTGAATGACGTATATGCTTGTTTGTTGTGGATGTACCTTTAGAACCCGGTTACTAATACGAGACCTATGTGTTTAAGGGCATCATACTCGCAACATAGATAACTATAAGCAACAAAGGATTGTTTTTCTTATTTTTTAGGAACCTTTCTAGATAGTTAGAAGTTAGAACTTGCATTTAATCTCTTAAATTCCACTTATAAGAGTTCGATTCGTAAATGTTTTTATTTCACTGATTTATAAACCTATTTATGTTTCCTCATTAGTGAATCTAGATATCTGCAAGCTTATGTTTTATTTTATAAGGGAGCTTGACTAAATAAGTCAAACATGTTTAGCATAGTTGTCAACTTCAAGTTTATTGTGGGACAATGGTAGGTATGGGGCCATTTATATATTACCTCTGATGATGCTAATAAGTTGTGGTAAATTTAAATTTAGATTAGACTTTAAACTATTTGATAGTGATCACCTAAACTCAACTTCATCTCATTTGATATAGATACGTAGTTGTTGTTGCTTGTGCCAAACATGATAGACTTTTAAATAGAAGGAATATTTACAAAATCAGTGCTTAGTCAAATAGCTCTTTGCCTGACAAAAGTTGTGGTTTATGGACTGTCCTAACAGCATGTCATGGAGACTATCTTAGTGTTGCTTGATGTTTTTGTGCCCGCATCAAGCGTAAATTTTTAAGGTTTAGCTATTGTGTTGTTATATTAGGTATATAACTTTAAATAGAACTTTAAAAATACTATATAACAAATGAGAAAGTAATAGAAAATGTCTTTTTTTACTTGCTATTCTTATGTTTTATTTTCTATGTTCATGCATTTTGCTTTTATTTATTTACTTAAATGTAATATTATGGGTCAAATCGTGTGATCATATGGGCTGCTTTAGTATGGGTCAAAACGGGTCAGGCCGACTCAACCTACGTTTTACCTTTTTTTTTATTTTGTTATCTGTGTGACAATTTCCTTTGTTATGTCATGGTTGTTGCATATCGAATTTTGTACACAACTGTTTGATTACTAAATCTTAGTTGTTATTTGTAAGAACTTGAAACTGTTACAGTAATTAGAAAAAATCGCTTATATGATTTCAAGGTATATACTTTGTTACTCATTTGCATCTTAAACGCTCGTGTAATTATCGTAGTATTTTGAAATCACTATATTGCACATGCATGTTACATAAATATTACACGAAATTGGATTCATTTATGAAGACATACATAGACAAGAAAGCATAAGCATAAGCATAAGGGTAGATGAAAGCAGGAGTGCTTTTTTTTCAAACTACAACACTTTTAATTTTTAATTACTTCTTGACATTGAAAATTATTGTGATGGTATTGATTAATCATTACTACTTACAAGTCTCTCTCAGCATGGTAAAAATTAAAAAATCATAATTATAAAACTAGGTTCTTGATTATAAGACAAGTATTTGTTTTTTGATCATGGTAATTATGAGTTATTACCTCTTGATTGTTTGTGATTAAATTTTAAATAAGATGACTTATTTAACTGTTACTACATCCGAGTATCACTCACCAAAAGCCATAAAAGGACGTGATGGATTAACAACTGTATACAAAATCTTATGATTAACATAATTATGAAAGTAGGTTCTCTGCGTCATAAACAAAAATACATTAACATCGTATACATTAGGTAGGCTTTGTTTTTTATGGGTTAGCATGTATCAATAAAGGACAAACAAAATTCAGATGCTACTTAGGATGCTTTTGCTTTTTTGGGGTCAAAAGTAAAAGGTATAAATAAAAAGACAAGAAACTATACCACACAACTTATGGTACAATATAATATATTACGGGAGGATTCATAAACCAAATTACAACAAATATATTGTTTGTAAATTATCACCCCGTGGCATCGCGCGGGTACCTTGCTAGTATGTTTTTATATGAATTTTAATAAAATAAGAAGACTTAAAAACAATATGATTACACAATTAAGTTGATAATATAAATAATTAAATTTAAAATAAAATGAATTATTACTATTAATTGAGATTCTTAAAATAAAAAAAACTTGCTTAAAATAATATATTAGTTTAGGCGGGAATTTTTTTTAAAGAGTAACATGAGAGTGATGTGTTATCCTAGTTACTCTTTTATTATATAGTATATATATATAGATATAGATTAGATTCGCATTATGATTTTTGATAGATTGTTTGAGTCAAGTTAAATCAAAGACTTGCCAATGTAAGATGTCAAAGTGTAGCATGTCATTCCAAAAGATCATACGAAATACCTCTAATAGCAAAGATCATACCTTTCTTCTTGTGACGTACAAAAAATCAATTAATATATAATTCTTATTAAATATTTGCGTGCATTTATTTGTAAAATAAACAAAATATTTGAAATAAATAGCTTACGATTAGTGAAGGCACGCACTTTCAATATTCTCTCTTTGAAATATTACAAGTATTCGAATACGAGAAACATGGCATGTTGATATTTATATAGAATCTGAAAAGTTTTGATTCTTCAAACTTTTGAATTTTAGTATTCTCGTATTTAACTTGAAGGCTTGTTGCAAATCTATAGAATGCTAATCATTGATGTAAATACTATGATTCATAGTAGTTATAAGGGGTGTTAATAACTCACATTACATCTGCTCCTTGGCCTACGTTAAAAGCATTCACATCATATTTTTCATCTCCATTGCATGTGAACACATGAGTGCAAAAAAGAAAAAAAATCAGTAAAGGAGAATACAAAAGTATTACATAGAGAAATATATGAAATGAGATTTATGAGGATTTTAAAAAATAAATAATATTACCTCTTTATGAAAATAGAGATCGCTAAATTTAACCCTATAAGATATGGATCATCTATGTTTCTTCCTTGTTAGAAGTTGAAAATGATCACCAATAATCGGTCACTAGTGTAGGTAATGGTCAACTCTTAATCATTTTGATAATTTAGGTAGTTACTCTTTAAACCAATAGATCATGATCTCTCAACTAGATGAATTGTAGTAAAAAAATATCACCAGAGTAATGTTTTATAATGTTTTAGTTAGGTTACAAAACCTTCAAAAGACTAGTCAAATAGTTAGAATAAATATTGTTTAAATAGTCATATATCACTTAAAACAAACGAGATCCATAAGATCTACAATGACCATCATTCCATTCTCGTTTTTGTATATTATCAAGGTTCATTGGTTTTATCATATCCTGAATTAACTAGCTGATTGAGGGTTTTAACTTTCAGACAACCTGACACGCTTATTTCCTTATCGAATGATATACAAGAGTGAGTGTGAACCCACACGTTCAAATACTTCTCAAGCAGACTCAATCACTAAGTAATTAACGTGTCAATGTAAAACGTGTCAATGTGAACCCACACGTTCAAAAACTAGGGCTTCGCCCCTAGTTTTTCCCCCAACTTTCCTCGTTTCATAGGGTGAGATGTCCCAGCTTTCCCCAAATTCACCTCGTTTCATAGCATAACGTCCCAGTTTTCCCCAAATTAGTATCCTCGTGTTTTCACTCACATCTTAAGATTTCAAACAAACTTACTCCATAACTTGGCGCACACCCCATCTCAGCCGCCACCAGCCTTGACTTTGACTCAACCACATCTCACTCGACCCCAACCGTAGCTCATACCATTCCCAGCAAGGGCTTACATTGTTTTCCAAACCATTTGGTTGTTGTATTTTAGTGCGACCTTCATCAGACCTTAATAATTAAGTGCCAAGTTGTGTTTCTTATACCACACAATTTACATCCTATAAATCTTTCCATCATCACATCACTTCCTTTTTGTGCCACATTTCTTTCTTTATCTCCCCTAAACTCAACTATCTAAGTCTTCCTTTTAGTGCGGCAAATGAAGATGGAAATACGCCTTTGCATGAAGCTGTTATGCATAATCGCGATGAAGTTGTTGAGGAAAACAATAGACTTCAAGGAAGTGGTGTTGAAAGTTAATAACAAAGGGAAATCACCACTGTACCTTGCTGTTGAATCGCGGAACACTGACATTGTGAACAAAATTTTGAACATTTGTTGTGGTAATGCCCAAAATGGAGCCAATGTACATGTTAATACAAATGCATCTCTTCTACAGGCTGCAATATTGGGGACGAGAATCGGTATATACTTAAACAGTTGAACACACTCCTTAGATGATTTATATGTGAATGTATCATGCAATAATGTATAACCGACTAAATCACGCTGTTGAATCACAGACAATTCGAGGATGATTGCTGACACTTTCGGTAGAATTGTTGCTAGTACTGATCATACTCGAATCGCTGAAGATGTTGTAACAACAAAATCCGTTCTACATGCTGCCGTTGCCGGAAAAGATATAGGTAATACCGGAACTTTTCTTGATGTTTTATGTATATATGGTTTATTCACTTTATAGACTATAGAATTAAATTTTAATAATTCAAACTATTCAATAAAAGCAATACAACCAATTCTATGAAAGAGAATTGAATTTTAATAATTTACGGATCCGTTGCGTAATTATCATAGATTTAAACTCAGTTTTCACTTGTTTTCCGTTTAGTTTCGCTTACAAGAGTTCCATGAGTAAAACAAAATTTTACTTTCTAAAGAATTGTGGCTGTTGAAGTTGACCGTGGTGAATTGTTGAATTTATTATTGGGTGGGTCTTCAGAAGGACTTTCACTAGTTATCTTTTTAATTCTTTATTTTCTTTCAGTTGTTAGTTGTAAGCTTATTTAATTCGCAGAAGTTATTAACAATATTCATGACAGTGATGTCCTTATAGCCTCCTTCCAAGAAACCTGCATAGTGTTTTTTTTCCCTAACGACACACCACATTATAAATCGACACCCCTTATACGTCTCGTATGACACCATACGCGGCGTATATATAGGGTCGAAGACATTGAAAACGAGAAAAATTCGAGGGGGCTGTCAGAGAGCTTTAAACCACATATAGCACTATACGACCCCCTATACGACACATATAGGGCTATACGACGCGTATAGCAAATTCCAACACTGATTACGAGGAAAAAATTCAAGTGGCTGTCAGAGGGGTTATACACCCCGTATAAGGCTATACGACACCCCTATATGACGCGTATGGAGCTAGACGACACGTATAAAATTTGGGATGTTAATTTATAATTTTGTATTGTCCCAATATCCATACTCTTTTTTTTCAATTGGACCTCTGTTTATAAGTCTTATTCAATTCATATGTACATAAAACTCATCAAACAAAATTTTGAGTTACCACTACTATCGGCCACCTAACACGATGATGAATAACATTAACTATTCTATTATCATACATTCATATTCTCTAGCTAAGAGCATTTACATTAAAGTCTTTATAATCATTTTTAACCTTAATATAATAAGAAAACTTTAAAAAATCAATACATCTCATTTTTAAAATTTTTCTTATCCATAAATTATAAAGATCAAATATATGGGTTGAATTGCGAGTTTTTATATTTACCAACCTGCTGTTCTTCCCTTATAAAGAATGGAAGAGAGAAAAAGATTGTAAAAGTTAATTAAAAGAGTATTATTTATTAAATAAAGATAAGATAAGAAATGAGACGCGAAATATTTTAAAAGTTGGACAAAACTTAAGTATAAAAATCATCGTTATAAATTATAAAGATAAATATAAGAACTATGTGAATGCTATTAGATGCATATATACCATGCCGGCTTCAAGGGTGTACCGGGTGGGCAACCGCACAGGGCCGAGATTTTCGAGGATCTATTTTTGTCGTTTAGATACCACGTGTCACTTGACATACTTTAGAAAAATATATAACCCTGTCATTAATTATATGTTCTAAAAGTATATTGTCTAGGATCCGTTAACCCATTTAATCAAAATTAAGTTTAAAATCTTCAAGTGATCAAAGTGCTACTTGATCACTACTCGGATGCAAGAGAGTTCCTAAGTAAAAAACATCAAAACATTCTACATGTTGCAGCTGATAATGAAAAGAATAACGTTACTCAGTACATACTTAAGACTAAATGGGCAGGCTTCGAGAAAGACAAAGATGGCTACACACCTTTGCATTTAGCAACTAACAATTGGCACCCAAAGGTCGTAAGCGCGCTAACATGGGATGATCATAGAGTTGATCTAAAGCATGTTAACGAGAAAGGATTGACAGCTCTTGAGGTGGCTGAAAAGTACATGGAAGAAATTGCTACATTTAAGAAGGTACGTATATGTGTCCATTCATTCTTTACTTACGGTCGGTGGAACTATATACATATACCAGAAGGTTGTCCGCAAGATGCGATGAGAAACATATGTTAATATTTTTTAAATTAAAAACCTGTGGCAATATCATACTAAAACTGAAGAGCATAAAGTAGTTGTTTTTATGGTGGAATTTTTTAAAAAAAATATTTAACTTATGAAAAAGTAATAACCATTTAACAATCATAATGAAGTTGGTTTAAAAGTTTACATTAGTAATCACATAATTGCACAAGATAAAGTTCCTTATATTTCTTATTTGCGACAATATAGCGTATAGCTCCATCTTTGTGACAGTGCTTATGTGGGCGCAACTAGATGATCTTAATCTATCTCTTAATCTATCACCTAGTTACGCCCACATAATCATATTGAATTTAGAGTGACATTGAAAGATTATTATACTTTGTCTTGAATGAATGTATGTGTCTGCATGTATGTAAGAGACTAGGGGGATTGTGTAACATTCCAATCCGGATGAGCTATCGCGTGTCAACTATTACAGAAACCAGATAGATCACAAGCATTTCATTTAACGCTAGCTTAAAGCGTTACAAGATGTAACAAGGATTCGTCGATGTTATATGTGAAATACTTTAATGACATACAAGCTAGCTAGCTTATGTAATATATCTATATGCACCATTTGAGTTGAAATTAAGAGGTATTTGTACATTCCATTAACTTTGATCTACAGTAAACATAAGATAGAGTTTCTAATAATACACAAACATCACTTTGCCAAAAGCCCTTATAATGCTGTTTTAGCCCTTGAATGCCTGAAACACACACAAAAACAGTTAGAAAAAATTAAACTCATTTACACAATAACATGATCAAAACCTTTTAAGATGTTTCACAGATATTCTCACTTACAGCAAAAATGGTGGCGTGACCCGGGTCCGCGAGGTGCGCAAACAGGTTGTCGATGGGTCCGGTTCCGGTGTAGATGGCTTGGAACCATGCACCCATCACAGCCAACATGGCTAACCTCCCATTCTTGATCTCTTTTGTCCTCAACTCCTTGAGCTTTGCAGGTGAACCGCTCCCCCACCCGAGTGGGTCAAACCATAGCCCGCCCGGGTAGCCAACATCCGTCCCGGTTAGCTTGTTGTTGGGGAAGATGGGGTCCGTGTTAACGCACCCAGGTTTGATGATGTCAGCCCATCTTCTTCCTTCTGCCCAACCAATGAAAATAAGCTCAATGATGAAGAGTGTGGTTTTGTCTGTGAAGTATTCTTGTTCACCAGCGGTGTACCATGACGGAGTGTTTAGGATTCCGATTTTTGTCAGGAATTCGGGGATAAAGATCCCGGCGGCACCTAACATCGCCCATCGGCAGTGTACTAGTTCCGCCTGTACGTTCCATCTCAAAGTCTCCGGATCAGATCCTAAGAGATGATCATGTCAGTTAAACAAACAAACATACCCAGTAAAATCCACAACCGTAACACTCGTTAATAATATATGATTGATCAATGATCATGCTTACCTAGGCCAAGAGGATCGAACCCGAAGTCTCCAGGTAGGCTGCAAGTTATAAAACTAAACATTAGGTTCACAAAAACACAACACCCTCCTATGTGTTTAAAATACATGAGTGCGTAAAAGTAGAGAGAAGATATGACTGATTTAATACAATCCAAACACAACTTATTAAAAAATTTATGTATGTCTTTTTCTATTAATTATAGGTTTTAGAAGATTTTTTTTTTTCGGTTTTGGGCTTGGACTCATTATTAGACTAGATATATTATTATGTAAATCCTATTATAATGAAAGGTCCATTCTGTAATTTGTATATTTATATATTCCTAATCAATGAGAAGGGGAAACCCAGGGATGACTTCTTTCATGGTATCAGAGCAAACATATATGTTGCCGAGAGTCATGGAGATCAATAAAGTCAACGGGTTCAAGAGATCTATTGGCCCGGCCTAATTTAATATTCTACGTCTCGGCAAACAAGATTTTTAGGCTAGCTAACATTTATTTATACTCTGCTATTGTAATTATAATCTTTTTCACTTTGAGCTAATAAACAAAAAACTCTGGTTGTTTTTCGTAGATGTAGGTCACACTAACAAAACCACGTTATATCTTTTGTTTGTTATTTTTCGTTCTTATAACGGTTTGTGTTTGTGTTAGGATTCATATTTCTCTTATGTTAACGATAATAGTTTAACGTAGCGTAGCTTTGAGGTTTTGTTTAAAAAATTATGATTCAACTGATCGAACCTGCCATCGAGCCATTCTGGTGGGGTGCTGCCCGGGAACCAGATGGGTCTATCGGGATCAGCCGCAGCGCACACGGTTGCGAACGATCGTGAACCGGATGGTGCACCCAACTTGCTAACTTTGAGTTTCTTCCCACCAAGAAAAGAAGCCTTTGTTGATCCAACAGTATATCCACTTTTCTGTGAACTATAATACAAAATCACCACAAAGTTGATGTGATTAGTACTCTATATAATGCATAGAGTACAACCCACAATGCAGATTATGAAGTTAATTACCTTGGGGAAGAGAAAGCAACAGCTGCAATAGCAGAAGAAGCACAAGTAGTTGAAGCCATTGATTTGATAATGAAGAATGAGTGTTTGTGAGGAAAAACTAAAGATGGTTGGTGTTAATGTAAGACATATGGGCCTATGGGCTTATCTATAAGGATTAGGGGTAGAAGACAGAATGCTGTGATTGGCTGTTTGGGTTGAACGTGGGTCCATGTAGAATCTAATTTAGCTGACGTGGCACCAAATAATCTTACACTAGTGGTTCATGTTGCAAGCTATTTGTGGCTTTGGGTTCTTGAGGGCAGTGTTAACTGTTAACAATTACCAACAGTGATCTCAACTAAGGGGTTTTTTTTTTTGCAACATTTGATTGAATAAGTGCTAAATTAGTAAAAGGTCTGAACCAGAAAGAGGTCTGAACCAGTAAGAGGTCTGGAACAGTAAGAGGTCTGAACCAATAAGTATGTTTGGTTGTAAAAAGAAAAATTAATAAAATAAAACAAATAAAAACATACCCCTAAACCGCCCTCCTTCATTCACTTGCATCTCCCTCACCCCACAAACCCCAAACCCTAGACCCACCACCACCCCAGTTGAGAGAGACGGAGAGCTTGTGAACCATCGTCGCGAACCACCATCGTGAACCAAGTCGCGAACCACCAACGTGAACCACGTCGCGAACCACCACCGTGAACCACGTAGCGAACCACCACCGTGAGGTATGTTTGGTCATCTTCTTCCTCAACCGCCGTCGAGAACCACCACCGTGAACCACATCACGAACCACTACCGTGAGGTATGTTTGGTCATCTTCTTCCTCAACCGCCGTCGCGAACCACCACCGTGAACCACGTCTGACTCGGGTCAGATGTGGTTTAGATCTGTCGAATAAGGGGTTCGGTCAGACCTATTCTCCGGTAAGATGCAAGCAACCAAACAAGGCACGTCTGACCGGGGTCGGTCAGACCCAACCAAACAACCCCTTAGTGTTCTTCTTATCAAAACCAATGTTATATGAGTGCTCTCAAAGTAACAATCCTTAACTCAACTGGTTAAGGTTAAATACATATGACATGTAAATATTGAAAAATCATGGGTTCGTCTCACTCTGAACAAAATGCTCAGAGTTGAGTCAGGGGTTTTCTCAACAATGAGTTTCCTCCTGAGGAGGTTGGGGTGCAATCCCGACTAGGAAATGAATAGGTGGGCTTGATTAATATAACATCTATCTCCAAAGCAAGGTCACACATTTACCATTTAAAAATATATATATATGAGTGCTCTCTAAAATAGACTCGGGTTCTATCTCCATTAGTTATACGTCCTCGGGTGGCATATCTATATGATGAAAAGTGAGAATCCAAACTAGCATCGAGCTAACATGTTGTGATAGATATAGTAGTTCGAATCACACTTCTTGGCTTTAGGTGAACCCATGAACCGTATCACATCCAATGGATTTCTAGAACGAGGATGTCATAGGCCGGTTAATAAGTGTGCTAACACTTGTTTATTAATTTATTCCTTTTGAGGGTTTGGTTAAGTATCTTGGCCTCTTGGGGCATTTGAATTTAACTTCACAAATCACACCGGTTGAACCAGTATTGGATTTGATGCCATTGGTCCAAACAAGCCAGATTTAAACCAAAATAATTATATTAGTGCCCCAAACATCATAAAATTGAAACGAAACATATGGTCTGGTTAATTTTTTTAGCCCAATGGTCCATGGATTCACTTCAAGCTTTTTTCCAAATCTGTAACAAATTTTCAAATTAAAACAAACAAGCTTTATTTGATCAAACAAGTTTCGAAGTTCGAACTATTACCTAATCCCCTCGAAGTTTATAGTAGTATATTAAGATGTGTATTTTGATTTCACGGATGTTAAAGTGAGGAGCACTAAATAGTTATGAACTATCAAAACAACATTTTATCGTTAGAATTATACTTCAATAGATTACTCAGATTCAATATATTGCTCGGATTTAAAGTCGTATCTCTAGCTTACTAAACCATGACCATCTTCCCTTCTAGCCCATTCCATACTTAAAGAACAAAAGATAACTTCTTTGACTTTTAGTTAAATGATTATTCATTGTTGTTTGTTATAATCACCTTTTTATCGCAACATTACTCACCCTAAAAAATAAACATGGAGTACCTTTTTCTCATTCTTATGTAGGTCATGGAGAGATATATAAAAGCTTTATTAATATTTTTATGACATATAAAAACTTGCGTGGAAGCTGAACATGTTAAAAGGAGAATAAAATGAAGTTCATCTACAAGTCTTAGGTTGTTCTTCTCATGAGCCTAAAATAGAGAATATAAGTGCCTTAAAATAATGTGACACCAATAGTGATTGCGAAAAAGAGTGTTATATGAAATTATCTCTGTTAAAGACATAGTGATGTCTAATGTACCTGTGAAACAACATGATCTTTTGTTTATCATTTGGTCAAACTCAGACACTTCTTCTTTTTACAGTAGATGTTTTTTCTATGTTTCATAGTCATCATCTTTTCATATAGCTAATAGGAAAATTGAAAATACCAAGAGGGTAAATAAAGAAGATGACGTGAGAAAGTATGTATTATATTATCAGCATTTACATTAGTTATTGCACTAATATTCTGTAAACATGAGATCCTCTAATGTGAATATATACTAGTACTAGGCTTTATAAGTTAATATAAATTAATCAGAAAATAAATTTGATTGTTATCGAATAACCAATAATCAACACAGTAGGTACATACGTTGGAAGCAGGGGGTGTGCACTTTGCGGGTCGACCCGGTTAAGACCCGCAAACCGACCCGTGAAAATTGAAACCGACCCGTGTATGGGTTAGCCGTTCCGGTCCACGGTTTGGCTTTCCTTCTGTAAACAGTTATGGGTCGATTTCGGTCCAAACCCGCGGGTATGAGCTCGGTTTCGGTCCTGCCGATTATAATTAGGCAAAAAAAAAAGAGTTGGTTTTTGCTTTTTCGATGTTAAATGTGTTGCCTTTGAACACCAAAAATGTAAAAAATGTTTTACTAGCATATAAAGAAGTTTTCAGATCAATAAATCTTAGTCTGTTATAGATGAATAGTATTGTACGTTTTACCTAATTAGATTATAAAGAGGTCATGACGACAACTAATATACGGTTTGTATTTTAATATGGTATCAATTTGTCTGTGTTACAATAACAAGTCTAAGAAACAAATCCAATGATTGGTTTCGTTTATATTTTTAAGTTTTATTTTTCTCCCGACAAAAACCACGAGCCTAAAAAATATTTGCGGTAGACCTTCATATTATGCTGAACCGACCCGTTTAACTCGGTTCGTTCTGGCCCGAACCGTATGTAAATGGTCCGGTTCTCGGTTTTTTATATAATCCACTTATCGGTTTCGGGTCATGAACGGGTCGGTCCGGTTCGATTTGATTCCGACCCGCTGCTCACCCCTAGTTGGAAGTAGCAATTACACTTAAATATGTGTTATGTATATAACTCTCGTAAACAAAAAAAGTTCAAATATAATGTATTTACTTAAAGTATTTTCATCAGGTTATAACTTCGACGGTCTAAATAAATCACAATATCTAATCAAGACTTTTTATGGCTTCTTATAATGTTGTAATAGATAATGATAAATGAACTTCATTTCAATCCTTCTAATTACATGTAATTATTCTATTTGCTAAAAATAAAGAAGAAGATGTATCAAATATTCAAATGCTTATTTAAGTATGACTACATTATTATATATATTAAAGATATAAACTTTACCTTTTGTATTGTTTCTATAGTACCCACAGGCCCACATGCCGTTGAAATTGACTTTGGCCCACTACTATTATTATTATTAACCTTTTTGTAAATAAACCTTTAAAAATTAAAATGACAAAGCTTTTCGTCAGATAAATGTGTTTATTACTTCAGTTTTTTGTTTATGTTTAAACTTGTACTTCACCACATATGAATACTATATTGTATAGTTTAAGACTTTAATTCTTTAACTAGGAATATATGCCGCGTGTTGTTGCGGTGTTCGTGTTTGAGTATTTTGTTTTAGTAAGCGACATAGCAGATAATAAACCAAGGTTTTACAAAACATACCGTACATTCAATGATTACTAAGTTTTTGATTTTCATTGTCTCTTTCTCAAGCTTGATTGTCGGGAACTTTTGTATACTCCTCCACGTCATGGCATAGCTTTGGGAGTTCTAATAGCAGTGGCGGATCCAGGATTTTTTTTCAACGGGTTCACTTTTTTAACTCTTCTAATTTCATATGACCGACTATAAAAAAATACGGGTCGGTTCGACGGTTCGGGATCGGGTAAGGTGTATCACATAATAAAAGCACGATATAATAACGAAAAAACATAGTTCATAGAAAGTTAAAAATACATAACATATATAATATAGTTTTTACGAATAAAAATACGAAAAAACATACTTGAGATGATGATTCAACATTTGAATTTGATGGTTGTCTTTGAAGAAGCTTTTAATTCCACTTTGCTTCCTACCTAAATATAATCTTGAATAAAAAGAAAATAAGATAATCTTCAATAAACAATTAAAATTTCATTAATCATTACATATTTACATTAATATGAAGCTATGATTCATGTTACTAAGTAAATTAAAGCAAAAAAACCTTAAAAAATCAAACAAACATTTCATCGAACACCTTGTGTGCACAATCAAAACTCAAAGTAACATACTAATTTAGTTAAAGAATGTTCCATTCAACATCAAACACAAAGTATAATAAAGGAAATTATAACAAATCACAAATTATACATGTCAAAATTACAATTTCTTACAAAAAAATTAAAGAAACAAAGGGATAGAATGTTCTGTTTGACATAACATGACCAGATATACAACATACAACCATTGACAGTCATGCATCTTCAACGGGGTTAGTTTGTTATTGTGTAGTTTTTATGTTTAGTTCTGTTTAGTGTAGTGGTTTAGCCAAGTTGTAGTAGCTTTCTTTCACTATTAATCTCATTATATTGGATTAATAGAGTTGTTAATTTTAAATATACAAATAACAAATCCCGCGGCATCGCGCGGGTATGTTTGCTAGTTTCATATTAAAAAAATAGAATATAGACATATGACTACGTTAGAAAATCGCATGGCACGAGTTAGTTGAATTAAAACATTAAATTAAATAGTTCGTATATAGAAATGTAAAATAGTTTTTAAGATCAGATATGAATGAAATTATGTATTTTTGGTAATAAAACAATAATTAATATTGAAAATAAATATAAGGTAATTATAATTATAAACCTTTAAATATCTCTTTGTATACGATATTTGATGTTACAGTCATTATAAATCTTTATTAAGAGATATTGAATCTCGGTGATTCAAGGAATCATGTCATATGATTTCAATAAAAACAAATCATGTGATGAAAGGAGTGGTGATCTTCCTCTGATTACAATGAAAAAAAACATATGATGAAATTAAGGAGAAGTGATCTTCTTCCGATTGTGTTGACAAAATATAAACATTTGAAATCATTACACTAGATAAAGACATGTAAGCATAGAGAGATTGCGAATTAGATAGAACAATGATTGACCAGAAATGATAGATTGAGAAGATGAAGGAGAAATGGTTAACTATCAAAAGAAGCGTGAAAATAAGGAATTGGGATTACATGAACACACCATGTGTCCTATAGTTAGTTATTTATTATAACCGGAGAGGTGTATGCGCAATATAGCAGAAAACATAACATATAATTATTATTTTTTCAAATTAAAAAAAAAAAAACTAAAGAAGTGAATACTTAAATTGGTTTAGAAGTTAACAACTGTAAACATGTAGTGACACATATATAAACTATAATTAAGATAGTCAAACTAATAATAGATAGTTTTGCCATAAATTTTAAAATGAATATGAAAAGATCATTTTGTTATTCTTAAATCCCTCTACTTTAATAAAAAAGTAACTAAAGGAGACAAGTGACAACATCATATTTCTTTTTATAAAAATTTTCTTGAATCTCTATCTTATTAAATAATTACCTTAATTACTAATAATAATATTAACTATTTTTTTATATTAAAATACTTTTTTTAATTAATAAAGAAACTTTTTATTAATATTATTTCTAAAAAAAATTTATAAAACAAGAAAGTTTTATAAGACATCAATCTTATAATAAATATTTTAAAATTGGTGGTTTTAAAAAAGAGTTTTTTATAAAAAGAAATAAAAATTGAGAGTTATAATAAGAAAATTTCTAAAAATGACATTTTTAGTATGGTTGTTTGAAATACAATGCTTACTTTTTTTTATTTTTTTAAAAGTTGATATTATTATTTTATTACTTATAGTTTCACTCTTACATAATTTTAATTAGGGTGAGGTTATTCTACATAAGTGTATTTTTGCTACAAACTGTGAGAAAACACAATGAGGCTAAAAAAGTCACAAAAAATTATATCTCACAATTTAAATCGAATTTCAAAAAATTTGGAGTCTCTGTTCCTCTCGTCATCTTCTTTCAGAAAAAAATAAAAAACATTTCATTGTGTCTTTTAATGACACAATGACGTCATTGTGTTTTTCATAATTAATGACACAATGACATCATTATGTCTTTCATAATGATACAATGACGTCATTATTTCTTTCATAAATGATACAATAAAAAACGTTATTTTTTAATTTTTTAATTCTTCGTTTACTTTTTTTAGTGAGGATGACTTGGGGAACAAAAACTCGGAATTACTTTTTTAAAAATTCGATTTAGATTGTGAGATATAATTTTTTTTGTGATTTTTTGACTCATTATTTTTCTCACATTTTGTAACAAAAATACAATTTGTATTTGAACCTCTTTATTTTAATTATATCTTATATTAGAATATCATTTTATACTTAATAATTATTCATTATATCTAATATTTTATTTATTCAACCTGTGTAGCAGGTTATCACTAAAGTTGGTGTGTTATTATTGTTTTAATATAGTATATATGAAAATTAAAATCAAATATATTATAGAATATAACATTTATCGTATGCCCTCGCCCCTTTACCTCGTGAGTTCGCAACAAGGTTTCGACTTTAGTTTTTTTCACGGTCTTACGCACCCGACCCATTCACCTCATGGGTTCTCGCGGAAACATTCAATCTTAGTTATTTTCTCGGTCTTAAGCATCCATTCCCTTCAACACTTGGGGTTTACGGTAACATTTTAACGTTAGTTTGTACTTAGACCTTGCTCGTAACACGAGATCTTAATACTGGTTTCCGCTAAATGTGTAATGAGTTTTTTAAAATATGGTTTAAAGACGTGGATGTATGTTTTCAGCAAAAAGATATACCCTGTTATTTTTATTTTGTATTGAAAATTAAGGAGAAACAATTACTGAAAACTGACTTCGACTTCTCTCTACAGCATGAAGAAAATGGTACGTGCAAGCAGACAAAGCGCAAGGGACCAATTGTTCAGTCAACGTCGTTTGACTATTAACTTTTAGTTGGTTAAATCAATAAATGTAAACAGCCTCCAACTTTTTTTATTTAAATTTTCTCTTTTAGAAACCGATTTATTTTCTTTCAACTTCAATTTCCAAACACATTTTTTTATTAAAAGAGAAATATATATGGAGTGCAAGGATTAAAATATGACTATATGAGTCTCAATATTTCTAACACTTCCAATATAAATCAAACACCTTTAGATTTTTATACGCGTTATATAACACTATAGCACATTAATACTATGGTCCTATAAACGTCGTATAGTCACATATAAAACATATAGAGAGTTGTATAACCCTCCGACATTCCTCTTAAATTTTCTTGTTTTTTGTGTCACCGACCTTGTACGTCTCGTATAACCCATATGAGGCGTATAAATTAAAGTTTTCGATTTATAGATATATATGTTTATTAATATTAATATTATGACCCTAAAATATATTACAACATATTAACTAGACAAAATTAAAACGACACAATTAAGAAACAAAAATAACGGACACAATGAAAATCACAAAATATTGCTATATTAACGAAAAATTAGTTGTCTAAATTCTAAGTCACATTTATTTCCAGAGTTAAGCCAAGCTTATTATTGTAATTCAATTCACCCATCATCCATTATATAAACCCACTGAGTCCACTCGTCAATCCCCACCACCTTCGTGTTCTTACAAACCCCTTTTTACACACTAAATGAGAACTCGCCGGAGTTTATACACCGTGGTCGGAGCTCCGGCGACTAACAGCCGGAAAAGGTTAAAACTGCAATCTACTCACCATAATTTCTTTAACGTTCTGCCGGATGATATCGTCTCGTTAATTCTTGTAAGATTAAGCTCCACCGCCGATTCTCCGACTGATTTTGTCCATGCTTTAACTGTGTAAGTAATCGGAACTCGAAAGTGATGGATTTTGATTTTGTTTATATCTTCAGTTGTAAACTTTGATGTGTGAAATAGATGCAAAAGATTCAACGATTTGGGGCTTAATTCGCTTGTGTTATCACAAGCATCAGCAGAAACGTTCGCCGTGAAAGCTGAGAAGTGGTCGGAGTTTGCTCATCGGTTTCTTCAACGGTGTTCCGACGCCGGAAATGTTGAAGCTTCTTACACATTAGGCATGGTGAGTTATTCGTAACGACTTGAGTTACTATGTGTAAATGTTTGTATACTTCGTAATAAAAATGACTTTGTATTGCTTACAATAGTATTTTGTCTTTCGGGTCACAAAAACTGAATTTGAAAGGATTGAAAGTACGTGTCACATGAGAGTTCAAAGATAACTCAGGAACAATTAGTTAACAAAAAAGTTGAATTTGCTAAGAAAAACATTGTTTTAAATCTAATGCTTTTTTGATATAAAATTTGTTTGTACATAATGTAAACTTTTCCACACACCATGCAATTTTTACATGCAATTAATGTTTAGTTATTATCCGAGTTTCTTTAACTTCATTTTGTTGCAGTGTTAATTAACAATTTGATCATTTTCTTGACGCACAGATTCAATTCTACTGTTATCAAAACCGAAGATTCGGAGCTGCTCTAATGGCGAAAGCCGCGATTCGATCACACGCTTCGGCACTGTACTCAATCGCCATCATTCAGTTCAACGGCAGCGGTGGCGCAAAGAACGTCAAAGACCTCATCGCCGGCGTCACACTATGCGCCCGTGCAGCTTTTCTCGGCCACATTGACGCTCTACGAGAGCTTGGGCATTGTCTTAAAGACGGATACGGCGTCCGAAAAAACATTACCATCGGCCAGAGGTTTTTAATCGAAGCTAACGCAAGAGAACTAACGGCGATTTGTTCGAACCGTTCGTTGGCGTTAGTTTTCGGTGTGAACTCTGGTGTTATTTGCTCTCAGTTGATCAGTGATTTCGGGTTTAGTCTACAACATCAGGTGGCTCATCCGGTGAACCGGTTTCTCGCAGGTTGGTTTGGTGATCGGATGCTGGAGCCTGGGTTGCGTGTGTGTTCTTATGGTGGTTGTGGGCGGCCGGAGACGAGGGTTCATGAGTTCCGACGGTGTTCGGGGTGTGGTGTGATGAACTACTGTTCACGGGGATGTCAAGCGCGCGATTGGACGATGGGGCATAATAAGACTTGTAGTTCGACGGTGAGGGTGGTGAACGTTAACGACGGTGGGAGGTGAATGATTTCCTTGATCCGCCTCCGAGATGTAAGGGTTGTTTGGTAGACTTTTAATGATTATTAAGAGTTTTTAACGGTTAAGAAGTAACGTAATAGTAACCTATGAACTATTTAGACTTAAGGTGACCATTAAAATGCTATGAAATATTAAGATGTAGCATTTTAATAGTTATTAAAAATATTAATAGTTATTATTAGGCTATCAAACAACTCCGTTCATCGGAAAATATAACTTTAGTTAAAAGGTAGCAATTTTGTAATAATTTATAGCTTCCTTTACTTTTCCCTTTTAGCAAATGATCATATATTAAAAGTTTAATCTTTTAATACCCAAAACGATAATATCTTCCAAATTTATTAGATGTGGGTAATCATATAAAAAAATAAAATATTTTTATAAAAAAACAATTATAAAAATATTATTAAAAACATCATTACAGATCAATGTTAAGGTATTTAAATGAAAAAAACCATCCGAATTGTATTAGCTTTTTCGATTCAAAATTTGTTAGTTGGTTGTATTTAAACAAAAGGCAAAAGCATTAAACTTAGGCCTTAGCATATACATCAAAAGCATCCTATGCCATTTATTTATCATTTTGCCCATTTTGATTACATACTTTCTTTTAGCCCCAGCATAAAAAAAAGTTACTAACTTTTAGAATTATTCATAACACTTTTATAAAGCATGTAATTCTATAAAAAGACTAAAATACGAAGTGAAAGTGAATTGGGCACAAATACACAAACCTATGTTTGCAATAACAACGTATAAGTTGTATATCTATCCATACGTTAGAATGACAATTTATTTATATCACTCGTATTCTAATTATAATTCATATTTACATATATATAAAATCTTGAAGGTTATCATGATCAAAAACGATTTATACTTTTTTTTCTCTATATACCTCCCGACTTCTCATTCCTTTCTCACTTTTTGGGCAAACTATACCAATTCCTCATCCCCCCCCCCCCTTTCTCCTCTCTAATTGTTTTCCCGGAGATTTCTAATTAGATCTCCACGTTACAATTCAATTTGCACGACATCATCACCTCCATTAATTTTTAGACACTATTTTGAACAAGCCCTTGTAAAATCACCTCTGGACATAAACAATTTGTATCGCGTGAAAAAACACATTCCAATAAGCTATTTTACATCATCAATCACCAATAATTTATCAGTCGTTGTATGAATAAAACTTATTCTCTTATTCTTTTGGGTTTAAGTGATTCAAAATGATAATGATAAACAAGAAAACACAAAAAGTAAGTCCATTAGTCCATGGTATGGTCCAACAACTCCACTCCATTCAAAAGGCATACATATTCTATGTTCATTCTGTATGGGGTTTAAAATTTTAATGGCACCACCAAGCATAATGCTTGGAGTATGTGATTCACCAAACAGGATCACCCAATTAGACCTTTAACCAAATCTTGAAATCAGTGTCATACTTCATATCTTTTTGATAATTAAAGTGTTTTAAAAATGATTACAAATATTAATTTTTCTTTGTAATATAAATATTTTCAATATAACGATTCAGGATATCGACTCTTAACTCACTTAACATTTTTTTTCTTTCTAGATATTAGAGATAAAACATATCATAATCGTCTTGAAACAAACAATATACAACTCAAATGGTCGATATAGTATTGAATCGACATCATATGGATGTTGCATCAAGTATTCATTTAATTGGATAGTCGATATTAATCTTATTACAGAGGCAAAAAGTGATGAATGTAAACAAACATAGGATGTCTTCAACCAACTAATAACCAGTTGTTAGGCTATTAAGCTTCTATAATAGTCGTATACTTACATGGCTATGAGTGTAGAGGTTGTAGCTGGTTATTCGGTTTTTTACAATTCTTCGTCTATCTTTGCGCATCTTTTTGCTTATTTAATGTCCGATCAGTGCAGGTATACCGCTCAAAGCTCGAAAACAGGAGTATTATAGAAAGTAATGACACCATCAAAATCAAGGGCAGACATGTGCAGTTGAGGGTAACTAGTAGTTTAAAACAATACAGTTTTTACGTATAAAAAAAACGTTACCCCTGAGAAAAAATTACATTACCCTTAAAAAAAATTAAACTAAACACTTCATACAAAGTTTTAAATTTATATAAAAGTCCATTACCTATTACCCATTACTCAATACAATAATAACCCCAAAATAAAAATATAAAACATAAAAATAAAAGAAAAGAATGAAAGATCGAATAGCAACATCAGTCAACAACTCAAAAACAGCAAGCATCAACTCACTATATTTAATAATAAGAGTTCTGACATCTATTAGGTAATTGTTTAATTTCCATAATTGTCATGTGTTTTCCCATTATTTATATAAATATAAGGTAAAAAAATTTATATTACTCTTGAATTTGTTTTTTAGATCCGTCACTCATTACCTCAATATTCACTACACCTGTTGAGACTACCAGAGAAAATCAATGAACCGCCCTAAACACGCAACACACGTCCAGTCTTTTTTTCATTATATTTTGTTTCCATTCCAAGTTGTTACGGTCCCTGATGGCCTGACCCATGATTACATATAACTGAGCATTTCATAGACTGACAGTCTGACGCATAAGACCTAATTACCCTTCTCATCATATCGTTCCCAAAAAATTGAATGCAAAGATTGCAAATTAACAAACAAAAATATAAATAGAGGAGAGAGAGAGTAGGAGGAATGACACCCTCACCCTCATTTCACGCATTTGTATCCCCAACGACCCTCCCCTGTTTCTTGTTCTTGAGGAAAACAGAGAAACACAGAGGATAATGTCTGATCAAATCGCCAAAGGTCAAGATTACGAGAAACAAGCCGAGAAAAAGCTTAAAGGCTGGGCTTTCTTCGGTTCCAAACATGAAGATGCCGCTGATTTGTATGAAAAAGCTGCCAATTTTTATAAACTTGGAAAGTCTTGTAAGTCATCAATCACTTCCCCTGAAAAACAATCAAATTTCAATAGATTTCGTTCAAAATTGTGTCTATTTTGATTAAATTTTGATGTATATGTTTAAATGTTATAGGAATTATCTATGATCATTGTGGTTTGTAGGATTCAATTGTATTGATATGATGATTTTATGGATCTTATAACCGATTTGACATTGATATTCAACAAATTTGAGACGTTATATTTCTAATTTGGGTCATTTTTACAGGGGATCAAGCTGGGGCTGTATATGTCAAATTGGCTGAGTGTTTCTTGAAGGCAAGTGATTGATGATTCGTGATAGCGAGTGCGCGTAATGTATTAGCTAAAATCATGTTTGTATGATTGTTTTTTGGTTTGCAGTTGGATAGCAAACATGAAGCTGCTAATGCTTTTGCTGATGCAGGTCATTGCTATAAGAAAACAAACACTACAGGTATCCATCTTTGATTCTTTTCAATCAAATTTCGCCCTTTTTGTTTATTTTAATGAGGTTTATCTTTGTGCTGTTGGATGCTTTGCAGAATGCATATCACGCCTGGAGCAAGCATTGGATATATTTATGGAAATCGGACGGTTAAGCATGTCAGCAAGGTACTGCAAGGTACAATTCTGAATCTCTTGCTTGGAGTGCAAGATTAGCTGAAATAATGTAATGGTTTGTGTGCTTTTAAGACCATAAAAATCAAATCTTGAAGGTTTGGTGTAGTTAGCTTACAGGCTTGTGGCAATAGCTATCTTGTTGATTGCACATTGATCATGGTATGAACTATAGGGTGATATCTTTTTATAACAATTTGATCATAAAATCAAATCTTGAAGGTTTGGTATAGTTAGTTTACAGTCTTGTGGCAATAGTTATTTTGTTGATTGCACACAAGTCATGGTATACCCCATAGAGTAATGTCTTGTTAACCATAAGACCTGTTATTGGACCCCACCAATAACCAACGGGTCAGGTAAAGCACAACTTGTGCTGAGTAGTGGCCTATTGGCCTTTAACTTTTTAAGGGGGTTAAAGACAAAAACCAGTGAAAGCTGGATTTAAACTTGAGTCCTTAGGGACTCAAGTGCTTACCGGCGCTTCACCCTTGATGGTTTTATATAAAGTTATAAACTTCCTAAGTTGAGTGGATCTTGATTCATGGGCGAAGCTCTTTAGGGGTCGGGTGGGGCTCACGCCCATCTCTTTTTTTCGTCAGTACTGCTAGTTTTTGATCCGGTAGTGCAAATTTTTGGCCCGATATATATAACGAGTCCCCCCCCCATCAAATAAATTAATTTCACCCCGCCCTCCTATAAAGATATCCAAACTCCGCCACTGTTTTCATTCTCTCTTTTGTGCAGGAAATAGCCGAGTTATATGAACAAGAACAAAACCTAGAGAAAGCTATGGTTTACTATGATAAAGCAGTTGATCTTTATCAAGGAGAAGAAGTCAACAGTTCTGCAAATCAATGCAGGTTGAAAATTGCACAATATGCTGCTGAACTCGAACAGTAAGAAGCTTCAACCGCCTACATATTTACTCAAGTGCATTCTATAATCACTAAACTACAAAACTCAAAACACCCAATTTACTATTACATCCAAAATATGTGTTAGATATCAGAAAGCAATTGAGATATATGAAGACATAGCAAAACAGGCACTCAATAATAATCTACTCAAATATGGAGTTAGAGGGCATCTACTCAATGCTGGCATTTGCCAACTATGTAAAGGTGATGTCGTTGCCATTACAAACGCGTTGGAAAAATATCAGGTTAAGTAGCGGATTCCACTCACAATTTTCTTTCTACCTTTATTCTTACAATTATCATCTGAATATGTATTTGTTTCTATAGGATCTAGATCCAACGTTTGCAGGATCACGTGAATACAAATTGTTGGCGGTATGTCACTTCTTAGAAACATAAGCAATAGACCAATATTTTTGTATAGTTGGTGAACTCATTTTGTTAAGTTTTCCTAAACTGACCCGTTTCAACATGAGCCCATTTTGGTCAGAACCTGTTTTGACCCGACCCATATATGGCAGGCTTTGGCTGCTTCGCTTGACGAGGAAGATGTTGAACAGTTTACTGATGCGATCAAGGAATTTGATAGCATAACTAAGCTGGTAAGATTTCTGTAATCGGTTTAATATCATCGTGAGCGATTCTTTTATTTTAATATAAGAGCTTGTGTGATATTTGTGACAGGATGCATGGAAGACGACCCTTTTGTTGAGAGTGAAGGACCTGCTGAAGGCCAAGGAGATGGAGGAAGATGATCTTACTTAACTACCTTATCATCAAACATATATGTGCAGTTAATTTATTAATTTATGGTCTCAATTTTATTGCCTGCAGTGAGGCCTAATTGCAGCATTGTTAATAGTATGATTATGTTGCATTGAATTTATGATGTAAATTTGAAAACTTTATCATACCTCCAACTCTATGACACAATCTTTGGGGACGTAAATTGGTGATAGAATACTGTTTAAAGTGCATTAACCATGATCGAGTATTATACTTTTTATGTTAACTTACTATAGAAACAATAGGTAACTTATTATGAATTGATAAAACTTTACTCAAAATTTAACAAGAAGCCCGTCTAGCTCAGTTGGTAGAGCGCAAGCTCTTAACCTTGTGGTCGTGGGTTCGAGCCCCACGGTGGGCGTTTATATTTTTAGAAGTTCACTATTGGATGATATGAAGATATAAAACATTATTCAAGGATCTTAGATTTGAAAAGAAAAAAAATGGTTTTTTAATTTTTTTACTGAAAATGTAACTTGTGGTTAAGAAAATGACATAAGCTAACGAGTCTTTTGTTATTATTTGTGTAAGATTTTAACACGAAAAAATAATAAATTTCGACTCCTGATGTCACATGAAGCGAAGTTAGTTACGCTTTGTTATTTCTCTCGTGCATGAATGGACAGAATCATATATATTGATCGTCATTAAATTAATAACCTTTGAATACAACTTATAAAGTTATAAGTATTATTAACCTATCAAAATGAATGCACGCTAACAATGTCTGTAAATGCTAGGCCTACTTTTTTTATTATTAAAAAGTTAAAATAGGGCTTGGGCTTCCATGTTGAAATTTTTCTATAAATATTGTATATTATATGTGCTTTGATTCTATCACATGTCTGTTGTTTAGTGCAAAAATTCCATGTTCGCGTTATGAAGAACCGATTTCGAATCCTAACAACAACATTTTTCTTTATTACGTTGCTACGAGACCGGGGGCATGTATATTTGATCAGAGTCAGCCCCTAGTGTAGTTTTTTTAAGACCAAACACACTATAATTCTCAAGTACAAGATGAATTCATAGTAAACCATCAGAGCCAATGTACAATCCTTTTTTCACATTCACAATAATTATCCTTCATTCTTTACGATCCCTTCTCCACTCCTTGTTTCAAGACGAACTAGCTAGCTCACTTAATTTCATAACTAGTTGGTTCGCCTTGAAATGAGCTGAGGTGTGACATTTGAATGAACATCGAGGAGTGAATATATGTTTCATTGCAAGTTGCAAGAATGGAAACAAATCGAGGCATGCCTTGAATACTATAGATTACTACAAAATAACATGGGTCAAGCTCGACCAATAAGACAACGCGGAATGCATTTCATTGTAGAGACATAAGCAATCTAAATAACTAGCTAAGGCCCATAAATGAGTACTCATCGATAAAGAAGGTGGGTATGTAGACTGTAGAGACAATGAGAAGGTTTGCTTAGAAGTAATCACCCATGAAGATGGATCCAATAGCTCACTAATAAAGTGCTTTGAGCCCGAGATTAAGAGATCGCCAAAGTGAATAGATGTTAAAAGTACATTCGTAGGAAAGTGTTTCCAATCATTGGATGATTTGAATGTCTCATACCAGTGTCATGGGTAGTAATTTAGTTTTCATTAGTAACCCATTGGTGCACACCCATTTAAAAAAATTAGTGATTTCATCATTAATTTTAGCAATATACATAATTAGTACTTTCTATTTGCGTTTGTATAATCGAGAGTTTAACAAGACGGGGATAGTTAAATGCTTAAGTTAATAAAATATGCTCTTGGGCATTAAAAGTTCAAGGCAATATTTAGGAGTTTAAGACATTAAATAGTTAATTTAAGTATTAGAGCCTTGAATTGTTATTTTTAATCGAATCTTAAAATAGTGCGTATGAAGATTTAGCTCTAGCCATCAGTACTAAAACACCATGAGTGAGCAGTTAACAAGAAGCCCGTCTAGCTCAGTTGGTAGAGCGCAAGGCTCTTAACCTTGTGGTCGTGGGTTCGAGCCCCACGGTGGGCGTTTATGTTTTTAAAATGTTTTCTATTTGCTATAAAATACCAATAGTAACAAGTTAGCCCTAGCACATAACTTGGGTTGTAATTCTTATTTGACATTGTTCGATGGTTTAATTCTTAAATTTAATATTGAAAAACTATAGTTGGACCTAACTATTACAACAATGATGCAATATTATTATGGTAGACTTTGTCATATGAACGGGTCATTTTTTTATATTTCATGTAAGAAGGTAAGAAGATGTAGGTTTTCATAACATGGGAAAAGAATGCAGGTCGGTTACTCGGTTTATGTCTTACAAACCAAATTTAGCTATACTCCTATAGTTATCTATCATTAAATTAATAACATTTAAACAATAAAACAACTTATAAAAACAAAAGGCATGAACTAACAATGTGTTTAATGTAAAAAGTTGTTAAAATATATACATGGCGGTTGACGCGGTGTTTTGTTAGGGTTGTAAACGAATTAAACGTTCATTGAAAAATAGTTCACCAACTGTTCAACAAGATGTGTATTTATGTTCGTTCGTTTTATAAATGAAACAACCGAACATGAAAATTATATTCGTTAAGTAAAACAACCGAACATGAACAGATGTCGCGTTCGGTCATTTATGTTCGTATACGTTTGATAATATGTTTGTTCGTATATGTTCACCAAAAGATTTGATCTTCTATATACTTTTTACTAGTTTTACATTTTAAAAATATGAAATTCTAGTAAAGTACTATGTCTCCGCCAACATCAGTGGCGGAGCTTGGGTATTTTCATAAGGGGGGTGGGGCGAAATTAATTTTTTTTTACGGGGCGAAATTAATTTTTTTTACGGGGCGAAAACTCGTTATATATAAAAAATTTACACTATCGAACCAAAATTTACACTACGAAACCAAAAATTAACACTACTGACGAAGAAAGAGGATGGCGGGAGGCCTCCCGACCCCTTCAATGCTTCGCCCCTGGCCAACATGACCATTTGACCATTTTAACTTCAGTTTATCTAAAACTTAACAAACTTTTAATTTTGTGTTGATTATATTTTTTTGATAATTATGTCAAGTATGTTCAAATAATTATGTTAATTTTATGTTAAAGTTTGAAAAACTTTTGTTCTTGTTCTTGTTCGTTTATGTTCATGATGTTTTTGTGTGTTCGTTTGTCTTTGGTTGTACTCATTTATGTTCAGTAAGTGTTAGTGAATAGTTAATCAGTAATTTATTTTCTTAATAAACGAACATAAGCAATAAATAATCTTTGGTAAGTGTTCATGAACAGATCATGAACAACTCTATTTCCCTAATAAACATACACGAACAAAACATTGTTTATGTTCATTCGGTTTGTTTACAATCATGAGATTTTCATTCATTATGATGGAGTACAATATAAATAACCTTGTGGTCACCTCTCTCTCTCTCTCACACACGCACTCTCTAATCATCTTAATACAAAAAATCCTTAACCATAACTAATTAAGAAACCATAGTAAAAAAACATAACTCACATCCTAGTCAAGGTATATTTTAATTATAACCCATAACCTATAGTAATTAGTACAGAAACTTGGAACACATGTAACGGAAATTCCAGCTGTGAAATTCATGTTCCAGCTATAAAATGCAATTTCTAGTTACAGATTGAATGTTTCACACTTAAAACATATCTGAACTGAAAGTCCCAAGATAGGCATAACAAGACCAACCAATACAAGGGAAGAGCCAGGATTACGGTTCTTGACCATTCAAAAGGAATGGGACACTCATCAAGACTAGATGAGGCAATCATCAAGAGATACAAAACAAGTTAACTATACCGACAATAAGTATTATAAGAACCATCAAATCCTTTACCACTACAAGAAAAATGGTTTTTTGCGACCACTTTTTTTTGCGGCGACAAGTTTTTTCGTCGCAAAAGAGTCACAAAACGACAAAAAGAAATAATTTTTTTGACTTTAAAAGTCAACAACTTTTTTGCGGCGATTTTTCGTCGCAAAAAAGTTAAATTTAATTATTATTTTTTTTAATATCACGAAAACCTTTTTTAAGGGCGGGAAAAATCCCGTTTAATCATTTGCGGCGACTTTTCGTCGCAATAAACAATTAAATATTATAATATATAAATAATTAAATATTTTCGCCGCAATTGCTTTATTGCGGCGACATATCGCCGCAAAAAAGAACCCCCATTTAGTCGGGATCAGTTCAGATTTTACCATTTAGTCGACATATCACCATTTTCACCACAACCCCACTGCGCACCCTACCCTCACCCCCACTGCGCACCCCACCCTCACCCCCACTGCAGCATTGCGCACCCCACCGTCGGCTCCCTCCACCGTCGGCCCCATCGCACCCCACACCACACCCCCACCTCGGCAAAGTTGCTGCTCCACCACCGCCAGTCCACCACCGTCGCCGCCTCACCACCGTCGCTGCCTCCTTTACACCCTAGCCACCACCACCACTCCTGATTTTAGGTAATAACCTCAATTTTACCTAATTTTATGTTAATTTTTAGTTAATATTTTGAAATTAGGGTAATAAAGTTTATGTGGTTATAAAAACATAGATGTTTAACATGTGTGTATGTATGTATTTAAGAATGTATGTATTTAGTGTGTTAATTTGTAGTTGTTTGGGGTTTTGAAGTTTATTTTGTTTATGAAAATATGGATGTTTAACATGTGTGTATGTAAGAATATAAGAATGTAGTTTATGAAGTTTATGAAAATATGAAATGTTAAGTTTGGGGGTTTTGTAGTTTATGAAAATATATAAGAATGTATGTTTGTATTAAGATTGTTTGAAATAACATTGTCATCGCCTAATTTTGCCTAATTTTGCCTCAATTTTGCACCATAGCCACCACCACCACTTCTGATTTCAAGTAATAACCTTAATTTTGCCTAATTTTATGTTACTTTGTAGTTAATATTTTGAAATTAGGGATTTTGTGTCCATTTTGCCTAATTTGTAGTTTATAAGGTTATGAACATGGATGTTTAAGTTAGTTGAGATGAAGTATTATGTGTGTATTATGTATTTAAGAATATATGTATTTAGTGTGTTAATTTTGTGTTAATTTGTAGTTATTTGGGGTTTTGAAGTTTATATTATTATGAAAACATGGATGTTTAACTTAGTTGAGAGAATATAAGAATGTATGTATTTGGTATGTTAATTTTGTGTTAATATGTGGTTCTTGTTTGAAATTAGGTTTAGCAAGTTTTATGTTTATGAAAAATATGAAATAACATGTGTGTATGTTTGTATTTAAGAATGTATGTATGTGGTTAAGAAATTAGGGTTAGAAAGTTTATAAGGTTATGAAAACATGGATGTTTAACTTAGTTGAGATTGTTTGAAATAACATGTGTGTATGTATGAATATAAGAATGTATGTATTTGTTATGTTAATTTTGTGTTAATATGTGGTTCTTGTTTGGAATTAGGGTTAGCAAGTTTATATGGTTATGAAAACTTAGATGTTTAACTTAGTTGAGATTGTTTGAAATTAGGGTTAGGAAGTTTATATGGTTATGAAAACATAGATGTTTAACTTAGTTAAGATTGTTTGAAATAACATGTGTGTATGTATGAATATAAAGAATGTATGTATTTGATATGTTAATTTTATGTTAATATGTGGTTCTTGTTTGGAATTAGGGTTAGCAAGTTTATATGGTTATGAAAACATGGATGTTTGGTATGTTAATATAAGAATGTATGTATGTATTTGGTATGAATATAAGAATGTATATATGCATTTGGTATGTTAAATTGTATTAATATATAGTTATTGTTTGAAAGTAGGTTTAGCAAGTTTTATGGTTATGAAAAAATGGATAATTTAACTTAGTTAGAGCATTCACAACCTATGCCTTATATTTATGTGAGTGTGTTTGGTATATTATATGGAATGATTTTGAGTGGTTGTGAGTGAAGGAGAGAGAAAATGTTATTGTGGATTGGTATATTTGAAGAATCACTGTACAATCTTTATAAATTTTTTAATATTTTTTAAAGTGGTTGTGAGTGAATGAGAGAGAAAGAAGTAATGATAAGGGTATAAAGGTATTATTTAATTGAAAGGAGAGAGAAGAAGTAGTGATTTTAATGTAATTATATAGATAAAGATAAGGAATGGGATGTGAATGCTCTTAAGATGAAATAGAATGTGTGTATGTATATATAAGAAAGAATGTATGTATTTGGTATGATAACTTAGGGTTAGGAAGTTTATTAAATATTTAACTTTTATATTGTATTTCCTTAGTTTTAAACGTGTTAAGATATTTAATATTTGTTTGTAAACACAGTTATGACGATTGATAAGAGTTGGACTACTTTAGAAAATAAATTTTCTAAAGAATATCTGATTGGTCTTAAAGCATTCATGGAAAGGTGTAAGAATTATACGAATGGCTAAAATAAAGCTCGGTGTCCGTGTAATAATTGCAATAACAGTTATTGGTTTCCTCTTCCAATAATAGAGCGCCATATACATAATAATGGTTTTTGCCGATTTTACAAAACATGGACGCATCATGGTGAATCATATATTCCGTCACCGGTAGTTCCATCATACCTCAAACGACAGACCCAATACATGATTTTATTAACGATGTTCGTCAGGAGAATGTTCCACAAGAGGACAACACATACGACGACGACGAGCCAATAAACACAACAGATACACCGAGTAATACAAATGATGACTTGCTGAATTACTGAAACTTGCCGACACCGAACTATACCCTGGTTGTGACGGGTTGTGTTTTCAGGTTGTGTTTTCGTAAGTTATCTTTATAGTGATTATTATTAACGCAAGTAACATTATTTATAGTGAATTTATTACTCAAATGCCGCATGGAACTGACTTGGAAGCAAATTTTTCTAACTGGTTTAAACAGAAAGTAAACTCATTTGTGTATAAAACCGATTATACAAACCGATTATACAAATTTTCCTAATTTTCTCTTATTTCAAATAGATCAACCGTCGGCGAGTAAATGATGAATCTAGTGTTAGTCCTCAGTTATTTGCTTTAGCAAATGGACCACGACATGCAAACTCTTACACCGCTTGTATAGTTAACGGTGTGAGATTTATAGTTCATAGCCGAGACGTACGCCTTACAACTCAAAATAGCGGCATCTCAACAACCGGTCAAGATGGAACAAAGTATTACGGTTTGTTGGAAGAGATTCTGGAGCTAGGCTATCTAGACCGTTGTAAGGTTGTGTTGTTTCGATGTAAATGGTTTAAAACTAATAACAACAAACTTTGTGTAATTAAGAATAACATAACCAGTATTTCTACCCAAACTGAATGGTTTACAAATGACCAATACATTCTTGCAACACAAGCAGAGCAAGTTTTTTATCTTGACGAACCGTCTAAAGCCAGTCAAAGAATTCAATCAATCAGACATTGGAAGGTCGTCCAAGAGGTGAATCATCGGAAGATTTGGGACCGAGATATTATAATGGAAAATAACGAAGCAGATTTAATTCATGGCAACACTTCATTTGAGCTTTTGTTGTCTGCTGACTTAGATAATTTAACTTATGATGGTATGAGTAGAGATGAAGCTACAGAAGTCGATGTTTCCCTTGAGGATGTCAATGTAGAGGACGTGACATATGAAGATACGGATGAGGGTGAAGACAACGATGCAGACAAAGCTGTTGACGTTTCTGATAATTCAGATGATGAATTAGACGAATTTAATAATGATTGTGGAGAAGATTCTTATCACACCGATGAATCCGATTGATTGTAATTTTTAATTTTAACCGAATCATTTATTATGTTTGATCTATTATGTTTATTGAATTGTTTTTTTCAATTGTGTGTTTAGCTAATGATTCAATTGCGATATATTTGTATACTTATATAATCTTTTTTTACAGATGGCAGACGTGGCCCGAGGTCACGGTGGGGATACCTATGGCCGTGGTCCACCTGGTGGTGGTCCTCCCGATAATGATCGATCGTGGCAGCCGCCACGACAGTGCGAGGTCAGTGATGGCTCCGGCAGCGGCAGCGGACGAGGTATGACGAATTTTTTATACTATTATCTTTTAAAATGAAAATATATAATTTACATAGAATTTTTATACTATTATCAATTTGCAGGACAAGGCAAGCGTGGAAAGACCACACTTCAAGGTATGCGAAAGAGAAATCCACAAGGAAATTTGCTCACAATTGAATTTGAGCAAGGTACGCATGACACCTACAAACCTGTGGGTGTCAATCAGGCGACCTTTGCTTCACTGGTTGGCACACTCGTTGACAGATTTCCTCAAAACTACAAGAGCTGGAAAAAGATACCTGCAGAGTTGAAGGCGACTATCTGGCCTGACTTACAGGTCAAGTTTTTGATAATTAAATTCAGTGATTAAATATATATACACTAAGCTATTTGTTTTCATAATTTGCAGATGTATTTTGATATGACTCCCCACGAAGGCCTGAGGGCAGGCATTGAGAAATATGCTGCAAACCGGTATAAAGATCACAAATACCGGTTCAAGCAAAAGCATTTTAGCAAAATAGGCGGGGAGGACAGGGTTGATATTTCTGATGTTGTGCCACCTGATATGCAAGAATCTGAATGGAAAGGCTATGTGGATTACTACACTTCTCCTGAAGTCAAGGTTCGGTCTGCAACTAACAAGTCCAACAAAGGAAGCAGACGATCAAGGGACATGGCGGCCGGACATCTTTAACCCAATGTCGTTATATATTTGTAAGTTGTTTTAATCTAATGTGTTTATAACTTGTTTTATGTGTTTGTAAGTTACTTTTATATTATTATATAACTATATAATGTGTTTACAGCGGGAAGAAGGTTCTGATGAATCTGGGAGTGCCATATTAGCATATCGTCGCTTCTATACCGATTCAAGCGGTAATTTCTATCAACCTGAACCCGCTGCATACTATGTAAGTAATGTACATGTCTTACAATTTTGTAAAAATAAAGTAATATATAACATCACCATATATATAACATTGTTTATTTTCTTTGTAAACTATAAAGGAGCAAATGGTCGCGCTTCAACAACAACATCCAGAAATGTTAGAGAAACAGATCATGCGCCAGGTGTTGGGGGAGCGGCCCGGGTGGGAACGTGGCATCGGTCCAATACCGAGCGTGCCTTCACAACCCCCACCTCCACCTCATAGAACAGATCAGCGGATGTTCTCACAATCTGAGGTTGAGGAGATGATAGCAGCGAGACTGGCCAGTGAGCAAGAACAATAGCAGTCCCAGATGATGGCTAATATGATGACACAAATGCAAAGTCAAATCCAAAGCCAAGTCCAGAGCGCCTTGAAGAGAAGTGACCATTCTCAGCAAAATGATGAAGATGAAGAAGATGATGATGGTGGGTCGTCATAGGATGTTCAGTTTGACGCTTGTTATGAATATTTTAAAACATTTGTTTGTATAACTTTTAACTTATTACATTTGGATAATTTTTGTTTATATGCTATGTTTTGCGATTGGTTTGATGGTTTTGATAGTGTGTACTGATTTGGAACAGCAGGTTAGGTTTGGTACCCAGAAAAATCTGGGTGGATTGCTGCAAATGCAGCAAATTATTAAAAAAAAGGTTCTTTTTTGCGGCGATAAATCGTCGCAAAAAAGAGCTAATTATATTGAAAAAGTTCGCCGCAAAAAAGATTTGGTCAAAATATTTGCGGCGATACATCGTCGCAAAAAAGAGCAAATTATGTTGAAAAAATTCGCCGCAAAAAAGATTTTGGTCAAAATATTTGTGGCGATATATCGCCGCAAAAATTCGATTTCGTCGCAAAAAACATCGTCGCAAAAGATTTCTCTCAGAATTTCTCCTTTTTATAATAAGTGGAGCCACAAAATAAATCGTCGCAAATTTCGTCGCAAATTTCGTCGCAAATAACATTTTGCGACCACTCTTTTACGACGAATTTTTTGCGACCAAATTTTCGTCGCAAAAAATGTATTGCGACGAAACTTGAGTTTTTTGCGACGATAATAATCGCCGCAAAAAAGCTTTTTTCTTGTAGTGTACACAACAAAAGATAAACCCCCACGGACGAGAAGATCCGGACACAAACAGTTAATTATAGTTTCCTATAAATGTGATAAAACTTATAGACTAAGGAATTAGAACTCAATTAAGTAAATAGTATAAACTAATAAAGAGAAACTAACTAATGAGCATGCATCATGCTCTTAACCCTCTCAGTCAATACTTTCATAAGGGTTATTGGATTTTAATAATAAAAGTTTTAATTTTTGTTCGGGATTAATCCCAACTCAGTAAATATTTACAGATACTTCCAACTTTGAGTTTATTTTCCTTCAACGATCCCTTACTAACTGAGAGTTAACCCCGTTAGTTTTTGATGACGTAGTCTGTTTTATAGCCAAAACACTAAACAGAAAGTTGAAATCTATCACCAGGTCCGTCAATTTGAAACTTCCGCACCCATAAACCCATCAATCTCCACCTCCTGATTTGAACCACCAAATTCGATGGAGATAGATTTCAGGTGATGATGAAGACTAGACAATAGAAAACAGACTTGATTGGGACTAGGCGGTACTGGAGTTGAAAAATGGCTCAAAGTTGGCCCAATTTCATCAAAAAAACTAAAGAAGGTTAACTCTCAGTTAGTAAAGGATCATTGGAGGAAAATAAATTCAAAGTTAGGAGTGACTGTAAACATTTCATGAGTTGAGATTAATCGCGACCAATAAATGAAAGTTGCAATTATTAAAATCCAATAACCCTTCTTATAATACACTACTTGTTCTTAAGTTAAAGAATAGTCATCATCAAAATCTTTTATTTGTTTGTAACAAGACTTATAAGACCCTTCGTCCATAGCCCCGCCCTTAGCCCCTCCATAGCCCCTCCCATGCCGCCCTTCGAAAGGGTTGCGTTGCGCAGACCCATCCGTCCTTCACCTGCCCTTCTCCAAGGGCACTCCATTGATGCATCACGCCATCACGTGACAAAAATATCTGCTGCTTTGTTTTTTTTATCGATTTTTAATGTTTGTTTGTGGAAAAAATAATGTTGGGGTAAAAGTTGATTGTGAAAATGTTGAATGGAAGTTGATATAAAATTGATATGACACTAGAATCTATTTTATACGGGTAAAAGTTGCTTGTGACTGTTTGTGGAAATGACCTCATTCAGCATTGCGGAAATCGTAAAGGCATGATGAAGATTGTTAGAGCACTAGAATCCAATTTAACCAGAGTCAAAATAATACTTTTCTTAACCAGAACCCTAAAATATACTTTCTTCCAAAGACAAAAAACAAAATATTGAAAAGGCATAAGGAGTGGCTTCTTTGCATCGATAAATGCTTTGAAAACCCCGCCTTCTTCTTCCTCCACATCCATATCTCTCGACTTTCATCATCCATTTTTCACATCTATTTTATTCAAGTGGTGGGTGTACCTACTACCCCTCTATAAAACCCTTCATCCACCATTGTTAATCTGCAACAATCACTGCAAAAATGGCCAACAGCAGCACCTCGTTGGAAGATGTACCTTCGTTGGACATCATGACCGAACTCCTTCGCCGATTCAAGTGTTCCTCAAAGCCAGACAAACGCCTCATCCTCATTGGTATTTGATTCTTGTGAAATTGAGTTGGGATTCTTTTAATTTGATTTTTAGGGGTTTGTGTTTGTGGGTTTTGATTTTTGAGATCTGTGAAGGGTTTCGTGAATTGGCGTTCGAAAGTTTGTTGATTTTTCGTCGTTGACGAGTTTCATTTCGTGGGATAACGTTTTTGTCTTCAAAATTGATGTCAATTTTGTTAATTTCTTACGGAAATTGATGGTTACATTAGTCTTTATAACAACTTATGGTTCCATTTGGTATTTGATTGATGTTAGGGCTCTTATGAAGCACAAGTTACTCTAGAATTCATTATGTCTTATTGTTGGAATCAATTATGAATCTTTGATATGTTAAATTAAAAAAGGGCTCTAAGGAGAGTCTTTTTGAGCATATTGATTGGTTTTGATTTAGTTAGAGTTTTGTTGTGTTCTTAAGATTGAGTCGATTCACTGGTGCCATTAGTGTGTTTGATTATATGTCTCTGAGAAATTGAGTGAAACTGTAGGTCCACCGGGATCTGGGAAGGAACTCAATCGCCCATCATTAAGGATGAATACTGCTTATGCCACTTGGCAACAGGAGATATGTTGAGGGCAGCTGTTGCGGCTAAAACCCCGCTGGGGATTAAAGCTAAAGAAACCATGGAGAAGGTACATTGAGTTAACTTGGTGTTATTTCATTTGATTGATTTGTCTGTTCTTGATTTCGTCTCGTTCTCTTTACATGTTTGTTAGGGAGAACTGGTGTCTGACGACTTGGTGGTTGGGATCATTGATGATGCAATCAAGAAGCCATCGTGTCAAAAAGGATTCATTCTTGATGGTTTTCCTAGAACCGTTGCCCAAGCAGAGAAGGTTTCTTGATTGATTTATGATTAGTAATTGTACATGTGCTATTAGAGGATGGAAATATTGGCATGTTGAATGGACTAAATGGATAATGTCTGGCCCTTGGTTTGTTTTTTACAGCTTGATGAGATGCTTGAGAAGCAAGGAACCAAGATTGACAAAGTGCTTGATTTTGCAATTGATGACTCCATCTTGGAGGAGAGAATTACTGGCCGCTGGATCCATGCTTCAAGTGGTAGGACATACCACACAAAGTTTGCACCTCCCAAGGTGCCCGGCATTGATGATGTAAGCTATTGGATATCACTTAACCCATCTCATGAAAATTGTTATAATCTCTGGTATTGGGATTTCATTAGTTTTTAAGTTAATAGGTACCTATTTGGCTATTTGTCAATTGTCCACTTTATGAAAATGTTTATCTCGTGTACAAAGCTCTTCATGTTGTCATGCCTGAAAGGTATTCTAGACTTTTCGACAAATAGTCGGGACTTCTGAAAGACATGTGGTATTTTTTCTGAATCAAACCTTATAGTTTTAGTGAGACTAATAGTGTGAACAATGAACACTCCTTTTCCTCAAATGAAAGTGTGTTAAAGACTTATTTCTATCCGTGCGTATATATATGCTATCTATCCAAAGCGAATCATGTTGTCATCCCTGAAGGGTATTTTAGACTTCTTGACAAATATTCAAGACTTCTGAAGCCACTAGTTATTTTTTGAATCAAATGTAGAAATTTTCACGAGATTAATAGCTTGCACACTCCTTTCTCTCATTGAAGGTGTTCTTTGATATATATAACAAGATTTCTTACTCCTGTGTGTGTATGCATCCTTAGTAAACCAACTAAAGATGTGCAATGACTACGAATAATTTAAAGATGCTACAATGTATTGCTCTATGACTACAAGAAAATATTTTATATTTCAATTAACTTTCAATACCAGAAATGGCAAATTTGTAAATTTGTATAATCTTTTTTTGTGATTTTAGTTTAAATGTGATTTAGGAGGCTTTTGCATTAAAATACAGCCTGGGTGACTTTCAACCTGTTTTATGGATCAAAATTTGCTACCTCTGACTTAGTGACTAGACCCAATCTATTGCATGCATCATTGTTCTTTTTGTAGGTTACCGGAGAGCCTTTAATGCAAGGAAAGATGATACTGCAGCAGTTCTCAAGTCAAGGTTGGAGGCTTTTCACCGCCAAACAGAGCCTGTAAGTGCTTCTTTACTTGATCTTCTTCTTGAAATATTGTTTCTGATTTGTACTTGGATGAAAATTCCAGCATATGGCTTATTGCAGTTCATTATAATTAAGTCTTTTAATTATTTGTTAAAAAGCTAAAAAAATTTATTGTGTTAAATGTATAAAATACAGAAAGACAAACAAGAATTCTTGTGGACCGTATCTTAATACTACTAGGTGTCAATTTGTTTCTAGTTATGATAGTTGGTATGTAAATCTCAACTTTAAACATCTCACCAGATGACCAGAAGGGTTTGGTAATGGGTCAACCGTGAAAGCAGGTAAATTTTTTAGTTTGCATTGGATCAACCTGCAACCACTTTTTTGTCCATAAGTGTGTGTGTACACATATTAATAAATAGTTAATTGTGTCAATATGATCAGAAAAAAAATGTTATTCAGGCTATTTTTGACCGGTTCGACTTGTTTTTAGCTAATTTTTTATTCAACTTGCTACATATAATAAAAAGATAACCTAAATCAAATGCATAATAAAGTTGGTGTCTTTAGGGAGGATGCCTTAACTTCTAAACTCAAAAACTTCTCTGATTTTTTATTTTAACTCCTGTAACTTCTTTTTGCAATGCTTTTACATTAAATTTTTGTTGATTTGATGTTTTAAAGTCTTCAACAACCTTTTTTTTGTCCGCGATGATTTTGACACTGGTGTGATTGGTCATTTTTCATTCCTTAAGCTTTTGTAGTGGTTAACCCATTAGACTTACTAGTCGTGGTTTAATCTTTGAACATAATAACATTACTCATCCTGCTGCTGCTCCTGCCGTCATCCTGCTGCTGTCTCTTCCTGTCCGTGCTTATTATTATAGTATTATTTTAAATATTGTTCGTATAGAGTTTAAAATTTGGTTTACCAGAGACTGTAAAAAAGTTCCTTAGCTACTATATAAAATTTGTTTGCCAAATGATCACACATACACACGAAAAGAAGAAAGGAAGAGAAGCAGGGAGCTGGATGACTGATGCAAGGGAGAACAACAGGTGTGAAAGGAATTGGTGGCAGAAGATAGCAGCAGAAATGCGTCTGTTGAGTGTGTTATGCCATGTGTGTTGGGTATTTGAGAAGGGTGTGCGTGTTGGTTTGGTTTCATGATAGGATTATATTGGTTTTTTATATATAATAATTTATTGCTATTATTAATTATAACATTTAATATTATTTAACAATGTAAAATATTAAGAAAAACAAATATAAAAAACTACAAATCAAATGTTGAATATGGAAAAAGAACAAGGAAATAAGCAAATTGTTCTAAAAATCTTGAGTTGAAAAGTTATATTATAAACTAAATTTTATGGTAAAAACATTACGTAAAAAATTGATTAAATTTTAACGATTAACCATTATCAACCCTTAATAATGTTAACCTGTAGTTGCAATTTGATGGACCTTTATATCAGCTCCCCAAAGTTATATAGTAAAGACATTACAATAAAACTTTTAAGGGTTAAAACAGAAAATTGGTGAAACCTTAAAGGTTAAAACATTATTAACAACAAGCAAGTGCTTGTAATGGTAGTAATTGTTGGTCTGATTAATAATGTCACATAGGACCATAGATCAGACTCGCTTTTTAGCTCAAACATATCTCATGTGCTTATCATCATCATGCATTTTTCTCAAACAACAAGCAAGTTAAGTGTTTGAATGAAAGGATCCGTAGCTTAGCGGTATCAAGGTCTATAGGAAATGTGTCCCTCCTCTTGTAGTTGACGATTACAGTCCCATGATGGACAAAAGTTTTAGATTTAGTAGTAGGATTATAGAGTATGTGAGTTAGTTGTTTTAAAAAAAGTTGTGTTTGAGTTGCAGGTTATAGAATACTACAGCAAGAAGGGTGTCGTTGCGAAGTTACCTGCAGAAAAACCACCAAAGGAGGTGACTGCTGAAGTTCAGAAAGTTTTGTCGACTTGATGGAATTGATGCTGTTTTTGTTTCTTCTTTTTTGATTATTTATCATTTTCTAACCGGGACTTGATACATCATTGGACCTGCTTCGACATTGAAGCGTCTTTTACAATTTTCATTTTCAAGAACTATGAAAGGCAGCTGTTGAGTTGCCACAGAAACATAAAGACTGTAACAGAATAAAATCCTTTTCATGTTATACCCGATTTTCTCTGAATTTTCTTTTCTGGTTTTCTTTTGTACTATGATATGATGAAAAGTTGTTTTTATAATTTTTTTTTTTTGCATAAAGAACCATATATTTATTAGGTGAGCAAAATCTTGTATGCTCTTGAATTGTTGGAAGTTTGTTTTTGCACCGGCAAGGTTGTTACATTGTTGGAGAATGACTGTACGACACAAACCATTAGATTTGTTACGGGTGTATGTTCCTTGATCAAAGTCTCTGTGATGCAATTTCGACATAAAAAAAATTCTGTAGAGTGATAAGAACAAGGTACTCGATCAAGAGGAGTAAACGTGAATGAATAGAGGGGTATCTAAATGGGTTTCTTCTATCTGTAGCTTTTTATAGTTTGATTTTGAAATATTTACAAAAGATACCAACTACCAAGTACGATATGTATGATTGATCAAAGGTCAAGTGACAAATCGATTAGCGGTATAAAAGTGTGTAAAAATTATCAAAATGTGTAACAAAAACAAGGGCAAAATGTGTAACAAAAACAAGGGAATAACACTAACCCCATGCAAAGTGGTGTTTATAAAGACATGGTGATAGAACGAAGAGTTGGGCACGTATCATATGATTTGTATGAACCTGAGAGTTTAGGGGGCACTACAGGAAATGCGCACAGTAGAGGTGACATTATTAGCGTCGAGATTCAACAGCGGCGACCTAATAGGGACGACAAGTCGCCGCTAATAACTACCGATCCGTTTGCGTGCACTGGGGAAAAATCTGACCATTGATCAGCGGCTGGATCTGAGAGCTGCTATAATATGGTACAGAAGTCATTAGCGGCGACACTATTACGGCGACAAGTCGCCGCTAATGATCTAAAACAAAAAAAACACAGTACTTTCCTCTATATCTGCACATCTTCGTCACAAAACCTATTCTCTCTAACCTAAACTCTTTCACCTGAAGATACCCCATCGCCGCTTTTGCTACCACCACCGCCACCAGAACCTCCGTCACTACAAGGCGTCACCAACGCCACCATCAACCTCCGCCACTACAAGGTACCACCATCAACCGCCGGCCGCCCTACCACCAACGCCACCGTAACCGTCGCAGAAGCAACCACCACGACCACCGTCAAACGTCGGTCGACTATCATTGAGGTTTTCCATCTTTCTTCTTTCTTTTTGAATTTGCTCACAATTTTGACATCTGAGTTATTATGCTTTGATTTGTGCTTAAATTTATACTATATTGAGAAATGGTTTTGTGTATTATGTAGTTTTTAATCAAAACTAGAATTAAGCTTCCCCTGTTACGGCGGAGTCGTAAAACTATACCAAATAACATCAATGTCACACCACCGCTAACGACCACTAAAACTGAAGTTGTGGTGTGTTGGTACGAAGAATTTAAATCAAAACGTAAAACATAAAAAAATATAACTAAATCAATCTAAGATCCATGTGTTGTGACGAACTCTTCAAAAGGGGAAAATAAACGTAAAAATGTTGAACAAAATGCACACATTGTGTTGTGCTAACTTATCAAATTCAAAACGAAACGTAATAATGTTGAATCACACATGCATTTGTGTCATGTTAACTTGTAAAACTTAGAACGAAATGTAAAATGATGATTTATTAAATATGAAAAGTATATGGGAACAAAGTTGAAAATATAAACATTGTGAGATTAAGTGGGTGTTTGGGAGTGCTTTTTTACTTACTTCTTAACTTATTAACTTTTAAAAGTTAAAAGTCATTTATAGTGTTTGGCAATGTGATGGTTGTAAGGAAATAAGTTAATAAGTCAATTCATACTAACTTATTAGCTTATTGTAAACAAAGTCAAATTTGATAAGTTTAATTGTAAAAATTGAAAAACTTTGTGTTAAAAGTGAAAAATCAATAATTTTTGAAAACCCCCTATGCATAAGGTACAACACCATTATGCATAGAGTAGTTGGCAATTAGTAATATATAAATTAGTTATTTTATGAAATAACCTCTAACTAGTATTTGTACCCGCCGCGCGTGCGGCGGTATCGTACGCGTCGTGACGAAATATAGATTACAATCGACTCAACTTATTTTCAAACTAAATTTCCATCAATCCCCGAGTCATTTTCAATTACGTCAAAACGTAGATTAACTTGAATTTATACCTACACGTATACAAAAATATGAATATAAGAAATTTTCTTTTAGTGACATTTCACATAGTTTTTAAAATGTTTTAGGGGGGTGAAAGTGAAAAATTAAAAGTAAAGTATATATAAAAATAGACACATAATCGTTTTATATTTGACTGAGTTAATTCGGCTTTAAATATAAAAATATAGACAACTAAAAGTTTGAAAATAAGTTCTTCTAAGTAATGTTGTATATACAAATGATCCAAGTAAATCTTGATTACATCCAAACCCAGACGAACTCGAAATTATAACGACGTGCACACAAAATACAAACCCTAAGAAATAGTTTTTTTTTAGCTAAGTTTGTATAGGAGTAAATCGAAAGTTTACAAACTTAAGGATGTGAAAATGACATATTACACAGTTTTTAAAAGGTACACGCCTTTAACCACTGAGCCAAAACAAATGTGCACTATAAGATCATAAACATGCTTATATGTAGAAAAGTAACACGGAGAAACAAAAAAAAATGAGGTGTGGCCCAATGTTTGTGTGACACGTGGCAAGGCCGGTGAGCCCCACCGACCTTGCTAAACGAGTATGTACATCATTTGTGAATGTATGCTTGAATTTATACTATAACCTCTAATTTTATGAATTATGCTTAAATTTGCCTCCAATTTTGACATATGGGTGGTTTTATATATATACCATAACCTCCTTTATTATGGTTGGGTGCAAAATGATTTACTTATCTTACTCTTAGCGAGTTAAAAGATATTGACATAATATTTGGCCACCGTTATATTGCTATCGTGTGTGTTATGCTTTGTATTTTTTTAATTGATTCATCTGTATGATTTACACTTATAAAATGATTTATTTTAATATTTTAATTTATATGATGCAAATAGGACTCTACTAACTTAAGGTTTAAGCATTACTTTATTGGAAACACAATAAGCTATAATGCACAAAATAAGAAATTAGTGAGAAAATAAAATTTAGTGGACACCATTTAAACCTAGTGCAACAATGTCATAGATCTTGAGTGTCACCCAAAATCCGTGGTATTGTTGCAATGGTTTAGACAATGCCTCATTTAATTTTATTTTTTTAGTAATTTCTTATTGTTGTGTATTATTGGCTTTTAGGTTACGTACCTTCATTCTAATCATCATTAGTTTAGAATTAAAATTGATTTAGAAATTAATTTCTAGTTGTTCCTGTTTTAGAATTATTTTTTGAACACTTTATCTCCTTTAGGATGTTATGTATATAGAAAGACTTAGTTTTTATTTTCTCTTGGCTCCTAGTGTATATATTTCTATATGCATATACAAGGAGCTAAGAGTAAATATTCTCAAATTTTCTTAAACAAACAATAATACGCATTCATATATAAGGGTATTAAAAAATGAGCGTAACAACCTACCCATGTGAATATTCTATTTGTTGTCTTATTTTTTGTTCTTGTTTCGTGGATAGTTTTTATCCATTTACATCCTAAATTATGTTGCAGTTGCATGATCATGTCTGTCGATAAAAGCTGGCTAACTAATATGAACCGTAGATCACCTGAGTACCAACAAGGACTTGACTCTTTTATTAATATGTGCGAAGAACATGTCGACGACACCGGGAAGATTAGATGTCCGTGCATAAAATGTCAGAATACCGTCTTAGTAAAATGGGTCAAAATGAAATATCATTTAGAAATATGGGGCATCTGTCGCACTTACAAGGAGTGGATTTATCATGGTGAAAGTATAATTCCTAAAGTTATAGTTGTAGATGGTGCTGGGTCAACAAACAATGTGACTGACGTTATCGAAGACGTTATGGAAGAAAGTAGTGGACATGTTAGAGAGATTAAGCATAAACCGTCTTCATCTGCAAAGTTGAGTTCCTTTGATCATGAGCAGAAGCAAACACCTTCGGCTTTTACACAGGTAAAACTAGCTTATTTTAGTTGGTAAATTTGATTTATGTTGGTAATTTGTTAATTAGTAATGTTGATTCTTGGTCTATGTTGGTGGCTTGCATTAAGCATTTGGCTATTAAAAATCAAGGACAGACATTATGTGCATCTAGGCATGCTAGGGTATCCCTATATGTTCTAGGTTTTAGTTTAAGTTTAAACTAGTCAAATGACTCGAACATCTTTTGATAAACCTAAAACACCCTACTTTGAGCTTAAGCGGGTCAAACTAACACGGATTAACTTTAGTAGACTAAAGTTATGTGTTAAGTGTATCAGAGTGGGTTTGGGTCATTTTGATCCGTTGAAACTAAAATAGACTTAAATGATCTAGGTTTTAGTTTAAATAAGTCAAAATGACCTGAATACACTTGATAAGCTTAAAAACATCCTACTTTGGGTTTAAATGAGTCAAAATGGCACGGATAAATTTTAGTAGACTTAAAGATGGATGTATTAAGTGTATGAAAGTGGGTTCGGGTCGTTTTGACCCATTGACTCTATATAGACTTAAATGATCTAGGTTTTAGTTTAAATGGGCCATAATGAACCGAATACACTTGATAAACTAAATCTTACTTTTAAGTTTGAACGGGTCAAATTGATACGAATGATCTTTAATAGAGATAATGTTGGATGTGTTAAGTGTAAGAAAGTGGGTTTGGGTCATTTTGACCCGTTGAAACTAAAATAGACTCAATGATCTAGGTTTTAGTTTAAATGGGTTAAAATGACTCAAAACACATTTGATAAACTTAAAGCATCTTATTTTTAAGTTTAAGCTGGTCAAAATGCAATAACTTGTAATGCATCCTTTGTTTTGTAGGCTCAAATTGAAAGTTTGTTTCAAAACCCGACTTTTTTAACAAAACTTGCACAAGTTATGGATTCGTTCAAGGCACAAAACAAAAAACGACGAAGATGATTTGGACGAGGGGGACAAATAGTGATCAGATCACTACTTTATGTTTGTTTAGTTAGTTTTATGTTCGAGTTAAACAAGATATTTGAAATATTTAACGTTTATGTACTTTGTATGTTTATGTACTTTGTATGTTTATGTACTTTGTGGTATTTTGTAGTGTATTTGTGTTTTCTGGAAAATTTGGATATATTTATTATATTTATTGTATGTTTACATTTGGTTTGTCAAAAATGGGAATGTCGGAAATACGAAGAAAATCCGGTTAAAGCTATTTAAAGGCGACTTGGGTCGTCGTCAATGGTCATTTTTGCAGTGATATCATTAGTGGCGGCCTATTAGTAGGGATTAGTGTTTATTAGTGACAAAATAATAGTGGCAACTTCGCGGTGACAAAAGACGCTGCTATTGGACCGATTCTCTGTAGCGGGGGTGAATAACCCGAAGATACTCTGTTTATATCTTATAACAATAGAGTTATTGTTCTTTGTTTTTAGTTTTATGTGTAAATACATTAAGTTTGCATGTCAAGCATATATGCATATGAAGGGATATGCAGATGTGCATATTGTTTTTTTATAATTCTACAAGCTAAGTTCTCGTTTGTCATTTTATCTTTGCATGCACATATGTATGTCGTCGGAACAAAGTCTTACAGAAAATTAGGGATGTATTTTTTACTCGAACCCGGATATCTAACCCGATTAAACTCTACCCGAATCCCGATTAAGGCATAACCCAAAAAAGTCGAAACCGATTACAAATCACCCGAACCCAAAATCCTTATTTGATTGGGCTTTGGATTGTGTTTTGGCAATTTGGGTTGACCCGAATAACCCGAAATACTATATCGTCATAATTGATAATTCATATTCCATATTCTAGGATTTCAATGGACGCCATTTGTTTTTTAACTTTTATGAACCCGATCAATCATTCCTTAATCGATGACACAAGTCTTAAGCTTGATCATTTCATTATTCCATCTTTCATACTAAACAACTGATTACGAACAAGGTATAATAATTCCATACACGAGCATTCTCATGTATTTGTTTAAAATATATGTGTGTTGTTCCTTGTACTACCGAGCTTAATAATATAAAGGTAACATGTTTTATAGGCTGAGTAACATGTTATTGCTTTACCTTTGTTCAAGCAATAATAGTTATGATGTTTGTTTGGTGTTAAACATATGCTCTAGTAACATATGGATTAAGAGGTAGATTTTGTTTTTTTTTTCTGCTATGACTATTAAACATGTTTGTGAAGAGATGCCAAATTTGATTATCAAAACCAAAACACTTTCAAGTATATTGTTTTTTATTTTAAAATTTACAAGCGGATCAACCCGATCACCGATTAACCCGACCCGAACAAACCCGAAAACCGAATACCGATTAAATATAGTTATTTGATTCAGTCTTCGGGTTGATTTTCTACATCTAAAAACCCGATGAACCCGACCCGAGGAACCTGAAACCCGATTAAAAGACAAAAAAGACACCCCCATCAAAAATTGTTAAAAGATCAAAGAGAGATGAGAGAAAAAAAAAAGAGAACCTAAAGGAGATTAAAGAAAAAAAGAGGGAGGAAAAAAGAACTCTTAGGGAGCGTTTGGTTGGAAGGAATGGAATGAAATGGAGTGGAATTGAGAAATTAGTATGATTTTCAAGTAAAATTATATTTGAGTATGTAATGAAATGTAAAACCCAAAGGAATGTTTCACCTCAAATTTCCTTGGTTGTGGATTTCAAAATCCTTCCACCTAGAGAGGGAATTTGAAATCCCACAACCAAGGGAATTTGAGGTGAAACATTCCCTTAGGTTTTACATTTCATTACTCACTCAAACATAATTTTACTTGAAAATTATACTAGTTTCTCAATTCAATTCCATTCCATTTCATTCCTTACAACCAAACACTCCCTTAGTTTTATTTTTCTATTAAAGCTTAATTAACTAACAAAACCATAACTGAAACAAGTGCTTAAGCAGTTTTCATGGTTCTGTAACTAATTAAGATTCTTGATAAAACACATCCAAATTATTCTGAAACATTGATCAGAAGATGCTTAAAATAATATACTTTTATCAGAAAAAATAATAGTTCCACTGCCGAATATGACATACTTACAATCAACATACTCATGAGCCAGAAGATGTACATGAAAAGAATCATGGATTTAAGATATAAAAAGAATATATTGTTCACCACAAAGAACAATAACACTGCAAGATCATGCACCAGAGGTCAATCACTAGCAGCTGCGTGTGAGATTAAGTGAATAATTCCAGCTGTAACAAATCCTAGTAAACCACCAGCAGCAACCTGCAACACAAATCAAGAAAATCCTTAATAGTTAACCCCGCAAATGTTTTATAATCAGCTAGAACACTTGATAGCTTTAAAGGATTCTGTTTCGGCATTTAGAAGCCATGTTTTGTTCTGACCTGCGGAGGGGTGTGGCCAAGAAGTTCATGTAGTGTCTGCTATCAGCCAGTGGATGTTCAGCAGGAAGTTCATATACGATTTGATTCAAAAGCTGCAAATTTAATGCATACAAGCACAACCGATCAAAGATTTAGATTATTATTGAAATAATACTGTTCTTCTAATCATAATTAACACATTTCAATTATCTTCAAAAACTCTGGACAAAAAAGTGTGCGCGTGTCAACCCAGTCCAGCAAGAAAAGTGTTTTTAAGAAGTATCTGCGTGTAAATCCAACCCAACTCAAGAAAAAAGTGCTTGTGTTTCTACACATACTAGAAATGACCTGATTTGACCGACTACCCAACCTGTTTGACCCACTCATATTGCCACATCTACTTATAGGAACTTTAGTGACATGAAATATGACATTGGGTAGGGGTATCAAACCTCTGCTTGGCGTCCAGCTTGCAATCGAACGCCAGTTGCATCATACATTACCTATCACACGATCCAATTCATAAGAGATTACAAGTCAGTAACATTATATTTGTTTCACTAATTACTAATTAAAAAGGTAATGGGAGTACAAAATATTAGCAAAAGTTGGTTGATTGTTGAGAAATGCACGCCTTTCAAATTTCAATTGATAAGTAGAAACTACAAGATAAATGACGAGCAAGATTGATCTTTTGCATCTTAAACCTAAAGCTATGTTTCCACACAGTAATATATCATTCTGAGTTTACAATACTTGTAAATTCTAAACAATAGCAAATGGAATGACTTTATAAAAACAAGTTAAAAGATAGAGATCATACCACACAAGCTAATATCAGTGCAATTGCAAATGTAGTACCACCAACACCATCTACAAAACCAACAGCAACAGCGAGAGCAGTCACAGTCGCAGAATGCGATGATGGCATCCCACCTGATCCCAACAGTTGCTTAACGTCCCATCGTTTTTCCTTATACCTGCATGTCTACCACAGTTATAAGATTCTCAGGACATAACAATTCCAATAATCTGAACATATTAATCAATAAACTAAAACCTATACAAGTATACAACATGCTATCAGATATTAGGTTTATTAGGTATCTAGAGTTTACACATTACATTCCATTCAACTAATCAATTATTACATTCCATTCAACTAATCAATTCAATCTTACATTATCTTACTTAGTATTATCACAGCCTTTAGATTACCATCTTCCATACGGAACACGCAAAAATGCACAAACTAAATATCTAATCGGCCGTAGGCTCATACTAATAATTCTAATATCGAATGATATGTAACTGCAAGCAGAAGCTGAAATATCATAACATCATATTTGCAGAAACACAAATGCCATCATCCCGCGGTTATGAGATTCAAATGATCTAGCATGAGAATGATCGATCATAAACCGATAAACGAGATTCATTCTCGCCTTCACGTGAAACCGAAATGACATAGGAACACATGATCATCAAATATCAACGCAATGAGCAAAATTGGGATCGATCTAGCCGTAGGTTAATAACGAGAATTGTGAGGATGATATCGTAATGAATTGAAAGTTTGAAAGAGAAACATACCAGGTGGTGAGGACCTTGATGGACTGTGCGATAGCGAAGGCGAGAAGCGCAGAGAGGAGAGGGTAATTCATGTGAAGATGTGATGAATCACCGGTCGATGAGGATCCTGACATCGACCTCGACGCTGCACTCATCAATCGCATGTTTGATTTCCTTTTTAAGAGGTGATCGAATGAGTTTGTGTGGATTTGGTTGTTTGAATCGAAATTGTGGTGATTGAATGTGCGAAGCGTAGGATGATGATGATGATTGTTTCAGTGTATAAGCAAAGAAGAGAAGTGTATTGAATATCCACGTAGGCTGATAGGAAGGAGCTGAACGTAGGTTCAAAGTCTATACTTTTATAAATAAGTAGTTTTATTAAACTCGTGTATTACATGAATTAAATAAATAAAATATTAAATAAAATAAAATTATTAATTATAAAACGATAGACTAATACATGTTATGATTGAATTGTTTATGAGTAATAACTATAAGTAATAAAACAATAATATGAAATTTTTTACTTTTTTTTGTTTTTTTCAAAGATAAATTAAACATTTTATTTTAAAATAACGTTTTAATTTTTTTTATTTTAAAAATTTCCTTACTATAACTCCTTATTTTAATTATATTTTTTATAAAAATTACTTTAAAAAACTAATTTAAAATATTACATAAAATAGTTTTATTTTTTAGAAAAGATTCTTTTTATAAAAAACCATCTCTACAGAAATAACATTAATAGAAAATTCTCTTTCTTAATCTATTAAAACTAATTATAATGTAAAATAAATAAATAATATTATTAGTAATTAATGTGGTTATTAATAAGAGAGAAAAACGGAAAAAGTTTATGAGAATGAATGTGGTGATGACACGTGACACACCGTTTACCCTTTTATTAGAGTAAGAAGATTAAGAACTAGAAATTAAGTGCGCGTAATGTGACATGTTTGAAAACTTTATTGCGTTATTATGTCAATAACATTACTATAGTTAGATACATAAAAAAATTTATGAATTATAGGTTATGTAAATATCAGCTATATTTAAATCACCCTTAAAGTAGAAACTAAGATTTACGTATAAAAACTAGTTATACCAACATCCCACAATTTAATTTCACATCACCTGCAATGCAACCTGCTATTTAAAAACATACAAAATTATTGTTTGAGCATAAGGTGAAACAAAGTCCCCAAACCTTTTAATGACTGTTTATGTTTGAAGGTAACATATTTAAGTTAAAGGTGGTGTAGTAGGAAGTAAAAAAAAAACTTCATATAATATAAAATACAGGTGGGCTGGAATTATTATGATAATGTGTTGAGAAAATTGGACCAAAACCCCATTAAGCCAGGCCGGCTAAAGCCTAAACGTTTTTCTTATACATATATTCAAGAACAACTTGCTTCATAACTTGTATTTTTAATCCATTTTAAGTAATTTGTTTACTAACACCTTATTTCCAGCTTAATAACACTATCTCTATTTACGCACACATAAAGTAACTACTAATACATCACATACTACATAGAGTAACACATATGTAAAGGTGGGACCAAAAGCAAACATTGACATTACCACAATCAATATAAATTACTCTAGTTAATAACATAGTACACTGGAGCTAGAAGCAGAAAGAAAGATTTAAGCAACACATCATGCAATATTAATTACAACTTGATACTACTTGTTCAATATATAAATTAGCAAGAATTTTAAGATTCTGGAACTGACTGATGTTTCTTCTATATTCGAATGACTGAAGTAGACGACGAATCAGGGCTGCCATGGAAGTTAAGTTCTACAAAATGACCACCTCCCTCACCTCTAGCTAATCTTCCTGGGTTCACACATATGCATTTCACTTCACTTGTTCCCTCAAGCTCAAAACCTATGCATATGTTATTTTTGTATATATCAACAATGGTAAATAGCAAGATGCAAGAAATTATTAAATTAGAGAGATTAGAGATTGTGATTATGTTTTGTTGAATTACCTTCACAAACTGTGTCAAGTCTGAAGGGACGATGAGGATGTCTGGAATGACAGACATTCGAAAAGCTTCTGGAGCGAGTGAGAAATCCACCGGAGTGTCTTCTGCGGGCGGGTATAGTGGATAGAAACTGTTCTCACAAGTATAGAAGTCAGGTTGGCTAAAATGGTGGGTGGATTGGAAAACAGTTTAAAGGATTTTTCTTGGCTAAAAATCTGATTGAGACTTGAGGCGGCACTTTTTGTCTAATAAAAATCTACTTTTATAATAATTACACATTTTTTTTGTGGAATGTGACGAGAAACTTAAAACATGACAATAAAAAATCTACTTTTATAATAATACAACATACACTTTGGGTGACTGCCTGCCCATTAGGCCTGTTTCCAACTTTCCATTTTACTAAAAAAAATTCTTTTACTCATTTGACCTGTTACAAATAGAATATAACCCAATCAACCCATTCAAAAGTAAATGGGTCCAAAATTGCGTAAAAACAGCATGGCATATAGGTATCTTAATTGCCATATCAAGAAACATGCCTGCGTTGACTCAGAAGGTGGTTTGTTAGTGTATTCATGCGATTCTTGATTCCCCGCGACACCACATCCGTACTAAGTTGTTTCAGTACATCAACGCTGCAGCAGCCTACTTTCACCTTTTATTGTAAGAAAAAGTAGATTCTATAAAACCTTGAGAGCAATTGCATTATAATAAAGTATTTAATATGCAGTTCCAGTGAGATTTTGAGCTTTAATCTGGTTAACAGATCAATGCATCTAGACTGAAACTGGCTTGGGAGAAAAAGTCAATGTTGACATGGATAAGTAATTTATAACAAGCATGAAGGGTGTTCATCATTATTTACCTTATTTGCTGAGATAATTCCTGGATTGGTAATGCAAGTAATCTGGGTAAAGAATAAACATCACGAAATTCAGCAACTTGGTATATACACCCAAAATAATGTAAGGGCATATTTGGGAGGGAGAAATAATGAAATGAAATGAAATGAGTACTGACAGAAGTCCCAAGAAATGATTTCTCTGTGTTTTCATTTTTTAACCTACATATCTGGAGAAATAATTTCTTCACAAGTATGAGGGAAGTTTTATTATGCTTGTAATTGCATTTCTAAAGAAAAGCATTTCTCCTCATTTATAGGACTCTACCAAACAAGAAAAATCATTTCTTTGGGTTTACATTCTCCCCACCAAACATGCCTCAAGAAAAAGGAGTGAGAGCTGAATGTACCTGATCGTTTATATCAGTTAGATTGATATCAAAGGCAGGCTGCACAACCAGAACCAATAACAACAACATAAAACTGTTGATTAATTCATAGTATTGTTTGTTGTATTGATTGTATAGTTTGATTTGTATTTTGTAGTTTGTTCTTAGTTTGTAATATGTACTTAGTATAGGGACTGAAAGTGAAAGTATTGTGTAGTTAGTTAGTGCTTCTAACAGCTATAAGTAGATACTTTTGTAATCAATTTGGGAACACCCTTCAATAGTAATAATACTGGAATTTTAAGTAGTATCATTTGGTATCAGAGCGAACAGGCTCTCGAATCCAATTAAAGGGAAATCTGTGAAATTCTCTCCGATCGTCTTCTCCGATCATCTTCTCGATCCTCGCGCGATCATCAATTGATAGTCGATCATCAATTGATCGCGAGAACCCACCTGAAATTGAAGAAGCCGACGACACAGACCCGCGATCGAAAATCAACTGTCGAATCCTCGCCAATTGATCATCCCCCATCGATTGAACTCCAATTTCAATCATCGAACGCAAATTTCAATTCCCGCTCCCCAATTTCGATTTTCGATCAATTCCGATACACGAATTGATTGAGAGCAGATCGAACGTGATCAATTCAAACGATCTTGGAAACCAATTCGATTCCCACACTCGATTCAATGGCCAATCAAGATAGGCAACTGATGATGAGAGATCCCAGCGACTCGATCTCGTTCAGATCCCAATCCTGACTCCTACAACATACACCTCGTGGGCAATTAAAATGGAGGCGTTCATGGATGCCCAGGGACTCTGGGATGCCATTGAACCTCCGACTGAAGCTGCTGTTGATGTCAAGCTGGGCAAGAAGGCCAGGGCCTTCATTTTCCAGGCCTTGCCCGAGGATGTACTAATGCAGGTTGCTGCATATAAGAGTGCTAAGGATATCTGGGAGGCTCTCAAGAAAAGGTATGTGGGGGAAGATCGTGTAAAGCAGGCAAGAATCCAAACTCTGGATCAAGAGTTTGAGATGATGAGGATGACTGACACAGAGTCAATCGATGACTTTGCGGGAAGAATGGGAGAATTAGTCTCCAAATACCGGGCACTAGGTACCACAATTGCCACCTCTAAACAGGTGAGGAGAGTCTTGAAGGCTGCTCCTGAGAGGTTTCTCCCAATTGTGGCAGCCATAGAGCAGTTTTCGGACTTGGAGGAGATGACCTTTGAAGGGTTGATAGGCAGGCTTAAGGCCTATGAAGAAAGAATCAAACCAGCCTCTCAAGTGAAGAATTCTTCGGGCCAACTGCTTCTCACCAAGGCAGAATGGCAGGAGAAAGTCAAGAGTGACTCCAAGGCTGTGGGTTACAAGCAGTCGAGCTCTGGGGATCCTAGAGTGAGAGGTAGGGGCCGTGGGAAGTCAGGAAGGAACAGGAGCTCCAGACCGACCCCAGATGGTGGAGACAGGGGTGCCCCTCCCAAGAAAGATAAAAAATCTATGAGATGCTTCAATTGTGATAAATTGGGGCACTTCTCAAATGAGTGTAGGCCCCAAAGACCAGAACTGATGAAGCTCACTTGTCTCAAACCCAAGAAGATCAAGAGCCCACACTCTTGATGGTTAAGTCATACATGATTTGGGGTTGCTTGAAGAAAACAGTGTATACCCAAAGGATATGACCACTGAGGTGGATTCTTGCATATGGTATCTAGATAATGGTGCTAGCAACCATATGACAGGTTTAGATCCCACTTCACTGATCTTGATGAATCAATCACAGGGAAAGTGAAGTTTGGTGATGGCTCAGTGGTAATCATAAAAGGCAGAGGCTCAATCTGTTTTCAATGCAAAAATGGGGAGCATAGAGTAGTCACAAATGTGTACTACATCCCTGCCCTCATGAGTACATATTGAGTCTAGGCCAGTTGGATGAAGCAGGATGTAAAATCCTGATGAAGGATGGATATCTTTGGGTGTATGAGAAGACTGGAAGAACCCTGTTGAAAGTCAAGAAGGGCCATAACAGACTCTACAAAGCCACCTTGGAGGTAACTCTTCCTAAGTGTTTGCTGGGAGATGTCCAGGATGTAGCTTGGACATGGCATGCAAGATTGGGTCATCTCAGCTTTGACTCAATCAATAGCATGTCCAAACATAACATGACAAGGGGTCTACCAGAATAAGCCATAAGTCACAATTGTGTAGGAGTTGCCTAGTGGGTAAACAGAGAAGTCATTCATACCCAAAGTCAAGCACCTATAGGGCAACCAAGCCCTTAGAACTTGTGCATGCAGACTTGTGTGGACCATTAGATCCACCTAGCCCTGCTGGGAACAAGTACTTTATGCTATTGGTGGATGACTACTCAAGGTACATGTGGTGTACATGCTGAAATCAAAAGATGAAGCCCCTAATGCTTTTCAAGCATTCTTGTCTCAGACTGATATGGAGACAAATCATAAGCTCAAGGCTCTCAGAACAGACAGGGAGGTGAGTTCACATCACAAAAATTTGAGCAGCTGTGCAGTTTGGATGGAGTCAAGAGATACTTGACTGCACCCTACTCTCCACAACAGAATGGGGTTGTGGAGAGAAGAAATCAAACTGTAATGGGCATGGTAAGATCTATTCTAAAGGCTATGAACATGCCTTTGTGGTTATGGGCTGAGGCAGTAAGACATTCAGTCTTTGTGCTGAATAGATGCCCAACCAAGGCTTTGGTCAATATGACCCCTTATGAAAGATTGTTTGACAAGAAGCCAAAGGTGAAACACCTGAGGGTGTTTGGGTGTAAGGCACATGTGAAAGTCAGCAATCAATTGAGAAAGCTTGATGACAGAAGCACACAAATGGTGCATTTGGGAGTGGAGTCTGGCACAAAAGCTTACAGATTGTATAACCCTGTGACTGGGAAAATAGTGGTCAGCAGGGATGTACAATTTGAAGAAACTGAACCTTGGAATTGGGACACAGCCTCTATAGATCAGTCCAATCAAAGTTACTCCAGTTTTGGTGGGGAAATGAATATGCAAGAACAAGGTGTTGGCCCTGCCAGAGAAGCAATGAATGGGTCAGACAATGGTAGTTTCAATCACCATCATCCAGAACCTTTTGCTTCTGAGGCAGGTGGTGATTGGAATGAGACAGGGCAGTCATTTAATGACACTTCTTATGACTCAACTCCAAGTTCAGGGGTGGTGAGTGGGAACAATCATCAAGTGACCAAGTTCCCAGGTCAACCTATGATGATACCCCTCCCAAAGGGTTTACTACTCTAGATGATGTGTTCAGTAGAACAGAAGTCTTAGAAAAAAGTTGAACCACCAATATTTGATGAATCAGTCTTGATGCTGCAAGAAGAAGAGCCTGTCAAGTATGAGCAAGCTAAGAGGAATCCTGAATGGGTGAAAGCTATGAGAAGTGAGATGGACAGTATAGAGAAAAATGGGACTTGGAGATTAGTTGATTGTCCTAAGGATGTAAACCCATAGGCTTGAAATGGTTGTTCAAGCTTAAAAAAGATGCAGAGGGAAATGTCACAAGATATAGGCAAGGCTGGTGGTAAAGGGATATGTTCAGCAGCATGGGATAGATTATGAAGAGGTCTTTGCACCCGTGGCCAGGTTGGAAACAGTGAGATTGATAATAGCAATGGCTGCAGTCAATCAGTGGAAGGTTCATCACCTTGATGTAAAGACTGCATTTCTCAATGGTGATTTGAAGGAAAATGTATATGTTGTTCAGCCAGAGGGGTTTACTAAGCCTGGTAATGAAAGGAAGGTGTACAAGCTGTTAAAGGCCTTGTATGGACTGAAACAGGCACCCAGGGCCTGGAATGAGAAACTGCATGAAACTTTGATTAAGTTTGGGTTTGAGAGGTGCCCAAGGGAGCATGCAGTATATAAGAGGAAGACTGATAAGGGAATTATGGTCATTGGTGTCTATGTAGATGACATTATAGCTACTGGACCCAATGATGATGTGATCAGGGAGTTCAAGTCAATGATGATGACTTGTTTTGAGATGACAGACTTAGGTTTACTTAACTACTATCTGGGGATAGAGGTTAAGCAAACAACTGATGGGATTTTCTTGACCCAATCAGGATATGCCAAAAGAATTCTTGAAGATCAGAAGATGCTGGAATGTAATTCCACCAAGATTCCAATGGATCCTGGTTTAAAGTTGGGAAAAGAAGAGGATGGAGAACCTGTACTAGTGACACAATACAGAAGAATCATAGGATGTCTGAGGTATATCACACAGACCAGACCTGATCTGTGCTACTCAGTAGGAATTGCTAGTAGATTTATGGCAAATCCTAAGGCAGCACATTGGCAAGCAGTCAAAACAATTCTCAGGTATTTGAAAGGGACTGTTGATGATGGCATTTGGTACAAGTATGGGGGTGACAAAGAGCTGATTGGTTTCAGTGACAGCTCACATGCTCCCACTAAATCAGATGGAAGGAGTACCACAGGGATGGTGTTTTATTTTGGTGGTGGTCCTGTGAGTTGGATGAGCCAAAAACAGGCTACAGTGGCTCTGTCTTCGTGTGAAGCAGAGTTTATGGCAGCCACAGCCACAGCTCAGCAGGCTGTGTGGCTTAAAGGTCTGCTGGAGGAGTTAACTAATAAAGAGTTTGGTCCTATTGTGTTGTATGTAGACAATAGATCAGCTATTCAGCTGATGAAGAACCCTGTGTTTCATGGCAGGTCCAAGCACATAGATGTGAGGTATCACTATATTAGGGGATGTGTAGAAAAGAACCTAGTAGTGGTGAAGCATGTCAGTGGTGAAGATCAGAGGGCAGATGTATTAACAAAGGCTTTACCAAGGCTCAAATTTGCAGAGATGAAGTTGAAGCTGGGAGTAGGAACAATACATGAATTAAGGGGGTGATTGTTGATTAATTCATAGTATTGTTTGTTGTATTGATTGTATAGTTTGATTTGTATTTTGTAGTTTGTTCTTAGTTTGTAATATGTACTTAGTATAGGGACTGAAAGTGAAAGTATTGTGTAGTTAGTTAGTGCTTCTAACAGCTATAAGTAGATACTTTTGTAATCAATTTGGGGAACACCCTTCAATAGTAATAATACTGGAATTTTAAGTAGTATCAAAAACTATATTAGTCGCAAATGTCTAATAACACTGTATAAATATTTCATTAGCAATACATCACCTGCGGAAAAACATGATCATGATGTGCATCACGTACAGATGGCACCAGAATCACACGTGCAGCAGAACCCATATATTCCACATAATCTTGAAGCTAGAGAAATATTATTATAATATGAAGCCAAGGGAAAAACAGGCACGTAAATTCTTAAAAGAGAACAGAGAAGCGGTTTAGACGATTTTACCCTTCTAAGAACTTCAAGACGAAATATTCATCATAAGTCTTGTTTAGAGCTCCTTTCTTGATCTCGGGGTGTTCAGAGTCAATAAACGGCCCTAACTGTTAAGCAATTAAATAACAAGCTTGTTTCTTGAGAAAAACATTGAAATATTACAGATTTAAATTTAAAAAGTTGCTAATTCTCACCAGTACAAGTAACTGAGGCTGCTTTCTTTGTGCATATGCTAGAAGATCAGATAGAGGCTCAAAGAATAAATTATCAGTTGTGGTAAAAGGACCCGCAGCAATAATCTGGTCAAAGTGACATGTGACATGAATCAGTCTCAGAAAAAAGGTTCATGTACAGGTGGAAAAATGAGCGGGACGAGACATTTGGGTAACGGGTCAAAACAGATGAATTTAAGAACACGTCTAGTTGACCATAAACACATTGTGCCCGAAATGTTAAAATAAAAACCGTCGATTATCAGTGTGTCAAATATGATTTCAAAGACCATTATTTTCAATAATAACATAATTCTTTGCATAAAACGATTTAGGAAGTTTTATGCATAAGAAATACTCTTTGAATGACTACCAACATGTTCAACCAATTTCACCCATTAACGAAGCACAAACCAAGTCAATAATGACACATTTAGTCTCCTCAATAACAAGCTTACCCACCAGCGATAGATCTGATGATATATCAGATGGATCAGCAGGCTGGTCATCCTGATCCACAGCTTGTCTCTTTGTTTGACGAAAAGTATCATCTGGAACTGATATTGGTACATAATCAACAATTTTTGTTGCAATTAGACAATGTCCACTTGGATTATGACCTTCAACACCCACCACCTGTCAAATGCAACCATTTGAATTTATCTTAAGGCTATGTTTCAGTTTAAGGCTTGTTCCCTAATCAAGTACCATATACCTGGCCTGGGAAAATGGAAAATTGCTCAAGCTTTTGCAATTCAAGACGCACACGTTGTCCTCCAGAATGCTCAACACTGTTTAAACAAGTGAACCAAATTAGAGGTCTTGTGAATTTCCAACATTACCTGTACAGGATATATCTATGTGATAATTGGCTACAATTTTCCCCACCCTCGACAAGCTTACACTTTTTGCTTAAAATAAAATAAAATTACATTTATCAAAGTAGGAACAAGCTTACATTTTTGCTTAGTTTGTTGTTGTGGGCAGTACCCCAACCCTCAACAAGACAACGATAACATAAAGAACAAATACTAGCAGTTGAAATTTGGCCCGTTTACTTATGAATGGTTTAAACAATAGAATACCTAAAAGGAAAACAGACCAAATGAGATGATCATAGATCAAAGATTGCTTAGAGAGTATTTTCTTTTTGCATAAACCTCCTAAATCATTCCTTTTCAAAGAGCACTCCTGAGAAAATACAATACATATTTGAAACAATGATTGCTTGATTGTTTCAAAGAAGTTTTAACATAAAGTGTCTCAGGTCAACTCACACAAACAACCCATTTTAAAACCATGACCCGACCCGCCCGTTTTGCCTCCTCTAAAGAAGTTGAACAAACTGAACTTAAAGATGCCCCTCAATGATGAATTTTGAAAGTTCTACTTTTTACCTGCTTTGGAGCATGATTGGTTTTTCCTTTAGACGGCCTTCTTCTTCACAGCAAATCATGCCAACACTGAATATGGTTTTCTGATAAGATTATAAAAATATATAAGAAAAGCATTATAGCTAAAAACTAGGTTAAATGAGGAAAGAAAAGACATGAAAAGAAAGAGAAAAGAATTACTTGTGAAGCAACAGAAGGATCTACAAGTTCATCAAAAAGCTGGGATGCAACTAGTTCTGAATATTTCATGATTCTATCTTCAAGATGATTGAACTAGTCCCCAAATCAACATAATTAGTGCTAGAAATTCATGACTATGGTGAACAAAAGCAATCAAATCAATCAAAAATTTAGAACTTCACCTTGTCTTCTGTCCTGTCATACATGTACCTACATCCTGGTGCAGGCTGGGAACCATGGATTTCAAGCGAACACCTTTTGATGGGTTGGACCCTTTTGATGACATCATCATCAGAATTCCCTTCACCGTGTTCCTTTTTAATATCATCTGCAGGTAGGCTATTTAGTGTGGAGTGTTCCACGTTGTCCTTTCAAATGCCACAAAGTGTCACTAGTTCTAGCGGTTTCCCCAAAGAATGCATTTTCCCATTTGTGATAGGTGTCACATCAAATGACTCCAGATTAACATCATTTTGAACAGCTGGAGAAGTAGGAACCACCTCTATAGCATCCTCTTGTTCATCATTAATCTCCCTGTGGTAAAACTCTGAGGTTGTTGATAATGATTATGAAAAGTAAGGCACAAGCATTCGGATATATATTCATATGAAAATTTTGTGGCTTTTACCTTGGAAATCATATATCAAATACAACAATGCATCTCATTCACACTAATATTTCTCAAACCACAGAAAAAGGCTACACTGTGGGGCCATATATTAACCAGAATTATCATAACTTTTGGGATGATTAATTCAATAATAAAAGGAAAACAATAAAAGAAGAAGCACAAGATTCAGGCTGTATAAAAAGCTCACATGGTGACATCTGTGTATGAATGTAGCCCTTGCTCCTTTTCAATAATAGCTTGTTTCTGTTCACTTTGTAGTTGCTGTCTGAATGCATCCATATGAGCATCTGAGACTATTAGTTCTAGCTGTCTGCCAAAAACATATATATACAACCTTAATATCCTCAAAAGATATACTTCCTTGGTTAATTTGGTAAAAAGGCAAGAACACAAATACAATCTTAATACTTGACATGTAAAGAGGAGCTGTACCTATAAGCAAAAATATATAGTACTCCAAAACAAAAAGAAATACAAGTCAAAATTTGTTCATACAAAATTCTGTTAAAGCAGTCTCCCCAATGATCTATAGGTGAGCGTTGATGCAAATATACAGTTATACAATTACAGCCCTTTATAATATACGATCATTAGTTCCCTCATTTTTCCGCACTAGTTTAATCCCCTGTGATATGAACCTAACATTTTAGCAGAGAAAGATGCTACATAATCTCTTAAAATGGGTGGAATACCATCAAATCTTCATTTTGTTTTTCGGACTTTAACAATCAACCCAGAGTGATTTATGTGTTATCACAACCTTTAGTTCCCTTTAAACAATCGACATAATTGCTTATTAGAAATATACACAACAGTACAAGTGTAAATTATTGATGTCATGACAATGATGTTACACATCTCTTTTCAACAATTTGTTGGTTGTATACTATGATAAGTTGATAACTATTAGGTCATTTTTGGTCGTTTCCATATACTTATCACTTAGTTGATCTACTAGATTACTCGCAAAAACAGACAGACCAACCCCCCCCCCCCTCAATTCAGTTATGATCCAAATCATTACCAACCAGATGAACTTATGTTGTACTGAAATGTTATACTCGTGTAAACTACAATTTTGCAATTATATGTTAGTGTTATTCCTCTAATGGTCCAGCAAGCTCAAATCACTTCCATTAAGTAATCAAATTATATAGGTTATAAGCAGACTATAATTTTTTCAATCCCTCATATTCAGAAATCATATACAGAAAGTTAAGAAAATCGAAAAAAACAAACAATCAATCACCTGTTGATAGAGTACAGATCCCAGCTTGATACAAGGTCTGACGGACTGAGATTGTAATTTATACAAAACGTGACACCTGTTCGCCAAAACAAATTGAATAGTAATCAATTGCACTGAATATATGAAAAAACCAAAGTATTTTGAAAATTATAGGGAATAAGTGCAAATCTTTTCTACATTTCTGAAGTATATCTTCTTCTTCGATTAATATGAAGTTGTTCTTCCTGAATTCGTCTCTAATTTGGTCTTCCATGGGGATCTAGGGTTCTTTCGGTCGACTGTAGTTGGAGGGAAAAATGAAGAAGATGGCGCGAAAACCTGGTCTATTGTGTGTGTAATAATGGGGTATTTAAAGGTGTAGGCTTTGGGCTAGAAGAGGTGTTCTTAAATTTGGGCTCTTAATAACCAATTATCTTTAACCCAACTGATTAATAGATGAGTTACACATAATAAAAAGATCATGAGTTTAAGTTTTACTGTAAACAAAATATTCAGAGTTAAACCAGTAGATTTTCTCAGCAATGAATTTTCTCCTGAGGGGTTAGAGGTGCCGTCCCAGCTGGAAAACGGATAGACGGGTCAGATTAAGATAACACATATTCTCCGAAGAGGTAGACTGATAGATTTTGGGTTTGGGGTTATTGAGTTAACAAGAGCATTCATAGTGTATTTCTTTGAGAGGATTGAATGGTATTAAGTAGCTGTGAGTTGAGTAAAAAGAAAGTCTTGTTGTTTATTTGTATATTAGATAATACATTGTTCATTTCTATATTTTTGATATATCTTGAAAATGATTGTGAGTAGATACGAGAAAAAATATGATGATAAATGTATAAAAATGTGTTATTTAATTGAAAGATTGAAAAAAGTTAATAATTTTTAGTGTAATTTTAAGGATAAAAACCTAAAATATTCGATATTTCATTGGGTGGGTAAGTATATAGGGTAGTTTGAAATTTGAAATGCATGCAATGATCTGAAAATGATTATTACATTTTTATATCGTTAGGGATGATGTAATTTGGTTAATCTCAAACAAATAAATTTGTGTTTTTGTTAAATTTTAGAGTATATTGGGGGAGTCGGAACTCTACCCTAAATTCTAATCACTAAGGACGTCTATTACCATGAAAGTTTTTCTTTAAAGGATACAACTTTAATAAAAACTAGCAAACATACCCGCGCGATGCCGCGGGATTTGTTGTTTGTATATTCAAAATTAACAACTCTATTAATCCAATATAATGAGATTAATAGTGAAAGAAAGCTACTACAACTTGGCTAAACCGCTACACTAAACAGAACTAAACATAAAACTACACAATAACAAACTAATCCCGTTGAAGATGCATGACTGTCAGTTAAAGAATTAAAGTCTTAAACTATACATATAGTATTCATATGTGGTGAGTACAAGTTTAAACATAAAACAAAAAACTGAAGTAATAAACACATTTATCTGACGAAAAGCTTTGTCATTTTAATTTTTAAAGGTTTATTTACAAAAAGGTTAATAATAATAATAGTGGGCCAAAGTCATTTCAACGGCATGTGGGCCTGTGGGTATTATAGAAACAATACAAACAAGTTACTGTAGGTAAAGTTTATATCTTTAATATATATAATAATATATATAGAGAACTACACAAGGAAAATAGTGATACTAGTTGTCTGTCTAAATGCATGCAACTGATTTTTCCTCTAATATCATATATTTTTGTACATATGTTTTTAATACATCGAATAATGTCTATTTGTCCATGGTTTGTGTTTCGCGATCGTCATATAAAACATGTACGTAGGTGTTAAGTTAAGAATCGTTAGATAGCATAGTTTGTAAGGAATCAATTATGACTGTAAATGAGCCACTAGTTCAAACTCAATTGGGTAGCTCGAAAAGCGTTAATGGTAGAGGTTTAAGTAGTTAAGTTCGACTCGAGGAGGATGCGAAGTCTTATTTAGTTTGGCTAGAAAAGTTTGAATGATTTTTTAAAAGTTAAATTCATTTCATGGGCTGTTTGATAGCATTTGAATCAGCCTCTTAATGGTTCAGATGCTTGAATTGTTCAACACTTAATGATTCGAACCGTTTGTTTCGCGAGCAAATGTCTGGATGGTTGCTTCTGAATGGTTAAGTATTATACTAATGTTAGATGGTTAAGAGGTCTAATATTGAATGGTTAAGACCTCTTATCTGAATTGGTCAGTGTTTGGATCTAGATTGTATAGGGCTAGATCATTTTTGTATAGGCTTAGTACTTGAATCAAGTCTTGTAATTCTTATTTGTAACAGTCAAAATATATATATGTGTGCTTTGAATCTATAGGTTAACCCCATATATATGTGTGTTGATTTGTGACTTGACAGGGAAAAACAATATACTTGGACGGATTCCTGAAATTGACCAGGTGTAAGAAACATCTACGGATGAACATTATTGTTAATCCGTAGATATGTTTCTTACAAGATTGACCAAGTGAATATTCCTGCGGATGATCAAAGACCATGAAGTGAAGACTCCCACGGAAGAAGGATTTCCTACGGAAGAACAACATTTCTACGGAAGAACAAATCATCTACGGAAGAACAAAAGTTCTGCGGACGACAAGACTCCTGCGGAAGAACATTATACTTGTGCAATTGCAAATACCAAGAAGTCAAACAAGTCAACACAATCAATAACAAATCCCAAGAGATTCGGTGTTTCCTAAGCCGACTCAAACCATCTATAAATATGAGTCCTAGGTTTCACATCTCTGAGAACACAATCAATCAATATTACGGCTGTCGGGTTACATCATTGTGCAACCCTAACCGCCGTCACATCAACATCAACATTATTCGATACACTGAATTCATTGTTCATAGTTATTCGTTATTATTCTTTTGTAATCATTACCTTATAGTTAATGAAATACGTTTGAATAATTATTGATTTCGCATTTATTGTGTTTCTGTAGTTCTGTTCATCATTAATCATTAAACCAATTAAACGTCAATTAGTGATAATTCCGCGATCATTAAATTGATTTATTTTAATACTGATAATTCCTGAATTAAGATCCTAGGATTCACAGGTGGTATTAGAGCTATTGGTGCTCATTGATTTAGATCAATTGATCTATCAGTATTAAAATTGTTTAATTGATTTTCAAACAATTAAATCAACGACTTGTCACTCAGCAAGCACTCTCTCCTTGCTTGTTTGATTTAGATCTATATTCAAATCAATTGAATACTAGATCTGCGTCTTTGATAGATTTGTCAATTTTAGCATTTAAGTTTTGATTCATCCTTTTGCATTAAACATGAGTACTTTTGGTGGAGGATCTTATCAACCGCCAAAGTTGGAAACCAAAGCTGATTTTAAATCCTGGAAGATCAAGTTCAGGAATCATGTGAATTACACAGATTCTGACTTGTGGGAGTTCATCACTCAAGGTCCTTATATTCCACCCACTATTGGGCCGGATTATAATGACAAGAATCAGCCAATCAGCACTAAGGACTTGCAACCTGATGATGTCAAGAAGGTCAAAGTCGATATTAAAGCATACAGCTTACTTAGTATGGCTTTGCCAGAAGAAATCTTGATCAGGTGTGAGAATTACAAGACAGCAAATTCCCTGTGGAAGATACTTCACACTCTCTGTGAAGGGAGTGATGAGATCCGAAGCATAAGGAAAGACACCCTTAGATCACAATATGAAACTTTTCATCATATTGAGGGTGAATCAATTCCTCAGCAACTCCATAGATTTATGCAACTTGTTACTGAGATGAACATCTTGGAGTTAAAATATACCACTGAGGAACTGAACAAGAAGATGCTCCACACTTTGCCTGAAAGTTGGAAGCAAACAGTCTCTATGTTCAAGAACACCATAGATCTCAAGACAACTGGTCTAGATATATTGGTTGCTAAGGTTGAAGCACTTGAACTGGATGAACAATCAAGAAACAAGAGTGTGAGAACTCATGTCTCACCTTATCACTTTAAGGAAACCAAAAATGCTGGAAGTGCATTTATCGCTAATAATGAAGGTGATAACTCTTGTACTTTGAGTGATGATGAAGAGGAAGTAAGTTTTTATGCATCCAAACCCACTAAGAAATCATCTCAAAGTAAAAATCAAAAGGAAAAGGGAAGATCTGCAGAGAAAAGAGAGACATCAGCAACTGCAAACTCTTCTCAACACAACAAACAGTCAGAACCAATAACTGTGATATTGGATTCTAAAGAACAAAAAGCAGCCTTTGCAACTTTTAGTTCTAGCTTTCAAGCATATCTTGGAAGTTCACTTACATCAGCAAACATCTGTCAGCAAGATTTGAAGGAACTCCCTCCTGATGTAGTAGAAGAGATGGATCTACAATGGCAGATGGCAATGATTGCTTACAGAGCCAAGCAATATCTACGGAGAAATAAAAATCTGGCAGCAGCAAGCAAAACATCGAAGATTAGTGTTGATAAGTCAAAAGTCAGATGTTTCAAGTGCAATCTCTATGGTCACTTCTCTAGAGAATGCAACCAACAATCATCTCCGCAGTATCAGCAGCCACAGCAACAAAATCAGCAGCAACAACAGTATCAGAATCAGCAATCAAACTCTCTTAGATCTCTACAACGACAACCTCAGCTAACATCCCCACCAGCCACAAATACATCAGCAGGACCAAGCAATCCTAAGGAGTCAGGGCTGATCATACTTCAAGATAGAACATGTGACTGGAGTTTGTATGATAAGGAAGTGATAGAGGAGAATCAAGCATTAATGGCGCATATGGAAAACAAAGTTCCTCCTATGGCCAGAGAGGTAAAAGACAGGTTATGTTCATCATCATGTGTTAAGGAAGTTGAACGATATAGAGTCCATGCTCAACAACTGGCCGATAAAGTAAAGGAAACTATAATTTTGAATGAATCACACTTAAGAGAACAAAAATTATATCAAATCAAAATCAGTACTTTACAAAAAGATTTAGAAAAATATGTTTCTGAAAACTACAGCCTAAAAGCCCAAGTTGAGCATCTGACCACTTCCTTAATAAAATCCATGGCTGATCATGCATCCACTGAAGTGAAACTTCAGAAGTTTCAATTATCATCTCAGCAATATGAGAAGTTGCTAAACTCTCATATTGAATCAAAGAACAGGTCCGGGTTGGGTTATAATGCTGTTGCACCACCTATTAATGATAACTACACACCTTTACTGAAACAATGACTAACAATTTGTCAAATCATTTTGTGCAAAGCACCAAAATTGACATAAAAAACAGTCATACAAACAATAATGAAACTGAGATGAGTGAAACTGAATCTACTGATTCAGAATCACTTAAACATAATGAATCAGATTTTGATAAATATGATGACTTGGATGATTCTGATGAACACGATACTGATCAACTGAACATTGGTAAGAATGTTCAAGTTGAAACTGGTCTTCCGCGAGTTCTTGAAGAATCAAAGTTGCAGTATCCTCCAAAGCAACGAAACATGCTGAAGACTATTTGCAAGAGGATTGCTGAACTGAATGAAGGACTACAAGAACTAAATCTTCACAATATTGATAGTTGCGGATCAATACTGAAGTACCTTTGTCATCTTCAGATAAAGGTAAGAAACAAACCACAAACAAGAATCCTCGGAAAGCACAAACTGAGGAATCCGTAGAACATTTGCGGAAAAAGAAATCAGAAGAATCCGTAGAACATCTGCGGAAAAAGAAATCAGAAGAATCCGTAGAACATCTGCGGAAAAAGAATTCTGAAAAATCCGTAGAACATGTGCGGAAAGCAAAAATTGACAAGTCCGTAGATCATCTACGGAAGGCAAAATCTATACGCAGAAAAGCAAAAGAAACTAAATCTACGGACGAGGTCAAAACGGATGCCAACAACCTTGCATAGAAAAAGAAATCTTCTGATACTTCAGCAAGTGAGAAAAAGAACAACAAAAAGAAGGATGAATCCGAAGAAACTTCAGAAAAATATTGCAAATGGTGTGATATGAAGAATCACAACACTGATGAATGCTATTTCAGCAGCTACTGTTCCATTTGCAATATGAACAATCACATGACTGATGATTGTTTCTTCAACAAACACTGTGCCATATGTGACAAAAATAACCATTCCACTCAGGAATGTTATTTTAATAAAAAGAACAAGAAAAAGAGCAAAAAGAAGTCACAAGTTGCATCATCCGAATCAGATTCTCAATCCTCAGCAAGTGACAAAGAGACAAAGATTCAGAAAGATCAACAAAAGTCAAAGAAAGGATCATCTGTTGAGGACAAGACTTTGAAGAAGAAAACACCAACACAGGCAAAGACACCTCACAAAAAGGTGGATCTGTCTGATAAACAGACTGAAGTAGTTTATGGTTTTTTTGACAACTTTGCAAAAGGAACTCCTGTGTCTCAATCAAAGCAGAAAGATGAAGAAACTTTCAAAACTACAGGATCCTCTTCAAAGTTAAGATACCAACCAAAACAAGCCATATTGAAGAAAGACTCAGATAAGCATGAAGACATCCAGAAACCTGAATCATCTTCAACAGAATCATCCTCACCACCATCAGATCAAAAAGAAACAACTAATACTAAAACTTCAAGATTAATTCATGAAGGAGTAACTATTGTTGACACATCTGGCAAACCCAAGACAATTAAGCCTTGGGTTGTCAATTCTAACTAATTTCCTTTTGTGTGTAGGAACAATCATGGAGAGCTGACAACAAGTGGTATGTTGACAGTGGTTGTTCCAGACATATGACAGGCAACTGTGCACTTCTCCATGACTTCAAACATAAACATGCCTCTTATGTGGCATTTGGTGGGGATAAGAAGGGATGTAAAATTGTTGGTGAAGGAATGGTAACTAATAGTGTTTTAACATTTGAAAAAGTAAATTACTGTGAAAATTTGCAGTATAATTTACTTGGTGTTTCCCAAATTTATGATCAAAATTACTTAACACTATTTGATAACACTAACTGTTACATTCTTAAGCCAGGTTTTATAGTTCCAGCAGACTGGATCCTTCTTAAAGCATCAAGAAAAGGCAACACATATATTTGGATATGAACAACACAACACTCACAAATCATGAGACCTGCCTGCTGTCTAAATCTTCAGAAGATGAATCTCAACTGTGGCATAGAAGGCTTGTCCATTCCAACATGAAGAACATGAATAAATTGGTGAAGAAAGACTTAGTCATTGGATTACCAAAGAAAGAATTTCATTGTTCTAATCATTGTTCTTCATGTTATAAAGGAAAACAACACAGAGTGTCTCATAAATCCAAAACAATTAACACTAACACTACACCACTCAAATTGCTTCACATGGACCTCTTTGGTCCAACCAATGTGCTGAGCATTGGAAAAAGGCAATATTGTTTGGTGATAGTAGATGATTTCACTAGATTCACATGGGTCTTTTTCTTAAAACATAAGAGTGAAACATCTGAAACATTAATGGACTTTATGATCAAGATTGAGAATCAACTTGATTTAAAAGTTAAAATTTTTAGGAGTGATAATGGAACTGAATTTGTTAATGCTGATCTGGATTCTTTTTGCAGAAATAAAGGGATAGCAAGACAATTCAATGCCCCAAGAACTCCACAACAAAATGGAGTGGCTGAAAGAAGAAATAGAACACTCATAGAAGCAGCCAGAACAATGCTAGCTGACTCTCAGTTGCCCATTACCTTCTGGGCAGAAGCTGTGAATACAGCTTGCAATGTTCAAAATAGAACATTAATTGTCAAAGAACATAATAAAACACCTTATGAACTCTTATTTAAAAGAAAACCTTTCATAGGATATCTTAGAGCTTTTGGGTGTCATGTGTCTGTTTTGAATACTAAAGAACAATTAGGAAAATTTTCTGAAAAAGCCTATGATGGTTTCTTTATTGGATATTCATCCACTTCTAAATCATATAGGGTCTATATTCCAGAACATAACATAGTTGAAGAGACTCCCAATGTTTCTTTTGATGAATCCATGTTTACTACAAATGTAAAAGGATCATCTTGGTTATTTGATATAGATGCATTAACTGAATCATTTAACACTGGTTATCTGATCAATGCAGGTGCTGCGGATACATGCTATCTATTTGTGCCTCCAAGTTTGAATGAAGTGCCCCTGACAGCTGACCCACCAAGGGCACAACTTTCAACTGCACCTCAGCAAGAATCAAGTCAGCAACATGAAGTTACATCAGTAAATGCATCCGCAGATGCATCAGTATCCGCAGATGTAAGTCCTGCCTCAGCTGCTGAACTAAGGGATAAAGAGGAGGTGTTGAATCAACAAACCATGCCTGCAACTCAACAATGTTCATCCGTGGATGGTGATGTATCTCCTACGGAAGTACAAAATGCCTCCGTAGATGTTGCAGTTACTCCTGCGGAAGAACAAAATGCTGCTTCCGTAGAACTTCCTGCGGAAGAAGACAAAGCAGCAACTCACACACAAGCTGATCCAAATGACCATGAGCCTTTTGATTACTTCATAGACTCAACTTCTCAGCTGACTCCATCTGCTTCCATGGGATTCTCAAACTTAGAATCCTCAGTTCCAGTTGATGCTGTTTCAACAAGCAGAATACACAAGTCTCATCCAACAGACAATATCATTGGAGACCTGCATGCTAGAACCACAAGGAGCAAAGGAGGTGTGGCAAACCTTTGTTTGTTCACCTGTTTTTTGTCCCAAACAGTTCCTGCAAACATTATAGTTACTCTAAAGGACAACAGCTGGATCGAGGCTATGCAAGAAGAACTCCAACAATTCAGAAAACAGAAGGTGTGGACTCTTGTAAACTTGCCTAAAGGTCAACATCCAATTGGAACAAGGTGGCTCTTTAAAAACAAGCTGGATGACAGGGGTATAATCGTGAGAAACAAAGCTAGGCTTATTGCTCAAGGGTATACTCAGGAAGAGGGGATAGACTATGATGAAGTCTTTGTATCAGTTGCTAGGATTGAAGCTATAAGGGTTTTCCTAGCTTATGCCTCCTTCAAGAAATTCACAGTCTATCAAATGGATGTGAAGTGTGCTTTCCCTTATGGGAAAATTGATGAAGAAGTCTATGTGGCTCAACCCCTGGATTTAAAGACCCTGATTATCCACATAGAGTATACAAGCTTGACAAAGCTTTGTATGGTCTTCATCAAGCACCCAGAAAGTGGTATGACACATTGTCATCCTTCCTGCTGAAGAATGGATACAAGAGAGGCACCATTGATCAGACACTCTTCCTCAAACATGAACATCAAGATCTTTTGGTGGTTCAAATATATGTTGATGACATAATATTTGGATCAACCAACAAGAAGCTGTGTCAAAGCTTTGAAGACTTAATGAAATCTGAATTTCAGATGAGCTCCATGAGAGAATTAACATTCTTCCTTGGCTTACAAGTTCATCAGAAACCAGATGGCATTTTCATCAATCAAGAAAAGTACATTCATCAAATTTTGAAGAAGTACAATCTTGCTGATTCCACTTCATGCAAGACACCAGCATCAACAATAGACAAGATTGTGCCTGACCCTGCTGGAAAATCCGTAGATCAAAGATTGTATAGATCAATGATCGGTTCATTAATGTACTTAACTGCCAGTAGACCTGACATAATGTTTGTTGTTTGTGTTTGTGCCAGGTATCAATCTGATCCAAAGGAGTCCCATTTGAATGCTGTGAAGAGGATCTTCAGATATCTGAAAGGCAAACCTGCATTAGGACTTTGGTATCCCAAAGAAGGAGATTTCAGCCTCTACTCCTATTCAGATAGTGACTATGGAGGGTGCAACAACAACAGAAAATCCACAACTGGTGGATGTCAGTTTCTAGGACCAAGGCTTGTTTCTTGGCAGTGCAAGAAGCAAACAAATGTATCTGTATCCACAGCTGAAGCAGAGTACATAGCTGCTTCAGCAGGTTGCTCTCAAGTACTTTGGTTGCAGAACCAATTACTTGATTATGGTTACAATTTCCTTCATACACCAATTCATATTGATAATTCAGCTGCTATGTTTATAACTGCTAATCCAGTTCAACATAGTAAAACAAAACACATTGAAATCAGATACCATTTTCCGAGAGATTGCTCTGAAAAGGGTCTAATTAAGTTGGTCAAAGTGGACACAACAAATCAGCTTGCTGATTTGTTCACTAAAGCATTTGATTCTGTTAGATTTAATTTTCTGATAGAATATTTGGGGATGATTAACTTAGAATAACTCAACAAAAGCATATGACTGAATTTGTGCAGAGTAATAGTTAAGGATAAATTAAGTGTCTGATAGAACATCTATGTATGCATCATATATGGGAAATGATAGTAAACTATGCTTGGTTTTTAAACAAAAACTCAAACTGACTTATATCATACTGATATGTGAGTAGGTTCATCTTGAGTGGAAACAAAGCTAAGAACATGCCAAACTAAAAGATTCCGGTAACTGTCTGTGGGGATTCCATTTGAGAATCAGGAAGGTATGCTCTCTCCTGCTGTGATCAAATCACTTACACAAGCACACTATGTAAAATACTTTATAATCTTCTATCTTTGCAAAGTCATATTCTCTCTGTTTTGTGTAAACAAAGACCTGGGGATATGCTCCAAGAGTATGATCTTCATTCTCCCTCTGTTTTGTGTAAACAAAGACCTAGGTTAAGTTCACCTCTGTTTTACGAAAGTAAAGACCTGGTGACTATGAAGCTCATATCTCAGCTCTAAAAAGAATCACTTGTGCTTAATTGTACATCAATTCAAAGAGCTTCAACATCCAAGCATTCATGAGATAGTAATATGTCTTAAGATAGAACTTATAACTTAATGTACATAGTCATTAAGTGTGAAAGGTAGTGATTTGCCTCACCTACGGAAGACATACTCTAATGAAAATTGACTGTGGAACTCATGATAGTTACTGATTAACAAAGTTCATAACATGATAAATAGCATGTCTAGTTGATACATTACTCATGTATGAATTTAAGTGGATCTATATACTTACAATTAAGTGTGTACTGAATCAACTATTTAACATCAGCAGAAGCCAAATCATAGTATGATCCCTTTATATATATATGCATGCATGTAATTGTTTCAGCACGATGTTTACTTTGTCCTATTAACTGATTTTCTCTCACTTAGACTGTCATATGCCTGTCATGCCTAGTCACAACTTAAATTTATGATGAATGCAACAGTTTCACATTAATCACAAATTTAGGGGGAGTAGTTCATGCATGAAAAACAATAAAAGCTGACAATTGATTTAATTTACTTTGAAGGAATTGGAACTTGAGCACTAACTTGAATGCAGGATACAGGACACTTGTTTTCTTGTACTTAATTGCCATGCAAATAAAGTCAACAATGTCCAACATCAAACATCAACATTTGATTCTACTCAGTAGATATCATACATTTAAAGTTTTTAAAACTTTAAGTTCCGCAGAAGTCTCAGTAATACCTCTCATCCGTAGAAGTATTATGTGATTTCTGATTCAGCAGCAAAACAAATGCATTGTTTGAACTTATACATCCGCAGATGTTAAGACATCCGCAGATGTTAAGGTTCCGCAGATGTTAGGACATCCGCAGATGTTAAGGTTCAGCAGATGTTCTGCGGAAGAAGTAATGCACTCTAAACTTGGTATGCGGAAAGGAATAAATGGGAGTGGGCCCAACATAATTAATAAAAGAAATTAATGTGTTCGCCTATAAATAAGGTTTTTGACTCTTAGAACTCATTTTTACAGAGCACTTTTACACTTTTAACCTAGAAAATCGCCCACTTTCCCTCTCTTTCAAACTTTCAAAAAAATTCCGTTCCAAGAAAACTCTATCAACATTATCCAGTAATCGATTACCGTTACTGCGAAGGTAAATCATGCCCTAAACATCAGTACGGAACTGGTTAATCGGTTATTGCCATTAAAACGATTCAACTGCATGTATGCTAACTCGATTTTCTTTACAGATGGCAAACAGATTCGCTAAAGAACACAATGTGTGCGCGTTCTTAAACGCTGATGATCCTGCAGCGGAAGGATGTCGAGATATCATAAGATATCTTCGACGATCCAGGCTCTTCTACGCCTTGACGGGCGAGCCTGTGATCCATCAGGCTCACATAATCGACTTTTGGAACTCAGCACGGGTCGAACAACAAGGTGATAATGAAGTGATTGCTGCTGAGATTCTGAATGAGCGTCTTCGAATCACTGAAAGCACCATACGAAGATGTCTGAAACTGGGTGATAGAGAGATAGGGCACCCCGATGTATTCGAGAATGAGTACATTGAGAAGGTATTCAACCTGATGGGGTACGATGGTGATTACGAGAAAGGGGAGATCAAAAAGGGTAGGCTGTGCAAACCGTACAGATTCTTATGCCATACCTACCTAAAGTGCATGTCAAACAGGAAGTCGGGGCTCGATAGATTTTCTCGACACATATCATCTAGAATTATTGGGATCTTCGAGGGTGGAATCTATAACTACTCCAAGTACATCTTCAATTGTTTAAGTGAATAAGTAAAACTTCAGAGGAATGATTAGATGTACATGTTCCCAAGATTTATACAGCTTGTGATCAACTCAGAACTTCCAAGGTTGGACAGAGTTGGGGATGTGTTTGTTCAAGCACACTTGAGCAAATCAGTGCTGAACAAGCTTAGTGGAAGAACCAGGGTGAGGACATGCCAATGTTCGCCCATGTAGTGGATGCCCAAGCAGACCTGCCACAAGAGTTGATTTGGGCAGATGAATCAGAGTCATCTGCTGATTCTGCACAAGCATCACATTCACCACTCCAAACACCACCACACCAACACCACTCACCTATCCAAACACCCCCTCATCAATCACAATCACCAGCAAGCATCAACACCCAACCGATATCCCCAATTCACCACCATGAATCACCTCTGCTGATATCCTCATCTTCCACTAAAAACACTCAACCAACATCTCCAGTACAACAACAATCATCATCAACTTCTCATTCTTCATCACATCACACTCAACCTTTCTCTCCACTATAAACTCAATCCCCTGTACAACCCCCACCAGAATCACCAAAACACCTATCACCGGAAAGTGCTGGCACAGAACCTTTTGAGATAACTGAGTCTGTACACTCTGTACACTCAGGAGACACTAAGATATTATCTCAAGCTAGCACTGTTCCCTTCTCACCCACACACACAGAAGAACAAGTGTCATCAGCACATACTGAGCCCATATCTTCATTGAAAGATGAACAAATTACTGATGAGCATGGGGAAGTACAAGGATTTTGTAACATCCTGTATTTTTCGGGCCTTTATTGTCATAAATGAAACTTATGGTTTATTCTTGCCATTTACTTTAATTTGTCTGTTAATCTTTTAACTTGAAAGTTTAATAATAATAATAACAATAATAAAAAAAATAATAATAATAATAACAATAATAATAATAATAAATGATAATAATAATAATAATAAAATAATAATAATGATAATAATAATAATAATAATAATAATAATAATAATAATAATAATAAATAATAATAATAACAATAATAACCAAGTATTAAAGTGCAGGGGTTAATTTGTCATTTAGAAAACTCTAAATAAAAGTTTAATACATAAATAGATAAAACTGAAAGCACAGGGGCCATTTGTGTAAACTTCCCAAACCCACCCCCTGTTACCCCGTTTTCCCGGCGAGGAGCTCCGGCGAGCTCCGCCGAGCTCCGGCGAGGCTCAAAAACCACCATTTCGAACCAACTTGACCCAAATTAAACCCCCAAACCGCTCGACCCCATGTTTCGAACTCGATACTCAACCCAATTTGAAAATCCCGCTCGTTAACCTTTCCAAATCGAACCTCGAACCAACCGAGTCAATCACCGAAATCAAACCTTGCCTAAATCTGCATTTCAATCAAATTAATCACCCTTAATCATAGTACGCGGCTTTACCAATCAATAATCAATTTGAATTGCCAATTAACTGTGCGAATATATTAACTATGGTAATTTTTCAAACGCGGATTCAAACCGAAAATGTTGAGCTCCAAACCGTGTAACCGATACTATATATTGAAGGTTTCGGATTCGTTTTGAAGTTCCCCAACTCGCTGATCACTCAATTGTACAAGAACACTTCGCAATCGCAAAGCCCCAAATCAAAACACCCGAAACCTAAACCGAATTCGAAATCACCTTTTATCTCATCAAAACAGGTAATTGAAACCTGTTTTCTACTCGTTTTTGATCAAGGATCAAAAGCCCTATGACGATTTAGGTGATTAACACCGAATCGAGGGTCAATTTTGATCCTGTTGAACCTAGGGTTCATACGATTTGGGGGTGAACCAGGAGACTCAGTTTAAATTTAAAACGAACTAAAATGAACCAAGGCCACAGCCCTGGTTCACTGGTTCCCGCGTCGCATGTTCACAGGGAGGCCCCGGGTTCGACCCCGGGCAGCCCCCTCCCCTGTTTTCTTTTTTTGATTTTTCTTTTCTTTTCATTTTTTTTATCTATTTAACCTTTTTAAATTCTAAAAAATTTCTAAAATAATTTTATAAAATACAGATTAATTTTCTTATTTTTGTTTAATTAATTTGTGACTAAATTTATTTTTATAAAATACATTTGTATTTATAAATACATAATTTTATTTTTAAAAATACAAAAGAAATGAGTAAACATAATACTTGTATATATATATATATATATTTTTAAATAATTAAATTATTTAGTTATTTATACCTATATATATATATATATTATATATTGTTCTCTTAGTAATAAATCACTTATTTTGATTATACAATTATAATTGTTTAGTATATATAAATATTTATATATACATTCAAATAATTTAATTGTTAGTTACTTATATATATATATATTTATACATAGTTCTTTTAATAGCTAAATCATTTATATTGATTATTTTACACAACATTATAATTGTTTAGTATATATATTTAGATGTATATTCAAACAATTAAATTGTTTGATTACTTATACCTATAAATATATATATATTTGTATATAGTCCCTTATAATCGCTAAACCACTTATTATAATTATTATATACAATCCTTAAAAATCGGTTCAACGTACAATTTAATCAAGTTTTATTTATTATTTCTCTTACGCGCTAACAATTGATTATACCAAGTATAATCCATTCGTTCCATTTAACCGATCACGTTATTAACATGTAATAAATACGGATAATTATTAGACCTACAATTAATCATCGAACAAATTATAACGCGCTACTTTATTTCGTTTAGGTGCGTTGTGACGTTTGTGTTGGAAATCTTATTCGTGGTTATTCTTATTACATCTACAAGTCTCCTTTATTAAACACGTGAGTTCTTATGCCCCGCTTTATGATTATTTCACGTCTTTCGGGGTGAAACATGTTGCTTATACAAACTTACACATACACGCTTTGATACTTATTACACACGTGCAATTCTTTACATAGTCGTGGTTGTTTGGATATGTTAAGTATTATATGAGATGTGACATACGCGTGCAATCATTAACTATTGCTAGCCTAGCGAAGTCTTAGATCTTTGGGCCTGACAAGCCTATTTGGTGCTAAAGTCGATGTATTGCCGACTCCTAGGAGCCGTATGCTTGTGCACTAGGGAACCAAATACACTTAGCTAATCATGCTTATTCATATTATTCAGTCGAGGCTTGATTGTAACTATGCATGTTCTATATACTTGCTATCTTGTGACCATTGACTAGAATTGCCACATTTTGTATACTTATTGTATTTAAAACCATGAGAATTCACCAACTAGTTAGTTGACTTTATTTTCAACATGTTTCAGGTAATGTGCAAGCTTAGCAATGATTGAAGGAATGCATAAACCTAGATCATGGACCTAGGCTTAATAAAGACGATTGAATTCTTGTTTTTGTTTGATTTATTTTGAGACATTGATGTATGTGGTGATTGAAAACAATTGATTAATGGCATTTTATACTTTAACATAGCGTTATGTGGCTGTGAACAATCTTAACCCTCACACCTCGACGTTTCCGCCGTCAAGGTTGGGGTGTGACAGATTTGCTCAGGATGTCATTGCATACCATGAAGATGAATTAAGTGACAAAGACATTCCTGTCAGCAAAAGCTTTTTGGTTACTGAGTACAACAAGTTAGTACTCAAATCAAATAAGCGAAAACAAAGGATACAAGAGCTGAAAGGTATAATTCAAGAGAAAGATGAAGAGTTAATGAAGAGAGATGCAAGGCTGAAAGGCTGAGAGAAGATGCTCTAAGAAACAATGAAGTGATTGATGCATTGTTGAAAAGAGAACAAGAGTTGGAGGCATCTTTAAAAACTGAGCAAAATGATAAAGCTAAACTGATCAAACAGAAAGATGTAGAAATAGAAGAGCTGAAAAAGAAGATATCTGCTCTGAAAACAAAAGAGGCCCAAAATGTTGATCAATCAAAACAGTCAGCTGAAGCCTCTAAGCAACTGATTCCATACTCCCAGAAAAGAAAATACTTTGGAGCAACCAAAAAGAAACTAGAAGATGAAAGCTCACCAAAAAGACAAAAACTTCCATCCCCTGCACCTACTCCTTCAGTAGATATGTCTACTGTGAAGGTATCATCCGGAGATGATGATGATAGTGAGAAAGAGTGGGAGGAGCTGACAAGAATGGAGTCCCCCACTGGTGAAAAGGGAGGAAAGGCCGATGATCTTCTAACAACAGCAGACATCATGGAAAAGAGGCCTGATTCTAGCATGTTCATGACCCTCATCAACCATGGTTTTCCATATGACATGGTTGAGAGGATGAATACATCTGAGATGAAGAATGCACTGAAAGAGTTTGAGTTTGCAAGGTTCATAATCCCAAACTGTGATTATGAAGCCTTTACAACCTTTCAGTCATTGGAGAAAATTAAAAAGGATCTAGGCCACTGTGACACAGCCAAACTGACCAAGTACAACATGACTTGCTGGTTACAGGGCCATAACTACAAACCGCATGAGCTTAAAGGCAGAACTACTGGAAAATTGCGGAGGATGATGGAGCATGTAATGAAGGTGGAATTGGAAACAGGTGTCAAATTTAGAACCACAGCTCCTCATCCAACTGATGACAAACAAAGCAAACTATCAGCTGATCCAATAACTGTGGAACCCAAGGATCAGCATAAAGCAAAGGATAAGCTCATCAGGGAACCAAGGGAAGTCATCCCAGGCAAAGTATGGCCCCTTGGTACCACTGTTAGAGAAATCACTGATCAGAAGTCCACTCTGATTCAGTTGTTTGATCATCTCACAACTCCCAACTCAGCTGAAGAAAATAAGATCATAGCATGGAAATATGATCAAGAGTGGGATTGTGTAGTGATCAAACGGACATCAGGAAGAGTTGAATACTTCCATGATGTGTTTTCAGTTCTCTGCCTTCCTGAGAATGATCTAAAGGACCTGCAAAGCCTTACCATGACAAATTATCCGGTACATCCAAGGGGCAGGGACTTCTCAAGCAGAGTGGGTCAACTGAAAACAAAGTTCAAAGATGATGTGATAATAGGAGCTAAGAGAGATGATGATGATGAGCACAGAAGAAGATTTCAAGGGCTGAAAAGATACAAGTCCAATGCCTCTGAATCAGTAGATGATGAACTTCTAAAGAGGGTTGGGTATAACAACAGAACATCAGCAGCCATCAAACACATTGAAGGGACTCAATACACACTCCCTATCACTGAATGGGGATATGTAGAGAGGACAAAAGAACTGGTGCTGCTGAGGAATGCAGAGAACAAACGAGCTGAAAAGATCAGGATCTTTGATCCTGCGGAAATCAAGTTGCTTCATCCAAGCTACACTTCCTACCTTCATGACAAATTCTTTCCGAAGCTGAGTGATGAAGCAGCTCAAAATGATCTGTTCCTGCATGTTCACATGATACAAGTGATTGACAAACTTCATGCAAAGGCCTACAAACGACGCAGACACAATGCAGGCTTGCTGAAGAGAACAGAGTATGCTGAAGTCATAGAACTTCGCCTCTCCGAACAAGATGAACTTGAAGTAGTGAAGAATGACAGAGTCTTGGAGACTCTCACTACAGAGGAGGATGTTCTGGGACTTGGCTTCGAGACTCTGAAGAAGATCAGCAAAATGGAGATCAAATACAAGTATGATAATCAAAAGGCAGCTGTATCTTACTTCTACAATAAAATCATATCAAGAGTCAAGGAGTTTGCAGTTTTGAAGGACTGATTACAAGGAGCTAAGCCTAAGGGGGAGTATTGTTGGATCTAGATTGTATAGGGCTAGATCATTTTTGTATAGGCTTAGTACTTGAATCAAGTCTTGTAATTCTTATTTGTAACAGTCAAATATATATATATGTGTGCTTTGAATCTATAGGTTAACCCCATATATATGTGTGTTGATTTGTGACTTGACAGGGAAAAACAATATATTTGGACGGATTCCTGAAATTGACCAAGTGTAAGAAACATCTACGGATGAACATTATTGTTAATCCGTAGATATGTTTCTTACAAGATTGACCAAGTGAATGTTCCTGCGGATGATCAAAGACCATGAAGTGAAGACTCCTAAAGAAGAAGGATTTCCTACGGAAGAACAACATTTCTACGGAAGAACAAATCATCTACGGAAGAACAAAAGTTCTGCGGACGACAAGACTCCTGCGGAAGAACATTATACTTGTGCGATTGCAAATACCAAGAAGTCAAACAAGTCAACACAATCAATAACAAATCCCAAGAGATTCGGTGTTTCCTAAGCCGACTCAAACCATCTATAAATATGAGTCCTAGGTTTCACATCTCTGAGAACACAATCAATCAATATTACGGCTGTCGAGTTACATCATTGTGCAACCCTAACCGCCGTCACATCAACATCAACATTATTCGATACACTGAATTCATTGTTCATAGTTATTCGTTATTATTCTTTTGTAATCATTACCTTATAGTTAATGAAATACGTTTGAATAATTATTGATTTCGCATTTATTGTGTTTCTGTGGTTGTGTTCATCATTAATCATTAAACCAATTAAACGTCAATTAGTGATAATTCCGTGATCATTAAATTGATTTATTTTAATACTGATAATTCCTGAATTAAGATCCTAGGATTCACAGTCAGACATTACCTTTTAATAGTTAAACGATATACTAGCTCTTAATGGTTCGGAGCTTTTAATGGTTCAGATCTCTTAATGGTTTAGCGCTTAATGGTTCAGTCATTTTATTGGTTTAGAACTAAATCATTCAGAAATTGACAAACATCACACTCTTTGAGTTTTGACAAAAATAACAATTTTACTTTAAAATATTAAATATATCAACTTACCTTGTAGGTTTATTCATTGTTTCAGTTTAAATCCAAAAGCTTTATTAGTTAGCTTAGTTTCAATCTAATTTACCTTCAAATTATGAACCTTCTTTTTTATTACTAATTGTAATCTTGTATAGCTAGCTATTGATGACAATATTGATTTATTGTTAGACATTTTTAATGTGCAGTATCAGCTACAAACAATGATTATGATTTATATGAGTATAAGAGTTGCTAACGGTATCTCGAGCATGATTACGAGATGATATTTGTTGTTACATTTTTAGAGGTTTAGATCATCATAAAGATGTGATTCAGGTGTTACCTTGCATATTCCCATACACACATCACGAATGATACCTTTATCATAAGCCACATGTGAAGTGCTTAACCGATGTTGTTCAAGTGACGACAAGTAACAACAATGAAGTGTGACATGTTACATGTCATCTTAGACTTGTTAACATTTATCCATGCTTAAACTTGGATTTATGTTGTGAATTTTCATTTATCCCTTGTTGTAGCATGACCACGTGAACCATTATTCAAATATCATGTTTTCATAACCGATCATTTAAAGATTTAAAAGTACATTTTTTTTCCTTTTTCGCACGATCAACTAGGACCACTACATTGGCACATTAAGATGTATCATCATAAAAAGTCAACTTTTATAAGGCCAACATTGAAAGTTCATGATTTGTCCTAACATTCTAGGAGTTGTAGCCAAAACTGTGACAACTAACACACCCCTAACTTGCTCAACCTCAAAAGTTCACTGGAAATGTGTTCAACTTTCACAGTTTCACCAATGTTAATATGGTCAGTTTGAGCTACCAAATGAATTGGTAAAAAAGGAAAATACTTTAAGCTATTTCGGTCCTTGGTCCGGGCCAGTCCGGGCCCAATGAAAACCCGTATTGCCCGAAAAAACTAATTAATTATATATAAGAAAAATCCTAAATATTTAATACATAAGCATGTGGGTTGTGGGATGAAATAGCGAATAACGGTAATTGACTTCTTTAAAAAGTGATTGTTGTTCACCCTCTTTCGTTGTTGTTGCTTAGTTATCTTCTCATCATTCTTGCTAAAATCAAGGTGTTTATCTTCTTTTAGAAATCCCTATTCGATTCAGTTTTTGTTATTAACCTCTATAATTTGATTTTTTATGTACTAGATTAAATTATATTATCTTGACTTATGAGATATATGCATTGAATATTGATATACTACATTGAAGTAGATTATGAGCACCAATCGAAAACCAATCTTAATGTCATTATTTTTTTTTAATAAGTGTTTTATATTTTTAACAACATAATTCTATTTTGGGCCGGCCCGAACCAATTTAGAACCGACCCGTTAGGACCGAAACCGAACCGGACCTACCCATCTTTATATGGTCCGGTTCTTGGTCCTTAATTTCATACATTTCGGCCCTTTGGGCCGGTTTGAGTCGGTCCGATCCGGGTTTAGCCCATTGTACAACCATACACAACATCAACTTTCATACTTTAGCAAGTGTTTGCTGTTTACACGGTAAAATACATGACCAAACAAAAGTACAATTCAAAACTTTACCTATACCCAATAACCGTTCGAGTTCTGTTATTAAATAGGCTTAGAATTTAGGACAATGTATAACTCAATATATCCTAACCCGTATTATAACTTGACTAAAACCACTGTCGTTGTAAATAAGCGATACTATAAATAACTAATGACATTGAAATCACCAGCACAATGAAATAAAACTGCAACACAAAAGGTGAATACAAGGATTGTTCACATTCTCAGAAATTTATACCATAGCATGTCAACTTCTTGAGAGAATAGCTGGAACAAAATAACAAAAAGATGTTACCAATTTCCATACTTGATACGAACATGTCCATACACAACACTTATTACATCTCATATCTATAACCATAAACCAACCACCGACTATCATATGCATTGACGCATAAAAATCAATTTCTAAACAGTTATGCTGAAGCATCTGAACTTAGCAATAGTGTTCTTGAAACATGAGCAAATAAAGAAAACTAACCAAATGAAACCGATTATGACCGGAAAGTTTAGGCCTGAACAGATGCAATGTGGCATATCAGATCAATAACACGGGAGCTGCAGGGGGAAAAGTTATATGTTGAGCGTGTAAAAAGATATAAGCAGTGGATTATATATATGTGTGTGAAAAGGTTTAAGAGGGAAAATAAGTACCTGTATCCCCATTCGTTGTCATACCACGACACAAGCTTCACAAAGTTGTCATTCAAAGCAATTCCAGCTTTGGCATCGAAGATGCTTGACCTGGATAAATCAACAACAAATATCATGTGGCGAACAAAATGAGTTTCCAGGATATCTTGCCACTCAAAGCAATTTCAAACAAGTACCTGAAATTCCCATGTGGAAGTGGGAACATATATCCATGGACTTCATAACCAAGTTACCTCGGACATCCCGCGGGCACGATAGCATATGGGTAATCGTCGACCGATTGACTAAGTCGGCACATTTCATACCCATACACGACACATATAAGACATCAAGGTTAGCCCGGATTTACATCGACGAGATCGTAAGCCGTCATGGTGTGCCTCTTCACATTATATCCGACCGAGACGCTCGATTCACTTCTCACTTTTGGTCTACTATGCAAGAACTTCTGGGTACATAATTGGATTTAAGCACGGCTTACCATCCCAAACCGATGGCCAAACCGAGCGGACGATCCAAACCCTGGAAGACCTATTACGTCTCTGTGTCCTTGACTTTGGTGGCGACTGGGATACGCACCTACCGCTCGCAGAATTCTCCTACAACAACAGTTACCACTCAAGCATCCATATGGCACCGTTCGAAGCACTTTACGGTCGTAAGTGTCGATCACCAATCTGCTGGACCGATGTTGGCGAGAATCTTATTACCGGTCCCGAGCTCATACAAGAGACGACCGATAAAGTCACTATCATCCGCAAGAACCTGGAAGTAGCAAGGAGTCGACAGAAAAGCTACGCTGATAAACGTCGCAAGCCACTGAAATTCCAAGTTGGGGAGATGGTCCTTCTCAAGGTCTCACCGTGGAAGGGTGTGGTTCGCTTTGGAAGGAAGGGCAAGTTAGCTCCAAGGTTTGTAGGCCTTTCAAGGTTCAGAAAAGAATCGGGAAAGTGGCCTACAAACTAGAACTACCCTCCGACCTTAGTGGAATTCACCCTGTCTTCCACGTCTCGAATCTGAGGAAGTGTCTGGCCGACGATAATTTGCATGTGCCATTGGAAGACATTCAGATCGACGAGTCACTACACTTCGTTGAGAAACCCGTCGAAATCATGGATCGCATTATGAAGAAGACTAGGACCTCTACGACCCCAATTGTAAAGGTTCGATGGGAGAACAAACGAGGAGCGGAATTCACTTGGGAGCGTGAAGAACATATGAAGAAGACGTACCCTTACTTATTCTTGTAACCGCTTTTTGATTTTAATTTCGGGACGAAATTCTTTTAAGTTGGGGAGACTGTAACATCCTGTATTTTTCGGGCCTTTATTGTCATAAATGAAACTTATGGTTCATTCTTGCCATTTACTTTAATTTGTCTGTTAATCTTTTAACTTGAAAGTTTAATAATAATAATAACAATAATAAAAAAAAAATAATAATAATAATAATAATAATAACAATAATAATAATAATAAATGATAATAATAATAATAAAAAAATAATAATAATGATAATAATAATAATAATAATAATAAATAATAATAATAATAATAACAATAATAATAACCAAGTATTAAAGTGCAGGGGTTAATTTGTCATTTTGAAAACTCTAAATAAAAGTTTAATACATAAATAGATAAAACTGAAAGCACAGGGGCCATTTGTGTAAACTTCCCAAACCCACCCCCCTGTTACCCCGTTTTCCCGGCGAGGAGCTCCGCGAGCTCCGCCGAGCTCCGGCGAGGCTCAAAAACCACCATTTCGAACCAACTTGACCCAAATTAAACCCCCAAACCGCTCGACCCCATGTTTCGAACTCGATACTCAACCCAATTTGAAAATCCCGCTCGTTAACCTTTCCAAATCGAACCTCGAACCAACCGAGTCAATCACCGCAATCAAACCTTGCCTAAATCTGCATTTCAATCAAATTAATCACCCTTAATCATAGTACGCGGCTTTACCAATCAATAATCAATTTGAATTGCCAATTAACTGTGCGAATATATTAACTATGGTAATTTTTCAAACGCGGATTCAAACCGAAAATGTTGAGCTCCAAACCGTGTAACCGATACTATATATTGAAGGTTTCGGATTCGTTTTGAAGTTCCCCAACTCGCTGATCACTCAATTGCACAAGAACACTTCGCAATCGCAAAGCCCCAAATCAAAACACCCGAAACCTAAACCGAATTCGAAATCACCTTTTATCTCATCAAAACAGGTAATTGAAACCTGTTTTCTACTCGATTTTGATCAAGGATCAAAAGCCCTATGACGATTTAGGTGATTAACACCGAATCGAGGGTCAATTTTGATCCTGTTGAACCTAGGGTTCATACGATTTGGGGGTGAACCAGGAGACTCAGTTTAAATTTAAAACGAACTAAAATGAACCAAGGCCACGGCCCTGGTTCACTGGTTCCCGCGTCGCATGTTCACAGGGAGGCCCCGGGTTCGACCCCGGGCAGCCCCCTCCCCTGTTTTCTTTTTTTGATTTTTCTTTTCTTTTCATTTTTTTTATCTATTTAACCTTTTTAAATTCTAAAAAATTTCTAAAATAATTTTATAAAATACAGATTAATTTTCTTATTTTTGTTTAATTAATTTGTGACTAAATTTATTTTTATAAAATACATTTGTATTTATAAATACATAATTTTATTTTTAAAAATACAAAAGAAATGAGTAAACATAATACTTGTATATATATATATATATATATATTTTTAAATAATTAAATTATTTAGTTATTTATACCTATATATATATATATATTTATATATTGTTCTCTTAGTAATTAAATCACTTATTTTGATTATACAATATTATAATTGTTTAGTATATATAAATATTTATATATACATTCAAACAATTTAATTGTTTAGTTACTTATATATATATATATATTTATACATAGTTCTTTTAATAGCTAAATCATTTATATTGATTATTTTAAACAACATTATAATTGTTTAGTATATATATTTAGATGTATATTCAAACAATTAAATTGTTTGATTACTTATACCTATAAATATATATATATTTGTATATAGTCCCTTATAATCACTAAACCACTTATTATAATTATTATATACAATCCTTAAAAATCGGTTCAACGTACAATTTAATCAAGTTTTATTTATTATTTCTCTTACGCGCTAACAATTGATTATACCAAGTATAATCCATTCGTTCCATTTAACCGATCACGTTATTAACATGTAATAAATACGGATAATTATTAGACCTACAATTAATCATCGAACAAATTATAACGCGCTACTTTATTTCGTTTAGGTGCGTTGTGACGTTTGTGTTGGAAATCTTATTCGTGGTTATTCTTATTACATCTACAAGTCTCCTTTATTAAACACGTGAGTTCTTATGCCCCGCTTTATGATTATTTCACGTCTTTCGGGGTGAAACATGTTGCTTATACAAACTTACACATACACGCTTTGATACTTATTACACACGTGCAATTCTTTACATAGTCGTGGTTGTTTGGATATGTTAAGTATTATATGAGATGTGACATACGCGTGCAATCATTAACTATTGCTAGCCTAGCGAAGTCTTAGATCTTTGGGCCTGACAAGCCTATTTGGTGCTAAAGTCGATGTATTGCCGACTCCTAGGAGCCGTATGCTTGTGCACTAGGGAACCAAATACACTTAGCTAATCATGCTTATTCATATTATTCAGTCGAGGCTTGATTGTAACTATGCATGTTCTATATACTTGCTATCTTGTGACCATTGACTAGAATTGCCACATTTTGTATACTTATTGTATTTAAAACCATGAGAATTCACCAACTAGTTAGTTGACTTTATTTTCAACATGTTTCAGGTAATGTGCAAGCTTAGCAATGATTGAAGGAATGCATAAACCTAGATCATGGACCTAGGCTTAATAAAGACGATTGAATTCTTGTTTTTGTTTGATTTATTTTGAGACATTGATGTATGTGGTGATTGAAAACAATTGATTAATGGCATTTTATACTTTAACATAGCGTTATGTGGCTGTGAACAATCTTAACCCTCACACCTCGACGTTTCCGCCGTCAAGGTTGGGGTGTGACAGATTTGCTCAGGATGTCATTGCATACCATGAAGATGAATTAAGTGACAAAGACATTCCTGTCAGCAAAAGCTTTTTGGTTACTGAGTACAACAAGTTAGTACTCAAATCAAATAAGCGAAAACAAAGGATACAAGAGCTGAAAGGTATAATTCAAGAGAAAGATGAAGAGTTAATGAAGAGAGATGCAAGGCTGAAAAGGCTGAGAGAAGATGCTCTAAGAAACAATGAAGTGATTGATGCATTGTTGAAAAGAGAACAAGAGTTGGAGGCATCTTTAAAAACTGAGCAAAATGATAAAGCTAAACTGATCAAACAGAAAGATGTAGAAATAGAAGAGCTGAAAAAGAAGATATCTGCTCTGAAAACAAAAGAGGCCCAAAATGTTGATCAATCAAAACAGTCAGCTGAAGCCTCTAAGCAACTGATTCCATACTCCCAGAAAAGAAAATACTTTGGAGCAACCAAAAAGAAACTAGAAGATGAAAGCTCACCAAAAAGACAAAAACTTCCATCCCCTGCACCTACTCCTTCAGTAGATATGTCTACTGTGAAGGTATCATCCGGAGATGATGATGATAGTGAGAAAGAGTGGGAGGAGCTGACAAGAATGGAGTCCCCTACTGGTGAAAAGGGAGGAAAGGCCGATGATCTTCTAACAACAGCAGACATCATGGAAAAGAGGCCTGATTCTAGCATGTTCATGACCCTCATCAACCATGGTTTTCCATATGACATGGTTGAGAGGATGAATACATCTGAGATGAAGAATGCACTGAAAGAGTTTGAGTTTGCAAGGTTCATAATCCCAAACTGTGATTATGAAGCCTTTACAACCTTTCAGTCATTGGAGAAAATTAAAAAGGATCTAGGCCACTGTGACACAGCCAAACTGACCAAGTACAACATGACTTGCTGGTTACAGGGCCATAACTACAAACCGCATGAGCTTAAAGGCAGAACTACTGGAAAATTGCGGAGGATGATGGAGCATGTAATGAAGGTGGAATTGGAAACAGGTGTCAAATTTAGAACCACAGCTCCTCATCCAACTGATGACAAACAAAGCAAACTATCAGCTGATCCAATAACTGTGGAACCCAAGGATCAGCATAAAGCAAAGGATAAGCTCATCAGGGAACCAAGGGAAGTCATCCCAGGCAAAGTATGGCCCCTTGGTACCACTGTTAGAGAAATCACTGATCAGAAGTCCACTCTGATTCAGTTGTTTGATCATCTCACAACTCCCAACTCAGCTGAAGAAAATAAGATCATAGCATGGAAATATGATCAAGAGTGGGATTGTGTAGTGATCAAACGGACATCAGGAAGAGTTGAATACTTCCATGACGTGTTTTCAGTTCTCTGCCTTCCTGAGAATGATCTAAAGGACCTGCAAAGCCTTACCATGACAAATTATCCGGTACATCCAAGGGGCAGGGACTTCTCAAGCAGAGTGGGTCAACTGAAAACAAAGTTCAAAGATGATGTGATAATAGGAGCTAAGAGAGATGATGATGATGAGCACAGAAGAAGATTTCAAGGGCTGAAAAGATACAAGTCCAATGCCTCTGAATCAGTAGATGATGAACTTCTAAAGAGGGTTGGGTATAACAACAGAACATCAGCAGCCATCAAGCACATTGAAGGGACTCAATACACACTCCCTATCACTGAATGGGGATATGTAGAGAGGACAAAAGAACTGGTGCTGCTGAGGAATGCAGAGAACAAACGAGCTGAAAAGATCAGGATCTTTGATCCTGCGGAAATCAAGTTGCTTCATCCAAGCTACACTTCCTACCTTCATGACAAATTCTTTCCGAAGCTGAGTGATGAAGCAGCTCAAAATGATCTGTTCCTGCATGTTCACATGATACAAGTGATTGACAAACTTCATGCAAAGGCCTACAAACGACGCAGACACAATGCAGGCTTGCTGAAGAGAACAGAGTATGCTGAAGTCATAGAACTTCGCCTCTCCGAACAAGATGAACTTGAAGTAGTGAAGAATGACAGAGTCTTGGAGACTCTCACTACAGAGGAGGATGTTCTGGGACTTGGCTTCGAGACTCTGAAGAAGATCAGCAAAATGGAGATCAAATACAAGTATGATAATCAAAAGGCAGCTGTATCTTACTTCTACAATAAAATCATATCAAGAGTCAAGGAGCTTGCAGTTTTGAAGGACTGATTACAAGGAGCTAAGCCTAAGGGGGAGTATTGTTGGATCTAGATTGTATAGGGCTAGATCATTTTTGTATAGGCTTAGTACTTGAATCAAGTCTTGTAATTCTTATTTGTAACAGTCAAAATATATATATATGTGTGCTTTGAATCTATAGGTTAACCCCATATATATGTGTGTTGATTTGTGACTTGACAGGGAAAAACAATATATTTGGACGGATTCCTGAAATTGACCAAGTGTAAGAAACATCTACGGATGAACATTATTGTTAATCCGTAGATATGTTTCTTACAAGATTGACCAAGTGAATGTTCCTGCGGATGATCAAAGACCATGAAGTGAAGACTCCTAAAGAAGAAGGATTTCCTACGGAAGAACAACATTTCTACGGAAGAACAAATCATCTACGGAAGAACAAAAGTTCTGCGGACGACAAGACTCCTGCGGAAGAACATTATACTTGTGCGATTGCAAATACCAAGAAGTCAAACAAGTCAACACAATCAATAACAAATCCCAAGAGATTCGGTGTTTCCTAAGCCGACTCAAACCATCTATAAATATGAGTCCTAGGTTTCACATCTCTGAGAACACAATCAATCAATATTACGGCTGTCGAGTTACATCATTGTGCAACCCTAACCGCCGTCACATCAACATCAACATTATTCGATACACTGAATTCATTGTTCATAGTTATTCGTTATTATTCTTTTGTAATCATTACCTTATAGTTAATGAAATACGTTTGAATAATTATTGATTTCGCATTTATTGTGTTTCTGTGGTTGTGTTCATCATTAATCATTAAACCAATTAAACGTCAATTAGTGATAATTCCGTGATCATTAAATTGATTTATTTTAATACTGATAATTCCTGAATTAAGATCCTAGGATTCACAGTCAGACATTACCTTTTAATAGTTAAACGATATACTAGCTCTTAATGGTTCGGAGCTTTTAATGGTTCAGATCTCTTAATGGTTTAGCGCTTAATGGTTCAGTCATTTTATTGGTTTAGAACTAAATCATTCAGAAATTGACAAACATCACACTCTTTGAGTTTTGACAAAAATAACAATTTTACTTTAAAATATTAAATATATCAACTTACCTTGTAGGTTTATTCATTGTTTCAGTTTAAATCCAAAAGCTTTATTAGTTAGCTTAGTTTCAATCTAATTTACCTTCAAATTATGAACCTTCTTTTTATTACTAATTGTAATCTTGTATAGCTAGCTATTGATGACAATATTGATTTATTGTTAGACATTTTTAATGTGCAGTATCAGCTACAAACAATGATTATGATTTATATGAGTATAAGAGTTGCTAACGGTATCTCGAGCATGATTACGAGATGATATTTGTTGTTACATTTTTAGAGGTTTAGATCATCATAAAGATGTGATTCAGGTGTTACCTTGCATATTCCCATACACACATCACGAATGATACCTTTATCATAAGCCACATGTGAAGTGCTTAACCGATGTTGTTCAAGTGACGACAAGTAACAACAATGAAGTGTGACATGTTACATGTCATCTTAGACTTGTTAACATTTATCCATGCTTAAACTTGGATTTATGTTGTGAATTTTCATTTATCCCTTGTTGTAGCATGACCACGTGAACCATTATTCAAATATCATGTTTTCATAACCGATCATTTAAAGATTTAAAAGTACATTTTTTTTTTCCTTTTTCGCGCGATCAACTAGGACCACTACATTGGCACATTAAGATGTATCATCATAAAAAGTCAACTTTTATAAGGCCAACATTGAAAGTTCATGATTTGTCCTAACATTCTAGGAGTTGTAGCCAAAACTGTGACAACTAACACACCCCTAACTTGCTCAACCTCAAAAGTTCACTGGAAATGTGTTCAACTTTCACAGTTTCACCAATGTTAATATGGTCAGTTTTGAGCTACCAAATGAATTGGTAAAAAAGGAAAATACTTTAAGCTATTTCGGTCCTTGGTCCGGGCCAGTCCGGGCCCAATGAAAACCCGTATTGCCCGAAAAAACTAATTAATTATATATAAGAAAAATCCTAAATATTTAATACATAAGCATGTGGGTTGTGGGATGAAATAGCGAATAACGGTAATTGACTTCTTTAAAAAGTGATTGTTGTTCACCCTCTTTCGTTGTTGTTGCTTAGTTATCTTCTCATCATTCTTGCTAAAATCAGGTGTTTATCTTCTTTTAGAAATCCCTATTCGATTCACTTTTTGTTATTAACCTCTATAATTTGATTTTTTATGTACTAGATTAAATTATATTATCTTGACTTATGAGATATATGCATTGAATATTGATATACTTAGATTATGAGCACCAATCGAAAACCAATCTTAATGTCATTATTTTTTATTTAATAAGTGTTTTATATTTTTAACAACATAATTCTATTTTGGGTCGGCCCGAACCAATTTAGAACCGACCCGTTAGGACCGAAACCGAACCGGACCTACCCATCTTTATATGGTCCGGTTCTCGGTCCTTAAATTTCATACATTTCGGCCCTTTGGGCCGGTTTGAGTCGGTCCGGTCCGGGTTTAGCCCATTGTACAACCATACACAACATCAACTTTCATACTTTAGCAAGTGTTTGCTGTTTACACGGTAAAATACATGACCAAACAAAAGTACAATTCAAAACTTTACCTATACCCAATAACCGTTCGAGTTCTGTTATTAAATAGGCTTAGAATTTAGGACAATGTATAAACTCAATATATCCTAACCCGTATTATAACTTGACTAAAACCACTGTCGTTGTAAATGAGCGATACTATAAATAACTAATGACATTGAAATCACCAGCACAATGAAATAAAACTGCAACACAAAAGGTGAATACAAGGATTGTTCACATTCTCAGAAATTTATACCATAGCATGTCAACTTCTTGAGAGAATAGCTGGAACAAAATAACAAAAAGATGTTACCAATTTCCATACTTGATACGAACATGTCCATACACAACACTTATTACATCTCATATCTATAACCATAAACCAACCACCGACTATCATATGCATTGACGCATAAAAATCAATTTCTAAACAGTTATGCTGAAGCATCTGAACTTAGCAATAGTGTTCTTGAAACATGAGCAAATAAAGAAAACTAACCAAATGAAACCGATTATGACCGGAAAGTTTAGGCCTGAACAGATGCAATGTGGCATATCAGATCAATAACACGGGAGCTGCAGGGGGAAAAGTTATATGTTGATGAGCGTGTAAAAAGATATAAGCAGTGGATTATATATATGTGTGTGAAAAGGTTTAAGAGGGAAAATAAGTACCTGTATCCCCATTCGTTGTCATACCACGACACAAGCTTCACAAAGTTGTCATTCAAAGCAATTCCAGCTTTGGCATCGAAGATGCTTGACCTGGATAAATCAACAACAAATATCATGTGGCGAACAAAATGAGTTTCCAGGATATCTTGCCACTCAAAGCAATTTCAAACAAGTACTTAACACTTGGTATGATTACTTACCATACAAAATCTTATGCAGAATGCTATTTAAAGAAAGTTCTTACATGGATGGTAAAGTCAACAACAAACATCACGAGTCAAATGAATTGATTACTAGGAAATTCCTAGACTCTCGTTTATTTAAAGAAGAATTCATCCAATTTAAATGTATAATTTTTTATTAACACTCGTTCATTTACCATATAACTTTATTAATAGTGCTAATATAATGACATTCTTACCTGCTGTCACCAATAAAGTCTGTGGAAACGAGATCATCTTCTGTGTATCCCAAAATACCCTTAAGCTTGCCCTCTGATTCCTCTCTGAAATTACACAAAATTATTGTAAACAAATAATATCGATTTGATTGCTCCAGAGTTGGTATTATAAATTCAACTGAACATTGATTGCTCCAGAGTTGGTATTATAAATTCAACTGAACACTTACTTGATGGCAGCCTTGATTTGCTCGTAGGTAGCCTTCTTCTCAAGCCTTACCGTTAAGTCCACAACTGAAACATCCACGGTTGGGACACGGAAAGCCATTCCAGTTAATTTGCCATTAAGGGCTGGCAAAACTTTGCCAACAGCCTACGTGAACATATATAATAAACATTAGATCAAAATGCAAATGTCAATTTGAGTCCAAAAGCATTAATTATGTGTCGAATAAAAGTAATTTCATGGCTTTTAATTACCTTAGCAGCTCCAGTGCTGCTGGGAATGATGTTGAAAGAAGCTGCTCTTCCACCTCTCCAGTCCTTCATAGATGGACCGTCCACAGTCTTTTGAGTGGCTGAAATGATTACCAGGATGTTAAATACACTTGACTTTTAGTAATATAGTTGACTGATGTAAATAACTAGCTAAAAAGCTTGATACCAGTGATTGAATGCACGGTTGTCATAAGACCCTCAACTATGCCAAACCTGTCATTAATGACCTGAAACAAGTTGGCATTTTCATTGTCAAAATACCAAGAGAAGCAAAACAAAACAAAACAAGAAAAGAAAGAGAAACAAGCCAAAATTTTAGTTGGAATGAAGCTCGTATAACCTTGGCTAGTGGAGCAAGACAGTTGGTTGTACAGCTAGCATTTGAAACGACGTCGAGCTCGGGTTTGTATTCCTTCTCATTGACACCCACAACAAACATGGGGGCATCCTTGCTAGGAGCAGAGATGATGACTTTTTGGCACCACCCTAATCATACAAAAGCCACCAGTTACAACCACGAACCCAAAATCATGATTATAAAAACAACCATACAAACAACTAAGATAATCCAACTGCTAAAAGTACTTAAACATCATAGATAAATTCAAACCTTCAAATGTGCAGCAGCCTTATCGTTGTCCGTGAAGACTCCAGTTGACTCCACCACGAACTCAGCTCCAGCTTCACCCCATGGGATCTCTTCTGGGTTCCTAAATATAATATTCAGATAAAATGTAATACTACTTACTAAATATCTTTCATTTGACAAATCCCCAAAAGGTAACTGAAAGAGACATTGCGTGGTTGTTTATACCTGATGCCGAAAACTGTGACTGGCTTCTCACCAAAGAGAAGTGTCTTTTCGTCTTTCACCTTAAGCTCGTGGTGCTTCCATTGACCATGAACACTGTCATACTTGAACATATACGTCTGCATGTATGATATAAATAACCATTGAATTCTTGCAGAGGGGTTACTAATATTTATATCTACTTGAGCTATATATATTGGCCTGGATTCTGCCCACACTTGAATCAAATTGAGACACTTATTTTGACAATATGCTATAACTTTATAAGAGTTCACTTCTGCTACTAAATCCCGTTGTAACGTATTCATAACTACTAACATAGAGACATACAAAAACATACATAGAGTCAAATATACACATACTCACGCATCAATTATAAGCTCTCTTATTTCAGAACCATATTGACAGTACTATAACTTTAATTTTCCAAAGATGCTCACACAGAAACATCAAGTCAACAAGACCAGCAACAACATACAGATCACATACTAACTTGTCCGCACAGACAGAAGACAATTGTTAGCATTTGTAATACCCATATCATCAACAGTTTATATGACTGAATGAAAGAATACGCTACACATTAACACAGAGATAGGAGCAAAAAACACCTAGACATCTGCATCAATCACGCACGTTCAGTCCCAGATTCGTTCTGTGTGGTAACAGATCTTAGATGCATACCAGCAAAAGTACTGCTTCATACAACAATCACGCATCATGAAAACGTAGTGCAATCGTAGATTGGTAATTAACATCACTAAAACCTAACATTACAGTTTAGAAAATGACTTATCATCAATGAAACCTAACATTACAGTTTAGGAAATTACTTATTTTACAAGTTGCATTCTGAGCTTCAGCAGTAACAACAAACACACACACACGAATGTAAATCAACCCATGAATCCATGATTTAATACTATGTTGACTACAAATTTAGCCCCATACTTTACAACCATAGGAACTGGTCACGATTCACGATAGCATAATGATAATCATGGCATACATTTGTTGATTGATGTATCATATATACATAGACGATGGACAAAAAAACTCACACACCTTATGATTTGACTACTCGTTACACACATACAGACATCAATTCACAGTTAAACTCTAGCATTTATATAAACAGATCCTTACTGCCATTAACCACGTGATTTAACTTCAATTCACTTAGATAACTTCATTTATGCATTTAAGATCTAATCAATCAGGCAATCAGCACGAATATCAAATCTTAAATAAACCTAAGCACTAGCAGCATAAGCAAATCACACACGATCAACTTACCATGTAGTCAGTGGTGATGAAGGGATCATTAACGGCAACAAGCTCAACATCATCTCTCTGAAGAGCAACTCTAGCAACCAGACGGCCGATCCTTCCGAATCCTATCAGTATCACACAAAAAAACAACAAATCAATCAATGAAACAAACTGAACAACTAAAAACATATCAAACTATGTCCAATCAAACAAAAATAACTACCGTTGATTCCGATCTTAATCTTCTTATCAGATGCTGCAAAACGAAATAGAATACAGATATCAAAAATCAAGCGAAAAGAGGTAACTAACGAGCATGAAAATGGAAGCTAATCGTAGATTCTAGAAGTTACCCATGGCGATTGAGTAGTGTTTGAACTTTGAAAGGTAGTGAAAGTGAGAAGGGGTTGGTGAAAATGAAACCATGTTTGGGATTCCATTTGGAATCAACTTTTGACTTATTTAAGGGGTAAAAAGACAAAAATACCCCTCCAAATAAGTCAATAAGCTAGAAATTGTAACTTATTAACTTATTTGGAGGGGTATTTTTTCATTTCACCCCTCCAGAAGTTAAAAAGTCCTTCTGAGAAGGAAAGCCAAACATGGCCTGAGTATGGATGTGATATACGTTCAGGATAAGTTATTTATAGAGGGCCCGGCGGAGTAGCCGAGATCGGTGGGTCATGTTTTTCTTTTTTTTTTTTTTTGAGTAAATTTCGGTTTGGTCCCTGTGGTTTAACCATTTCAGTCCAAAAGGAATTTTTTGATCATATCAAGCCCTGTGGTTTCACTTTTGTAACGATTTTGGTCCCTGACACTAACTCTGTTAGTTTTTACAGTTAAATGTGAGGGTACTTTGGTCATTTTACATTGGAGGACTAGTTATGTAAATTATATTAGATTAGGATAATTGTTGTAATTTTTTAAAACAATAAATAATTAAAGTACCCATCGACCACATCTTATCTTACCCCATCGTCACACCTGATAACATACACATACATAACCCTCACACCACCGCCACCACCATCACCAATGGACTTCGCCGCCGGCGAAGACCACCAACCACCCATCGACCACATCTTATCTTACCCCCATCGTCCTCTCCGACCAAATCCGCCGCGCCGTCGACCACTCTCCAAAATGCTCCGGTCATTCGTCCGCCTCACCACCGCCATCACCTCCTTCTACGACCGCCCCGTCCGCCGCGTCTTCTCCGACGCCACCGCCACCCTCTCCCGTGCCCTAACCCTAGTCCGCAAATGCCGCCGGAGAGTCTTCTTCCTTCGCGTCGTCACCATCGTCACCGCCGCGGAGTTCCGAAAACTCTTGCTCTCCTCGACGCCTCCATCGGTGACATGAAGTGGCTGCTCATGTCTTCGAGTCCGCCGCTGACTCCGGCGTTGTTCTGTCGCTGCCGCCGATCGCCAGCAACTATCCGATCATCGCGTGGTTTGGTCTTACATCTCTTCGCTTTACTCCAGTCCTTTGAATGTTAAAATTGAAGTCGCTAATGAACTCTGTTTGTTAGCAAACGACAACAATCGAAACAAGAAGATGATAGCAGAAGAAGGCGGGATTCCGCCACTGCTAAAGCTTCTGAAAGAAGATTCCTCACCGGAGGCCCAAATTGCCGCTGCTACTACACTCTTCAATCTCGCAGATGATCAAGACAGAGCTAGATTGATCACCAGTGAGCTAGGAGGCGTCAATCTCACTTCATCGTCGACGATGTCTCCGCGTTTAACAGTCAAAATTAGGGTTGAAAACCCTAACGATAAGCTCTCTATCTTCTACATACGAAAGGGGAGCTGGCGATGGAGGTGGCAGTGGCGGTGTGATGCAAGCGGTGGAAGGGTGGTGGGGGTTAGGGTTCCAATTAGGGGTTTGGGTTGGGTTGGGTTACATTTAAGTTTGTTTTTTTTTTTTTTTATTGTTTTAAAAATTACAACAATGATCCTAATCTAATATAATTCACATAACTAGTCCTCCAAATGTAAAATGACCAAAGTACCCTCACATTTAACTGTAAAAACTAACAGATTAGTGTCAGGGACCAAAATCGTTACAAAAGTGAAACCATAGGGCATGATACGATCAAAGATTCCTTTTTGGACTGAAATGGTTAAAATGATTAAACCACAGGGACCAAAACCGAAATTTACTCTTTATTTTTTTTAAGGGTAAAAGAATCTTGCTCTTACATTCGTCCAATTATATTATTATTTGGGTTTAAACTCAAAAACTGGTAAATTATCATATACATCTCTAATGTTTTCACATTTTAACCATTTGTATTTTTGCAGTTTTGAAGTCTCGATTTGTCTTCTAACGTTTTATTTTTATCTTCGTTTGAATCCAATTTATTAACTCCGTTAAATTGTTCAGTTATCTTTTTATAGTTATTTTTATAAAATGATAAAACTACATTTAACTCACATCTACTATATAATATTAATTTAAATAAAAAAATCCTCCATCCACTAACTGATTCACTTAACTCTCTCTCTCTCCTCTCACACTTACTCAAATTATTTACAGTGCATTCTTTATTTTTATTCATGTAATTATGTAAGGCCCCGATCACCGGGCACCCTACAGTCGGTCTTTCATTGCATATATTTTAGATAAACAATGTATAAACAAACTTTTAATACATGATCATAACATACGCAGCGGAATTAATAAAGAAAACATATATTCATTCTCATTCATTCATAATAGTCATTACATCATTGACACGATTACAAAATACAACTTTCTTTACACTTTCTAACCTTACTATGATTGCTGGGGAGACACATAGAAACCCGAGATTACCTAACAATCTCGTTTATTCGAATCCTCAGCAATCATAGGGGCATACTACACTATGATTGCTGCTGATGCATATTCCTCAACAATCATAGGGTCGTACAGCGACCTCTACCGAAATAAGAAAATATATTTTTCTTCATAAAGAAGATATTAAATTCAAAAATATATAAAGGAGATTTCTTGAGTAATCTCGTTGATTCAGATCCTCAAGAAATCTCGTAATGGCAGGCAACGTGACTTGTTGCGTGCGTTATGGGCCCGCAACACGTGACGTTGCAGCATTACAAAATGGAGAATGCCCTCCCAAAAGAGCTGAGTAGCCGCCTCGTGCCATCCTCAGCAACACTACCTGCGATCTGGAAACACATAAAAAGTCAGCGTTACTGAGTGAGTTCTAGCTTTATAAATAGTATATAAAAATACCCTTTTTCTGTATTATACTATACTGTACTGTATATGCGAGCACGCATCAACTGTGTGAACAAATAATGTTCGTTCTCTGTACTATAGGCCTTGTCTGTAACTTTATCTTTATGTTTCACTTTCTATGTGGACCAGTGGGCGATACCCCAACTATGTGCGCGAGGGGAGAATGGATGTCGGGCCATCTATATGCTCCGAAGAGCCAACTGTGTTTCCCCCGAAAGGGCTATGTGTATCCCCCGAAAGGGCTATGCGTACTATGTACAAGGCCGACCCGAACATCCGGGGCACGTCCAAAGGTCCTGCCAATCTCAATTGATTGACCCTGTGTGCGTCAATGGGTAGCTAGCCCGCTACACAGTTGAGCTAACGACACATAGTCGTATAACTCCTATATGCTTGCAAGACTTGTTACTTTCATTACTGTTCCTTTCTCTTTCTTTATTACTCTTTCTCTGTACCTTACATAATACTTTCATTTCATATATTAAAGATATCATGTATACTATGGGGAATAAGCATGCATCAAATCAAGACACATTAATATTTACAATTCATCAGTGTTCACCATCTATCATGGAAACATCATAACTAGCATACACACATTACACATACACTTCTTTATCCAATCACATCAGCCCTATTCGGGCGACTGAGCATACCCTAGTCGCATGGTTTCCATGCGACTGAGTCATGCGATTGGACTTCTATGCGACTGAATCCTCAGTCGGTCGTCTGTATTACTATGCGAATGGGTCCATGCGACTGAATCCTCAGTCGTGCGTCTGTACTACTATGCGAATGGGTCTATGCGACTGAATTCTCAGTCGTGCGTCTGTACTACTATGCGAATGGGTCTATGCGACTGAATTCTCAGTCGTGCGTCTGTACTACTATGCGAATGGGTCTATGCGACTGAATTCTCAGTCGTTGCGTCTGTACTACTATGCGAATGGGTCTATGCGACTGAATTCTCAGTCGTGCGTCTGTACTACTATGCGAATGGGTCTATGCGACTGAATTCTCAGTCGTGCGTCTGTACTACTATGCGAATGGGTCTATGCGACTGAATTCTCAGTCGTGCGTCTGTACTACTATGCGAATGGGTCTATGCGACTGAATTCTCAGTCGTGCGTCTGTACTACTATGCGAATGGGTCTATGCGACTGAATTCTCAGTCGTGCGTCTGTACTACTATGCGAATGGGTCTATGCGACTGAACTACTCTGCGATTGGGCTTATGCGACCGAAACCTTCGATCGCATGGCCTATCGGGCGACTGAGGCTCAATCGTGCGTTTGAACCTCAATCGGGCGATTGGACATCAACTGACACCCATTCGGCCGAATGGCCCTTCAGTCGCATAACCCTAACTGGGCAGCGACTGGAGTTCTTCAAGAACAGTAGTCGCGAACCTAAGTGCTCAGACCCACCTTAAACCCGTTTTTAACCCAAATTGACCCTCCCAAAGCTTAGGGATTCATACTAGGACATCATACAAGCATGTGCAAGTCCTATATCACACTATAATCACATTATCTATGATTTCATCAAATGGGTCAACTATACACTTTTACAAAACTAGGGTTATTATGTGATCCAGCCCCAAAATCAGTTAAAAACATGTAAATGAGGGGTCCTAGGACTCACATTACAGGTAGAAGTAGATGAACTTCGACTTTGGCTATCTTCTCGACGGATTCGGAGCTCGGGCAGCACTTTCCCTCTCTTCTCTTCTGTTCTCTGTTGCTCACTCTCTCTCCCCGACTAAAAAATGGGAGGAGAATGGAGCTGCTCCTCTTTTATACCCACCTCTCAGTCGCATCTGGTCCAGGGGCGACTGGACCTTCAGTCGCATCAACACCATGCGATTGGACCCCCAATCGCACGTGTTCCCTTCGGCTCATACTTCATTCGGGCGGTTGAGCTCCAATCGTGCGGTTGAGCTCCAATCGGCCGAATAGCCATGCGGTTGGACTTCAGTCGCATAAATCACAGGCGACTGAAGCTCAGTCGCATCACATGCTGAGAAGTCAAACTTTCGGGTGTTACAAGTCCACCCCCCTTATTTTAGGTTTCGTCCCCGAAACCTGTCATTCTTCGAACAATCGTGGGTAATGCTGCCTCATTTCTTCTTCAGTTTCCCACGTCGACTCGGATCCCTTCCTGTGCCGCCACTGTACACGCACAAGGGGAACCACTTTATTTCTCAACCTCTTCTCTTTGCGATCTATGATCGCCACTGGTTGCTCTACATAATTGAGCTTTTCGTCTACCTCGATATCATCCAGTGGAACGACCATGTCTTCGTCTGCCAAACATTTCCTCAGATGAGACACGTGGAAGGTCGGGTGAATCCCACTTAGTTCATCTGGCAGATCCAAACCTATAAGCCACCTCCCCCACTCGAGCAACAATTCGGAAAGGGCCTATATATCGCGGACTCAGCTTACCCCGCTTTCGGAATCGAATGATCCCTTTCCAAGGTGAGACCTTCAACATAACCCGGTCTCCCACTTGGAACTCAATTGGTCGGCGTCGCCTGTCGGCATACGACTTCTGTCGGTCTTTGGCTGCCTTCATATACGCTTTAATTCTTTCGAGCTTTCAGTCGTAGCCTCTACCACTTCGACGCTTCCCAATTCTCTGACCAATTTCACCCCAACAGACGGGGGTCCTGCATCTTCTACCGTATAACATCTCGTAGGGCGGCATGCCAATACTAGCGTGATAACTATTGTTGTACGAGAACTCAGCTAACGGTAGATGGTCATCCCAACTTCCACCGAAGTCAATAACACATGCCCGAAGCATATCCTCCAAAGTCTGAATGGTCCTTTCCGACTGACCATCAGTTTGAGGGTGATAAGCCGTGCTAATATGCAATCTCGTCCCCATAGCATCGTGGAATTTCTTCCAAATTTGGATGTAAACCGTGTGTCGCGATCAGATACAATCGACACCGGTACACCGTGACGAGTCACAATCTCTTTGATGAAAAGATCAGCTAACTTCTCGGACGAATATGTCTCCCGCATCGGTAAGAAGTGAGCACTCTTCGTCAATCGATCCACAATCACCCAGATCGTATCATACCCTTTAGGGGTACGTGGCAGCTTTGTGATAAAATCCATGGTGATGTGTTCCCACTTCCACTCCGGGATGTCCAAAGGTTGAATCTTTCCATACGGCTTCTGGTGCTCCGCTTCACTTGCAGACACGTGAGGCATTTACTCACATACTCCACCACATCGCGTTTCATACCCGGCCACCAATAATCTTTCTTCATATCTTGGTACATTTTGGTAGCACCAGGATGAATGGAGTATCGAGACTTATGGGCTTCATCCAGAATCTTCATTCGCAGATCCCCTAGACGAGGGATCCACATACGCCCAAACCGAGTTCTAACACCCGTCGCGTTCTCACCCAACTCCGCGACCAGACCTCTCATTCGTTCGGAGTTAAGATGTTCGTCTTTCAAAGCCTCATCTTGGAACTCTTTGACCTGTTTCATCACGTCGGAGGTCATGATTAGCTGATACGCCTTCACTCGAATTGACTCGGCCTCTCCTTTCGGCTAAGGGCATCCGCCACCACGTTGGCTTTGCCCGGATGGTAATGGATTTCACAATCATAGTCCTTTATGAGCTCCAACCATCGCCGTTGCCTCATGTTCAGATCTTTTTGCTCGAAGAAGTACTTCAAGCTTTTGTGGTCCGTGAAGATGGTGCATTTCGTCCCATACAGGTAGTGCCGCCAAATCTTTAACGCGAAGACCACTGCTGCTAGCTCCAGGTCATGGGTAGGATAATTGACCTCATGAACTTTCAGCTGTCGGGATGCATAGGCTATCACCTTTCCTCTCTGCATTAATACACACCCCAACCCCGAGTAGGAGGCATCAGAATAAACCACCAAATCTTCACTCCCCTCGGGTAACGCCAATACTGGAGCTTGGGTCAATCTCATCTTCAGTTCTTCAAACGCCTTCTCCTGAGCTTGACCCATACAAATTTCACATCCTTCCGGGTCAACTTTGTCAGTGGAGAAGCAATTTAGAAAAGTCTTGGATGAACCTTCGGTAGTAACCCGCCAAACCCAAGAAACTACGGATCTCGGATGGCGTTTTCGGAGACTTCCATTGCATTACTGCTTCCACCTTTGCCGGATCAACTAGAATCCCATCCGGATTTACCACGTGACCCAAGAACTGAACTTCACGCAACCAAAATGCGCATTTGGAGAACTTTGCATACAACTTCTCCCTTCTCAGTGTCTCCAGAACTTCGCGAATGTGACCGGCATGTTCAGTCTCGCTTTTTGAATAAATCAAGATGTCATCAATGAATACAATCACTGATTTATCCAACATCGGCCGGCACACCCTGTTCATCAGATCCATAAAAGCAGCCGGCGCGTTGGTCAAACCAAATGACATAACGAGGAACTCATAATGACCGTAGCGCGTACGAAAAGCTGTTTTAGGGATATCCTGCTCCTTCACCTTCAGTTGATGGTAGCCTGATCGAAGATCTATACGTGAAAACCAACTAGCACCCTGAAGTTGATCAAACAAGTCGTCGATTCTCGGCAAGGGGTATCTGTTCTTTACTGTCAGCTTATTCAACTCGCGGTAGTCGATGCACATTCTCATACTACCGTCCTTTTTCTTTACAAACAGGACCGGAGCACCCCAAGGTGAGATACTCGGTCGAATAAACCCCTTATCCAACAGCTCTTGTAACTGCTCCATCAACTCTTTCATTTCTGTCGGGGCCAATCGGTATGGTGCTTTAGCAACTGGTTGGGCGCCTGGTATCAAATCAATCTGAAACTCGATCTCTCTGTCAGGTGGCAGTCCCGATAAGTCTTCCGGGAACACGTCTGGGAACTCACACACAACCGGAACATCAGACAGTTGTGGTGCTGGCTTCTCTACATCTTTCACATAACATAAATAGGCGCTACATCCACGCCTCATACATTTCCCCGCCACTGCCATTGAGATCACTTTCGGAATCGTAGTAACCCGATCCCCATAAACTGTCACTGGACTACCGTCAGGCGCTGTCAAACTGATCATCTTCTTGCGACACACAATGTTCGCCTCGAAATCTGCCAACCAATCCATTCCAAGCACCAAATCGAAACCTCCTAACGTCATCGCAAAGGGTTTAACTGGGAATTTGTGACCCTCCAGTTCTACATCGCAACCCTCAATTACCTCAGAAATCTGGTGGTTTTACCTATAGCAGTCTCTACATCAAACGGCACATCCACACGTCTACTACTAACAGGCAATTTGGCACGAAAAGCAACAGAAATAAAACTCCTACTGGCACCCGAATCAAATAACACGGAGGCTAAGTTTGGTTCACCAGAAACGTACCGGACACTACATCGGGGTCTGTCCTCGCCTCTTCCTGCGTCATTGTGAATGCCCTGGCGCTTGCTTTCGGACCTTCACTTCCCGTCTTCTTTACCCCTGAAGCCTCAGCCCTAGGCTTCCTATAGTCTCTAGCGATGTGACCAGGCTGACCACACCTGAAACATACGTTCATCCCCAGTCTGCATTCCCCACTGTGTTCTCTCCCGCATTTACCACACTTCTTTACTCCTGAACCCGACATGACCACCCGGCGGTCATCCACCTTCGTCTTCTTATTACTCGTCGAGGCACCCCCTCGACCAAACCTCTTCCCCTGCCACTTCCTTTCCTCACTTCCCTTCTTACTGCCCTCAGCCTTTACCATCGCAGCCCGTTCATCGTACAGCCTACCGGCTAAATCCACCGCCGACCTGAAAGTACTGGGTCGGGCAGAAATCAAATGCCAACGAATTTCGGCTGGCAACCCCTGAATATACCGGTTAATCTTGCGGGACACCGGCGTCACTTGCTCTGGCACCAACCGTGCCATGTCGTTGAACTTAGTCGTGTATTGCTGGTGGGTCATCGTACCTGCCTCTAGCTGCAGGAACTCTCTCTCTACTCTATCCATCTCACGACGAGGACTAAACTCCTCGATCACCATTCTTTTCAACTCCGACCACTTCATCTTCCCAATAGCCCGACTACCCTCGGCCTGGACAATATTGTCCCACCAACACAACGCCGTCCCCGTAAACGAGTGGGTAGCAACTTCACCTTTTTATCCTCATGGCAATCGCTGATATCAAGGACCGCCTCCATTTCCCTCACCCATTGGTGAGCATCCGCAGCCGTGCCCGAACCATCAAATGTCGGAGGCTTGCATCTCATAAATTTCCCGTAATCACAACCCCGGGCTGTCCCCCTAACCTGTTCTTCCTCCTCTTCCTCTTCGTCATCGGACAATACCGTTTCTGCCTCTGTTTGTTGCTGTCTACCGGAGGACCGTCTCCTCCCTCATCTATCATCCTCTCGTACTGCCTTTATCGCTTCGGTCATTACAGTCGGTAAGATCGTCTGCATAACCTGGTGTACTTCCTCAATCACTGCCTCTTTTACCGAGGCTCTCAACTTGGCGCTTTCGTCCGTCTCTTCCTGGTGAGGAATCTCGTTCTCCTCACGAACTACTTTCTCTTTCCTAAGTCTTCCTCGCGTGATACGCGGCTCATCCCCACGTTCACCATCACGGGAAGCATCAGATGATCTATCACCGACCATCTTCTATCACACTGAAAGATTAAAACACCAACACGGTCATTCAAGGAAATAGCTCAGTTTATGTCAAGTATAATAAGTCCCTAATTACAGTGGCCAGTTGTGATTAGCCACTTACTCTACTCTTCGTACCCCGAGCATCACCTATCCTGACTACATTAGTATCTCAGTCTAACAGTACACATAATTCACATCACATGCGCACATACTTTGGTTAACTTTAAGAAAATACCTGATGGCACGCAGCTACTCAGATGGCATTCTCATTCTCCCGTCCCATTCTCAGTTTAAGTTTAGGTTTATTATGAAAATTTACCCATTTTACTTAAACTTTTGCTCTGATACCAACTTGTAAGGCCCCGATCACCGGGCACCCTACAGTCGGTCTTTCATTGCATATATTTTAGATAAACAATGTATAAACAAACTTTTAATACATGATCATAACATACGCAGCGGAATTAATAAAGAAAACATATATTCATTCTCATTCATTCATAATAGTCATTACATCATTGACACGATTACAAAATACAACTTTCTTTACACTTTCTAACCTTACTATGATTGCTGGCGAGACACATAGAAACCCGAGATTACCTAACAATCTCGTTTATTCGAATCCTCAGCAATCATAGGGGCATACTACACTATGATTGCTGCTGATGCATATTCCTCAACAATCATAGGGTCGTACAGCGACCTCTACCGAAATAAGAAAATATATTTTTCTTCATAAAGAAGATATTAAATTCAAAAATATATAAAGGAGATTTCTTGAGTAATCTCGTTGATTCAGATCCTCAAGAAATCTCGTAATGGCAGGCAACGTGACTTGTTGCGTGCGTTATGGGCCCGCAACACGTGACGTTGCAGCATTACAAAATGGAGAATGCCCTCCCAAAAGAGCTGAGTAGCCGCCTCGTGCCATCCTCAGCAACACTACCTGCGATCTGGAAACACATAAAAAGTCAGCGTTACTGAGTGAGTTCTAGCTTTATAATAGTATATAAAAATACCCTTTTTCTGTATTATACTATACTGTACTGTATATGCGAGCACGCATCAACTGTGTGAACAAATAATGTTCGTTCTCTGTACTATAGGCCTTGTCTGTAACTTTATCTTTATGTTTCACTTTCTATGTGGACCAGTGGGCGATACCCCAACTATGTGCGCGAGGGGAGAATGGATGTCGGGCCATCTATATGCTTCGAAGAGCCAACTGTGTTTCCCCCGAAAGGGCTATGTGTATCCCCCGAAAGGGCTATGCGTACTATGTACAAGGCCGACCCGAACATCCGGGGCACGTCCAAAGGTCCTGCCAATCTCAATTGATTGACCCTGTGTGCGTCAATGGGTAGCTAGCCCGCTACACAGTTGAGCTAACGACACATAGTCGTATAACTCCTATATGCTTGCAAGACTTGTTACTTTCATTACTGTTCCTTTCTCTTTCTTTATTACTCTTTCTCTGTACCTTACATAATACTTTCATTTCATATATTAAAGATATCATGTATACTATGGGGAATAAGCATGCATCAAATCAAGACACATTAATATTTACAATTCATCAGTGTTCACCATCTATCATGGAAACATCATAACTAGCATACACACATTACACATACACTTCTTTATCCAATCACATCAGCCCTATTCGGGCGACTGAGCATACCCTAGTCGCATGGTTTCCATGCGACTGAGTCATGCGATTGGACTTCTATGCGACTGAATCCTCAGTCGGTCGTCTGTATTACTATGCGAATGGGTCCATGCGACTGAATCCTCAGTCGTGCGTCTGTACTACTATGCGAATGGGTCTATGCGACTGAATTCTCAGTCGTGCGTCTGTACTACTATGCGAATGGGTCTATGCGACTGAATTCTCAGTCGTGCGTCTGTACTACTATGCGAATGGGTCTATGCGACTGAATTCTCAGTCGTGCGTCTGTACTACTATGCGAATGGGTCTATGCGACTGAATTCTCAGTCGTGCGTCTGTACTACTATGCGAATGGGTCTATGCGACTGAATTCTCAGTCGTGCGTCTGTACTACTATGCGAATGGGTCTATGCGACTGAATTCTCAGTCGTGCGTCTGTACTACTATGCGAATGGGTCTATGCGACTGAATTCTCAGTCGTGCGTCTGTACTACTATGCGAATGGGTCTATGCGACTGAATTCTCAGTCGTGCGTCTGTACTACTATGCGAATGGGTCTATGCGACTGAACTACTCTGCGATTGGGCTTATGCGACCGAAACCTTCGATCGCATGGCCTATCGGGCGACTGAGGCTCAATCGTGCGTTTGAACCTCAATCGGGCGATTGGACATCAACTGACACCCATTCGGCCGAATGGCCCTTCAGTCGCATAACCCTAACTGGGCAGCGACTGGAGTTCTTCAAGAACAGTAGTCGCGAACCTAAGTGCTCAGACCCACCTTAAACCCGTTTTTAACCCAAATTGACCCTCCCAAAGCTTAGGGATTCATACTAGGACATCATACAAGCATGTGCAAGTCCTATATCACACTATAATCACATTATCTATGATTTCATCAAATGGGTCAACTATACACTTTTACAAAACTAGGGTTATTATGTGATCCAGCCCCAAAATCAGTTAAAAACATGTAAATGAGGGGTCCTAGGACTCACATTACAGGTAGAAGTAGATGAACTTCGACTTTGGCTATCTTCTCGACGGATTCGGAGCTCGGGCAGCACTTCCCTCTCTTCTCTTCTGTTCTCTGTTGCTCACTCTCTCTCCCCGACTGAAAAATGGGAGGAGAATGGAGCTGCTCCTCTTTTATACCCACCTCTCAGTCGCATCTGGTCCAGGGGCGACTGGACCTTCAGTCGCATCAACACCATGCGATTGGACCCCCAATCGCACGTGTTCCCTTCGGCTCATACTTCATTCGGGCGGTTGAGCTCCAATCGTGCGGTTGAGCTCCAATCGGCCGAATAGCCATGCGGTTGGACTTCAGTCGCATAAATCACAGGCGACTGAAGCTCAGTCGCATCACATGCTGAGAAGTCAAACTTTCGGGTGTTACAAATTACATTATAAATCATTATATTTTCTCTCTCATTTTTAATTAAATAATATTTTTTATACCAATATCAAAACTTTAATCTCTCTCCTTCACTCATAACCATTTTCAAAAGTATTAAAAAATTTATAAGGATTGAACAGTGATTCTTCAAATATACCAATCAACTATAACATTTTCTCTATCATTCACTCACAACCACTGAAAACCATTCCATATAATATACCAAACGCATTCACATATTTTTAAGGACTCTAGTGTGAATGCTCTCACCCACTCTCACCCACCCAACCCCACCCCCACCCCATCCACAACCCCTTCTCTCTCCCCCTCTCTCTCTCTCTCTCTCTCTCTCAGGATCAATAACCACCGCCACCTCCACCACCACCGTCAAGCTTTAATCGATTTAGAGGTAAGAAACCCTAGAAAAGTTCATGTAATAGTGATGGGGGTGATTTACATGTCTGACAGTGGTGGGGGTGGGTTATGGTGATAGGTGACATTAAAGGCGATGTTGGTTGTGGTGTCATTCGACAGTGAAGGTGGTGTGGAGTATGGTGGCGGCGGTACTGCAGGTGGCGTTGGCTATGTTAATGGCCAGTAGTGGTAGCGGTACGAGTGTTTGTTTGGGTGGGGAGTGGAGGTGGTGTGGGTTGAGGTGACGGGCGATGGTATAGGCAGTGGCGGATCTAGAAGAAAAGTTCAGGGGTAACGTAAAAAAAAATTTTACCGTAAATTTATATAAATAAAAGAAAAAAATACGATAATAAAGGGGTCCGAATGAAGATCATTCAACACAAATCCGAAGGAATTGAACTCGAATGAATTGAACTTGAAGAAGTTGTTGACTTGATATCAGAATCAGCAGGTTGCATATCATTATCATTAGCGACAGGGACAAATGTTGTTGGGTGATCGACGACAGGGTGAGGCGGTGAGGGTTATTGGTATAACTAGTTATTTTTTTTTAAATTTGTTTAGTTTGGGTAATGGGTATTTGAGCTTGTAAACGTGTTAGGTTTTTAAGTTATTTAAATTTTGGGCTTATTATAATTTTGGTCATGTTATTTAGTATTTTGGGTTTGTTAGTTATTAACTTATTAATGTTTTTATAAAATATATTTGGTATTTTGGGTTTGTTAGTTGTTTAATTATTTAAATTTTAAGCTTATTATAATTTGTTTAAATTATAATGTTATTTAGTAATTTCAATACAAATCCCTAATTGTCAATAAAACCTAAACATTAAATCAAGTAATAATTAATCAATCTTCTACTCTAGAAATCTTGCAAATAACACTTAAACCTCAAAAGTAGAAAGAATATCTTTAAGGATTCAAGGATTCAACTCTTTGATTTGGGGGTGGGGGCAGTGGTTTGAGCAACACTGCAGCAGCAAACAACCAACAAACAGCAGCAGGGCAGGCAACATAAGCAGCAAGCAGCAGCAAATCGCAAACAAACAAGAATTAAGAAGCAGCAGCAAACAAGTAGGGATTTGGGGGGTGGAACTTGTTTCTTCATTTTCCAAATCCCTAGTTCAATTTCAAACAACAAACTAAGATTAAACAATTCATATAACAAATTAACACAATTCAAATAACAAATAATCACTTATATTTTTGATAACATAATTCAAGTTAAACGCATCTATCATTTTCAAACGGGGCTCAAATCCTCCCAAAAAATCTATCTTTCTTTGATTCTTATTTATCATATAGAATTAACTATAAGGAGACAAAAGCTTGAATTATAAAGCTCTAGACTCATCTATAATCTTTTCTCAGATTGATTGAATCTTTTCATCTTGTCTTCATCCTCTAAGAAGGTCCACATATCAATCTTACTATCTTAGGTCTTAATCTTAATAGCTTCTACTTGCAGGATAATAAACAGATTCTAAAATAACTAATATAACTCAAAGCAATCTGCGATTAATGTAGCAGCAGGCACAATAACACCACAAATTCTTAATAGCTTCAATTTTTCAACAACACCACAATAACTCCACAATCATAAAACCTGTTGATGTAGCAGCAGCAAGTACTCAAGCAGCAAGCTACAATTGATGTAGCAGCAGCAAGCAGCCAGCAGGAACCGAGGAAAGAGGCGCGCAGGCCGCAGCAGGCTGCGATTCAGCCTGCAGGAACCGAGTAACAGCAGCGCTGCAGCAAGTTGCGGTTCAGCAAGCTGCGATTCAGCGAGGGAGGGGGGTTTCGGTCTTTCGGACGTCCGATTTGGGAGCGATTGGGATTGGGAGGGAGGGGGATTTGGGTGGGATCGATTGAGCGATTGGGGAGAATGGGAGCTTGGGATTGGGTTCAACCGGTTGGGGAATTGAGTTTTAAGTGGGTTGGGTTTTTTAATTGGGTTGGGTTTTTAAGTGGGTCAATGGGTTAATAGGTTGAATTGAATTGGGTTGGGTTTTTTAAGTGGGTTAAATTGAATTGGGTTTTTTAATATTTTTATAAAAGGTAATATTTTTATAAAATATTATATTAATTTTTTTAAAATTTAAAATTTCCTATAAAGTTTTAGTATAAATTTTTTTAAGGGTAACGTAAAATTTTCTCAGGGGTAACATAAAACCATAAAAAAAATTCTATATAATTTTTTTTTACACTACGCGTAAAAATTTAAGGGGTAGCGGAGGCTACCCCTCCCCCCTTAATATGTCCGCCACTGGGTATAGGTGATCTGGGTTGTAGGGGCAGGTGGTAGTGAGGTGGTGTGGGTTGTGGTGGTCGGCGACAGTGAAGATGGTGGTTGTGGAGGCGGGTGCCAGTTGTAGCATCCGCCATTTTCCAATTTAAAACCCAAACTCGAACCCATTTTGAACTTCCATTATTAAATTATTTTAATAATTTTAATGAATCAAATATGTTAAATGTGTAATTTAACCAATATTGACAATTGTTTTATTCAATTTTCATATATTAAATCATTTAAACAACTTATAAGGTTATTCATATTTATAAGATTTTAAATATTCAACTAAAATAAATAATCAAATTGTAAGTTCTTATGAGATTTATAAAGTCTACAAAGATTTAATGAAAAGAGAAATTGTTAAATTAAAATTAGATTTTAATAAATTTAGAGTTTAAATTGTAATTATTCTTTTATTTATTTAAATTATTTAATTTTATATTTATTTCAAATTCTAATCATAACCCCTTTTGAAAGACTTGTAACTCACCATTAACATCATTCATAACCCCCTCCTAACCTCAACCATATAAGCAAGCTTAAGGCCACACTTTTATTTGCTCATTCTTCAAAAATCTCACTCTCATATCTTTCTTTCATCCATTGATTATGATTAATTTCAAGAATTTTTTTACAATTATTTCAAGAAGTTTATAATACTAAAGTAACCTTATAATTGCTTTTATATTATGTATATATCTATATTGTTCTAATCATCCTAACATCTAATTGTTCTCATGTTCTTATTTTTATTCTTTCTTCTACTAAATCTCTTTTAATTTTAATCATTATTATTTGATCATTAACATTCTAACTTTCATTAACCTTATAACAATCACTAACATTCCTAAATCAAACTAAGAACACGCTAACGTAAACAAAGAATCTCGTTTGCATATGGACGGCTATGCCACCGCATTCGGTTATTCCACAAGATTATTTCTCTAAATGATGACTATGCTAAAGTCTTGGAATATTTTTATAACTCAAATGAAGTCTAATATACCATATATTGATATAATAAATTTGTTCTAACCTGTTTCATGCTTTAGCAATTTTAAAAGTGCACTTGTCTTACTAAATATTGGCAGAATATAGTCTGACTTCAACCATAACTTGGTCATAACAAACTAAAATTGAGTAAAATCAGACTCCAATATTAAGTTCATTGAATTACCTTTTAACGATAGTTTATACGTCTTCAAACTCAATCGGACGACTCAACAACATCATTCACAAGATAAGTGCGCATTTCAGCATCTTCTGTCTTGCTGCTGTTTTGACCTATTTACGGATTTTTTCATAAAAATGTCTCTGAACAAAAGTTATCCGGGAGACTCTGAACTAGTCAACTGCAAATTTTTATAATTTTATGAAACCGTTTGCTATTTTTAAATCATGTTCAAACACGTACCAAACATTCTGTCTAGAAATGGTACAATAATCTTTTTCCAATCTACCTCTCGCTTTTTGACATTCTCTAAATGTGCTAACTTCTTGTAATGAATTCCGACCTCAAGTTATTGTTTTTTTTTTATCCTTTAGGACATCACCTTTGACTCTTGAATATCTAAGCTTTCTTATGTACTCTACAACTATCATTATACAATGTGAGTTTTTCATGGCCCTTTTTACTTTATTTAACACCTTTTGGGGTGAAACATGTTAACCTTATAAACTTACACTTGTAAACATATTGATACTTGTAAATGCACATGCAATCCATCTTTACTGTCATGGTTATTTGTAATATTATGAGTATTATATGATATACATTATATGTTGACAATTATTAATATTGCTAGCCTGACGACGTCATAGATCTATGGGCCTGACAAGCCTATTTGGTGCTAAATCCAAGGTTATTACCAACTCCTGATGACGTATGGTTGTCCATCATGGGAACCAAGTACACTTAGCTAATCGTTATATACTTGTAAACTTATTCTTGGTCAAGGTTTGATTGTAGCTATATGTTATCTATAAACTTGCTTTATTCGTAACCATTGACATGAATTGCTACCTGTAAACTTATATATATATATATATATATATATATATATATATATATATGTGTGTGTGTGTGTGTGGTGGTGTGTGTGAGCCAATGTGTCCTAGATCAACTGGTTTAGGAGGATGCACCCTATTATTTTCCAAAGTAAAGGTCATGGGTTGGAGTCTCACAAGGTGCAATATGCTCCAAGTGGGCCAAGGGTTTTACCACAGTGAGCCTTTGGGTGGTGGGTTTCCCTTGGAATGGTGGGCGAGCCGGGTTACCAGCGCTGTCTGTTTTCGCGGGCGTGGGTGACCTTTCGCCAATGGGTTTACCCGAGTGACCGGGCTTAAAAATTATTCGTTGACCGTTCAAAAAAAATATACGTGTGTGTGAGTTTTTAACCCATGGAAACTCACAAACTTTCAAAGTTGTCCCTTTATTTTTAACATGTTTCAGGATTGCTACTTGAGAAATTCTTCTTGCTCATATAGGACTTAAACTTAGTTTAATTAAATATCTTATGTTGTTTAATTAAATATCTTATGTTGTTTAAATTTTTGTTGTATTGTAATGACTTAATTGTTTAGTTTTATTCAATGAAAAATGACATTTAATATTATTTCAACATATTTAGTTCCATGAGCTATGAACAATCGTTTCACATTCGTCCGCCCTGATGATTCCACCGTCGGTCGGGGTGTGACAACAGTGATGGTGGTTATGGAGGTTGGCGACAGTGGAGGTGGTGTGGATTGAGGTGGTCGGCAACAATGGAAGTGGTGGGGTTTGTGGAGGGCAGCAACAGTGGAGGTGGTGGGGGTTGTGGAGGCCGGCGACAGTGGAGGTGGTGTGGGTTGAGGTGACCGGCGACAGTGGAGGTGGTGGTAGGGGTTGTGGAGCCCGATAGAAATGGAGCTGGTGGGGGTTGTGGTGGCTGGCGACCGTGGAGGTGATGTGGGTTGAGGTGGTTGACAGTAGTGGAAGTGGTGTTGCTTGTGTTGATGGGCGGCAATGGGTGGTGGTATGCATGAGGTGTGGAGGTGGTGTGGGTCAAAGGAGAAGTAGAAGATAATGTGGGTGGTTCCTTAAAGTTTTTTTTTATTTAAGTGCAATTTAGTCTTTTCTTCAAAGAGTTAACAAAAGAATTTAACGGGGTTAGTCATTTTGATTCAAATGGAGACAAAAATAAAACGTTAGGGGACAAATCGAGACTTTGGAACTGCAGGGATACAAGTGGTTAAAATAGGGAAACGTCAGGGATGAAAATGATAATTTACTCAAGAAACTAAAATTTAAATAAACAAATATCAAAATTAATACTACTGACGAAAAAAAAGGTTCGACCCTCACTAAGCTTCGCCCCTAGACCGAGCATTCGAGGCATCGAGCTGGTGGGAATCAAGAGACCCATGAGGCGGTTAATTACTTAATTATTGATTTTCACTATTAAAACTCTCAAACTCATTAAATCTACTTGTAAACTAAATACCATGTTTTTAAATCTTAAGGGGGCGTTTGGTTGGAAGGAAATGAATGGAATGAAATTGAATTGAGAAACTAGTATATTTTTCAAGTAAAATTATGTTTGAGTGGGTAATGAAATGTAAAACCCAATAGAATGTTTCACCTCAAATTCTCTTGGTTGTGGGATTTCAAAATTCTTCTACCTAGAGAGGGAATTTGAAATCTCACAACCAAGGCAATTTGAGATCCCACAACCAAAGGAATTTGAGGTGAAACATTCCTTTGGGTTTTACATTTTATTACTCACTCAAACATAATTTTACTTGAAAATTATACTAGTTTCTCAATTCCATTTCATTTCATTCCATTCCTTTCAACCAAACGCACCCTAAGAGTGTGAGTATAGAGATTTGAAAAATAGTGTATAGATTAAAGGTGTATTCACTATTCGCTGATAAAAAATAATTTAAATCTACTCGTAAATCCACATAACTTATTTACGACATACAGGAACCCTGTTAGTACAAGTGTACATCATAAAACTTTGATATCATTAGACTGTACAGGTACGATGATTAATTCTAGAACTAGAACTTTCAAAAATATTATAATTTTTTAAGAATAAAATACAAAATGAACGTAATCATAATGAGAAGCTTGAATACGCCGCTGACATAATAAATACTTAATGTCGATTAAAAAGATGCTAAATAAAGTGAAAGGTGGGATAACTATGCTGGTCATTTGAGTGGGCGTTGTGATTTAAAACCAAGAGCTAAGTCATAATTAAGATGTCAAGGGTTTTGCCAATGAGTTCTAGATAAACTGGTTTAGGAGGAGGCACTCTATGACTTTTTAAAGTGGAGGTTATGGTTGAAGTATCACTAGGTGCAATATGCTCCAAGTGGGCCAAGGGTTTTACCACAATGAGTCTTTGGGTGGTGGGTTTCCCTTGGAATGATGGGCGAGCCGGGTCACCAGCGCTGTCTGTGTTCGCGGGCGTGGGTGGCCTTTCGCCTATGAGTTTACCCGGGTGACCGGGCTTAAAAATTATTCGCTGGCCGTTAAAAAAAAAGATGTCATGGGTTTTAGTTTTGCTCAAGACAAATTTATTCAAAAAAATTCTAGGTATTATTCTTAAATAAAAACGTTATTGTCATTTAGAACAAACATATTGTTAAAAGAGATAAGTTAATACCAATATAAGTTTAAATGCTTTGGACTTGTTCAAAAATATTGTATAAATCTTTAAGTTTCAGGGGTAAAGGGAACAACATTATCAGGTTTATAATATAAAAATTAATTTATCGCAACTTTAATATGATATAAAATTTATTTTCTTACACAACAAGGTATGTTTTTTTTGAACGGCTGGTTAGTTGTTAGTTGTTAGTATCACCAAGTTAGTAATATTCACCAATGTCAAGGTTTGAACCTTAAACCTTCAAGACAAACAAAACCTCTCACATCTCCGTTGACCACTAACCCAAAAGATCATTAGCACGCAACAAGGTATGTAGTCTCGTGTCTTGCACGTTGACTCTTATGCGTTACGTACTACGTAGCTTTGATTGTTAAGACTGTTTGAGTCTTCGTCTATAATTTGCGTTGGTATTTACTGTTGTGGACTTGTGGTAAATATCAATAGGCTTTTTAGTCATGTTTTATTTCTTAAACCTTCCTTTTAAGTTGGTATCCTCTATCTTGTTCTAGATCAACATTGAGATTTATATTTGCGGTTAGTTGAGTCTATAATTGAATCTGTAATCTATGAGTTGGTGAGGTATATTTTACAAGATTTTAACATACCACGTATCAAATGTACTAACTATTAATTTTGGCATATAGCATTGTCCCATTTATCAAATGCTAACTTTGTAGTTACTAGTTATTGTTGTTGATGATGGTTAGTCTAGGGCTCGTCGAAAAAAATGAAACAAATGGTGGATGATTGCAGGGTGGCTTTTGGTCATTGCATTCAGTAGTAGGCAATGATACAAAGAAAACGTAAAGAATGATCTGAAGAATAAGATAAGAAAAAGTAAGGGTAAGTGAGAGGGGCCGTGTTGATTTTGTTGATTTTTTCTTGTTCGTTTGTCTGTCAACAGTGGTAGTTCTTCGATTAGAAGCACTTACTGGACTCTGGAGTTCTAGTGATTACGGAGGTTGGTGTCCGGGTGGGTTCGGCTCCAACATATGTATGTTTATATATAGTTAATATTTAGGGGTGTTTTAGCCATTTCTTACACTAAACAACAAGATTAACAGGCATTCACTCCGTAAACAATCTATTGCCAGTCATAAACAACAAGGATCAAATTCATAACTTATGCCTACTTGAAAACGAAATCTGTAATTTGTGTAAATCGGAGGAACCATCCATGAATTAATTAAGACTATTAATAAGGTTTTTGAATGAACTATCTGAATCACGAACGGATCATTGGTCTACCCGATCATCTTCGTACTCGAGTAGAACCATGGGGCTCAAGTTCATTAGCAATGGGCAATTATTAATAAGGTAGGGCCCACTTATTAAACGATCGCACCAAGTCATTTTTTTTAAATCGAGTTGACCGTTTAGTAGCCGTTACACTCTTTTCATCAATACAATTCATTATTCAAATAAACCCTAGCCCTATTTCTACATAACATTGGGTTTCTCACAATGCACTAAACCTGTTCGACGAAACTCCTCAAAGAAACATCAAGAAACACTCTACCCATTTGAACAAACCTCAGAAGTTCAAAGGCTTCTTACTGCAAAAATGGCTTCAAAAACTGCAAGCAAAGACATAATCACTCTCCGTGGATCCACCGCCATCGTCAGCGAATTCTTTGGTAAGAATTATACCTTGTCTATTCGCTCAATTTTATCTCTGTTTTGAGTTTCTTGAATCTTGATGCTTATGTGTCTTGATTTATGCAACCCCCTTTCAGGTTATGCGGCACACAGGTAAGTATTACTATTGATTTCTCGTTTTGTGGGTGGAGGATTTTGGGGTTCGATTGAAAATTGATGATTTTGATGTGGGTGATTGGTGATGTATAGCATTCTGTACAATCGTGGTGTTTATCCTGAAGAAAGTTTTGGAAGAGTGAAGAAATATGGGCTTCCGTTGTTGCTTTCTCAAGATGAAGGTGTCAAGACATTCATTGCAAATTTGAATACACAGCTTTCGGGTAGTGAATCTTGATAGAAATTGGGTGAAGTTGTTGTGGTACTTTGTTGATTTGATTTGATTTGATTTTGAATTTGGGGATTATGTGAAGAATGGCTTGAGGCTGGGAAGTTGCAGAGGATTGTGCTTGTGATAATGAGTAAGGCTACTAATGAAGTGCTTGAAAGATGGAATTTCAGTATAGAGACTGATAGTGAAGTTGTTGAAAAGGGGTAAGATACTCTTGAATCTTGAATCTTTTCATCGGTTGCTTTTGAATCGGTTTAATGCTTGTTGATCTTTAGGGTTTCAAGGGAGAAGAGTGATAAAGAAATTATGAGGGAGATTCAAGCTATCATGAGACAGATTGCTTCCAGCATTACATACTTGCCGTGCCTCGATGAACCCTGTAAGTGTAAACAAGTTTTTGGATATAACAAGTGTTTTTATGCTGTTTTTATTACTTTCAGTCACTCGGGGTTTCCGCTGTTGTTTAAAAAAACACAAAGTGTCATTATTGTCATGTTTGATTCATTTGGTGTGATTAAATTTCAGGTATCTTTGATGTGTTAGCATATACTGATATGGATGTTGCAGTACCATTCACATGGACAGAGAGTGATCCAAAACTTATAGCAAACCCCCAAATGGTGAAATTGCATTCTTTTGATACTAAGGTAACATCATTTGAACTTTGAACATTTATTAAGATTTAAGAAGCAATAAAAATAAGGGGATGTCAGTTAATTAAGAAGCAAAAAGAATAGGGGAATTTCAGTTAAAAGGTTATGGTAAGTGGATCTACATTCATAAAATGATGGTGGTTTTGTTGTAAACAACACAATTATTTAAGATATAACAACCACGATACAAATTGTTTAATAAAATTTTCTTAATCAACTTATAACAAGATATTTTTATGATGCTGCAGATACACAAGGTTGACACTTTGGTGTCTTACAAGAATGATGAATGGGATGAGCATTAAAGATGGATTTTTCTTTAATCTTTTGTTACTGTTGTTGTTGGTCCTCAAAGATTGATGTGAATCATTTTGATTCACTTTTTGTGCAAGCTAAGGATAATGAAATATGAATCTGGAAAATTGTTTCCTGCTGGCTTTCAATTTTTATGGCACAAACTTTAAAAGATTTATTTGAGACTGAAGAATTTGCTGCATATATAACTGCACATTACACAAGCAAAATCATCCACTAAATATAAAACATCATAGCAAAATATTTACATGGTCTTTGAAAAGCAACATCTTAGCTAATACCACGGTAAATAACACCCGGGCAAAGCTCATCCATAACATCAACATTTCGGTACCCATTGTATTCTCTCAAGCAAATCCAGCCTCTGCGAGACAAAAAGTCACGAAAATCATCTTCAGTGAAAAAGATTTTGTCTTCAGTATGGACCGGCCCATGATCCGGTTCATTAAACAAGCACACTTTGATCATTAGCCCTGAAAGTCGAACGTTGGTGACAAGGATACATTAGACACATTTGACTAAATATTAAAAAGAAATGGAAATTCAATGAAACATATTTAGTCTAGGGGTCGGAATTAGTAGGAATATATGTTTTGACCCGTTACCCAAACCGCTCATTTTGTCAAAAGGTTAAATGTAGCATTCGACTAATGATTAAAAACTTCTAATGAAATGTCCCTTGGCAGGGGAAAACAAAAGATTGTGTTCTTATGCCTAAAAGAAATGGCTATAAAATATTTTGCTAAAATATTATATAAATAGCAACGTATGGATTTGGTCTTATGCTTGGTTTGAGGGTGTGGGCTTGAAGGAAACCCATAAAATTGGGTATCCTCCATACCCCCATAGTCTAGAAATCCATACCTTTAATCAAACACAAACCCATTGTCATTCCCACAACAGATCAAACATCACCTAACAGAATGTACCTTCATCAACATGGAGAGTATAGTTTCCTAGAGGCATATCCCTATCAATTGTCCTCACGATATTATCAACATCTTCCAACCAAAAACTTCTGTTTGTCCTCAACCTGAAAGCCGATTTGATAGTTTCCTTTATGGCATCCGGTGAACCATCAATACCAATTCTTCGTGTGTAATCTCCCAACTTGACTGAAATAACCCTACCACCGTAACTGTTATTCTGATCAGCTGCATATATGAATATAACCTATTTGTCACTTACAAAATTTTCATGGTAAAATGGGAATGCAAAAGTTACAAACTTGATAACAAGACTAACCATTTCCAGGGGTTTCCCTCCAATTCCATGGAGAAACACCACTTGCTGCAATGGTATCTGCTGCAGTGATGGCAAGAGGATGTCCCTCTTGATCCAACCCCCTTTCTAGATTAAGTGCTCCTCTAGCATCGCCTGTGGCATCAAAGAATGTTGAACAAATTTATAACAAAAACTATATTAAGAATATTAACTAAGGAAATGTAGAACTAAGCATCCAAACTAGAGAAGGCGAAAATGGTAGATCGATTGGGTTGAATGACTGAACAAAATGGGTCATCTTTCGGTCGAAAACTGTTTTTTCTATAATAACTAGCGTGTAAAATTTCATTACAAAAACTACATTACTTAATAATAATAAATAATTAATAAATAAATAAGATAATTTAAGAGGATTATGCATTAGATACACTTTTGAGCAACTTTAAACACGTTGGACCCATTTGAACCATTTCCTCTATTGCCAATTGGTTTTATGGTGGAAGCCTATTGGGCTTATGTGTTGGCCATGTGCGTTAAGTAATTGGTCATAACAAGTGGAATTCATTTTTGGCTCGGATTTGGACAGCGCCCCAACTTGACCCGGTTCTACAATGGACAATAGATCGAGAAGGTGAATCACGTATTGAAAAGTCGATTCATGCGCCTTGCATCGAAATTTGAAAGTTGTTCTTTGCTGGTCATAAGATGGTGAGTGCCGAGAATAAATACGGTATTACAAAGGTCAGATATAATAAATCATCGTTAGAGGGGAGCACCAATAAACTTGGCCATGAGGGGGGATTGTTGGGTTCAAACCCAATCCCACATCAGAAAAAGAAGGAAGTAAATGCTTATGGTCCAATATAGTGGAAACCCAGTGGGATTATATGCTGGGCATGTGGGTAAAGTAATTGAACCTAACATTTTCTTCTCCGGTAACTTTTTTTAACTGACATGTTTGGGTGTTTGACACGTTAAAGACCAAACATAACTACATAAGTAAATAGCCTGAATTAACCACATCTAATCCAAACAAATTCTACCACAAGAAAATGAGATAATTGAAAATGGAACATCAGATAATTGCCTTCCACAGCAGCATGATAGTTAACCAGTAAACACAGAAAAGCTCAATTAAAAGCCTCAGGTGCTAAAAAAAATTACCTTCCACAGGTCCAAATGCAATGCCAGCATCCTCTACGCCTGCACAAAAGCAAAAGATGCATGGATTTTACAAGCATCAAATGATAAGTATATGTAGCAAAGGCACGGCGGTAACTAGAAGGCAAGGCGGTAACTAGAAGGCAAAGGGTTACAGTTTATACAACACAAAGATATAAGGGTTCACCCTGACTTAATGGATGAATCATACTTGGTTTTTATAGCCAGCACACTGTTCATGTAAAAATGCAAAATGAACTCTGCTTTTTGGAAGATGAGCAATTTCAGACAAAAGGGTGAACAATATGACAGTTTACTTTTTTGCATTTAAGTCTCTACTGTTTGCAAAAAGTTGTTCATTTTGAAAAACTAAACAATGCATATATTGTCATTTATGCGTGAACAATGGCTGATTTGAACAGACTGCTAAAAGGCTAAAACAATTTTAAGTCTTAATCACACCACACTGTAGAAAAGCTGTATGAAGACTGGAGTCATAACCCTAAAGGTTAAAACATATTGAGCGATTTTAAACCCCCATCCAGCTATAGTCATTATAAGAACTTACATTAGACCAGTAAACCCTCATTACAGAGGGATAAGAAACTTTGTATACCAAACCAATTTAAAACTTTTAAACAAGAAAATAGATGACAGAAATCACAACCTTTAACCCAAATTCAAGCTACTTAAAGATGAAATTTTCACTCAAAATTCAATAGGATCCTAAGAAAGTCACAATCCACAGTCCACAAAGTTCAATCTTTTAGCAAAACTACCTATAATTCCAAACGTACAGGGTGCTCATGACAATAAAAGTAAAATTTAACTAATTATCCACCACCCACTTTAATCTAACTGACTATATAATTACTGATTATGTTATTCCATTTCACAATAATTACTTTAAATTGCACATCTAAACACCAAATCGCAACAAAATTACTCATGTAGACTCCTTATAACGCAAATTAATCGAACTGAGACCTAAACTGAAGAAGCATTTCACCTTTATCGGAAAACTGCATAAACGAATCCACCTTAGAACTTTTGTTCCGATCCCTAATAACCTCTTCAACCTCTTTATAAAACTGCATCTTATTACCACCTGAATACCCATTAACATTACCCCCATTACTATTCTCCTTAGCTTTCTTAAACTCCTTCAACAAGTTCCTCCACTTATCCGTACACATGGTGGGCGATCGATCAAACCCCTTAGCTCTCATCTTCATCGAAATCTGCTCCCACAGGTGCTTGTTTGACTTCGAAGTGTTGAAGAGTGAATCGATCTCGTGACGGAGGGAGATTAGGGTTCGGGTTTCTTCTTTGACCCATGTTTCGGCGCGTTTTTTCACCGGAGCTGCGGCGGAACCGGCGGCGGACTTGTTGGTGTTTTCTTCGCTGCTGGTGGTGTCGCCGCCTCCCGGAGCGGCGGCGATCAGTTGGGGTTGGTGGTGGTGGTGGTGGAGGTGAGGGGTGGAGGTGGAATCCATCATCATGGTGGATTGTTGGTGGTGTTGTTGAGGGTAGAAATTGATGGGTTGTTGGGGTTTTGCAGGTGAAAACATTTGGGGATTGGAGATGATGATGTTTAGTGAAGCTGTCTCTGATGGTGATGGGTTTAAGATTTAACTATTTAAAGGAGGTAACAATGTAATATAATTCAATTTACAGGCCGGTGGGAAAATCGGGTGATAAAATGATACTACTTTCGAATTAAGAGCATTCACAGTCCATTCCTTATCTTTATCCATATAATTACACTAAAAATCACTACTTCTTCTCTCTCCTTTCAATTAAATAATATATTATTATACCTTTTTCATTACCTTTTCTCTCTCCTTCACTCACAACCACTTTCAAAAATATTAAAAAATTTATAAGGATTGTACAGTGATTCTTCAAATATACCAATCCACAATAATATTTTCTCTCTCCTTCACTCACAACCACTCAAAATCATTCCATATAATATACCAAACACACTCACAGAAATATAAGGCATGGGTTGTGAATGCTCTAAAAGTTTGTGAATTGCAATCTTGTAGAGTATAAGGGCGGGGATGGGAGCGCCAACGTCATGATCTTGTTGGGGTATGAGGGCGGAGATGAGAGCGTCAACGTCGTGACCCCACCCCATAGCAAGGGTTGGTAACGTGCAGTAACACTGTTGTCGGTCCCCATGCCGTCTCGTTTCACGGCATGCCCACGCTGGATATCACACTCTAATTTTACTGTTTCCAATTGCAGTTAACCCCAACCGAGTAAAGAGAATTTGTGTTCTCCGGAAGAAATATAATTCATTTATATAGTCACCCAATTTTATATTACTAAGAAAACTGATCTTTTATACAAATAGAAAAGTATAATCCTTATCAAACATGAGTAGAAAAATATTTTTATATAATTTAAGTAAAATGATTTTCAGATAAAGTATTATAATAAAAATAATTCTATTGAAATTTTAATCATAAAAAAGCTTTTAACTTTTGGCATAGTAAAAATAGATGTCTTCATCAACAACAATAAGATATTTATAAAGCAAAGGAAGTGTAGAAAAGGTATAAATGTATAATTATTTATTGTCAAAAAGATAAAATTAGTTAAAAAGCAACGATTAAAATATTCAAATTACAATATTTAAATTTTTTCTTTTTTTTTTTGAAGGCAATTACAATATTTAAATGAAAATGAGTTTTACAAAAACAGATAAATAAGAAAAGAGAAAAAGCTATTTTATTAGTATTTTTGATCAAATCAAACATTATTTATTATCTCATAACTCTTGAGGAATCAAAGGCAACGTGGCTTTTATTGAATAAAAATGTATAAAGGTTTAAACTCTAAAAGGAGCGAATGGTAAGTGGCCCTTGCAAAACAGAGTACCAGGATTGGAGCTAACATATACATGATGACAAAATTGCCACATCCGATAACTATAGTGCCATCTACATTCATGATGACAAATTTGCCACATCCCACAACAACAAATACGTTATGCATTTTGAAAAATAGGATGCAACTTTCATCACTAACATAGATGGTGAATAAGATAGGTCTTAGCTTGTTGTTTGGTCACTCAATTCTTACGTCTGTTTTGTTTTGTTTGTTTGAAACAGATGGCGATATATATTTTGGAGGATCCCTGCTCCTAATAAGCTGTATAACTTGATTGCCTAGGGTACATTTGTGCAAACTGAATTGTGTAACACTAAAGCTATTTTCAGAAGTTTAATGTATCCCATATAATGTCATGCTAGCATGATGTTTTCTCTGTGTTCATGTTCACATGTTTGTGATATGCCTACTACTTCATAGGCAGGCGCAGCTCATGTGAGGTATCCCATGCAAAAAGGTTGTCAACTGTTATTCTACCATTTACCCACACCAGTGGTCCTGCCCACAATTCATGTTATACTGGATAATTGTTATTAGGTTGCAAACAAAAACAAGTACAAATGCACCTCCTGATACACCACAAGCATTTCATCTAAACCAATAAACTTGTGTCACACAAGAAAACATTAGACTAAAGTTCAACATTAACATCTGCATGTCAACATCAAATAAAAATACAAGAATTGAACCTGAATCCCAAATTAGACATCATAGTACGATAAAGCACAAACGACATAACACGGCCACACCCAGACAACGGAACCTGCAAACCAGCAAGATCGAACAGCTCATGTATATCCTTATATATAAAGGATCAAATGGTGAAATCTTCAACAAACCCCTCTTCCAAATTGGAGCTGTACTAAGCAGCAAGTCAACCAGAAGTCAATGAAAACTCATAGTGGACACATAAAGCTTCAAACCCCCTCATTCAATATCTATTCATTTCTTTATATTTTGACCCATTTTTTTCATCACTAAATCATCAGGGGGCTTCATAAACCACTTAATTAAAGAACCCTAGCCATGAAGACATTCGGTCCCACTTGGCACATCAACGTCCATCGGTTGTGCCACCTGGCAATTAGGCATCTCATTTATACAACCAGAGCAGAGATATTCCAAAGAAAAGGTTTCTTCATATTCACTGTTGTGTACACAACGACCACACTGAGCACACCTAGGTATGCAAATTATGCACGCCCTGCATAAATCAGCAGATCCATCTTTCACTTGACAGCTGTCAGCAGGACAGTTGTAGACAAGCCTTACATTATGACATCTTGGGCATACTTCAACATCTATGTCACGGTTATCATCTGAAGGTAAAAATAAGTTTCCCCGATGATAATAATGTGGACTGTGATTATTTTGTTGTGTGTTATCATCACTGCCCAGTAAAAACTTCAACTCTTTGAAGTGGTCATCGGTTATGCCATAGAATCCACCGGTTCTTATTTGTTTGATACCTGAAGTACCTTCATTGGACTTGAAAGCCTTTAAGTTAGTCAAGATTCCCTCGATACTGAGTCTTGTGCATCCAGGAACAGACAACTGCATGAAAATATTGTGGTCAGTGTGAAAATATCTATTAAGAAAGTCAAAGTGACAGAAAAAAAAGAGATGGCAAGTCAATTAGATGTTACAGTGGCTTGAAAATATAGAAGGGATAAAAAGAGTGCAATTAAATATGATGCTACAGGACTAGTATATTTATTCTATATCCTCAGTTTATAAATTGCAATGTTTGACTGGGATCCTAATCCCAAATAGGTGTTTTGACTGAAGTTGCATGCAAAGATCTCTATCAGCAATGGAAAGTAAAAGTTGTTTACCAAAAGCAAACTGATAACTTTTTAAAATGATGATAGAACAACTATGCAACACTTAATTTGACATTTTAGACTTGTAGACCAATATCTTCCTTTTCGTGGATTAAATCATACTCAGATTTACCAAAAATATGTCGTTGCTAATTAAAAAGTTTTCACATTTTTAAAACACTTAGATTGTCACACATATGAATAAAAACATAACAAGAAAAGCATATGTGTGAGCATTTCAATTGAATAGCATTTCATTCATCTACAAAATATATTATTTGAGCATTTGCGTTTAGAAAAACACCTAAAATCATAGTAAATAAGTAGAAGCTAGCAAATATACTATCTTATACGACAACATAAAAAGAGGATCCTTAATTTATCAATAACTGTTCGAAGAACTTCAAAATAAAGACTTAAAACCAAGCGGAGCCAAGAAAAAAAAGCTAGAAAGGCCTTAAAGTGAGGTTAATATAACTGAAACACTGCTGACCTTGGTTAATTTAGGATTCGTTTCCAATACACGCTTCAAACCATCGTCTGTAATTCTTGGACATTTTACAAGGGTCAAAGAACAAAGATTGCCTTCAGCCCTGTTAGTTAGTTGCACAAGAACATCATCAGTGATCCTCTCATTCAATGGCTGATCAATGTAGATATTCCTCCATAACAATGAATCACTACGAACGGTAGAACACAAAGATCTACAAACACGCTCCACTGAAAGAAGATCTTTTGTTCCCAGAAAACCAAGAGCAAGAACAAAAGCCTGATGAGGATCTCCTCCAACTGCATTAGGCGATTGACCAAACCCATCTGCAATAACCTCACTTTTTGTGAAAACATCACTTGTACTTCCAAAACTTAAAGCCATGGATCCTACACCACCCTTATCATCAGGTGCCTCATTGCTAGGATATGACTGAAACCTCATAGCACGGTTACAGATCAAACTGAGCCCTGCAAACAACCCATAGTCCTCATTCATGTGCACCATGTTATTCCTAACATATGGCCCATAGTCCACCTCCAAATCCTCAAGCCACCCGGTGATGGCTGTAAAAGTGGTGCCAATATCAATATCCATCCCAAACGGATCCGATGGCAGCAAATCAATAATATCCACTGACACCGGATCTGGCGAGCCACCCTTATCGACTTTCTCTCTTCCAAAACCAAAACAATCATGAATTTCTCCATTACAATGCCTAGGTTTTTCCGCTATCCCTTCCACAACATACCCATTCACAATCCTCAATGGTGAAACCAGATTATCTTCCGACGTATGAGCAGGAAAAATCGGCCTCTGAGAATAGTTAAGAGCCATTTTCTCTACACCTAATTGAAACAAACACACACCCGCGGATACAAAACAGAAGAGCACTTCTAAAGAAACCCTAGATTCGACTAAATCACCAAATCAAGAACAATTAAGAATACTTCGTGATCTTTTTCTTCAATTCTTTTTTTTTTCTCTTCAATGATAACCTAAACCTATAACTCTATAAACCACAGGCAAAACTCACACAAGAAAACCCTCAATTTTGGGGCAGACTAAAACAACGCACCGAAAAATCTCACAGAGTTTCTTGTACCGAATCAATCTCCAAACGACTATATATCGCCTATCGCTATATCAGCAACAATATCAATTCAAATAAATTCAAAAAAATTCAAAAACGACTAACAGATATACAGATAAAGAATCAACGAACAACAACGCCCTAGCGTTCAAACCCAAGCCCTAAATCGATCTAAACCAACAAATCACTAATAAAATAACCAATAAGTGGAAAAATCTAACTCAATCGATATCAGAAAACCAGGATTCCGCTCACACCAAACGCAAATCAATAGAATCCGATGAAACGACGAATATTGAATCGAATGTCGGAGATTCAAACGGAATACAAACGCCGATCAATCGATGTGAAGGTATGATGATAATAATAACAACAATAATGATAATAATAATACAAACGTAAACTGATAATAATAATAATGATAATAATAATATTGTATAAATAACTAGAATCGAACGAATGTGTCGATCGAAGATGGAGTTTTAGAGAGAGAAAGAGGGGGTTATCTCTAGAGAGAGAAAGAGTGTTGGGGGAAGAGGGGTGTTAGATATAGAATAGATGAACGTATAGTGCATCTAGAAGAGGGTGACCGACACGTGGCTGGTTGGGATTGGTTTACTGATGGTTCTAAGTGGATGACGGGGTCGGGGGCCTGGGTTTTCGGGGTGTGTGTGGTGGGTTTTACCGGTAGCCGGTGGAATAGGAGGGTGGTCAAAGTCAAATTACTCGTTCTTTTTGTTAGATCGGAATATTATTATTGTTTTTGATATTTATTTATCGGAAAACTTGCTTCGCGAGCAAGAAAATTTGTTAAGAAGGATTAGAAAAGTGATGATCGAATATCAAATTTCATGACGGGATAAATTGACCTAACTAAGTTTAAATATAATTTAAATAACCATTTGAATTATTACTTTTATACCAACAAACAAACATACTCTGTGTATTCCACTTTACAGCAGGGTCTGAGATGGATATGTAGTAGCGAATTTTTCTCTATCTTGAGAGATAGATGAATTATTACTTTTATCTTATCCTTTATTTAAAGACAGATTTGATAAATAGTATTTTGTTATTATTATTCAGAGTTAGCTACACAAATGGTTTTTATGATTTATCTAAAATAACATGTTTGGGTAATAGTATTTTGTTATTATTATTCAGAGTTAGCTACACAAATGGTTTTTATGATTTATCTAAAATAACATGTTTGGGTATTACTAGTTTTTTTAAACAGGTTAGGGTAATTTGTTTTAAATTTTATAACGAGTTAATGTATTAAAACTAACAGACGTTAGTTTTTCTGTTAAATATAAATGGATATCTGTCTTTTCATTTTACAAGGGCTAGTAATGTGATTAAATGGACTCTTTATGTCATCTATTATAAATAAAAGATCGTTTGAGTACTTTAATACACACACATATGTATATATTAACTTACACATATGGTTCCAGACTAAGTTCATCACCGCCAGCGGAGCTGGGCGCCGGGGCCCTGGCTGCACTAGCGATTCTATAAAATGAACTACAACAGCACCAGCAACACTATTTTCATAGGCAATTTTACCACACACAACCACCAACCATGAAATTAGCCACCCGCCACCAACCCCCACCAAAACTGATCACTTAACAACGACCACCGACCGGAAGTGATCGCCGCTAACCACCACATCATCACCACCATTGTAACATCACCATCATCCATAATCCCTACCATCAATACATCACCATCATCGCATCATCACCACCATCACACTATCATCATCATCATCTCCACCTCCACTGTTAACCATCATCATTATCTCCACCTCCACCGTTACACCCAGGGCCGGCTCAACATTTTTTGGGGCCTCAATTGAACAAAAAAAATAGGGCCCTAATCAAGGAAATTTTTGTGCCTAAATATCTTATGCCTAAGGCAATCTAAAGCAACAAATCAAAGGTTGAAACTACCGATTCAAAAGCACTTATAAGTAAATAGAACCAATTAGTAATGAGTTATCAAATTAGCAATTAACTTTAAAGCAATGAGTAATGAGCTATCAAAGCATTTAACAAGCTATTCAAATTAATAATAAACTATCTAACACTGAGTCCTTTAATGTCAAATTAGTAATGAACAACAAAGGAAAAATCATAAGCAATTAAACAACCTATTACCTAATCAAATTAGTAGTGAACTATCAAAGCAAGCTTCATTCAATTATTCAAATTCCAAATTAGTAAATAGTAATGAACTGTTAATTGATCAATTATCAAGAAATCAATATTCAAGTTTCAAGACTCAAGTGTACTGCTTGTTTAATTGTTTGTGAGTACAATTTGCAACAACCCCTCCTCGACCCCAAGATAAGACAGGGACCTAAACAAAATATTTGTGGAAATTTTCTAACGCCTTAACAGTGCCCAAACACCTGAACAGTGCCCATGCGGCTGGACAGTGCCCACGCGGCTAAGTCCTAGGTTCAGCAGTGCTCATGCGTCTAAGTCCCAGACGTCCAAACAGTTGTCATGCGTCTGAACAGTTGTCATGCGTCTGAGTCCCAGACGTCCAAACAGTTGTCAAACGTCTGAACAGTGGCAATGCGTCTAAAATTTTTCTTGTATATTTTCGCATATATTTAACTTTTGATCGTTTTCCATGATTGTAATACATCCGGCATTGGTAGTTAACCATGTAGAGACTAGTTTTTGTATAGATACTAACTTTTGAGTGGTTAATTCAGACCAATATGGTGCTTCCAACACTTAGACAATTCGGATGGGGGTTACACGCCCGTGCAAACGCGGATTAACAACATAATAATAATAATAACAGACAACATATAAATAAAATAAATAAAATAAATAAAATATAACATTCTGCATGGCCGCCCACAACCCACCAACCAAATACCATCTGCGAAACCCCATAACCCACTTTGACACTCCACCTTTTCTCTCCTTTCTATACATGCAAACCATCGATTCCTTTTTTTTCCATTTCTCCATATCTCTCTTTCTCTATCTCTCGGTTTTCCTCTCAACCGAAACACACACACACATTATTCTCTCATTCTCTAGCAAGAGCAAGAAGTTCCAGCCTTCTTTTGAAGATCTTTTGCCCATCCTAGCGTTCTAACCAGTTATTTGGTAAGTATCAATGGACTCCCATTTACAAAATTATAATGTTTACACCTCTATCTTACTACAAACACCATTCTCACTGTTATAACAGAAGATTCTCGGCCCTCACCTCATCTTCGTGGGACTCCAACTTCATACGAGGTACTACTCTTGTAAACCCGCGAGCCAAAGGGTCGATATACAAGGATTCTACCTTGTAAATCCTCATATTATGTGTTCTAGCAACATCTAACCGTATGTTTATATAATTGAAGCTTGAAATCTGCCTAAAACAGTGAAACTAATATACAAATATGCTGGGTTTGAGGTTACAAATGATATAACAACGATAGAAATGTAGATATAATAGTTACACTAGTGTAAATGGTGTAAAACACCAGATTATAGTAATATCTATGAGAAACCGAGACTTAAGGATAGATTTCAGTAAGTTTAGGACTTAGAATACTTGGAAAACGAGTTTAAATGATTGGGAAACTTAGTAGGAAAATGGTATGGCTATGATACATTAGTTCGGTGACCCGGAAAATGGAAATAATCCAATAAACAAGCCATAATGTGAACAACTTATAATCTAAGAATTTTCAGGGATTAAAATAATTATTTTAATAATAGGAATCAAATTTGATGAATTTTTGTGTTAATAAGTAATTTCTACGAATTTAGTTAACAAAAGTAAACATATACGGTAACTAGGAACTTATGTCTTGGATCTCACAAGTAAGATCTGAATTTTTAGACTTCTAACAGGCTCAAATAGGGTATAAAAAGCTTAAGAAAATATTAGGGGTCAAAATTTATAAAGAGACAAACTTTGGGGTAGAAAATGTAAATTTTGAAACTTGAGGAGCCAAAAGTGTAAATTCTGCATTTTAGTAAAATTTCAGCAACCTCATGACCAGAAACTAATATTGGGCTTATTCACGTGTTAATAAACTTATAAGAACCATAAAACTTGATGTACACACGCCAGAACCCTAACTTTCCTAGAAAGGAAACTTTTAATGTAAACTTATAAGAAACAAAGCCACGTGCGTCTCTCACTATCGAATGACACCTAACTACACTTGCAACGATCTAAGAATCTATAGCTTATTACTTGAATCATGATTATAGGGTGCTAGGACTTGAAACTATATGCGATTTTTGGAACCTGACTGATACTAAGGTGAGTTCTCGTGTTCCCCTTTTTACTTTGGTTTTGGAGATAAAGCATGCTCTTTTAAATTGGAACTTTTATCTGCGATACTATGTGATGCTTATGTTGTGAATTTTTGATGATACCTGCTGATACTTGAATCACAATCAGTAGTTCTTTTGTGAACCGCTTGTTATATATGGATAGATCTATCTGGGGAATCCCCCACACACAGTGGCTCCCGCTACAGGGAGGTACCCCCACTGAGATCCTGAGGGATCGTTTGTGGCATATGACAGGTTTTTATAAGATACTATGGTGGACCATCCGGCAGGTACCATCCACTAGTCTGAGGCTCAGTTCTCCCTTTGGGGTTAACCGGTACAACATAACTTTAGAAGAGGCTAGCCGGGACTGAGTGCAGGGTTGATTGTGACCCCACAACAGTTATAATTGATACTAAAACTTTAACATGTGGACTTTAAGAGTCCCTTTTGTTTTCTGAAACTTTAACCGCTTGAACTCACCAACTTTTTAGTTGACACAAATTTTTTGAGCATGTTTCAGGTAACCCTTGATGGAAGTCTAGTGTCACACCCCCAAACCACGGCGGTTTCTCGCGGGGCGCGAACGTCATGGTTTCATAGTCACTGATCGACCACTACATGGTTTTGTAAAACATACGTCTCAATTAAGTTTAAAGTACATCCTTGTTCAGAGTTAAATTTGCGGAAGCAATAGTAATAAGGTACATTGTTTTCAAAACATGACATATATGAAAATGAATATCCCAAACAGTATGAATGGCCCTAAACATGAGATGATCCATGCTAGCTTAACTTGTTGCATCTATCAATTTCCTGAGAAAACATGCATGAAAAAAAAATATCAACATAATGTTGGTGAGTTCACAGGTTTTAAGTAATAGTAATTGGCGTAAAGGACCACAATACTTTCTATGATTTGATTGTTGTACATACAATGCTACAAATTATATAAACACCGCAACCGAAGCTAGACTGTAACTGTAATAAATTACCCCTACCCATGCCTACCATGAGCATGGGTGTGAACAGGCTAATAATACACTCGTTTAGACCTCCAGTCAAGGTTAGGGTAATTAACCCGGGTAAAGGTAGTCAAACCCAATAGTACTATCCATGATTACCTCGCTTTGGGAAATAAACTAACGGTTCAATAACAGGAGACTTCATATGGTAAGTAAACAACTTATATAACACGTGAAATCATTGACAAGTAATTGTGTCCAAGTAAATTTGTAATTTGCATGTAATCTCCCCCAAAAGGAAAATAAGTGAAATGGGGTCGTGAAACTCACCTTAATTGCACGCGTGAATACTAGCAATAGTCTTTATGTATAATTGGTATAGGAATCTCCTAAATAAAATCACAATATATTCATGAGATCATGATTACTAACCCTAGATGGTTATGCATAACTCATCCACAAAGTTAGTTTTGAAAACGTCACTTGACTAATTAAACACGTCGAGTCGCAAATGTTTTATTTAGATTCTGGTCTTCATCTTTACTTTCCTAAAGGTACATAATGTATTGAAGGTGTGTTATATTAAGTATAATGGTATTACACTTTCCATGTGTATGGGTTTCCTCTTTACCAAATATCTCCAAAAGTTTACTTTTATCTAAATATAGGTATTTGACAGCATCAAAGGGGATTTTTGGGTCTGGTTGTCATCCCTTTTCATGGTACAAAGAATTTCTATAAAACCTGATACTTTTATCATATCTAGGTCTATGTCTTAGGATTCCAAAAAGGTATAGCATGTATCCTACAACTAAGTTTAAGTGCTTCTAAATGGTTCATGAAGCAACAGATGTCAGTGCAGCACTTTTCTGTACATGTCTATGGAATTTACCTTTTTGAGGGGGCAAAACTTACATTCACAAATAGATCCTATATTACTTTTAAACCTAACACCTTAAAATAAGTTACCACGGAAAGAAAATCTTCATTTTATTACTTTAAGCATAACTTATGCCTCATTCTTTCTGCCCTATTTATTCTGTCAGAAATTCAGGTTCAGCACTTTAATTTGTTTGTACGTTTTGGATGGGTTATACTCATCTAAAAATTTCAAGGTTGGATGGGTTAGAAACTAGACATCCTAAAGTTAATGTTAGGCTCAAGAAACGGTTCATTTGACCTTGTTTAGGTCGTGTTATGGTCTTGAAAACACAGAACATGAATCTGCCAGAAAGTGTTTTACATGTTTTGTTACTTTTTAAACTTTATTAGAGCACTTTTGGGATGAGTTAGTGGACATGAACACATCATGGTGATGTATGGAAGATTAGAAACAAGGTTCTAACCTTAAACGAGCAAGGAGAAGAGATGGTAGTCTTGAAATGCAAGGAAAAGAAGACTTGATCCTTTGAACTAAGAAAACCCAATAAGAAAAAGTGAAGAAGATGTTGTAGGATGTTTGGGAGCTTCAAAAATCACTTGGTCTTCCACAATGGCACTTGAATCACCCAAGATTTGAAGAAAATAAGTTGAAAATCAAATGAAGTGGTGGTAAGGGAGCCTTGGCCGAAATTTAGAGAGGAGAGAGAGATGAGTGTGTGATGTGTTGTTGTATGAAATGGTTGAAGGTATTTATAGGCACACCTCCCTTTCTCTTGCATGGGATCTTGGTGCATGAGTGTATCTTATGGGTAATAGGAGTGAGATGGAGCTCTTTATTTGTAGTAATAGAGTTGACTCTCCTTTAACCCATGCTAGAAGATGTTTCACTAAAGAAGCAAGTCTTGAGCTCCACAAAAAGGCAACTTGTCTTATGAGAATTGACAAGAGAGAAGAAGGAAAGAGAGGTGAGGGGGGGGATGAAGGGGACGGTTATGGGGGGGTAGGGATGGGTTGAATTTTTTTAATTGTTGTATTGTACGGGGTATTTGGGTGGTATTTGTGTCACTATGGAAATTTTTATATATTTTTATAATTTTACTTTTACTTTTTAAAATACATAAAAATTATTATAAGAAATCATATAATATCATGCATTTTAATATTGATGATATGTAAATAACAAATTATTTATCTAGTAGTTGCGTTACACGCGTTTTATCCGGGTAACATATCAATTTACGCGTTAAGGTTTTTCTTAAATTTTAGACCTTTCCAATGTATTTAATTTAGAATCTAAGATACTTTATAACACTTTAAGGTACTTATTGACACATGCATAAATTACTTATCACCAACGTTCGTGTGTGACGGTTGTACCGCGTGTGAAAACGGTAATTACGCCGAATTACCGATGCATGTAGTGTTATGCGTGAGGGTTTGCAATGCATAAAACGACTTCAATAACTGTAATTAAATTGAAATTAAAATGTTATGGGTGCAATTATAACCAAATCAAGGTCGGGTATTGACCTGAAATTGTCAGTTGTCACATCTAGGCTGTCTTGGAAGATGCATGGATGACTTAGCACCCCGACCTTATGGCATTATAGACTATACTTTGAACTCTAACAATTTGTAATGAATGATACCCTAAATTAGGTACTTTTGACGAGAAACAAAGGGATGTAACCGGGCTAAGCTGTTTAGTCTCGGATTTCATTTAAGTTAATATAATGCCATGTGATTTCTCTACTTGTGTGCTCTAATGATGGTTTGTTTCCGCTGTCACATCTCTTGCTAGTCTGTGACGTCCCACCCTCCTTGGTCCCAGGGTGTGACACAATTCATGCTTACTCGTATTAGCTGTGTAGAAGACAGGCGACAACAATGCAGGTGATGCGTGGAGAAATGGAACAGACGTGAGCGATGAGAGTTGAGATGAGCAAGACTCTTTGGTAACCCTTAACCGGCTAACCTCCTCATCATGAATTGCGTGTAGAGTATAGATTGAGCGATGGGACTCTTAGAAGCTGGAACATATGAATAGGCGAAAGATTGAAGATGAACGACGAGACCAAGACACGATTTTAGGGCTTTGTGTTTTGTTGGTCTTTTAAAATTCAAGTCCAGGCCCAATATAAATTTTTTTAATAAAAAACAGGGGCCTCTATTTTTTTGGACCCCAAGCCCAATGTATCATTATTAATTAAGTTGGGCTGGCCCTGGTTACATTATTATCATCATCTCAACAAAACCCTGCTTCTTTTACCCTATTAACCTTAAAATCTATATTAAAAAACCAAATCAGTCATTGGTCAGTGAAATCCAATAGGTATAGAATGAAATAAAAGGATGGTACAACCATGAGTGTACGTGAGGCTCGATTAGGGTTCCGATCTGATCCACACGTTACGTAATATATTACGACCATTGCTTAAATACGGTTTAGATCTCAATTAGAGTGTTTATGGGTGTTTGGGGGGTGGCGATTGAAGTTGAATGAAGGAGTGTTGAACAAGGTGGTGGCAAGCGACGGTGATAGTGAGTGGCGACAGCGATGGATATAATTGTGGTGTTTCTCTGAAATGTGAGAGTGAAGCGAGAGATATGACGACTGGGGTGGTTGGGGTTGGGTTCTTTTTTATATTTAATAGTTAATTGCACAAATAGTCTCTGAGCTAAAAAAGATAAATGAAATTACAAAAGTAGTCCCTGAACGGGTATTTTAGTCAATTCATTAAAATTTAATAAAAACACGAACGTATGACAGTCTTAGTGCATTGACTCGTTACAAATTTCAAAACACAATACTCCAACCTCTTACAAAAAACCCTTAGTACCCAAATCTATTATTTCTGGATAAAACACAAGGACCATTTATGTAAATATATCTATTATTAATTACATAATATGAAAAAAGCAAATGCTGATGAATAGTACTATTCTTGCCCCTCAATCTTCGATCTCTTCGGTCTCCACCTACAAACCGACGCCCGTCTGCCATCCACCACCGCACCGTCGGCCATCCACCACGTCACCGCCGGCCATCCACCGGCCCAACCCTCTCTATTTGACCTCCGTCGACCATCCACCACGTCACCGTCGGCCATCCACCGCCCCAACCCTCTCTATTTGACCTCAACTCTAACCCACCCCTTAAACCATCGTCTTCCAACGACGAAACCCTACATCTGGGTTCGCCGGACCTCCCCGGTGTCTCCCTCTCCGGCCAACTCCCCCTCGGAATTTCTTTTCTTTTGCGATAATTACGTGAAGAGTCGAGCGGCGGCTGCGGCGGCGGTGGAGGTGGGGGTGAAGCGACAGAAGAAGAAGGGGGGAAACGAGGGTTTAGCGTCAACGCCGGTGGTTATTATGTTGAAGTCGGAGGAGGAGGAAGTTAAAGAAGTTGAGATGGCGGATGGTAACGGTGGTTTGAGTGCTAATAAGGTTACGGGCCAGGAGAAAGAAGGGAATACTGCACCTTTTCCAGAAAGGGTATGAACTATGAACTCATGAAGTGTCATAACTCATGCTTCTTTTTGCTTAAATTGAGTGAGGTTTGAAACTTTGAATTTGTGGATGTGTGTTTGTAGTTGCTATGTAAAGTTAGATGCTGGGTGTTATGGAAATAGAATTGATTAGAAGTTTGGATTAGGAAAATTACAATTCATGGTGTTAGCTACATGGGCTATTTTGAAGCTGTGATTGTCTATCTGGTGATTTTTTATTGCTATTTTCTTAAATGGCATCTGCACTTGTTTATAGTTGCAAGAAGCAGTATGCACAAGATGGTATACGTGTAAGTAATGTCTGGGTAGCATTGTCAAATTGGGATGGTTTAGCTCATGCTTCACATTTGGATTTGTTATTAAATCGATAAAATAGTAGTGTTGTTGCTACATGATACCTTGATCATCCAGGATAACTTAGATAGATAGAGTACATGAGTAGAAATAGTGCAAAGTGGAATGAGGCAAGTGTTTCTGGCTTTCATTTTCACTGAGGCTTTTAGGTTGCAGTTAAGGTTAATGTAGGTCTTATGTGACCCTAAAAGTTGTGTTTTGTATGAAATTCTTGGAGTCTTGATTGCCAAACTGTCTGAATATTCCAATTAATCATATGAATACAATAGTAGCTGATTTCTTTGATCATTTGTTGATTGATGTATAGGTTCAAGTAGGCGGATCACCACAATACAAGGTTGAGAGGAAGTTAGGCAAAGGTGGCTTTGGTCAGGTATTTGTAGGTCGTCGTGTTTCTGGTGGGACTGAATGGATATCCGGTCCTGAAGCCATGGAGGTAAGTGAGATTTTACCAACCAATCAAATTAGGATACTACCATAGCATTGTTTTCTCCAAAATCAGATTTTTGCCAACTTAATTTTTCTGATGTAACAGGTAGCTCTTAAATTTGAGCACAGAAATAGCAAAGGGTGCAGTTATGGGCCTCCATATGAGTGGCAGGTTTACAAGTATGTGTTTATTTTCTGATCTATCATTGTCATTTAAAATGTAGTTTTCATTAGAAGTTACATCAATGTTCATTTTGGTCAAACAGCACTCTAGGTGGCAGTCATGGTGTGCCTAAAGTACACTATAAAGGAAAACAAGGAGAGTACTATGTAATGGTATGATAGTTACCTTTGTTTTTGCATATGTATGAAATAGATGCTAATCAATCAAAATCAGCTACTTTGATTTGGTTCATCTCCTTAATAAGCTTTTATGTTGTGTTTAGTATGGCTTTTAGGCATTCTCCTTCTTTAAGAGGCAATTAGTCGATTGATTGTTTGTTGTAGTTTAATTTTGATGTATTTGATTCAATCAATTTTTTAGTGATAATCTATTAAAGTCGTTCTTCATTCTCAATCTGCTTGGCCTATGATTACGCTTCAAGTTAATGTTGTTAATGTTAATTTCATAAGTAGATAATAGTTCAATTTAGCAGATCATCCAGTTTCAATGAAGTGAGGTTGAAGTTGTATGACAAAATAAGCAGGAATATAGACGCTCATGGTGCACTTTTTCTTAAACAGGCAGATACTTCACAATCATTAACATGGATCATTTTGCTTTCTAATCTTTTTGTTGTTAAAAATAGATCATTGACTCCTGCTTTAAAGATGATTATATGATAATGACATGTTTGTATATTCATATTTTCATTTATTAACATTGTAATTGGTAGCTAATGTTCTTACTTCTACAGGATGCAAATCCTCATGCTTAAGCTAATGTCCTGCAATTCAGCACGAGGTACTCACTTCTTATTGCATATACACTTGAAATCTTTTCTATAGTTTCATTTTATATATAGCTATTGACTACTTCATTAATGTTTGATTTGTTAGCATGTTTTTTATGAACTTTGTTTCTTGCTGCAGAAAGGCAGTGAGGGACATATATTCACCAACTCTTAATGAAGGTGCACAGATCATTTCATGAATATTTAGAAGGGGTTTGAAATGATAGATTTAGGTCTTAACTTTTAATTTATTGTTTTTAAACTGCTATGATTTTTTAGATTTAACTCCGTTTGATCATTAAGCAACTATATTACAGGTGAAAACGCGGGTCATCAATTCAAAGAGGCTGGATTCTCCCTGATCAAGATCTTTTTTGGTATGAATGGTGATGATGCCCAACTTTATGATCAACAAACTAAAACATTTCATTATTGCTTAGTCGAAAGGAATTCAAGGACACCATTGATTTGTTCCTTGAGAATTACAAATATTAAAACATAATTGTGGTTGCATGTAATTATTCCATTACTCTAAACAATATATGTTGTGAATTGAGTAAATTCATAATGTCACCTTTCAAATGCTAAACTTTATATATGAGAAAAAACACAATAAAAAAGAAAGAAATTAGGGCAGTTGACGGGGATGTTATGTAGTGATATGCATAGTAATCCTAATGCAGATGTAGAAATTAGATTGATTTTACTGTTTTATGTTTAATTTTGTTTGTATTGATTTGAGTTTGAAATCTGTAGATTTTGTTCCTTCGTTTTTATTTTTCATATTTTAACAGTTGCATCACTCATTAGAGTTGATTAACAAACGATCCTCCGAACACTTTTACTTTGATTACCGGATTCACCTCACAAATTCTGGTACGTTCTGATTCTTTGTCTTCACATATCTACTACTAAACGTATGATACTGATTTTTGTTTCGTTACTGCAGGTTTAGATAGCTAACTGGTGGGTTAACATGAGAAATCGGAGAAATAGGAGGTAGTTTTACCTTTGTATCTTCATTATTGCACTTCTGTATCATTATCTTATATATGAGGCATTTATGGGAGGATAAGCAGAAAGATATGGCAATAAGGATGGACAATGGACAAAGGAATGCATTGATAGGACAAATACAGATCATTTAAAACTAATGCCATAAGTGAAGAATTCTACTCTTTGCCCCCTTTGGTTTACTTAGAAGTGACAAGATGCATGAGTCACTTGGTATGTTTTCTTATTGACATCCTTTCTTTTTCAATATTAATTTTTTCACGCAATGACAAGTTATGTGGATGATGAACGTAAGTTTTAGCTCCTTGCATCTAATTGTTTATTATAACTTTGCTTATTTATGTTGATCATATAGTTATTAATGATTTTGATTCTTTTCTATTTACAAAGCAAATTGTTTTGGGTGATGTGGATATTAGTTAAGATATATAATGGATGTGCTTCGTTCGATTGGAAGTTTGTTCCCTTCATAAACAGATGAACATGAGCATGATTTTTGTAACACATGTAAGAAGAACCAGTTTATTAGGGATAACGTTTTACTCTGGTATTTGAGCCGGTGTTTGTGAAATGGATCTCAAAAAATATGCAATATGCCATCTAGCCTGTTATTATTCATGATTTCTTTGATTATCTTTAAATAATGTAGTTGCTTCAAGAGCTAAGCAAGTAAGGAAGTTATACATTGAGTGAGGGAGATGCAACTACATTTCTTTGTTTGTTATTGATGTGTTGCTCGCCAGATGAGCCAAGGGCCGTGATGAGATACCGGAGTGGTGTCCATCGCTTGGCGTGGCATTGCTTTTGCATTGCAGCCACAACCGGCCGTCTGTTCTGAGCATTGGTTACCGATCAAACTCATTTGTCTATATCGATTATCGCGTATGCAATAAACGGTTGTCGAACACACGTCTTATTGTTGGTTGTATGTATTCGCGCAACGCGCGACACTGAATACAACTAGTTAATTTAATGTAACACTTTAGTTTGTAATTTAAAGTTTTTACATTTTTTCTATTTTTTCAATTTTAAATAATAAATACATTGGTTTTTCAATTTCTATAAATTGATCGCAAGAGTTTGGCTATATATGTTTTTAAAAAATTCAAATAATCATCTTATACATTTATTATTGTTTAGACAATTATATTAAAAAATCGACTACAAAAATATGGGATGGTTTTAACCATCACTCTTGTTTTATATTTCGATATGAATTTTAATCGAAACACAAACGTCTAATTTATCAAATGTAGTTCATACATTCATTTTTAATATAAAACTAGTGGTAACATTCACACGATTTGCGCGTGTGATGGACGGGATAAAAAAAGACTCAGATCCGTCATCATAGCCAAACACATAACCAGACTTTTCATCCTTAAATAACACATAAACACATTGCACAACAACTTAAGTAACATGGGCAAATTTCGCATAATATACTCGTTGTCACAACATAAAAAATCAACAATGTGCAGCAATGCAATACCTGATGAGACTCAGAACTGGTAGTCGAGTGCGGCTACAAACCATAAACGGTCACTAAGCCATGCTAGCCAACACCATTTCGCTCTACAATCATAGCCCTCGAATTACCAACAACCAAAGGTCTCATATGAACAGTGATTCATCGTCATCGACACACAAAACCAACAAATTACAACATGGAAACCGACTACAGAACCGGATCTTAGATGAGATAGTGCTCATCGTCATTGAAACATATGTCAGAAACAAAAACACGTAAAATGAACCATGATAGGAGGGGCCACAAAATCGTTTACACCGTCACCATCGCAAACCGATCCCACCTCAGCCGTGAAGGGAGGTCGAAGGGTCACCAGAGGAAAAGTCATAGCTTGAAAAAAACCATCAGATCTGAAGACTCTAAGTCATATCGTCTTTAGATCTGAAATCAGATTTTGAAATCATAGAGGCGGCAAAGGGCGGCGTTATCAGAAACACGTGGCCAAATGCCGACCAGCTACACTTGGATGCCACCAAGGCGGTCCACAAGGACCCCGGTGGCATCCAACCCCACCGTCTCTGCCTCCTCTAGAAGCTCCACCGGCATCGTTCTTATGATCTAGATCTGAGTAGCAAAATCCGATATATGATCCTAAAGTTTATTTTTTGTAGAAAAAATTAAGAAAATAAGTCTTCTGAAATCAGTTTCAAAGCACCTGTTCATGTTCATACTCTCTGTTCCCCATACATTTTAAACATTACCCTGTACATAATCGTTTCTTCTTTTTTCTTTTCAAATTTTATGGGCATATTTTTATAATTAACAGAGAAATATATTTTCCGATCATCGTCTCCATTTTTATCATGATTTCAGGGCTTCCTCCGATCATCATCTATGAACAAATCTACCATCAATCGATCTTGCTAATTCTGATTCTCTTCACAACCGCTGCGTTCCTAAACCCATCGCCACCGTCACTCGCCGCCTGTTTCACGCACATTCCGCCACTGTCACCAGACCGTTGCTGGTGGTTATGTTGTTCAACTCCGGTCATATAGTTCCTCACCTCCGTTCTAATCATCTCTTGCATCACAGACAAAAACTCTGGAGTAAATGGCGTGAAAGCCTTCTCCGGTTGATCTACCGACGACACCGGATCTCGTGATACTTTAAGCTGATGCATCGCCGATGAAATCGCCATCGGAATCGAAGACATCAGGTCTGCGTTATGGCTAGGGTTAGGGTTTGATATCCCCTTATAAACAGGTAGAGACCGGAGGGGGTAAAACGCAAAAGAGAAAAGATGTGTGGCCAAAATCAGAAAACCATAAAACCCCATTATTCATTCCAATTGCTTTTTAAATATTATGTAATGAGACGGTTTGACTTTTGTTTTTTTAGAATTCTAAATATATCGATGTTAATGTTCAAATGTTTATCTCCGTCTCGTCGTACGATTTATTATAAATCGCGTATTGCATATTTTTAACTACACTTCATAAGTTTAGATGTGATTATATCATAAATGAGAGAGTAAATTACGCTTTTAGTCTATGCGGTTTGATGGTTATAACTATTTTCATCAAATAGTTTAAAAACGCCCGATTTAACCATTATGGTTAGAGATTTGGCACAATTAAGTCCGGGACATTAACACCATCCATTTTTCTGTTAAGTACATGTAAAAATACAAATATACCCTTGGGCTTATATAGTTACTTTAATATAAAAAAGTGTGTGTATATAAATATATATACACCCACATACTCTCACTCTACTTACCTTCTTCATCCCTTCCCTTGCCACCACCACCATCCCCTTACCACCACCACCATCCCCTTGCCACCACCACCATCCCCCTGCTGCGCCACCATCCCCCTGTTGCCGCCACCATCCCCCTGCTGCCGCCACCTCTCCCTGCTGCCGCCACCATCCACCATCACCACCCTTCTACAATCTCTATCACCACCAACAAAGTCGTCCACCCCTCCCCCTCCTCCTCCCCTCCCTTTACCACCTCCACCACCACCTTCACGACCACCTTCTAGCCACCATCTTCCACGATTTTACAGCTTTCCACACCACCAACGCCACCATCGCACCACCACAACACCTATTAAAGCTCAATCGCAACTCAATCTCCTCCTCGTGCAGCCTGAAAATTAGAAATTATAGCATCCTATATACCAACAATGTCTGATTAGGGCCTCGATCTAACAGCCCTGGTAGAGATAGGGATGTTTAATCCGATTGTGGGGGTCGATGGAGCATATCTAAATGTGGAGTTCTTAGATCCAGTTCGATTTAGGTGGAGTTGGTGGTGGAGGCGGAAGGGGGATGGTGGTGATAACAGGGGGATGGTGGCGGTAGCAGGGGGATGGTGGCGGTAGCAGGGGGATGGTGGCGGTAGCAGGGGGATGGTGGCGGTAGCAGGGGGATGGTGGCGGTAGCAGGGGATGGTGGCAGTAGCAGGTGGATGGTGGCGGTAGCAGGGGATGGTGGCTGATGGTGGAGGCGGATGGTGGATGGTGGATTGAAATGCATAGTCGACGGATGTGTGGGAGTTCCGGTGGTGTTGTGGTGGCAGTGGTGATGATGGGTTGGTTTTAGGGTTAGAGTAAATAGAGATATGATATACACACACACACACACACATATATATATACATACACACACACGCACATACACACACACACACATATATATATATAAACACACATATATATGTGTGTGTATGTGTGTATGTATCTATATATATATGTGTGTGTGTGTGTTTTGTATAAGAGTATCACTTTTAATCCAAGGGTATTCTTGTCTTTATTGAAATATTTAATGATAACGTTGGATGAGTTAACGTTTGGACTTGATTGTGACAAATCTCAAACCAAAGTGGTTAAATCGGGTTTTTTTAAACTATAGGATGAAAATAATTATAACAACCAAACCACATGGGCTAAAATCATAATTTACTCTAAATGATACTTTCATCAATTAGACTATCCGCAATGCAACAGCCTGCATTTACTATATGCATCTTAGTCATCACTGTCACATCAGCTTTTTATTTATCCTTCCTACATGCATTCTCTCTCCTGTTTTTAACTCGAACCATTCTTTCCACATGCAACCTCTCTCTTTCACATCATCATTTTTTTTTCAATTTTTTTTAAAAACTTTTATTTTGTAATCTTAACAAATATTTAATAAATAAATTTAAAATATATTTAAATAATAAACAATTTAAAAAAGAATAAAATTAAACAAAAATTAAATTTGCATTACATAAAAAAATTACATTTTCCTAAAAAAAGTAAAATACAAATATTCAAATTAAAGTAGAACTAAGATTAAAATCAAAATAAAACTTAATGAAACCATAACCTAAAATTAAGCTTTCTACTCAGACAAATCTACTCTTCATTAGCTTGATTATCTTGGTTAAGATTTCAGAGATGTTCCATTAGATCGTTGCGTAGTGCAATGTGAGTATCTTTGCTTCGTAAGGATCTAAACCTCTGCAGATATTGTGCAAACTCAGTGGGTGCACCTCCATTATAACTTGGTGGCTCGGACTCATTTTCTTCACGGGACCAATTAGTTATCATATGACCTTCATATTTTACAATCATGTTATGTAGAATGATACATGCATGCATTAGTTTTAGTGAGTATTTATAGGGGGAAAAACTAGTTGTTTTTTTCAAAAATAGTTGTTAAAAAAATTTGCAAATAGCCGTTGTGGATTTTTTTAAATAAAAGTTTGCGTTTTCTTTTAATATAATTGACTTTTTTTAATAAAGCATGTGACTTTTTTTAAATAAAAAATTAAATTTAATTCATATGAGCGCACTAGTGGATTCATTTAAGTACACTTAGTTAAATATATGCTTTCTCTTCCTACATTCTCTCCAATGCTTCCTCTCTAAATGCATCATTCATCTCATTAAATGCATCATCTCCAATTGAAACATTAGAGATAGTATTAAATTATTCAATATGATTTATGTCATGCTTTATTAACATTTTAAAATCCGTCCGTACAGCACATAAGAAATTGTTTAACGTAAACAGCACCATCCAATCGTATGCTTGGCCATAAAGAAATATTATTGTGTGGTTTGTTATGTACATGATTTCGTTAATCTTCGACGTGATGATTACATTCTAATTTACATCAATTGATGATTTTTATTAAATAAAGAGTAAATTACCGTTTGCATCCCTAATGTTTGTTTATTTTAACCGTTTGCATCCCTATAGTTTTAAAATCTCGATTTGCATACCTGACGTTTATAGTTTTAACCGTTTGCATCACTAATGTTTTTATTTTGTAACCATTTGAATTAAAATGACTAACGGTGTTAGTCAATTCTGTTAACAAACCCCACATGATTTGTCTTATGTAAGGGTATTTTTGTTATTTTCTTTTAATCCTATTTTTTATTATTTTCATAACTCCATCATTTTCAACCCACCAACAAAACCCTCCAGTCAACCATCGCACCACCGCCTACCCCTCCACCGTCGACCCACTAGCCACCACCGCCATCTCCGCCTTCTCCTCCGCCCACTGCTACTCCACCGTCTCCGGCGACTCCTTCGCCTGTAAGTCAATCGACAAATGCCTCCTCAACGACCACACCGACCGCAAATGCCTGCAAAAAGAGCCCAAAATCCTACACATCCTCGACGGAAACCCTAACATCGTCCAGATCTATCGCCTCTACGAAGACGACAACCACGTCCACATCGGTTAGGTATCGCGCATCATGATATCAAGCCTGATAACGTGTTGTTCGATTCGCGAGGGAGTTTGAAGCTTGCGGATCTCGGATCTGCGGAGTGGTTTGCGATGAATGAGCGGAGGACGACTAGTGGAATCGTCGGAACGCCGTACTACGAGCGAAGTGATTCTGTACGCCACCCGATGCAGCAGCTACACCGCCTTCGCCACCACCCAAAACTCCTCGTAAAACCAACTTCGTGGGTTGTTTCCGGCCAACACCTGCCGCCGCTGCCAAATCGCCATGTAGGTGCGATGGTGGAGACTCTTCCATTGGATCCATTGATTTCATGTCGGAGCATTTGGCATGATATGGTGTGATGGTGGAGTTTGTTACGGTGGTGGTGGTGGTGGTGGAGTTTGACTGCTGAGGAGGGGAAGGTTGGGGTGGGGTGGTTTTAATAAAAAGGGGTTAAGGGTATTTTTGTCAATCTATCAAAAACTAACTGTTAAATCTAACGACGTCAGGGTGAGGACTCAAATGGATACAAAAATTAAACGTCAGGTATGCAAATCGAGATTTTGAAACTATAGGGATGCAAACGGTTAAAATGGACAAACGTCAGGGACGCAAATGGTAATTTACTCTTAAATAAATTATTATATAGTCACAGAATATGAAATTGAAAAAAACATAAACATAGAGTAGAAACTAGTTAACGCTCGAAAACTAATATAAAAAACAAAAATATCACAACATATATTTTCTTGACTTTGACATATTTTTTTTAGGATTGAGTGTCTTAAATTACTTGTCTCGAGTGTTCGTTTGATGCGTAGTTTGCTTCAAGTGAAGTTTCTGAATGAATCTTACCGAGCAAACTATAAGTAATAAGGTTTTAATACCGAAAATCATTACAAACTCAAACAAGCGTGGAATTCGCACCTCCAACCTAATTTGATATGTATTATGAATATATCTTGTGACCTATTCAATCCAATCACATTGAAATAGTCAACAACTGAAAAACAAACACATAAGCAAAGCTAGAAAAAAGATGACTATAGTGATAAAGAAAGATAATGCATGAAAGAAGTTTATTGTGTTTAGGTTCGTGTATCATGTGATCACGTTTATTGTGATAACTAAACGAACTTATTTTAAAACTTAGTTGAAATGTTGTGTGCGCTTGCCTAAACATTGTTGTTGTGAATTTTACTGTATCCAACTAATTTGGAGAAAACAACTAAAATTATACTATGAAATCTGACCTTCTAGTTACATGAAAAATCACAAACAATGATAATTCATCAAGTCAGTCTAACACAACATTGAGTCTTGCACCCAGTTACAATATGATAGTATTACAACTAGTGGGTCTTGATCTTATGGTCATGTTGGGTTCGTGGAATTCTTAAAGAGTGAATTGGAATACAACTTTTTTTTAATTTAAAATCATGATTTGTTGTCACATTACAGAATTGAAATTGGAGAACATTTAAACAAACAAAAGAATTTAAAATCTCTTAACCATATGAATGGAATCTCAAACTTTCTAATGAAATGTCAAAAGATTATATAATACCCACATCAATAATATGTTAATCCATAACAAACATCATTATTGAAGGGGTGTAGCCCCGGATCACACCAAAGACAGGGCCCACGGAACCAAGCAAGGCCGCGACTGGCGTGCAGGAACCAAGCAAGGCCGTGGCTGGCGAGCAGGAACCAAGCAAGGCCGCGGCTGGTGAGCAGGAACCAAGCAAGGCCGCGGCTGGTGAGCAGGAACCAAGCAAGGCCGCGGGTGGTGTGCAGGAACCAAGCAAGGCGCGGCTGGTGTGCAGGAACAAAGCAGGCGCGGCTGGTGTGCAGGAACCAAGTAAGGCCGCGGCTGGACATGCTTCTGGCCGAGACCGTAACAATATCTCATCTACAACACTTAGAAACTCTCCGTAGAAATATGATGACAAATCAATATTGAACAAAGGAAATCTATCATTGGTTACTAAGGAATAAGAAGTGAGTCTATAACGACAAAACGTATGAAGCCGAAACCTGACCTAGGCAGAGGATCATAGTAGCCCACAAAATGTTCAAAGGTCAACCATAAAGACAAATAACAATAATCCTTAGTGAGAAACCCTTTGCATTAAGAAGGTATAGAACTGTCTGACTAGGGGATCTCAGATTCGGTTCCTTGACCACAGACTACCAACAATATAACCAAGTTGTATTTCGTCTCCATCCACAAACACTATAAATACTTCCTTCATTTGACAGGTAAACACATTCTCTCAACACTCTCACTTAAATGAGATTTACTAAACTCTCCTTTTGAATTCCCTTGGCATACATAACTATCCTCACACTGGAGTGTGGTTACAGGGAGAAATCCCTTCTGCCCGTGACGAGGCTCACGGTGTTGTCTTTGTCTTGCAGATACCTTTATCAGCCGAAGTCCAAGTCAAGCCGCAGCCGGACGGCTGATACCCCTTCCAGCCGAGGTCCAAGCCAAGTTGTAGCCTAATCTCTGGTGACAGCCCCATCTCCGCACTACTCCTAGACCTTAATCTCTTGATTAAGATTTGTGTAGCAACAATTATCAACAAATTGGACCAAGATCAAAATCAAACTTACCTATTAAACTGAAAACCCATGTAATAAATGGAACCAAATACATGCAAAAAACTTAAATGAACAAAAATTATGCTGTAAATACATAAATCAAACATATGATTATCAAAATCATAACCCAGAATATCAAAACCCATATATAAGATTATCAAAACTAAATCCACAAACCAACCAAAATCCAGAAGATCAAAGCCTATAAAATCAAACTTGACCTTGACGAATATTCAAATTTACGAAGAAACCTGACCAGGTTGTGTACGTGTGGTGATGCCAGTGATATATACAATCGAACTTGATCTGGATGAAAAGCATAACCGTTTGAACTAAACTTGATGAATGAACATGCTCGACCCTCTCGAAGGAACTATTCAAATTTATGAAGATACCTAATTACTTTGTGCATGTACGGTGATGAATATTAGTGAACGAAAAAGGATCAGGCCTTGAAAGGATGAAAGGAGTAGGTAGAAGAAAGAGTTAAAATTGTATTATTGTCTTTCCGATACTTCAACATTTAAATTACCTGCAATGTAAATTATTCATGTCTAATTCCTTTCAATTCTAATTCATTAAAAAAAGCAATCAACCAAACACCCCTAAACGTTCCATCAAGTCATGAAGTTATCAAATATTTACGATGTCAAAATAGTCTGCACTGCATATCCCTTTTATAATAATTTTTTTAACAATAATAAAAAGGTTAGAAGCTGCTTGATAGATTTTTAATGATTATTAAAAGACTACTTATTAATAATCATCTTCTTAAATCTTAATGATCATATCTATATATAATAAATGAAAACAGATTTGGCCACGTGGCAAGATTTTAGCAAATACACTGCCACATGACATCTTCACATCATACAATTGCCACGTGACGTTTTATTAGCAATATGCTTCTAAAAGGAAATGCTTAAATATCATTTAATTTCTAATTAAACAACTTCCAAAATTAGATTTTAAAAATTAATATTAGAAAAAGAAATTTAAAAACCTTAAAATTCAAATTCAATATCCAATTCAATCCAATATTTTATCTAAAAATAACTAACTTAATTAGTTAAAATTTAAAATTTAAAACTAACAATTTGAATATTCGAATGGAGCATAAGTAGTTCATAAATTTTAAATTCTAATGGTAACAATCAATCCGAGTATTTTGGGTTAATAGTTTCAAAATTTGAAAATCTTCTATATTTTAACAATATCGTATAATATTTGTCTACATTATATAACATAATACCATTATTTATTATATATACATACAACAGATATTTTTGTTTACTGTTATTTCCCCTATCAAAGATCTTTCAAAAATATATGAAACTAGCTTTAGTGAACCCGTATATTACACGAGTTGAATAAATAATATTAAATAGAATAAATTTTATTAATTATAAAATAATATATGATTTAAATTATATATGAGTAAGGAATATAAGTAATAAAACAATAACGTCAACTTTTAAAATTTTTGTTTTTAACTTTTTTATTTTTCCAAAAAAATAAATTAAACATTTCGCTTAAAAACATGTTAAAAAATGTAAAATTTAAAATATTTTGTGTTTTAAAAAAAGTATGATGTCTTAGAAAATTTGTTAATAAAAATTTGTTTCTCTCGAAATAAACATCAAAAGGTATCTATTTCTAAATTTTTCTAAAAATAATTTTTAATCAAAAAAAGAATTCAATAATATAATTAGTAATTAATGGAGTTATTTAATAAGAGAGGGAAGCGGGAAAATTTTATTAAAAATGAATGTGGTGTTGCCATGTGGCATCCCTACTTATGTGGTGTTGCCATGTGGCATCCTTAGTTACCCTTTTATTAGAATAGGTAGATAACTATCAAATTACCTTGCTCAACAGGACATTATCAGTATCAAAAGTAACTTTATTAAGAGATATTGACATATCACGCCATGATTCGTATATGAAGACAATCAATTTTTATAATAATAAGGTAGAAAGTTACTCTATTAGGTTTATTGTGGTTGAGGATGAGATATTATTCAACTAATAGAATTGTTATCTTATTCCTATAATATTTATTTTATAAAACATATTTGCTATATATCCTTATTTTTTATATTTTTAATTACAGAACACTACAATGCATGAGAATATTCTAAATAGATGATTTAATAAGTTTGAGAAGTTAGTCACTGAATATGGTTAAAGATTTATATACAATAAATTTTTTAGATATTTATAACCATTAATATTGTTTTACTATGTATTTGATTCTTTTATTTAATTTACATGTATACATTTATTTAATCGACCTTCACATTCATAATATTACAAGCTTATTAAGAACAACTGATAATTTATGTTTTTATTTATTTTAAAAAGTAGATTACATGGATGGTTCTTGTAGTTTGGTCAAAATTTTAGATTTGTTTCTTAAATTTTTAAAATTTCAAACATAATCCTAGATGTTATATTTAACTTTTATCAATGGTCTTTATTTTGTTAGTTCAGTTACTAATGTTAAGTTTTTATTAAAATGACTATTTTACCTATAAAGATCATTAATGTAATTTGGACTAGGGGATACGGAAAGAAAGAAGTTAGTGCGTATACACCGCAAGTTGGACTAGGGGATACGGAAAGAAAGAAGTTCTGGGAGAGTTTAGATCACGTTATGGGAGACATACCCCGAGAAGAAAAAATATTCATAGGAGGAGATTTTAATGAGCATATCGGTAAGGACAACGATCATTTCCCGTTGGTGCATGGAGGCTTTGGGTATGGTCTGAGGAATGACGTCGGTAGGGAGCTTCTTGACTTTGCATTAGCGCATGAACTAAGCATCATAAATTCGTTTTTCAAGAAAAGAGAATCGCATCTAATTACGTTTAGCAGCGGCGGGAGACACACACAGATAGATTATTTGCTGATGAGGAGAGAAGATCGTAGCTCGTGGAAGGACTGCAAGACAATACCGGAACAGACAGTAGTCACTCAACATCACATGTTGGTGGCAGATATACGACTCAAGAGAGCAAGTGTCCAACCAACTAAGAGAAGTAGACCTACGATCAGATGGGGACAACTCAAAGACGAAAAGATTACCATCTTTAGAGATAAAATCATACCAATGAACCCGAGTGAGCCACAGGAAGACGCAAACCAAAAGTGGGAGGCTATGGCAACTAGAGTCATTCAAGCAGCTAAAGAAACGCTTGGGACTACAACAAATAGGAAAATCGGTCACAAGGAATCCTGGTGGTGGAACGAAGATGTACAGGAGAAGATAAGAATTAAACAACAAAGTTTTAGAGAGCTTTTACGCTGTAATAATGAGGAGGAACGAACAGAGCTAAAAGATAAATACAAAGAGGCAAAACGAGAGGCGAAAAAGTCTGTGTCAGAGGCAAAGAACACAGCATACGAGAGGATGTATAAGCGATTAGAGACGAAAGAGGGTGAACATGACATGTTTAAGATTGCCAAGGCAAGGGAACATAGTAGACAGGACTTGAGATCGGTGAAGTTTATAAAGGACGCGGATGGGAAGGTCTTGGTGAGGGAGAAAGACATCAAGGGGAGATGGAACACTTACTTCGATTACCTTTTCAACATAACGAACCGTAATCAACAAACGGTGATCGACGAAACAACTCAAACGACGCAACAAAACAAGTGTTATTGTAGAAGCATCATAGTCGATGAAGTTAAGAGAGCTTTGAAGAAAATGGGAAGGGCTAAGGCGGTGGGGCCAGACAACATCCCGATTGAAGTGTGGAAGTGCCTAGGAGATGAGGGCCTACAATGGCTAACGGACTTATTCAACACTATCTTTAAGACAGGAAAGATGCCAGAGCAGTGGAGAAGCAGTGTCATAGTCCCCATATATAAGAAAAAAGGAGATGTCCAATGTTGCGCAAATTACAGGGGAATAAAGCTATTGAGTCACACGATGAAGCTATGGGAAAGAATTGTTGACACGAGAATTAGACGAGAAACTCAGATAGCGGTAAACCAATTTGGATTTATGCCAGGCCGCTCTACAACAGAAGCTATACACGTCATAAGGAGGATAATGGAGAAATATAGACAAAAGAAAAGAGACCTGCATATGGTATTCATTAACCTAGAAAAAGCATATGACAGTGTGCCGCGGAAACTCATCTGGGAAAGTCTACAACTTAGAAAGGTACCAGAAAGGTATATCAAAATAATAAAGGATATGTATGACGGGGCAAAAACATGTGTACGAGCACCTGTCGGAGACACAGACTACTTCCCGGTGGAAGTAGGACTCCACCAAGGATCGGCATTGAGCCCATTCCTCTTCACAGTGGTGCTGGACGAGATGACCAAGTCTATACAACAGCCAGTCCCATGGTGTATGCTGTTTGCGGATGATATTGTCTTAATATCAGAATCTAGGACGGTGCTTAACGAGAGATTAGAACAGTGGAGAGCAGCAATAGAACGCAGGGGCTTAAGGATAAGTCGCGCTAAGACAGAATACATGCATTGTAACTTTAGTGGTGAGGCCGAAGAGGACACCCAAATCAGTATCCAAGGCATGGCGGTCCCCCGGACGTCTAGGTTCAAATACCTTGGCTCGTACGTACAGGAAGATGGAGAGATACACAGCGATGTAGCACACCGTATACAATCAGGATGGTGCAAGTGGAGAGCAGCATCAGGGATTTTGTGTGATAAGAGGTTCCCGGCAAAACTAAAGGGAAAATTCTACAGAGTGGCAGTACGTCCAGCTATGTTATACGGCACAGACTGTTGGGCCATAAAGAAATCGCACGAGAGACAAATAGAGGTCGCAGAAATGCGAATGCTGAGGTGGATGTGTGGACACACAAGATTGGATCGGATAAGAAACGACGTCTTTCGTCAGAGGCTAGAGGTGGCGTGTATCATAGAAAAAATAAGAGAGGGAAGATTAAGATGGTTTGGGCACGTGAAGAGGAGAACGATGGCAGCACCAGTCCGAGCAGTAGAGAATATCAGCTTAGAGGGTAGGAGGAGCAGAGGTAGACCTAGGTTGACTTGGGACGAGGTTATTAGGAGATATATGATGGACTTGCATCTCTCTGAGAACATGATCGAGGATAGAAGTGAGTGGAGGCGTAGAATTAAAATTAAGGACTTTTAGTGGGTTTTGTGGGTGGGAAGGGTATACGGTGACATATGGCCGTACCCCACACGTTAGGTGTAGTTTTTCCTCATTTATCCTTTTTGGGTGTTACATGCGCATTATCTAATTCTTCTTGTGATATATATCATCGTGTTATATGCTTCGTATTACGATGATTATTGCCTTTGTTATGCTTTGTTATATGCTTTGTATATGCGTTGTATTATGATTGTTATTGTTATTGCCTGTGTTAACGAGTCGGGGGTCTCTTCGGAAGCGGTCTCTCTATCTTTCTAGATAGAGGAAAGACTTGCCACCATATACCCCTCCCAGACCCTGCTCTTCAGCGGGAGACACTGGGTATGTTTGTTTGTTTGTTTGTTATTTTTTATTTAAATAAAAAATATTTTTAAAAATGTTATTTTTAGAATGTTCATGTTTTTAAATGTTTCTTTAAAAATTTTGATTTTTAAATATCTCTTAAAACTTTTTGATTTTTAAAGGTACTTTATAAAAGCATCATCCTCTTTATTAAAATCATTTGATTTTTTAAATGTAATTTTAATAATTATCAATTTTCTAAATACTGTTTTTAAAACTATTTGTTTATTGGATGCTTAAAAAAATACTAAAAATATCATTTGAAAATGAATTGTTTTTGATAAATATGTTTAAAATAGTGATTGTTTTTTAAATATGATTTAAAAATAAATGGTTTAAGTAAAAATTCTTTATAAAAAAATAGTTTTATAAAAACTTTTAAAATTTCAAACGATTTTAAGAACAACATTTAAAAAATTGACAATTTAAACATGTTAAAAGCAAACATTTTATAAATTATGTTATTATAAAATTTTTATTCATGTATTTAAAACGTATTTTATTATATAATAAACATATTAATAATGAAATAATAAAAATATTCAATAATAAAAACTTTGAAAAAACAAGAATATAAAGCTTTCCTTAATAAAAATAATACTATAATTTAAAAGATAATTTAAATGGATAGTCGATGCGAGGAAAATGTCATTTTTAAATTTAATATTATTAATTGTTGACTAATAGAAATTTAGACCATAGATGAAAAAGAGTAAAAAATATTAGGAATCATATTAAAAAATATTAAACTTTAAGTACCAAATTCAAAATTTTAACATAACATAAGAATCGTATTTGTAATTTACTCTATTTTAAATTTAAATTTTTCAACCCGTATAACACACGGATGGTTAAGCTAGTTAAAAATATATCAAACAGCGGCTAAAATTTTTCGTCAACCTTGTAAACTATTTTATAATTTTAAGATTCCATGGAAAAGCCCACCCAAATCCCTAACGCACCCAAATACAACACAGTGGCCGTTTTTCACTTCTTCCCGTTAGTCTCCGTTGCTATTTCGCCGTTTTTCACTTTTCCCGGCACCGGCGGCGAACTCCGGTGAGTCCCCGTCGTCGACCGTCGACGTAAGTTTCTATTTCGTTCGACTCACTGTTACTTAAACGATACACACACGGCCGTTGGTTTACTCACTGTTAGTCTGCCGTACTTGTTGATAACTTTGTTAATTGTTACTTAGTTCGTGTGTTTAATACGTGTTCGTAGGTTTATCATCTCTTACTCTTCAATTGTTAACTTGTTAAGACTTGATTTGTGTTTAGCAAAACCTAAATTTTGTTTAGCAAAACTAATCCTACTAAAAAACAAAGCTTTAAGACTCATTGGCTGTCAAATTACCGAAACGTATCAAAAGCAAAAGGATAAACACGTGTTGATTCTCTAAACAAGCTTTCTCGTGTTTAGCATATTTGCTTGATTCTACCTTCAGCGCAGACCTGCAATAAAACCATTGTCCCTAAGCGTAACAAGAGGGGACACTCCCGTAAGATCTACAAAAGCATGTTTTCCTCTTGTCCACCCAAACACAAGTATATGGTCGAAGAGTAGACCAGCCTTCCAGCGGATTCATCAGCCTTTTTAGCAAGAATTTTTGCCCGTTTAAGAACGTCGTGTAGAACATTCCTGACCAAACATACCTATATTTGAACCCAGGCAGCTCCTTGCAGTGGAGTGCATGACCATGTTGTCAATAGCGGCTATAGCGCGCTATGTAGCGATGCGCCCCTCCCTCGCTATTTGCAGATGGCGACTGCATAGTGGAAATCTTTATTTTTTATTTATTTTTATTTTATTTTGGTAAATATGAGATTTAGATGATTAGTAATAGAGTGTTTTAGTTATTTTTGGGGTGTTTGCTTAGAGTTTCTACTACTTTATTGCTAAACATGCTTATTTATTGAATGTAAAACATTCTTACATATTATCCTTCTTAATCGCTAAACACGAAATAGGGGTCGCTATTTACCGCTATTCGATACGTAGCATATAGGTGGCTTGTCGCTATTTACTGCTATTCGCTATTGACAACTAAGGTGCATGCTCGCCATATTGATCTGTTTGACCAAAGAGGTTATTGAACCACTGAAGTAAGCATGTGATTTTGAAGTTAAAATTGATGTAATCATCTTATGGTTATTGAATCATCTTATGGTTATTGAATCATCTTATGGTTATTGAACCATATTTTATGTAATCATCTTATGGTTATTGAACCACTGAAGTAAGCATGTGATTTTGAAGTTAAAATTGATCTGTTTGACCAAAAAGGTCTATGTTTGACCAGATCTTTGACTTGAAGGTGATTTAGCAGTTAGCACTGAGATTATTATTATTTAAAAAAAAAACCCATGTATTTCAATCTGTTTGGCAGGCAATGTGCTCTGGCCACATGTTTATATACATCAGCTTGTTTGATTTTCTTATACTGTTATGTTTTTTTATGCAGGCATTTATTCATTTTGAGCTTAAATAACAAATTAATTATTATAATAATTTTCTCCATTAAAGATCATCACAACATTTTTGGGCATCATGAATACTACTACTACTACAGTTGAAGCACATCTGGAAATTTCTAAGTACGCCGGTAGACCCTATTGCCAGAAACCTAAAACCTCTTTTGTTAGTGCAAGCACGTACAAGTTTAGTTGCTTGGCTAGGAGACATACAACATCATTACTCACTTCAAGGAAAATAGAGACCCGAAAATGTTCGAAAGATAAAATTTCATGTTTGGCTAGCAGCAATCATGGGGGAGGCCTTACCTATAAAGAGGCTGGTGTTGACATAGATGCTGGCTCTGAGCTTGTAAGAAGAATTGCAAAAATGGCACCTGGGATTGGAGGTTTTGGTGGATTGTTTCCACTCGGTATGGCTTTCAATTATTATTACTAATTATGCTTCTCTCTGTATCCTTTTCTCTACATGTATTAATGTTTTCACGGTTATATTCAACATACTAATGACTAGGAGGGCACATGTTTAATTCATATAGAATATTTTCACTTTTTTGTCCATTTGGTATGGTTGAAACTACAAAATTCATTATGAAAATGGTCATTGTGTTATTCAAAAGTTCAACGACCCTATCTAATTAATAAAACTGACCAAAACATCCTCGTTTTCTTCAACCCATGACTTTCCTACTGAATTTATGTTTATTTCTAAACTGAAATTCATAAATTTGAAAGTAACTTCATATGCTGAAGAAGATGGAGTATTTTGGCCATATAAAATGGAAGAGGGATAATGTTGATGAAGTTTTGGGTGCCATAGTGGCCATTTTCTTAATAAAGGAATTGTAGGGACCGTGTTTGTAATTTTCATCTTACCACAAGGATGAAAAGTGACTTACTTTAATATGACTCGATAAGTAACAATTGCATCTTTGTGAGCAGGTGATTCATATCTTGTAGCTGGTACGGATGGTGTGGGAACTAAACTTAAGCTGGCATTTGAGACTGGGATCCATGATACAATTGGTATTGATCTGGTATGATAGAATTTATTTCTATTTTAATTCATGCATTTACTGGTTTTTTAAGTATATTGTGGTTGCTCATAAAGTCCACCTTTAGGTTGCAATGAGTGTCAATGACATTATTACTTCTGGAGCAAAACCTTTATTCTTTCTTGATTACTATGCTACAAGCCACCTTGATGTTGATCTTGCTGAAAAGGTATATAGCTAATAGCTTTGTTCTTGCATAATATTTTTATGGTTAAAACATATTAATCATGGATATAACACTAATATGACTTTATTTCTTTCTCTTTTCAGGTTATAAAAGGAATCGTTGATGGTTGCCAACAGTCTGATTGTGCTCTTCTGGGGGGAGAGGTAATATATAAAGTCTTCTGAATGGTTAATGATCATTATTTTAGAGATGACAAAATGAGTCGTCTGGATTGGAAAAGGGTTAAAACAGTTGTATTTTTCAAGTGAAGTTATGTAATTATGTTGTAGCCAATGAGTATTAAGAGAAACCTTCAACTATGATTCTAGAATACATTTTGGCAACCTAACTCTGGTAACCTTATGTTGTTTCTGGCTTTCAGACAGCAGAGATGCCAGATTTTTATGCTAATGGTGAGTATGATCTTAGCGGTTTTGCGGTTGGCATTGTGAAAAAGCAATCAGTTATAAATGGAAAAAACATTTCTGTTGGAGATGTTCTTATTGGCCTGCCATCCAGTGGAGTTCACTCAAATGGTTTCTCTCTTGTTAGAAGGTTTACCACTGATTTAACAAATTAATTCCTTTACATGATCTAAAGTGGAGGTGGCAAAAAACAGGGCAGGTTGGGTTACGGGTCAAAACAATTTTTTTTCCTGAGTCGGTACAGGGTAGATTGGGTTGAGTAGGAAATACCTATCAAAAAGTTGTATGTTTTGTAGAAAAGTTAGCTTGTCTAATATAATTACAAGTTTGGCATGGGAATTGGAATGAGTGAATACAATATATATACCTTTTTAGTGTTTCGAAAGTTTCAACATGATATTATGGAATTTAGAAGGATATATATACGAAATTGTCCCATCAAAAAAAACATAATCACGACTTGAATGGCTTACTTGTTTGAACACTTCCTTTTTGGCCAGCCTTTTGTTTACTTTGCATGTTTGACCCTACCAGTTATTAAGTAAACAAACAAACAAACAAACATACCCAGTGTCTCCCGCTGAAGAGCAGGGTCTGGGAGGGGTATATGGTGGCAAGTCTTTCCTCTATCTAGAAAGATAGAGAGACCGCTTCCGAAGAGACCCCCGACTCGTTAACACATGCAATAACAATAACAATCATCATACAACGCATATACAAAGCATATAACAAAGCATATAACAAAGCATATAACAAAGCATATAACAAAGCATATAACAAAGCATATAACAAAGCATAACAAAGCTACCGAAACCACTAAAAGTCCTTAATTTTGATTCTACGCCTCCACTCACTCCTATCCTCGATCATGTGCTCAGAGAGGTGCAAGTGTACCATATCCTGCCTAATTCTCTCTTCCCAAGTCAACCTAGGTCTTCCTCTACTCTTCCTACCCTCTATGATGATGTTCTCCACTGCTCTGACCGGAGCTGCCATTGGTCTCCTCTTGACATGTCCATACCATCTTAATCTTCCCTCTCGTATTTTATCTGCAATAGGAGCCACTTCTAGCTTCTGTCTAAACACTTCGTTTCTTATCCGATCCAGTCTTGTATGGCCACACATCCACCTTAGCATTCGCATTTCCGCAACCTCTATTTGTTTCTCGTGTGATTTCTTTATGGCCCAGCAGTCTGTTCCATATAGCATAGCTGGGCGTACCGCCACTCTGTATAGTTTTCCCTTGAGTTTTGCTGGAAACCTCTTATCACATAGGATCCCTGATGCTGCTCTCCACTTACACCATCCTGCTTGGACACGGTGAGCTACATCGCTGTGTATCTCTCCGTCCTCCTGCAGGTACGAGCCCAGGTATTTGAATCTAGATGTCCGTGGTACCGGCATACCCTGGATACTGATTTGGGTGTCCTCTTCCTCGTCGCCACCAAAGTTACAATGCATGTATTCCGTCTTAGAGCGGCTTATCGTTAATCCTCTGCTCTCTAGCGCTGCTCTCCACTGCTCTAGCTTGTCGTTAAGCATCATTTTAGATTCTGATATTAAGACAATATCATCCGCGAAGAGCATGCACCACGGGACTGACTGTTGTATATGCTTAGTCATCTCATCCAACACTAGTGTGAAGAGAAATGGGCTCAATGCCGATCCTTGGTGTAGTCCCACTTCCACTGAGAATGAGTCTGTGTCTCCTACCGGTGCTCGCACACATGTTTTTGCCCCGTCATACATATCCTTGATTAATTTGATATACCTCTCTGGTACTCCTCTATGTCGTAGGCTTTCCCAAATTAGTTGTCTCGGTACACTGTCATAGGCCTTTTCTAGGTCTATGAATACCATATGGAGGTCCCTTTTCTTTTCTCTATATTTCTCCATTATCTGTCTTATGAGGTGTATGGCTTCTGTTGTAGAGCGTCCTGGCATAAATCCAAATTGGTTTATTGCTATCTGGGTTTCCCGTCTAATCCTCGTGTCAATAATTCTTTCCCATTTATTAAGTAAATGGGTTGAAATTTCCACCCTCATCGTCTCGTTGATTTCATGTCATTATTCTTATATATGTTCTCTATATATTTTCTTAGGGTTTTAGCTAGAAGTGGGCTCTCATTGAAGGACAAACTCCCCGGTGAACCAGTCACATTAGGCGAAGCTTTGATGGCACCAACTGTAATTTATGTTAAACAGGTCATCATCCATCACTTTTGTTCTCCCTTGTTTTTGTTAATTTTCATTCTTTCCTCATTTTCAACTCTGTATATATAGGTGCTCAGAATTATCAGCAAGGGAGGCATAAAAGGAATCGCCCACATAACGGGTGGCGGTTTTACAGATAATATCCCTCGCGTCTTCCCTGAAGGCCTTGGGGCCCTCATTTATAACAACTCCTGGCCTGTACCTCCTGTCTTCAAGTGGATCCAAAAGGTAAAGTTTTGTTTACAGCATGTAGAGGAGGCAACATGGGTGTGGTGGTGCTGAGCGGGAAGGTTGTATAATGGGTCAAAACGGGGTCGGATCGGGCTCAGATGACCCAAAACACCATTATGTCCACAACATTTGACTTTTTCTATAAACAGTGTTAGCATCTCAACTATGATTACAAAAGTCGCATTATTTCGTTACTAAATTAGTTTCTTGAATAAAATGTTTTATGAGGTATAATGCATTAAAAGTTGCACTTTGGACAATTTTCGGACCAATAAGCAAACTTTTATATACTACCCCTTTGACCAATTGAGGAAACAAAACCTAAATTGACCCGTTGGTAAGTAAATGGATTGAAATGGCTACCTCTTAACACATCTTTTTTATTAATGTTTCCAATGTATGTTTTCCAGGCTGGAAATATTGAAGATGATGAAATGAAGCGTACATTTAATATGGGAATCGGGATGGTTTTAGTTGCTAGCAAAGAGGCTGCTGAAAGGATACTTAATGAAGGCGAGAGAGCATACCGTATTGGTGAAGTCATAAATGGTGATGGTGTAAGTTATCAATAATAGCTGTTTTAACATGTTGGTTATCATGATCCCTCATTTAAGGTACGGGGTTTACTAACAAAAAACTTGTGTTTTTTTAGAAGATGTTTTATTTGGGAAATTTTGTGACTTAAGAGCTGTAATCTGTCTGTATTTTATAAGCGGCCTTAAAACTCGAATCTTAGTATCATCACGTATGAGAAGTTACATTCCACTTAGGGTGTAATCTTGCCAAGTCTAATTGAGCTACTCGAGTAGACTTTTGAGTCGACCGTTTTGAAATCAAGTCTGGATTGATGTTGTTATTAATATTTTAGTACTGACAATCGAGTCAAGTCCAGCCAAAATTGAAAGATTGGTTAATCAATGGAGCTCAAGCTCGAGTGAGCTCGAGCTGAGTTTTGATCTTTGAGTGCCATTACTCGAGTTGAACTTGATCTTAGGACTGGGTCAAACTTGACTCGGTGATTTTTTTTCTTCATATTTTTAATAAAAAGGATAAACGGTTGTCATAGAATACAGATCAACTCATCGTTTTATTAGAGACCTTGTGATTAAATCATAGTTTCTTCAAAGTTAAAAAATTCCACAAATTTGGCCATAGCTTGAAACCTGAGTGATTTACAACCCTATGTTTAGCCAGAATTAATATTTCGTATACACTAAACTTTAGTAAAAACTATATGAAAATGATAAAACTGAATGTTAGTTCTCTGATTTTCTTTTCCATATGATAAAATATTGTTAAATTAACGTTATATATTCTTCCATTCCCATCACTCGACCATGGAAACGTTTTTCATTCTGATTACAACCACTTTTCCTTCCACCATTTTTTATTTTAAACAATTAAATAAAGAATAATAAATGCATAGTTAATAAAAAAATATCACCATGAAAATGTTCTATTTAAATTTGACCTAGTTTGGTTTTGAATGAAAATAAAACTTTATACTTTTACAAAAAGGGGGTAAATTGAATTATAATAGTACAACATTTATTTGACTTTAAAATCACAAACAAACTTAGCAAAGTGTCTACAAATATATTTCAATAGCCGCACCTATTATGAAAAAGAGCCCCTATGATTTTCTAGAAAAAGAGCCCCTTCAAAATTTCCATATAGTCGGACACCCTTCTTCATCGATGTAGCTTTTCTTAATTTGTACTAACTATATAAAGTTTGGTCCGTGTTTATTTGATCAAAAAAGAAGCAGGACCGCCTTCATATGCGGATCATTTCAAAAAATAAAAGTTTTAAGGGGATAAAATAAGAGATTAATTGGTAAAAAATACATTTTAAGAAAACTTCATTTGAATTCATTATTACACCTTAAAAGTTTGAAGAAATGAATAATTATGTATATCTCTGACACATCTTAAATTACCGTTTACACATTAAATATCACAAACAATAGTTTATAGCCTTTATTTATGAATAATAGTTTACCTCTTATAAACGATGATTTAGATTATGATTGGTATAAGAAAATTTAATCCCAAAATTTAATTAGTTGACTTTTAATAACCTATAATGAAAATGACATTTAAAAACGTTTTTCCTTTATCATTTTGTTCCGTAGCGCTAGACCGCCAGCTGCCAACTGTTTCTCATCAGAAAACCTTTACGACGTCGTATCAAGGTCTCCCCACTGAGCGGGCAAAAAACATTTAACGCTAATTCAACAACACGAAACCTACAAATCGCCATTCTTTCGATCGTATAATCTCCATATCATCATCTAAAACTTAAGGTGATCTCCTAAATCATAATCGAATTACATTATAGGCTGAATCAAACACATAAATGGAGAAGATCAAAGAAGATTTTGATTCTAATGTGTGTGTGCTGTGTTTGCAGATTTTACGGTGTTGATGAGTTCGATTATGATCGGTAGAAATGGAAGATTATAACAATTTGGAGCATGTTACGGGGAGTTTAACAACTGGAGAGAGTGGATTTGTTCATGTAGAGCCGATTGATTCAACTTCAATGGATGGTAGTTCAATTAGTTCGATTAATCAGGTCAATTTAGCCCCTTGCTAATTTTAAACATTTTGATTTCCATCAATCCACAAATCATGCAATCATTTAGCTTACGTTACAAATTTGAAGCAATAATTTTTCAACTCGTATTCAATTGACGAATACATTAAACTTAAGTTGGCAAATTGTTGGTGATTAAGCTTTGATGTTTTTTTTTTGTCAACAAATTAGGTTTTGGTAATCTACACAATTGGTATGCTGAAGTTTACCAATGATTTTAGCTGTAGAACTCGAGTTAAGTATTTTTATCTCAACTGCTGTGTGATTTGATTATGTTGAACAGGATGATGGGGTTGTTGTTACGAGAGGAGATACTGTACTATACGAGTCGGATATTTAAGAATGATGGCAGATGGGGGGAATGAAGAATTGGTGGATTGTCCGGATGACCTGGTTTCTAGTGATGGAATGTCTGGTTTTGATGAATCTCAAGACTCAGAATTAGTTTTGGAAGTCGAACATGCATTTGGGGAGAATGCAGATATATTGGCGCATCGTTATCAGGTTGGCTATCACTGTTTCTGGGTTGAAGTCTTGTTTCAGCGTTGGTAAGTTGACTTGTGTTGACTAAGGTTTATGCAGGAAGAAAGAAGACAGTTGTTGACAGAACTGATAAATCTCCGTAATCGGCTGAAGGTTCTTATCAAGAATCAACGATTGATTGATGAAAATGATGGTTTGTTGCTTACTGATGATCTCACATCAGCACAACCTCTGCATGATATGATAAATGACTGTTGTAGGTTTGTTGAGCTAGCTTTGAGTGAACAATCACAGACAGAAAGCACAATTGGAGACCTTTATGCCACTCTAGATACAAAGGATAGGGAAATCAAGAATCTTAACATGAATATATATGATTTAGCCAATCAAAGTAGCTATCTGGAATTTGAATACAGGAAGCTGATGGAAAAACTCGAAAAAAGTGGAGAAACCATTGAGATGTTAAATTCAGATATTGAAAAGCTCAAAGAGGAAGTTGAACTGCAGAAGACACGGTTTACTAATACCAAAGAAAAGCTTAATCTGGCTGTGACAAAAGGGAAATCGTTGGTTCAACAACGTGACTCATTAAAGCAAGCAATTGTCCAGAAGACAAGTGAATTAGATAAATGTTTAATTGAACTACAAGAGAAATCAAGTGCCCTTGATGCTGCTAATTCACTGGAAGAATCTCTTTTGCAACGGGACATGGTTATTGAAAAATGTGAAGAAATTTTGTCTTTCGCTAGTGTTGGATATGAACTTAAGTCATCAGATATTGTTGATAGGGTTACATGGCTTGTAAATGAAAGAAATAGACTTACACTTGTCTCTCTAGAATTTCAAAAAACCATTAATGCATTATGGTCACTAGAACTACCCGAAGCGGCATTATATCCTGACTTAGAGTCTCGAATTAATTGGCTTTTGGAATCACTAAACTTCGCTAAATATGAATCTTCTAGGTTACAAGATGAAATCAATACAACAAAAGAGGCTGCATGTGCTGAGATGGACCGCCTAACACTCTCACTTTTGGTGGAAGCTCAAGAGAAGAACTATCTTCAAGATGAGTTGTCAAAGGTTTCTGTTGAAATTTGTCAACTGAAGGATAAAAATGGGTCTCTGCAAATCAATCTTCAAAGAGTTGAGGATAAAGCTGCCTTATTGAGGGAGAAATTATCGATGGCAGTTAAGAAGGGAAAATGTCTGGTTCAAGAGCGTGAGAGCTTGAAACTGCAAATGGCTGAAATAAATGCTCAGAATGAAGCATTAGATCTTGAACTAAAACAGCACCAAACAATAATAAATGACTGTAGGGATCAGATTTGTAAATTGGAAAATGATCTAGTATGCTCAAAAGAAGAAAAGGATCATGTTGAGCAGTTTTTAATTGAGAGTTATATGATGTTACAACGTGTGATAAAGGCAACTGATGATATTAATTTTCCAGTTGATTTAATAGATCCAGTTGAAAAGGTGAAATGGTGTGCAACATATTTTGATGAATGTCAAGTTGCAAAGGTGAAGGCAGAGCAGGAGTTGACTAATGTTTTGATTAAAGTTAAATCCCTTGAAGATGCATTATCAGTTTCAGAGAAACAAGTCTTTCAATATCTGAAGAAAAGAGAGAATTAGAGACTCTGAAAACGAACACTGAAGAAAAATTACATAAATTATTGGAAAATGAAATAAAGAAGCTAAAAGAAGAAGCTGAATTACATGAGAACACTATTTCAGGTCTTGTTAAAGAAAAGAAGAATTATGAACAAGTGATTTCAACCCTTAGTTCCCAGTTGAATGCATGCAAGCAAGAGTTGGCATGCAAGAATGAAAATTACTCTCTATGCCTCTCGAGCTTCCTTGAAAATCTTCAAGTACTGTTAAAAGATGGAACTTTGTTGATCTTGTTCAAGCAAAGCTTTGAAAAGAAAATTGATTTGTTTGTGAAAATAAATCGCTATCTTAAAGATATCAAGGATTGTTTTGATTCAGAACAGCTGCAAGATTATCCTGCCATTGAGGTAACTAAATATATGTGGCCAACATAAATAATAGTCTTTGTTTTGTTTGTTTTTATGGAAACCTTTCTGTATCGTATTGGTTTCTCTTTTTTAGATTTACTTTACTAAACTTAAGTTTTGGTTACAGTAAAGTAATCAGCTGTCAACTCTCCTCCCTGTTGATTTCGACAACGCTCTGAACATTGATACAAATTATGGAAATTTAGCAAATACTAACGATATCGGTTCATACGTTGATAAAACTACGGCAAAGTTGAATTTAAGAAACCAGATTCTTGCTGATGAATTTGTTCGTTTGTCTGCATTCATTGATGAGCTGACTGCATCTTTCTTGATAAAAGTGGAGGCAATAAGGAATAGTGTGCCGCTTATGGTAGAGAAAACTGCAACTTTGCAGATAAGTATGAATAATTTGCAGGTTGATAAACAAGCACAGCAGAAAAAGGTCAAAGTTTTACTTTCTGCTTGTGCTGATGTTACCAAAGAAATGAAGGTTGTAGCTGAGAATAACACACTGGATAAGTTGAATTGTAACCTCTCTTCAGATGTTGGAGCAGTCGATGATGTGGCAATAGAAGATATTAAGGTCACCCGGGAGATGTTGTGGTCTGCTAGGAACATTAGAAGTATAACTGAACATTTTGTTCATGTAAAACAGAACATGTTCACCAAAATTAAAGAATTGCAGGCTGAATTAGAAAGTACCCAGTCATTGAATGAAAATCTCAAAGAAGAAAACAAAATATTTCAAAACAAGTTTTCTAAGTTGGAGACTGAAATTAAAGATAAGCAGGCAGAATGGATTACGCGAGAAGCAGAGTTATCTAAACAAACAGCTGCATTTTTGAAAGATCATGGTAAATTAATGCTTTTATATTTGATAAATATTATTAGATTTAATTACATGTTATCAGAGGTTTCAAGATGGATGGTTAGGCAGATTTATAACTGGTCTAAACAGGTCGGGTTATTTATGATTGATAAAATTATAATAATTACTATAGCAATCTGAGTTTTTGAATAAAAACAACTGAGGTTGTATTAGTATATTACTTTAGAAGTAGACGTTGGACGCTTTTCCATCCCTTTTACCTAACATTTTGATTGACCCGATTGAGATAAAACTGTTGGGTTGTTAGTGTCAATAATGGGCTTTTAGTCCACGTAAAGTGTCATGCATGTTGGCTGTAAGCCCATGCAATCGTAGGGTTTGTTGATGTAACGGCTAGTTTGCCGAGTCTTAGGTTGTTAGCTAAGTTTATGGGTTGTTATCGTTTTTAATGGAGTATGTACTGCTATATAACTAGCAGATTATCATTTCAATAAGATCATCCAGATATTTGAGAGTATTTGTGATATCATTTGTTCTATACAAGTGGTATCAGAGCAAAATACCTGGTGAGAGTGAGCGAGCATCCATCGATCAGTAAACCTCGAAGGCAGAAGAAACAGTTTCATATCAAAGTGTGCCACGCTTTGATGGAGATTATGACCACTGGAGTTTGGTCATGGAGACTTTGCTAAGGTCCAAAGAGTTTTGGACAGTGATTGAAACGGAGATCAAGAAGCCAGCAGAAGATGCACCGGCAGCGGAGAAGACCCTTTATGATTCTTTAAAGTTAAAGGATCTAAAGGCTCGGAATTACCTATTTCAGTCCATCGACAGGCAGATCATACGGACGATGACTCAGAAAGATAGTGCCAAGCAGAAACAAAATGATTATGAACATGGTCAGATGCCTTTTAGTAGACAAAGCTCTCCCTAAGTGGTTGTGGACAGAAGCTGCGAATTGGGCCAATCATGTAATTAACAGGTGCTTTACTTCGGTACTCGAAAATAAAGTGCCTCAAGAAGCATGGTCTGGCACTAAACCCAGCGTTGATTACTTTAGAGTCTTTGGAAGCATAGCATATGCTTCCATACCATCGCAGTTGAGAAGTAAATTGGATGATAGAAGCACCAAGTGTATATTCTTGGGAATTAGTACTGAGTCGAAAGCCTATCGATTATATGATCCATGCAATAAAAGGATCATAATTAGTCGAGATGTAACTTTCGATGAAGAAACAAAATGGAACTGGAAAGTAGAAGACATGGGACCTTTGGATCTAATTATCTCGGAGGAATATGTGGATGTTGAAACTGAAGAAGAACCCACTGCCAATGAGACAAGAAATACATCGAACCAAGACACCTATGTGCCACCAAATGATCAGCAGCCCAGGGAAGAAAGTACAAGCTTACAAGTTGAACCCATAATTGAACATCAAAATAGGGAGGCATCACCCACCAACAACGATCAAACAAACATGCCTCAAGAAAGAAATCTCAGGAGAAGTGGGAGAGCACCCAGCTGGTTAAATGAGTATGAAAGTGGAGAAGGGCTCTCGGATGAAGAAGCTCACTTGGTGATGTTTAGTTCACTTGGTGATCCAACAAAATTTGAGGAAGCAGAGAAAGACCCGAAGTGGAAAGAAGCCATGCAGAATGAGATTAACTCTATTGAGCATAACAACACTTGGGAATTGGTGGAACTTCCATCCAGAGCAACACCTATTGGAGTGAAGTGGTTGTTCAAAACGAAGTTAAATGAAAAAGGTGAAGTGGATAAACATAAAGCAAGATTAGTAGTGAAAGGCTATGCTCAACAGAACGGGGTAGATTATAACGAAGTGTTCGCACCGGTGGCTCGTTGGGATACCATAAGAACAATACTAGCAGTGGCAACTCACAACAAATGGCAGGTCTTTCAGCTCGATGTGAAAAGCGCGTTCCTACATGGTGAGTTAAAGGAAACAATTTATGTGGAGCAACCGCAAGGGTTCATCAAAGTTGGTGAAGAGCACAAGGTGTACCGACTTAAGAGAGCTCTATATGGATTAAAACAGGCACCTAGAGCCTGGTTTAATCGCATAGAAAGCTACTTCTTAAGGGAAGGTTTCAAGAAAAGTGAGTATGATCATACTCTTTTCATCAAGCAAGTATGGCATAAGGTAATCATCATAAGTTTGTATGTTGATGATTTGATATACAAGGGAAATGACAAGAAGATGTGTGAAGATTTTTGTGCTTCTATGAAGAAAGAGTTTGAGATGACGGATCTAGGCCTAATGAAGTATTTCTTGGGCATCGAAATTCATCAAGATGAGAAGGGCATCAGTATGAGTCAGAAGAAATATGCTAAAGAAGTACTGGAAAGGTTTGGAATGTGGGAAGCAAATGGGGTTAAAATCCCATAGTTCCTGGAACTATGGCAAGGAGATCGGAGGAAGAACAAGATGTGGATGATACTGAGTATAAACGGTTGGTTGGTAGCCTGATGTATCTCACGGTTACTAGGCCCGATCTTATGTACTCGGTTGGCATTATATCTAGATTTATGACAAAACCAAAGGAGACCCACATGATGATTGCTAAGAGGATCCTAAGGTATGTCAAGAGCACAATTGAGTACGGTTTGAAGTATGAAAGTGGTACCAATGGGAAGCTAGAAGTGTTTACTGATAGCGACTATGCAAGAGATGCTGAAGATAGAAAGTGTACGTCTGGATATGTGTGTATTCTGAGTAAAGCTGCTATTTGCTGGAGTTCACGCAAGCAAGAAATTGTTACATTGTCCTCAACTGAAGCGGAGTATGTGGCTGCAACTAATTGTGCTTGTCAATGGTGTTTGGCTTAAAGGTCTTTTGGGAGAACTCACAGGCAAAGTGATGAGTACGATAGAGATTAAGTGTGATAACACATCTACAATAAATTTATCTAAGAATCCTGTGATGCACAGGAGGACGAAGCACATAGATGTTCGTTATCACTATTTGCGTGAATTGGTGAATAAGGAGGAAGTTAAGCTGGTGTTCTGTCCTACAACGAATCAGGTTGCTGACGTGATGACCAAGCCTTTGAAGTTGAATGATTTTGAGAAAATGAGAGCCATGCTTGGAGTGCAAGTTTTAGAAGATTAAACTGAAGGGTAAACCCACTTTTCAGTTTAAGGGAAGGTTATGTTGGGTTGTTAGTGTCAATAATGGGCTTTTAGTCCACGTAAAGTGTCATGCATGTTGGCTGTAAGCCTATGCAATCGTAGGGTTTGTTGATGTAACGGCTAGTTTGCCGAGTCTTAGGTTGTTAGCTAAGTTTATGGGTTGTTATCGTTTTTAATGGAGTCTGTACTGCTATATAACTAGCAGATTATCATTTCAATAAGATCATCTAGATATTTGAGAGTATTTGTGATATCATTTGTTCTATACAAAAACACAATAAAATTCAACTTGTTCATATGTAAATGGGTCGAAATAACAACCTCAACATTTTATAACAAAGAGTATCATGCTATCATCTATTTCAATTATTTTTTAAGGGGCTGAAAATGATATTATGTCATCTTCCCAAGTGAAAACCTTGTTTGATAAAATAAATGGGATCAAAACCCCATTCCCAAACATTACAACATGAGGGAGAGAGGCTTATTATTCAGACCCTATTAAAAAACTCTTTTATATAATTGATAATGTAAATAAATTGCTGGCTGAAATTACCATATTGTCCCAATCCGTAGAAGAGATGCTCTCAAACCTTTCGAAACAAGCCGTAGAAGTTGAACATTTAAAGGAGGAACTAGAAGAATCCATCATGGAAAAGAAACACTTTGAGAATATGAAGAATGAATTGTTTGAGTTATCAACTGGGCTTGAACGTATTATACGAAAATTTGGAGGCGTTGAAGACAAGAAATCTGCTGATGTGGCAGGGCTGCTCCCAGTACTAGAAAGACTTCTTGATAGTATTGTTTTGGATAGTGAAAATTCAAAATCAGAAGCTCAAGAGCTAGGTGTCAAGTTACTGTTGGGTTTGTGAAGGCTTTGGGCTTGGGCCCATGTTTAGTTTTCTTGTTAATTAAATAGTTACCCTAATTAGTCTCTATATATACCCATGTCATGTATTGTAATCTTTTGTACTGAGCAAATAAAGAAAACCCTAGTTGCAGCCCGTGGACGTAGGTCACACCGACCGAACCACGTTAAATCTTTGTGTCGTTTATTTTCTGTTTTCTGCGTGATAATCGTTTATGCGTGTTCGTGTGTTGGTTCCGCTGCGCCGCTTGATTCCTAACAAGTGGTATCAGAGCTTTGGCTCGTTGTACACACGGAAGGCACTGAAGAAACGATCGCAGATTGTTGGTTAATTATCTCGGAGATCTTATTTGAAGCTATCTAGGGTTTCTGCCGCCGCCACCACCTAGGGTTCCTCCGCAGCCGCCGCCACAATACAGAGCGTGAACAGTGTTTTTTCGGCGTGAACAGTGTTTTCCGGCGTGAAGAGTGTTTTCCCGGCGTGAACAGTGTTTTCCGGCCGTGAACAGTGTTTTCCGGCGTGAACAGTGTTTTCCGGCCCGTGAACAGTACTGACAGAATTTTTTTTCCTGTTTTTTCTGCTGTTGTTCGGTTCTGTTTGCTACTGTTGTTTTGGGGGCTGTTTTTTGAGTGATTTTTACGATTAGAGTTCTGGCTGGGATCTCTTGGAGTTGCTGGTTTCGCTCAGGTTTTGCAGGTGAAGCGCCGGGTCGGGTGTTTCGGGTTCTAGGGTTTTGGTTGGAAGTACCGGATCTGGTATGTCTATCCTTTATTGACTGGTTATCAACTGTTCAGCGTGCCTGTTTCGTTTGTTTTGTCTCCGATTTGCTACTATGGCTGAAGACGGGAAGACTGTGATCGAAAAGTTCAATGGCACTGATTTTGGTTGGTGGAAAATGCAAATAGAGGCATTACTGTGTCAAAAGGATTTGGATATTGTACTGGAAGAAAACCTGCGAAAATAGAACAAGCTGATTGGGAATCAAAGGACAAGAAGGCTCTTGCGGTTATTACATTGGCTTTGACGAAGAATGTTGCTTTTAATGTCATTAAGGAAACCACGGCTCGTGGTATGATGACTGCTTTGTCAAATATGTATGAAAAACCGTTTGCAGCGAATAAGGTGTTCTTAATTCGGGAGCTGGTGAACACAAGGATGAAAGAAGGAAGCTCAGTGATTGCTCACATTAACAATCTAAATTCAATCTTAACAAGACTTGTATCTGTTGGAATTAAGTTTGATGATGAAGTTCAGGCTCTACTTCTGTTGTCGTCTCTGCCTGATAGTTGGTCTGGAACTGTGACTGCAATTTCAAGTTCTGTGGGGACTAAGGGTTTCACTCTTATGGTATTCGAGATCTGATTATGGGTGAAGAAGTCAGAAGAAAGAACTCGGGTGAATCATCCAATAGTGAACTACTAAATGTTGGCAGGGTGGGGGTAATAACAGGAACAGTGGGAGTCGGGGAAGAAGTTCATCTAAAACTAGGAAGAATGTGAAGTGCTGGAGCTGCAATGAGGTGGGACATGTTAAGAGTCAATGTCCGAATAAGAAAGAATTGAACACTGCTGCTGGGGATGTTTCTGATGATGATGCATTGATACTCAGTGTGGAAAACAGTGTGGACTCTTGGGTCATGGATTCAGGGGCTTCGTTTCACGCCATGGACAACGGGGAAACGATGGTGAATCTGAAATATGGTGATTTTGAAAGGTACGATTAGCCAATGACGAGATACTTGAGGTAACGGGAATGGGTGATATTGATCTGGTTACTTCATTGGGTACTACATGGAACCTAAAGAATGTCAGGGTGATTCCGGAGCTGAAGAAGAAACTGATTTCAGTTGGTCAGCTGTATGAACAAGGACTGGAAGTGAGGTTTGGTAGTGGTAAATGGAGGGTGATCATGGTAATCTGGTTATTGCTCGTGGTATGAAGCGTGGGTCATTGTATATGGTTGAGGTACCTGCTGAGGGATGTATGACCGTCCCGGTTAAGCACGACAAAATCCGTTCACTAAATCTGGTGCTAAGAGAGTTCATTTTGCAAACATGAAGTCTGGAGTAGGGATGTTAGGTGAACAAGTTCAGAAGTCTAAACCATTCAGGGGATTCGGTGACAGTGGGAGCACGGGACGTGTTCCGGGTACAGTTACAAAGAACCGTTGGGTTTTAAAGACTGCGACTGAAAAATTCTCTCCTGGTTATTGTTTGCTGAATTTGGAGAGTGATGGTGATCCTCGGCGTGTCTTTGAATCCGGTGGAATGTCCAAACCGGTTAAGATGGAGGATGAGTCGTTGGCAGCACTAGCCAAGACTGAGTTGGAGCTCGGGGGAGCTTCAACTGACCCTTCTGGTACTTGATGATGAGGGGTCGTTGCAACTAGGAGATGTGATAAAGTCTTAGCTTGTTCTCAGGGAACTGGAGGCTTGGAAGACTTGTTTAAAGATTACTGAAGTTACTGGACGACTGGGTTGCTTTCTACTTGAATGGCGGGCTAGAATTTATCGCAAAGACTTCAAGTGGGAGATTGTTGGGTTTGTGAAGGCTTTGGGCTTGGGCCCATGTTTAGTTTTCTTGTTAATTAAATAGTTAACCCTAATTAGTCTCTATATATACCCATGTCATGTATTGTAATCTTTTGTACTGAGCAAATAAGAAAACCCTAGTTGCAGCCCGTGGACGTAGGTCACACACGACCGAACCACGTTAAATCCTTGTGTCGTTTATTGTTCTGTTTTCTGCGTGATAATCGTTTGTGCGTGTTCGTGTGTTGGTTCCGCTGCACCGCTTGATTCCTAACAGTTATTGGAGACCCAGAAACTGGCTGAGGATTTAGAAAAAAAGGTTAAATTACTTAAAGATTTTAATGGAAATCAAGCAGGTTTACATGGCACGTCAGAGATATCAGAAGTTGAAGATCTGGTATGTAGTATTTCATTTATGATTCTTTTATAGTTGTGATAACCTGTGTCACCAGAAAACTCTTGGCCCTACAAATACTTGCTAACCAATGGGACCAGGTAAAAACTCACGGCTGCACCGATACCTTACTTGCACCAAGAGAATGGTTTCCTAGTGACTACACAGTTATTTTATAACATGGTAGCTTAATAGGAGTAATTATTAGAGAAAACAATAACCTGAATGCAGATTTAAGCAAATTCATTCTGGATATGATTGTTGACTGGAATGTTGACTTGAGAGATGAATACTTCACCTTTTTTATTACTATTTTGTTTTCCAATTAAGAATGTACTTTGTGCAGGGATCAGTTGGGAAAAGAAGCACACCTTTGGTGCCATATCCTGCTCATGTGAGAACTTTGAGGAGGGAGTCAAATGACCATCTTGCCCTAAACATTGATCAAGAATCCGACTGATTTATTGATAAACAAGAAACTGCTGAAGACAAAGGTATGGTTTTAAAATTCATATCAAGATTTATACATTTAACATATGATGCTTTTTACATCATCAGAAGTAGCAACCTACTTCCATTTTAATATTTTCAGGTCATATATTCAAGTCCCTGCATACATCTGGTCTTGTGCCAGCTCAAGGAAGATCATTGCTAATCGGCTTGATGGAATTTGGTAAGAATTTTAACTGAATTTATTATTTTGTCTGTATTTCATGTAGGGCCACACAAAAGTTGTTGCTACTTGCTACATATAGATGATATCTTTATAAAAACAAATTTTAATATCTATGTTGGAGACATGGCCAGCACATATATTGGATACAAGTCAAGAGCCAGATCAAATATCTTAAGAGTTATATGTTAAATATATAACGAGATCGTTCATACAAAACTACTAAACAACTACTTGTATCTATTGCTTTAATTGTGATAAATACGACGGTTATGTAACCACATAATCACCTCTTTTTCTCTCTGCCACTATATCTTACGAGCATTACATATAAGTGATTATTTTCTTCTCTACTTTAATTTGGATTTGCATATTGAAATAAATACTTAACCTAGTTTCTAATGCTTTACTCCTTGTGTAGGGTTTTTGGTGGACAGGCGTTGATGAATCGGCCAAGGGCAAAGCTAGGGCTCGTAGCTTATTGTCTCGCCTTGCATTTATGGCTTATTGGAACTATTTTATGACCAATAATATGATACTTTTCAAGATGAAAGGTTTGCAAGTTGTATATTGATGTATAGCTCTTAGATCCTTTTCTTAGTTTTTTAAATTAATTATAGGAGTTTGGATATGTGAAAATGAATATATCATTATTCTTATGATTCTCTGCAATGAAAATTTTTAGAAATTTAGAGAATTCATACTGTTAATCTTTTACTTGAGAATTTTTCGCATCAAGAATGAGATGTTGAAAATGGTAAAAAGTGTGCTAATTTATAAGTTTTTAAATATAAACAAAAGAAGTGAATTTTAGCTATTTTTTTTACAAATGCTCATCAATTTGGATCCCAACCGGTTCAAAAACCAACCCAACCGGTTCTAAACCGAATCAGTTTCTCCACAAACTGGGTTTGACCCTTCTCTTGATCAAACCCGTTTGGTTTACAAACCCGGACCTTTTTTCTAAACCCGGTTTATTTACCTCTTGGGCCTACATCATCATCCTCAAAGTCCAAACTCTTAATCAGGCCCATCTTGTTAAGCCAAAGTAGGGCATTTTTTAATTTTTAGACTTGTAGTACAAAGTATTCCCCGATCACTCTATAAATTCTACCACCAACTTTCATCATACAACATCATAGTTTAGGGTTTATGAAAGCATCCAGTGCACCGCAACTGTTGTATCGAAATTGAGGTGCAAGTTTCCTTATTTTTTGTTTTGAATTTGTAAGAGTTGGTTGTCTTTTGTTCATCAGCTGATGAGAAACTTAACTGCAACAAAATGATCGACTATTTGTTTGTGATTATTGGTATTTAAGTCTCTGATGATGAACAAATATTCCAATTTTGACCAGGTTAATGACTATTTGTTGATTTACATTTATTGTTTGTGAATTTGGAGAGACGATGAGCAATTAATTGGTCCGTGTTTCTGAATTAACCGTGACCGACAACTTATTAACCAACCTCTGATCTCCATATTTGATTATATTTATCGCAATTTGATTCCCGTTTTCAATTTGATTATAGCAATTCGATTTTATTTTATTTGCATATGCCACTTAATTATGTTTAGAAGTGTTTGCGTTGATGATATATGAATCTAATCAAATGTCAGACTTCAGAGATTCTTTTAACAATGAAGCAATGAGATTACATTTCATAAATCGGAGCAGATGCACAACTATTTCAAGAATTTTGATGATCGATTTCGAAAACCATTGTATAACTGTATTTACTGTTCTATGGATTATGTATGTGGGAAAACTTTATAAAAAGTAGTTATTTATTTGAATTAAATTTATATAAAATATAGATAAAAGTATATTGTAAAGGTATATTTCGGCGCATCTGTGATCTGTGTATTACTTAGACTGACGGTTAGGTTCGGGGTAACCAGTCCCAATAGATCCCCGTTTCGGAGTCGCTGTTTACCTATACGGGGCAAATCTCTTAAGTTTTGAAGTATGTAGCTGCATTAAGAAACATCATAATTTTTAGACTTCTTTAGAAGAAAACAAGAATAGTGATGACAACGTTTTTTAAATGCAACCAACATAGACGCTTGAAGATTGAATTCTCACTGTTTGGTCCATCACTTAAGGGTGCTAATAAATAGACACCCAAAAGTTTAAATCAACACCCCCCTATACGCCGCGTATGGGTCCATACGCGGCCCATGCTCGGCGTATAGGGGACGACCATTAATGCGACATTAATGACTGACAACCGACGTCACATCAGTTTACCTATACGGGCGTATAGGCCCATACGCCACGTATAGGTCGGTGTCGATTTAAAAAAAATATAAGGTATACGCCGCGTATGGACCCATACGCGGCGTATAGATCCTCGGTACGCTATATCTTTCAAACTTTCTCATTTTTACACACATTTCAAAAAAAAACACTCTCGTACACTATACTACACGTATTGATCTTCGATTTTTCTACATCCAGGTACGTATTATTGTTCATGCATCATTATTATGTTAATCGTTCATTGATTTAAACATTAAAGTAGTGTTTTATGCCCTATAATGCGTGATTTAAAAACTGGTATATAGAACTATACGCAGGTACAGCCCCGCGTATAGATCTATACGCAGCGTATAGTTCTATGGTTGGGGACGAACACTCATAGGAGGGTATTCTATACGCGGCGTATAGATATATACGCGGCGTATAGGGTGTCGCAATACGTGACTTGTGGCCCATACGTGGGTCCCCTAAACGCAGCGTATAGTCCTATACGCGGCGTATAGGGTCGGATTTGACCTATACGTGGCCCTGTGACCCATACGCTGCTACCCTATACGCGGCGTACAGCCCTATACGCGGCGTATAAGGTAAATATATATATACAAATACATATATATGTATACGCATATACATATACATGTACATGTACGTGTACATGTACATGTACATGTACATGTACGTGTACGTGTACGTACATGTACATGTACATGTACGTGTACGTGTACGTACATGTACATGTACATGTACGTGTACGTGTACGTACATGTACACGTACATGTACATGTACCATGTACATGTACGTACACGTACATGTACATAGTACATGTACATGTACATATACATATACATATACGTATATATGTATCACATATACATATACATATACATATACGTATATATGTAATACACATATACATATACATATGTATATGTACATATACACATACATATGTATATGTACATATACACATACATATACACATACATATACACATACATATACACATACATATACACATACATATACACATACATAACACATACATATACACATAACATAACACATACATATACACATACAATACACATACATATACACATACATATACACATACATATACACATACATATACACATACATATACACATACATATACACATACATATCACATACATACACATACATATACACATACATATACACACATATACACATACATATACACATACATATACACATACATATACACATACATATACACATACATATACACATACATATACACATACATATACACATACATATACACATACATATACACATACATATACACATACAATACATAACACATACATATACACATACATACACATACATTACACATACATATACCATACATATACACATACATATACACATACATATACACATACATATACACATACATATACATACAATACACATACATATACACATACATTACACATACATATACACTACATATACACATACATATACACATACATATACACATACATATACACATACATATACACATACATACACATACATATACACATACATATACACATACATATACCATACATATACACATACATATACACATACATATACACATACATATACAACACATATACACATACATATACACATACACACATACATATACACATACATATACACATACATATACACATACATATACACATCATATACACATACATATACACATACATCACATACATATACCATACATATACACATACATATACACATACATATACACATACATATACACATACATATACACATACATATACACATACATATACACATACATATACACATACATATACATATAGATATGTATATGTGTATATATTATACGTATACTTTGTTTTTGACCTATTTGTTTTCTTGTGCAGATATGTCTTCCGATTCTGAGATTGAGGCTGACGTTGTTGACCATATTGCTGAGCATCCTTGGCTGCAGTTTGAGGCCGGTTCCATTGAGCACGCTAAGTGCTCAAAATTATTCGTATGAAGATCGGTCATCAGAAGGCCGTAGATTGGGAGGTTATGGCTGAGTTAGGAGAGCGCGATCGTCTTGCTGCTATTATCGGAGACGATACGCCGTAGAGACGTCTTTTTGAGATTGCGTTCTTACCGTCCCACCGTGAGCTGGTAGTGGAGTTTTTATCCACATTTACCTATATTCGTCCAGATAAGATGAAGGAGGACGATGAGCGCTCGGAGATTTCTTTTACGCTTTGTGGACATGCACATCAGATGTCCATTGAGCAGTTTGCAGTTGTCTCGGGGCTTTATTATGAGCCGGAGACTGTTACCCCTCTGTTCACCGAGGGTATTACTGAGATGGAGGAGGGTACATTGAGAGAGTGGTGGCCTCAGATTGCCGGAGGTCCGTTTCAGAGGACTAAGGGCAGGGTCACCGGCATTCGAGATCCTCTCATCCGTTATCTGCATCGCATGATCGCCACGTCCATCACGGGACGTGGCAAGAGTCGGGAGTGGTGTACCATTCCAGACTTATTTTACTTATACTGTTTGATTACGGGGACCAGGTGTAACCTGGCGAGATGTTTGGCGGAGTATTTTGCGTCGTATTATCATCGCCAGGAGCGAGGAGCGGTGTACGGCGGCGCGTACATCACGTTGATTGCCCGATCTTTAGGTTATCTTCCTCGGCATCTTGGTGACGTGTCTCCGCCGATCGAGCCGGTGAGATTAGATCGTCGTACGCTATTCGGCGCGTATTATACGCCAGTTTCCGGTTGGCATACGATTCTCTCTTCGACCCGGGGAGATCTGGCAGCCGCACCAGTTCAGCAGCTCGGCATTGCCGATCCACTGCAGCAGCACGGGTAGCCGCATGATCAGCCACCACCCGACGAGCAGTCACATGATCAGCCGCCTCCTCAGCCACATCAGCCGCCTCCTTAGCCTCAGTTCCCCGCGACATATTTATAGAGATGTGAGGCTGCCTGCACGTGTGGAGACATTGTTGTAGGATATGTCTAGGAGCTTTCGGCAGCAGAGTCGACGGCTCGATCGCGTTGAGGATCTGATGGAGTGGCACGTTCAGGTAGAGATTACGCGGCGTTCTGGTACTGATCCTCCGCCGTTGCCACCGCCTCGAGATTACCCTGACTCCCCCTAGTTTTGCATTGTAATTTTTATTTTGTTATGTAATTTAAAAACTTTGTAAATATATTATCAGTTTATGTTTATCTTTTATGTTTATTATCAGTTTATGTTTATCTTTGTAAATATATACATACATACATACATAACAGACATACAGACATACATATAGACACACACACATACATACATACATACATACATACAACATACATACATACATACAGACAGACA